>OX352762.1:124774479-126138149 GCA_947095585.1 Nephrocerus scutellatus
TCTCGTATCCATATGTAAGTACTGTTTAGACCATTGTGCTTGGGTGCTTAGCAAACAGCACTCCGACCTCTTAGCCGCGTTCGAGAGAAAAGTCTTACGAAGAATTGCTGGCCCTGTATGTGAGGAAGGATGATTCCGGAGACTCTATAATGATGAGATATACGAGCGTCATCGCGATGTCAAGATCGTGAAGAGAATTAAGCTCAGTAGGCTCCGGAAGCCAGGACACCTAGCTCGTATGATCGAAGATGATCCTGCTCGGAAAGTCCTTTGTAGTAGGATTTATGAAACACGACAGCGAGGCTGGCCAAGCCTACGCTGGCCCAGAGTTTAGGGATGCAAAACCAGATCGACTCAAAATCGGGATGGAGAGACTTTTTACGGGAGGCCAGAGCCGGACCCTCTTGTAGAGCGAAATATGATTATGATGAAGATGTTGAGTGTTAGGTTGAACAGAATGTCCAGTGCAGTCATTTGCTATTATCTAGTTTACCTTTCAAAATGTATCAAAATATTGATACTACGGACTTTTTTCGGTTGCTGCTGAATGCACATCACTTCTTCTTTATACTCAAAGCACCAAAATCGATGAAATCTTCCGAATTGCCTTTAGTTTTGTATCATTCTAACTGCACTTAAACATAAATGTTGATGACAACAAAATTTAGTATTGAATTGTAAACAACAACAAAAAAAATAGCAGCACATCTATTGAATGTCCTTCCGAAAGAAAAACAGAAAAAACATTGAATTCATTTTAGGAAAGAGTGAGTGCGAGTAGAGAGCTTGAAAATATCACCAGCCATCAAACAAATCAATCTCTATAAGTTATGTATGTTCAATTAGTTATATTACTTTTATTTCATTGCAGGCAATTTACAAAAAATAGGTTCTATGTTGTTGGTAATTTCAAGCTCAAACTCTAGTGTTGTTTGTTTGCTAATAAATCTCAAAATAACAATAATTAAATACAATACGCATATAGAGAAACACCTAGACCCTAGAACGACAGACCATTTAACATAAATTACGCATGCAGACATAGTTACACCGCCAAACAGTACTCTGAATGGGTGTGCTATTTTGCTTAACAATTTGAATATAAGGTTACGCCAAAATCTACGCCAAGGGGTTTTGCAAAATCAACGAACGGTCAACGGGGGGGGGGGGGGAGAGAACATCATCATCCTGGTCATCATCCGGTGCCCATCTAATTATAAGTTTCGTCATTTTAGAAAAATTTAAAAAGAACACAAAGAATAAAATCAAAATTACTACGAATCATAATAACAGAAAAAGCCGCTTCAATGATTAAAAGGAAAATGTGGAACAATATTGTAAATAAAATTAATTATTCGTTTTTTTGTTTACGAATACATCGATTGATGACACCAATTATTGATTGTTGAGTTGATTAACGAAAACCTAAAAATTAAAGGAAATGGAAGAAATAGCGAAAGGACGTTGAGTAGTATAGGCAGACTTGGGCAGGAGTAGGCACAATGGGAAACTCATGTTGTTGGAATATTATAAAAGAAATTTGTATTTTATATAGTAATTATAATAAAAAGTGATGACAGTTTTCGATTATGAATTCAATGCTTTTCCACGCAAGGAAATTCAATTGTAATCGCACCTGGCCCAGCTGTGTTCTTGTGCTTCAATAAAATGAGAGCAGCAGTGATAGGTATGTAAAATGTAGTTATACACTAAAATGGTGGAATATGTAATATATAGTAATACTACAGTTATAATATATTTTCTGATTTTTGCGCAATAAAAAGCCGTAGAACAAACATTCAGTCCGAATTTGGTTCTGTTCTTTTTTTTTTTTTTTTTTTTTTTTGATTTCTATAATAAAACTGTTGTAGTAAAACTGTTCTGTTTTGAAATTTTTCGTTTATCAAAATTAAATATCAATTTGGAATAATCAAGTAGTCATACCTTAGCTTCTTCTAGTCTACCAAGTGCTTTTAACAAATTTCCTAAATCACTGCGAACACAATACAAATCCTGTAAAAGAAATAGAGAAATTAAATGAATTAGAAAAATTGAAAGCATAATCAGATTAAAACATAATGAACTTCTTATGCTAGTACCAACACTGTCAAATTTTCTTATATATGACAGTTGTGACACAAGTCATTATTCTTATGCTAGTTTCAAAACTGTCAAATTTTCTTATATATGACAGTTGTGACACTAGTCATTATTCTTATGCTAGTGTCAAAACTGTCAAATTTTCTTATATATGACAGTTGTGACACTATTCATTATTCTTATGCTAGTGTATATATGACAGTTGTGACACTAGTCATTATTCATATGCTAGTGTCAAAACTGTCAAATTTTCTTAGATATGACAGTTGTGACACTAGTCATTATTCTTATGCTAGTTTCAAAACTGTCAAATTTTCTTATATATGACAGTTGTGACACTAGTCTAAGGAGATGAAAGTGCATTATAGTTCAGTAGCAACTTCAAATAAATTAACTGTTTTTGTTATGGATCAGGCCAATAACTGCACTGTGTAAACGAGAGCTGACGTCTTGTGAAGAACAAATTCGTCAAAGTGTAGGACGAATTTCTTCCAGACAAATTAAAAACTTTCTTATTTTTTACCTGTACCAACTATTGTGGCTGATCTGTGGGGATCTGCATTGCGATTGATCGGGAAACTACTGACTGGTCAAAACTTGGTTTGAGCCAGTAGCGCAACAATCAAGTTCGTGATGTAGTGCTTGCTCTACCTTCTAGTGGTGGTCCCCGGGCAACTGTGTGTATAAATTCTTATATATGTAGGCAAAAATTGCAAGTGTAAACGGTCTAAGGTTTCTAGTCTAGGTAACGTGGGTTAGCACCCTGCGGTACTGAAAAATGTCCGATACTGAAACAGATGCCTAATTTCCTGGCACCCACATTGTGATGGATCTTATCGACCAGATTTCGGACTAGAGTACTGCGCGTCACAATCATACAGTGTTACGCCTCAACTAATCCTTCGACTGAGGATGAAAAGGACAGCTTCTACAATCAGCTAAGCGCTGTATTCAACGCAACGCCGAACGGAGATATCTTCATCGTGATGGGGGACTTGAATGCCAAGGTAGGCAACGACAATGAAGGACTCAAACATATGTTATTGGGAAGCACGGCATCGGCGAACGAAATAACAATGGTGAAAGATTTGTTGATTTCTGCAACACCACCTTGTCATAGGAGGCACCATATTTGAGCATAAGACCTGCCACAAAGTCAGCTGGGTTTCAACTGACAGGCAATCATCTTCCAACCAAATCGAGCATTGAGTTCCGCTTGGAAAACTGTGGGACTTATTCCCACTGGTATCGAGACTTTGGTGTTGGGTCTAAAATTACCAGATTACATATTCAATCCATCTGCGTACCAGACTAGTCCTTTGGCGTCTAGTACTGGAGCACCATTAGACTAGACTGGACGGTCCAATATTTCTACCTGCTCTCTGACCATGATGTCGGGGATAGTGCAAAACATGTCTCTTTCGGAAATTGAGTCAAGAATTTTCTGGTGTTTATATTCTAGCTGCAGCTTAATAGCGCTTCTATCGGCTGTCTTCCTTATGTAGATTTGCAAGGGAGAAAGTCCAACGACAGCTTCTAATGCTGCGCCTGGGCAAGTACACATGGCACCCGTAATACCGAGATAGACAATTCTTTGTAGCTTACTTGCCATTGTTCATTCAAGTACTTTTGGCCACCAAATGATGGCCGCGTACGTGATAATGGGTTTCACCTTCATAGGATAAATCCAGCATAATATTTTTGGCTTAAGACCCCAAGTTTTGCCGTAGAGGTGTCTACTGGCCCACATGGCCCTAGTGGCTCGTTCAATGGCGGACTTGATCATCATAAGAGAATGAGACTGACAAGAGAACAATAGAATGCTTCTTAACTAGATGCTAGAGATATTTAACCCCATTGGAATATTTTAAAGTATAGTGCCTTTTTGATGACAGGTCCTAATTTGACCAGTCTTCTTTTTGTTAAAGGCACTAGAACGGTTTTGCAAGGATTGATGGAAAACCCTTCTCTGCAACACCGTTCTAAAATGTGTAGTAGAGCACCTTGCATGACATTTGAAATAACTAAAATATGTATAAAAAAATTAAAAAGAGGCCTTCCTTCATTTACATCTAAACCCGAATCAATATTAGTTGCCGACCCAATATCAAAAAAAGCTTTTAAGGCACGAATTGCCTTACAATTGAAAGAGAATAAACCTGCAACTTACTGGATTGTACTGCAACGCAGTTACATAAGCTTGAACAGCTGATTCCATATCTCGAGCTGCTACCAATGCTGCTGCCAAATTAATGTAACCGTCAATAAAGTCGGGCTTCAACCGTACAGCCCGACGGTAGTTTTCTAGGGCCTCTTGCAATTGGCCGCGTTCTTTATAGACATTTCCCAGATTGCTATGGAAGAAAAAGAAAACAGAAGCAGACATTAATATAGTTGGCTATCTTTTGCGGCAAGTATTCCAAACCTATAAGCTTCAGCTAGCAATGGATTCTGCTTAATTGCCAATGTGGAGAATTGCGCCGACTTGTCTAAGCGTCGACACTGAAAATGAATCGACGAGAGTAGCAATAGGACTCCGGTGTTGGTGCTATCTTGTCGCCACAATTGCATGCAGTGTTTCTCTGCATTCTCATAGTCGACTGCTTGATATTCCCGATGGGCTAGCTCAAGTAGACCTAAAATGAAATGCCAATTGGCAATTTTTGATAAAAATGGGATGATATTTAAATGAATTTCCTACAAAACGAACATAAAAAAAAGGTCAAAACTTATTGGTCGGAATAATCGAGATTTTTTTTAGTTGCTATTCTCATTTACGCTATAGTACATAAATGTTAGGAAGCAATAAAAGTAAAAGTAACATGAAAGGTAAATGTTTTTAGTTATTTGACTGCTTCCATCAAACAATCTGATGATCTTGATGTCTGTTACTAAGCACGATGTGAACTTAAAAATAAATTCAAAACGGATGCCAAATACTCACGTGGCTGATAGTATCGTTCGGAAAGAACTGAAAATAAAAACGAAACAAATTTTAAGAATTATTCGTTGAGTTGCTTTTCTGACAATTTTGGTTTTATTTAATATTTTTGTAAATAAAAAACAAATCATATTTGAGAACAAAAGGAAATGAAACTTACGACGTGTATTTAGTTTGGATTGTTCGATGCGTTGTGCCGAAGCGGTAGTGATTGATGATGGTTGTGGTGGTACAAGGGGTTCGTCGTGTATTTCGATTTGAATGAGATTTTGTGGTCTGTGTACTGAAACTAGAAATTATTGTCAAATGAGATCCTCTGCACTAAACGCGCAAACGTCCGTCGCATTTGAAAGTTGTTAGTGTAAGACTTGATCTTTCAGCAATTAATATGGAATATGGAAGGGATAGACTTACCAATTATGTGTATTTGGATTCGAATTTGGATTATTTTTTTCATATTAATGTTAGATCAACACTATGATGATATACTGCGATACAAAGGAAATGTATTCTTTTGTCTAATTTGCTAAATTGTAACGTATAGCGGCAGTCTTGTTACCACCATACCATTTGGTATACGTGTCAACAAAAGATCAATCGATCTATCGATTCATATATGGAGTAAATAAAATGCTTAAAGTTATAGTAAGTAGTTAAATTAAAAGTTCAAGTAAATACGGGGACAGACATGACATGCTAAGAAAATGTGTAAACAATTCTATCACAATTGATTCCCACTTTCAATTCAAAGGGTTTTTCAATAGTGACATAACAATTATGTATTTTAATACAAACTCACCCTATCACTTTTTTTATGATCTATGAAATGTCAAAACGACAGCCAATTATGTTATGTTATGTCCTTATTGATAAACCCTTTACAAACACATAACAATATTGAGGAACATAATTTTCAAAAGTCTTCTCTGTATGGTTTTGTTTTTGCATTTCATATGCGGCTTTAAAGTCTATTAACAGATGTTGTCGTGAGTTTTGGAACTCCAAGGAATTTTTTATTAACCAACCGTGGCGTCAGTTCTTCAGGTAAGGGGCGGCTTCACCTTGCAGTGTCTGTTTCCCTGGCCAGGGGCGGCTATGGTAAGCGTATGTCCTGCATCAAGCGGTTCGCTAAATAAATGTGAGTAAAGGTTGAATTGGCGGTCAGCCATCGGCGATATAGTGGGAATAACATATGATACATCAGAATTACAAGTGGCCGTAACGTGATGGCCCCCGTTAATTTTCATCCAATACAGGATAAGGTAAATGATCGGCGAAGCCAATAACCTCGCCCGTAAAACGACTTTTTTACGAAATCCCAAATCAGCCTCAGAAATACTGATGAACGATGATGACCACGGTAACGAAAACGACAAAACGATTAAAAAATTTTCTCATGGAACGTGAACTCGAATTGCACAGCACCTAGCCAATACCCAGTCCAAATATAATGCCGACATAATAGCAATTCAGGAGATGCGGTGGTGTTTTACAAAAATCAGAATATGACATATATTACATCAGTCATGCAAGACATCATAGCTTTCTTGTCAGCAAAATAATGAAACCCACCGGTTATCGGCTTTAAAGCAGTAAATGAACGGCTATGCACCCTTCGCGTGCGGCGCAGATTCAAAAAAACTAGCTTCATAAACGTTCACGCACCTACACATGATGCCCTTCGCAGCGAAGAGACCAGAAACAACTACGGTCATGCGATAGGACTAGCCCTAAATGCAGGGAGAGTAAATCCTGGGACTGAGATGTCGGGCGTCGAAGAGAAATGGACACGCCTTAAGAATACTGTCATTAGTATTGCTGACTCCACCTAAGGATGGATGGCGCAGAACAGTTGAGAAGGTGTCACGGCAATTGGGGAAGAGTTGGAGAGAGCTGAAGCTCATTGTCAGAACCCGAACGCGATGGCGCGAAGGTGTAGTAAAGGCCCTAGGACCCACAAGTGCATATAGGACAGAAGAAGAAGAATATAAGGAGTAGACGAAATTAGCAGAGCGATAAATTGGCTCAAAAATAATAAAGCTTCTGAATCAGATGGTAACCCAAACGGAGGAGGCCCCGAAATACACCAAGCAATTCATGAAATAATAGTGCAAGTATGGGAGAAAGAAGCGATGCCAGAAGACTGGTAAAGAGGTCTCCTATGCCCCAAACACAAGGGAGATATCACAACATCCAGCAATTATCGTGGTATAACGTTGTTGAGCACCGCGTATATGATTTTCTCCTCTATCCTTCAAGACAGGATAACCCCATACGCCAAAACCAACATTGGTCCACACCAGTGCGGCTTCATCACAGGCAAATCAACAACTAATCAGATTTACAGGTGATGGCAAAATGTCTGGAGTTTCAATACTCACTACACCATCTTTTTATAGACTTTAAAGACGCCTATGATAGCATAGCCAGAGTAGAACTTTTTAAAGCCATGAGAGAATTCGGCATCCCAAATAAACTGAAAAGACTATGTACGTTGACCAGGACCAATGTTATAAGCCAAGTAAAAATATCCAGATCACTACAAGCCCATTCAACATCTATAACGGGCTCCGACAAGGGAATGGACTGGCCTGCGTCCTCTTCAACCTGGCGTTAGAGAAAGTGATCCGAGACTCTAACGTAACGGCGAGAGGAACAATCCTCTATAAGTCTATTCAGATACTGGCTTACGCAGACGATATTGACATCGTTGGTAGAAACCAAAGAGCTGTACATGAAGCTTTCATCCAGATTGAGCAGGCGTCACGAAATATGTGGGGGCTCCACATAAATGAGAAGAAAACAAAGTACAGGGTGGCCACGTCTGCAAGCAGAAGATGCAAAATTGGTCCCTCATTTAATATATTAGAGCGCGATTTTAAAGTAGTGCAATCCTTTAACTATCTCGGGTCAACTGTAGCAGCCGATAAAATCATGAAACCAGCAATACGCGCATGGTTGATTAAATTCAACAAAGCCTACTATAGTTTGTCAAGGCTCTTCAATTCCAGGAACTTAACCATAACATCCAATCTGCTGGTATATAAGACAATGGGCATGCCAGTACTTGCATATTGATGTGCGACTTGGGTGCTTTAAAATAAGCGTTCTGACCTCTTAGCCGCGCTCGAGAGAAAAGTCTTACGGAGAATTGTTGGCCCCGTATGTGAGGAAGGACGATTCACAAGACTCTATAATGAAGAAATCTACGAGCGTTACCGCGAGGTCGACATCGTGAAGAGAATTAAGCTCGGTAGGCTTCGGAGCGAAGAGAATCCTGCTCGGAAAGTCATTTCCGGTAGGATTTATGGAACACGACAGCGAGGCCGGCCAAGCCTACGCTGGAAGGATGGCGTAGACCAGGACGCCCAGAGTTTAGGGATGCAAAACTAAATGACATCGGCTCAAAATCGGGACCAGTGGAGAGGCTTTTTACGGGAGGCCAGGACCGAACCCCGGTTGTGGAGCCAAATATGATGATGAAGTTCACGAACGAGTAGAGTTTGGAAAAATTACTACCGAAATTCTGAGTCCGTTGGTCGCAACTCGTAACTCCAATTTTCGCTCCTACCGGCTACCGGAGAGGCTGTGCGTGCTATAGTGGATAAATTCGAGTCAACATATTCATTATTGAATGTTCCTGTGCCAGTGAGTGAAGTACCGCAAATATCGCAGCCGTAAGTGCTTCAAATCAGTCGATTCCACCCCGTTCACAGGAATCTCTCAGTCAACAAAGTGGCGAATTTTACGTAAAGATCTTGGCCTACACCCTTGCATGATTAAATTAACTCAATAACTGAACCCTCTTCACCATTTGAAGCCCCAAAAATTATGTTAATTTATGTCCTTGTGGATAATCCATTTACCATACACATATTATAATATTGAGGAACATAATTTTCAAAAATTAAACATTTTGATTAAAGTCTTCTCTATATGGTTTTAATTTTGCATTCCATAGGCGGCTTTAAAGTCTATTAACAGATGGTGTAGTGAGTTTTAGAACTCTTAAGAAATTTTTCATCGCTTGCCTAAAGGTTGCGGGGGGCAGTCGTGTATACTTGAATCTGTTTACGGATGCAGTCCTTCTTGGTAATGCAATTCTCGATCGGAGCACCCAAACAACTAAACAGTGGTCAGAGTCGATGTTGGCACTTTGGTACGTTCTTTACTTCATCAAGATCGTGTTGTTTTTTCAACAAGTTGCAACTAGTTGAGAGTAACTGCATTCCAGGATATTTTTACATGCAAAGATTGTACTCGCAACGACCAATTTCGTACTTGCTGCCATTTCTATGAGTCGTTGTCCTCTGACATTAGTGTTCTCTTACAAAATATGGGTGCATATTTTCTGCCTTAATACTGGCTCCAATCCTTTTTTTGCGTACATATCCCCCAGAATGATTTCGACACCCAATCGACTTATTCACAGAATTCTACTTTTCCTTATCTTGGGAATCCTTTGTAAGTATATGAACGTTAATGAGGCTTACCTACCCGTTCTGTTCCGTTAATTTATTGCTTCAAAGACGATAACGTTGGGTTTCATTCTTTTGACACTAGCTTATGCTTGCGAAAAAGTGCATTATGGTTGGGCCTTAATGCAAATAAATGACATTTCTCTGAGAATATGTTTTCAAGTTTTGGTTAAAATAAATTTGCCTTCTTTTAAATAAACAGCTTACCAGTGATTTTAATTAATTGGTTCAGTGATATGTTTCCAAAAAGTTTACTTTCCAGCTTTGGCTAAAAACAACATTTGGTTGGTTAGTTGGTGACTCAAGACGTCTGAGCTTTACAGGACAAAACGTCTTCACAATTCAAAGCCAAAACAAAAAACACAGACTGCTTGACGCTTCCGCGGAACGAATGTGTGAGCAATCTCAACCCCTATGAGATGACACATCAAAAATGTAATGTAATTTGTGTTCCGATCTTTATTTCGTAGACGCATCCACTATGTAGGTACATTATATACTTTATTAAGTTTTCATTAATATGCAGTCTGCACCTATTACTTGCATTTTTATTCTCCATCATCTTCTATGCTTTAATTTCTTTCAATGTTAATATTTCCCACGTTAGAGCTTCTTGATAAATACCAAAGTCTCGCATTACTTTCTGTCTAAACTAAATAAAAAAGGAAACACACCCGTGCATCCCTTCATGCTAGGTACAAAAAAAATTGAGCAGTCCATCCCTCCACGCTAAGTACATAAGGAGACTGACCAGCAGTTCATCCATCCACGCTAGGTACAAAAGGAGACACACGAGTCGACCACTTCACCCTAGGTACAAAACGAGACAGACCAGTCCCATCCCTTTGTTAGAACCTGTTGCAGAGGCTAACTGGAGATGGTTAACTGAGTTGATCGTATTATGTGCCAATAATCCCAAAATTGTCTTTTCTCGAGAAGGGGCTTATTATATAATTGAACCGATAGTGCTTCGGCAACCTTTAAAAAAATTACAATTTTTTATTCATAATTGGTCTGATAAAGAGCGTACAGCTGATTCACAATTATTCAGGTTACTGTCTGACCACAATCAATGGAGTCGCGCCGTTGTGGAACCGATCTGTCAAAATATTTAAAATACATGCAACAGCTGTTATGTTTGCACTTTTTGAATTGCATGCGTTTGAACTATTTTGACAGCTCGTACCACAACGGCGGCGCGGCTCCATTTTGTTTTTGGTGTGCATGAATATTTGTTCTGTATGTACCTACTTATTTATTGCAGAGCTCTCACAATAGAAAAACTGTTGCCTTTTTGCTTACCAGATTGTATGGAACAGACAGTAAAGGCGTATTTTTTTATGTCGGAGTAATCGGAGAGATAATTTAACTGTCAACATTTTTTTTTGCATTCTCCGAGAAATTCTTGCTCTGAGTCGTTTTATTTAAACTCCAATAATTCTCGGATATGATCTTTTTACTCTGAAAAAATATACAGAATGTTTTTTGAAAGCTGTAGTTGTTTGTTATTTTCCTCAAAAATGAGACATGACTACCACAGATCATTCAGATGAGAAATAAAATTTTCTCGGATACTAAAAAACACAAAAAATGATTTTTTTTGATCTGACAGATCCGATCAGAGAAAAAAATCTTCGGTTTTATCGAATATGTAATTTCTTTTTTCTCTCCTATTTCTCCGATATCAAAATAAAACACAGCCTATAAAAGATTTCTGTGCGCTGTGGCTGTGGCTCAGTGGAAAAGCGCATGGCTACTGAGCAGGGGTTCGTAGTTCGAATCCCAGTAACACCAAAAGTATTTTTCACGGTGTCCCACCTCTCGCGAATGGGTGATAAACGTTCCGAGAGACATAAATTGTCCCGGAAAGCTTTTCAATACGCCGTTCGCCATACATAAAGCTGGCTCTAGATGTGACATAACCAACTACAGACCGGTTAGTATTTCAGCCATCCATTTCTAAACTATTTGAGAAAATCATCTTACCGCAATTAACATATGGATTTAAAAACACGATATCAACTAAACAACACGGCTTCCAAACAAACCTCTATCTGTACATCAACTATGTATTAGAAACAATGAACCAATGTATAGATACTCATACAATATACACAGACTTCAGTAAGGCCTTCGACATGGTTGATCACGAGACTTTAATAAACAAATTGAATTATTATGGACTGAGGGGCAAGATCTTGAAATGGTTTCGTTCGTATTTATCAGGCAGATACCTGCAGGTTCGAGTAAAATGGTTACATATCGAGTGAGTACGGGGTTATATCTGGCGTCACACAAGGTTCACACCTGGGATCAATTCTTTTCAACATCTTCATAAATAACAGAGATAAACTTAAGTCTGATTAGCTACCCGAAAATCTTCAGGAAGATATACAGTGTCAAGGACATCAAAATTCTTCTACAGAACATTAACCAACTCAGTAGATGGTGCACAATAAATAAACTTTTATGCGTTTCATATTTTCATTTTTGTTTGCATATACATAATATAATATAAAATTAATAAAAAAACGCCACTTTACTTAAGAAACAGCTGAAATAATTGTTTATTTAAAAATTGCGAAAAAACACAAGAAAGGGTTAATGCTTTTAATTTTTGCTTCACATCTATTTTTAATATATTATTGTGGTTTTTGGTATTTAAAAATTAAAGTTTAACATGCAACCTCGTGGCTTTTTGAATATTTATGACAATGACAGCTGACAAGCTGACAATACAAGCAAGTACTTGCTGAAGTTCATTACGGGTAAATTAAAGAATGAGAGAAATCAGCTAAGCATTTCGTTCGGTTTTGACGTAAGACGTAAAACTGCAGCCCATTATAGTTGACCCTTAAGGCAAAGTAAGAGCGAGTAAAAATAGCCATTGTACAAACAGCATATTTTTACACCATACAACATTTGCTCGGGTAACTTTACTCGGGTAACTTTACTCGCTCGGATTGAAAAAACAGCCCCAATAATTTTCTTGCTTCAATATTCTAAACGTCAACTAATGTCGTGTTTTTTTTTTTTTTGTTTTAGAAATTTGCGATCGAGCTCAGATTTTTTCTCGATAAAACGAACACGAAAGCCGAGAATCTTTTGTTTACATTGTTTTGTTGCATGTGTTGTTGTTGTAGTTAATGAAAAGAGGGGTAAATCTCCCAAAATATCAAGATCTGTTTGAGGGAAAATCCGATCTACGGTAGATTGGTTTTTTGGAATAAATGACCAATTTGACAGCCAAAAAATCAATCTACGCCATATATTTAAAAAAAAAAAAAAAACAGCCCATAAAAATTAAAATTTTTCTTGTAAATTCTCTAATCGGAGATACACAAGAACAAGAAACACAGAAAGAAAATCGGGTAAATTTTGTAAAATATTTGTATGGGAGCCCCCCGAACCCGAGGTCCGAGGGGCCTCAAATTTTAATAGAAAGTATTGTCACCGGATATATACATGTGTGCAAATTTCAATAAAATCGGGCCATGGGAAGTGGGCTAAAAATTGATCAGAAAATCTGACCAGCCAGCCAGCCAACACGCCAGCCACGTGCACGCGAAGTTAATATAGAGAATTTAAAAAATACGACATAAGCAACTGACAAGGAAGCCCGCTTCTAGCGTCTAATTCATACCGACATCTGCAGTTAGTGAAAAGAGGGGTAAATCTCGCAAAACATACAGATCTGTTTTCACTCTACGGTAGATTGGTTTTATGGAAAACAAACAATTTGACAGTCAAAAAGGCAATCTGTGTCAGATTTAAAAGGGGGAAAACGATATAAAAGATTTTCGTGTGAGGTAGAGGTACGACATCCACGTGAAGATTTATATATATTATCTCCGTCACTTCTATTTGCCGCAGCGGCTCTATAAAACTAAACAAATGTATTCAAGAAGAATGAGGTAAGCATCTTCACATCTTCACATGATACAGTTGTTAACGTGTGAATTACTTATATCATTTTTATTTTTTTATTTAGTCAACACTTTAATTCACTTATTGCGCAACAAAGTGACAAAAGATATGGCGAGTTACATTTACGAGGGTGTATGAATAGAAAACAACTCCAAATACACACAAACGACCTGTAAGAAAACGTTTTTTAAACCTACATTTATACATTTTTTTTATAAAAAGAATATATGGACAGAACGAAAAATACGAAACGAATGTAAGGTACATACCACATACATACTCTACCGTATCAGCTAAGCTGCTGTCATGGAAAATTTTCACGTTTACACTTTTTACCTATTGTGTTATGTGTTGTTGTTGCCATAAGCGGAAACAACAAACAAGAACACAGCACTCAACGAAGCGCACACAGAGGCCATTGAAAAATTCTCAAAATCAATTGCTTAGATTGGACCATAGACCAACTAATAAAAATAATTAGGCAAAGAAAAAATATAATAAACAATCCATCAAGAAGATATCTAGGGGTGAAAATAATAATTAGGTTCATCGATTATTCCGACCTTGAACTTGCACAATTTGCGTAAGTTCCTCGCTTAGAATTAGAATTTGCTCCTGCATACTTATGCAATGCTATATGGTAGGAGTACTTACCAACAGAAGACAATGGTTGACTTTCATTCATTTTGACTTGTCCTGCTCCGCTAGACCCATTTGGATTTGTCTGTACGATGGACTGTTGTTGTTGGATTAGTTGTTGGGTGGTGATTTGCTGCTGCTGTTGTTGTTGTTGTTGCTGTTGGTGCTGCTGCTGCTGCTGAACCTGATTTAATGTTTGCTGTTGCCCTTGCATTTTGTTCGAATTGCTTTTGATTTTATTTTACAGAAAAATTTTACTGACTGCAATTCTTGAAAATAACTGAATATTCCTTCTTTGTATTGGTTACTGCTGCAGCGTCGACGTCGTCAATTCAGAGCAAATGATTATAAACTCATGAGAAAATTACGAAACGATAATCACTCTGCAAACGGTAACTTTTTACTCGTTATCCACAGTTTTTCGTCTGAAATCCAAATTTAATATTTTCGCTGTACCTGTCTGTGCCTGCGTATTGAGCAGGGTCTTTTTTAATTGTGCTTTAAAAATTCCTTATTCGTCACTGACTTAAGTTTTTAGTTGGCGATTGCAAAAAACGGATGTTTCACACTCTCCACAAACAAACACACGCATCGATTTTGTGGCGATTACGTTTTACCCTAGCGCATGTAATTTTGCTTCGCTTCCATTATGAAAAAATGTGTACTTGAATTTCATTTGCGTTATTCTTCAAAAAAAAAACCATAACAACAGTAATTTCTTCTTTTTTTAAATTAATTTGCGATCTCTGTATCGAATTGGAATTAAATAAAACCGTAGGAAATTTACAAGAACGAGCTCCGGGCAGAAAATCCGTCAAACTTCATGTTTGTTCAAGGGGAATTCGGTCGACCACCAAAATTGTCTCCAATCGAATCTATTACATTTTTGGGAAATGTTGCCATACTTGTGTTGAATGTTAGAGTACTTTTGGTGTATTTTTGTGTAACGCTTTGAGCCTAATATACTGATTTTCCAATATCTAAAAATATTTGGATTAGGTTGAAAATTATTTTCGTTATATCTAAATGGCGTCACGCGTTTCCATGTAATCAAATTGAAACATAGTTGAAATTTTGACAAAATAATACAAAATCCGACGTCTATTTACAAAATAATAAAAATCGCCATTTTGAAATTCAACTCTACTCAAACCAGGTATTTTCGTTGAGTTCAAACAGAGTTTAACGAAAACTTAACTCAACCCTGTTTCTATGAACGCTAACACAGGTTCAACCTAGGTCAACATTCCATGCAAAGAAGATAATGTTTGAAACATGAAATATTTTAAATGTGGTAATAAACTTTTAATCTACATCATTTTTTTTACCGAATTGCTGTTCCAAATGCAACTGTTTACCGCGCTCTTACAAACGAAAAACTTAATTCATAAGATTTACAAGATTGTATATGTTTCCGACAAAGCGAGCAAAAAAATTTTTTTGTCAAAACCAAAATTCATACAATTTTGCGTTGTAAATCATAAGTATTAATTACAATTACAATCATGCATTGTAAAGGATCAATTATAATAGACCTTTGGGTGCATGGACTAGTGTCAAATGTCAACGAAACGGTTGCTCATGATTGCCAAATTACAATAATGATTATAAAGAAATGTTGCCTACATTAGCATTTGTCTCTGTTTTTTGTATTCAAAAGATAAATGCCAAATTTACACAAGTAAAGAGCGATCTGAATCGCTCAAGCTAATGCGCGCGAACGTCAACGAAAACCTGACGGATTTGGAGCTGAACTCTTTTATAATCGCACGACACACTTTCTGTGCATTGGCCAATTCGCCAATGCGTGCTCATGCTGGCCCATGTCCATTATAATTCATGCTTTAAGTATTAAGTTTTTCATTGTGAGAGCACAGTTAATGCTCGACTATAATAGACTTCCGCTTGTATGGACTAGTGTTAAATGTCAATGAAATTCACTTTTTTTCTGTGCCGGTGCTGGCCCGTGGTGGTGCTAGCCACCAGAAAAACAGATAATTTCGCGATTATTATTAAATAATACAACATAAAAAAAAGTGGTGTCAAAGATTTAACTTTTTATACGGTTTTTTAATCTATTGAAATTCAGCCTATGCAGAAAATTTTATTTTTGATTGGGAATATAACAGCTAATGAAAAAAAGTAAACATACAAAATATACTTAAATATAAGTTAAAATACTTATAAAATAATTTTCAACTCTTGGTAATATCATAAAAAAATAGTTTTTTGCAGCATCACTATTTTTGACATAAAGTATTTTGAAATTGTTTATTGTTGTCATGTAGTAAATGCGTAGTTAATGTAGTCTATATACGTCAACTCAATTTATTTAGCTGGTCCTTTTATTTTCAAATTAAATTCTAAACTTTTTAAAATAGTTTTTTTAATTTTTACTAATTTCCATTGTGTATTTCGTTATGGTTTATGGTAAATCGTTATGTAAAAGTTAAACTTTGTATGTACAGTTAGTTATTAATAATATGAATGGAATATTAATGTAGTTTATATTTTTTTCTAACACATATGACGTATGAAAAATGAAAGTATGCTCACACCCACGAAACAGTTTTTTCATAAATATTGCATGTGTTTAACAAGTGGTGCTAACGCATATTGTCCCATGTATTTTGAAGTTGTCATGAAACACCATTCCATTCATTTATATGTTTCAACAGTTTTAAAAGGTTTAATCTTTGAAAAGCCAGCCAGAGGCTTATTATAAAAACATAATTGATTCAGAGAAACCTAAAAAAAAGAAAACTTTATCGCCTTAATTGAATTAATAAAATTATGTATAATCAAGAAATATGCCATTAAAAAACTTACATGTAGGAAAAAAAAAATGCGGACAAAATTTGCAATATTTTTTTAATCACCAAGTATAGACAAAAAAAAAATAAAGTAATTGTATAATGTGAATGTGCCACAATTTTGCAAGTGGCGTCAAATGTCATTTTCCTTTGACATTTGTCCTTCGTTGTATCAATATAGAGATTAGAGAATAGTTCAATAGTTGGCTTTTGGCAATAAGCAATGGAGCGATTCACACCTGAAGAGGGCAGAATTATCGTTAATTGTTAATTTTTTTTATTTCATACAAAATGTCAGCCAATTCAGATTATGACTTTTCTTTTGCCCCAAATTGTATAGCTATACCTATACTATTTTTATTATAGAATGGTAAAACGTTACGGAATGTACATCACGCTACCTCTCAGTTAAGTTAGGATAGAGTGGATCATCATATTTCACTATTTCACTCTACACACATCCTTGCACCGGTTCCGACTCAAATCTTTGAGTCGTTTTTTATTGTGCTTAGTCCAGGAATAAATTTGTCGATGTAAGCTACCTCACTCGTTTGTTGATGACAAGCAATTCTTGCCATCATGGTATGACATATGTAAAGTAGATCTTTTTCTGGTGCATGCTAATTAATTCACTACCACCGCCATCAAAACTACCTCAGTTTTTTTCTGCATTGACTTTTGACTGGCTTCATCATCGCTGCAGCGGCTTTTGCCTTTGTGTTAGTATTCGTTATTGCTGTAGAAAGGAGCTCTTCGTTTTAATGATCGGTTCAATTTTAGCATTCTTCACACTGTTCTCAACGGCAATGGCAGCAAACAGGGAGCGTACCTTTATCATGGTTAAGCCTGATGGCGTCCAACGTGGACTTGTTGGCAAAATCATCGAGCGATTTGAGCAAAAAGGCTTCAAATTGGTCGCCATGAAGATGATGTGGGTAAGTACAAGAATTTCAACAAATAAATCCAATTATAAGAAAAATGTTTGCACATTTTATGTAAGATATGTTTTTCTCTTAGTTTTTACTTTAAAATGAGATTTAATAAATTATTTGTGTTATTTCTCAATAATTAAACTCGGAAGTTACTTCTGTTAAGAAAAATTTTCGTAAATTTGCATACTCGTAGATTATACCTAACCTCATTTTCTGGGTGCAATGTACCATGTGCAAAATTTTGCTAAACCTACACTTTATTTGTATGTTATTGTTTTAATAACTATTGTTCTCTGTTATATGCAGCCTTCTAAGGACTTGTTGGAGAAGCACTACGCTGACTTGTCTGCTCGTCCATTTTTCCCTGGATTAGTCAATTACATGTCATCTGGTCCAGTTGTTCCAATGGTATGGGAAGGTTTAAATGTAGTCAAGACCGGCCGTCAAATGCTTGGTGCAACCAATCCAGCTGATTCATTACCCGGCACAATTCGTGGTGATTTCTGTATTCAAGTGGGACGAAACATTCTGCATGGTTCAGATGCTGTTGAGTCAGCCAACAAGGAAATCGCTTTATGGTTTAACGAGAAGGAACTTGTCACATGGACTCCAGCTGCCGAGTCGTGGGTCTATGAGTGACTTGATTTGCTACCATCATCAAGAACAGCTCCAACTTTAGCAATTATGCAACTGCCAGCAAAACTATAAGAAACGTAAGATAAAACAAATGCAGCAGGAACGTGATCCAATCATTTCCCTAGTATTAAGAAACAAAAGGCATTTCCAAATTCTAAATAAACACTACACACACTGTAAAGTCACTTAATCTGTGATTAAAATTATAATATGCAGTCGTTTTATTTGCTAGCGAAAATGGTATATTTTCTTTATCAGCGTGCATATAATCTCTGATAAGCCAGCTGCATAGCGATAGTTGCGAGTTTAGGTAATATGTATTACATGGCTGATTGACTGTTTTTTAAGGTTTCAGCTTATAAGCGTATTATAATTTTGTTCTAATATCAGTCTGGAATCGATCGAACATCGAAATGCACGTAAAGTAAGACAACGTCTCCGGTTTATAAGTCTATGAGCCGGTCTCTTTCGCCTGGTTGGTTCGAAAATTTCTGCATATAATATTATAATTCAATTATGTATTATAAAAGGATTACATTTAATATTCCATATTTCTGTTCTCCATCTCCACGACCAACCATGTATAACAGTTAGTTGTGAGCGGGAAGTGACCTTATGAATTCAAGGTTGCAAGTTATAGGCTTACCCGATGTTTCCATTTCATACGAAAATAATTTGCTTGTGGATAAAATATTCAGCGCATTCTCCTGTACATGCGTTTCATAAGAGGACTTTTAAACAATGTATGTATCATAATTAATGACATCGATGATCCTTTTTGTGGTATCTAAAATACAATTTGTTTTATTTAAAAAAAAACTAAAAATTAGACGCTCTAAAAAAACCACATAATATCAACTTGAAAGGCTAAAAGCTTGAAGTTTAAGATTAATTGAAAACTGGTTACGCATTAACAAAGCGCTATTCCATGCATTTTGGCAATCTTTTAGTCTTAAACGAGGAAAAGTGAAATTAAGCTGCCTGAAAAAAAGTAATAGGAAGTATATTTTCAATGAATTTTTTTGACAGTGTGGCTTTGTTGTGGCTCTTGTCATTGTGTACGCACTCGTACCTACTGGGAAAAGGAGTTTAAAATCTTATTACTCTACTTGCATTTTCAATGTATTGAAAATGAGGAAAAAAATGTGGTGTCATAGCTTAACAAGCGTAGTGTACTGGAATGGATATCAGAATCCGACTCATGAAAATGATATGAAAATCATTTTGCACAAATGCGTGTTCATTCCAGTCATCAACAGTCAAATCGGAGGATCGGGATTGCCCAGCGTTATATTTTTTGTGTAAGCATGGAAACGCTTTTCTCTGGATTACGCCGCGGTATATGCTTGTCATATTGCTTTAAACGACTTCAACATTTGCTCTGCACATTCGCTGCGGACGTCACTTTGCATATTCTCTGCCGACGTCGTTCGGCACTTTCGATGTCGACGTCACTCGGCACCTCGCCATCGTACATATGAACCTCGCTGTGCGGTTGCGCCGCAGGTTGTTACGCTGGTACATCTAAGCATATCGCTGGCGACGTCTTCCACTGGGTTCGTTACTGTCATCGCCGTCGCCGCTGACCTTTCACTTCGTCAAGGGACGTCAAGGCTCTCCTCAAGGCACGTCAAGGATCACCTCGTCAAGGCTCACGTTAAGCCACGGCAAGGCACATCAAGGATCACTTCGTCAAGGCTCGCTTTTTATATAAATCTAAACTGAATATAAACGCAAAATTAAAGTCAAGAGTCATAAACAAAAATAAATTTATTGTAACGAACATTTTATCGTTAAATACACCGATCGTTACAGTATCGTTAAATAAAATAAGCTCCATGAAACTAGAACGGTTAAATTAGGATTGTCTGACATTTTCGTTGCAAGAAACTACAACGCATGTGTCAAATTTACTTTGTTCATGAAAATGCTACGACTTGGCACCGCAATGTTCCTAACAAGATGAACCCTTATAATAATAATATTTAATGGCGTTTCCGAACGGCGAATTGAGAAGCTAACCGTGACAAGTTATTACTACCGCATGTTTGTTAGACATTCGCGAGAGGTGGGTCAATGAAAAATACTTTTGTTGTTTTCTGGAATTCGAACCTCGAACCTCCTGCTCAGAAGTCAACTTCCACTTACTTCAACTTACCATGAGCCACGGTCCCTAAAACGCACTTTAGCCTTTCAAAATTCAGATCTGGGTTTTTTTTCATTCTCTGAGAAATATTTCTCTAAATCGTTTTTTTACTCTCCGATAATTCTCGAATGTGATCTTTTTGCTCTGAAAAAATTCACTGATTTTTTTTTGACAGCTGTAGTTGTTTTTTTTGCTTTAAACATCAGACATGACCGGTGACTACCATGGAACTTTCAGGTGAAACATAAAACTTTTCTCTGGCACTAAAAAAGGCAGCAGATAATTTCTTTATAAGACAGATAAGGTAATCAGTTATTTTCGGAAATCTCAGAACTAAGATTTCTTTGTTGGTTCTTTTTGATTTTTCAGACAAAAAAAAAAATTAACAACTATTCCAACCTTTATGAACGCCCGTCAGTTTTTAACTACAGTGACATTATAGTGACAGCAGTCGCCCTGAACAAGAAACAAACAAAAAGCCTGCCATCGGCACACCGCCAAAAATAAGCAGTTGCTGTTTGTGATCCAATTTCTACTTAAAAATAAACTGAAATTATTGATAAAAATTTACATAAATTCATTTTAAAAAAATGGTTGAAAGAATAGAAGATCTCAACTTGCCAACGGCGGTTGTTTCGCGACTCATCAAAGAATCGCTTCCCGATGGTGCCATCGTTAGCAAGGAAGCCAGAGCGGCCATTGCTAGAGCAGCGTCGGTGTTTGTGATTTTTCTAACATCCTCATCAACAGCTCTCGCCCGTAAACAAAATCACAAAACCATAACAGCAAAAAATATCCTAGAAGCTCTGGAAGAGTTGGAATTTGAAAGCTTTACGGATCCGCTCACGAATGACCTGGAGGCCTACCGAAAGATGGTTAAAGAGAAGAAGGACACCAAAGCCAAGAAGGATGGTGATGCAGGCGACGACACGGCCGACGCTGGAGGAAGCAAGGAAACAGCCAAAAAGGATGATTAGTGCCCGTTGTGTTATAATAACAATAAATAATAAGCTTTCTTTTCTACAATTCTCTGTTTTATTTTGCCAATTGATATACTCCACCAGTAAACAATAGTTTGTGCTCGCGCACCTTGCGCTGCAGGAAATTTTTCAATTCCTCTTGCGAGAATTCTATACCGGGACCATGCGATGCGAACATCTTCAGCATTTGATGTATTCGCTCAATGGGCAGCGAATCCAAATTCGTTAGCATTCCAACAATATATGACCAGAAAACCTATAATAGCGGAGATATGTACAATTGGTCACACAATTTATTTTATCAACCAACCTGTAACTCCTCTTCGCGCTGATCACTAGCGGAAGCCATGGCCGACTCGCTTTCGTCTTCTTCGTTAATTTCTGTTGATTGCATATCTTCAACTTGGCTGCTTTGATGGCTGCCGTCCATTAGAGTGTAAACATCGGTTTGTGTCTCCTTGAGGAGACCATTAGTTTGCCAGAAGCCTATCCTCCGCCTTAAAACAGATGGCGGCACCTTTATAAGACAACTCAACTCGTCAATGCTCCATTCATCTGTGCGAACAAACAAAAAAAAAACGATGAAATGTAGTCTTTCGAATATAATATTATAATTACTCTTCTCCTGAAAATGATAAATGATAACGGCCTGCGTTGGAGCGACCGTCATTTCCAAGGTGCGGTCAGCAAGCTCAATTTCAATGTTCACCCGTCCGGTCACATGCCGCCAGCAGAGAGTCCGATTGCCCTTGTACGCTTCGTAGGACTTTGTATATTTCTTAAATTCGTTGTCAATTTCTTCGGGCAATTCCAGAGTTTCTTTGTTGAATGCTGGCCAAAACTGGGACGATATAATTAACGACGATAGGTCGAATGTTTTTTCTGTAAAGAAAACGAAAAAGTTTGAGTTAAAAAAAAAACTGTATATTCAACAAGAAAGCCCACCTACCATCCATATAGTTAATGTCACTCTGGATGTGTGTGTTGATTCGCTTGGAGTCACTAATGTCTTTGAGCATAACTTCGCAACTGTGTAGCAAAGTTTCACCGAATCTCAATTTCAGTAGTTCAAGATTTCGAATTTCTTTTTCTGGGTTAAAGTCAAGCAGAGTAAGCAATCGGTCAGCCAACAAATTGCGGTACTCATTGACGAAAAGTTCCTTACTTCCGTAAATATCGACGACCATCGAGATAATGTCAGCTGATCGGTTAGTTCTTGTTGTCTGAACGGATACTGCAATAAAATATTGATTTTAAAAAAAAGTTTCACACTTAATAAGACCTGTGTCGCACTTGGATTGCTATCCACTGGATCGGGCTGCCAGTTTTCCCAATTGCTCATCTCGTCTTTTCCAGCAGCTTCAGCATTCTCTTTAAGAGTTTCGCTTTTCGCCAGCTCCTCGGCAAGATCTGTTGGTCCCTCTTCTGTAAGACCGGTGACGACACGTCGCACAGTGTCACTTCGTCTGCGCAAGTACTCTTTAATTGGCTCGGTTACTGTTTCAAGAATAATTCCGCTACTGTCCAAGTGACGAATTGTTTTTATTGCCGCCACATAGCCAGTTAGAATATCCATTGTATTAACGCCTGGATGGAGGATCCGTGCCTCAAGAGATTCTTTTAGCGTTTTTACCAAATGCTTGCGCATATCGATCTTTTCCATACAAAGTTTTAAATCGTCAATAGCCGGAATCGAGTCGGGATAATCTGTGAAAATGCCAAGAGTCAATATTTTCCCCCATTCTATTGTCGACTGATACCAACCGATTATTATACTGAAGAACTGTTCGATTATAATGTTTGCATATGTCTCATAGAGGAAATATGTTAATTTCACTTTGAATTCTTGAATAATAGATTGCGTCCTGGTATCACTATCATTGATTTTCAAATGGCCTCGGTTAAAGATGCGTGTTAGCCATCGCAGGACGATTTCATCAAGCCACTGAGAAAGAAATGCACCAGAATCATCCTTTTATCATCAAAATTCAGCCACTCACCTTTTCCAAATCTTTCATATGACACTTATCGAATATTCCTTGACACTTATCACGAACATACTGAGAAATGCTCTTCTGAATTAGAGTCGTCAGAGTGAAGCCAGCAATGCGGTCGAGCAGGCCCATATTCGTAAGATGTTCGTTCGTGAGATTGAATGCACATATAAGATACTGGCAATTGCAAGCTTCCATGTCACGCTCACAACCATTGCACTTGACCTCATCGATTTCGCCCATGTCGTCATCTGTGGGACAAGGAAAGATGTTTTTACTAAATAACAAAGCCAATTGCAGCAATGTTCCATACCATCAGTGTTCGCTTCGTGACTATTGGAAAATACTTTAAATGAGACACTGTAGAATGCGTAGACGACGTGATTGAAATTCGCTGGCAACTGGGAGAGCAGAGCACTTTTTAGCATTTCCTTGAACTCATCAGAGTCGTTGCGGGTTTTAATCTCGGGATTCTCAAATGTAGACATTTTCTTGAACATTTCTACCCGTTGGAGGAGTTCCAAAATATTTTTATAATCCGATTCAAGTCGTACGACTGCCGCTTCGAATTTGCTAAACAATGAATACTGATTTTTACGCAATGCCTCGGATTTTACTGTAGCTGTGAGGGCACCGCTTGGATCCAGCCAATGATGTAATTGGTCTTTGCTGTCTGGCTCGACAGGATTAAGGAAATATTCCCAAAAACTGGGGACAATCTGTTGCCGAAGGATGGCATTAATCTCCAACATGATAGATTCATATACGCAATCAGTGATCGCCAGTTGTCCAAGTTGTACAACGACATACTCAAAGTCTTTGTTGGTAATTGTTGGACAACGAAGCTGATAAGATAAAGTAATTAATTTGGATTATGATCTTCTGTTTAAATTGGCTGGTTTCACTCACAGATTTGTTTAAAATTGGGAATACTTCCGCAGTTTTGTTCCAAATTGTTTCGATGTCGCTCATCTTCCTTTTTCCGGTTTGTTTTGTTTACTTCTTTGCAATTCCATACTTCATTTTGGCATTGAACTGTCAACTGTCCTACAAGTCATTGGTATTGGCATGCGTTCATTGTGTACAGTAACTTAAATGCAGTGTGTTCTATACGGACAATTGTTTACGACAATAAATTATATGGTGATAATGACCGCTATTCCGGACACAAAATTTTATTATGGGACGGGCGGGCCGATTATGTATCTGTCGTATTTCGACTTACGACAAGTCGACATAAAAAAAACAGACCCTGTGCTTGTAGTTTGATTAGAAATACAATGAAAAGCTAAAATATAAAAATTATAATTAAAATGTAATCATGAAAAACTTATAATATATAAATTTTAAATAAATTAAATATAAAAACGAAAAATAAAATATAATTTTTTTTAAATAAAACTTACTAGTACTATCTGATTTATTGTTGAAGTTCCTAATTACATTTAATGCTAAAGAGAAGTTACAAAAGTACGCAACAAAACGAAAAAAAAAAACTTATGACTTACAAAAAAGTTAAACGTTTGTTAAATTTTCTTCTAAGATTTCTACCAACAGAACGAGCAAACAGTTATTTTTTACGTAAAAATTCTTAAAATCATATGTTTGCTCCGTCCGTTGGGACGACGTATGCAACTGACAGATGGATGAAATACACGCGTTCTTATGGAAGTGCCCCATAGGCAAAGTACGGTAGCGACGCAAAAACTTGACCAACTTTAAACTTTTCTCTCCGGCAAATGCTTTGACAGTTCTCACTCACAGTACTTTGGACGTTATTTTGGTATTTGTTTTTGTTTGTGTGTACGATGACAACTTAATTATTGGCTCACCTCTTTGCTTTAAATAAGGAAACGTCAACCAAAATATCCCCCCAACGGATTCCATGAGTTGAACCCTTAAGACTTAAGTTTTTCCATTGTGAGAGCTCTGTAATGTAAATGGATGCAAAATTTCTACCATTGAACGATTTAAATCAAATTTTCCACTAATTGCAATAATTCGTTATTTCGAATGCTTGCATAAAGAAAAAGATGACATTAAAATTCACTGACGTAATTTACATCGACATTTTATAATAAAGTTTATTTACTTTTCATTTAATTTTCATTTCAATTGTACTTAAACGTGCCAACGAAACTTTAAATCACATAAATGGGTGTCGCAGTGCAGACTGATTGACTTAATCAACACAATATATTTAATAACTAATAAAAGCCAACCGAATCGATTTCACATACTTATTTTGACAGCAATATCATTTTGCTAACAATTATTTAGTTTTGTTATACTTTTCTGTTTTTTTTTCTAGTTTCATTGCTTGTCTACTCACAAGTGCTTGTACTCTTTAGCGGATCGCTAATACGACGTGAAAAACTTTACTACCGCATTATTTCGTATCTGTTTTCAAGGCATAAGAAAGCATTACTAGAAACTCTATTATCTATTTTTAAAACATTTTTATTCGCTTGCTTTCGTGTATGTCTGTCTGTGCGGTTGGAATTTTGGAATTTATTTTAAACTATCTTCCCATTGAACTAGAGACTTGAAACTTTAAAACTCGCTTAGAACTGGATGAACATTGACAAATCGCAAAAAAATTAATTCAACGCGAGTTTGCAATTTGTTTCAGATATAAGCAAACTACTACGCTTTAAAACGTTTTAAATTAAAAATGTATTTTTATTAGCTAACATGTTTCTATTAATAAAGTACCTAGAAAAAATAGTTTCTATTCCAATTCAAGTTGAGCTGCCAAGTTCTAATTGGCAATTCACATTGTTTTTATGACATTTTTATTTTCCCTTCTCGGTGGTAAAATTCCCACATATGAAGTAAATTCCCACGAGCTGAACACTCATAGTCATAACGAAAAGCATGATGCTGAAATATTAATTGATTATGGAATAGTTCTCTGTCTGTCTGTCTCTCTGCATGTCTGTCTGTGTCCACTCTACAGCCCGGATGGTTGAATGGTTGATCAAGATGAAAATTCATATTTAAGCTTTTTACATAAATTGTTTGTGGCCAGATGATTTCGACGGAAATCTGACAGCCGGAAGTGACAGTTTACTTAGACAGTATTTCGTGTTTTTGCAAATAAGTCAAAAAGAATAGCACTTAGGAGAAATCTGTTAAGTGCAAAAGAAATTTAAACAAAAAACAAGAAAAAAAAAATAAAAAAAGACATATCTCCTTTTTAAATGTTACACGGTTACTCACGTGTAAACGCGTGCAAAACAATTAATGTTACATTTCAACCATCTAACGTATTTCGTTTATGGTTTACTTTATCACTTGATCGGACAATGAATATCCATTTGAGGAACAAAAACGATTATAAAATCCTAGTGAACTATTGCTGTTTGCAAAGCACTACAATCACCGGTCACAGGTGAACTGGTAATGAAAATGCGCTCTAAATAAATGTACAATAATTCATTCTTTTGAAAAGTCACACTCAGAAAATGTTTGACGACAACAACTTGCCCTGTCCTAGCTATTTGTAGCTCATGTTATGTGTGTCCTTAAATTCACTTCTATCTATGTACATAAATGTCAATGACAACGACAGGCGACCATTCATTCCAAGTTTGTTTGTGGATTGCAATTGGAAAAGTATAAAGAGAATCAATCACTCAACTGGTCAATACGTATGCTGTACAAAAGTGTACTTCAAGTACTTTCTATCAAACTGATTTGAGCGGGAGTTATGACTTGTGGGCCCATCTGCAGTAAAGTGTTAAATGGGTGGTAGGGGGCGGCGAAGTTTGGACTTATTCAGGAGTGATTAAGAAAAGGTTCGTTATCAATTGCATTTTCGCCTGTCCCTCATCCAAAGGGATCTTTCATTTAATACCAACCAGTAGCCACCTCGATCAAGGAACACGGATGCATATAGCATGTTTTTTGGCTTATATCTGCTACGTCACTTTAAAACTAACTCAGTAGTTAGTTTAATTATTTTCTAGCTCTACCATCGGAGTCCTTTTACCCGATGGCAATTTCAAGCCGATGTCAATCATTTAGGTATTTCTAATTTCTGTGCGTTTTGCTTTCGTTTTCGCTTAAAGGCCCTAATTTATCAAATGTCTGTGGCTAACACATATTTTCTCATGTGCTATTTATTGATACGCCTGAACAACATTTCTTCAATTTAAGAATTATTATAACTATATGGCAATCATCATCATATTTGGCTCTACAACCGGTGTCCGGTCCTGGCCTCCCGCAAGAAATCTCTCCACCCGTCTCGATTTCGAGCCGATGTCATCCAGTTTGGCATCCCTAAACTCTGGGCGTCCTGGTCTACGCCATCCTTCCAGCTCATGCGAGCTAGGTGTCCTGCCCACCGGAGCCTACCGAGCTTAATTCTCTTCACGATGTCGAAATCTTGGTAACGCTCGTAGGTCTCATTATTATAGAGTCTCCGGAATCGTCCTTCCTCACATACGGGGCGGCTAAGAGGTCAGAATGCTTTTGGCTATGCACCCAAGTCGCGGATCCCTATGTAAGAACTGGTATGACCATTGTCTTATATACCACAGCTTGGATGTTATGGTTAAATTTCTGGATTTGAATAGTCTTGACAGACTATAGTAGTCTTTGTTGGCTTTAAGCAACCGTAAGCGTATTTATGGTTCCATGCTGTTATCGGCTGCTACAGTTGCCCCGAGATACTTAAAGGAGTGCATTACTTCAAGTTCGCGCTACACTATTTGAATTGAGGGACCAATGTTGGATCTTCTACTCGCAGACGTGGCCACCATGTACTTTGTTTTGCTCTCATTTATGTGCAGCCCCAGATTTCGTGCCGCCTGCTCGATCTGGATGAAAGCTTCCTGTACAGCTCTTCGGTTTCTACCAACGATGTCAATATCGTCTGCGTAAGCCAGTGTCTGAATGGGTTTATAGAGGATTGTTTCTCTCACCGTTACGTCAGAGTCTCGGATCACTTTCTCCAAAGCCAGGTTGAAGAGGACGCAGGCCAGTCCATCCCCTTGTCGAAGCCCGTTATAGATGTTGAATGGGCTTGACAGTGATCCGGATATTTTTATTTGACTTATAACAGTGGTCAAGGTCAATTTATATAGTCTTGTTAAAGAAGAATATAATCGGGATAATTTTTTTAAAACTTATTTATGGGGCCCGGGGTCTCAAAATTTTTTCCAAAAAGTGTTGTCCATCGGAGATACATGTGTATAAAATTTAAAGAAAATCGGGTTAATTTTTAAAAATTTTATATGGACATCCTTTGGACCTAAGGCCCTAAATTTTAATAGAAAGTTTTGTCTCCGGAAATACACATGTGTGCAAAATTTCAATAAAATCGGGCTTTGGAAGGTGGGTTAAAAATTGATCGCAAGATTCCACGACAAACAGACCGACCGACCGACCGACAGACAGACGTGCCACGGGCAAGCGAATTTAAAAATTCAAATTTTTCTTGTAAATTCTCTAATCGGAGATTCGATTTTGTGGTAAAATCCTCATTTGGTGGTGAAAACATAGAAGCACGGCTGGTGCGAAGCACACACAACAACGTACAAAGTACCACTAAATTTCTTTCTTTTGAGTTGAGTTAAACTGTGAGGCAGTTAAGTGCGTAACCAGTCCTTCATGTACTCGTAATATTGTACAAAACACAAATTAAGAATGCACTTACACAACTGAGTGTAGAACACATTTCAATTGCGGAACCATTCAGTTTTGTATAAAAATATTTGTTCTACTTCCTCCTGATATCTCTATACTCTCTGCTTCAACACAACAACAAAACAACCACAATCGTAAAGCAAGCAGCACTGCTTACAGCGCATCAGCTCATCAGCGCACACAGAACACAGTCATTATAGTATGATATGATCTGATGCCGCTAAATGGAAAAATTTGTATGGGAGCCGATCCCGATTTTTAACAAAAAATATTGTCACCGGAAATATAAATGTGTGCAAAATTTCAATAAAATCGGACTTTGGGAAGTGGGTTAAAAATTGATCAGAAAATCTGACCAGCTAGCCAGCCAGCCAGCTAGCCAGCCACGGGCACGTGAAGTTAATATAGAGAATTTAAACAAAGAACGACATATGACAGCGGTGGATCAACCGTTCACGCTTCAAAGGATTTGGATTTGGATAGTCATGAGGTTTTTTCTGTAGATCGGGGTCGACATTGATATTATGTAGTATATATTAGCGTTGGTAAGACAAAGGTCAATTGATTTGGCGTGTCTTGGGATTTGAGAGGATCTTAGAGTTTTTGGGGCGTGGTCGGTATTGATTTTAGTATCGAAACTTTCCGAGGTCGCTGAGATGAAATGGTTTGGTAAGACAACGGTGTAATGTTGTATGGTGGTACGATTTAAGGGATTTCTAGGATAATTGACATTAAATATAATGAAATACAAACTAGCAGCCCTTTTATTGATATGACATATTCACCTCACCGCTTATGCGTAGTACTGTGCTACCTGTAGTTGCCACCAAAAAGCAATAAATGTACGCACACAACGAATTCAGTTATCGCTGTTGATGAAAGTAAGCACCAAAATTGCCAATTTATATGCAAACACTTTTATACTTACTTTGTTATTAGGGTTGACTGTCTGACTGATGTAGCTCAGCGTCATCCCATACCATACAAGTTTGGCTGGCAGAACCAGAAGCACTTCATATTTTCTATCTTTACAAATTTAAATTTGAATTGCATAGATCTGCGCGACGGCCCATACGACAGAGTCGCAAAGAATTTCTCACCCTTCGGCACCTTTTGACAGTTCGTGGATGTTTGCCAACCCTGAATCCTGAATCTAACAGCGAGCCATTAAAGGCAACAAAGAGCCAAAGAAAAAATGATAAACGATAATAACGCTGATGAGCATGAGGATTTTTAAGTAAATAAAAGTCGCTCTGCGTTTGGCAAGGATGTATGCTCCTCCTGTTCCCTGTTCACTTCGATGCCCGGTTGTAGTAAAAATTTAACGTCAATAGTCGCGTCACAACATAGCCACTAACGCCACCGACGACATCACATCATCACCTTGGAAGAGAAAAATGTCTTCAATTTCAAGAAGAAAACGAATAATAAGATATGTAAAATGGCAGAGTAGCATCTGCAAAGGATAACGGCGGACAGTGATCCCTTTTACATGGCAGCAGTAGTTGGTTGCATTTCACGGAAGAAGCCATGTTACGCGGGGATAGACACTTCGCTGGAAGCCAACAAATGATGTACACGTCAAGCAGCTAGAAGAACTGCTTTGGCTTTACATGTATGCTTCTACTCAGTGTTTGAATAGGATCTGAATCTGGACTGGAGCAGGAAACAGGGAGGAATACGAAGAGCACAAAATAAAACACGACATAACGATTCGCAAGAAAGTGATGACAGAATATTTCATCCTTAGAACGTAAATTGACTTCTTGACATTATTTTTTTTCACTCTTCGTTCGTTTGTTCGCGCGCTTTATCCTCGTAAATGGGATATTTATTCAGTGGAGAACGGATAAGGAGCACTCTTTTCGCACTAGAGTGTGTCTGACTGTAGTATGCGTCACACCACAAGGACTATTGGATGAGCAGCAACGACGCTACGTGTACTGTGTTCTGCACTTGACATCCACCAGAATAAGGAATTGAATGCTGATGGTTACTGCCCTTTATGTCAGTTCTCTGTCGCACTCAACACTAAGAGTGTATGGAAAACGAATAGCAGCAATCTTTGTTGACTGCGGACCATCGAAGCCCTTAGGAGCTTTTAATGCATACCAAGCGGGCATTTTAATATTTCATTTTCCAGCTTTCGTTCACATCCATTGTGTCTACGGAGCAGCTATACACTCAGTCATACATACAATAGAGCGATAATGATCTGGTCAAATGGAGTGGTTTTTGTGGCTTCTTTGATGTGCGACATCAGACTGTGTATAGGCTTACACATAAGTTTAGCATTATGATCAGTTTAGGCCGTCCTTATACAGCGAATGTATTCATTTCTATTCTTGTATTCTTCTTCAGCTTTACAACCGGGGCCTTGTCATGGCTTTCCCACAAAATTCTGGTCCCGCATTGGGGTTAACAAATTTTAAAGTTTGGCCAATGTTTTGTCCAATGCAATTCTTTTATTAGTGGAAATGAGCGTGGCTACTGAGCAGGAGGTTCGTGATTCGAATCCCAGTAACACCAAAAGTATTTTCACGGTGTCCCACCTCTCGCGGAATGGCTGACAAACGCTCCGAGATCGAGAGAATCGAGAGTATTAACTTGTCACAGAGAGCTTCTCAATTCGCCGTTCGGAGACGGCCTTTAATTGTGGGTCCCTTCCATTCGTGTCCAAAAAAATAAATGCGCAACACAAATGGTCGTGTGAAGTTAGGCCTTGGACCGCAATGGTCTGTCGCGCCGAATATTATTATAATTCTTTTCTTAAGTACTACATGTTCCCGGGCGCTTTGCTACCCGCACACATGAACCCACGCCTTCCTCTTGCCATCGCGTGGTAGGAGGTGTACTATAGCTTATAACCATAGAGAAATAAGCACTTAGCACATAGTCTTAGTCTTTCCTATGGCCGGCCATAGTACGTAAAAAACAGAACACAGAAAGCAGTGCAGCATATATTAACATAGGCGTGATGTTCGTACAACACAAAGGAGAGAAAGCAGTGCAGCACACAGTCGACGCATTCGCTGGACTGTTTTTTCGTCGACTTTAGTTATTTATTTAAAAAATCGGTCACCGCGAAAGGCCATTTTATTTAAATGGGATAATTTATAGCCAATGTTCTGCTTGAAAATCCATTCTAAATATTGGTGAAGGAATTTTTGAAATCGGTCCATTAGTTTCGAAGATTACTTCCTACATACAAACCAACATTATCTCTTTATAATATTATATATACTATATGCTGAAATACCCGGCATTTCAAGGCTGCGTTATCCCACTACTGACCATCATCCAACTGACCACCCTCCCACTTCTAAAAATAGACTTCATGTTCTTTTATAAACACCGGGCAAATCGCACAAACCGGTTTGACTACTTGTTTGACCAGTACACAATGATTCAAACTTGCTGACGGTTACATTTCAAACTTTAAATAATCTAAAGTCTTACCGCCTAAAAGTATGCTACATAAGAGTGCTTATTCTTAGTACGCAGTATTTTCTTAGTTTTTTAGTACTTATTCTTGGTACATTGCGATTTATCTTAGGATTCTAATTCTATTATATGCGCTACTAGCTATACTTTTCGTAACATTACTCCAACCTTAGTTCTGTTCGTCCCGAACAGATTCAGCACTCCCTCTACTGCTGTATCTTGTCAATCTGTTGATGCAGACAACTTCCTATTGACATCTGGGGTTTTGTTGAAGCTGATAACTGCGTCGTTGTTCCTCTTGTAGGGTTCTTCCCATCTTTGCTGGGGTTTCTGTAATTTCCCTTGTCTTGTCTTGGAATTGTACAACCAAAAGAAGTCTCCTTCCCGCAATTTTTCATAGTTCGCACGTGTTTTCATTCATTCGTTAGCATTCACGACGTTGTTCTTTACTGAACTATGGACATTGATCACCATTGGTCTTCGATCGGAATCCTTTGCATCTTACCCAACTATTGGCGCTATAACTTTGTATCGATGCGTTTTTCCTCTAGCTCCTTGTTGCAGTTCTCTTCTTGCAGCACATTTCGCACACGTTCGGCACAAGTTTTCAACATCTCTGTGACAATTGACCCAAAAGGATCGACTTCTTACTTCATCTAGTGTCCTCTTAATTCCCAAATGTTCGCCTGATGTTCCACTGTGTGCATCGTTAAGAACTGTGTTCACCAAATTCGTTGGTAACACTACCGTTGATTTGTAACACCGACCATCGGCAGATTCCCAGTGCCTTACTAGTAAGTAGTCCATCATTGAATCTCAATGACTGCCATTGAGCTTTATACTGTCGGACTTGCTGTTGCAATTTCGTGCCAATGCGATATTTCACCTTGCTCCATCAATCGAAGTACTGGACCAATTGAATCGTCCGGCTCTTGTTCTTCCCTAAGCTGCTCTCTTGTTAAATGATCTTTCATCTGCTGGACCGTGATTCGTGAAACCACTGAACATTTCTGGATTTCCGGTATTCTACTTTGTTTGTACTCGGAGACATTCCACATTACGCCATGTCAGTACTTTCTTTCTCAAATCAAGTGACAGCTGGTGCGCCATCATAAAGTCCAGACCCAATATGCATTCATCTTCCACTCGGGCAACAATAAACCGATGTCGAAACCTTAATCCTCCAAACTCGACTGTAAGGAAACGTTCACCCTTTACGGCTGCAGCCTCTCCTGTAGCTGTCCTCAACTTGTAGTGATGCGCTCTGCTTACTTTCTCTCTAGACACCATTTCAGGACTTACAATTGATCTGGAAGCTTCTGTGTCTAGAATAAAATCGCAAGGTCTTCTCTCCAACACGCCATTAACAACCAGACTGTTGCAATCACTGCTAAGATTTGTACTGCGTATTGTGACCCTGGAATATTCCCTTGCCTTCTTCAGACATTGTCCTGCAATGCTGTACAAGACGGCCGCTCCACCTTTTTCAAATGTTGTGCATCTATTCGCCGTAATCTTTCCAGATTATTGACACCATTCACAGGCTGTTTCATCATGTTTCCAGCGCTCAGCTCCTTGCAATCCCGAAAGAAATGTCCGTGTTTCTGACCTTAATGCTACTCTACTACTTCTCTCGTTTTGAAAGCGACCAGTGGTTGATTTCTGCAACTTCTCATCGATGAGAGCTTTTATTTGTGCGGCGTCCTCTGTTTCCAACTTGCGTAACACAAGTCGAGACCGGTGGAGATATTTTTGCGGGAGCCCAGGACCGGACACCGGTTGTAGAACCAAATATGATGCTGTCAAATTCCTTATAGCAACAACTTAGCGATGATAGCTTTAACTTGTTATCATCAGGCACAGATGGGATTTCTAACTTTTTGCTTAAAAAGTTACCGGGTATGGCAATTTTGATGTTAACCATCATTTTCAATAATTGCCTAAACAATGGCTACTTTCCGGTCAACTGGAAGGTGGCCAAGATAGTACCAGTACCCAAGAAAACCGACCGCTCCAGCGTAACTGGTTACCGTCCAATAGCTCTACTGTGTTGTATCAGTAAAGTATTGGAATCATTGATCCGTAAAAAGATCAATACTTTTTGTACGGAAAGAAATCTTATTCCTTTCTTTCAGTACGGTTTCCGAGAGAAGCACTCTACGCTGCACCCTCTGCTGAAGCTTCACAGTGACGTCACTAAAGGACTGAACGTCAAAAGTAGTACAGTGGCCTGTTTGCTAGACATCGAAAAATCTTTCGATAGTGTCTGGATAAACGGGCTACTGTACAAGCTTATTAGTTTTGGTTTCCCCAATTATATTGTAAAAATAATTAAAAATTTTCTTTTTAACAGGGTCTTCTTTGTACAGGTGTACGACCGCCCATCGACAAGGAAAAGGATCAAAGCCGGAGTTCCTCAAGGTTCCAGACTTGGACCAGTCCTGTATAGCATCTTCACGGCGGATCAACCCACAAATACAGCCGGAAGAAGGACTATGCTCTTCGCGAATGACTCCATAACGTATGCAGTTTCCCGCTCTCCCGAGATAGCTGCCCGAAGAGTGGAGGAATACCTCAGAAATCTTTGGGACTACTACCTGAAGTGGGGACTGAAGATCACAGCCAATAAAACGGAACTCATCTGCTTCCGAGTACCAGCAACCGAAACAAGGATAAGAAAAATCGCAAGCCGGTGCAGAGCCTTAAAAATCACCCTTCCAGACAACACAGTTATAAAAACCCAATCAGAGACGAAGTACCTGGGAATAAACTTCACCGAGAGGCTCAAGTTTAATGCCCACATCGATAAAACGTTGAAAAAGGCTAATTACGCCCTTCATTTGGTTCACCCGCTTCTACGAAGGCGAAACGGACTGTCAAACAACACCAGGCTGCTCATCTACAAGCAGCTCATCAGGCCAGTGATAACCTATGGCTATCCCATATGGTTCACCGTCTCACCAACAACGATGAAGAAGATCTCCCTATTTGAAAGGAAGGTACTAAGGATTTAGTACTGAATAAGTACTAAAAAACTAAGAAAATACTGCGTACTAAAATTAAGCACTCTTATGTAGCATACTTTTAGGCGGTAAGACTTTAGACAGGAGGGTGACAAACAGCTATAAGTTTGTGTCGACTACAAAACTATACGAAGCAGCAGGTCTGCTGCCAATAACTGACCACTTGTTCCGAATGGCGAGGAAATTCGTCGACGCATTGGAAACACATCCAAGTCCTGAGATGCAAAGACTGCGAATCGAGGAAATCGAGCCAAGTCACCGGTACATACACTGATGCTAGATTCGATGACATCTTTAACAATCAAGACGTCTCCTTCTACGAGAAGGCGGGCAACCAATATTACAGAGGCTGAAGTTCGCCAAGAAAACTGACCGCTCCAGCGTAGCTGGCTACCGTCCAATAGCTCTACTGTGTTGTATCAGTAAAGTATTGGAATCATTGATCCGTAAAAAGATCAATACTTTTTGTACGGAAAGAAATCTTATTCCTTTCTTTCAGTACGGTTTCCGAGAGAAGCACTCTACGCTGCACCCTCTGCTGAAGCTTCACAGTGACGTCACTAAAGGACTGAACGTCAAAAGTAGTACAGTGGCCTGTTTGCTAGACATCGAAAAATCTTTCGATAGTGTCTGGATAAACGGGCTACTGTACAAGCTTATTAGTTTTGGTTTCCCCAATTATATTGTAAAAATAATTAAAAATTTTCTTTTTAACAGGGTCTTCTTTGTACAGGTGTACGACCGCCCATCGACAAGGAAAAGGATCAAAGCCGGAGTTCCTCAAGGTTCCATACTTGGACCAGTCCTGTATAGCATCTTCACGGCGGATCAACCCACAAATACAGCCGGAAGAAGGACTATGCTCTTCGCGAATGACTCCATAACGTATGCAGTTTCCCGCTCTCCCGAGATAGCTGCCCGAAGAGTGGAGGAATACCTCAGAAATCTTTGGGACTACTACCTGAAGTGGGGACTGAAGATCACAGCCAATAAAACGGAACTCATCTGCTTCCGAGTACCAGCAACCGAAACAAGGATAAGAAAAATCGCAAGCCGGTGCAGAGCCTTAAAAATCACCCTTCCAGACAACACAGTTATAAAAACCCAATCAGAGACGAAGTACCTGGGAATAAACTTCACCGAGAGGCTCAAGTTTAATGCCCACATCGATAAAACGTTGAAAAAGGCTAATTACGCCCTTCATTTGGTTCACCCGCTTCTACGAAGGCGAAACGGACTGTCAAACAACACCAGGCTGCTCATCTACAAGCAGCTCATCAGGCCAGTGATAACCTATGGCTATCCCATATGGTTCACCGTCTCACCAACAACGATGAAGAAGATCTCCCTATTTGAAAGGAAGGTACTAAGGATTTAGTACTGAATAAGTACTAAAAAACTAAGAAAATACTGCGTACTAAAATTAAGCACTCTTATGTAGCATACTTTTAGGCGGTAAGACTTTAGACAGGAGGGTGACAAACAGCTATAAGTTTGTGTCGACTACAAAACTATACGAAGCAGCAGGTCTGCTGCCAATAACTGACCACTTGTTCCGAATGGCGAGGAAATTCGTCGACGCATTGGAAACACATCCAAGTCCTGAGATGCAAAGACTGCGAATCGAGGAAATCGAGCCAAGTCACCGGTACATACACTGATGCTAGATTCGATGACATCTTTAACAATCAAGACGTCTCCTTCTACGAGAAGGCGGGCAACCAATATTACAGAGGCTGAAGTTCGCCCTGTTTATACGCCGCTTAATATTTTTCATTCTTATATTATTTTAAAATTATTGTTTAAAATTTAATTACCTTAAAAATAAACATGTAGTAGATAAGGTAGTAAAAAATATTGTTTAAAAATAAACAATACCAAAAAAAAGACAATGTAAATACGTCGGGCCCCTATTGTTGAGCCGACACATATTAATATTAGTTATAAGTTTAGTTTTAAATTAAAAATTGTATATTACTTTAATGTTTAATAAAAATATCTTAATTTAAAAAATAAAAAAAAAAGATAGCTTTAACTTAGTATGACACATTCAACGTCTTTGTTATAGACCTACCCACTGTCCTAGAACGTTCACGAAAAATGTTTCATACTGCGCTCTCTTCGATGCAAAACTCTGTATCGACTGCCACAATGCTTCTAGCTGGTAATTTGTGATCCAAAGTTGATTATCAATCAACGGCAACAACATTTGTAAAAAAGTCCATTTCGACAATAACAAAAAACGAGTACAATTGCTTCCTAAAGAACTGATGGAAGCACACAAACTTGTTGAGACATTGACATTGACAGATTGGCAAAAGGCGAATTAATCAACGGAGGCGGCGTCAAACTCCATTATCCATATCCACCAAGTCGTCCTTCCTTAGAATACATCTGCAGCACAGCCGAAAACATTAATTTTTGTGTGACATTTTATTTCGACACCTCAATGGGCGTGTGGTTCTTGAAGAGTGTAGTGCAATATTGCCATCCATAGATCAAAAGCGGCGCGAGTCAAATTGCCACCCAGCATTTTATCCTTTAGATATCTTCTGGGATATAACGAGGTCAATGTTTCGGTCGGGATGGATTGAGGAAGCAGTTGCGTGTTCCCTGTTGAAGTGATAAATTGACAAGTTTCGTGGAATTTAGAATTTGGTTCGTCTCCACTTTGTAGCAACAAATCGTTGGTACATTATCGCGTGAATCCTAAATGAACTGTGACACTTTGGGAAATTCAATGTCGTTGGTGGCTGGTGTGTGGGGTTTTATCGTGTGTGTCGCTACCGAGTGGCGGTGGATGAATTAAAAATGAGACAATATTAATCTTCGAGCGGTATTAAGTGGGGAAGAGTGACGTTTTAATTATCCGATCCTGTATAAGTATGTCAACTAAATCAATGGCAAGCTAAATTTTCAGACTTTTATTGAGACAAGCGGTGGGTAGGATTCACATTATACAATAGCGGTATTGATTGCATGTATCAAAGGGTAATATGTCTCTGTGGTGGTGTGACAGTTAGACTTGTGAGGAGCTTACCAGTAGTTGCACTATTAATGGTGTCCTGGATTTTTTGAGTTTTAAGGATTTTAAGTATATTGTTACGAAATTTAAGCTTTCGAGTTCATGATGGATTTCGCAAATAATAAAAACACAACATAAGTTCGTTTATTTGAAGATTACAACTATAATTAATAATTTGGAAGAGTTCACGAATTCACACTAGTGATTACTTATTAATTGTTCACAATGACACTGCTCTATTCACTTGCCAAGTAGTCTGGGTACCATTCCAAATAGTAACTAACTCTTTATATTCTCATACAAAATTTTTCACGCGTCCAAACCGGTTTTTCTGCTTAATCGAGAGAGAAGCAGAAATCACAAACGACAAACAAAAGAGAATTCTTGCTCATGCGCAATATGTTCGCTGAGATTGTAGTAAATAACAAAAGACGTTTATAAGATAGTAAAGCGAGCTTATCAGCTCGCCATATGGATAGTTGTAATTCAGCCTAAAGACTGAATTATCTTGAAAGGATTTTATTTAAAAAAAAATTTTTTTTTCAAACCCCTATGAATAAAAAAAAAAACTCTACATCGCAAGCTGAGCGCTTAACAGTTGTTTTAGAACAAGTCCCATAAAAATTCTGACCTGTACATGTGTGCGTACGTGATACGCGTCACGTCATCGCAAGCAATAACTTATTTAAAAAAAAAAATTGACACGCGCCACACGCGACACGGGACGCGCGTCGAGTCATCGCTAGCAGAATTTTAAACCAAGTATTTAAAAAAAATACACGCGCCACACGCGACACGTGACACGCATCAAGTCATCGCAAGTCAAGTTTTAAAAGAAGTACCTTAAAAAAATGTACACGCGCCACACGCGACGCGCGGCATGTGTCACGTCATCGCAAGCCGAGCTTTAAAAAAAGTATTTTAAAAAAAAAATTGCACGCGCCACATGCGACGCGCGACACGTGACACGCGTCACGTCATCGCAAGCCAAGTTTTAAAACAATAACTTATTTAAAAAAAAAAATTACACGTTCCACACGCAACGCGCAACACGTGACACGCGTCAAGTCATCGCAAGCCAAGTTTTAAAACAAGCAATTTAAAAAAAAAATACACGCGCCACACGCGACGCGCGTCACGTCATCGCAAGCCAACCGCTTACCAATTGTTTTAAAATAAGTCCCATCAAATTCTGAACGGTGGAAGTCGCGATACACAACTGGACAAACCCACAAACCCACAAACCGACATACGTACGCTAGAAATTTTTTCTTGTCCTCTGATTATTAGCTTCGCCCTTCGGGTTCGCAATCATAACATAACTAGTGTTGTTATGGGCTACTTTCGAGGCTAGTTTATAGCGTACGAAACAGTCACTTTCGTCTATGGGCGTGTGAAAAAATAATTAAAATACATATACATTGTTTGATCTTAAAAATTTTATATTTTTATCAAGAAAGGCCAATAGTAGCCTTGTAGCTAGTAGTGTTCAAGAGTTATATGGTGTGAAGTACGTTTTCAATTACAATTACAAACTTTCAATTTTAACCCTTCTTCTGTTGATCAAATGAATAATTATTGTGAGAAGGATTTTTAGAAAATTTAATGGGCTTTAATACTGTCTTTTTAAAAAAAATATGATCCGAGAGCATTTTTTGAAATAATCGCGTTTGAATATAGAATCGTTTTAAGAATTCAAAAATATGTACATTGTATGACCTTACAAATTGAATCTAGAAGCGTTCAAGAGTTACATGGTGTGAAGTGATGTTAGGACAAAAGTACGTGTCTTCGCATTAAAACGCTACGTACACCGCAAGGGTTAAAAATAGACCCCCGATTTTTTTCACGAAATTAATCAAGGAATCACCCCTTTAAGTATTTGCCACCTTAACGGATACACCCTGTATACAGAACTACAGATATGCATATACTATTCGCATAGTGTTTCTGTTAAATATAAGTCACTTTGTTGAAAATAGCTTCGTGCAACAATATCAGCCGTTAACGAATAAAGTTCTTCACAATCTTAGAAATTATATAGTATAACCTTTATTTGTGCACAGTTCCGTCACGGGAATATATTGAATACCTAAGGTACCAAAAGTAGGTGTAACTATAACCTTAGGCTTATCACTAAAACACAATGCATTCACCGTGATAATATGATATTTTGTATATGCATGTGCACCCATTTATCCTTAGTACTAAAATCTGCAATTATGCACTTACTCGTACGAAATTATTATTACGCTGAATATGCAATGCAGCATTTTCGCTCGTTTTCTCTCAAAAGATAAGATAAGCAATTATTGTCACGTTAGCATTGGATATTGTTATTGCAATTTTGTATATTAAGCCCAAATTTATTTAAATAAAATGTGTATAGCTAGCTTAGAGCTATCGTCGAGTAATAATTACCTTCATTACTAGACTTAAGCATTCAGTCGGCAGGCTACTAGTTCCGAGACTGAACACAGTTTATTGTCGATGTTAGTTCAATAGGTAATTGGAAAACCGCTCCAAATCAAACTCAACAAATAATTTAGGAATAAATATATATTTTTTTTTTTTTTCGGTTGCAAATATTATAATAGCGTTAGGCCATAAACGTTGCGGCATCGCCTTCGGTTAAAAAGGTGTTATCGTTCTAACAACTCGTTAAACGTTCAGACGCTATATAGCTGGAGCTTGTTGTCAGTTTCTTCTTATTTATTTAGTGGCTACGTTGGTTGTCTACTACATCAACTATGGTTGGCAAGCAGATCAATGACACCGTACTGGATGCTGGCGGTCCTGACTACTGCTACAGCAATGATAAAGTCAAAAATCAAAACAAATTTCTTAATCCCAACACTGATAATTTTAGCAGAGGGTGAGTTCGAAATGAGATCCTTCCATAAATTCTTAATACTAAATTCTATCTATTGATTGCCACAGAGAAAACTTACCAGCATCAAAGGCAGCGAACATATTACCGCAAAAGCAATTCACATTCTTCCAATTGGTAAGCGGATGGCCTCATTGTACATAGATACATAAATACACTATTTCTTTAACGAACATATAAACAGTTCCGATACGCGACTTTGCCGGAACGTGTCCTAGTGTTTATTGGGACTATTTTTGCAGCAATTGCAGCGGTGGGAGTGCCTTACGCAGTTGTCATATATGGCGAGTTCACATCTCTGCTGATCGATCGGACTATGGGTGTCGGGACATCATCTCCGACGTTTATTTTGCAGCTATTTGGCGGCGGACGAAAATTGTAAGTGCGTGCAACTTGATACACATCTGTAGGCACCTTACAAATTTAATTGACATCGATAAGAATTTAAGTTTTTTATTCAAATTGTATGTTGATTGTAGGATTTTTATTTATATGAAAACTTATTGCCAGGGGAGAACTCCCCGAATGACTTGCGCCACGGCAATAAGGTGGGCTAAGACCTTTATTTAAATTTAAAAATCGAAGGAAAATGTAATTTACAATCCATTACATTCCTCACGTTTCTAGCCGGTTTCCATTTATTTTCTCCGGCCAAGAAACGTAATTGAGCCTTCTAATTTCTTGAAACCTCTATGTACAAATCGGTCCTTCTGCAACTTGACGTTTTTCTTGAAGGCCAACAACTAGACAGTAAATCGTACCGGATTCGTCTACAGTCGTACCACGCCTTAAAAACGAAAAAAAGGCACGCACTACTATCACTCTACTAGCCAAAAGGCTTATCAGAAGCTATCTGCGTCTAAAACTGAACAGACTAAGAAATGATTGGAAATCCGGTCCTTTAGGAACTCGTTGACGTCTTTTTTGGAGGCCAACATCTTGACAGTGAATCGTACCGAATTCATAGATTCACGTAGTAATGTAACCGAGATTGTTTCTAAGCTTACATTTCAAAGCCATAGAGAGTAATGAATATATTTTCATTAAATGGAGTCAAATTAAAACTTACGACGGTACCGCGGTTCTTTCTGGCCATTTTGGCACCTTAAACGTTCTTCTGACCTTGGTAAGCCTACGGAGACACCAGACTTTTGACCATCGCCACCTTCAACAGGCTGTTAGCTTGTTCTTTCGGGTGAGCCCTCGCTCCGCGACAACGGTTGATGCATCATAATATTGCAATGGTCTCCCTGCAAACTAAATAAATACATATTTGCAAGTCAGTAGTTGCCATTGCACTTATGCGCTGCACTTTACCTCTCACCATCAGGACCAACGCATGCCAGGAGGTTAACTACCAAGCAATACGAGAAGATTCCGCAGCGTTCGGAATCGGAAGCATAGTTGGTGCTTTGGCAGAATTGGTAGCTCTCGCCGTGGCAGTGGACATATTCAATAGAGTCGCCTCACAGCAGGTAAATATTGATAACATTTTTGCAACCATCGCCCGTACAATTGGATTCCTTCACAGATCGGACGTGTTCGTAAACTTTTTTTTGAATCGATCCTTCGTCAGGATATGTCTTGGTACGACACATTGTCTGGCAATAGTTTTGCAAGTAAAATGACTGAGTAAGTGATTTGAGTCAAAAAGGACAGCTCGTTTACTTTTTGTTTAGAGGTTTTGTGGGTGAACATCGTATTCCGGCTTTACAAAAAAAATGTTCCTAACCTACAGTCACAATCTTGAAAAGAATAAATTATATTCGCAATTTTGATACAGGGATCTCGAAAAAATGAAGGAAGGCATTGGCGAGAAGATTGCCATATTTGTATTTCTAATTATGACCTTCGTAACGAGCATTGTCGCCTCGTTCCTCTATGCCTGGAAGCTAACGCTTGTGGTGCTTACGTGCTGTCCCTTTATTATAATTTTCACAGCAATGGTTGCTAAGATTCAAAGTTCACTTACCGAGAAGGAACTGGAGGCGTACGCTGGTGCTGGAGGTGTTGCTGAGGAGGTTTTTGGTGGTATTCGCACCGTTCTGGCATTTAGCGGAGAAAAGAAAGAAACCGAACGTTATATGAAGCTGCTAACACCAGCAGAGGAAACGGGAAGACGTAAGGGCTTGTACTCCGGGATCGGTGTTGGCGCTATGTGGTTTATTATCTATTGTTGCGATGCCATCGCCATTTGGTATGGTGTTAAGTTAATGCTCGCCGATAGCGACAATGAAAAACGCGAGTATACACCGGCGGTTTTGGTCATAGTACTTTTTGGTGTCTTCATGGGAGCGCAAAATCTTGGATTCTCTTCGCCGCATGTAGAGGCATTCGCCACAGCCAAGTGTGCGGCGCAGAATATATTTGCCATTATAGACAGAAAATCTGCCATTGATCCGCTGGCGGAAAATGGTTGCCAACTAAGTTCTGTCAGTGGTGACATTGAATTTGAGGAAATTATTTTCCGATACCCAGCGCGGTCTGATGTGGACATCCTTAAGGGATTCAACCTTAAGGTTAAAGCTGGACAAACGGTAGCTCTTGTGGGCGCTTCCGGGTGCGGCAAATCAACTTGCCTTCAGCTTATGCAACGACTCTACGATCCGCTTGATGGCTCTGTAAAACTTGACGGTCGCGATGTGCGGGAACTAAACGTTGGCTGGCTGCGATCACAGATTGGTGTCGTCGGGCAGGAGCCTGTTCTTTTTGCCACTACAATCAAAGAAAACATTCTGCACGGAAATCTGGCAATTACTCAGGAAGAATTGGAAGCAGCAGCACGTAAGGCCAACTGTCACGATTTCATTGTGAAGTTACCGCAAGGCTATAATACTGTAGTCGGTGAGCGCGGTGCTCAAATGTCTGGCGGTCAAAAACAGCGGATTGCTATTGCGCGTGCATTGGTCCGGAATCCCAAAATCTTGTTACTAGATGAAGCCACATCAGCCTTAGATTCATCTTCTGAGCGACATGTACAAGAAGCCTTAGAAGTGGCCAGCAAGGGAAGAACTACCTTGGTTGTCTCACATCGTCTCTCGACGGTCACAACCGCTCATCAGATTGTCTTTATTAAAGATGGTATTGTGGCTGAACAGGGCACTCACGATGAACTAATGGCAAAAGTTGGACTCTATTGCGATCTGGTACACATAACGAAACGCAAAGAGAAAACTGAACCAGGCGACCGAGAGGAATCTCCTGCGTCAGTGCTTCGCGAGAGAAATTTTATGCGGGAAAATAAATCTTCGTACCACACAGATGACGAGGACGACGGCAGTGACAGTGATTGCGAAGTTGGCGATTCGAGTAACGATGAAGGTGATTACAGAAGAATTTCACAACCACACCGTTTAATTTATGGTCACTTTACAGAAAAGTGTTTAAAACCCCATCAGAAGAAGAAGTACAAGGTCTCATTCGGGCAACTGATGAAGTTGAACGCTCCGGAATGGCGATACATTTTGCTTGGGTGCATTGCAGCCATCTTGCATGGCGCCACATATCCCATCTGGGCAATATTATTTGGCAATTTTTTCGGGGTAAACTCAGACAGGAGACAGACAGACCAGTCTTCCAGTCGACAGATGTATGTATATATTTTTGTATCGATTGCAGATAATGTCCAATGATGACGCTGAGTATGTTCAATCGGAAGCGAACCTTTTCTCCTATCTGTTTATTGGCCTTGGTGTGATAGCTGGACTGGGAACACTAACGCAAACCTACATGTTTAACATGGCTGGCGTTAAGATGACATCACGACTTCGTCAGAGGACATTTAAGACAATTGTTAACCAGGAAATTGGTTATTTCGATGATGAAAAGAACTCGGTGGGGGCGTTGTGCGCTCGGTTAGCAGGGGACTGCTCCAATGTTCAAGGGGTTCGTTTTCAAAAATAACATTTTCCTAAGCACATTTCACATTTGATTGCATTTTTGCAGGCTACTGGAGGTCGCATCGGAATCATCGTTCAGTCAGTATCGACGCTGCTCGTTGGCATGGCTTTATCGTTCATATTCTCTTGGAATCTTACACTAGTAACACTGATTACATGGCCTTTCCTGTTAGGTGCCATTTTCTTTGAGGCGAGATACATGGAAAGCAGCGCCAACGATGAAAGGTTAGCTATCGAGAACGCATCTCAAGTAGCGGTTGAAGCAGTCTCAAATATTCAAACCGTAACGAGCCTGGGCCAAGAACAGCACATCCTTGACCGCTATTGCAACCAGATCGATAATGTGAACGAAGCTTGCCGAAAAAAGGTTCGCTTTAGGGGATTTGTGTTCGGTTTAGGCCAGGCTTCTCCATTTATTGCCTATGGAGTTTCTCTGTACTATGGGGGTATTCTGGTGGCCAATGATAGGCTTCAATACGAGAACATCATCAAGTAAGAAAGTAAAAATCCAATATAGTTTGTAGTTGACATCTATTGTTAAACAATGTCTCTTTTAGGGTGGCCGAGGCACTTATTTTTGGCTCATGGATGCTGGGGCAATCTCTTGCCTATGCTCCGAATGTGAGTGCATCTATAATGTCAGCGGGCAGGCTTTTAAGACTTTTTGAAAGGATTCCCGCTTTGCACAATCCGCCTCCACAGTCGTTCAATGCAGCTGAAGTTAGTACACAATCCGTATACTTTCTACATACATACTTACTGAAAATGTAACCTCCATGACTACAGAAAACCGACGGCGACATTACCTACGATAACGTAGAGTTCTATTATCCCACACGGAAGGAGGTCCCCGTTTTGCATGGTCTTAACATTTCTATTAAGCGTGGCACCACTGTAGCCTTGGTTGGGCCTTCGGGATCGGGGAAATCAACATGCATTCAACTGCTGCTGCGATACTACGACCCTAGTGCGGGAAATATTAATCTAAGTGGCACTTCCACCACAGAATTTCCCGTCGACACATTACGTTCGCAACTGGGCTTAGTGTCACAAGAGCCGGTGCTCTTCGACCGAACAATTGCTGAGAACATTGCTTATGGCAACAATTTCCGTCCAGCCATCCATATGACTGAGATTATTGAAGCTGCCAAAATGTCAAATATTCACGAGTTTATTACATCACTTCCACAGGGATACGACACATCTTTAGGCAGGAAAGGCGCTCAGTTGTCCGGCGGTCAGAAACAGCGCATTGCTATAGCCAGGGCGCTTGTACGGGATCCAAAGATCCTAATCCTGGATGAAGCAACATCCGCGTTAGACATGCAAAGCGAAAAAGTTGTTCAGGAGGCTCTAGATGCTGCACGTAGTGGAAGAACCTGCATCACAATTGCCCATCGCTTAACAACAATAAGAGATGCCGATTTGATTTGTGTCCTACAGAAGGGCGTTGTTATTGAAAAGGGAAGGCATGATGAGCTCATGCAAAAAAACGGTGTATACGCTGAGCTTTATTCGTTGCAGCAGGTGTCCTAAAAACTTCTTAATATTAAAAGTTCGGAGGTTACTCGTATTGTTTTTGTTATCCTCCGCTATAAATTTGGTCGGAGCTTTTTATGCGATGCTACCATCAACTATGTACGAGTATAAGATAAGAATTATAAACATTTCTGTAAAACATTTCCCTTTAGTTTTTTAACCTTCTGACTTCCTTTTGAAGGTATTTTTTATGGGTCTTTTGGGTTTCTTTTGAGGGCCCTTTATGAGGTCTTTTGGGGTTTTTATTATATTCTGGATTAATATAATTGAATTAAAATGAATGCCTCTATTTTCTAATAAATATGTTTTATTTCAGTCGTAATAAATTGAGAGTTGCACATCGACTGACTCTACTATTCTAATAACACCAAAGATCAAGTCTAGCACATGTGTATGTATTCGCTGCATAACTGTAGCAGCGAGACACGATCAACGATGAGAACAATTTATATGTAGTCGCTCAGTATATAACAGGTTTATTTGAGGGTCTTTTGGGAGGCTCTTGCTGGTATTTTAAGTGGTCCTTTTTGGTCCTTTTGAGGGTCTATTGACGCTATTATGGTTATTTTGAGGGTCTATTGGGGCTCTCTTGGGGGTCTTTTGAGTGCCGTTTGACTTGACAACGTCTCACTACAAGGTATATGGGGGTGCATGTTCAAAAAGTAAAATGTTAAATGTCCCACTGTTGTGATCAACAGAATGTCCCACTGTTGTGATCAACAGAGTGTCCCACTGTTAAGTGAGCCACTTTTAAATGTCAGTACTTTGGGAACTAAGCCATTTCCCAAGAGATTCGCATGAAATTCGGAATGTAGCACTAAGATGTGACTATAAGACTTGTTCCTATGGAAATTATGGGATCTGGCCAATAGGGTCTGGGATTTTTGGAACCAAGCCATTTCTCAAGGGATTCGTTTGAAACTCGGAATGTAGGACTAATATGTGACTATAAGACTTGTTCCTATGGAAATTCTGGGATCTGGCCAATAGGGTCTGGGATTTTTGGAACCAAGTCATTTCTCAAGGGATTCGTATGAAACTCGGAATGTAGGACTAATATGTGACTATAAGACTTGTTCCTATGGAAATTCTGGGATCTGGCCAATAGGGTCTGGGATTTTTGGAACCAAGTCATTTCTCAAGGGATTCGTATGAATCTCGGAATGTAGGACTAATATGTGACTATCAGACTTTGTGAGGAACAAAATTCTTGTGGCCGAATTTTGTTCACACAAAACATGCCATATAGTTTTTTTTTCTTCCAAATTCGGGTGCACCCTGTACCCACGCAGTGCAACCACCAAACGCATATGAAAATAAAACAGCCAAAACAACATCACGCCACCGGACTGACCAATCACAGCGCAGCACGCTATTCAGAATTTTTGCCACACAAAAAGGTAAAAAACAACCCATAAAAATACAATTTTTCATGTAAATTCTCTAATACGAGATGGGTATGTGTTAAAATTTGAAGAAAATCAAGCTAATTTTTAAAAAAATTATATGGGCACCCCTCGGACCTCAGGGCCTCACTCCAAAAACTTTACAAAAAATTTTGTCCATCGGAGATACACACGTATATAAAATTTTAAAAAAATCGGGTTAAGTTTTTTTAAAAAATTTGTTGGGGCCCCATGACCCTCCAAACCATGTCTCCAAAATTTTTGCAAAAAGTGTTGCCCATCGGAGATACACACGTATATTAAATTTTAAAAAAATCGGGTTAATTTTTTTAAAAAAAATTTTGGGCCCGGGTCTCCAAATTTTTTACAAAAAGTGTTTTTCATCGGAGATACATACGTATATAAAATTTAAAGAAAAGTTATGGGGCCCCACGAACCCGGACCCGGGGTCTCCAAATTTTTTACAAAAAGTGTTGTCTATCGGAGATACACATGTGTATTAAATTTGAAGAAAATCGGGTTAATTTTTTTAAAAAAAGTTATGGGGCCCCACGAACCCGGGCCCGGGGTCTCCAAAATTTTTACAAAAAGTGTTGTATATCATAGATACACAAGTGTATAAAATTTGAAGAAAATCGAGTAAAATTTTGTAAAATATATGTAGGGGAGCCCACCGACCCCGTGGCCCGAGGGTCCTCAAATTTTAATAGAAAGTGTTGTCATCGGAGATATGCATGTGTGCAAAATTTCAATAAAATAGGACTTTGGGAAGTGGGTCAAAAATTGATCGCAAGATTCCATGACACACAAATCCACAAACCCACAAACCCACAAGCCCACAAACCCACAAACACACGGGCAAGTGAAGTTAATATAGAGAATTTAAAAAATACTGGTAAATCTTATATTAGATTCACCACATACGATTTTATGTATAAGTTCTCCACCTAATTTTAAATACAACATTACTGAGCCTAACCATATGCAATGATAACTGGTAATTTCTAAATTCTTCTACGAGTATGTACTGTAACAAAGTTCCCATCGTTCAAACCTTTCGAACTGTCCGTGCCCCGATTCCGGTCTGCACATTGGGCTAATGCTTATTATTGTATTTAAAGACAGACCCTAGCACAATTGACTGATACTACGATCAAAAAGATCTATTGTATCGTAGGGTGGATATAACTAATCTAAGAGACTAACTACCTCCATAATGAAGGATAGTATAGCCTTAGTGGCTGTAATGCACAGATCTGCCGACAAACATATTGCCTTGTGGAAAATAAGTCTCCTTAACCAGAACCATGCTAGACAATCACAGAGAATGTGCTCGGATGTTTCATCATCTTCTTAGCAGAACCTACATTCCGTGTTTGAGCCAAGACTAAGGTGATATTGCAGGCCACAATGACCTGTGAGAAAGCTCACCAGCTTTCTGATGCTATCTTTGACTAGATCAAGGATTTCCTTATAGGAAAAAGGATTTTCTAAGCCCTAAACATTGCTGTAGTGGCAGCTCAGTTGACACCACATTAAGGTTCCGGTCCTAAGAACGCATATTCTAGTTCTTGTTCATCTGCATGTTCGTTGCCTACAATTTCCTGGTAACCAGGTACCCAACCGAGTTTCACCCTGCTAAGCCCTGCCAGGGATTGCAGTGCATCGTAGCAGCATTTAACTGATTTAGAGTCCATAATGTTGGCCGATAGCGCTTTAAGTTCAGCTTGACTATCTGAAAAGATATAAATCGTAGCGCCTCTAAGGCGATTCCTAGCGCAGGCCTCAATGGCATGGAGTTTCGCTTAGAAAACAGTGTGACTCATACCCATTGGACCCATTGGTGTTGGGTCCGAATCCCTCTGTGTACCAGACCAGACCTTTATCGTCCAGTGCTGGAACACCATTAGACCAGATTGCTCGGTCTAATATTTTAACCTCAAATAACCTGCCGAAACAGTACTCCCTGGCCATGGTGTCAGGGATAGTGCAAAAAATGTGTCTTTCGGGAATTGAGTCAATAATTTTCAGTGGTCCCACAAGATCACCTGGTTTGTATTTGTATTCCAGCTGCAGCTTAATAGCGCAACTAGCGGCCGTATTCCTAATTAAGATTGGCAGGGGTGAAAGCCCTACAACAGCTTCTATACAGTCGTAGGTCAGGTGCGCATAACACCCGTTATACCTAGACAGGCAATTCTTTGTAGCTTCTGAAGCTTAATAACCGTTGTCCGTTCAAGAAATGTTGGTCTCACCATCATATTATACATCCAATGTATCATTTTAGGATTAAGATTCTATCGTTAAGGCGTCTACTGGACCATGTTCCATGTTCTACGATACTTATTGAGACATGGCAATCGCTGAAGCAATTGTTTCTGCATCTCCAAGTCAGATACGCACATTAATTGCTATCATTATTTCGACATGCTTCCCATCAAATCCACCTGAACTGTGGAACAAGTGCAAGGATGACATGTCAAAAGACATTTTTACATCGAATTCGTGTCAGTACAGGGCATCCCGATCTCGAGGTGAATATGGAGATACATTACCAGGCTTTGCTTCTGATCGAAGACATGTGTTACCTCATGTGCGGCATTTTGTTAGTCAAGTTAGGAATGCCAATGCCATATCGTGGAATGAACGCTCGCTTTCATTCGAGAATTGGACCGTGAACGTGAATACGATGCATTGACACAATCAGTTCGAACGAATGTACCACTGTTGTACCCCCCACAGAAGGAAGTGTGCGATACGTTAATGAAGGCAATTGATGATCATTCAGTTGAAATGGTGGCTTATTTTTCCTCGATGCGCCCGATGGAACTAGAAAACATTCCTTATGTCATTGACTTTGGCCACTTTTTGTGCGAGATCCGAAATTGCTGTAGCAATGGGATAGCGGCAATGTTGCTAGTAGGATGCCGAACGGCTCATTTAGGGTTGAATTTGCTGTTAAACCTTCAAACCTATAGTGTTTCTCTCACGATCAATTGTACTTAGCATGTTCACGTGTCGTCAAAACATCCGCTTTGTTCCTTCTCGCACCTTACAACAAAAAAAAAAAAAAAAAACAAAATGTCATATATCACAAGGTGCTTCAATAAAGGAATATTAAAGTCAGTTTTAATTCAGATGCTCAAAGACAATTATTTGTGAAATTCTTGACATTTTCTATTGCCTGCCAAAGGGGTGTAGTAGTTATGTTATTCTGGTTGATTGTGTCTGTTACCCTTTTGTCTGAACCCTTCACGATGAGCTTTCGCAGAGAAGCCCCCATTGTTAAGCACATAATAAAGGGTCAGTGCACTTTTCTATCCATCGAAGAATGAATAAAAAAATACTTCTCCTGCTTTGCGTTGTTCCAATCACTAACATAAGCCATTGTGCCATTAGAAAGATATCGCTGCTCCTTTAAAAACGTCCTTCCAAAGAAAAAGCTTTATTTATTATTTTAATGTTTTGGAATGCTTCTATCGCAGTCACCTAATGAGTCAGGTGACGCAGAATTGTTTCCCCCCATTGATATGGAGATACTCCATTTCGAAAGAACGATTCTCCACAATGTGGATAGGGACGTACCCTACCCTATACGAGTATGCCACACCAATACTAAATTAAATAGAAAATTGCGTGCTATTCGGAGATATATAACACCATTGAAGAGAATGCAGACGGATATAAATATTTCTAATGAGATTGAGTGGCGCCGACTAAGAGTGGAATCACGGTTGGCATGACATGACGCTAAAATGTAAATACGTGATAATAATAGAAGAGTATAGTGTCAATCCAGAAGTAAACACAAGACGGAATTTTGATGATAATTAACTCAATTAGGTTTATTTAAAAAGTTGACAGTTTTTGGAGAGTGCGGAGAGAAGACCACAGGACCGAAGTGCTAGCTCCAGTTATGCCAACAGCTGCTGAGCTCTGTATTCTACTTAACTATACTTTTTAATAATCGACGGCCACAAGAACAACACACCAAAGGTAAGAATAGGACGTACCACTATTGTGTAGAGCCATCCTCGGCTGAAGTCCATATTTCCTGGCAATAGTTTTGCTGCTAGCATATGGGGCAATGCAAGCTTTCGCTTCGCTAGGCTCGGCTACTTTATTTATTTCCCGTTCTAAATCTTGAAGTCGTTCTCCTCGCTGTTGTTTCCTAGCCTGTCCCTGTATTTTACAGAGCTCCAGGATGTCAGACGCAAGTCCAACTCTTCCGGAGCTAATTTTTGAGTCTGGAATCATCTGTAACACATTAGTTGCCTTTACAGACCATTGACTTCTTCAAGAATTCCATTTATTTCACATTTAAGAGTTGAATTCGTTTTATTTCACCTTCAAGCGTTGTTTAAGCTCCATGCATTTCACCTTTAAGTGTTTCTTGAATGAGATCTAGCTTTTGATTGTGTGAAGTGGATGGAATTGGGAATTAATCTGTTTATTTTGTTCACCAAACTTATGGGCCAGACTGGAATTTTTGCCGGTGATTTTGCCAGTTTTTGACCTTGCTGATCAAACTTGTCGGTCAGTTGAAAACCCAATTCTGGGTTTAGTTCATGGCTCTGCTTTAATTTGGTCGATTCAGCATTTGTCTTTGCTGTTCCAAGTTGTCGCTTAGTTTGCTGTTGTATTTGTTGCATTAAAGCTTCCATCGTTCGTTTCCATGTTTGCCACTGCCTTATCTTCCGTAGTAGATGATTTTCACTCTATTAGCTCTTTAGCTCAAGTTTAAATCACAAATAGGAAGAAAGCTCACAAATTAACACTGGTGATTAGTTATTATTCACACAAATAACACTTATATTCACATACCATGACATAGTATGCGGTATTTATATCCATTCAACAGTTTCGGGAATTTTCTTTTTTTTTGTTTTCTATATACCATTGCATATCTTATTGCATATAAAATTATGTGAAGAGTGTTATATAAGATTGCACCGGTAGGTTCTTGTACTTTCTTGTAGTTTCTCGGTGGTTCCAAAAGAGTAAAGTAGAAAAGATTAGAACCTTCTTGAAAATGTAGACTTTGTATAAATACAGCAACTCTTTCGCAGTAAGTTAGTTATTATTTAGAGTGAACCAGACTACGTGAAAAGCTGAAAATTAGATAGAGCTACCGCCTCAGTGAATAATAGTGTTATAAGTGAACAATAAGTAATCACCAGTGTAAATTTGTGAACACTTGCATTTTCTTCATTTAAGTTGTAATTTGTGAATTAACGAACTTGTATTGTGGCATTATTTGCAAAATCCATTACGATCTCTAGAAAGCCTAAATTTCGTGATAAGTACAACACTTATTATTATTCCGTAACACAATTTTAAGGAATTTCTGTACTTGTAGCAATAGTAAAAAGAACTGTAATTTATGTTTTCCATCCGATCCTACAGGAAAGCTTGCATGGCATTGCTCTATAACCTTGTTCAGCCCCTGTGTCCCGAACACTAATCCATACGCAAATACTTCAATATTATTCTGCAAAGAGTGAAAACCCCAAATTTGTTGTTCGACTTTTTTTTTGCCATTTTATCTCACTTCTCTGTGAAAGTTAATTAAAATTGCACAACTATACCAAGGCGTATCCTACATGACCGACCGCAGCACGGTCACATTTTTCGACTGAGTTGCTGTGGAAATTTTTATTCACTCAACGGTCGCAATATGGGCCAATAAAATTTGGCGCAAATGAATGGCAGACAGCACGTGGTGCGAACTGTGAGCTGTGTGTAGCAATAAATTTTAATTTTATTTTTATTTCTCGATGTATCATACATATAGATGTCTGTTCCTCTGTGTATATATTGCAGGTGTTTTGTGTATGGCCATTATTTCAATAAAAACAAAGTTGGTCTTTCCCTGGCTTTCCATGATGTGGCGAAATGAATGAAAATTTCGTTAAAAATTAATGCTTTATGTTCGTTTGTAGAAATGAACAAATGCCCGAAATTGGTAGTAAACGAGGCGCTCATAAATTTGGTAAATTTGTCAATAAAACTCGGCATATGTGGGCATACATATAGGGTAAGGTAGACCAATTTCAATAACCGGAAGAGCACTCGACAAAAAGGCCAATACGATGTTGATGATCAATGCGGCAATTACCAACATACAATGAATCAATTTAACTGTACATTGTTGAGATATACCGGATGTTGGAGTAATGGACATTACGTCTTTTACGACCTCTGGAAAACGAAAATTGGCCGTATTAACTATGAGCAATAAGTCATATTCCAAACTCCTAAATCGGGGTAAAATTGAAAATAAATGATAACGACCACGTTGCCAGAATCTGCAAGTGGCCTGATGAAACAAATATATGTGTCAAGTTATTGGACCCTGTTTAGGTTCTTGCAAGACTGGGTAGTGATTGCATGTTTCGAGAAAAAGTCCCACACCATCAATTGCTGGCAGGTTTCCTAAAACTGGAAACAAGAGGTGAACGGATTAAAAGGCTAGTCGGACACGGAAGATTCATTAATTCATTAATTCATTAATTCATTAATTCATTAATTCATTAATTCATTAATTCATTAATTCATTAATTCATTAATTCATTAATTCATTAATTCCTTAATTCATTAATTCATTAATTCATTAACTCATTAATTCATTAATTCATTAATTCATTAATTCATTAATTCATTAATTCATTAATTCATTAATTCATTAATTCATTAATTCATTAATTCATTAATTCATTAATTCATTAATTCATTAATTCATTAATTCATTAATTCATTAATTCATTAATTCATTAATTCATTAATTCATTAATTCATTAATTCATTAATTCATTAATTCATTAATTCATTAATTCATTAATTCATTAATTCATTAATTCATTAATTCATTATTCTTCGCAGACTGCCTTTTAAGGATAATGCTTCATGGGAAGGACACGTGGGAAGCAGATGGTTGACCAAGCGATCCATAAACCTCCTATTGTCTCTTAATCTTAATGCATTCCAGAATAAACTCTGTAATTTGCAATTTCAATAAAGTACTGCGATTAATTATTTCAACCGGTATCAGTTTATATCAATAAATGAGTCGAATTTATTATTTCCCCAAAATTGGCAATTTTGTGTATCTACTCGTAAGCGGTGCCAAAAATGTACACCAATACAATGACGTATATGTATCTGTATCGTACAAGGTACGAGTCTACGAAATTAATGAAATCTGCAGATCCAGCCGCCTTCAAGCGTTTTTGATGTTTTTGTCGCAGACAGCAGCTTTGCCCACTCGATTTTCCCTCAAAGTGTTGCAGAACAAGGCAAAAAAAAAAACTGTTCATAAAAACAAAAAACTTTTTACGAAAGATGATAAAAAACTGAAAATTTTCCATCAAAGAGAAAATAAACACAAAATACGTTTACCACAAGAAAAGTTTTGGGTATTTGGTGCGCAAACTTTTTATCAGTGGCGTTTGCAAAAAATACAAGTTTCGGCTCCTTTGGAGAACGACTGATATGACTGATGTTCGGTATGTGATGGTATGATGGTGGGAGATACATCTCTACATTAGCGATGGGAGAAGGAAAAACGTGTTTCTCTAAAAAGTGCCAGTTTTTTTTTATTCGGAAGACTCCAAACGCCTACTACGAACTTCCGCATTCCGTTTATTGCTTTTTTCTGCATGGATCCTTCATCATTTTGTCATCAAAATTGCGAAGTTTTTTTTTCTATGTATTATGGGTCAATCTTTTTCAACTTAAACTTTTTCTTTGATTTAAGGGGTGAGTGGAGTGGTGGTTACCACATACATACATTGTTATACGATGTATTTAAGAGATAAAAAAATGCCGAGAAATGTCCTTCAGAATGCACTTTCTGACATATATTTGTATATCATTAGTATGGGAAATGTGGAAGCACAGAGTGCCTTGAGAATTGTATATGGCCAGTGAGGATGTCCATTGAAATGCAGAGCTTTAGAATAAAATTTTAAAATATCAATGATGCACTTATTTGTTATGAGTTCATTATTTCAGGGCACATGAAGAATGACACAACGGAATTTATTACGAGTACCAAATGAACATTGCTTCCTATAGTAATGTTTCTTTCCACTCCTTCTCTTGCTTGGAAACTATTCGCTAACTACAATTGATGTTTTAAAAAGCAACATTTACCAGATTTAGTTTTTTTCTACATCTCCTAGTATATTTTACGAAAATGTCTCTTATCGCACTGTATATACTCGTATACAAGAAAAAGAAGAAAAAGAAATTGTAATAGAATTAAGAAATAATGGCATACAATTAGGCTCAGTAATGTTGTTTATGGAAGATACGAGTATATATTCTTGGAACTTGTTACCAAATTGAAGATTAACCAGTATGTTCTAGTATATGCTAGATAGCTCGAATAGAATAAAATAGAAAAGATCAGATCCTTTGGAAACTGTAGAAATAGAAGAATTCTCCGAGGCATCTAGGCTAAGAAAAATCCTCACAACCAATGCAATAACGCCCAGCTGCTTGAAAAAACAGACGGCTCTTAGATTACCTCTAGTAATGAATCGCTCAATCTGATTTTAGACACACACTTCACGGGCAGCTCACATGTTTTAAGTAATGTCAGCCTAAACAGGGTAGATACTTGCGCACAACCACATCTAATGATCTGGTAAACAAGAACCATTGCTTTGGGCGCTACCAAGCTTCAAACCATACAAATGTGAAAGATAAGACGGAATAATTTCAGCCGAGCTGCAAAGGACTTCGGATATTATCCTTCCTTGTTAGAAACAATTCTCAAGTGTTGTCTCGATCGATTCCAGTTTTATGGAGAGAAGTGAAAGTGGTTTTTATACCAAAAGCCAGCAAATGCTCGCACGTTTGTCCAAAGGATCTTAGACCAATCAGTCTATCATCATTCCTGTTAAAGACACTAGAAAGACTTATCTTTGTCCACGTAAGCACACGTGTCGACAAAAGACTCCTGTCTAGAGATCAACATGCGTATTGTAAAGGAAAGTCTGTAGAAACAGCTCTGCATAAACAAGTACGTTCCATTGAACATTCCCTTCAAAATACAAAAGTATACAATGCTAGTAGTATTCCTAGATATTGAAGGCGCTGTTAACAACATCAATACCTCTGCAATTACGGATGCACTGTCGGTTGACGAATTGATTGAACTTCTGCTCACAAGTCGGATTATTAATTCTGGGTGTGTCGTCTGTCAGATGATCTGTCTGCAGAGGAACCCTGCAAGGTGGAGTCTTCTGCCTCCTGCTACTTAATGGTGAATGAGCTGCTTTTATGCCTAAGTAGGGAGGGCTGCAGAGTAATCGCTTATGCGTAAGACGCTGCTATTGCCGTCTCAGGAAAACACCTAAATACCTTAAAAGAAATCCAGCTAACTTGTTGGGCAGATCGCTGTGGTTCAGGAGTAAATCCACCAAAAACTGACTTTGTCTATTCACCAGGAAATACAAAATTCCACATGTTGCTGTTGATGAAGTGAAAATTGAAAAAGTAAACGGAACTGATTTAAATGTTAACTACCCCTTAATAAATACAACCTCATCTCCCCCTAACGAAGAACAACAGATCGATTTTGACAAGGAAATGAAGGCTGAAAACGTTGACGTCGAAACAGCAGACACAATCACAAAGGAAGATAAACTTATATCCGAAGAATTAATTTAAAAGGTATAAGCTTAACTTTCTCTGATAAAGCTAAGTATTTGGATCTTATTCTGGACAGAAAGCAAAGTTGAAAACCAAATGTACAAGAAGTGGTTCGTAAAGTCACTGTGGCATTCTTCTCAAGCAAAAAAGCCATTGGTAGCAGATGGGGTCTTCAACCAAATATAACTCATTGGCTATATACGGCGGCGGTAGTAAGACCCACTATTCTATATGGTGTAACTGTATAGTGGACTGGCTTAGATAAGAAAGTAAATTTTGACAAAATAAGCAAAGTCAAAAAAACAGCTTATCTAGGTATGAGCGGAGCACTTCTTGCGGCGGAGGGGTTTGCCGCACTGGTCATTCTGTTGAGCCTTACACCACTCGACAGGCAAGTAGCTGCTTGCTCGGCTATTCGCCTCTCCCAGTGGACTAGAAATGATATCGTTTACTCCTCTATCCCGGTTAGTCAGACTTCACCACTCCACAGCTCCATTTCAACAAAAACTTCCAGCTCACCTTCCCCTCCAGATCATTCTGGGAAGAAGACGCTTACCTGGATGATGAACACATACATTTTTATCAGACGGGTCAAAAACTGATGACGGAGTTGGCGGAGGTGTTTTCTCAGAAAGGCTAAATCCTAGCCTCTCTTTTCGTCTTCCTCATCGTTGTAGTGTTTTCCAGGATAAAATTATGGCGACCAATGAAGCTGAAGAGAAACGTTATATCCGCTAAGGATATCCGCATATGCTCGGATAGCCAAGATGCACTGAAATCCCTAGAATCAGTCTCTACGAATTCAATTCTAGCTCTTAATGTCTTATCAGCATCTTCTCTCATGGAGATGGCGGATGGCAGTTCAATATCTGGATCCGAACTGGATCCGAAACGCTCCAAGTGAATGATCTCTCAAAAAAGATCGCACCTCGGTACTATTTTAAGTGTAATCACTGGACACTGGCAAGCATGCAGAAAGGCCTGGAGTCTTCTCGAATGATTTCTGCAGAATCTACACGAATGAGAAGGAGAAGGAGACCGTTCTCCTTCTTCTCTGCATATGTCCAGCCCTCTCTCAAAAACGTTCACTCAATATGGAAGCTTTCTTCTACAACGACACAAATGATCATTAGAGCATTAGAAGCTATAGAGATCTCTTGGATTAAAGTGAACACCATCAACTAAGGGTATAATTTCACGGTCCTCTTCGGACGCGGATTTGTTATAGGACAATCAACGTCCATCATAGACTGATGTGCCAGTATTAGCTCAATGGTTAGAGCATGACCTACCAATATCCTTGCCGATCTTTGGTTTTCGACAACCGGTTGAGATATGCAACTCCACAGAGAACGCATCATCGCACCGTTGACATCAGGTCGGGCTCTGATGTACCAAAGATTTTGGTAACACCAGACCTTCAGCTGATGTTACCATGCTAGCGCTCTACCAGCATTTGGGTAGTAAACCACCAGCCACTACGTAGGTCAGGCCCAGAACGAAACTGGGTCCTCAACCAAAAGTTGGTCTTATCTGTGGGCGGACCCAACTGCCGTAGTACCAACGCGACCTTGGTGAGATCTGACATCAAGGGACTCAGTTCGTTCAGTATGAGTGCCTGGGCGTAGGTACTCTACAGCCTTGGCAGCACATTGTCCGGAACTTCGAACCCAATCATTTCTCACTAGGATACCATGATATCCTAGGCCGAAACTATCCCAGGCACATACGGTCCTGCAGTGTTACGGTAAGGCTGCTACATACGAAGACAGTGCCCGTCCTAGGCATTCTAAGTACTAGCAGCCTTACCTCTTTTATCTTCCGAGTTTCACCAAGTATCAAACCTATCGAGAAGTATGATACAGCGGTCTCCTTGGGGAGATTAGAAGCTATAATTGGTTCAGGTGGAAAAATGTTCATGATTCATGTCGTATCAGAATAGACCCTTACTGGTCTAAGTGTGCCGGTTTCACTGACAGACACCTTAACCTAACCTAACTACCAGTGTAAATTTGTGAACTTTTGCTATTTACAAAATCGGTTGCGCCTAAATTTTGTAACAATACATAAGTATATTCCAATTATTAAAAGACCTTTTATGTAAAAATCGGAAATAAGGCAAAACTTTTACATCATTATGTAATATTTAACGAGTTCGTTTGGTGCACATGTGGACCGCCTTCAATTGAACATAAGAAGAACTTATTTCAAACTTTGTAGAATGTATGTGTGTGTGTGTCCTCTCATCATCATACCGTATGCCTATCATCGTAATAATATCGATGTAGTACAATTACTTATTTCCCTTAAGGGGGAAATCATTTTATAACGAAAGTTTTCAATCAATGCGAGTAGCCTGAGATCCTGCCTTGACGAACAAAATATGAAAAAGTTTCCTTTCCACGAATGTGAATTTTTTCGTCCTTGAGACATGAAACTTTGAAGCAGCTAATATTTTCTACGTCAGAGAGAAAGAGTCATTAGGTAAGCGTTTCCATTTTAGTTTGAAAACAATTTTAATGCTCAGTTGTGCTGCAAAGCACTCGTAAGTTATGAAGCCATTACTGAGTTTACTAAGTACTCAGTTTAACTTAACAGCTGTGACTTTCTTAGTGATGATTTTTAGGATAAGGACTGCAATTCTTCCGGTTCTATACAATAAGGAAAACCTGAAATTCGAACATACCAGAAATGATTCCAATGCGCCGTACACTCGGCGAGTCAAATTCGGCTACGACCACAATCTGAGGCAAAAAAAAAGTCTCAAAGGTAGCAAAAAGGGGAGGCTGTGTCGGATACACGACCGCGGGTTTTGAGCGTGACAACGTCCACCCGGGACGAAAGAAAAGAAAACGAAGATCATCTTGTCTGTGGGACGGATACACGGACGGTCATCTCAAAAAGGCATAGTTTTCAAAATTCCATAGCTTAACTTACAATAGTGGTCGCCGTGGCTCAGTGAAAATGCACATGACTAGTGAGCAGGAGGTTCGTGGTTCGAATCCCAGTAACACTAAAAGCATTTTCACGGTGTCCCACCTCTCGCGAATGAGTGACAAACGTTCCGAGAGTAATAACTTGTCACGGAAAGCTTCTCAATTCGCCGTTCGGATCCGGCCTTAAATTGTAGGTCCCTTCCGTTTGTTTCCAAAAATATACATGCGCAACACAAGTGGTCGCGGGAAGCTATGCCTTGGACCGCAATGGTCTGTCGCGCCGAATGTTATTATAATTATATTATTAACTCACAATAAATATTGAGTGAAATGTAGATGGACTAGTGCTAACTCAGGCAGCACGAAACAGCCGTATGTCCTGGAAAACTCACAGTGACCGGATACTGATGGCTAGATTCCAGAGTAGAGTAAGAAAAATTACTATCATACAGTGTTATGCTCCGATCGAATACGCGATTGAGGATGAAAAGGACAATTTGGGCTCCGTGTATAACCAAACGCCTAATGGAGGTGGTGCCGGCGGCAACAATGCACGGTCTGGCAGCGTGGAGCTAGCTGCAAAGTGTGCAGATTGGCTTTGTCTTTAGAGTTGACAACTGGAGTGTCATTATAAATGAGCGTTGGAATTGACGACGAGGCTGTGTTTTTGATTCTTCTCACGAATGGCTAAACATTTTTACTACCTTTGGGACATTGTAGTAGTTTTTGTCTCAATTTTTGTTCGTAGGCAAATTTGACTCGCCGAAGATTGGCATTGCAATCATATCTGGCTTGTAGGCTTTGCTTTGTAAAACCGAAAGCATACCTCTCTAATCCTAGAAGCCTCTTTACAGCTCGATTCATACTATCCATACTCCTTTGGTTTGTCAGACTTATTCCTGGAGGGGATAAAGTCTCTCATACCAATAAGGATGTTGTTTGTGATTCCTTCAATGGTGGCATCCACGTTGCTATCACAAAACAATAGCGACCAGTTATACTCTCAAAGAAGTTGTTTAGGCCGTCCCAATTGGCTTTTTCGTATTGCCAAACTGTTTTTTTTGAGCTTTTTCTCTAACTGCGTGGTTTATTAACGAGAACTTAGCTGATACAACACAATGGTCTGACGAGCCTAGAGGCGATAATACATTGACGGAGTAATTATCAGGACGAGACGTAATGAACAAGTCAAGTGTGTTTGCGGAATGATTTGCAATGTTAGGTATTATTGTAAGCTCATTTACAAGCTGAGTAAGGTAGTTATACTCAGCGAATAACTCAACACACCTTCCTTCGTGTGTTGTCTGGCCAGAGCCACCCAGAATCGCCCGCAATAACGATTTCAGTTGTGGATGGGTCGCAGCTGGTCGTAACCTAATTTGTAGATTCAATAGATGATGATCACTATAGATGTCCGCTCCGCGTCTAGTTCTAACGTCCAGTAGCGAGCTGAGATGTTGCTTGTTGGGTAGAATGTGATCAATTTGGTTCCGTGTTACGACATCCAGTGATTGCCATGTGTATTCGTGAACATCAGGGTGTTGGAATCTTGTGCCCTCTATACCCAGTTGATGACTGGAACAGATATCGATAAGTCTTTCTCCGTTGTTATTTCTAATAGTCCCCAGGCCATGGCGACTGATCATCGGCTGGAGATTTGTGTTATTCATACCAATAATGAGCTTAATATTACACTTGGGTGCACTGATCAGAGTGCGGCTTCAAGCTGATTATAGAATTGATCCTTGTTTCTTGAATCATCTGGGTCTGTTGGGGCATTACCTTGAATTATCATGATATTCCTGAACTGAGTCTGGAACCGCGCCGATAGAATCCGATCAGAAACAGGTTTGAACTCCTTTCTTGTTCTCGGGGTTACTAAAAGTCCGCCTTCATTTGTATTGGCTATGTTGTTCCCACTGGACATGAGATTGTGTCTGAAAATCACCTTTTCCTTTCCATCTTATTTCGCTGATGTTCAGTATTTGTAGGTTGCAGTTGTTTATTTTGCGATATACTTGCGCTATTCTTGACAACTCTGTGAGTGAGCTAGCGTTCCACGCCACGCCCCGATCCTTGTCCTTTGCGAAAGCCGAAAGCTGAAGTAAAGGTTGTGGGCAGTCTGTTTTCCGGGCTAGTTTCTGTTTTTAGAGTAAATTTGTTTTATAACCGGTCTACTAACCCTGTGCAACTTTCCTTTTACATATGCTGGTCACATACTGGTGATGAAATAATATCTTCGGGCCTACAGTCCTGCCGATGTACACATTTTTTATAGTGAACTGCTAGGCAGACATCCGCTTCAAGTCGCCCCTTATATGGGAATAGCCAATTGAAATTTGATTGGTTTTAAGTCGCCAATCCCAATTCCCAGATTTGTCAGCAGAGGCACCCCGCAGGGAGAAGTCCTGTCCCCATTTCTTTGGAACATGGTGGTGAATGAGCTGCTGGTTCGCCTGAGGGGGGAGGCATGCGGAGTGATCGCCCCATGCGGACGACGTTACCATAACCGTCTCAGGAAAGCACCCACACACCTTGAAAGAACTTCTGCAGAATGCTCTCAATAAGCTAATAAGCTGGGCAGATCATTGTGATCTAGAGGTAAACCCCCAAAAAAACCAAACTTATCCTCTTTACGAGGAAGTACAAAATCCCACTCGCCAACCCTCCGTCCATCAAGGGCATAAGTTTGACTTTCTCCGATAAGGCAAAATATCTTGGTCTAATTCTGGATAGGAAGCTGAGCTGGAAACTCAACATAAAATAAAGAGTCCGTAAAGCCACAGTGGCACTCTTTTTAAGCAACAAAGCCATAGGAAGTAAATGGGGTCTTCAACCGTTTATCGCTCATTGGCTGTACACAGCAGTGGTCAGACCTATTCTGCTATACGGTGTGGCTGTTTGATGAACTGCATTAGATAAACCGATCAATCGCGACAAACTAAGCAGCGTCCAACGATCAGCTTGTCTTTGTGTGAGCGGAGCGCTTTGTACAACTCCCTCTGCTGCACTGGACATTCTGCTCAACCTTGCTCCACTCGACATGAGGCTGCAAGCGCGGCTACTCACCTCAGAGCGAGCAATCTCTCAGTGGACTCCATTTGTCAACTAAGACTACACCATTTCGCAGCTCATCTTCAACAAAAACTTCCAGGTCACCATCCCCTCCAGGTCTTCTTGGGAGGAAGGTATCTACTTGGAAAATGAAGGAACTCACTTCTACACAGACGGGTCGAAAACTGATGAAGCGGTTGGCGGAGGTGTCTTTTCAAAAAAACTAAATCTAAGTCTCTCTTTCCGTCTTCCTGATCACTGTTGTGTTTTCCAAGCGGAAATCATGGCTATTAAGGAAGCCTTGTCTTGGCTTAAGAGTAATATCATATCTGTTAAGGATATCCACATTTTCTCGGTTAACCAGGTTGCGCTAAAGTCCATGGCATCAGTCTCTACAAATTCCATTCTAGCCCGGACTTGCCGATCGTCTCTTGAGGAGTTGGCGGAGCATTTCAACATTCACCTGTGCTGCGTGCCGGGGCATAGAGACATTCCTGGTAATTGTATGGCTGATGAACTCGCCAAACATGGAACCACACTACTCCTATTGCTTGTGGTATCACAACGGACCTTCATGGTCGTAGTGTGTCGGTTTTTACTGACGGCCACTTCAACCTAACCAATGACTTGCCCGACATGTGAAATAACGGAGTATATACAGAATATCAACTGTACCTCTCAACCACGTTCGCCGCCTGTCACAATTCGCCTTCGGAGGTGTAAATAGGTCATTTGTCATCAAAGTTCTGATGTTTTTGAGATATGTTATCATAATTGCGCCTTCTGCATTAAAATAATTACAATTTTTTAATAAAAAAAGTGTAAAAAAGTAAAACAAAAACATAATCCTGTGCATCCTTTCATATTATGTGCAAACATCACATATTGCGTGCATCTTCTCAGTATTATTAAAACGTTAATATGTGAGAGAGAAACATAAAGATACATAAAACAAAAACCTTCGACAACAAAAACAAAAGAACAACAACAACTCTTATAACAACATATCGCAAACAATTATGTTGACTTTCGCGCTAAGTAAATATGAAAAGTGTGCTTCCACTCTTCTGCAACATTGTGCAGAAATGAAATGGCGAATTAAAAAAACACTTTCCGCTCCTCACAAAGGAACAACAATGAATGGTCCTGAGCGCACCATAAACAATAAACAGCACTCATTTGCGACTTTTGCAATGTCCTTCCAGTACAAAGACGCTCATTTTTTAGAAACAAAAAAAAAGAACAACAAGAACAACAAAACATATGCTTTCCGTACAGATGGTAGCCATTTATTTCATGGGTTTTACCCGCTCTACAATACTTAAAAGTCGCTTAGCCTTTTTTGTTGCTGTTGCCGCCATAGTCGGGCGTTGAAAACGGCAAAAGGATGCACACGCACAATTTAAATTTCATTGTGTGTATCAAGTGTTGTTCTGTTTTGTGTGAGTTTGTATGCAGGACATGAACAAAATGATGTTGTCGTTTCATTTAAAACGATTTCACAGTTGCCAAATAGAGTCCGACTCACAAAACTAACGATGCGTACCGTGAGATTGTGTTACCGTGACAGTCAGCTTTATAATTTGTTCTTGAATCTCACATTTACCGCTAAATACGCTCGCATTTCAGCTGATGTTGCCATAGACGACCTTTTCAAAGGTACTCTTATCGTTATTCTATTTGTAGATTTGCTTTTAGCCGAAACACTAAACTAAAGACCGGGTGGTACTGGACTGGAAGTAGTCTGAGCACATGAGAAAGTGTTCATTGTTAACACAATTGGCTCTGCATTCGGTGTAGGTCTTGGTCTCCTGAAAAAAAAAAAAACTTCTCCACCGGTTCCTACATCTATGTCATCCAGTTTGGCTAATAAGGAAGAGTTAAAGATAAATTGTTATACTGTGTTTTGTATGTGTGGTTTTAAATAACGCTATGCAGCATACCTTGAGGCATAATTATTGTCGAAACCAATGGGATCTCAGCTTATCAGCTGATTCATTTGAAATCCAAAGAAGAGAGCTCACCAGGCAATCATAATTAATTGTGATTAGAGCTTGTCCACCATTTGAAAAGTAATAATATATTCTTAAAGTTTTCCAGTTTTATATATTTCTTTGAAAATACGATTTCCCCCTTATGTATATCAGTTAGTTCAGAAGAGAAAAGTGAAAATTAGACGCCTGTGGCATTGTTGCATCACAAGCCATTTATGGAAGGAATAAACACATGAAGGACAATGGATGGTATAACTTGAGCTGTAAAGAGGCTTCTAGAATTAATTTTAATTTTGGTGGGGGCAGATCGCCCCCATTTATTCGGCTTATTACAAGCTAATAGCATTATCTTAAAACTAACATCATTAACTTAAAGCTAAGACACAAGATATTGTTATAAGCTAATATTCAACTTAATAACTAAGACATATGTTAAAGATAGGGAGAACGGTGAAGGAGATCAAGTTTAAGGCATGGAGTGCTGCGGTTTAAATCGAAAACACTGAGGTTTAAGTTAACCTTTCGCAGCATACGGGAAATAGGTTCGTTAGAGCCGTACGTGGTGCGATGTGTCGGTAGATAGAAGAGAAGTGGGCAACGTAGATTACGGGGGTTAGTGTTTAAAAAAATCGAGTTATATAAAGACGCGCAGTCGATGGAGCCTAGGAGAAGACGATGTATGAAAAGAATGTCAGCAGTGTCTCTGCGTTCCTCAAGTGTTTTTAAATTTATGAGGTTTAGACAATCTTGGTAGGGGGGCAGGATAAGGTGATTGTCCCAGGGTAAGCCCCGAAGAGCAAATCGAATCGAATCGAATAGAGAGGTATGCTTTCGATTTTACAAAGCAAACCCCTTCTGAGGAAAACCGAACAAATTTTAAACCGGCCAGAAGTGAGTGCAATGCCAATCTTCGGCGAGTCAAATTCGCCTACGACCAAAAATTGACGCAAAAATACTACAATGTCCCAAAGGTAGTAAATATTTATGGTCATTCGTGGCAAGAATCATAGATTCCAACGCTTATTTATAATGACATTCCAGTTGTCAGCTCTATAGACATCGCTAATCTGTTTGCTGGGCATTTTGCAGCTAGCTCCATGCTTCCTGATTTTGCATTGCTGCCTCCTGCACCTCAGAGTATTGAATTTGGAGAAAGCAAAGCTGTTGCACTAGATATTTCTAAGACATTTGACAGAGTTTGGCATCAAGTTCTTTTATCCAAAATGAGTGCTTATGGAGTCTATGATAAACTACTTCACTTCACTGGATTAGAAGCTATCTTTTGGACCGCTCAATTTAAGTTCTATTGGACGGTTTCAAGTTTAAAGTTCATTATTTAAATGCTGGCTCTGTTTTTTGTCCCCGACACTGTTCCTAATTTTTATTAATGATCTCTTATCTGTGACTTCTAATCCAATTCACTCGTTCGCTGACGACAGCACTCTCAGCTTTTCATATAAGTTTGAGGAACGTCCCTCCACTTCTCATATGTAACTTAAACAACTTCGTATGTTAAGCACGTTAAATACTGGCCTAGACAGCATAATACAACGGGGAGAAAACAATCGATTTGAATTTAACCCTTCCAAAACCCAATGCTGTCTCCTGTCGTTTAAGCGAATCTTAATCCTATGCCATTATCCATGAATGGCACTTGCATCGAGGAAACAAGGTTTTGGTTTTTTAGCCCTCTGATCTGGCTACTAATACAGGGCTTTTATTCGCCCTAAGCTTGAGTACAATTGCCATATCAGGTCTGGTGCGCCTAAACTACTTTGCATCAGCTAGATAGAATACAAAACCGCGCAATAAAACTTATCGGTGACGCAAATATAGCGAAATCAATAGATTCGCTTGAACACCGCAGGAACGTTTCCTGATTGTCACTGTTCTATCGTTTCTTCCACCAGCGGTGCTCAAGAGAAATAGCCAGCTGCATGACACCTCTCAAGCCCATCTTCGGACTTACAGTTAAGTTCAGGGATTCGTTCTCCGTACAACACGTATGTGGAATGCTTTTCCAAGCTCTGTCCTTGCACATAGCTATGATCCACTGGCGCTCAAGACACAAGATCATAGACATCTCCTCTTTTTTTCTCCTTTTCCTTAACGCTAACGCTGTGCCAAGCATATATCCGACCATTATAAGGGTGCGAACCCCTTGAAGCGTGCGCGAGCTATAAAAAAATATATGAATCTTTAAACATAAAAATGATTGTACGTTTGTGTGTAATCGCGCCCCGCCTAAACCACTGGACGTATTGGAGGCATATTAACACCATATGTTTGTTGATTGCTCCAATAAGTTAAGTTTATTTTGGACCCGATAGGTGGTGCTTAAGCTACTGGACGCATCTAGTCCATATTCAGACAATAAGTTCGTTTAGTTAATCTTTTTTTGGGTATCCTGAAGGTGGCGTTGGAGTAGAGATATTTACGAAAATGTGGTTTGACCTTTAGGTGGTTGGTGCATATGGTTGTTATCGCATCACGTCTACACTACTGGACGTAATTAAAGTCATATTAACACCGTATGTTCGATTGGTGCTTTTATATGTTTATCTATTTTTTCTATTTCGGTAGGTCGCACTGGAGTTGAGATATTCTTGCATATATATTTAACCTCATCCCGCCTAAACACCGGAACGTATCGAATCCATATTCATACTCGATAGTTAATTTTTTTGACCCGGTAGGTGGCGCTGTAGTCGAGATATTTTTGAAAATGGCATTCTGCATATATATCTAACCTCATCACGTCCAGTTGGGACGTATCGAAGCCATATTTACACCATAAGTTCGTTTGGTGCTCCTAAAGGTTAGCATTTTTTTGGACTAAGTAGATGGCGCTGGAGTGGAAGCAGGTAGTATATATATTTATGTAAAACAATTTAAGACGGTTCCAATCCGCACCGTATCTCTCGAGGTGAATTAATGTTGGACGTTTGTCAGACATTAGCGAGATGTGGGACACCGTGAAAAATACTTTTGGTGTTACTGGAATTGGAACCACGAACCTCCTGCTCAGAAGCCATGCACTTATCGATTGAGCCACGGCGCCCACATTACCATCCATGATATGTCAAATAAATCTATCATGGCAATTGTCATTTTATTAGTCAATTGTCCGACATTTACGAAAGTGGATCGTTTAAGCATCGAAAAATCCGGTAAAATTGTTAACATACATTACAAAAGTGATGAAGTGGTCACTTTTCGTGCTTTAGGGCGAGATTGTGGTACGAGTATTCACCATCGTCCTACTATACAAGCAAATGAAAGGATAAAGAAGACATTCGAAGAAACTGGAAGCGTATCGGATGTGCAAAGGCATCGTAATAAACGGTCTGTGCAAGATGTCGCAGCTGTAAGTGAAAATGTGGATTAGGAACCGAGCTTGTCAATTTACTGACGTTATCGTAGCAATTGAGCCTGTCTTACGGCAGCTCATTATGCCTTATTTTACACTTAGATTAACTCCTATGTCCGTAAAAAGTTCATCTCACGTATCAATTGAATTCGAATGGGTGCTGGAGCAACAAGGTGTGAAAGACGATTTTTCAAACAAATTTTTATTTAGCGATGAGGCCCACTCGATAGATACGTAAACAAGCAAAATTATCGCATTTGTGGCTCTACAAATCCTTAAATTATATAAAAAGAGGCCGTTACACCAACAAAAAGTCATTGTGTGGTACGTATTATGAGCTGGAGGCGTCATCGGACCGTATTTTTACGAAAACGATGAAGGTGTAACAATGACCATCAATTGAGAGCGCTATGGTCGTCTGTTTGTTTGTCTGTGATTGGAGATTTTGACTTGGACGATATTTGGTATCCAACAAGCCACACAGCACGACCGATTTTTGCTTTATTGCGCGATAAGTTTCCATGACGCGTAATTTGACGTTTCGGCGACGTCAAATGACCTCCAAGATCATGCGATTTGCTGCCATTAGACTTCTTTTTGTGCAAAAGACCGTATTTATATGGATAACCTCAAACTTTAGATCACTTGAAAGCCAACATTCGTCAAGTTATGACCGAGATACCGCTCGAAATGGGTAAAAAGGTGGTCGAAAATTACCTCAAAAGGATCGACGGTTGCAATAGATCTCTAGGCCGCCATTTAAATGATAAAGTATTCCACAGATAATGTTGAGGCTTTAACTTCATAAAGAAAAAGAAATTTTAATCAAAAATTTCATTTTATTTGTCTTAAATACACATTAACTAAAAACAGCGAGACCACTTTACGGTACATTAAAAGCAGAGGTCATAAAAGAAAGTTTTTGTGAAAGAACGACGGTGAGTTCTTGAAACGCTAGTATTGTATACATATAACACTAATATATATGTACGAGTGTATTATGATATCCTGCCAGGAAGTAGAGACACCGTCAACAACCATCAAACATATTACACAAGGATGAGCAAATATTCCAGAGACAAATGGCAAAACAGAAGCTGCATCTTCATGTTGCCGTAGGACGAACACGATATGACATGGATGGTATGGATATATTATCTATGCTGTGTGTGTGTTTATATCAAATCTACGTAAAGAACGAAAACAACAGCGGCAACAGATGTTGCTTTTGGCCGAAAGAAGTTTTGTGATGTTTTTATCCTTTTTTTGAGTTGTTTCTCGTTTTTGTCCATGTCCATGTGTACTCGTAGATCGTGTAGATATATATTGTCCTTTTATTTTTCATTAGCATTGCATATGTGCGTGTGAATTTAAGTTTGTCCCTAACTCAGCTAAAGCATAGTTTAAAAATCATTTAGGCATATTGTCCAGAGAGTGTCCTTGCCATGCTGTCCTGGTCTTTTGTGCGGAGCCAACAATTTTACTGTATCCAGTTGACTTTTTAATTTCGTAAAATGGTTTCTTCTTTTACCATTCAGTGTAAAGGAAGACCAAAAAAAAAACATCGAGTTGTAACGGATGTTTTTGTTCGCAGTAAATAAAGAGACAGACACAGAGGCAAATAGAAAGACAGAGACAGATACATAGACATAGAGAGAGAGAGAGGGGACGAGCAATTGTAAAGAAATTCTAGCTTGATGGATTCGTTTAGTTGAAGGCGCCTTCGTCATTTCCTCCTTGTTCTATGGCTATTATCCTTTTGACACTCTCTGTACATATTGTTCTCCTTTAGCCGGTACTTGACACATTCAGTTAGTCCTGTTTTTGCCCAGTTTTGTAATTTATACTGCGACAATTCTTTTCTTTCTGTCCACTGAGATGGAAATGTTAATAGGATATAGATGAGATGACTTCTTGCCCCAGAAACAAGGGAAAATGTAAAACCTTCAAACTTTGTCAGAGCAACAGAAAGGACATAGTTTTATGCATCCAATTGACTTTTGCGTAATTCCAAAGAAGCGGCTTAAAAAGTTTACAGAAAGGCGTCTTTCCTGTCAGTCTTCTTAGGACTTTAAGTATCATTTATATAACAGACAACATCCGGCATATCAACAACTTACCTAATATCCACCCTAGGACTAGCGATTGTTAAAAACTGATGCGGAAAATTGTAATGGCAAATAATTACTCAACCGTAAACATTATGATGAGACCAGTAAACATTTCCGGATCTATTCTAGGTTCGTAATCATGATCATGCATTACGATCGAGATTCAGTCCTGACCTCCCTTGAAGCATCTCACCACCAGTTCCGATTTCGAGCTGATATCATCCAGTTTGGTATCTGTAAAGGATGCCCAGACAGCGTCTACACCATCATCCCAGTGTATAATTGGCCTGCCTCACTATCATGTCTTAATTACCACAATAGATTATCTTCTCTCATGCAATCTATAGGTGTCCTGCTAACGAGAGCATACCTAGCTTAATTCTTTACACGATGCCGAAATCGCAGTAACTTTCGTAGAACTTATCATTATAAAGTCTCCGGAAATGTCCTTTCTCAAAAACGGGGCCAACAGTTATCCATAAGACTATCCTTTCGAACGTAAATAAGAGGTCAGTGACAAGCTGGATTACATAACCTAATTCCAAACCTTTTAAGACTATCCGCTCAGCACTAAAGTATATATACCCACAAGCTGGAGAAGGGCAAGGGTGGTATTTATACCTAAAGTGGGGAAGAAAGATCCCACCCATCTCTAAAGTCGTACAGACCAATGAGCATAACTTCGTTCATCCTAAAGACTATCGACAACTACATAAGGTCGAAAGTACTGAAAAGGGAGCAACTATACTACCATCAGCATGCATATAGAGTGGGTAGACTTAGACCGCAATGTGACAGTTGACGGAAAGAGGAGTCCCTCGCCATGAAGGAAATCGCGCTATGCGCCTTCCTTAATATCGAATGAGCATTAGATAATGCTTCCCATGGGGTGAAAAGAAATGCTCTGGAGAGGAAAAATGTAGACAATACAATAACTAAATGGTTGTGCAGGATGCTGGGCACCAGAACAGCGGAGACTATAGCCGGTAATAAAACCATTATGGTCAACACTACAAGAGGATGCCCACAAGGGGGGGGGGGGAGACAGTACCCTCCCTTTTGTGGAGCATCCTTGTAGATAAACTACTTCAGCGACTAGCCGAAGCAGGAATTTATGCCCCAGGCTACGCAGACGACATAGTCATCTTAGCAGAGGGAAATTCGGGGAAGTGCTCTGTAACATAATCCAAAACGGATTAACTATCACGAATAGATAGTGCCAAGAGGTGGGACTCAGACTAAACCCAAACAAGACCACAATGGTTTCCTGCACCAATAAAAGGTAGCTAAGGCGAATGCACCCAGTTACCCTTAATGGAGAAGAGATAACTATCAGCAAGGAGGTTAAATACATTGGGAACCAAGTTACATTAAAGCAAGATAGGCTGCTTAATGGACAGCAGGGTAAGAGCTATAGTGGAATCACTGGCCAAGCAGACTCCCTTAGCGAGCATGCCGTCTGATGCAAAATGCAAAAGCTCGAATTAAAAAAGAATTTGGAAGTAGTAATGAGCACCAAGAAGGAATTCTGATCTGAGACTAAATACCAGATACATCTGGGTGCCATAAAGTGGTGTACGGATGGATCAAAGAAATTACAAGCCAAACTGCGCTAATAGCCGTGGATGCGTTCCCAATCACTTCTAATCTTGTGGAAGAATGCAGAGCGAAGCTAAACAGACTTGGCGAAGTCAAAAAAGTGCGTTTGTACTGGGGGCCAGAAGACACTGGCATAGAATGCAACGAGAATGCTCGCTAATAAAGGAGCAGAAACTCCACTGGTAGGGCCAGAACCGGGAAGAGGTATCTCCCGCATAGGCAAGGCAGCCAATTCGACGGACTGCACAACGTATTTAATAAATAGGTCGGGGGTAATACATAAGTAGAATTGTGTTAAGAGAATCGGAAGGATGGGTCCATAGTGCTCCAGTTATACCAAAAATTGCTGATCTTTGTATCCTATCTAGCTTGCTGGCATTGTATTTCTTATTAATCGTCGGCCACCAGACTATCGCTCCATAGGACGCTGTCTACTCTCTTATACATTTCTAGACTACCTCAGGCGGTACGGGCTCCTCATGCGGGAAGTATTCAGAGGATATGTAAAGGTGACCGATGAGCTATAATTTGAACCTACTAGCTACGTGTCGGAGCATAGAAAAATTTGGGGAAATTGTAGTTAGTTGGTTAATTTGCCAAAAATGGAATTACACTAACCATATCTTACCTGAAAGTCGTTCCTTAGGCATATCAATCACTTCATGAAAACGCATGCTAAAGCTACCGAGAAAACTATCGCTAGGTGGTTAAGCAGAACAACTTGTCTAGCGATAAAACGGATCTTGCCCAAGCTGGATCCGAAATGCTCCAAGTGTTTGATCTCTCTAAACAGATTGCACATTGGTGCTACAATAGTAGACGTTATCATTGGGCACTGTCTCATAGGCAAGCATACAGCGAGGCTTTGCTATTCTCCAATGACTTCTGCAGAAGAAGAGTATGGAAGAGAAGCAGGAGACTATTCTTCTACTTTTCTGCACGTGCTTAGCCCTTTCTCAAAAATGCAAGCTCCACCTGAAAGACTTCTTAACATTAACCTTAATGATTTGACTAATAGTGACATTAGAAGTCGGTTGCGATTCACTCGAAGCACCAACTGGTCCAACGAGTAGGGGAAAATTTTCTTGATCCATGTGGTATGTACCTTTACTGGTCTAAGAATGTTAGCTTTTCTGCCGAATGCCACCTCAACCTCACATAACGTCCAACCTCACTTGCTCTTCATACCAACTCACCAACTGGTTCAACGAGTAGGGGAACATTTTCTCGATCCATGTGGTATGAAAATGAAGCTTAATTCGTCTAAGTGTGTTGACTTTTCTGCTGACTGCCACATAAACGCTAACGTCGCGCTTATCTTTCTTCGAAGGTACTACCATTCAGTTTTTTTTCCTTTTTTTGGAGAAAATTTAAGGCGTCCACCACCAAGTGTAGGTTTGAGCGCACTTCTACCAGTCTGAATAGATACGACACGTACATATATACTAGATATTATTCCCCATAGTTAGCGAATGGCTAACCGCCAGCTTTTAGCTTGCCAAAGAGATTCCTTTCCTTAGAAGACCACTTGACAAACAGCGAAGAGGTTTCTTACATAAACGTTCCAACTTCAAAGCATTATGGTACACGTTCTTTTAAGAAATAGTTGCAATTATTTATTAAAACTCAGCTTCCGCATTTGCCATACTTATGAGCACATAGTATTTACAAAAATTGACTTCAGCTGCATAAGATCCCTTGAACAATCCGTGCCAAACTGTAATGATGCTAAGAAGTTATGTCCGATAATACCAAGACCACGAAAAGTTATTAAGTTCAGTTTAGCATAGGTTTGGATAGATATATGGATATGGACACACAAACGATAAAACTCCATGGGCATTAAATGAACAACACTCTGGCTAACTGGGAAATGCAATCTTGACCAACTTTTCCGGAGCGATGACCACACATGTATGTGCGTGTCGTACAATTTCCGTCCACCAAACACAATTCTCTGAGGTGCGGATGTGGAATAACATATTTTTGGGTTTGGAAATTTATCGGAAATTACTATCACCGAGATGAAATGGATATCAAGTATACGCCCCGGGTGGCTTACGGCCAAGGCGATATCCACAATATATTGGAAAGGCATAGGCATGGTACGTAGCAATTTGCAATGTTCTCCCTCACTGGACACGTTTGGCACTGAGTTATTATTAAATATGGATTTGCAATTAGGATGTATACAAAGCAACAACATGGAAGGTTTTGCTTTTACTGGAACTGAGGTAGTTAACCTGTATATCACTATGGGGGTATTAGAGGGTACCACCCCCAAGTTTTGCTTTTACTAGAACTGAGGCAGTCAACCTGTATATGACTATGGGGTATTAGTGGGTACCACCCCCAAGTTTTGATTTTACTAGAACTGAGGCAGTCAACTTGTATATGACTATGGCGGTAATAGTGGGTACTACCCCCATAGTCATACATTGGGCCAATAGCCAGTCTTTCAGTTAGTAAACCATTTTAAAGGACTCAGTTCATGGTTCAGTGTACCGCAAACGATTGATACCTTCAATGAAACAAGGATCCAAGGATAAACATAATTATCGTCGATAGTTAGTCACGTATATCACTCCACTCGGGATGATGAACCAACAAAAATGAAATTGCTTCGCTTCAATGTCAATATCGCCTGCATGAGAAGAGAGAAGAGGAAATTTTAATTTTCCAACTGATGCATGGAGTCCATCCTTATTTCGATTGCTTAGCTAAAGTGTTACAAAAAGTGCGTCATTGCATATACCGTCGAACCAACCCGCCGTCGCTGCAGAACAGAATTTCATCAAAGTTAGTGTTACTCCAGAGCCATGAAAAACAAAGTTTCGCTTACATTTTTGGTTTTTTTCTCCATTTTCTCAATCTTTGGCACGACCGGGACAACCTCCGGAGGCGAAGTAAGAGAAGGTATATGGTCGTCCGTCCAAGACAACCGTCTCTGATACTTCCACCACATTGAAGAAAACGATGAAATCTTTTATTACTTAATTTCGGTGTACACTTCGCCGGTGGTCCATAAGTGGAATTTTCTATTCCACGCTACACTACGCTTCAGTCATCGGGTTGGGTATAAAACCACATCCATATCACAAAATCACCTTAAGGGACTCATATATCTAAGAGATGAATGTAATAAGGGGCGAGTAGAAGGACTTTTGCTTCTTGCTTCAGTGGATTACTCATTCGTTTATTCCTACTGGACTGCTGTTGCGGAGGAGCACATGGTACGTGTCGGAGAGAGCTATCATCGTGGTTTTGTGAGTAATGTTTGGTTCGTTCTTGGCCTGTTCAGTTATATTTTTTCAAAAAATTGCACTTTATATCGCTATCTTTTTATGGAAGCAATTTCAATTCAACTTAAAAACCTAAACCTCTCATGCATTGGTGTTGCTGTGGGGATCCAGCCATTAAATTACTTTTTAATAAAGTACAACAACGTTTACAGCTAAATGGGATGCAGGATGGCAGTTCATATTTTCACTTCAAACATCAGAAGGATGTGTGATAAAAGTTGAGCCATATTCGTTGATGCGTCCATTTATCTGAAGAGAAACGTCAGCCGCCACTGTAAGTGCTGGAATATTTCGGTATTCAAGTTTTTTGCATTAAAATTCATATTTTTAGTAAAAACTAAAGAAAACTTTTTTAATACTCTAAGTAAAAAGCTGTAATGGAAATTTTACACAAAAGTATTACAGTCTTTGCAATTTACTTCAAAAAAAAAAGCAGAACTCTCCTTCAATAAGCAGGCAAGTGCGAAAAGTTTTTAGCATGTAATTAAGGATAGGTCATTTTTTAATGGTCTGCTGTTTTATTTATATTTTCGTCGTCCTCCGCCTTGGTAAATATTTAAAAAGCCATCATTGAAAATACTAGCCTGAACAGAGAAGTGAAGCCTTTCATATTTCGGCAGGTATGCACACGCCAATAATGTGTTCCATTTGGTGGTGGGTTTGCTCTATAAATCTCAAGAATTCCTTCCACTTTTGCGGTCAGTAGGTTCTGTTGAACTTCGTTAATTAATTATGGTTGTGTTAAATATGAATAAGAAATTAATTTTTTTGTTACGAAAATGCGGTGGGCGGGCAAGGGTGTCCTACAGAAATCAGAGTATGACATATACTCGTATTACAGCTGTCATGCAAGGCATCATGGGTTCGGAGAGGGGTTTCTAGTCAGCAAAAGAATGAAACCTACCAATATTGGCTTTAAAGCAATAAATGAACGGCTATGCATCATTCACGTGCGGGACAGATTTAAAAACATAAGCCTCACAAACGTTCACGCAGCTACAGATGAATCCCCAGATGATGAAAAAGAAGAATTCTTTGAATCAGTCGAACGGGAACTACATGCCTGCCATCAGTATGATGTAAAAATCATTCTGGGGGATATGAATGCAAAAATAGGTAGGGAGCAAGTAAACAGGCTGTAGATAAGCATCCATAGCTTACACGAGAACTCTAATGACAATGGACAACGACTCATAGAGATGGTAGCAAGTAATAATTTTGTCGTTGCGAGTACAAGGTTTGTGCGTAAAAATATCAGCAAAGCCAACTGGGTATCTCCTGATGGAGCCACTCGCAACCTGATAGACCGCCGCCACAACCCGAACATTATGACGGTACGAACGTACCGAGGTGCCAACGTCGACTCGGACCACTATGTTTTGGTGCTCCGAGCGCGGATTGCGTCATCACGGAAGACTGCATCCGCGAATTCGATTCGAGTCAACACGGCTGCTCTTCGCAACGAGAGACCAGAAACAACTATGGTCAAGCGATATGACTCGCCCTAAATGCAGGGAGAGTAAATCCTGGGGCTGAGATGTCGGGCGTCGAAGAAAAATGGACACGTCTTATACTGCTGACTCCATCTTAGGCAGTAGTCGTAGAGACCGGAGCGACTGGTTTGATGACGAATGAAAGCTAGCGACTGAACGTAAGACTGTTACGTACCGAGCAATGCAATAATCTCAGAGAACGCGGGCACGCGAAGATGAATATAAAGAGCTCAGAAGATATCACCGGCGAAAGAAAGCAGCCTAGGAGAAGAATCTTGTCGGTGAACTAGAACAGTACAGATAGCAAGGACCGCACCAGACGCTGAAGTTCTACTAAAGAGGCCGCGGTATGACGCAATATACACCGCGTTGCACATACTGCTAGGACAAAGAGGGAAAACTGATCGCCGAACTCAAAGGCATCTTAGAGCGATGAGAAGAGCACTTTCATGCTATATGGCCAGCTAACTGAGGAATTGGAGGCTCCATCAATGATCGAAGACCATAGTGTGCTGCCCGCCACCAAGCATAGACGAAGTTAGCAGAGCGATAAATCGGCTCAAATATAATAAGGCCCCGGCATCAGATGCTATTCCAGCGGAACTGATTAAAATAGGAGGCCCCGCAATACACCAATCAATTCATGAAATAATAGTGCAAGTATGGGAGGAACAAGCGATGACAGAAAACTGGCGAAGAGGCATCCTGTGCCTCATACATACACTCCGAGGGGACCGCTGTATCTTACTTTCTGGTAGGTTTGATACTTGGTGATACTCGGAAGATAAAAGGGGCAAGGCTGCTAGTACTTAGAATGTCTAGAACGGGCACTGTCTTCGTATGTAGCAGCCTTACCGCACAACACTGCAGGAGACGTACGTGCCTGGGATAGTTTCTATCCTAGGCCTAGGATATTACCGGTCGTATACTAGTGACAAATGATGGGGTTCAAGGTTCCGGACGATGTGCTGCCAAAGTCGGTTTTTCCTCGCCCAGATACTCATTCTGAACGAGGTGAGTCCCTTGTTGTCAGATCTCACCAAGGTCACGTTGGTACTACGGGAGTTGACTTTTCCCGCAGATAAGGTTGATCTCTTCGGAGGTTACCTGATTCTGGGCCAACTTTTGGTTGAGGACTAGTTTCGTTCTGGGCTTTACCTACGTAGTGCCTTGTGGTTTACTCTCGAAGAGAGGACCGCTAAGTGGGAATAGTTCATGAGCATGCTTATAATGGCGAAGGCTAGGCAAGCAGGGTTCGTCCCACTCACAGAATGATGTGAGATATCTCAACATGCAGCAGTTATCGTGGTATAACTTTGTTTAGTACCGCGTATACGATTTTCTCCTCTGTCCTTCAAGACAGGATAGCCCCATACGCAAAAGTCATCATTGGTCCGTACAAGTATGGCTTCATCCTAGGCAAATCAACAACTGATCAGATTTATACCCTTAGGCAGGTGATGGAAAAATATCTAGAGTTTCAAAACTCACTACACCATCTTTTTATAGACTTTTTATAGAACTTTATAAAACCTTGAGAGAATTCGGCATCCCAAATAAACTGAAATGACTATGTATGTGGTCACTAGAACAATTCATTATTAATGGAAATTGCAATGCCGCCACCGACACGACACGACCATGCCTATCAGCTCGATGCAATTGAAAACCCTTTCAGAGTAAATAATTAATTGTTTACGGCAGGGTTTAGTATGTCTCGCATTTTTTTTTATATTACTCTTGCAGACACTGCGACCTGAAAGATCTATTGTATCTTATTCTGAGCGACGTACCTCCCTAATGAACGAAAGTAAATCCTTAGTGGCAGAATTCCGCTGTCGAGCATATTTCGTTGTGAAGGATGCGTCTCCGTAACCAAAGTAATGCTGGGCACTCACAGAGAATGTGCTCGGATGACTCTTCATCTTCCGAGCAGAACATAGATTCTTTCTCTGAGCCCTCACCAATTTTGTAAAGGTGATATCGCAAGCTATTATGACCTGTTAGAAAACTCACATAGCTTCCTAAGGCTATACCTATTAAAGTTTTGTAGGAAAACGGACGGATTGTTCCCAACAATTTATTAGTGCTATGGCGGCAGCCCAGTTTGCACCGCACTAGGGTTCAGGTCCTATGAACTCACATGACCGTCTCAAGACCCTCATAAAACCCATTCAAGACAATCTCAAGACTCGCTCAAGCCCCCTCAAGACCAGCCCTGGAAAAGCACTACCTCAAAAACGCATACAGGACTGACAACCACAGCATTAGATTAAAAAAGCGTGACAGAATGACATAAAAATAGAGAGACAGACAGACAGACAACAAAATAAAACAGGAAATGGAATTGCCGATCCAATCACTAACAATCATTAATCGAATTGCAAACAAATAATTAGCCTTCCTCCTGCTACTATTTGATAATCCAACCATCAGCAACAGTATCGCTTAGCAGGATTTAAGCTAAAGCGCGAATTTTATTTATTCAAATACTAACCACATACCGTTTGCAGATAATCGGCTTCAAGGATCATTAATATCCTTGAGCTAAAATTTCCTTTTTCTTGTTGCACAGCTTGAATACTCGTGTGTTTTTTTTTTCTTCTTTCTTTTGCGTAAACTGTGAAGCAACAATTAAGTTTCGTTGAAAACATCAGAATCTAAGGCATAATAATGTGGTACCCACCATTGACACTATGACGCTACAACTGTGATCTGTGAGGAGTACCTACACACGCACACACATCTCCGATTGCGTTGGTTTGTTTTTTATTTACTTTTTCCGACGCTGAAAATAATGTCATTATAGTCCTTTCCATGATGGTAAAGCCGAACGCGAAAGTGCTATTTCACAGTCAGTTAAACTTTGCTCCCTTTGGCGCCGGATAAAGTGAATAAATGAGAAGATACTCTCAAAGGAGAATCATCGTCATCCTTGTAGCCATATTCATAGTCCTGTATAAGTACATACGAGTATAGATAGCAGACAAGGCTGAAGCTGAAATTGCAATCTGCATGCTATGATGACGGAAAGTGATTTGATTAATGTCTCGTCTTAAGGGTAGATACAATTTTTGCCACAAATATTGCTATGAGCCGAAGCTGAGGGAATGCCCATTTTTTTTTTAATTGAAATGCAGGAAACTTTATATGAGGTTCTTATCAAGCTTATGGTGGATAACAACGACTGGCCAGGGCTGCTATGTCTTGAAGTCTGGATAGGGATTTTTTTATTTAATTTTTAGAAACAATAGTCTTATAAGAAACTAGCGGAAATTCTCAGCGTTTCCGGCTTGCCCCACCCCACTGACCCTTAACCAACTGACCAAAATTGATCACAATATTCCACCAGCCAGCCAGCCAGCGACCGACAACCGGGCACGCGAAGTTAATAAAGGGTTATCCATTTCGCGGTTTCAAAAGTATAGGGCTGGAATTCGACATCTAAGTTGTTAAAACAATTTTTTTTTTCAGTTGAAAGTCTGACATTTACGAAAATGGATCGCTTAACTATCGCACAACGCTTGAAAATTGTAAAAACCTACTACAAAAATGGTGATTCTGCCACAGCCACATATCGTGCTTTAAGAGGAGATTATGGTTTACATAATCGTCCAACTACGCAAGCAATTGGCAAAATTGTGAAGAAATTAGAAGAGACTGGATCGGTTACAGATATTGTAAGGCCTGTGGATCGTCGTTTCGCTCGTACCACTGAAAATATCGCTGCTGTAAGTGAAAGTGTTGCCGAAGACCCGAATGTGTCGATTCCTCGTCGTTCTCAGGAATTAGGACTGTTTTTTTTTTTGCCTGATATTGAAGAATACGACTTAGAAAATATGTGGTTTCAACAAGACGGTGCCACATATGCCACACAACTCGAACGAATATGGCTTTATTGCAAGAGACATTTCCTGGCCGCGTAATTTCTCGTCGTGGCGATATCAACTGCGGCCACCAAGATCATGCGATTTGACACCGCTTGACTTTTTTTTGTGGGGCTACGCGAAGGACCGTGTTTATGCAGATGAACCTTTAACTCTTGAGCACTTAAAAACCAATATTCGTCAAGTTATGGTTGAGATACCGCCCAATATGTGTCAAAAAGTGGTCAAAAATTACCTCAAAAGAATTGATGCTTGCAACAATTCGCGTGGTGGTCATTTAAATGATGCAGTGTTTCACACATAATGTCAATGTTCAAACTTTATAATAAAAAAGAAATATCATGATAAAAAATATTTTATATGTGTTTTATTTACGTTTACTTTTGAAACCAATGGATAACCCTTTATAAAGAATTTAATAACAAAAAAAAACAAGGGAAGTGATGAAAATTTGGAAGAAGTTTTGGTCGTATTTTTCCAGATATGGCTTTCGCGATTTCTTCATTGAGATGTTGCATCGATTTTTTTTTTGGAAAAGCCCCAGTCCAAGTGACTGACACCGCCCGACACCTGAAAGATCTATTGTATCAATAGGGCATTAATTATCTAAAAGACATACAGCTTTCCTAATAAAAGATAGGATGTCCTTAGTAGCAGAGTTTTTCAACTCCGCTGTTGAGCATATTTCCTTATGGAATATGCGTTTCATTAACCAAATAAGTGCTGGGCTATCGCAGAGAACATGTTCCGCACAGAACCTACATTCTGTCACAGAGCCCACACCAATTTTGCTAAGATGATATCTTAGGCCACAGTGGCCAGTTAGAAAACTCACTAGCTTCCTAATGCTACCTTTATCTAAATGCAGGATTTCTTTATATGAATAGGGTCTGATCAGTTGTTTGGATTGCCTTAGCCCCGGGGTATTTACTCAATGAGCCAGGCGAAGTTTGCCCTCCCAACAGTTTATCACCTTTGTGGTGGCACACCAATTGACGCTACAAAATGGTTCAGGTCCTATGAATGCAGTTTCCGAACCAGCTCTAGCTAGTTCATATGCGGCTTCGTTGCCTGCGATACCTCGATGACCGAGCTTAACCCTGTTGTGTCTGGCCAGAGATTGCAATGCATCGTAGCAGCTTTTAACTGTTAACGAGTCCATTGACTTGGACGACAGAGCTTTGAGTGCTGCCTGGCTATCTGAATAGATATATATTCTCGCGCCTTTAACGCCTTTACTAAGGTTTAACCTAGCGCAGATCACTATGGCATGGAGTTCAGCTTGGAGGACCGTGGGGCTAATTCCCATTGGTATCGAGATCTTTGTATTAGGTCCGTAGACACCAGCACCAACTCCAGACTCCATCTTTGATCCATCAGTGAACCAAACGCAGACCATTATCGTCTAGTGTCGGAGCACTATTAGACCAGCTTGCGCGGTCTGAGATCTCTACCTCAAATAACCTTCCGAAACAGTACTCCCTGACCATAACGTCCGGTATTGTGCAGAACATGTCTCTTTCGGGAATTGAGTTGAGAATTCTCAGGTGTCCCACAAGGTCGCCTGGTTTATACTTATATTCTAGTTGCAGCTTTATAGCGCATCTAGCGGCCGTCTTCCTAATGAAGATTTGTAGGGGCGAAAGACCTACGATAGCTTCTAATGCTGTCGCATACGTACGCATACCACCTGTAATACCTAGACAGGTAATTCTTTGGAGCTTTTGAAGCTCGTTTGCCGTTGTCCTCTCGAGTACCTTAGGCCACCAAACTATGGCCGCATACGTGATTATGGGTTTCACCATCATTGTATACATCCAGTGTAGGATTGAGACACCAAGTACTGCCGTAAAGTCTTCTGCAGGCCCATAAGGCCCTTGTAGCGCGTTTAATAGCAGACTTGATGTGAGATTTTGCATCGATACACCGCAATTTGATTTACGCAGGGAATTAGACAGTCGGAGCAAAAATTGAGCACAATTGAGGTAATGCGATTTTGACCTGGAGTTGATATTATATGAGTGAAGCCGATAACAGCATGGAACCATTCCTGCACGGTTGCTTTAATCCATTTCACATCCAGGAATTGGCTATGTCACTAACGCATAAAGTAATTCTAGAACTGTGATTAAATATCGTCAGCATACCAATTCGGTGGCTCTCAAGACAAACACCATAAGGGCAGCAACACTTTCATATAAAATAAAATATAAAATTAAGAAATTGCACTGCGCAGTCCACAGCGGCTACGTCACACCTTACAAAGCTTTTTTTTTTTTAAATTAGCGCAATCTTCAAGGGATTTCGGTGGTACTTTGGGCACAGCCAAGCGGCTGTTTTAAGACAATGGCTATACCAGTACCTACATATAAATCCGAGACCGGGGAAAATGCACTCTGATTTTTTTAGCCGCGTTCATGAGGAAGATCTTATGGATAATTGTTGCCTCGGTATGATAGGAGGGACAATTCCGGAAATTCTACAATGATGAAATCTACGAGCGTTACTGCGATATCGACACTGAGAAGATAATGAAGTTCGGTAGGCTACGGTTTACTGTACACTTAGCTCGAATGAGCGAAAAGAATACTGCTCGAAAATTTCGTTGCGGTAGGATGGCGCTGTTTTGTCAGACTGTTTTGTTCGACTGTACGGATGTTTTGTCTGGCTGTAATGCTGTTTTGTCTGGGTGAATAACTGTTCTGTCTCGCTGTAACGCTGTTTTGTCTAAGTGAAACGCTATTCTATCTGGTTGTCGTCTGGCGGTAACGCTGTTTTGTCCGAGTGAAACGCTCATCTACATGGCTGTTCTATCTGGCTGTAACATTATTTTGTCTGGCGGTAACGCTGTTTTGCCTGTGTGAAGCGCTGTTTTTTCTATCTGTAACGCTTGGTTATCTGGCTGGCTGGGTGAAACGCTGTTCTATCTGGCTGTAACATTATTTTGTCTGGCGGTAACGCTGTTTTATCTGGCTGTAATGCTGTTTGGTAAAAGGCTGTTGTATTAGGTTGTCGTCTGGCTGCAACGCTGTTTCGTCTGGGTGGAACGGTGTTTTGTCTAAGTGAAACGCTGTTCTGTCTAGCTGTAACATTATTTTGTCTGGCGGTAACACTGTTTTTTCTGGGTGAAACGCTGTTTTATCTGGCTGTAATGCTGTTTGGTAAAAGGCTGTTGTATTAGGTTGTCGTCTGGCTGCAACGCTGTTTCGTCTGGGTGGAACGGTGTTTTGTCTAAGTGAAACGCTGTTCTGTCTAGCTGTAACATTATTTTGTCTGGCGGTAACACTGTTTTTTCTGGGTGAAACGCTGTTTTATCTGGCTGTAATGCTGTTTGGTAAAAGGCTGTTGTATTAGGTTGTCGTCTGGCTGCAACGCTGTTTCGTCTGGGTGGAACGGTGTTTTGTCTAAGTGAAACGCTGTTCTGTCTAGCTGTAACATTATTTTGTCTGGCGGTAACACTGTTTTTTCTGGGTGAAACGCTGTTTTATCTGGCTGTAATGCTGTTTGGTAAAAGGCTGTTGTATTAGGTTGTCGTCTGGCTGCAACGCTGTTTCGTCTGGGTGGAACGGTGTTTTGTCTAAGTGAAACGCTGTTCTGTCTAGCTGTAACATTATTTTGTCTGGCGGTAACACTGTTTTTTCTGGGTGAAACGCTGTTTTATCTGGCTGTAATGCTGTTTGGTAAAAGGCTGTTGTATTAGGTTGTAGTCTGGCTGCAACGTTGTTTCGTCTGGGTGGAACGGTGTTTTGTCTAAGTGAAACGCTGTTCTGTCTAGCTGTAACATTATTTTGTCTGGCGGTAACACTGTTTTTTCTGGGTGAAACGCTGTTTTATCTGGCTGTAATGCTGTTTGGTAAAAGGCTGTTGTATTAGGTTGTCGTCTGGCTGCAACGCTGTTTCGTCTGGGTGGAACGGTGTTTTGTCTAAGTCAAACGCTGTTCTGTCTAGCTGTAACATTATTTTGTCTGGCGGTAACACTGTTTTTTCTGGGTGAAACGCTGTTTTATCTGGCTGTAATGCTGTTTGGTAAAAGGCTGTTGTATTAGGTTGTCGTCTGGCTGCAACGCTGTTTCGTCTGGGTGGAACGGTGTTTTGTCTAAGTGAAACGCTGTTCTGTCTAGCTGTAACATTATTTTGTCTGGCGGTAACACTGTTTTTTCTGGGTGAAACGCTGTTTTATCTGGCTGTAATGCTGTTTGGTAAAAGGCTGTTGTATTAGGTTGTAGTCTGGCTGCAACGTTGTTTCGTCTGGGTGGAACGGTGTTTTGTCTAGCTGTAACATTATTTTGTCTGGCGGTAACTGGGTGAAACGCCGTTTTGTCCGAGTGAAACGTTCTTCCATATGGCCGTAACATTATTTTGTCTGGCGGCAACGCTGTTTTGTCTATGTGAAATGTTGTTTCATCTAGCTGTAACGCTTTTTCGTTTGTCTGTAAAGGTGAATTTTCTAGTTGTAACGCTGGTTTTTTATGAGTAAAACGCTGTTCTGTTCTGTGAAACGGTGTTCTATCTGGCTGTAACATAACTTTGTCTGGCTGTTACGCTGTTTTGTCTGAGTAAAACGCTATTCTATCTGGTTGTCGTCTGGCGGTAACGCTGTTTTGTCCGAGTGAAACGCTCATCTACATGGCTGTTCTATCTGGCTGTAACATTATTTTGTCTGGCGGTAACGCTGTTTTGCCTGTGTGAAGCGCTGTTTTTTCTATCTGTAACGCTTGGTTATCTGGCTGGCTGGGTGAAACGCTGTTCTATCTGGCTGTAACATTATTTTGTCTGGCGGCAACGCTGTTTTGTCTATGTGAAATGTTGTTTCATCTAGCTGTAACGCTTTTTCGTTTGTCTGTAAAGGTGAATTTTCTAGTTGTAACGCTGGTTTTTTATGAGTAAAACGCTGTTCTGTTCTGTGAAACGGTGTTCTATCTGGCTGTAACATAACTTTGTCTGGCTGTTACGCTGTTTTGTCTGAGTAAAACGCTATTTTATATGGCTGTAACACAATTTTGTCGGGCGTTTACGCCTTTTGTCCGGGTAAAACACTGTAAATAAGCTGTAAAGCTTATTTGTTTGTCTGTAATGCAGTTTTGGCGGGGTGAAACTTTGTTCTATCTGGTCGTCATCTGGAGATAACGTTGTTTTTTTTCTGGGTGAAACGCAGTTTTGCCTGGCTGTAATGTGGTATTTTATATCGCTAATTTTGGTCTTGGTCTTGCCTTGGTGCCTTTAGTCGTGGCCTTGGTCTTGGTGTTTCTGAATATTCTACATGTACATACTCGTATTATAGATTTGTCTGGCAGTAACTAACAATTAGCCGGTCACTTTCTCAGTTTTGAGTCGACTTGACTTGAATGACAGTCAAGTTCGATAGTGTGTTAGTTACATCATTCTTATCAGTAACACACATGAAAAGCTACCAAAGTCAAGTTTTGACGATTTATTGGAAAACATTTCTTAAAGAAAAATAACTATGTGCTTTTTTATATGCTTAGTTTTTTTTTTTTAAAAAATTGATTTAATTCAATTTGTCTAATACTATGTCAGAAACGTCAGTTCACAAAATGAGTTCTACAACAGAAATGCTGACGCATACATTTACTGCAAGACCAAGAGCAAGCCCAATTTCGTTCATCACTAACAAGTCCTACAGATAGAAGACGAATTCTATGCTAAGAAGAATATATTTTAACTTTAGGAATAGTTTAGTGCAATAGACTCAATAAGACTCACTAATCTAACTCATATGTAAACGTCATTGTAAGCGAAAAGTTTTTACTGTCAATCGATCGGCGGTAAAAAATTGCTTGACATTTTTATGAACCCAAAAGAGCTGTCCGATTCTGTCATGCAATACCTGCATAACCTAAAGCTCTAATCAAACAATCGCCCATGATTGGAAATGCTCTAAAGTGCTTTTTACCTTCACAGAAAGGCCTTTTGAGAGGATAGGAAAAAAAAAACGCCGGAGTAATAATAACGACGACAACAAAAACAAAAAATTCAGATTTTAGCACTTTTTTGTGCACTCTTCCGGTATGCGCCTGATTTTTACTATCAAAGGATTAAATTCACGGACTACATTACCTATACGAGTTTCGTTCCACTAACACATACACACACACACATGCTCATGCCGATCGACTAACGACAAAATATCGCAACTAACATCAGTGCCATGCCTGAGTCCTCTGGGTTTGCGCAATATTTCCTGTTTGCTTTGTGATAAGCAATGATGCTCCGGCTTTTAAAAATAAAAAAACAAAATCTGGGATATCGATGATGGTCGTGTGTATGTGTGTTTGTGTTGGCGAGTGTGTGAGTCAGTTTAAAACACTTTCAATGATCCACTCAGTTGTATATTTTGCAGTTTGCCAATTGATTCGAATTAAAGGGACAATGAAAAGGGATGATAGCCTTTATTATGTACATAAGAAGCGCTTGTATCGGTTTATGTGCATATGTGCCAGAGTATCTGTGTTCGAGTGTTTTAGATTACCTTTAGTTTTAAAACACATTCAATAGATTGTGTTTTTTTGTATGGAATTGCAATTTTCCTCGTATGTATTTCGTTTAAGCGGTTTATCCAGAGGGAACTAACTACCTGAAGGCCACTTTGGATTGAATGCCTGAAAGTTGTTTTGGATTGCTTTATTAGGATCAAAGGATGCGAATCGACAGCAGGTGACTTTAAGTGTATGCATCAGTATTAGAGCGGCATAAATATCAAACTAAGAGTACTTTTCCAATCGATAAAGCAAAAAGGATAACAAAGCTTATTATTATAATCCCTTTTTTGTTTTGATGAAATAATAAATTTGTTTCGGCCTCAATGCATTTCCTCGTCGCGCTAGGACATCTGCACATTTGAGTAATTGAAAATTCCAGCAGATTTTCATTTGATCTCAAACCACTCATCATACATCATTACAAATAAAAAACAAAACAAATCCTCGCTTTTAAATCCAAAATAATTCTGGAAACTTTTAAAAGGCACCATCTGGAGTTCAAGTTGAAGGTACTACTCTCTCTCTCTCTCACCTAGAAATCAAAGGTTAAAGTAATTGAACTTTGCTTTTGCAAGAACAACAACAAAAACGAAGCAGCAACAACGGAATAAGTCGAAGAAGTTAAGGCTTAAAATCAACTGGAGAGGAATAATGGGAGAAAAACTCAATTTCCGCGTTGTATTAACGCCATCGATTATTGTTTTTTGTTCGTGTTGTTGTTGATGTTGTTGTTGAAGTTCGCGCTCAGCTGGAGGCATTTTTCATCCCGTTATTTCCGTTTACCACTTTTTCGATTCGTTTTTATTGTTTGCCTTTGTACAGATGGTGGGAAGGAGGTGAATGAAGTGAAGCAATAAAGGATCAAGGAGCAATTCCTCCCGAGTAGAAATCATATTTTCAGAAATTGTTTTTCTTCCTTTGTTGTTGTTACTACATATATTTTATTTATCTACACGGAGGAAAATATTTAATGGAAAAGTTACCGACATATTTTCTATCTTCTCCGACAAGAAAACTCATAGATAGCCGCCCTCGATTTGTATAAACGAAAGTATTGGACCAGTACTTTCTTGCGGTGGTTTGTCACCAGACCCCCATCACTGCAATATACTGCAGACAGTATCTGAAAGTATGAAAGCCTATTTTGATGATTACTGCATTTCCAAACTTAGCTTCAACTCCAGCTATGGTATCGAGTTTCTTACTAAAGGTTACTCGATTTGTATGAACGAAAGTATAGGACCAGTACTTTCTTGCGGTGGTTTGTCACCAGACCCCCATCACTGCAATATACTGCAGACAGTATCTGAAAGTATGAAAGCCTATTTTGATGATTACTGCATTTCCAAACTTAGCTTCAACTCCAGTTATGGTATCGAGTTTCTTACTAAAGGTTACTCGATTTGTATGAACGAAAGTATAGGACCAGTACTTTCTTGCGGTGGTTTGTCACCAGACCCCCATCACTGCAATATTCTGCAGACAGTATCTGAAAGTATGAAAGCCTATTTTGATGATTACTGCATTTCCAAACTTAGCTTCAACTCCACCTATGGTATCGAGTTTCTTACTAAAGGTTACTCGATTTTAATGAACGAAAGTATAGGACCAGTACCTTTTTGTAGTGGTTTGTCACCAGACCCATCACTGCAATATACTGCAGACAGTATCTGAAAGTACTGCATTTCCAAACATAGCTTCAACTCCACCTATCGAGTTTCTTACTAAAGTTTACTGGAAGGATGGGGAAGTAACGAGGCATTTTGACGTGACAATCTACACTAACATGACTATGATGAAGGAGTCGGATTCTCAATGATAGATTAAATATCTAAGACATACAGGCTTCCTGACTCGACTAACATCTTTCAGGCGAACGTTCTAGCGGTTTGTAAGGCATTATATCAATGGATTGTGTATGTTGGTATATCAGCCCATCCAATCTGTGCGGTACTATGGCTTAATGCCTTACTAATGTCTCTGTAGATAGCCAATTTGCAATCAAAGCCTTTCATGCGACCATCAACAACTTGAAACTTGTTAAACAGGGCCAAGCAAACTTGGCTTGATTTACCAAATGCTTTTTTGTTTTTGAGGAGAATGATCGCAGTTTGGATTTCAGCCACTGATGGAGGTTCGGTGTCCATACCCTTGTAGGTTATGCGCATTTCATTGAACTTGGGGACTATTTAAGCTTTCTGCTCAGCGGAATTTTCATTAAGCAGGGTAACAAAAGAAAAAGAAGGCAATGATTGTTAAGTTGCCTAAAAAAGGTAGTCTCATGGAGTGCGAAAACTGGAGAGGCATTTGCGTTTTTCCTGCAGTTGCAAAGGTAATAGCCAAAGTAGTACTTGAGTGAGGTTTTCGCACCTGATCCTGCTGTGTAGACCACATCAACACCCTGCGGTCCATCATTGAACAGTGCGTTGAATTCCGGTCACCACTGCACATGCTGTTCATCGATTTTGAGAAGACGTTTGACAGTGTCAACAGACAGTTTATCTTATCCTTGCGCAGGAGAGGTATACCCGATAAACTAATAGCTGTTATTAAAGCAACATATGATGGCTCTAAATGTCATGTGCTGCACAGAGGAAAGCTGTCAGAGGAATTCGAGATCCTAAGTGGGGTACGACAAGGTTGCAATTGATGTAAATTGCACATCTTTATCTATTGGAAACGGAGGAATGGAAAGGGAGGCAAATGTTGCGGGTTTGAAGATTAACATTGCTGGACAGCCGGTAGAGAGAGTAGAGAGTTTCCAATATATTGGTGGTATATGTCTCGACCGAAGGTGGAACCGAACAGGATAGATAGATATAGATAGAATACAAAACCGTGCGATAAAACTTATCGGTGACGAAAACATTGCGAAATCAATAGATTCGCGTGAACACCGCAGGAACGTCTCCTGCTTGTCACTGTCCGCCAGTTGCATGCCACCTCTCCTTGTATTCAACCGCAATACTCGTGGCGCTCTAAATGCACATCAGTTTACCCTTAAGCCCATCTTCGGACGTACAGTTAAATTCAGGGATTCGTTCTTCAGCCGTACAACCCGTATGTGGAATGCTCTGCCAAGCTCTGTCTTTCCACATCACTATGATCCACAGACATTCAAGACACAAGCTCATAGACATCTCCTCTCTTCTTCTCCTTTTGCTTAACGCCCACGCTGTGCCAAGCATATTGCCGAACATAATAAGGGTGCGAACCCCTTTTTGCGTGCGCAAATTATAAAAAAAGGACATTGTCAACCGAATCGGCAAAGCAAAATCAGTGTTTGGAATGATGTCCAACACCAAACTGCGACTGTTCCGTTCAAATGTTGAATATGTGCTGTTGTATGGGTGTAGCACTTGAAAGGTGACCGCTACTATCACAAAAAGATTACAAACGTTCGTAAATAGGTGCCTACGGAACATTTTAAGGGTTTTCTGGCCTAACCGTATCTCTAACGAACATCTTCACCAGAGAACCGGTCAGGAACCCATAGGCACAATCATCCAACGACGGAAGTAGCAGTGGATTGGCCATACACTCCGAAAAGGCAATAGAAGAACGGGTCGTCCGAGAAATACATGGCGCAGAACAGTTGAGGAGGAGTCACTGCGATTGGGGAAGAGTTGGAAAGAGCTGAAGCTCATTGCCAGGATATAGGGGATATAGGACATAAGAAGAAGAAGAAGGGTACAAAAGTGAAAGATTTTTCCATCTGCGTAGCTGATTTTCCATTAATACTAATAGTGTCCCATTTATATCCAAAACGGGATGATTTGTGTTGCTTTTTTTTGACAACTTCTTTGGATACTTTGTACAATTCTCCCGTATCCCGCTGCATTCTGCGAAGTGCGATCTTATACCAGATATCTTGTAATATCCAGGGGTCTCTAACTCTCGACCGTATTTCCACAGTTTGGGACCAAATTTCCATAAAAACACTTTTTTCTCACATCACATCACAACATTGTACTTCATTTAATGACAAAGCTCTTTCGTTAAGGTTGGTGATAAAATTACTACATATGTTAGGATAATTAATAGAATTCGTATTTTCCTGTGACTGCCATTGGTAGTTTCGGTTCGTAGCTTGATGCAGCAAGTGATGTTCGCTACCTACGTCGGCATTTCTTACACTGCGGACATCAGACCTTGACTTTACCCTAGGTAGACCGCATAATTCTACACCCATATACCCGGCCGCATAAGTACGAATGTTTCTTTTTACATTAAGAGCGCCCCACTTTGTTGTTTGTTGCTAAAAACACCAATTATGTCCAATAAAGATTTTTTGATGACGTTTTTGAATAAATCGAGCGATATTCGGGAATTAGCATTCAATGCCTGTCCTGAGGTTGTCTAAAGTTTTGGGCTTATTGCCATAGACCGTGGACTTGACTTGTAAATCACATTCCTTCGAATTTTTTAATTTTTAATTTTAATAAAGGGCATAGCCCAACTTATTGCCGTGACGAAAGTCATTCAGGGTCTTACCCCTTGGCAATGAGTCTTTTTTTTAAAAAAAAAAAAAAAAAAAAAAAAGTTTTAAATAGATAAGTCCAGAGGCTTCAAATTACACAATCGAGGAGTCCAGTTGACTGGGATCGGGATGCTTTTTGCACATATTTAGGGTCAAATCACTGATGTTACGTCCTTTAGCTACAGTTCTTTGGTAAAAGCCACTTAAAGGTTTGCAGGCCCAAGTCCTTGCGTCAACAGTACAACAAAATGCAACGATTGCCGATAATATTTCAGCAGCAACCGCGAGTCCAAGTTAGGTCTCAAATTTATAGGTATTAGGAATTGGGCACCTCTGTGACAGAAAATGCGTTATTAGATTTACTTGGGTACCTGAAAGGCTATAGCCTTCTAGAGGCGAATCGTTTCTTACGACAATTAACGTCCACCCATTAAAGATGTACTCACTGGTGGAAGCACAGCCTATCATACACCCTTGCCGATTTAAGGATGACGGCAACCAGTTGTATGCGCAACGCCACGACGAGCATTTACTTGCACTGACTACACCAATAAATAAAAAAAAAACCCCGATGCACCAGAACTAACACAATATCTGCATTTGAGTAGTAAAACACAGACACTACGATGCATCTTCAGAACAAGCTGAATCCACACCATAAGTTGGTACAAATTCGGCTAACAGCTCTAGTCAATCCAATTCGTAAGCACCACCATTGGCCTCGATTGTTCGGTATGAGTGTCTGGGCAAAACCGTAGCAAACCCTTGCAGCACATCAATCCGGAATCTCGAGCCACATCATCTGCCACCCATGATAGTCCTCCATACAGACTTGTTTATGATCGGGCTACTAACCACGAAGATTGATGCCATTTACACAACCTAAGTACCAGCACCCCAGTCACCTATCTATTTTCCGAGTTTTCCAAGAATCCTGCCCAGTCATAGAGTAAGATACAGGGGCCCCGCGGGTGGCATATCTGTGAAAAATGTCGTTGGCTAGCCCGGTATGACAAAATCTGTCCCCTTAGACAAGGAAATTCATTGTAATTTAATATGTTACATACCCCCTTCATCAACCCCTTACCCTGTCAATTTACATATTTTTTTAATTTTCTTGCCATTTTCGCTGAGTGTAAGAATATAATATTCTCCCTAAGGCAGGTACCCCTTTGAAATATCAAGCAGAAGCTTTCGATCCGCAAAGAAAGAAAAAATCAAAATCGGAAGACAAATTACTGGAAACAGCTCCAGCAGCGCATTTGCTCTGTGTTCCCAGATCCCAGGTGAAATGTCATCCTGATATCCTGATTCAATACAAATGGCTTTTTCTTTTGCAGAGAAATTGCCGTTTTCCTGCTCTCCTGCCAGATTGCTTTTAACCACCACCCACCTTATCGTTTATTTTGTTGGTTGACGTTGGTGAGCTGTGTTTGTCTGTCAGCCGGTCTGCCTGTCACTCCTGTTTATGGTACAAATTGAAACGTGTAATCTGATGATTTCCTGATTCCCTTTGCGTCAGCGACGTTGCGACTGCTTCGGACGACGGTGATCCTTATTCCATTTCATTTTTATTTTCATTTCATTTAATATTTTTTTTATTACGTACTCGTATTTTCATTTATTTATCTCTTGCATATTCCAGTTGTGCTCAGGGATCAAAATAGGGAAACAAAAAAGAAAAAAAAGAAATAAACATATTTTACGATGATAGATACTCTGTCATATCTATATACGAATATTTTCCAATTGTATCAATGTATATTCATTTCCGTTTCCTTATTAGGATGATGGAAAATTGATATACGTTATATTAACAACACGAAAAGAGGATAATAATTTGTTTCGTTTTTTTATTTCCTTTTGCTCTGGGAAATTCGAAATGACACAACGTACAGACAGACGAATTATTAAGCAGTCAGCGGAATGAGCCATGCAATTGGGGACAAGCGAGTTGAGTCATTTCCACTTGGGATCTATTAGGAAATTCAATTGGTGTTTATGAAATCCATCAAGATTGATTGACTGGCGAATATGATGTATAAGCGTGGCAATTATCATGAAAGGTTTCTTGCATAGGTCACATACTGCTAACATCAAGATATTTTTATTGACTTTTTTTTTATTTAAATCGTAAATGCTGTTACACAATTTAAGCTTTCTAGAGTTCACAATGGATTTTACAAATAAAAACACAACACAAGTTTCTTAATTAACAAATTACAACTTTAATTCACAAATAACAAAAGTTCACAAATTTACACTGATGATTACTTATTGTTCACTTACAAAAATTTTATTCACAAGGACGGTATCTCTATCTACTTTTCAACTATTCTAGTAGTCTGGTTCACTTGCAAATAATAACTAACTCAACTGCGATAAAGTTATTGTATATATACCTCAGCAAAGAGGTTATAGCCTTTTCTACTATATTCTATTTGAATCACGTAGAACGTACAATAAAGTACAAGAAAGTACTAGAAAATACTGATGTAATCTTTTAAAAAACTCCCCACATAATTTTATATACAAGCTCCCAACAATATTACTGAGCCAAAAGTTATGCAATGTTTTTTGGTAGTACAGTTCAATACAATCATATTCATGTAGGATTGTAAGTTATTCTGTCGTTTATCTTTTTGCATTACTCATAATTATTATAAGTTATTCTGTTGTTTAGTTATTCTACTAATTATCTTTTGTTAATTAAGCATTATGTTCTACTGTTGGTACGTTGTGCAGTCACCGTAGTTTTGAGTCGTTGCGCTACTCATATGTCGTCCGAATTCCTGGGCGTCTATTTTCTTTGTCGTACGTAAAAGATATCGAAGCAGGTCGGCTGAATCATCACACGGGTGATGGGCAGCCTGATAAAAGGCAAGCCAGCTTAGGTTGGTGTTATCTATTAGCGATGACACCGGCCAAGCTCCTAGTCGCCGTCGTTGCTGCGGGCGGTATTGAGTTACTGCTGATGGCACTGCTAAAACTTTGGACGTGGTACCGGCTGCTGAAAGCACTGCATGTGTGGGACATGCTCTAAGGCAAAGAGGAAGGTGACTGCACAACAGGAAAGCAGTTCTGTCTTAAGCTACGCAGCCGTGCGGTCGTGTTTTCTGTTGGATTTTCGGATTGATTGATTAATTGTAAATTGTAACTTTAATTAACTGTATTATGTCTTATTTTGTTTGAATTAAAACCATTGTGCCTTTTTTATATATACCATTTAAAACTTTTGTGTTTTTATTATTTTATATTTTTATGAAATAATTTTTCGATTGATTGAAAAAACAGGATCCAATTCTACATTTGGGGGCTCAACCGGGATCACCGGACAAATTGAAATTCTGTTTTTTCTTTCGGAAACGTTTTTTTTTCTCAAACGTTACGATTTATGGATGATCTCAACTCGCTTACGGTCAAGCAGTTGCAGACATTCTTGCGGGAAAAAGAACTGCCGTATCGCTACGCAGTCAAGACAGACTTAGTAGAGCGCATACGCACGAAATTTGGGTCAATTAAAGTGAACGACGTGCTATCGGTTGTGAAAAACGACGACGAATTAAAATCAGATCAGGGAAATCAGAGCGACGAAGACAACGAAGAAAACAAAGTACCAGAGTACGAGGTAAACAAGGAAAGCAGAGCGCAAAACGATAACGACGTCGACGCAGAGGGAAACGCAGAAAACTACGAAGCAGAGAACACAGAAGAAGTAAGCAGAATGACAAGTAAGAATAATTTTGTTTTTAAGGACATTGAAGAGTCGTTGGAAAAATTCTCCGGTGAAGAAAGTCGCAATTATCAAGATTGGTTAAAGGAGTTTGAGGATATTGCATCCGCCTGCGAGTGGAATGAGGTCCAAAGGTACCTGTATGCGCGGCGTCTGTTAAAGGGTGCCGCCAAGTTAGCCGTCGAGGCAACAGGTGGAGTAACGAATTGGTCTACGTTGAAAGAGAAATTGGTGAAAGAGTTTGGGAGGAATCCATCGGCTGCTGAGATTCATCGATTGCTGGAAAATAGGAAGAAGAACACGACCGAAAGCTTGTTAGAGTATTTTTACATTATGACACAGATGGCTAACAAGGGTAAGGTAGATGAATCATCTACGGTTGATTACATCATCAATGGGATTCCGGACTCTGCAGCCAACAAAGTAATACTATACGAGGCAGCAACGCTAGATGAACTTAAGGTAAAACTGGAGTGCTACAAGAGGATGCAGCGACACATGCCGAAACAAAGAATGGAGACTAGATCCATAACGCCGAGTAAGCCGAGTTCCTCTCGTGGGGGACGTCCAGATATTACAAATAAACGATGTCACAATTGCGGTTCCGTTGCACATTTCGCGCAGAATTGTCCCGTTAAAGACAGAGGAAGGAAGTGCTTCAAGTGCAATCAGTTCGGACACATGTCCGCCAGTTGTCCGAGCAATGACAGAAGGGATGGTGCAACATCAAGGGGTGTCAGCCGAATACAGAGACTTAACGCCGAAGATGGTCAGATACTCGTAGGGATCGGGAACAAAAAGTACTATGCCTACGTAGACAGTGGGAGTGACGTATCAGTCATGCACGCGTCCGTGCAAAAGAAGATTGGTTTCAGTATGACCGAGCAACCTGGAATGATGCTGAAAGGATTTGGCAACGCACCGCACACAGCATTAGGATCTGGTGTACTGTCATTGACGATAGACAACAATCAGTATGAAGTTAGATTCCAGGTCGTACGCGACGAGTGGATTCCAGATCAGATTCTTTTGGGTAAAGATTTTCTCGAAAACGTTGAAGTGGTAATCAACCAAGGCAAGATAGTTAGCATCCGGGATTTATGTAAAAAGGAAAAGCTCTCGAACAGTGTAAGTCTAGAAAAAAATGATATTTTAAGTATTGCAGTGACAAATCTGGAAGAGGACAATAAAAAGAGTCCGTGCATAGGCAACGAAGACTTCAAGGAACGAATTGAGAATGTCTTCGCATCATACTCACCCAGAAGGGTAGAGCAATCTTGTGTAGAAATGAACTTAATACTGCAAGACGAGGTCCCTGTGTATCAAAAGGCGAGATGTCTGGCTGCTCCAGAAAAAGAAATTGTGAACCGGCAGATAGACGAGTGGTTGGAGGAAGGTATAATCCGACACAGCCGTTCGGACTTCGCTAGTCCTATAGTGTTGGTAAAGAAAAAGGATGGTAGCAGTCGTTTATGTGTAGATTATCGTAAGCTGAACACGAAGATTATCAAAGATCACTACCCTCTGCCTGTTATGGAGGAGATTTTGGAGAAGCTACATAGCGCTAAAGTATTTACAACACTTGATCTACGGAATGGGTTTTTCCACGTCAACGTAGCCGAAGATAGTAGAAAGTACACATCTTTTGTAACGCCGTACGGGCAATATGAGTTTCTAAAAGTTCCCTTTGGCTTGTGCAACTCACCATCTGTTTTCCAGCGCTTCATCAACACTGTGTTCCGTGATCTGATTCGACAGGACTACTTACTGCTGTATTTGGACGACGTCGTCATCGCTGCCAAAGACGAAGATGAAAACTTTAGGAAGCTGACTAGAGTATTAAAGGTAGCCGAGGAAAGCGGATTGTTCATCAAGTGGGAAAAGTGTAATTTCCTAAGTAAGAAAGTCGAATTCCTTGGTCATGTCGTCGAAGATGGGAACATCAAACCTTCAGTTGAAAAGTTGAAAGCAGTTAAATATTTTCCGAAGCCAGTGAACGTGAAACAGGTCCAAAGTTTCTTAGGACTGACCGGATTTTTCCGGAAGTTTATACCAAATTATGCCGGTCTGGCAAAACCATTGTCGGACTTGACGAAGAAGGATACTGTGTTCTTGTTTGGACTAGATCAAAATACTGCGTTTGCCTCTCTCAAGGACATGTTATGCGGGGAGCCCGTGCTGAAACTATTCCAACCAGCACTCGAGACGGAGTTACATACCGATGCTAGTATGACAGGGTATGGAGGCGTGCTCCTACAGAAGCATGATACAGGTTTGCATCCGGTGTTCTACATAAGTTTTAAAGCAACGCCAGCAGAACAAAATTACACTAGCTATGAACACGAGGTGTTGGCCGTGGTGAAATGTATCAAGAAGTTGAGAATTTACCTTCTGGGACAACGCTTTAAGATTTACACCGACTGTAAGGCGTTTTAAGCAACAATGAACAAAAAAACTTATGTCCACGAGTAGCCAGGTGGGCAATAATGCTGCAAGAATTCAACTGCGAAGTTCTGCATCGGGCGGAATCTGCCATGCGCCATGTGGATGCCCTTAGTCGCTATCCGGCGGTTCTACGTATTGAAGATGGCATCATTCCACGGATAAAAAACGCTCAAGGTAAAGATGAACATTGTCAAATAATAATAGATATTTTGGCCGTTACAGGATCCTACAAGGACTTTGAGATGAGGAACGACCTGTTGTATAAGTTTGTAGCCGGAAATTACCTCCTGGTGGTTCCAAAAATCATGCAGAGGGAAATTATAAGAAACGTGCACGAGTCGGGTCATATCAATTCAGTAAAAGTGGAAGGTATTCTTAAACAAGACTACTACATTCCGAACGTGACCGCTGCAGTGGAGCGCGTAATTGCAAATTGCGTGGCATGCATTCTAGCGTCAAGAAAGTCTGGAAAAGGTGAAGGATTTCTGAACCCTATTGAGAAGAGTGACCAGCCTTTGCACACGTACCACATTGATCACCTAGGACCTTTACCATCCACGAACAAGCTGTACAGACACGTTTTCGTGGTAATCGATTCATTCACCAAGTTTGTATGGATTTATCCAACGAGAACAACCAATGCTGAAGAAGTCGTCAAAAAATTAGAAGTGCAGAGTGAGGTTTTTGGCAACCCCTTCCGGATAATCTCTGACAGAGGGCCTGCTTTCACCTCCAACATCTTTAAAGAGTTTTGTGAACGAAGCAAGATTAACCACATATTGACGACAACTGGAGTTCCAAGAGGGAACGGGCAGGTGGAAAGAATTAATCGTATAATCATCGAAGTTCTGGCGAAAATGACGGTTGACGAACCTACTAAGTGGTATAAGACCGTCAGCAACTTGCAAACCACGCTGAATTCCACGGTGTCCAGAAGCACAAAGAGGAGTCCTTTTCAGTTAATGTTCGGAGCGGTTATGAGAAAGGAATGCGATCTTGAGTTGAAGACGTTACTTGAAGAAGCAATTCTGGATGACTTCGAGAGTAGTCGCGATGCAGTAAGAAAAGCAGCAAAGGAAGAAATACATAAAGTTCAGGAAGAAAATAAGCGAAACTATGACCGGAAGCGAAAGCAACCTCGAAAATACGAAGTGGGAGATCTAGTCGCTATTCAACGCACGCAGTTTGGAGTTGGGCTTAAGTTGTGCCCAAAGTTTTTCGGGCCTTATGAAGTCATTAAGGCCAAAAGGAATGATCGGTACGATGTACGCAAGGTTGGCCAGCATGAGGGACCAGGCCAGACATCCACGGCAGTAGATCTTATGAAACCATGGGTCAGTAGCGAAGGAGCCAGCGAAGATGACTATGAAGACGCTTCAATGCTCGACTGAGGACAGTCGAAAATCCAGGATGGCCGTGTAGGATTGTAAGTTATTCTGTCGTTTATCTTTTTGCATTACTCATAATTATTATAAGTTATTCTGTTGTTTAGTTATTCTACTAATTATCTTTTGTTAATTAAGCATTATGTTCTACTGTTGCTACGTTGTGCAGTCACCGTAGTTTTGAGTCGTTGCGCTACTCATATGTCGTCCGAATTCCTGGGCGTCTATTTTCTTTGTCGTACGTAAAAGATATCGAAGCAGGTCGGCTGAATCATCACACGGGTGATGGGCAGCCTGATAAAAGGCAAGCCAGCTTAGGTTGGTGTTATCTATTAGCGATGACACCGGCCAAGCTCCTAGTCGCCGTCGTTGCTGCGGGCGGTATTGAGTTACTGCTGATGGCACTGCTAAAACTTTGGACGTGGTACCGGCTGCTGAAAGCACTGCATGTGTGGGACATGCTCTAAGGCAAAGAGGAAGGTGACTGCACAACAGGAAAGCAGTTCTGTCTTAAGCTACGCAGCCGTGCGGTCGTGTTTTCTGTTGGATTTTCGGATTGATTGATTAATTGTAAATTGTAACTTTAATTAACTGTATTATGTCTTATTTTGTTTGAATTAAAACCATTGTGCCTTTTTTATATATACCATTTAAAACTTTTGTGTTTTTATTATTTTATATTTTTATGAAATAATTTTTCGATTGATTGAAAAAACAGGATCCAATTCTACATTCATATTTGGCTCTATAATCGGTGTCCGGTCCTGTCTTCCCGCAAAAAATCTCTCCACTGGTCCCGATTTCGAGCCGATGTCATCCAGTTTGGCATCCCTAAACTCTGGGCGTCCTGGTCTATGCTATCCTTCCAGCGTAGGCTTGACCGGCCTCATTGTCGTGTTCCATAAATTATAGCGCAAAGGACTTTCCGAGCGGTATCCTTTTATTATATTTATTTAATAAAACGAGTACACACGCTAAAGGGATTTGCACCCTTATTATGCTTAGCACAGCGTGGGCGTTAGGAAATTGGGGAGAGGAAAAGAGCCACGTGTGTCTTAAATGACTGCACATCGTACAAATACGGAAACACAGAATCGGCCAATTCATTCTACATAACTATTGTGCGGCTAAAGAAGGAATCTCTGAATTGATTAGTACGTCCGAAGATAGGCCTAATGGTAGACCCGTGTGCTCGAGTTGATGCACGGGTATTATGGATTCAAGAATGGGCGCGATGCATCTGGATATTTCTTGAGAACACCGCTTGTATGACAAGCAGGAAAGATTCCTACGATGTTCAATCGATTCGATTGTTTTCGCGATATTGACGTAACCAATAAGTTTTATTGCGCGGTTCTGAATTTTGTCTAGTAGATGCAATGTGGTCTTGGGGGCACCTACCCAAACAATGCAGTTGTATTCAAGTTTAGGACGAATTTATTTAGTTTTTCAGTTTATTCGATGTGAGATCCATTCATGGATAAAGTTTGGGGGTTTAAATTACGCTGAGATGACAGAAAATAGCATTGGGTTTTAAAAGCGGGAATTCAACTCTGTTATGTAGTCCCCACCTTGTTGTGATGTCAAGGTCAGAATTTAATGTGCCTAACATATGTTATTTTTTAAGTTCCACTTGTAAAGGGGGGCGTACAGAAAGCGTGAAATCATATGAAAAGCTAAGAGTGTTGTCGTCAGCGAAAGAATGGATTGGATCGTTAATAAAATGATAAAGAGTGTCGGAGACAAAACAGAGCCTTGGGGAACACCGGCGTTTATGCGGTTTATCCGTGCAAAACGACCTGGATTGAACGGCCAGAAAGGTAGTTACTAGTCCAATCAAGCAGGGCCTTATCAATTCCATAGGATTCATTTTCGACAAAAGAACATGATGCCAAATGCCTTGGAATAATCGAAGGCAACAACTTTGCTTTCACCGAATTTCTGAATAGACTGGTTCCACTTTTCAATGAGATAAGCCATCGGGTCACCTGTAGAACGTTGCCTTCGAACATCGTACCGCTAGTCACTAAGGATTTCACGTGATTCAATGTATCGCATAAGATAACGATTACAGAGCGTTTCCATGACTTTAGAAAGAAGGGATGTTAGCGCAATGGGTCGGTACGAGGAAAGAGATGAGGGTACGCCTTTTTTTAGGAACAGGCTGAACAAGGGCTGTTTTCCAATTTCTTGGGAAGACTCGGGAAGAATAAGAGAAATGGAAAAGCAAGAACACCATCGGGACCAGTAGATTTATGAATGTTGAGATCATTTAATACTCTAGCCACTTGACGAGTACGAAAGTAAATCTGTCCCATAGAGGATTCGACTCTTGCAAGTACCGGCGGCGACAACGCGCTATCTGGTCGCGCGGAGCTAGCTGCGAAATGTAAAGCAAGCAGATTGACCTTATCTATAGAGCTGACAGTTGGATTGTCATTGTAAATGCGCGTTGGATCTCACAAATGACCAAAAATTCTTATTTCCTTTATGACATTGAAGTATTTTTTGTCCCAATTTATGGTCATAGTGGAATTTGACTTGTCTAAGATAGGCATAGTAATCATTCCTGACTCGTCTAAGTTTGGTTCGGTTTTCCACAGTGGGATTTTGTTTGTATAAATAAAGGCATACCTCCCAGTACCTAGAAGCCTCCTTGCAGCTTAGATCAAACCAAGCATTTTCCTTCGGTTGGATAAACTTTGTACTGGAAGAGACACCCTCGTGAATTATGCATGTGATCGTTTCATAAATGGCATCCACACCACTACTCGGCATTCGGCTTTCTCTTTCTTTTAAAGAGTTTCTCTTCAAACTGCATGGTAGTGTATTTATTAGGGGAAGAAGTAAGAAACAAGTCAAGGGTATTAGCTTATGACTTATAATGTCTGGAATTCTAGTGGGCTCATTTACAACCTGGTGAAAGTGTTTAACTCAGCAAATGACTCAACATCCCTTACTTGTAGTACTGTCAACCCACCCTGAATGGCTACCCCAACTACAATTGTGTACATTGAAATCGCCCGCAATTACGATTTCAGAATGTGGATCAAGCGACAAAATTCTAGATATAGAGTTAGATAGTGCATCAATCTGATTACAAGTGGATATACTGGATAAATTAGGGCTTCTGTAAGTATGTTTTACCGGCACTATTCATATCAGAGACCTCGAAAACTATGAATTGTGCTTTCATATCGGTCGATTTAGATTATTTTTATATTTTCCCACCCCCATTGCCTGGAAATGATGGTAGTGTTATTAACAACCTCAAATATAATCGAATATCACTTTCTAGTCGCCAGTCACAACCCAGTCGGTCTATGACCTAATTTATGACTAATCATCATAATCCAGTAACAATGCAAGCCTGTCAGATTTGACAGATACAAGCTGGCACTAGGATATAGTCGTGCCACTTGTATTGTTTATACTTGTAATGGAGGAGCACTTGATAAGCGACCGATTCCATGACAGAGCATGGAAAGTAAAACCGCAACTGGACATTTTAGACAACTAACTGTTCGGCGGGTGTTTATATCCTGTTAGTCGTGGACACCAGAAAGCGTTGTGACACATCTACCAAGTGAATGAACGACGATGCAGTCAGTGTACTATTCAGCTTTCAATGAATTGGGTGGAGATGTTGGGCAACGGTCGTTGTAAGTGAACTTAGTAAAGTTCAGTGAATTTGCTTAACACAGCGTAATGAGTAGAGGATTTTGGGGGAGGAACAACAATCGAATCGATATTAAAGATTATTGATTTTGCTGATTGAAAAGGGAATCTATATCCGATTGGTCGATTGGTGTGGAAGGGTCAATCTTATAGGGATGCACACTCATACAAAAAATGATTAGGCAGCAGATTGATGTAAGAAATACAAAGTACATAGCAGTGGACCCATCTACAACGACCAGACGATTGTTCAAAAAGTTTAAGTACAAATCACTTATCAACAGTTGTACACTATCCCAGCTATATGGAAATACTGTACTAGGTTAGGTTAAGGTTAGATTAAAGTGGCTGTCAGTGGAACCGACACACTTAGACCAGTAATGGTCCATTGTGGTGCCACACGCATCAGGAAGAATTTCTTCCACCTACTCGATGAACCAATTAGAGCTTCGTATGAAGCGTAGGAGACTACCAATGTCAATGTTGATGAGATCATTAGTGTCGTTGTAGAAGAAAGCTCCCATATCGAAGTTTACGCCTTTGGGAGCCCTCTCCAAGTACAGAGTACAAAGAAGATGGACGTTGGTCTCCAGTGATGACACCTACAATAGCACCGATGTGCGATCTTTTTTGAGAGATCAAACACTTGGAGCGTTTCGGATCTGCTATGTCGCTGTGCAAGTTGTACCGTTTGATCACCTAAATTTAGTTTCTACGATAGCATCCCGCTTTAACAAGAATTTGCATGTAGCGATTGGGATGCCTAAACATATTCAGGTAAGAAGGGTAGTGTAGTTCCTTGCTTGGCGAGTTCGTCAGCCGTAAATGTCTCTATGCTTCGGCACCCAACACAGGTGGATATTGAACACTGGCAGTTAAGGGCTAAAGATGAATTTGTGGAGACTGATTCCAGGGCTATCCCAGAATTTACGGAGATCCTCAGCTGATATGATGTTTCTCCACAACCAAGACAAGGCTTCACTGATTGCCATAATTTCAGCCTGGAAAACACAATATATTGAGTGGGTAAGATTTAGCTTTTGTGAGAAAACAGCTCCGCCGACTCCGTCATCAGTTTTTGGGCCGTCTGTGTAAAAATGAATGTGTTCATCTTCCAGGTAGGCGTCTTCGTCAGAGAATGATCTGGAGGGGAAGGTGACATGGAAGTTTTTGTTGAAATGGAGTTGCAGAATGGTGTAGTGGTAGTCTATGCTGGTCTGGGATCCTGACTAAATTCAGGATAGAGGAGTGACCGATTTAATTTCTATAGTCTACTGGGAGATAGCATTAAGGCGAATAGCCGAACTAGCAGCTAGTTGCTTGCTGTAAATGTCGAGTGGTGTAAGGTCGAACAGGATGTCCAATGCGATGGAGGGGGTAGTACGAAGTGCTTCGCTCATGCATAGACTAGCTGATCAAGACACAAGTACTGTACTAACGTTGCACATAATAGAATACCAAATATGATGTGGGTAGCAAGGAGTAATTTGGTGGTTGTTTTTCATTTAAGCAAATATTGTACTGGGTCAGTGGGAGATGTTCCGCTTACACCTCTGTGTTTGTTTTTAATTAAAATAAAAACACAGCCTTAGAGGATACCTACAAATGGAGGAACTATTTGGTTGTAATTTCGTATGACTCCGATTGTAGTTAGTCAATCGCATTCTCTGCCAAGATGCAACAAATCTTTGTCTCTACAGGAATTGTCTACCCATAAGAATATGGTTCATCACGAGTAATAAATTCTTCAAGATCCTTAGAGGATGTGCAACAATATAAAACTTTCTTCGTCAATTGTATTGAAATCTCTCTGAAAGCTCCGTTTATAGTGAATCATTTTTCTCCTCGATTGCTACAACAATGCAAAGTGACAGGGACAAAATTTCAAATTCCCTTACGTACAATAAGATGATGACGATGACGATGATAAATTGAAAAATTCCAAGATGATATCTAAGTGTGAGAGTTCATCGGCAAGTATTTTTCTTGGTAATGACAGCAAAGTGTCGTCAGTGCGCCGTCATCGAAATTATTGAATTGGAAAGTATCCTCTCAATAGTGTAATGTCGTTGTAAATAATTCACGTCATTGTCATCTTAGACTAAATTTCCATACAACAATGCACTTAAAACTTAAAATCTTCGATTTCCCAGCTATTCGCATCGTCAGACTGAAAGTCCAATTACGAAGATACTTTGGCAGTGAGTTGGAGCGGAACACTCGGAAACTAAAATCTTGTTAAGTTTTCCTGTCGAATCTTAATATTCTCGAATGAAACTGATAGTAAATTCCATTAGGATGACGCGGTTATATTTGTGAACGAAGATGACAACGTGACAGTTTCACACCAAGCGCGTGCTCTGCTCCGTCACACTCCGGTGAACAGTTAAAAGCAACAACAACAACAACAACCAAAATTCTCAAAGTCCAACACTCCAACACTTACTCAAAAATCATGTTCGGATGATTATGTCAAGAGTCGACGGATATCACTGAGCTGGAAGCGAATTAGATTTGTTGGGGCGGTGTGCTCATAGAGCTCAGGGAGATTTCAAAAGGAAAACCGACAATCATCCTATTTTTGTTTATTTTTTACGCATATTTACGAGTATCTACATATACCGAGCAAAGGACAACGTAACATCATCATCATACAACTTTCCATTTCACGCCTTTCTGAATTTGTCGTCCTTGCTAAAGCGTGTCATTTGATTAGACATCGTCGCTCAATGGAGTACAGTAGGTCGGAAGCATAAAATCGAAAGCAAACTTTGATTGTTTACAACAACAAGGCATTGCAAATGCGATGCTAAACTCTGATAAAGGGTTCTTGACATCGATACCACACTTATTTTATTTAAATGACCTTATCTTTGTTTTTATTTCAACTCTATTCAACTTTCACACTTGTCTGACAGATCCCATAGCTCCAGCCAGCTCTTAGGAGCAAGAAGGCAAATTTATTTTCTTGCGCGCTTTCCTGTAGAGCTCCGGATAGCAAAGGTTACGATTATTCCTAGGAATGCCCTTTAGTTTCTTTGACACTATAAGTGGATTCCGATCCTGGGGTCTCTCTTAAAAGCCCTTCTTAATTACGTTTATTAGTCTTTCTCTAGAACGCTGCAAGCACTTAAGAGTACTTTAGTACAAATATCTTAATCTCTGATCCATCAGCAACTTGGATAACACACTTAAGAAACATAGGCTTGAATAATCTTGAATAGCAGGGGTGGACTTACTATCGTGTATGCCAGCAATTAAACAAAGTTGAAGAAAATTGTGCCTCTATCGTGGAACTGCGAGAGTTTCGCATAATTCTCTCCAATATGATGTTAAAAAATCACATGACAGTACCTTACATTCCGTGAATCATTTCTTGAAATCGAAGAACTGGCTTATGTTATACCCGACCTGAGCGGAGCAACGAGAATTATCAAACATTTCAAGTGAGGTTACCGCATAATGCAGGAAGAGATGCGCAGAATAGATTCAGCAGGCGCTACTATAAGATGAAAAAATCTCCCAGGACGTCGGCAAGCAAAAGAAACGCTGTAGAGCTAGAACCCAAAGTAGACTCAGTTGATATTGGGACTAAGCAGAAGTAATGCAAGTCCTAACAGGACGTTGTTGACTAAAAATACACCCAAAGAAATTAAGAATAGGTGAGGATGTTAGCTGCAGACTGTGTGGAGAAGCGGATGAGACTACGTAGCATCTGGTGGACGATCCGACAGAGAAGAGACCATATTTAGACTCAAACAATCTCGGAGTCAGCGCGACATTCGCTGAATTCACTCCATATCATTAAGTTCTTGAGAACCATTGGTTTAGAGAACGAGCTGTAGGGACGGGCTTGCACTGTCCTAAAGCATATCCCCGAGGGGGCCGTTTGTATCTTACTGTCTGGTTTATAATGTTTGATACTTGGCTTAACTCGGTAGATCATAGTGGCAGGGGGCTTCTATTAAAAATAATGTCAGAATGGGCGCTGTTTTTAAGCATGAAGCGCTTCTATCCCAGGCGGCCTAGGACTTGGGGTAATCCTGGTGGCAAATGATTGGATACGAGGTTCCGAACGAACGTGCTGCCAGGGTCTGCTTTGCAATTGCCCAGGCACTCGTTCTGAAAGAGATGAGTTTCTTGATGTCAGATCTCACCAAGGTCGCGTTGGTACTACGGGGGTTGATTCCGCCCACAGATAAGGTTAATCTCCTTGGAGGTTGGCTGAGTCTGGGTCAATCATTGGTTGAGGACCAGTTTTGTTCTGGCCTTGGCCTACGTAGTGGCTTACGGTTTACTCGAACCCGGTGTCCTAAAGCATAGGCGGGGCAAGAGCAATAAATCCGTATGGGTCGCAGTGCTATTATTATACACCATTTTTCTTATCATTCAAGGTGTCCAGTCGTTGTATATAGCTCGTCTCTTAAATTATTAAACTTGTGTTGTGTTTTATTTGCAAAATCCTTTACGAACTCGAAACTCTTAATATCGTAACAATATTATGTTTGGCCGCAATTGCAAGCAAAAAACGAATTGATTTACACCTCACTACAGGTGCAATATTTTCGTTGTAGTCAATTCCTTTTTGCTGACAAAACCCTTTAACCACCAGTCTTGCTTTCCGGTGAATGGGTTTCCCATTAGTATCAAATTGGGTGTGAATACTCATATATAATAAAAACACAGTCAAGATCCAGGTTTTGTTTAAAAGCAGTGCATCTTCCATCGCTTTTCTCCCAAAATTGGCATCAGAACCTGAAAGGGCTTCTTTTGGGGTTTCAGGATCACTCAGCAATTGACCAGTTGCACAGAGATTGTTATTTTGTCTTGGCATAGTCATAATTCTATTGGAACGACGAATGGTTTCTTCATCCGTAAAACCAGAGAAATGTTTTCGTCTGAAAAATAGGTTATGTCGTCCAAATCATTATTGTGACAATCTAACGACATATATGGATATGCTTCCGTATACTTGTAAACAACATAACAGACTAAGGTTTGTCAAAATATGGGCACGCTGTCATCAGCCGTTTGGCAGATACAGCATCGTGAATTTAGTAACACTTCGATTGCCACTTTTTGTATTATTTTGTCAATTATCTTACAACAAAAATTCTTCAAAGCATTGCATAACTTTAGGCTTATATTTTTTTTGTGCGTGCGTGCGTGCGTGGTTGAATGGGTGAGTGTGCGAGTTACATATCATAGAAGATGTACGTTTCTATTATTTCATTGCTTTTAAAAGTCAAAATCTATTCAAGGCGATATTTGTATATTTGCTCCACAGTGGTTTCTGCACGCCGTACGTCAGTTTTCGGTTATCTTGTGCAGATGATATTGTCACATTTGTATGTTGTGCTTGGGAACATCATGGTGAAAGAACCGTTAAAGTGTGTGATCCCAAATTGTCAGACATTAGACTTAATATGGCAAAGGTTTCGCGCGCTGATGCCGGCGCGGGCGTTGCGAGACCGGGGAAAAACGGGAATAAACATATTTTTTATGTTTACGATTACTTTGACTTATTTCTATGTTTATAGTTTTTTTTTCTCTCCATATAAAACCCTCCTGTACTGAAAGCTTATTTTTTTAATGCGCGTTTACCGAAGCGAATAGGATGCGGGAATATAACACTTTGCGTGACGGGATACCGGCATTGGTGTGATACATGTGCAGTCGAATAATTTTGAAAAATTGATTGTCAAATTATTTCTATTTTTTTATTTTTTTTAAGTAATTGACTTTTCTCAACTTGGCAGGTTAAAAATTGCATCGGGAATGAAGCACCACAAGCATCCTTGCGTTTGGGGTTTATTTAAATTGGGGCGTCAAGTACACATCTGTACACGCTTTTTAAATTACAGTCGGTATCATATTATCATAGAAGCCAAAATCAATGTAATTGTCAGAAATGTTATGACGATGCGATGAGCACAGGACCACATTAGTTGGTTCCGAAATTTAAAAAACACTTCTGAAACTGAATTGAATACGAAATTTAAATTACACTTGAAACCGAATTGAATACCAAATGAAATGAAGGAAGCGGGAATTCTGCTTGGAAACAAAACAAACCCACTCTGTCCGTCGGTGAAGGACAATCCACTGGACTTTCTTCTTGCATCTATTGTTCTCGTTCATGTCTAGCCGTCGGACTGTTTATGTTAAAAATGGAAATCGTTTCAAAAATATGGCTGGAACAATATCCAAACAGATAAGGATCAATGGAATAACTGTCGAAAAAAATTTAATTGAAATCCTCCATCCGCCAGCATTGGACTGCTCGGGAAAAATCAGTCTAAGTGCTGAGACCGTAGCCATGTGTGCGCCTTCCATTATAAATCACTGCATCGATGCAGGACAGAAAAAGCCCCCTTGTCCTTAAAAAAATTTAATGTCAGAAGGGGTGGGCGATCATGGTCGTGGTCGTTGACTACAATGTGAATATGGCGCGTAGCACGTCGAATAAATAATAAAACCGAAACGGCGAAACCGCATATATGACAATAGCACATGGGACACAGGGACATTCAGTACAGCGGCCGGCAGGCGACACTCCGACCGGCTACGGATGACGCTGATGACAACCTACGTTCGTGTGTTTATGTTTTTTCATGTTCGATTCCTGTCGATTCTGTACCGCATCCTGTCTGCGTGATGTTTGATGATCCCCTACGTACATCGTACGGGACACAATGAGTGATGGGCGAACACAAATCAAGGTTAACAATAATTGTTGTTGTTGGGTGACACGTGGCGAAAGCCATTTTCTGGCGAATGGCCAAAAATGTCTGTATGCTCCTCATCACAAATGGAATGCACATAAATTAGGAGGTTCATTTTCGGCGAGGCAGCCTCTGGTACTGGAAACAAATTGCGAAATGCGAATGTGAATCACCACACGCAAAAAAACTCCAGACAACAATTTGTTCAACGTACGCTTGGCTGGCAGACTTAATGGTTTCGAGCGGGGACGGCCGCACCGCCGCGCCGCGCCGAACACAGCGTGTTCCTGCGTATGAAGCAGCGCTTTTCGGTAATTATTATTGGTCTGAAAGTATCAATAATGCAGGTGATTCCAAGTGAATTTTGGCCGTCTGCTGTGATACGTTACCAGACATCAACCATCAACGTTCACCAACTCACATTACTCACTCCACTCACTCACTCACTCACTCACTTACTCACCTACGAATCAACATTGAATTCAAAAAATGTCGCCGCCAAAGGACAATCATCCAAATGGCAAGCTATTTGTTTTCCTTTGGGCTACGCAATTGGATTTTTATGACAATGAATGTCTGGAATTTTGTTTTGGAACCAGCTTTTAACAGAGCGACAGCCTTGTTTGCATTGAGTCAAATAAAATAAAATTAAACGAGGCATTGTGAACGATCCATTGTGCTGAGTGCTAAACATTTGTCTCGACACAAACTCTGTTGTTGCTTTTCCGGAAAGTCCTTACTCAGATACTTTAATTTCGCGCTTAAAGTGGCGCAATGAAGTGGTGCTCTGATGATGGCCGCCATAGCTGTCCCCCTAAAAACAGAGCTTTTTTTAGGTTGTATTTTTTGATAGTACAAGTGCATTAGTTCGGTATAAAAAGTTTCAAAGTTTTGTATAATAATACTATTTGTGTTGTGCATGTATATTTTTGCACATAAATGGAAGGACCTACAAGTTAATGCCCTCAACCCTCAAACCAACCAAAGGACCTCCCTTAAAACTTCCTCAAAACCAAATTAAGACTCCATAAAGACCCACCAAATGACCCCTTTAACATCCAATCAAGACTCCGTTGAGACGCTGTGAAGACGCCCTCAAAACCACACTGAAGACCTTTAAAAAGCAATCAATACCCTCTCAAAACGCCACCAACTCATGAACCTCCCATAATCACCTCAACAGCGCTTTAGAGACCTCCTTAAGACCCCAATTAAGGCCACTTAAGCCCCACCAAGATTTCCCTCAAGACTCCTCTCAAGAATACCTCAAGACCCCACTCAAGACCTTTCAAAATATCGTTAGTACCTCCCTTAAAACATAAAATGCCTCGAGATCCCAAAAAATAATAATAATAATATTTGGCGCGACAGACCATTGCGGTCCAAGGCCTAGGTTCTCGCGATCATTTGTGTTGTGAATGTATATTTTTGGACACAGATCCGAACGGCGAATTGAGAAGCTTTCCGTGACAAGGTATTACTCTCGAAACGTGAGTCACCCATTCGCGAGAGGTGGGACACCGTGAAAAATACTTTTGGTGTTGCTGGGATTCGAAGCTGAACCTCCTGCGCAGCAGCCATGTGCACTACCACTGAGCCACGGCGCCCACCAAGATCCCAAATAAGACCCTCCTAAAACACCTCAAGACCCCCTCACCAAGAACACCCGGAAGACCCCCATCAGGAATCCCTTAAGAACACACTCAAGAGAACCCCTCATGACCCTTCTCAAAACCCTCTTAAGACCCCATCAATAACGCGTTAATGATCCCATTCAAGACCCCGTTTACCCCCTTTAAGACCATCCATTGACACCCTCAAGACAGCCTTAAAACCTTCTCAAGACCCCATTAAAGACCTTCTTAAAACCAACTCAAGATCACCTCAAGAACCTCTCAATATCCCCTCAACACACCACTCATGACCTCTAAAGAACCCCTCAACACATGCCCCCGAAAAGACTTCCACAAAAACGGATACGAGACTGTCAACTGTGAGTGAGCCTAACAGAATGACATAAAACCAACAGACAGCAAGACAGATACAGGCAGATACATATAAAAGCATTTGATTTGTAAAAAAATACTTAACGCTCCTGAATTTCGTCTATGCTCCAAAAGAACCAAGATATGAAGTAATGGTATCATCGTCCATCATACGGACAACTCTATTCTGAATTCTATCAACATAGAACTTGCATTATGAAGACCAAAGACCAAAGCTCGCTCTTTTTCAAATTTCATAAATATGTTCCTTCCAAAAGAGAGTTTACTTGAAATTTTCAAACTTTAAATCTTAAGCTAATCAGATGGCAATGGCACGTTATATTGAACGGTCTTCTGAGAAAAAAGACAATCCTGGAATTTATTCGGATTAAATTCCACCCTATTAGATTTGCCCCAATCAAGAATGACTTGAATGTCCGACAGAATAGCCGTATTTATTAAATCTCATGAACCAATCAAGCGAGAATTGCATTCGTTTTAAAGGGCAAACCCAATGGGAGCCGATAGCGTTGTATTATCAACCAATGAATGGATATCACAGTTCATTGATATTTATAAAGAAGAGCGTAGGCGACAGGGATGACCCCTGTGGCACGCCAACTTTGATCCCATGAGAAGCTGAAGAGATACCAACTTTTAATTTACGGTTCCATAAATAATTCTAAGTCCATTCAATGAGAGAGATGTGTAAGTTGAGCGAACGAATCTTGTTTATAAGACCATCTATCAAAAGCCTTTCAAATATCCAAGGATAAAACTGAATCCTATCCCGAATATTGAGGTTATTTTGGCCATGTGTTGTTATTGATAATGTTATGTGTCTTCAATGCAAACGAAGTTAGGGGTCGTGTGGGCAAAATTGTCTGTCTGCAGAGGTTGGTTTCAGTGGGGTTTCTCTTTCCCAGCTTTTGTAAAATGACCACCCCGACCTTCCCTATGACATAGATATGCATCTGATTATAAGGCTGGTTTTGAATATTCTTATGAGGTGTGGCAGAAAGTTGTGTTAACTCCATCATTTCCTTCTTCTCAAAGAGTATGTCATCCAAGACACTTTACTGTTGCTTTGTTTGTGTCAGTGTTGGTTTCTGATAAATGTCATGACTTGTAATGCTAAAAATGTCTTATGTTCCCTTTCGTATGAATTCGTCCAGTTACCTAACCCTATGCTATCAATCAGTTTTAGGCGATTATCTTTTTCGAGGTCTTGTAACTATTGAACTTTTGGCTTAATCATTGAAACATTATACCAACAATGTTATGCTTTTATACTAACATTTGTCTTCTATGCCGGTGTGTCCCGGCAACCAGTACAAGCGTACCTTGTTTACTGCGCTAAGACTGATTCGTAATATGTTCCGGTACACTCTTCGCCATAAACTCTTTCTTCCTTTTCACCTGAGGAATCTTTAATAATTTTGATCAAAGCAATTGTTGTCCTGAAGTTGCATTACGCTATCAATGAAATTTCAAAATATTGTGACTTATTTTGAAACAATAAGGAAAGTTGTAAAGCTCAGCAAGGAGGACAGCACCCGATTCCCTTTGTAAAGCCATATATGATGATGACGATGATGATAGCTCAGCAATGCGACGTGAAATCGTCCGTCTAGACTCAAAGGCACTTTAGTTAGCCTTCAGAAGTGGCAATCCGAAATGAAACAAACACTCAATGACCATAATACGCGAACTCAAATCTGATTATCATGGCTAGACTTGATCGAAAATTCCAAATCTCCACATACACACTCAGCCAGTTTAAGTCGATTTTGAGTTGTTTCATCTACTCGAGTAATCTTCAAATGCTGTGTAGATCTAAACAGGACCGTTTCAGACATTAGTAGAGGGCCTGGATTTTAACTTTTTTGTTACTATTATAAGCTTTACTGCGGTTCAAATATACTGAAGTATGAACATGACTATGAATAACAAAAAAACCTGTTTTCTTGACGTTTCCGGTATTTTGTAAATCAGTGACAAGCAGGAAACATTCCTGCGATGTTCAAGCAATTCGTGTGTTTTCGCGATATTTACGTCACCCATAAATTTTATCATATGAAAAGCTAAGAGTGCTATCGTCAGCGAAAGAGTGGATTGGATTAGAAGTTGCGAACACGAGATCGTTAATGAAAATGAGAAAAAGTATCGGAGATAAAACAGAGCCTTGAGGAACACCGACGTTTATGCGGTTAACATTTGATTTTATAGTATTTTAAAGAAAGGTTGTTACTGGACCTATCAAGCAGAGCCTTATCAATTCCATATGAATTCTTTTTCGACAAAAGAGCTTGATGTCAGACTCTTTCAAATGCCTTGGAAATATCGGTGGCAACAACTTTGCTTTCACCAAATTTGTGAATAGACTGGTTCCACTTTTCAGTGAGATAAGCCATCAGGTCACCTGTAGAACGGTGCCTTCGAAAATCGTACTGCTAGTCACTAAGGATTTCACGTGATTCAAGGTATTGCATAAGATTACGACTACACAGCGTTTCCATGACTTTAGAAAGTAGGGATGTTAGCGCAACGGATACGGAAATAAATGACGGTTCGCCTTTTTTTAGGAACTGGCTGAACAAAGGCTGTTTTCTAATTTCTTGGGAAGACGCGGGAAAAATAAGAGAAATGGAAAAGCCTTCGCAGTGGCAAAGCGAACGTTGAAAAACACCTCTTCAAAACTGTAGCAAGAACACCATCGGGCCCAGTAGATTTATGAATGTTGAGATCATTTAATACTCTAGCCACTTGACGAGTACGAAAGTAAATCTGTCCCATAGAGGATTCGACTCTTGCAAGTACCGGCGGCGACAACACGCTATCTGGTAGCATGGAGCTAGCTGTGAAATGTAAAGCAAGCAGATTGGCCTTGTCTATAGAGTCGACAGTTGGAATGTCATTGTGAATGCGCGTAGGAATTGAAGACGAGACAGTATTTTTAATTCGTTTCACGAATGACAAAAGGTTCCTACTTCCTTTGGGACATTGAAGTATTTTTTGGCTCAGTTTCTGGTTTCTGGCACAGTAGAATTTGACTCATCTAAATTTGGTTCGGTTTTTCACATTGGGGCTTTCTTTATATAACCGAAAGTATACTTCCCGGTTCCTAGTAGCCTCTTTGCCGCTTAAGTCATACCAAGCATATTCCTTTAGGTTTTATACACTCAGTCCTGGAAGGTATAAACTGTCTCACACCCTCGTTGATTATGCTTGTGATCGTATCAGATATGCCATCCACACCACTATTGGCATTAACTGGCCAGTTAATATTCCTAATGAAATTGTTGAGGCCACCTCAGTTGGCTTTCTCGTGTAACCATACTTTTCTTTCCCCCCTAACGAGCAATTTGCTGATACTACACAATGGTCTGAAGACCCTAGAGGTGAAGATACACCGACGGTGTATTTGTTAGGATGAGAGGTAAAAAACAAGTCAAGGGTATTAGCGTTATGACTTACAATGTCTTGAATTCGAGAGGGTTCATTTACAAGCTGGGTGAAAGTGTTTAACTCGACAAATAACTCAACATACCTTGCTTGTGGTGTTGTTAAGCCTGAATGGCGAAGCTAACTAGAATTGTGTACATTGAAATCGCCCGCAATGACGATCTCAGGAAAAGGATCAAGCGACAAAATTCTAGTTATAAAGTCAGACAGTCATACGCTTAACAATCGTTATCTTATGCAATACCTTGAATCACGGGAAATCCTTAGCAACCAGCAGTACGGTTTTGCAGGCAAGTTTCTACAGGCGACCTAATGGCTTATCTCACTCACAAAAGTGGAACAAATCAATTCGCAAAAATGGTGAAAGCAAAGTTATTGCACTCGATATTTCCAAGGCGTTTGACCGAGTCTGGCATCAACCTATGGAATTGATAGGGCCCTGCTTGATTGGACTAGTAACAACCTTTCTGGCCGTTCTATCCAGGTCGTATTGGACGGTTTTTAAATTTAAAGTTCACCGCATTATCGCTGGCGTTCTACAAGGCACTGTTTTGCCTCCGACACTCTTTCTGATTTACATTAACTATCCCCTATTCGCTACTTCTAATCCAATCCAATCTTTCGCTGATGACAGCACTGTTAGCTTTTCATATGAGTTCGTGCTGTTTCCATGCCCGTCTTCTTCACAAGTGGAACTTGAACACCAACATATATTAAGCACGTTAAATTCTGCCCTTGACAGCATAACAAGGTGGGGACTACACAACAATAATAATATTCGGCGCGACAGACCATTGCAGTCCAAGGCATAGCTTCTGCGCATTTTATATTTTTGGGCACAAATGGAAATGGAAGGGACCTACAATTTAAGGCCGGCTCCGAACGGCGAATTGAGAAGCTTTCCGTGACAAGTTATTACTTTCGGAATGTTTGTCACCCGTTCGCGAGAGGTGGGACACCGTGAAAAGTACTTTTGGTGTTACTGGGATTCGAACCACGAATCTCCTGCTCAGTAGCCAGGCGCATTTCCACTGAGCCACGGCGTCCACTACGAGTAGGATTTAACGCTTCCAAAACCAAATGCTGTCTTCTGTCGTCCGAGCGTAATTTAAACCCCCATCATTTTTTCCTGAATGGATCTTTCATCGAAGAAACTGAAAAACTAGCCATTCTCGGTATGTGCGTCAACAACAAACTTCGTTGGAACGACCACATACTTTCCATCGCCAAGAATGCTGCGAAATGTTTAGGTTTCCTTAAATGTTTCAAGATGTACTTCATTCCTTCAGATCTGGCTACTATTTACAAGGCATATATTCACGCTAAACTTGAATACAACTGTATTGTCTGGGTAGGTGCCCTAAAGACCACATTGCATCTTCTCGACAGAATTCAGAATCGCGCGATAATATTTATTGGTGACGTATATATCGGGAAAACAATCGAATCGATTGAACATCGTAGGAATCTTTCCTGCTTGTTACGGTGTTCTAAAGAAATATCCAGATGCATCGCGCCCATTCTTGAACCCATAATACCCGTGCATCAAATCGAGCGCACGGGTCTACCATTAGGCCTATTTTCGGACGTACTAACCAATTCAGAGATTCCTTCTTTAGCCGCACAATAGTTATGTGGAATGAGTTTCCGCCTTTGTATGATCTGCACGTGCATAAACATCTCATATTTTCCTTTCCCTAATTTCCTAATGACCATGCTGTGCTTGACATTATAAGGTTGCATGTGTACATTGTAGAAAATACTTGCTATGTAGTTGAAGTTTTGTGGGTAACTTAGACTCAATGGGTGGTTTCTAAGATCCGCGTGCGACTGTTGCCACGAATCGCGTGTGGCGCGTGCGATTCCTGGAAAATGAGTTAATATTTAAAATAGCCCCCCCCCCCGCACCGACTTATTTGAGGTCCTTTTTAACCAACTTTTACACATCCTATAGATCTGAAATTGTAAGTGCCTGTGACGCGTGTGGCGTGTGTCCATGTATAGATAAAAGTTTTTACCCGAAAAACAAAGTTGTTTTTACATTTACTCGATTTGTTTCTTTTAATGAGCAATAGATTTTATTTTGTTCTGCACTTTGGTTATGGTAATGTAAAAGAAGGAATTCTATCAACATTTTTAAGAAATGTCCTTTTTAAATAAAATCCTCACCTGAGAATTGAGTGCAGTTTTTCCATAAACTTGCAATCTCTTTTGGCGGTGAATGTGAAAGTTTCTCTGTTTGGTTTTAAGGAATTTTTAATAAAAATTCCAAACAATCGTTGCCTGAAGAGACAGACATGTATACAGAAGCAACGGCCGCCTTTTCTGTGCTGGTCCCTTACATCCTCACAAATCACCTAAACTTGTCTATTCGGCTTTTCTGCATTTTTATGAACTACGACGAATATATTGTAGCGAAAAAAAAAATCCCCCAGTAATCCACTCAGACAACTTGTGCCCCGTGTGCACAGATAACAAAATGCTATTTTGGCAATCGTCCAAAAGTGCAGGATATTCGCGCTAAGTCAGCACCACATGCAAGGAATCTCATGCGACCAAAAATGAATCCACTTGGACTAATGTTGAAAAAATGGCAAAGCAATGCAAAGTACAAAACTCCGATTCGGTAACTTACGAAAGGTGCACAACGACAAGGCTTAGAGCCTTGCGAATAACTTTCCGAGTTATTTTGTGGGTCGGTGCGGTCGGTCGGTCGATTCGATTGAAAGTTATCCTTTTTTCCGTCCCTGGTTGTTCTATCACTGCCGTGTGGCACAGACACACAGAGGGACACAACTTTCACTATGAGAGAGCAGTAAGCCATTTGTGTACCACACTGCACCGCACACTGCATAAGGTAGTCAGCCGGCTGATGGTGTAATGGAAGCAAAAAACCCCCCCCTGAAACTCGCCAACCCCAAGGAACCCAGCGTAACAACCAAGAACACATGTCATTTTTTGCAAAGTACACTTAAGGATTAAAGGAGATTTAGGTACATTTAGTTTGTTATTCGCTTACGCCATGGGTTAAATAAAATTGGATATTCAAAGGATGACGATGCGGACGGCAATACGTTTGTATTGCACTGGAAATGTCGCAATTTCGCGCAAAAGTTCCGGCACTCCGTTATTTGCCACAAATACGATCTAAATAAATCATTTGCAATAAATTATATAAAATTGCAATTAAAATAGTTGTGCTGATGGGGAATGTAGGTACAAGGATAATGCTGCAAGGGATCACGTCCGACCTAATTCCCTTTTTTCCATGTACGAGTACGTACGAGTATGCCAGCTCGTTCCTATTGCCAGTCGACAATTAATGGCAAAACACAATACGATTGCATCCTGTACCCACATTACACGAGAGTCCTTGTGATTTATGAGTACATTGTAGTGAATAAGGATGCGACAGACATGGCGTAGTCGTAAAGGATTCCTGTTTTGTACTTTCAGTTGCAAATACTGGGAATATATGAATTTATATAGTGTATGTGTTATGTGGATTATAGGTGTTATCCTGGGATAAGTTGTTGGCCATATAAGGAATATATTTCTTTTTTCTTGGTTTCCAAATAACATGGAATCGATCCTGAGCAGTTTATTTTATATATTTTGGGGTGGGTGTCGTTATGTCATATCCCTGTTGACTGGGTCTGACTGCCAGGAAGCTGCTGGTCATCCTGGCTTCGTAGCTATGTTGAAAGCTATTTTCGCCATCTGGTTATGGCCCCCGTCATTAGATGGCCGTACCAGCTGATTTTTTTCATCTTTAGGGTGTTAATCACTGCTATCGCCGAAGGGTTTGAAAAGGGTTCAATTTATATGCTACCGTTATAGATGATGTGTTGTAACGTAGTTTCCAGCTAAGGTAATAACGACCGGTTTATAATTTTTTTTCTTTAAAAGTAATGGTTGTAATGTAGGCGGTCAGCCACCCCCAGCAGAATAGGAGGAATAACACCGAATGCATCAGAGTTGCAGGTTGCCATAACTATCTCTGACTGGTGGAAGTGCGTTCAAACTTCCACGTGGTGGCCGCCGGTAATTTTACTACAATACAGAAAAAGCTGAATTATCGGGCTAGTCCCTTCAAAGTGAGGTTTACATGAGGCCAATAACCTCGCCATTAAAAAAACGCTCAGTATGATGTAAAAATCATTCTGGAGGATATGAATGCAAAAATAGGTAGGCAGCCAGTATTCAGGTAGTACATTGGCACTCATAGCTTACACGAGAATACTAATGACAATGGACAAGGAGTCATAGAGATGGCAGCAAGCGAGTACAAGGTTTGTGCGTAAAAATAGATACCCACAAAGCCACCTGGGTATCTCCAGATGGAGCCACTCGCAACCAGATAGACCACGTGTTGATAGACCGCCGCCACAACCCGAACCTTATGACGCTACGAACGTACTGAGGTGCCAACGTCGACTAGGACCACTATCTTGTTGGTATGGTGCTCCGGGCGTGGATCGCATCATGACGAACAACTGAACCCGCGAATCAGATTCGAGTCAACACGGCTGCCCTTCGCAACGAAGAGACCAGAAACAACTACGGTCAAGCGATAGGACTCGCCCTAAATACAGGGAGAGTATGTCCTGGGGCTGTGATGTCAGGCGTAGAAGAGAAATGGACACTCCATAAGAAGTACTCGAAGATATCCGAAAGACTGGTTCGATGACGAATGTTAGCTAGCAACTGAACGTAAGAACGTTGCGTTCTGAGTAATGCAACAATCTCAGAGACCGCGGGGACGTGAAGATGAGTATAAAGAGCTCAGAAGATATGAAAAAACAGTTTACCGGCGAAAGAAAGCAGCCTGGGAGAAGAATCTCATCTGTGAACTAGAACAGTACAGAGAGCAAGGACCGCACGAGGCGCGGAAGCTCTATCAAAGAGTCTGCGGTATGACGGAATATACACCGCGTTGCACATACTGCTAAGACAAGGAAAATAATCTGATCGCCTATCTCAAAGGCATTTAAAGAGCGATGGGAAGAGCACGTTCATGAATTGGTAAATGGCTAGCTAACTGAGGAATTGGAGGCTCCACCAATACCGAATAGCGGAGCTGAATAAAAAAGGAGGCTCCACAATACACCAAGCAATTCATGAAATAATAGTGCAAGTATGGGAGGAAGAGGCGATGCCAAAGGACTGGCGAAGAGGCATCCTGTGCCCCATACAGATATCACAACATGCAGCAATTAACGTCGTATAACGTTGTTGAGTTCCAACAGAGTATAAGATTTTCTCCACTACCCGTTAAGACAGGATAGCCCCATACGCTAAAGTCATCATTTGTCCATAACAGTGTGGCTTCATCCCAGGCAAATCAACAACTGATCAGATTTACACCCTTAGGAAGGTGACGAAAAAATGTCTAGAGAAGAACTTAATAAAGCCATGAGAGAATTGGTCATCTCAAATAAACTGACACGACTATTTAGGTTGACCATGACCAATGTTATAAGCCAAGTAAAAATATCCGGAGTACTATCAAGCCCATTCAACGTCGATAACGGGCTCCCAAAAGGGGATGGACTGGGCTGCGTCCTCCTCAAGCTGGCGTTAGAGAAAGTGATCCGAGACTCGAGCTAACGTACCGGCGAGAGGAACAATCCTCCATTCAGTCCATTCAGATACTGGCTTACGCAGACGATATTGACATCGTTGGTAGAAACCCAAGAGCTTTACAGAAAGCTTTCATCTGGATCGGGCAGGCGGCACGAAATCTGCGGCTGCACATAAATGAGAGCAAAACAAAATACATGGTGGCCACGTCTGCGAGTAGAAGATCCAACATTGGTCCCTCAATTAAAATAGTGGAATGCGAATTTGAAGTAGTGCAGTCCTTTATCTATCTCGGGTGTCGGGTCAACTATGGCAACCAAAAACAGAATGGACCCAGAAATACGCGCACGGTTGCTTAAAGCCAACAAAGCCTACTATAGTCTGTCAAGACTCTTCAATACAATAACTTAAACATAAAATCCAAGCTTCTGGTATATAAGACAATGGTCAAACCAGTACTTACATATGGATACGAGACTTGGGTGCTTAGCAAAAATCATTCTGACCTCTTAGCCGCTTTCGAGAGAAAAGTCTTACGGAGAATTGTAATGCAGGACGATTCCGGAGACTCTTCAATGATGAGATCTTCGAGCGTTACCACGATGTCGACAATTTGAAGAGAAGTAAGCTCGGGAGGTTCTGGTAGGTAGGACACCTAGCTCGCATGAGCGGAAGGATTTATGGAACACGACAACGAGGCCTGCCAAGCTTACGCTGCAGAGATGGCGTAGACCAGGACGCCCAGAGTTAAGGGATGCAAAACTGGATGACATCGGCTCAAAATCAGGACAGGTGGAGTGATTTTTTGCGGGAGTGTTATTTGTGTGAATAATAAGTTATAATAATATGTATATTCCATTACTTAATGAGCTAGGAAAGTGGACGTTATCTTGCAAGTTAGAAGCTTGAAGCACGAGGCGGCAATCTGACGAGCATACGATAGGCACTTTTCAGCGTGTAATGTACGCTATTTTTCACACGACAATTTTTCTGCGAAATTCCTAATGCGCAATGCAAAACTACTGTGGGAATGTGTGTTCGCTGAGACTGCAGTAGATAACAGAAGTATTTTGTTTGTTTACACACTAGTGTAGATAATGATTTCTTTCGAGGTTAGGTTATAGTGAAGGAAACAGTCACTTTCGTCTATGGTCGTTTGAAAAGTAATTTTCATAAGGAACTTTTGAATTGTTGCTATTTGTGAATAAACGAACCTGTGTTCAGTTTTTATTTCGCATATCCCATTACGAACTCTAGAAATCCTTAATTTCGTAACAATATTTTGAAACAGGCTCATCTTATGAAGAAACACCGCAGAATATTAACCACGAACCTAAACAAGTTTTCAAAAAACCTTCTAAATGAAACCTTAAGTTTGTCTACGAGCACCGAAACTTGATCTTAATGGAAACGCACGTCATTTACATTTTACAATATCTGGCTTTCGAGTGGGCTCATTTACAAGCTGAGTGAGATGGTTTAACTCGGCAAATAGTCAAACTCATTGCTAGTGTCATCAGGTGATAAATTACGATTGTGGCTATTGTTTATGAACTGCACGGCACACTTAAATATTACCATGTCTGTCTCACATTGACACTATCCATTATACGGATTTTTAAATTCTCTATATTAACTTCACTTGACCGTGTGTTTGTGGGTTTGTGGATTTGTGGATTTGTGTGTCATGGAATCTTGCGATCAATTTTTGACCCACTTCCCAAAGTCCTATTTTATTGAAATTTCGCACACATGCATATCTCCGATGACAACACTTTCTATTAAAATTTGAGGACCCTCAGGCCACAGGGTCGGTGGGCTCCCCTACAAATATTTTACACAATTTTACTCGATTTTCTTCAAATTTTATACACTTGTGTATCTCTGATATACAAGACTTTTTGTAAACATTTTGGAGACCCCGGGCCCGGGTTCGTGGGGCCCCATAACTTTTTTTAAAAAAATTATCCCGATTTTCTTCAAATTTAATACACATGTGTATCTCCGATAGACAACACTTTTTGTAAAAAATTTGGAGACCCCGGGCCCGGGTTCGTGGGGCCCCATAACTTTTTTTAAAAAAATTAACCCGATTTTCTTCAAATTTAATACACACGTGTCTCTCCGATAGACAAAACTTTTTGTAAAAAATTTGGAGACCCTGGGTCCCGGGGTCGTGGGGCCCCAAAATTTAAAAAAAATTAACCCGATTTTTTTTAAATTTTATATACGTGTGGATGGACAACACTTTTTGCAAAAATTTTGGAGACAGGGTTTGGAGGGTCATAAGGCCCCAACAAATTTTTTAAAAAACTTAACCCGATTTTTTTAAAATTTTATATACGTGTGTATCTTCGATGGACAACACTTATTGCATAAATTTTGGAGACACGGTTTGGAGGGTCATAAGGCCCCAACAAATTTTTTCAAAAACTTAACCCGATTTTTTTAAAATTTTATATACGTGTGTATCTCCGATGGGCAACACTTTTTGCAAAAATTTTGGAGACAGGGTTTGGAGGGTCATAAGGCCCCAACAAATTTTTTAAAAAACTTAACCCGATATTTTTAAAATGTTCTATACGTGTGTATCTCCGATGGACAAAATTGTTTTGTAAAGTTTTTGGAGGTAGCATCCCTGAGGTCCGAGGGGTGCCCATATAAATTTTTTAAAAATTAGCTCGATTTTCTTCAAATTTAAACACATACCCATCTCCTATTAGAGAATTTACATGAAAAATTGTATTTTTATGGGTTGTTTTTTTTATTTGTGAATAACATTGAAAACTGCAGAAACATTTTTATTAAAAACTTCTTTTATAGTTTGTTAAGTTTGTAAGTGAACTTCTCCGAAGAACCTTTTAAAAATCTCCAGTTGTACACGGAGCGATCACGTATGTCGAAGCACTCCACAGTCTGATTAATATGTTCACACTCTGAGCATCAACACTAATTCGGCTTTCATATTAATTAAGACGAAGAAGGATTCACATAAAGATTGCAAAAGTTTCCCTCTCACACGTTTGTTGCTAAGCAAAATTTTCCCAGGTGGCAATTAATGAATTCGTCGACGCGGTTGTGTTATGAATTATGAAATGTTTGGAAATGAAAATATTGCTATCCAAAGTTGCAAAGTATCCGAAGAAGGAGAGAGGGGAAAAGATCTCAGGGATCGCTGAAATAAAATCTGAATTTCAGCACCCCTTTTTTTGGCGGCAATCTAGCGAAACTTTTGAGCGTAGCAACAACGCCAGTGGATGCTGCAACTTTTGAACAGCCGCAAGGAATAAATCCTTGTTGGTTACTGCACGTGTCGAAAGGGGATGCTTTGCGTTTGCGGAAAGCATAGGTTGGATTGGGGTATTTTTGAGAAAAGAACCGCGCTAATATTATAAAAGTTTTTTTAGTTTAGTGATGTGCAGTGAAGTCCTTTGTTCACATTTTGCAGAGCGCAATATCGTTTTTTGTTTTCTGTATGTACGAGTATCTCATATCCCGGGGGAATACTCAAGCAGGAGTGCATTAAAAAGACAACGACGCTTCGTTGCGTACGTAGTTTTTTATGTTTTTGTTTCTTAATTCATGGGGCGGCAAACATGAACCGTTCTCACTCCGTTGAATATGTGAAGCGCATTTTTGGAAGTTTAACCGAAAGTTAAGGAACGGGTCGGAGGTGTTTTTTGTACCAATGTCTGGTTTGTTTCGTCGTCACTGCACACACAAACACATACACACATTGCATTTGGTGCACATTAAATGAAGATCACGATACGATAAACACATTTGCATTATGCCAGAGGCGACTACGAGGAAAAGGAATAATGTTTTGCACTTAAACCATGAAACAGGATAACATGTGCTTTGAAATTGCCCCTGCGAATATGTTCCCATCCTTTGGAAACAAAAACGTTTTTATTTTTCGGTCACATCACATTTCCTGTAAATGTGCATTCAAATTATCCTGCGACTATCTCAAATGGATGTGGTTATTTTTATTATACGAGTAGCTTTAAGCGATCCGACAGCTAGAGGAGGATGAGCTGCTAGAGGAGATTCAGCACCTCGAACTAGAGACTGGAGTGGAGCAGCTGCCCTCTTCAGAAAACTAAGTTATGACCAGTACACGAATCGCTCAGGTGAACACCCATAAGGCCAAAGGGGCAGCCGCCGTGGTGGCCATGTTGTTCACCAAACAACATCTGGGGCTAGTGCTGGTCCAGGAACCCTGGTTCTACAGGGGACAGATATGTGGTCTGTCTTGCAAAGATGCAAAGGTGATTTATGAAGTGGGGCAGGTTGCCCCACGAGCCTGCATCGTAGTCAGAAATAGTATTAATTATCTATCTCTTTCAGAATTTATAACCACGTGGTAGCAATCCAGTGCCAGCTTAATGTAGACGGCACACACCGGGAGATAGTCATCGCTTCGGCCTACTTTGCCGGGGAAAGGGAGGAAATACCGCCCCCAGAAATTCAAGAACTGGTAGAATATTGCCGAAGGCTTAGCAAACCCCTACTGATTGGGTGCGATGCAAATGCACATAACGAAGAATGGGGGAGCACCGACACAAATAAGAGGGGTGAGTACCTTTTAGAGTTTTTGGTGAAGGAAAACCTAGATATTTACAATGTAGGTAGTATTCCAACATTCGTGACTAGGGTTAGGGAAGAGGTAGAAGAGGTAGGTTACTAAACAAGTGGAGGGTCTCCTCCGAACCAACTCTGTCAGACCACAGATTAATCATGTTTGAATTGTGAGGGTTAGTCATATGGGAAAGGGTTATTAGAAACCCCAGAAGGGCAAATTGGGAAAAATTTAGAATCTATTTGTAAAGTAATCTTATACACGCTTCAGTTCAAAGAGTGGCCAGGTGCCCGCACGAGCTAGAATGCGCAGTAGTAGAAATGAATAGGGCAATCTCGGACGCATATGAGTCGAGCTGCCCGATCAGTTCACCCAAAGGGAGTAATGAAGTTCCTTGGTGGAACGAAGAACTGTCAGCCCATCGTAGGCAGGTAAGAAAACTTTTCAAGACCGCCAAGAGGAGGGGCAAGTGGCAGGAATACAGGAAGGGAGAAGGGCTCGGGTGGTATTTATACCTAAGGTAGGGAAGAAGGATCCCACACACCCAAAGTCCTACAGACCAATCAGCCTCACTTCGTTTGTCCTAAAGACTATCGAAAAGGTTATCGACAACTATGTAAGGTCGACTACACTGGTAAAAGAACCACTGCATTCCAGTCAACACGCATACAGAGCGGGCAGATCTACGGAGACCGCACTGTTGGAACTGACGGAAAACATCACTCGCCAGTAAGGAAATCGCTCTATGCGCCTTCCTAGATATCGAAGGGGCGTTTGACAACGCATCACATGATGCGATAAGAAATTCTCTGGAGAAGAAAACAGTAGACGGCACAATCAGTAAATGGATGTGCGAGATGCTAATCACCAGAACAGCAGAAACCATAGTCGGTGACAAAACCATTATGGTTAACACAACAAGAGGGTGTCCACAAGGAGGAGTACTTTCCCCTCTACTGTGGAGCATCCTTGTAGACGGACTACTTCAGCGACTAGCTGAAGCAGGAACTGTATCTCAGGGTTACGCGGACGATATAGTCATTGTGGCCAGAGGGAAGTTCGAGGAAGTTCTATGTGACATAGTTCAAAATGGACTAAATATCACAAGCAGATGGTGCCACGAGGTGGGACTTAGGGTGAACCCAAGCAAAACCACACTGGTTCCCTTCACTAACAGAAGGAAATTGGGGCGAATGCGACCAATAACCCTCAATGGTGAAGTGATCCCAATCAGCGAAGAGGTCAAGTACCTTGGTCTGATATTAGACAAGAGACTGCTATGGAATAAACATCAGCAGGCAGTAATAAAAAAAATCTAAGAGAGCGCTCATGGTGTGCAGAAGGGTGGCAGGCAAATCATGGGGAGTAAGCCCCAAGATAATGCACTGGATGTTCACTATGATAGTTATACCAATGATCACCTACGGAGCAGTGGCATGGGCAGGTAGAACCAAGCTAAGCACCACTAGGAGAGAATTGGAGAAGGTACAAAGACTCGCTTGTGTCCTAATCACAGGAGCTATGAGAACCCTGCCCAGCGGCGGGCATGGAGGTAATCATTGGGCTACTCCCGCTGCATATAGTGGTAGAGGGAAAATCCAATGAAACCCTAGTACGCCTGACCAAGGTTGGCTGCATCACGAGCAGCAGAGCGAGGAGCTTAATGAATTCACTGGCCAAGCTAACCCCTGTGGCATGCATGCCATGTGACAACATGGCCACGAATGGCCACGAACCAAGTACTCTGAAGCAATGGGCCATTATCCGAGTATCTTCCAAGCAGAGGTACACGCCATCGAAAGATGCGCTCAATTCAATCTGAATAGGAAATACATGAGGCAGGAAGTAGCCATCATGTCAGACAGCCAAGACGCGCTAAAAGCTTTAGATGCAGTCCACACCACGTCTAGACTGGCGGAAGAATGCAAAACAAGGCTAAACAAACTTGGTGAAAACAACAAAGTAAAGTTGTACTGGGTGCCGGGACACATCGGTATAGAAGGTAACGAACAAGCGGACAAGCTCGCAAACAAAGGGGCAGAGACTCCGCTTGTAGGGCCGGAACCCTTTTGTGGAATTGGGTACCGTATTATGCGTGAAGAATTACGCAATATAAGTAAAGAAACCGCTTCATTAAGATGGGAGGAACTCCCAGGTCTACGGCAAGCGAAAGAAATGTTGGGTGGCTATAACCCAATGAGGTCCCGATCAATAATGGGACTAAGTAGGAGTAATGTTAGAATCATTACGGGGTTCCTAACAGGGAACTGCAGGCTGAAGGGACACCTAAAGATAATTAAAGTAGAAGAGGATGACAGCTGCAGGCTATGTGGAGAAGCGGAGGAAACCCCGTGGTATCTTCTCAACGACTGCGGTGCAACGATCCGCCAGAGGAGGGGCCAGCTGGGAACTCACGCATTCTCCGAGCCTGTACCTCATTCATTAGAGGGAGTGCTCTAGGGTTGGGCAGGCACCGTCCCTACAGCGCTAGTCGAGGGGGAGCGCAATAGATCCACAAGGGTCGCAGTGCCATTGATTTACCCCCATAACATCATCATCATCATCAGATTTAATCTGCAATGTTTATCGTCGCGTTATAGACAATGTTCCAAACATATCAGATGCAATTGTTCAGGTTTAGGGGTTCTGACACCTTTTTTACACTTATTCCTTCTTTCTTAATAAGAAATATTAAAAAGTTTTGGCAAATCGGTCGTGTGGCATCATCAACATCATTATCTTATTTGGCTCAACAACCGAGGTCTGGTACTGGCTTTCCACAAACAGCGAGAAATTAGCTTTCTTTGGATTTTAAAAAGGTGTCAAAGTAAGACGGAATAAATGAATGCACGAAAACTTGCAGTTTCCATGCTGTGTACCTGTGCTTGGCAAATCTCGGAACAAACTTTCTTAAAAATGAGACATTAATGTGGCTGTCGTGAAGGCAGATATTGGCGAAGATCCAAAAATGACCAACGAAATGATAGCTGATGATGTGGCATTGAATGCCATAACCGTATGTGTTACAAATAGTCATTCATCACGTGAACTACTCCAAGAAATCTGCTCGATGTGTTTCACGAACTTTGAAGCATGTCTCCTATGGGTACTGCAGCCGTGGATGGCTCTGTGGTTTTACACAGCGGTGGTGCGTCCTATTGTCACATATGGAGCGCAGGTATGGTAGCCGGCAATTAACAACAAATACAATCCCAGCAAGCTTAGCAGAATATAAAGAACAACAGCTGTTGGTATAACTGGAGCACTACGGTTCTGTCCCATCAATGCTTTAAACACAACCCTATACTTATTACCTCTCAACATATGTATTAAATACGGCGCGACGTGTAGCGCGGTCTCTCTTAGAGAATCTGGGTGTTTTGTCAGCAAACCATACGGTCCCTGCATTATACTGCAGTTGTAGATAATAGGATCTTCAACCGACTACCGAACTTCTAAATATACTTCAAATGCTATAAAGACGGTTTTCCAGATAAGAAGATATCCATTTTAACAATATGGCTTCAAAGCCGAGGGCAGACAATTGAAAAAGGGTTAATATATGAGATATCTTATCGGAAGCCTTACTGAAATCAGTTGCAACAACGTCGTCGTTCGTTACCTCTCTCTAATGCTGATAGTGCAAATGATACGAATTCAACGTGGTTAGTGGTGGTTGATCTACCTTTCAGAAAGCCATGTTGGCTGGGGGAAATAAGAGACACAATGAAAGCGTTAGGCTTCGTATAAAATGCTTTTGAAGATCAAATCCATACCACGCTGAGCACATCGGTGAATTCACTGCTCCTGTTCTTCATCTGGGATTTGAAGACGATGCCAGTCTTTGCTGACGATATAATATTATACGCTCACATGGACATGGTAGAATTACAAAGTAAATTCATAGCTCTATCTCATAGCACTGCAATAGCTGGGAGGGTTGGCATATGCGTAGACAGCCAATCTATGATAATTGAACTTTAACTTGCCAGGCAGTGCCAACGCGAACTAGCTTTGATAAGCCAAATCATAGCCGTAACCAAAGTTTGGGTGCCGAGGTACAGCGAAATTAACGGCAATAAGAAAGCAGACGTACTAGCGAAGAAGGCCATCATCCTGGACTTGCACTACACTGGGAGAGCGTGCTGTCGTTTGAGCTCCGTCAGAGAACGTGTTCTCACCTTCTTTACTACCAAAGCACAGTTAAGTTGGAATGAGTTGACCATTTCTATAATAAAAACAAATCCACCGATCTGATCTTTAGATCATGTAAAGATATTTCCAGAGTGGTTGCCATAATAATGAGCCAATATCCTTTGGACAGCCGCACAGTCAAATTGGGAACGTCTCATAATACCATTTGCTGAAGTTGCTTGGATGTGAATGAGAGAGAAATTCTCATTCATTATCTTTGCATATGTTCGGCCGTGGCGTGCTTCCGACTCCGCAATTGAGTTATCCTTTCCTTGCCGACTGGAAGGCGCTTTCGGAGTGCGAAATCACCGATCTAATATCGTACCTAAATGCTACAGGTTGGATATAATTAACCTACCTTTAATACCATGAGACCTCTTAAGGACTGCGGTTGCAAAACGGCGCACTTCGCTAAGACTGCGTCTACCTACATCATCATCATATCTGGCTCTACAACCGGGGTCCGGTCCTGGCCTCCCGCAAAAACTCTCCGCATCGGTCCCAATTTGGACCCGATGTAAATCCAGTTTTGAATCCATAAACTCTGGGAGTCCTGGTCTACGCCATCCTTCCAGCGTAGCTGTTGTGTTCCATAAATCCTACCGCAAAGGACTTTCCTCTTCGCTCATGCGAGCTAGGTGGTGGTGCCCACCGGAGCCTACTAAGCTTAATTCTCTTTACGATGTCGACATCGCGGTAACTCTCGTAGATCTTCGGAATCGCCCTTCCTAACATAAGGGGCCAACAAATCTCCGTAAGACTTTCTCTCGAATGCGGTTAAAAGGTCAGAATGCTTTTTGCTACGCACCCAAGTCTCGGATACTGGTATGACCATTGTCGTATATACCAGCAGCTTGGATGTTGTGGTTAAGTTCCTGGATTTTAAGAGTCTCGACAGACTATAGTAGGCTTTTTTTGGCTTTGAGCAATCGTGCGTGTATTTCTGGTTCCATGCTTTTATCGGCTGCTACAGTTGACCCGACACCCGAGATAGTTAAAGGATTGCACTACTTCAAATTCGCGGGACCAATGCTGGATCTTCTACTCGCAGACGTGGCTACCATGTACTTTATTTTGCTCTCATTTATGTGCAGATTTCGTGCCACTTGCTCGATCTGGATGAAAGCTTCCTGTATAGCTTACTGTAATCCGGATATTTTTACTTGGCTTATAACATTGGTCATAGTCGACCTACATAGTCGTGTAATCAGGTTCGGGTTGTGGCGGCGGTCTATTAACACGTGGTCTATCTGGTTGCGAGTGGCTCCATCAGGAGATACCCAGGTGCTGGACGCGCAAAGCGAAGCGAAAAGCACTCTATTATTAAGAAGGTGTAACGTACTTTGATTACATCACCTTCATTACACACCCTATCTCTAGTCTAAAATAACGAAACAAAAAACAAACCCCATTGTTATACCCGATAATCTCCCTACCAGTATACGTACGTACGGTACAGTACGGTAATGGCAGAGTAAAATTCCCAACAACTCAATGCACCAGGGCATGTAAGACAAGCATGCATAACGAACACAAATCAGGAAGAAACTTCTGCACTAAGCAGCGACCTCTCCTCTACCACTCATACGACACCTCCACGAAAGTGACGAATTCGTCGTAAGGTAAGCTTCGGCATACCAGCGTTCATTACGAACGAACCGTTGAAAAAGCGAAAAAGAATCATTTTCTGCTTTTCCTGCTTTTCCAATAGTAACGCTGTGCTCGTTTACGCGCTATTTATTGAGTTACACTGTGTAACGGAGTTTTCCCAGCCGGGGTAAACTCAGCGTGACCAGGGTTCTGAGGCAAGGGGTCGTTACAATAAAATTTCTATTTTGGGACTTTTCGAAGTATTTTCTTTATTTTTCTACTTTTCTTATAATCTATTATTTAACGTGAGTCCTAAGCGATACGTTAGCCTTGACGAGCGCAAGTCCTGAGCGATGCGTTAGCGTGAGACCGTCGAGACTTCTGAACGGTGTGTAGGCGTGAGACAGTCGAGACTTCTGAGCGGTGCGTAGGCGTGAGACAGTCGAGACTTCTGAGCGGTGCGTAGGCGTGAGACAGTCGACAGTCGGGACTCCTGAGCGACGAAGTGACGTGAGTGACGTGAGAGCTTCGATGAAGTGACGTGGGTAATGCCTTGACGAAGTGACGTGACTGACGTGAATGGTGACGAGCCTTGACGTTAGTGACGACGAGCGACGTGAAGGGTGACGAGCCTTGCCGTTAGTGACGACGAGTGACGTGAGTGGTGACGAGCCTTGACGCTAGTAATGCCTTGACAAAGTGACGTGAGAGGCGTGAGACAGTCGGGACTCCTGAGCTTCGATGAAGTGACGTGAGTGACGTGAGAGCTTCGATGAAGTGACGTGGGTAATGCCTTGACGAAGTGACGTGACTGATGTGAATGGTGACGAGCCTTGAAGTTAGTGACGACGAGCGACGTGAAGGGTGACGAGCCTTGCCGTTAGAGACGACGAGTGACGTGAGTGGTGGATGCAGCGAGAGAACGTCGGCAGCGATCTGCTGGATGTACCAGCGCAACAACCCGCAGGGGAGCCACACAGTGAAGTTGCGTCGTACGAATGACGAAAGCAGAGGAAGACGTCGGCAGCGATCTGCTGGATGTACCAGCGCAACAACCCGTAGGGGAGCCACACAGTGAAGTTGCGTCGTACGAATGACGAAAGCAGAGGAAGACGTCGGCAGCGATAGTCAGTGAATTAAGTGAACTAATTTTATTAACAATGACTTACCACCACGTGATCCGAACTGCACAGGAAGCAGACTAAGAGTAAGAGAGCGACTGACTGCATGCTCGCCCTTTTATACCTTTTTGCGCAGCAAAAATTCTAAATAGCGTGCTGCGCTGTGATTGGTCAATCCTGTGGGTGATGCTGTTTTGGCTGTTTTGTTTTCATATGCGTTTGGTGGTTGCACTGCGTGGGTACAGGGTGCACCCGAATTTGGTAAAAAGTATATTGCATGTTTTGTGTGAACAAAATTCGGCCACAAGAATTTTGTTCCTCACAACTGTAACTTCACCGCCGGTGTTGTGTTGTTTACACGCCGTTCGGGGAGCAGCATTTACAACTGCGCCCCGCGTGCTCTCTATGCATTACCTACTACCGCCCCCCCCCCACGTACCTTGTAATCATCATATTAGCTTAAGTTTTATTAAGTATATTAGCCTTATATTAGTAATAAGAATAAAAACAATGAAACGAAAATAATTATTTAAAAGTCATATATGTGATGTGTAACTTCGCGTGCCTATGGCTTGCGTACTGGCTGGCTGGCTGGCTGGTCAGATCTTGTAATCAATTTTTAATCTATTTCCCAAGGCCCGATTTTATTGAAATTTTGCACTCATGAATATTTCCGGTGACAAAACTTTCATAAGACTTCAGTGCTGCTGTGTCCGGTTGTTTCATTGAAGACTTGTGGTCTTTCTGTGTTTGACTATAGTGAGAAGATCACAAGCAGAATTGTCAGTTATATCCCATTTGAGGTGAACGGTTGAAGCTTACGTTTTTATATTGTACGTATAAAAATGTGGTCTATACACGATTTAGAAGTACTCGTACTCTAATGAGGCTCACTAGTGACATCTTCAACAGGTTTAGAATTCTAAGAGTGTCTTTAAATGGTTGATTGGTCTTTTTTTTCTCTAAATCTTCTTACTTTAAGTGTTGGTGGTATCAATAGCTCACTCACTTTCGCTCTAGTAATCGATCGTCTTGAACAAGTTCTTCTTTCTGCTCCGTATATGACAGACATTTTGAACGAGCCCTTTGTGTTGTTGCATCACAGTGACAAATATTTTACAATGCATTGTATGCATATTCTGTGTACTTAAATAAGGGGAAGAGTCAACTATGATCCATTCAATAAAATCCAAAATACAAAAAGTGAAAAAAAAAATGAGAAATTAAAACTTTTACCAATAATTTTCGTACTCGAGCTGCGAGACGCCGATACAGCGTATCCTCATATCCTCTGATGTTGATGATGACAACAACAAACATTCGCGAACGAGATTTTTCGGCTCAATAACTTCTGAATACGTGATTTGGGAATATGCCACGACGTTGCAGGATTTAACCGAGCAAAGATCTAAACGCAATTTTCGATTTAGTTTTGGAAAATTGTTTCAAACTGCATGCCTGCAGCTCTGCTTTGTTCCCATTTCACTTTGATGGCAAAATTCATCTATTTCAAGTTCACATCCCCAGATATTCTAGTTCTAGAATAAGCCTGAAAATGCAGCAACAACAACAACAACAAAAGAAAAAAAAATCATAATTTTTCCGCTCTATTTTCTTTCTATGCACAAACGACGGAGAAACTCAATGAACAGGAAGAAGAGGGCGGTGGCACTGATGTCGTGTCACATCGGACTGCCAATATTTTGTTGGGATTCCTGGAGAGTGAAAGGGGGAGAGAAAAAAGGAAACTTTTCCAATAAATTTTTTTTTATCCATCCCACGATACTAGGGGTTCCTATGCACACTTCATGACGTCATCCGTTGACAAAATAATAAAATGTTTCGAAGAGTTGCGTGTGTTTTGGCATAAGTTATCCCGTTTATTTAATTTTTTAGCACAAACGACGTTTTTTTAATTTTAGTTCAGCTTGCATTCTCGAGATTTTTAAATTTATCTAAATTTCTATTTTGCACTAGCTGGCCCGACAGACGTTGTCCAGTCCCACTTTCAATAAATTTGTTTGTCATCGTTTTGTGAATTTGTGAAAAGCTATTTGAAATGTTAAATCAAAGTAAAGATGGAGGTGTGGCCACAACACGACTTTCTTTTACGAAAGGGGCTGGAATCTTCAGTCAATGTTTATTATTTTTAGTTTTTGTTTGTTTTTTGTTTAACTTTCTTTTGCACTTAACAGATTTCTCCTAAGTGCTATACTTTTTGAGTTATTTGCAAAATATCGAAAAACTGTCTGAACTGTCACTTCCGGCTGTCAGATTTCCGTCAAAATCATCTGGCTTCTCACAATTTATGTAAAATTTTCAAAATATGTAAATCATCCTGATAAGTTCAGCCATGTGGGCTGTAGAGTAGACACAGACAGACATTTTTTTTTTTTTTTTTTTTTTTTTTTTTTTTTTTTTTTTTTTATAGAGACTTATTGCCAAGGGATGACTCCCTGAATGACTTACGTCACGGCAATAAGTCGGGCTAAGCCCTTTATTAAATTCAAAATAAAATAAAAATCGAAAGAATGTGATTTACAATATATCACATTCCTCACGTTTGTAGCCGGTTTCAATTTATTTTCTCAGAATTCTCCCTGATTCATTGGAAAAGCAATACGAAAAACGAACACGAATTTAGAACGACGCGAGTCCAAATACTTTTATCAATGAATCATGGTCAGGGAAAACTACAAAAAACCTTGACCAAGAAAATATTACAAATTATAAAAATAATTTAAAAAATACTGATAAACAATTTTTTTTTTTTTTTTTTTTTTTTTTTTATATATTAAGAAACAACTTATGAATACTTTAACCATCATCCTTCAAGAACTTGTTAACGGCTAATTTGAACGCCTGCAGATTATAAGATTCTGGAAACACGTGTTCGACCAATTGATTCCACATCGAAGATACTCTAGGAAAAAAGGAGGATTTAAAGTGTTGGGTTCTACATGAAAAAAGTTTTAAGGAAAATCTATGTTGATTGCACCTTAAACGAATGTTTACGTTACTGAGAAAAGGCCCAGGAACTAGAGAACGGGTTTCTAAAGAACATTTACCGTTGTAAAATTTATAGAAAACAGATAAAGCTCCTACATTTCGTCTGTGCTCCAAAGTATCAAGAGACGAAGTAATGGTTACATCGTTTATCAAACGGATAACTCTATTCTGAACACCATCAAGATGAACCAAATGCGATCTTGGAGCACCACCCCACACATATGAATTAAATTCTAAAATTGGTCTAACATAAGATTTATATAATCTTAACACTTCAGAGGGAGTGAAGTAGAAGTTACAACGTCTTATGAAGCCTAAACATTGGCTAGCTCTTTTTGAAATTTCATAAATATGTTCTTTCCAGGAAAGATCACTTGATACTTTTAAACCTAACAACTTAAGTGAATCAGATCTCGCAATAGAGGTACCATTAATAACAGGAGGAACATAATGTTGAGTTGTCTTCTGAGAAAAAAGGCAAGACTGGAATTTATTTGGGTTAAATTCTACTCTGTTAGAAATGCCCCAATCAAGAATGATTTGAATATTAGACAGAATAGTCAAATTCATTAATTCACGCGAACTATTCAAGCGAGAATTGCATTCTTTTTGATTGTCAAACTCAATGGAGTCCGATAGTGTTGTATCATCAGCAAATGAATGGATAGCACAGGTTGTAGAAGACAATAGGTCGTTGATATATATCAAGAAGAGCGTGGGAGACAAGGATGATCCTTGAGGCACGCCAGCATTGATCCCATGTGAATCTGAAGATATACCATTTAATACAACTTTTATTTTACGGTTCCATAAATAATTCTCAATCCATGTAATGAGAGAGGAGTGTAAATTCAGCGCACGAATCTTATTAATAAGACAATCATGCCATACTCTATCAAAAGCTTTAGCAATATCTAAGGAAACAACGCTTGATTCACCTAGGTTTTCAATGCTTCGCTCCAAACAATGAGTCATGCACGTCATTAGTTCGCCTGAAGATCGATTTTTACGAAATCCATACTGAACATCGGATAAAAGAACATTCGAATCCAGATAGTTCATTAGTCTGAAATTAACGATAGATTCCATTACCTTCGATAGAACCGACAACAAAGCAATAGGTCGGTAGTTCGTAGGTGCCGATTTATCACCTTTTTTCGGAACGGGTTGAATATTTGCTATTTTCCAAAATGATGGAAAAACACCTGTCTTCATTGAGAGATGAAACAATTTGCTAAGCGGTTTTGCCAAAGTATGATGACAACTTTTCAATACTAATGGCGGAATACCGTCGGGGCCAGTCGCTTTATTGGGGTCAAGTTCTTTCAGAATCTTTGAAACAACCCGTTTCCGAAAATAGATTTTAGACATACCTGGGCCAAGATTCGGGAGAATTGGGGGGCTTTGATTAGTTATAGGAAGAGTAGACGCACCAGCGAAATGAGAAGCTAAGAGATTAGCTTTCTCAATATTAGTTCTATAATGAAATTATTATGAAATTACCATTATGAAATAAAGAAGGAATAGACGAAGTATTGTCTGCAAAGTTTCTTTTAACCAATGCAGCAAACGACCAAAAGCTTCGACTGTTTGAATCAGAATCCAATATTTTTCGCATGCTATCTCGAATCTTAAGGTCATATATTATTTTGGACCTTTTCAATATAGCGTTTGATCTGTTTCTAGCTATTCGAAACTTTACAAGACTTTTAGACATACAGCCAGACAGCCAGACAGACAGAGATTTTTTTATTTTCGCTTTTTCTGACTCAGGACTTCTCACAATTTATGAAAAAATTTTCAAAATATGTAAATTTTCATCCTGATAAGTTCAGCCGTGTGGGCTGTAGAGTGGACACAGACAGGCAGACAGACAGACAGAGAGTTTTCTATTTTCGCTTTTTCTTACTCAGGAGATACTGTAATGGCTAAATCTGCAAAAATCCCGAGTCAGAAAATTTTCATGATCGTGTGACATCCCGTGTGATCTCTCCTCTGTCGGATCGTTGCTCCGCATTTATTAAGAAGGTGCCACGGGGTTTTCTCCGCTTCCCCACGAAGCCTACAGCTGCCATCCTCTTCAAGTTTTAATTTATTTAGGTGCCCTGTTAGGAAACCCATAATGATTCAGACATTGCTTCTACTAAGTCCAAATATATCGAGCGTGACCCCTTTGAGTCATAGTTGCCCATCATTTCCTTTGTTTGTCGCAGGCCTTGGAGATTTTCCCATCGTACAGAAGCAGCTGTCTTACCTATTCTACGTATCTCCTCCCGCATGATGCGGTATCCTATGCCATATAATGGTTCTAACCCTACAAGCGGAGTTTCTGCCCCTTTGTTAGCGGGCATATCCACTGCTTCATTGCTTTCTATGCTAGTGTGTCCTGGCACCCAGTACAAGCGTACCTTCTTTACTTCGCCAAGTCTATTTAGCTTCGGCCTACACTCCTTCAACAGTCTTGACGTGATGTGGAATGAATCTAGAGCTTTTAGCGCAGCTTGGCTGTCTGTTATAGTGGCTATTTCCTGTCTCACGTAGTTTCTTTCCTGATTAAAGTGAGAACATCTTTCGATGGGATGTACTTTTGTCTGGAATATGTTTGGGTACTGACCCATTTTTTTCAGTATTCAGTTTCAGATCTGAATTCCTTTTTGGTACTCAACTTGAATTCAAACTTTTGCACCATGTTGTCACACGGAAATCTGGCTAATGGAACCTGTTTGGTTAGTGATTCCACTAATGCCCTTGCCCTAACGTCCGTGAAGCAGCCTACCTTGCTCAAGCGTAACTTGGTTTCCCTCTGGATTTGCTCTTTACCACTATGTGTAGTAGGAGTAGCCCAAGATGCAGCCCGTAGGGCAGGTTCTCGTGGCCCCTGTAATTAAAACACAGGCCAGCATCTGCATCTTTTCCAAATCCCTTCTTGTGTTGATTAGCTTGGTTCTATTCGCCCATGTTAATGCTCCATAAGTAATCATTGGAATAACTATCATGGTTGCTGAACCAGCACAAGCCCTAGATGTTGGCGGGTGAACATTCTAGTCGCAACTGCGGCTGCCCCTTTAGCCTTTTGGGTCTTTAACTGGGTCTTTTGTCATACTTTATACTTACCTGGGGATGGGCCACTGCCCCTTCCCCTTCTCTATCACGAGTCTGAGATGTGGTTGGGAAGGGCAGCAAGGTTTTCCAAAGTAGAGACTTCATTTGCTCCCTCTTCTTCTTCCACGACTGACTCCGCCTGAGAGTCCACTGATGTAAGAGCAGGAGTGTCTAACTGCCCCTTCTCCGCCCTTGCACCCTCTTTTTTCCTCAACCCACTCACTAATACCTTACCATAGCGGTATCTTACTGAGTGGCCTGCGGTCTTTATTGTGTCTCGGCTACGGGAGTCGATGCAGATGGTAGTGAGTACACCATCACCTTCCTCTCGGCAGTTGATCATGTTCCACCATTCTGTGTGGAGCCCCTCGTGTTACGCTCCGATCAGGAAAGTGGATCTTTCCATTCCCTGCCGATTGCTTCGTGTGAGGAACACGGATATTATTATCGGTTTAGGTATATCATCCCCGTCCCTAGCCACTAGCTTCGGACCCTACTGGTCGACTCTTTTCCTCCCTATGCGTGTGAAAATCGACGGTCCCCTCTTGGTCTCTTGGGAGTTTTTAACAGGAGGTCTTTGCCCTACCGCGTTCTTCCTTTCGTTTTGGCGGGCTCTTTGCCCTGCTCCAGGAGGCGGAGGTAGAGTCTTATTCCAGCTCTGCTGAGACTGTCTGTCCAGTCCAGTTGTCCAGTTTTGGCTGGATGGCCTTTGGGAATCCTTCGATTTCTCTACGGAAATAAGTTCGCCCGGAAAGGACTCTAACATAGTGGAGGAACCAACGACTATACAAAATCCCAAATCAAACAATACTGGTGTCGAGCTAAAGCTTTGCCTGAACTTTTCCAGTATTGATGGAGATGCACTAAATTTTAAAATGCACCCTCTGTGGCACGATTTTGAAACATCTTATTCTCCTCCAAACGATAGTTTTCTTCTTCTGATGACTCCCTATCTTCCAAATATACTAATAATGCTTTGTCTGGCTCGTCCATTCTCCACCGCCGCCAATACGCTCTGGTCTGTTCTCTGTCTTCTAAGTGGGCATATGTGAACACCGCAAAGACGGTCGTTTTTTACGGTTTACATATTACGGCCACTAAATGACGACACCGATTTCTTAGGCAACCATAGCCTAATTAGCTCTGGAGTGGGTCGTTGGAAAAAGGGGAGGTGCGTAGCCGATATTAGTGTCGAATCCATTGTTTTTGCGGATAAATAGTGACGGTGAGGCTATCGATGAGATAATGGTAATGATTTTCAGGCGTTCATCTTTTCGATCTTCTACTGTACCCATATAAAATATCCAAATATACTCATAATGACACAGACGTCAGGATACCACCTGAACGCACGCAACTGATAGTGTCAATCATTTCGAGTTACTTTCTGACTGAACTTCCTTGCGAAACTTTATCCCGATTTGGCTTCAAGAAATACCACCACTGAAGAGATTCTTCTTCACGCCACAAGCAATCTCGAAATTTGTCCTTTTTTTCCGTTTGCGTATTTTGCTCGGCGTTAAACGGAGGCGAATGGATAAAAGTGCAGAAAACTTTTTACTGTGCGTGATAACTGATGATAAATTTATTCGCATTATTCTGTCGGATCGTTTGTCAGCCGTTCAGTTGATAAATCGGTCGGAGAGTCCTGTGTGTTTTTCCCTTTCGTTTGATGATAAATCGGGCGATAGTCCTGCGTGTTTCCCCTTTCGCTTGTTCTCTGATGCTGCTTTTTACAAGTGAAGCATGGAGCAAGAGTCAACTGGCGAGTTGCCTTCCTTCCTGTGCTACTCACAAATATCTATTATCGCTCATTGCTTTGTTATCGCTTCATTATCCTGGAATACTGCATTGCATTCATTTGTCAAAAATAACACGCGCAGTAGTAATCCACCAGGCATAACGGTTTACATCCCGCGGGCCATATTTGACGCTAACTTAATCCTCCTCAGCTGCCTGCCTGTGCTGTTTTGCTTGATCCTTGTGCAATGGGGAATGGAATGTGGTGGTGGCTCCGGTAGTTAACAAACGACCGACCGGCACTCTTGACAGAAAATCATAGCGAAATTAATTTGCTCAATTAAATTGGCCATTATGTGATCGGCGGAAAGATAGAGAGAAAGGCATAATGGGACTTTTTTACTCGTTCCACGTGAATGAAATTAATGAACTCCAATATATCTACGAATCTATTTGGATTTAACGATTGGCTTGGACTTCAGTCCTTGGAACGGCTTCTTTCGAAGAGTATTATCTACCGTATGACTTTTTGGATTACGTTGGATAACGTTGCGGAGCTAATAAAATTTACATTGATCGCTTGGGGTGTTTAGTTTAGTTCTTTCATATCCAGTTTAATCTTAGTCTGGTTGATCCGCGGTCATCCTTCAGCAGAATAGGGGTACATATAGCACAATATGCACTTAACGTATCTATTCTGACTGTTGGAAGTGTGCTCCACGTAGTGGTGTACTCCCAATGGTTGGTGCAAAATTAATAATCTCACCAATATTATGGAACCATAATCAGCCTCTCGGAAACACTGATCAACGACGATAACCAGAGCCACGAAAAAGGGTTAAACGATTTTAGAATTTTCTCATCGAACGTACGTTCGCTATATAGAGCTCGAGATGCCAGCAGCTAGCCGATACTAAAATTAAGTTGACATAGAATCTTCCCCCTCTGGGATTGGTGTCTTAAAAAATCAGAATATGACATATATTACAGCTGTCATGCGATGGCTTATTAGAGCGATGGGATGAGCACTTTCATGAGTTGCTAAATGGCCATCTAACTGAGGAATTGGAGGCTCCACCAATGACTGATGACTACTGTATGCTGGTACCACTAAGCATATTCAAAGTTACTTCCTTACTTACTCAAATCGTCGCACCCCTCGAGGAGCATAAGGCGTCAATAACGCCTACGCGTCAAATTGTTCGAAGCTCTGCAGCTCGTCTAAGCTGCCTTCAACTAATTCGCAAAGAGCTTGCTTTCTCCTCAACTGTCTTGCGTCATGTTTGCCTAAGGCATCCCGCTGTTCTGCCTGCCTTGGTGAGCGGGTTCCACTGCATGACATATTTCGCAAGATGATTCTTAGACATTTGCTTACGAAAGTTTGCAACTTACCTGTGATCACCCAAGTACTGCAACCGTATAACAGTACTGACTGACTCTACGTTGGAACGGAACAGTCGCAACTTAGTTCTTAAGCTGAGAAATTTACTTTCCTAGACTTTCGATAGCATTCCGAACACCACCGCATTCAGTCGACTTCCTAAGAATAGAAAGTTGCTAACTTTCTCGACTGCCTGTCTAGCAATATTGAGTTGAGTGCGGGTGTTAGAAGTGCTCAGGACTTTTGTTTTGGCTGTGTCAGCGTAGGCGAGTAGTCAGTAGAACCTCACCATTGTGTACGACGCGACACTTACTACTCTCAATCTCCTGCCTCTTCTCTCTCCTACGTAAGGTCAACTAGATATCATCTCGATTCAGGTTGTCGAAGGTATTCTCGAAGTCGATAAACAATAAATGTAGAAGAGACCTGTAGTCGACAAATTGTTCTTTTATAATTCGCAAGGTGTTTATGTGATCGATGTAACAGGATCCAGAATGATAGCCTCCCTGCTCGATGTCGAGAGTTGAATCTAAATGTTCTTTAACGAGTTCTGATATGATTCTAGCTATTATCTTGGAATGAACGCATATACCTCTCCAGTTTCCACAATCCATCAGATTTCCCTTTTTTGGAAACTTAAGGATCATCACTCTTTTTGACTTCTGGGGAGGTAGTTTCTTTCTGTATGAGCGGGTGTAGCAATTCAGCCGATGTGCTTGGCGCCGCTTGGAATATTTTGGCAGGAATCCCATCAATTCCCACTGCCTTGTTTTTCTTAAGAGACTTATTTGTTGCAGTTATTTAAGGTTAACAGGAATGTAATGAAGTCTTCACTGGATGTTGTTTGGAGCTCCGACCACTAGTGAGCTGTTTGGTGATGTTGAAGACAGTCCTACTGTCACCTATGCTTGCCCCACAAAGCCACAAAGCCTACTCTATTCTGTTAATAATCTTCCAATCCAAGGATTTAAGCATAACATCCAAGCTGCTGGTGTATAAGCCTATGTTTCAACCAGTACTTACATATGGATCCTACTAGATTTGAAAGTTCAGCAAAAAGCAGTCTGACATTTTGGTCGCGTTACAGAGGAGTGTCTTAGTAGGAATTTTTGCCCCCGTTGGCTCTTCAAGGTCAGCAAAAAAAATTGTTTGCCCAAAGTGTGGAGTCCAGACCTAAATAGAGCTGGCTGTCTCCGCAAATATAGTGGATGAGAACACAGTTTAGCAGCATGGCTGCTCATCAGCCAGTAACCAGTACTGAGAAAGAGGGAAGTTGTTCTTTGGCTGAGCTCCATATTGTCCATAGTGAAGCCTTTCATTGCCAATTGGTTCGCTCTGTGCGCTGACACCCATACTATGTGGTAACGTCAAGGATTTGGGTAATTAAATCTAATGCTGCGTGGCACTGTTTAACAGGTTTCGAGTTCGTCGATGGTCGCATGATTGGCTTTTATTAAAGATTGGCTGTCTATATATATATATATATATATATACAAACTCTTCCGATTCGGTACAATAGCTTAATGCCTTACAAGCCTCCTATATCGCTTGAATCTCCGACTGAAAGATGCTAATCGAGTCATTATAATCATCATATAAGCTCATCTCAGTAGATATCTGCCCTCAGGTAACTCAGGGGATTAATAATAATATTCGGCGCGACAGACCTTTGCGGTCCTAGGCCTAGCTTCTCGCCACCAATTGTATTGTGCATGTTATATTAATACACACAAATGGAAAAGACCTACACTTTAATGCCGTATCCGAACGGTGAATTGAGAAGCTTTTCGTGACAAATTATTACTCTCGGACGTTTGTCAGATATTCTCGTGGGACACTGTATACAAATACTTTTTGGTGTTACTGAGATTCGAACTACGAACCATCTGCTCAGCAGCCATGCAGTTATCCACTGAACAACAACTCAGGGGATTACTGTAATGAAAAAGCCAGAGTTATGCTTAATACTTATAACCTTTTTGTTACATCACATACATTACAATTTGTTGTTGATTTAAGGAGGGAATGCTGTAAGGAAGATTTTGGGCGCTCCCAAAATCACCCATACAGAACAACCAACCAACGAACCACCACAACACATCTCAGCGGGCCAGGTTCCATCCTAAATATTTATATTTACTTTTTTTTATATACATATAATACATTTTATGAATTGAATAAAATAAACCTGAAAATTAAATACTTCCAAGTAGAATACTCACGAATAATATTATTAAAATAACTATAATACTCACGATTATTTTTAAGATTAGAAATAAGCACCCTGTAGAGTAAGAAAGAATTGAAAGGGCTTTGCTCCATAGCACTGCACCGACAATTGTAAAGCAATACTCATGGCAACACACAGCGGTAAATTGGATATTTACGCGAGTGAATGCCAACGAGTAACACGAGAAAACAAAACATTAGAAAACAACAACATAGAACAAGAACAACAACACGGTGCTTGGGTCTAGCATGCAGGAGGATGAACACACATTACGAACGCGGCCATTGACACACACAGTACACACATGGGTATCAGCATGGCATGCACGCTGCAAGCAGGCAAGTGCAGTATGCATGCGCATGGCAACGGCGGAGACAACATGCGCTACACACACACGGGTATCGGCATGGCGCATGGAATCACATTGCATACAGGCGGAGGCAATGTGTATGCGCATGGCAACGGCAGGGACAAACGAACATACGTGACGAACACACATAAAATTATTTCAATGCATGCTGGACCAAAGTACCGTTAGTTAGGTATAAAAGAAGGCTGCTGACCGGTCAGCGAGGAGAGTTTTTGGTGAACCATCGCACGGTGCAGAGCGGGTAAGTGGCCTTGTTTTCTTTTAGTCTTACTCAAGTTAGTTATATATATCTTACAGCTTCCCCCCACCCGTGGTAAGGGGTTACAAATTATTAGCATAGGAAGCTAGCTATTCTACGGTTTGTAACTTCCCCCCACCCTTGGTAAGGGGTTACAAACCATCAATAGTGTATTTACGTATAGCTTGGCAGAGGGTATACCTCTCCGCAATTGTTGGGCAGAATAAAATCGATAGTAGTAAGCCCAATCCCACGCAACGCACCATGCGATTGACGAGACCGACTCCCGCGTCAGAGTGAGTAAATTATACTAACCCCATAACTCGTGAGTACGTAAGTAAGAAATTGTACCTTTATATAAAGTTGATTGTTGCAATTTAATAATTGCGATTTAATAAAAGATTTGTCTTTATAACTTAACTTTAATTTTGTTGACTTAACTTAAGAAATTTTCTGTAACGAACCGCTGGATCCGCTGAGCTTACCTCAGCCTAAGAATTCTTATAACATTCCTCTTATCAATAGATAAGACAAAAACTTCTTCATGATAGCGGTTACTATCAGGCCATCAGAAGCTCTAGATACGGTCCATATTTTTGTAATTTCCATTTTCCTGTCGCTTTGTTTCTTTCTCCTCCTTTCCACTCCACTTAGAGTATCATAAGTGATTTCTACAGCCTCTGATTCCTGATTTGATAATAATTAATTACAATATCTAAAGATAACTACGCCCCGATTTCTGACACACTAATGAAATTTTTACATTTTTAAATTCTTCCTCCAAGCAGTAAGATGCCCTCGTTGACCGTAGGAGTGTAACGTAAAATAGTTACCATCTCACAATGGACAAACAATTTTCTCAAAGGAGCTTTAGTCCTTTCCGACCTTAATAGCAATCCTTTTTGTGTTGGCTCTAAATTTGGCTCTGAAATCGGGATCTGATCCTGTCCTGATCCGCATCACATATCAACAACAATACATAAATAACTTCATATTTTGTGTTACCACATCGCCATCATCATCATCAGTATTTTCATTGTGGCGGAATTAACTTTTTCGTGCATTTTACATTCTGGCATTCTGGTCTGAAGACGACATTCAAAGCAAATATAAAGCAATCTTCTCACTACAGGAATAATATGAGTGAGTGCTGCACAAAAGCGGACCGCATAGTTCGAGTTCCGCTCGCGAAGCACCAACACAAACATACAATACACAGATCTATCTTACGAGTATACTGTGGAATTTCAAATATTCAAAATGGTTAACTTGAAATAAATTATATCCCCTAACTTGTAAAATACACACAACGTGATTAGTATTCAGTATTCGGTGCTTTACACGTAGAGCGAGTAGTGCGTTATTTTACTTAGAGCACAAAGTTTCGTATAGAAAATGTCTGTCCGAAAGGATACTCCTCCAACTAATGTAAGTTTTCAGTTTTAGTTAATCGCAGAAGGATTTAATATTTATTTCTTCCATTTAACTTTGAAAGATTCTCTAGCGACCTAAAGGATCTTAAAGATCCGAATAGTTGAATGTTAAGCCCAATTTTTACTTGGAAATTTTTTATTTAGATTTCTACTATATCCTTATGCATCACTGTAATTTGAGTAGGTAGATCGATTATTAGATCATTAATGGAATTGTTCATACCACATAATTCTGTTCCTGTTGCCCTCGATTGGCAAGTTTGATTGCCTTACCCTTTCGTAATGTGCGGTCGTACAATGCCAACCTATGCATTACAATTAAGGTAATATCTGAGAGCAAAATTACACTTTAGCGGTTTGTGGTACTATTTCGTTTAATCAGGATATTCCAATTGGATTCAATTTGCTTAGAAACCTCATGATAATATTTGGCCAAAGCAAATTGGCACTTCAGCAGTTTTGGTATCAAAGTTTGAAGCAGAATGATAATCCCCTTTCATTTTCGTCCATTTGAATTAAATTGATTTTTTTTTTGGAAATTAAATTAAACGAAGTTATGCGTCAATTTTTGTCTTACACCCACCATGAACACTTTAGAGCAAAATCCGGCATAGCAACACAGCCAATGCGTAGAAGTAAAACTAGCATAGCAACACAGCCAATGTAGCGTGCGAACAAGCGCAGTACGGAACAAAATGTGGAATGAAAATTATCCAAACGATGAACGACGCACAACCGAAGGAGAAACAACAACAACACGAGAGAGCTGAGCGAAGCTGCAAAGCTGTAAAGTTCATAGAGAGGAAAAACATATAACAGGAGAGACGCAAGAAGAATTGGGCTCTTTTCTGCGAGATCACGGGTCACATTAATGTAATGCATGTAGCATTTTTCTTGGTTTCGAGACTCTAGCGGGTTTTACAGGACTCCATCTAGAAATCCGAAAAACCTCAATAGGGTGAGATTTTCCGTCTCAGGTGTAGAGACCCTTCGACTTCAGGACTCTGGCGGGCCTTACAGGTCTCCATCTTGAAGTTCGATCTCTTTTATGGCCTAGTTTCCATTCAGTAAAGAGTGAGCAGTAAAAGACCTGCTGCGTACGGCTGATTCCAGCTTAGAATCCCATTTTCTTGGTTTCGAGACTCTGGCGAGCCTTACAAGACTCCATCTTGAAATCCGGAAAACCTCTATAGGACGAGAAATTTTTCGTGTTAGGTGTAGAGACCCTTCGAATTCAGGACTTACGGGCCTTACAGGACTCCACCTTGAAGCTCGATCTCTTTTAAGGCCTAGTTTCCATTCAGTGGAGAGTGAGCAGTGAAAGAACTGTTGCTTTCGGTTGACTCCAGCTTAGAATCCCCTTTTCTTGGTTTCGAGAATCTGGCGAGCCTTACAGGACTCCATCTGGAAAACAGAAAAACCTCGATAGGGTGAGATTTCCCGTACAAGGTGTAGAGACCCTTCGACTTCAGGACCCTAGCGGGCCTTACAGGACTCCATCTTGAATTTCGATCTCTTTTAGGGCCTAGTTTGCATTTAGTAGAGAGTAAGCAGTGAAAGACCTGCTGCTTCCGGTAGGGACAGATTCCCCAATACACTCGCCTGAGCTTAGACCAACGTTCTTGCCTCTTGTACCACGGGTCGTTACGAAACCCTAGTTAGCGGCTAGGAAATCTGGAGCGATAGTAGTGCAACAAGAAGAGATATCCTAAAGCAGAAGAAGAAATCCATACTTAATATTATACATTTGAAAGCACCTCTGTCTGTCTATTACCTTTTCACGGCTAAACAGCTGTACCGATTTGGCTCTTTTTTAAAAAAAAAATGTTCGTAATAGCCCGGGGATGAATATAGGAACCAGGAAAAGTGGAAAATTCGGGAAAAACTTGAAAAATTCGGGAAAAACTGAAAAAATGCCGCTTTCCATGGGATTTATGTATAAACTCGCGAACATAACTCACGATTCGAATACGCTATAGGCTACAATTTTTGGTCAAAGGCGGATAGGTTGAGGTGGGGCTTAATGGTGTGCGGTGGTTTCAGTGGGGGAGAGGTCAGTTTGGTTGGGGTAGTAGGGTGTGAGGGGCAGCCAGACAACGCCTGCTATTTTAGCTGTTGGTGGGTCTAAAGCGTGTCTTAGGGGTGGGGGTCGGCGGGTCCCACGAAACTCCGTAGTTGTAATATAATTGAAGTATATGTAATATTAATTGAAAATTGAACGAGCCCAATAAAACCAAATATATTTTGTGACGAAACCAACCGTCTATAAGCTCATAGGCAAGCGATCGTGGACGCCGACGATCGTACCCTAACAATTTACCTCGTTACAAGTTTCAAAATTCGAGCTTTGGAACATATTCAACATCGTTAGCAGGTGGTTCCTATGCACCTAGGTTGATTCTTGATAAAAGATCTTTAGTCTTTAGGTCGTAGTATCATCTATAGAGCTGAGGCATTTATTTAAAAAAAAGACTTCCAATTGTTACGCTGATCTTATACAGCAGCAGCCTCGTTGTTCCGCTAATGTTCTAGATTTTGAAGGTTTTTCTTGATCTTGGCAACTATGTGCATATTTCTGGTTTCATTCTGTTTCTATGCTTTGGTTTCGGCTGATGCAATAGACCCGTGATAGGGGTAACTTTGTGCTTCGCTAATTTGATTCTAGAACCCAATTCTTATATGGTGACAAAGTTTTTTCTAATTACAGACACATACCCGCAGAGTAAAAATCATTTTACTTTGTTTCCGATTAGCTCACAGTATGTTCCGTTCAAAGAAATATGAGTGCATACCAACTCACTTCCGTTTCAAAAATTTGACAACCCTCGAAAGGTTATAAAATATTTACCCGCATACATGGAAATTATGTAAAAACCACTCTCAAAATTGGCGCAAACCACCGGTTTATCATGTCGCAAGTCTGAGTAGAGTGTACGCACTCCCTGCAGGATAAATGCTCCATACGGACTGTCATTTAAACGTAACGAACACAACGGAACGCCCATCCGACAAACCGTTCAACTTTATTACTAGTAACTGGGACAAAGGCATCATTTATTTCAGCAAGCGGTAAATGTTAACAACATATCCTGCATTCACACATTCATCATCAACAACTTAAGAGCAGGCACTGTGTGAATGGAGTAACATTCTGACAAAATATCGAGTGTTATTGCTATCGTGAGGCCTTATCAGTCGGTCGGTCGGTTGGTTGGTTGGTTGGTCGGTTGGTTGGTTGTTGTTTACAGTTGTTGTTGCCTTCCTGCATAAGTACATTAGCGGTTAACTTAATGACGTAACATTCAAAGTTTTGTGCCCCCTGCTGTGTCATCATCATCACGGAGCGTGTTGATTTTCTCTAAAATTTTAACACTTAGAGCAGCTCGTTTGTTTGCGTTTGTGTTGGTCTGCCTCTGCACATTGTACACTGTTGTAATTAAATGAAACTTTTTACCCGGCGTTGTTTGTGTGTGTTATAGTGGGGCGCCACAAACGACCAGCCAACGATTGTCGCATAGTTCGGTGTATGGTCCCCTTACGCATTGCGTTGCACAATTCTCCAGTGTGGAATAAGTTCTATGCTAATGTGACCGCATTGAAAGGGGTGACGCTCGCTGTTATCTGTGCACTAAGGATGCGCCAAAAGTTGTAACCTTTTCTTTGTTATTCGACCACATCAATAAATTTAGAGCGGCAAAGTGATTTAAGGATGTACGCGCGGCAGTTTCGATCGGGATACTGGGAAGGTCGGTTTAGTGCTTCTGGTGGGTTGTTACAAGCCTGCAGAAAAAAAGACTAAAGCGAGTTCTTTCATCGATGATCTATTATAATAATATGAGTGTGGCAGCAGCCTGTTATGTGAATAAACTGGCCTCTAACTTGTGTTAGCGAGTAAATAGGCTTATAACTAATAGATTTCTCAAATCCATTTAAAACTAGCTGTTAACCCCGGCAATACTTGGAACCCGCCTTCCCCTAAAGGCATTTTCAAGCCCTGCCAAAAAGTTAAATTAACAGGCGTTCCCAGGATCAAAAACAGGTCCAGTAGTTTCTTAGACTATCGTAGTCAATTGAAAGTACAAACTTACCTCTTTATAAAATACTCGTAGTATAGATATAGAAGTATAGACTAGCTATTATAGACAGCCTCGGAGCCCACACCCATGAATACACATTACACCGTTCCAAAAAAATGTGATAGGTTCATGTTTCTTATACAAAATTTAAAAATTCTGAACCATTTACGAAATATTAAGAATTGGAAAAATATTTGTATGTCCATGACAAAAGTTTCCGGTTCCCTCCCAAAATATGGCGATTCTTGTTTTCTTTAAATACCAAGCAGGTGGAAAAATTTTGAGGAGTACGTCTTTAAAAATTCTGAAAATTCATAAAAAGGTGATACTTATAAACCAATTCGCAGGGTTCCAAATATGAAATAATTCTGACACCGCTCAAAACCAAATCAATACCCCATCAAAACTTATCAAAATCCCCTAGAAGACCTCCCACAAAACACATTTAAGACACACTCTAAGCGCCCCTCAAGACGTGCTTAAGATACCACTCAAGACCTTCGTCTAAACCACATCGAGAGACCTTTAAGGCCTCCTAAAACGCCGCTAAAGACCGCCTCAAAATGCTCATGACCTCAAACCAAAATCCCTTCAGTACTCACCACAAACGCTTCTGAAGACCTCCTCAAAAGCCCTCAAAACCGCTCCAATACTCCCAAAAGACCCTCTCACTACTCCAATAAAAACCCCACATAAGACTCAAACACCCTCTCCAAGATCCTTCTACCCAACGCCACCAAAGACCCCTCCAAAGACCCCCAAAGACACCACCATTGCCACACCAAGCCAAAAACCAACAAATGTCACGGCTTCTGAAGTAATTCCCTTGTCAGTATCGGTCCACCACCAACTCAAATGACTTTTCCGTGCAATATCAGGGTATGCTATCAAAGACCGATTGGGAATTACGTCGGTGGCTTTTTAAAAAAAAGAATATTTTATGCAATCGTTGTTGTTCCTTGATTGGTATTATCTTTATTAGATTTTAATTACCAATCTAACTGCCTTGATATTGCACGGGGAGTTGTGTGTTTCCTACAAAAAAACATTTTACTTGGGTGGGGGCTTGAACTCGTACTCTGAGAGACGTTCAGACGGTAGGTGCGGTCTTACTCTACTCATTCGACCATTTCGCTCCACATGCATCCTAAGCACTATTCGTCGATTAATGTGATATTTTGCCTTTTTAAGAAAACGGTGATTTGAGCACAAGACATTTGTGCGGTAGTTGGTAGCCTGCCTAACCGAATTGGCTACTGAGCTATGTGTACCCGTGGTGGCGCAAATTTTTTTTGTAATAGCTTTACGGTTTTATATGTCATACGTTTGATAATATACGGCGTTCCAGGTTTCGGCCGGAGATCATTTATTTAGCTAGCACATGATCGCGCTCTTTAACCGACTGGGCTATTGAGATATTGTTAGTCGAAGTGAACATGGCGTATATGTATCCTTCGGTTGTTTGGATATGGTTTCTTATGCTTATATTACTAGGTGTTTCCAAACCTTCGATAGTACTTGAAATTATAAAAAGTAACACAAACAATTACATTTTAATCAAATAATTTTATTTATTCAAAAGATCAATATATGGCATTAATATCGGGGATATGGCCACCGCAGCTCTACTTGACAAAGCCTATTCTAGACGGCAAATTTTCTAGCACTGCTGGCCGTATGTCACAAATAAGACATAAGATTAGAAATAAGAGGCTTCGTCGTCAATTGTTACTGGTTTATCAGCTTAAAACTTCACGTGGCCTCACAGGAAATAATCGAGAATTGTCAAATCGCAAGACCTTGAAGACCAATTGACAGTTCCATATCTCGAAATCAACTTATCGCCAAATTTTGATTCTAATAAGCCGATGGTTGCCGTCGCTGTGAGATCAGTATGACAGCTCGTTTGGCAGTTGACCCTTCAGTAAGTTCCAACCGAGCAAAAAAAAAACACCCTTTACACCTAGGGGGTGTAATGGAGCTAATAGTTTCCACGAGATTAACTTCGTTACAGCGTACCAAACCCACGTGATCATTCATCATCATCATTACATTTGACTCTACAACCAGAGTCCGGTAATGACCTACCGCAAAAATTCTTTCCACCGATACAACTAGCACTCCTTCACGTTCATTTCCGTTAGTTGTATACTTATACTGCTTGTCCGATCGAATGTGTACGACGTATCTGGGAGGAGGTAGTAGTTCGTTGCCCAACACAACTAATGATTTGCAAATTTAGAGCAGATGTTAGGCCGAACTCAACTCTCTTCATTGTAGACTCTGGAAATTCTTGGCTCCTTATGTTAGCAAAGACGACTTCCTAACATACGGAACCAAAAATTCTCCGTTTTACTTTTCTCTCGAACGCGGCTTAGAGGGCAGAGTACTTTTTGCTAAGCTTAAGAAGAATCTATTCAAAGTGCGTGAAAGCAGATCAGTGGGGACAAAATTTTCCATACATACAGTGGGGTTAAGTAAGAAAAATGTATTTTTGTTTTAGATTGGATTTGCACTCGGCAACTGATGTATAGCATTTGACTTTGTAAAGTGGAATGTTTTGTTTGCTTTATAGTCTTATTTTTGTTTTTAAGTTGGATGCCTCTCTGAATAAAATAGCTTGAGATATCTTGATATCTGTGCATTACGGTAACTGTAACACAATCATCCACTAAATTGAGAGCAATTGAAATTTGTACTTGCATTGTTTGGCGCCGGTATCTTGACTTTGCTAGGGAATTGCAGGGCATATACTTACAAAAAAGAAGAACTTAGTTGCAAACTTTCCTCATTACTTCCCTACTACAACAACAATTTGTTACATCATTCTCAGTCAGTTGAATACGGAATTACACTTTCGCAATGAAATTACCTCGCATTGGATTCTTCTTCCGCTGATCCATTGTGACTCTCTGGGAACGACATACACTGCGAGATAGACATTTCCAAGGTTTGCCACAAAAATTTCCGGCAAATTTGCTTTTGATTATTGTTCTGGCAACCGTTGTGCGATGAAGGATACAAAATCGATTTCCCATCGTGGCATATCGCTGCGATGTAATGCAATGTAGCGGCGGTATTTGGAGCATTCATTACATTCTTTCTATTGGAAGCATTTCAAGAATGCTTTGTCCTTCGTTTGATTTCAACGGGTTGTGCGAGAAAAAACGCAAAATGAGTGGTAATGGAAAAGCCTGACGATTTGACGAAGGCAATACCTACTTTTCCGCTTGGAGCTTGTATAGAGTGCTTTTGTATTCGGTCTTAGGACTAAATATTGACTACAACAGCGAATGAAAGTTCCGCCACTTTATGAAGTGCAGTGATTGCAGTCGTTGTTGTTGTTGGTTTGTTGTTGTTGTGCCTGAAGTAATTAAAAACTTCCAAGGAAGTTCGGGCTTAAACAAATGACTGACAATGAGTAAATGAAAAATAATGATACAGCAGTTGGCATTGAAGGTATAGAGGAAGAGCTGGATGGCAAAGACAATCATTTCATAGTCAAATTGCCTTCATGCAATAAGACTTCTAATGTTACGTATTTGATTCGGAGCTCAGTTTACATTTATTCAATGTAAGAGAGCATTTGGTGAATTATGGAGGCTGAGTCCGAAAATGGTACACTGGCTGTACTTAACGATAGACCAGACCCATTCTCACCTATGCGGCAGTTGTTTGGTGGTCAAGTACTTGTCTGAAATTGGCTAAGAGGACACTAAGCAAAGGAACGCTGCCTGGGAATAATGCTCTACATCGGCAGATGCTCTCAATACACTGCTAAATCTGTCACCTCTGGATGTAGTTATTCAGATGGAAGCGTAAAAAGCTATATTTCGACTTAGCAAGAATACGGTCTGGCATTATGAGCATAAGAATGACATGGAAACATATTCCAAAATGTTTCGGAACAAATTCCTACGCTTCTGATGCCTGTGGACAGTACTGTACCATTTTTTATGTGCAAAAGAGGATATAAAGTTCAATAGTTGGAAAAATTCAACTGAGATACTTAGGGGATTTGAATTCATATTCTACACCGACCGTTCTCTTACCGATGAAGGAACTGGCGCAGGATGGTTCTTAGATGGGAATTCTATGGAGTCATTCGCACTTGGAAAATGGCCAACTGTTTTTCTAACAGAAATATCTGCTATTTCGCAAGTTGCCAACTGGGCTGTTTCTAAAAGGACGAAACTTTGCAATATGTAGTGATGGCCAAGCTGTTCTACTCGCACTGGAATTACCTTGTGCCAATTCGAAGATTGTTCTAGAATGAAAGAGAAGACTTAACTCTATTTCAAGATGGAATTCAGTCACTCTTATCTGGGTTCCGGGGCATGCAGAGAATAAAAGGAAATGAATTTGCTGATGCACTTGCAAGAAGTGGTTCTTCTGATATTCCTACTGGCCCTACCTACCAATGTTAGACTTGAGTCAGGCAAGCTTAAATATTGGTATTCGAAGATTTATGGAAGCCGAACAGGAACAACGTTGGCACTCCATAAATACATGTAAAACTACCAAACACTCTGAGGATAGGCCGAACAAAAACACCGCTAAGTTCATTTTGGGAATATTCAGAAGATAGCAGAAGGAGCATGGTCGGTTTACTTACAGGTCATAACCCGACTGGAAGTCATATGTTCAAGTTGGGACTTATATTGGATCTAATATGTAACTCTTGCCTGGAGTAGAAACAACTACAAATTTCCTCTGTAGCTGTCCTGCTTACTCCAGGCTACGGACGAACGTTTTTGGAAGGGATATAATAACGATCGAAGAAGTTCGGATGGAGTCCTGTAAGGCCCGCCAGAGTCCTTAAGCCGAAGGGTCTCTACACCTAACAAGGGGAAAATCTCACCCTATCAAGAGTTTCCGGCTTTCGAGATGGAGTCTTGTAAGGCCCGCCAGAGTCTGGAAACCAAGAAAGGGGATTTTAACTGGGATCAGTCGAAAGCAGCACGTCTTTCATTGCTCACCCTTTCCTAAATGGAGAACTAAGCCCTGAAAGAGATCGAACTTCAGGTTGGAGTCCGATAAGGCCCGCCAGAATCCTGAAGTCGAAGGGTCTCTACACCTAACAAGGGGAAAATCTCACCCTATCAAGAGTCTCGCCAGAGTCTCGAAACCAAGAAAGGGGATTTAAACTAACACACTGAGAGGACTGGACTTACCTGATTGAACCGCTGATTAACGTTGCTTGTCCGATATCCCGTCGCCAAAATTCCTCCGTCGTCGACTTCATTCAATGTCTACTATGTGTGTGTAAATTATTTTGCCGTGTGAACCGTGTCACTGATCTCGCAGGAAAGAGCGATTCTCTTGTGTTTTTTTTTTTCCTTTTATGCGTTTTGCAGTTTTGCAACTTTGCAGCACTCTCTCAGCTCTCTATCAGCTCTCTCGTATTGTTGTTTTTGTTTTCCCTTAGTTTGTGCACCGTTGCCCGTTGGTCGTTTGGAAAATTTCTATTCCACATTTTGCCACCTCCGTACTTCGCTTGTGTGCATGCTGCGTTGGCTGTGTTGCTATGCTGGTTTTTGCTTCTGTTGTTGTTGTTGCTTTTCCTTTGTTTGTGCGTCGTTTGTTTGCTTGTGTGCATGCTGCGTTGGATGTGTTGCTATGCTGTTTTATGCTTCTGTAGTTGTTCATAAATAGGCATTTGCTGTTTCTTTGGTTTTGTCTTGTTCATGTGCGCACAGTGGGTGTAGAGCGAAATTTGATGCACAAATTTTCGTGATGGTGTAAGACGAAATTTGATGCCTAAATTTCGTCATTACATTTCAGGTTGTCTTTGCACTCTAGGGACCTTTTTTACATTACCCATTGTAACATGAACTGGTCGTTGAATGATCCGATTGTTAAATGTTCTGTTGCTTTCAACTCCATTATCTGATTGATTTTTCCATGCCGTTTAATAAACTGATAAATGATTTATTTAGATAATCAATTCTCATAAAATTTCCTGTAAATCTTAGTTTTTTAGTTTTTTTTAAGTCTGTTTATATCTTATACTAAATAAATAAATAAATAAATAATACTACCACAATTTTTATTAAAAATATTCTTGCTTCTATTTATTTATTATTATCACAGAGGTAATAAGTTGGTTTTTGTATTGGAGTACACTTGTCCCCTGAGTACTTCAAATATACTCGCATACATATCTTCCAATAACTGCCAAAGGTAGCTGTTTGTTCACGTGATTCAATATAATTTAACGGCGACCGACATAAATAAGGACATTCCGTTTAGTTCAGTGTCGGCCGCATTGTAGATGCCGTCGATTCACCTGGAGAAGAGGTGTAACTAAAATTTGTTTCTTAGGAGTGGAAAGGGAATGATATAAATTCTATTTGATGGTTGTTGCGGCTCGGATGTCAAACGAACAGGACGAAACCCACACTGCCTACGATTTAATCGCAATTCAAACGAACAATGAAGAGAAATAAAAAATAAAGATCGCAATTTCTGCTAACACTCGCATAGATTGGAATTGGAATTGGAATTTCAATTAAAACTTTCTGAAAGTACTTAACGAACTTATTGCCTACTTTGCTAAGTGGAGACGGTAAAATGTTTGTCGCTTCCACACGACTTGCGAGCAATTGAAAGCGAAGCAAAAGTTTCCTTTGTATGGCACTCAGTCCATAGGCCTCTCAGCTAGCACATGGAGCGCTGAGGGTTCCCTATAATGTTACCTTTTTGTTTGTTCGTCGAATTGGCAACTGGTTTCATATTTCAGGGGAAATTATACTCTAGAAACAGATGACAATAACAGGATGGCATGCTTTTCCTTAGAATGAAATTATTTTCTCCCTTTGATGTCGCTCTTAATTGAAATTGACTCGAAGTAACGTAAACTCTTAATTACCTCGGATTAATTGAAGCAGCCAATGTTATTAGCATGGAACAGAAATAGACGCAAAAGATTACTTTACATGAGCGTGTAAAGACCATAATAATCCAGTAATCCAACCATAACATGCTGCTGGATCCGATGATGAGGTACTCCTGGCTTCATCCCAGGAAAATCAACCACTTATCAAATTTTCATCCTTAGGCAGGTACTGGAAAAGTGCCTACAGTTCTCACACTCACTATACCCTTAGTGCATAGACTCTAAGGTCATTCATTGTTGCAAAAACCCGCTCTGAAGTCTTTGCTGTTTTTGAAAGTGGTTTCTTAAGGAAAAATTCTAATTTCGAATACAAGAAAGGACGCTTTGCTGAAGTCTATAGAACAATGAGATCTAAGAGTACTACCGTGCTGTTAATATCTTGACAATGTAGGTTTCGGTTAGCAATACTAAGCTCCAATATGTGAAGAGACTGGATTGCTTGGACACTATACTGCAGCAATGCATTAATCTCATACAATGCTGGCACGCAGAGAAGAATAAAAAGAGCTCGAAAAATATGAATAATAGTTTCCAGGCAAAAGAAAACAGTGTGGGAACCGCACCGGGTGCGTATGTTCTACGAAAGGGTTCGCGACGAGAAGAGCACTTACAAGAGTTTTTAGACGGCCAGCTAATAGAGGAATTGGACGTCAACCACACTGTGCTTTTGCCACCAAATATACGCTAAGTTAGGAGAGTGATATTTCGGCTGAATAAAATGTGTCATATGGGCAAATGGCATATCCCAGCGGAGCCGATTAAATGTGGAGGTATACCGCTATACATCAAGCTATTTATGAACTTGTAGTACAGATATAGGAGAAACCATGCCGGATTAGAGAAGAGGCGTTCTGTTCACCGAAACTCAGGAAGAAGATTTTACAAGCGTGGTATGACGTTGTTGAGTATCGGTCACGACAAAAGAGCCCTAAATACCAAAGTCATCATTGCCATCCATTTCAATATGGCTTCATCCCAGCAAAATCAACCACTGATCAAATTTTCGTCCTTAGGCAGGTGCTGGAGAAGTGTCTAAAGTTCTCAAATACACTACACCCTTAGTTCATAGACTTTATAGTTATTCAAAGTTGCTAGATGGAAAGCTAACTAAGGAATTGGAGGCTCCAGCAGTAAGCGATGACCACACTGTGCTACAGCCACCATAGATAGAATCGAACTTTATAAATCCATGTAGAATTCGCTATCTATCTATCTATCTATCAATCCATCTATCTATTTATCTTCTATCTAATATATTTTGTGTATTTTTTAAAGAAAAACCTGGCCCATATGACAGACATTGCGACCTAAAAAATCTCTTGAACCTTAGGGTGTATTTACTATAAGAGACGTACCACCTCCCTAGTGAAGGATAGTATGTGCTTAGTAACAGAATTTCTCAACTCCGTTGTCTTATTAACCCAAGTAGTGCTGTGCATTCGCAGTGAATGTGCTCGAATGACTCAACATCTTCCAAGCAGAATCAACATTCTGTCTCTGAGCCCAGACCAATTTTGTTAAGGTGAATCGTTTGATTTTGGAAGCTACAATGAACTGTTAGGAAACTCACCAGCTTCCTAATGCTATCCCTATTTAGATCAAGGATTTCCTTATAGGTAAAGTGTCTGATAATTGTTTGGATTGCCTCAGCCCCGGGACGTTATCCCAGTGGGCAAGACGAAGCTTGTACTCCCAACAATTTAGCAGTGCTGAAGCGGCAGCCCAGTTGACGCCACAGTAGAGTTCAGATCCTATGGATGCAGATTTCAAGCCAGCCCTAGCTGGTTCGTCTGCAGATTCGTTACCTGCAATTCCCAACCGAGTTTCACTCTGTTATGTCTGGCAAGAGATTGCAGTGCATCATATCAGCCCCTGACTGATAACGAGTTCGTTAAGTTGGACGACAGCGCTTGAAGTGCTGCCTGGCTATCTGAAAAGATATTTATTATAGCGCCCTTAATTCCTTTACTAAGATTAATTCTGGCGCATATCGCAATGGCACGAGAGCTCCGTCTGGAAATCCGTGGGAATTTTTCTCATTGGTACCGAGACATTTGTGTTGGGGGTCCAAAGACACCAGCTCCAGCTCCAACTCCAGCTTCCATCTTCGATCCATCTGTGAACCAGACCAGACCACTAGCATCCAGTGCAGGAACACCATTGCACCAGCTTACCCGGTCCAATATTTACACCCCAAATAACCTGCCAAAACAGTGCTCCCTGACCATATAATGTTGGTGATTGTGCAGAAAATGTCTCTTTCAGGAATTGAGTCAAGAACCATCAGGTGTCCCATAGTCAGCTGGCTTATACCCGTATTCTAGTTGCAGCTTGATAGCGCATCTAGCAACCGTCTTCCTGATGAAGATGTCAATGATGAAAGCCCTACAACAGCTTCTAATGCAGCCGTAAGGCAGGTGCGCATGACACCAGTTATACCTAGACAGGCATTTCTTTGTAGCTTCTGAAGCTTAGTTGGCTGTTGTCCATTCAAAATCTTTTGACCACCAAACGATGGCTGCGTATGCGGTAATAGGTGTCAACATCATTGTGTACATCCTATGTACCATTTTAGTATTTAGACCCCAAGTTCTGCGTTCGATTATGGACTTCCATATGAGGTATAGATATGATAATTCCAGTTCAGCTGTTTGTCAAAGATGTCGCCGAGATATTTAACTTCACTGGAATAATCTAACGTGGTGGCTTTGATGATGATAGGTCCCAAATCGACCAGTCTTCTCTTTGTGAAAGGCACTAGAACAGTTTTGCAACGATTGATGGTCAGTCCTTTTCTGCTGCACCATTCTAAGATGAATAGTAAAGCACCTTGTATGACACTAGTGATAGTCGTGTAGTGCTTACCACTAATAAAAATCATCAAATCGTCCACATAACCAATGGCGATGTAGCCTGAGATGTGAAGATCGAATAGAAGATTGTCAATGACTTGTGAAGGGGTGAAAGCACTCCTTATTAGGGACATCCCTTTACTGCAGTCACAGACACTAACACTCCTCCCGAGGAGGAAATAATAACTCGACTTTCAAGCATTGTTCTTATCCAATGACTGGTCGAGACTTCGATACCTCTGCTACTGATTGCCCTTGATATAGAGTCATAGCCAGTGTTATCGAAAGCGCCCTCAATATCTAGGAAGGCATAACTCTTGCCTTTCCAGTACGCAAACTGACTTGAGTGCAGAGAGGTAGGCAATAATAACCGGCCTCTAATATGAACATCAATGGTTTTGAGGACGAATGATGTTAGACTTCTAGGTCTGTATGTTTTAGGCCGCTCACCAAGCCTAGTGCTTCGTTTGGGGATAAATATCCCATTTACCTGTCTCCAGATAGTAGGAATGTAATCCAACTTGTAGCTGGTTCTAAATAAAGTAATCATACCCGGTAGGTAGGATGAGATGGATCGCGTTCTGTAGAAACGCTGGCAAGATTCCATCACCGCTGGTAGCTTTGAATGGTTTGAAAGAGCCTACTGCCCACTTAATTTTATCAGGACTGAAGATTTTACTTAAGATATAACTTCTGACCATAAAAGGTACTCAAGAGTTTTTCTCTGACAGTGCTCTTTTACCACCTGGACCTAAGTTGGCGGAATGCTGCCGTCGTCGCCGGGGAGTTTGCCAAAGCATAGACGATATTATGAGTTCCCCTCTCCGTAGGAACTATCGCTTACAGGGCTCCCAGGTCCTTTGTTATGAATTCTGGAATTGGGAAAAAGTTAATTCTCGTGCTAATAAAAACAACTTTCTTTCCTGATTCCGTAGACCTCTAATAAGTCCGCTTATAACCCAAGGCTCTTGGATGAGACCAAGGATTATATTATCCTCGGGCTCTTTATATAAATATCTACTTTTTGTTTGTGGTTAGTTAACTATGGAACGCCGATCCAACGATCCAACATAGGTCCCTTAATGAAGATATTGGAGCGAAGGCTACTGCTTTGCTTTTACTATCTCGGGTCAAATATAGCGGTTGACAACAGCATTGTACCAAAAGCGCACGGTTTCTAAAGGGCAACAAAGCCTAATTAGGTCTGCCAAGACTCCTTAAATCAAAGAATCTAACTATAACATTAAAGGTGCTAGTTTATAAGACAATAGTCATACCAGTACTTACCATAAGGATCCGAGATTTTGCTGCTTATCAAAAAGTACTCTGACCTCTTAGTCGAAATCTAGAGGAGAGTTTTTCAGAGAATTGTTGACCCCGTATGTAGATGACATCAGTTCGAAATCGGGGGACTGGTGAAGAGGTCTTGGGTTGTAGATTCAAGTATGATCCACTGGCATCGCATTTACAACTAACGCGCTGTGCATTTTATGGGAGCACATTCCTTGAGCGTGTGTAGGTAAATCTCGAGAACGTCTTGAAATTAACTTTCGATGTTTGATTTAAATTTTAAAGTTTTCCTTATTAACAACCGAAGAATGTTTTAATTGCCAATTATTACTACACGCACAAATCTGTTTATCCTAAAGTGCAGTTGTTCCCATACACCACCATCGATCGAAACTTTTTCCCTTTTTGCTTTGGTTTTCCTGGAGGAGACCACTACTCACTACAATCCGTTCACATTTTAAATGCATCCTTGGATACTTGACAACGTAATCTGCTAACACAAAGAATGCAATTTAGTCGTCCTTTGTGTTTTGAAAATGCAACATTATAATTTAAGCATTCCATCTATACTTCAGTTCCAAGACATGAACGACATAGAAGGTGGAGGGATGAAACTATTTACGTATAAATATCATAGTAAACGAGCGTTTGGTGTTGATGCAGCAAATAATGACATTTTTCCAAGATCCTGTGATGAATACCCAACTTTCTTCTGCTGTAGCAAAAAAAAAGAAATTCTTCCTTTGTGTTAAACTTCCTGCGTATACTCGTATATTGGAAAACGCCGCCGGCGCTTGTTGACCAGCCATCGTCCGACCGACATCAACCGATTGACGAGCAACTTACTGTGAGTCTCGCTTCATTTCGCTTCACTTCGTCCTTTTGAGTTACATTTTACATTTCTTTGTCTTGTCAATCAGTGTCAAGGGTTGGACATTTTTTTCTTTTATGGAGAGGGGGGTTTTCTGGTGGAGGGGGTTGTCACATTTATGTTAATGTACGCTCAAGAGAGTGCACGGAATGCGAAAGCGATGGTTACTTTGTTAATGTTTCCTGACAGTTTTGTTCATTGACTTGGGAGCTCCAAACCGCTGGACTGTACATTAATTTGAATGTAAATTTGCAAAGGATGGCTACAATGGGAAGGTTATTTTGTTTTTTGCTTGTTTTGCTCACAAGCGGGACTATCGTGTGATAAGTGGTCTTTAATTTTGGAATTAGATGGGGATGGCGTTGAGAACAAATTACTCCGAAACATATTATAGTGCTCAGAGAATGGTTCCAGTTTATCTGAACTAAAAATAAAGCCATCCCAAACATTTTTCATGCGACCGCCTTTATTTAAAAGCTTTGGAAACAACTCTACAAATAATGCATGGTTTCTCCGGCTGTGTGACATTTGGTAGGGACCTGTTGGTCGAAGTCCATTTATCTTCCAATTAGTACCTAAAAACTCCAGTATCGTATTCCGGCACCTGTCACTATTGACTGTAACTGCATTGCGTGCCTTTTTTCGGAAAACGAAATGTCCCTAAGACCGCAGCGATTCAAAACCCGCACCAAACTGTAACACTTTTGGGTATGCCTCCGTTTATAAGGATTCTTCAAGACCCAGATCGGGCAATTTCGCTTATTGACTATCCGCTTAGGTGTAAATGGGCGTCCTCACTAAAGATTATTTTTTGCCAATCAACTGCATACCCCTTTAAACCCAAACTGACGAACTGCCGTCGACGTTGCAACTGCTCAGTTGGCTTAAAATCTTGGGTGTCAAATGGAAAAATGATTACTTGAGGTTAAATGTATCCTTGGAAATTGAATCGTGTTATAAAATATTTGAAGAGAAGTAGGTCAACACTTCTTTTGATAGATTCTTATCTATTCTCCCAACCCACATATCCTAACAAAATATATTCCAAGAAAATTTTAAAACCATGGATTAGCCATACCGTCAGAAAACTTGTAGACTATACAGAAAGTTAACTAAAAGCTTAGTTGCCGTTGTCCGTTCAAGAACTTTCGGCCACCAAACGATGGCCGCGTACGTGATAAAAGTTCTCACCATCATTGTGTAGATGCAATGTACCATTTTATGATTTATACCCAAAGTTCTGCCGTAGAGGCGTCTACTGGTCCACAAGACCCTAATGGCGCATTCGATTGCGGACTTGATATTCCTGTTTAGACGTTTCTCAAGGATGACATCGAGATATTTAACCTCGCTGGACTAATCAAACGTGGTGCCTTTGGTGATGATAGGTCCCAAATCCATCACTCTAGAAAAGGTATTGTAAGAATTGATGGATAGTCCTTCTCTGCTGAACCATTCTAAAACGCGTAGTAAAGCACCTTCTACGACACTAGTGATAGTCGTGTAGTGCTTACCGCTAAATCGTCCCCATAACCAATGGCGATGTAGTCTGATCTGTGAAGATCGACTAGAAGATTGTCAATGCCTAGTGACCATAGAAGGGGAGAAAGCACTCCTCCGAGGATGACGACGAGGATGAAATAATATCTTGACTTTCAAAAGCAGGGCCCGTATCCATTGATTGTTCGAGTCTTCGATACCCCTGCTACTGATTACTTTTGCAATAGTGTCGTAGCCAGTGTAATCGCAAGCGCCCTCAATGTCGAATGTCGAGGAAGGTACACAAGGCCACTTCCTTGGAACGAAAAGTTCCTTCTATCTTCTTTACAAGATAGTCAATGACACCTTCTGTGGTTTAGCCTTTCCTGTACTCAAACTGACTTGAGTGCGGACGGGTACACATTTCTAATCGGCCTCTAATATAAACATTAATAAGTCTCTCAATTGTTTTGAGAACAAATGATATTAGACTTAAAGGTCTATATAATTTAGGCAGCTCACTAGGCCTATTACCTGGTTTGGGAATAAATATCACATTGACCAGTTGTAGCTGGCTCTAAATAACTGGCTACTGGCATTTCGCAGCGTTTTCTGCATGTGCCACGTTTGGATCGTCTTAATTTAGAGTTGTACTCAGTAGAGTCGAACCTATATTCGTCACAACTCTTCGTACGTTTATGTAGAGTTGAAGAGTTTTCTGACTTGCTTCCTAAGCCATTCCACCGGGGAACCTTTCGTCTACAAAAACTTGTTTTTGCGACGCAGCCGGTCATGATAGGAAGAGAACAACTGATCATTACGTTGATATGCTGCCTCATCTAAGGTTTCCTTTAAACTTAATAGATGTGACAAGCAAATCTACTTTTGAGAGGACAAGTCCCCGATATAGATTCTAGTCCGTAGACTTTGGATCATATTTAGAAGAAGAGTGTACCAGTTTGTCAGGAAAGTCAAACCTGAAATTTGTTGATGGTCTGATAGCGAGTGATCGTCGGACACATGCCAATTGTTTTAAAACATCTTCATCGAATTCTTACTGGTAGAAGGCGATAAGAACCAGTTCCACTTTTCCATGCAATACACGCGCCATACACGACGCGACACGTGGAATATCCAAAATGGTGTGTGAGACGTAGCTGCTTACAAAATTTCAGCTCTCTAGGTCGTGTGAAAGGTGGTTAAAATGGACCTCAAGCAATTCGAAAAAAAAATAAAATGTTACTCTCGATTTCACTCCCCAACCCCAATTTGTGTACCGCGGGCTATATTGAAAATCGATTCTTAAGGAGGAAACTCTAATGAACTCCAAAAAGGGCAATTACCCTTGCGAGAGTAATGTTACAAGGGCCCTCTTCACAAATATTTCAAGCACCCGTCATTCATTGACTTCCGTTGTTTGTGACGCTCAACGAAAGCAGCTCCCAGTGTGCCAAAACTGTCAAACTATAATAAACACCGATAATTCAAACTAAATGACATTTTCTCATTGTCACAAAAAATTATATTATTCATGACAACTCATTTCGCCTGCCTCATTTGCTTGGAACTCTTCCGAAAATGCATTATCCAACTCCACTTGTAACAACTTTAATTCATTTAAACATCAAACTACAGATGCCAATATTAATTAGTCCATTAGCAGTGTTACTTGTAACTGCTTACCATTTACCCCTTAAGCATCCTCCGCAAACGCGCACATTTCCGAGGAGTTAAGTGCAAATTTAGTTTCAGAATTGTTCACATTCGAGTGCGTTTCGTAAAACTCAACATGGAAGCCAACTTTTGCTTCTCGGTACGAGTATGTCGTTCGTTACAGAATGGCATACTACACCAAAGAATATATTATTTGCTTTGTAAATGCGTATGATTGTATGATTGGTGGGTGACCCATAAAATTCAACGTAAAAGTGAATACTCAGATGGGGTTGGAATCCAGTCAAAGTAAACCAAATCGAGTGCGTTTCGGGGCATTTTACCATTTGCGTGAATGAAATAAATGTTCAAGTGTACAAGAAGGTAGCAATTAAACGAAGCCGGAAAATATAAAATGCACACAACGCAGAGGAACAGTACAGCATCGATTTACACGTTGACCTGGATTATTTTCATCAAAATGTTAAAACGATGGCAGGATCGAAAAGGCAAAAGCAGAATGTGAAGTCAAAGGCGTAATTAGGTTCCATTAACCCTTTGAGTACCGAATTATTCCCCACGAGCATAAAATAATATTTCCGGCTTCAGTAGTATGAACACATCAAGGAACACAGAAATCAACCGGCCGAACCTATTGAATCCTACCAACTTGCTATTGCTGCCATTGACCAAATAATTGACTCGTCTGACTCCCTTGAAGGGATCCTTATTTTCTGCGACTTTAATTTGCCTCAACTGTACTGGACTCCATCGGATGATGAATTCTTTTTCATCGCTTCATATACCAACTCTCTTCATAGATCGGCTTACAGACTCAATTCTATGCTAGGATAGAGGCATACTTAACTACATAAGTAGGCATTTAGTAGACCATATCTACGCAACTGATCCGATTAACTCCTCTCACTCGCTTTGTCCCCTATCTCTATCCCCCCCTCTATTTTTCTCGGGGATATGAATGCAAAAATAGATAGGGAGCCAGTATTTAGGAAGTACATTGAAACCCATAGATAACACGAGAACACTTATGACAGTGGGCAACGAGTCATAAGGATGGCAGCAAGCAATAATTTGGTCGTTGCGAGTATAAGCTTTGAGCGTAAAAATATCCAAAAATGCTGGAACCACTCGCAATCAGATAGACCACGTGCTGATAGAGCGCCGCCACAATCCGAACCTGATGAAGGTACGAACGTACCGAGCTGCCAACGTCGACTCGGCCCACTATCTTCTTGGTATGGGGCTCCGAGAACGGCTGAATCAGCCTAGGCCTAGGTGTTGCCATTTTTGGTCCTAGGATAGGGTCCCAGAAAGTCAATGTATAGGCGTTGAAATGGTCGTTCTGTTACAGTCTGTACCCCCATTGGAGGTCTATTTGTCCGATTCATGCTTTTATTGCACTTGCAAGTATCACAGTTTTTTATAAAGTCATTTACATCTATAGTCATTCCAGGCCAAAAATATTGCTGTCGAAGTTTATGGAGGGTTTTATGGATCCCTCCATGTCCCGCAGCTGGAGAGTCGTGTGCCGAGATAAGAAGACCCTCTCCCAACCCCGACGGTACCCAGAGCTTCCAAGCTCTGTCTTCCTGGATGGTATCCCCGGTACGTATATCTGTCCTTTTATAAATGTAGTCGTCTGAAATGCATACGTCTGGAAATTTATTCTCGTTCTCTTTTATCGTTTTACGAAGGTTTTCATACTCCTCCGAAGAAAAATGCGCCGAGTTAAAGTCAATGTCAAGTCGTTCTGTATCAGCCGTGATCTCCTCCATATGGACGCGAGAAAGAGCATCTAGTACTACATTCTGAGTGCCTTTTCGATGCTCAATGGTAAAATTAAATGCCTGCAGCTTAAGTCTTTGCCTTTTTTCAGGCATTCCGTCATTGGTGCAGTAATCGTGGAATCGTACCATCCATTCATCCCTAAGTACCGTCTGAGTTGTTTTGGAGTCCTCGGAACTGGGAACCGCTCAACTGCTGACACTTTGGCTGAATCAGTCCTAATGCACCCGTCGCCCACAATATACCCAAGGTATTTAATCTCCTTTTGGCAAAATTTACTTTTCTCAACATTTATCGTTAAGCCAGCATTGCGAAGACACCCAGCGACGTCCTCTAGCAAACCCATATGGCTTTCGAAGTCCGGAGAGCAGACAAGGAGATCGTCAAGGTAAACAAAGACATTGTCTTTGAGCCTTGACGGTATCACCTTGTCCATAAGCCGACACATTCTCTGGGCTGCATTGCACAAGCCAAATGGCATTACTGTAAATTGATACAGTGGCCGCCCAGGGACTGTGAAGGCCGTTTTCTCTCTGGACTTCTTCTCCAAAGGGATTTGCCAGAAGGCGTCTTTCAAATCGATACCCGAAATGAACGGCCTAGCAATATGACTCGTCTGAGATGTCGGGCGTAAAAAAGAAATGGACACGCCTTAAGAATACTGTCATTAGTATTGCTGACTCCATCTAAGGCAGTAGTCGTAGAGATCGGAACGACTGGTTTGATGATGAATGTAAGCTAGCGATTGAACGAAAGAATGTTACGTACCAAGCAATGCAACAATCTCATAAAACGCGGACACGTGAAGATGAAAATAGAGAGCTCAGAAGATATTAAAAAACAGTTCATTGGCGAAAGAAAGCAGCCGGGGAGAAGAATCTCGTCCATGAACTAGAACAGTACAGAGAGCAAGGACCGCAACAGGCGTCGAAGTTCTACCAAAGAGTCCGCGGTATGACGCAATATACACCTCGTGGCACATAATGCAAAGACAAGGATCTGATCGCTGATCTTAAAGGCATCTTAGAGCGATGGGAAGAGCATTATCATGAGTTACTAAATGGCCAACTAACTGAGGAATTGGAGGCTAAGCCAATAACCAAAGACCACAGTATGCTACCTGCTGCCACCAAGCACTGACGAAGTTGGCAGAGCGCTAAATCGGCCCAAAAAAATTATCAGATCAGAAGTTATCCCAGTGGAGCTAAGTAATCAAGATGTCCCGCAATACACAAAGCATTTCAGGAACAGGAGGAACAAGCGATGCTAGAAGACAGGCGAAGTGGCATCCTGTGCCCCAAACATAAGAAGGGAGATATCACGATATCCAGCAATTATCGAGGTATATCGTGGGCGCCGTGGCTCAGTGGTAATGCACATGGCTGCTGCGCAGGAGGTTCAGGTTCGAATCCCAGCAACACCAAAAGTTTTTTTCACGGTGTCCCACCTCTCGCGAATGGGTGACAAACGTTCCGAGAGTAATTTAACCTTGTCACGGAAAGCTTCTCAATTCGCCGTTCGGATCCGGCCTTAAATTGTAGGTCCCTTCCATTTGTGTCCAAAAAATTAACATGTGCAGCACAAATGGTCGCGAGAAGTTAGGCCTTGGACCGCAATGGTCTGTCGCGCCAAATATTATTATTATTATCGTTGTTGAGTAATGTATTGTTAAGTGAGATTTTCTCCTCTATCCTTTAAGACAGGATAGCCCCATACGCTAAAGTCATAACTGGTTCATACCAGTGTGGCTTCACATACAGGAAAATCAACAACTGATCAGATTTACACCCTTAGGCAGGTGACGGAAAAATGTCTAGAGTTTCAAACCTCACTACACAACCTTCTTATAGACTTTAAAGCCGCCTATGATAGCCTAGCCAGAGTATAGCTTACATAAACTTACATATAAACTGACACGACTATGTATGCCAAGTAAAAATATCCTGATCACTATCGAGCACATTCAACATCTATAACGGGCTCCGACAAGGGGATGAACTCGCCTGCGTCCTCTTCAACATGGCGTTGGAGAAAGTGATCAGAGACTATGACGTAACGGCGAGAGCAAGAATCCTCTATAAGTCCATTCAAATACTGTCTTACGCACACGACATTGATATCGTTGGTAGAAACCCAAGAGCTGTACAGGAAGCTTTCATCCAGATCGAGCGGGCGGTATGAAATCTGGAGCTGCACATAAATGAGAGCAAAACAAAGTACATGGCGGCCACGTCTGCGAGTAGAAGATCTAACACTGGTCCCTCAATTCAAGAATTGGAGCTCGAATTTAAAGTAATGCAATCCTATAACTATCTCGGGTCAACTGTAGCATCCGATAACAGCATGAAAGCAGAAATACGCATACGGTTTCTCAAATGCAACAAAGCCTACTTAAGTCTGTCAAGACTCTTCAAATGCAGGAATTTAACCATGGAAAATGGTCATACTAGAACTAATATATGGATCCGAGACTTTGGTGCTTAGCTAAAAGCATTCTGACCTGTTAGAAAAGTCTTACGGATAATTGTTGACCCCGTATATGAGGAAGGACGATTTCGGAGATTCTATAATGACGAGATCTACGAGCATTACCACGATGTCGACATCGTGAATAGAATTAAGCTCAGTGGGCTCCGGTGGGCACGACACCTAGTTCCCATGAGCGAAGAGTATCCTGCTCGGAAGGTCCTTTGCGGTAGAATTTATGGAACACGGCGGTAATGCCGGTCAAGCCCACGCTGGAAGGATAGCATAGACCAGGACGCCCAGAGTTTAGGGAAGCCAAATTGGATTATATTGGTTCGAAATTGGGACCAGTGGAGGGATTTTTTGCGGGAGGTCAGGACCGAAAACCAGTTGTAGAACCAAATATGATGTGATTGCCCTGAGCTATGGGGACTATTATTTGCATGGATGAAGCCAATACTGTTCTTTGCAGTAGGAATAAATGAGACACGTAAGCGAGCCCTAAACTACGCATGTAAACTAGCTACTAGCTACGAGCTATGTGTGAAATCGGTAACATACTTTCGGTCGGTAAGACCATATTTACTGATTTCCGCCAGAAGTTTAGCCTAAGCACTATTAAGAGAGAAGAGTGAGAGCGGTCAGAAAAGGTCGCGGATACCTTGGAGTAGCGGGATCACGATAGCCAAATGAGAGTGCGGTGTTCTTCGCGCTTCTCATTTAGCGATTAAATAGAATAGTTTTGTTACTAGGAGAGCGGAAAGTTCGGTGGATCGAAGGGCAGACTGGTTTACTTAATTTAACCAAAGAAAAATGTCTTTAAGCTCTTTGGGGAGCTCACAAAAATTCAATCGAATTTTGAGTTGTGTCACTCAAAATGTAAAAGAAATCTATTCAAGTTCTGAAGGAACTTGCGCAGATTCATAAGAGGTGGAGTATTTTGATTCAAAATAGCACAGAATGTATTCTTGGTTCGAATGAACCGGGTAGGGAACTGGTTCAATGGCGCTGAAGTTTTCATATAAGCACGATTCTGGTGTGGTTTGGTTTCAAGCCTTAAATCGTTCGCTATTTTGAAAAACCATATCGGTGTGAGGAAAAAACGGAAAATACTTTTAAAGTCGCTATGGTTGTTATTGGTTATTTTTGCCTGCTTATGCACGGCAATACTCACCCACTGGTTAGGTGTCCGACATTTTGTATTATTTTTTTCATGCTATTGTGAGGTAACATAACCCATTCCCCATTTTGGCCGTCGTCGACTGTGTACCGGCCGTGCTGGGTATCGTTCGGATGTTTTTAGCGATTGTTCTATTCGGTTGTATACGGATATGGTTATAAAATCGGTATATTAGGTTATTTGAATGCTGTGTGACGACAGTAGTCATATGTACAATGACTAGCTTAGTTACAAAGTGTTGCAGTCATTTCAGTCTTTGGAGGCAGGTCGAAAGCTAACTATACTGCGTGTAGCCCATAGTCTAACGATATAAATTGCCCTTGGGGAAGGATAATACATCATTATCATATTCGACTTCAAAACTTCAACCCTCCTACAAAAATTTCTCCACCACAATTAGTCAAGCGATGTGAGTGGCCATTAAGAAAGGAAAATATGATATTTGGCTCAACAACTGGAATCTAGTCCTGGCCCCCCCCGCACAAAATCTCTTCACCCTCTCTCTTTTAAAGTTGATGGCATCCAGTTTGGTTTTAGATGAGCGGTTCAAGCGAGTGAAAAGGAACCATTGTCGAGAAGATAATTTACAGTCAAATTTATGTAACATGCGGTGAAAGTGGCAAGACAAGGACGCAAAGAGTTTAAGTTTTCCAAATACTGGATGATACTGTAAGACGGAGCAGGTATAAAGCACAAGAACCAGGCTTTCTTGTATTCAATAAATATAAGATTTGTTCTTTTTTGTTGGATAGAACTACTAAAGAGTTAGCTATCGAACGAGCTATTTTACTATACTGAGTTAAGATATTAATTATTAGTATTCTCTGGCAAATCACTATAAATAGCTTTGTAGTTGAACACCGATACCTAAGTGTTCTAATTTTCCTATTATTTGGGACATACGGCCAGCAGTGTTCGAAAAGTTGGCCCAAAATTGGACGTCAATGATGCGCCTAGTCGAGAACAGCCGCCAGAAATCCTTTTTCAAGTATTAATGCCATATATTGATTTTTCAAGTAAATACAACAATCTGATTAAAATTAAATTTTTTGTGTTATTTTTTACAATTTAAAGCTCTATTGAGCTAAAAAAAACACCCAATATCTTAAATACACATACAATTTGCACCCAATTGACGATGAACAAAATGCAATGAAATCAATCAAGAAGTTACACAGTGCGCAGCTTTATAACCGTTATCACCATTGATAAATCGCCTCTGCGACAAAGACAAACACCCGGAACCCATTAAACGACATGAATGTAAGCTGCAAATCTTGCAGGAGCGCAAAGTCGTCGTCAGAGCGACAAAATTGTCGTTCGTTGTTCAATTTTTTTATTCATCTGTCGGAACAAACGACAATTACATTTTATATCGAAACTCAAAACTTCTACAAAGTCAATTTCAGTTTCATTTGATGAGGGAGGGAGTGAAGGAGGAAAACCCCCACAAGCAGTAAGAACAGCCATTTCAACATTTTTTACAGAAGGACGAACAAATAACGAAACATTGGGGTAACAAATTTTTTGTTGTTGGACCAAGGGAAGGCGGATGGATGCATACTTCATAGAATAAAAGATACTGGGTAACAGTGCTAAGCATAAAAATTTTTACTTCCGTTTCCGTTTCACTAAACATAACAGGGGCAATAACAACAACGGCAACCAACCAGACACTGGCAGACAACTTGACAGGGCGAGCGCTACAACATAACACTTCATAAAAAATGCTTAGCACTCTTCGCGTGGCGTTCAACAACACAACAGAACAGAGCAGCAACATTAGCGATTTGTTCGAGCGTGAGGTCCTGATGTTGATGGTGATGGTGTTGTTGCAGCTGCCGCTGCTGGTGATAGCGCACGGACATAACTCACACAAAGGACACAAAAGGACAAAAAATAAAAACTGCCACTTGAAACGTTCATATCTTGTTATTTGGAAGGGTGTGCTTGTGCTTGGTTTTTGTTTCAAAATGTTTTCAACTAATTTTGAGTCGGTGGTGGTCGGTCGGTCACTCAGGTGGACGAAGCGGGAGATGTGCCACTGCTGCTTGTTATAAAAGATGATGATGGAGAGGTGTTCCTTATCAACCCAGTATGATTAGGAGTTTTGCATGCCTTGCAAACAGGTTATATGCCAAATATATTACCGTGTTAATATCTTGAGTGCTAATCCTTCTGAATTTGACTATATACGAGTGCTTTAAAGACCCGTGAAATCAATAATACCTTCAAAATCTTAATAAATCGGATTTTATATTAAAAATTTAAATTCATATAACAAGAGATGAAGCTTGTAACGAAGCTACTCATTAAATGAACAGCTCCGCCACATACCGTACGACTAAATTCAGCTTTTGGTCGATACAAAATATCATCTAGAGTGGCTTAATCGGCAAAAGCGGACGGACGACATGCAAACGGCACAAGTTCAAATCCGATTCCGGCCCATAGAACTCAACCTCAAATTCGCTCAAATTTCGCTCAAAAATCACAGAAACAAAGCAGTAGGAAATTAGCCAACAAGACGTGGCATCCAAACAGTGGGTGACGGGGCGACTAGGCCTAAAATTACAACAAGAAAATACGAAATAAATTTGAAAAATAAATTAAAAGACATGTCTTCTTTTATTTTCTCTCAGCCAAAATAATTCGCAAACGGTTGAAAGAAAGAAGTAATGACCTAGAGAGCTAGAACCGATTTCCAGTGTGCTAGTCCTACTACACCAACCTATGCAATTTTTTCAATGAAGTGTTTGCCGAGCATAGCCAGTCGCCCAAACCGCCGTTTTGCAAGTCCCACCCAAAAAACTTTTATAAATGACGAGTCAATCGAATCTAATTGGTCAATTTTGCCGATCGACCGCTCATTTTTTCCCCCTGTTTCACATTTTAAATAGTCAGCTGAGAGACGTGGTTGAATACCACTCTCAGCTGACCACCTAGCTCCGTTCAATTGGAGAAGGTGCGAGTCAATCGACTCCAACGGTTCTGGATTCTGGTCAGCCTTTCTGACCGACCGCGTTCTATTCCCCCTGTTTTTTTACATTTTGATTGTCAGCTGAGAGGCGTGCTTGAATACCGCTCTCAGCTGGTCATCTAGACCGTTTAACTTTTTGATCGCCTGCCGAACAGCCTGCTCTCGGTTGACCATCTGTCCCATGTTTGTCTGTATTTTCAACTACATTGAGAACCTTTTTAACCACCTTCCACACGACCTAGAGAGCAAAAGAGAGTCCAAAATATCACTTTTTTATATTCCCAGTATGACTCGTGTCGCGTGTGTTGCGCGTGATGGGTTGAAAAATTATTTTTTTCGACTTTTTAACCAACTTCCACACGACCTAGAGAGATGAAATTTTTTGAGTGTCTAAGTCCAAAATGGCATTTTTTATATTAAAGTGTCTAAGTCCAAAATAGAATTTTTTATATTACACGTATAGCGCGTGTGGCACGTGTGATTGGTTGAAAATTTTTGTTTCGACTTTGATGTCTTTTTTAACGACATTCCACTAAACTTAGAGAGCTGAAATTTCGTTAGTGGCTAAGTCCAAAATAGCATTTTTTATATTCCGCGTGTGGCGCGTGTCGCTTGTCATGTGTCGCGTGTGATGGGTTGACATTTTTTTTTGACTTCTTTGAGGTCCTCTTTAACCACCTGACCTAGAGAGCTGAAATTTTGGGGGTATATCAAAGTCAAAAATAAATTTTTTTTATTCCGCGTATGACGAGTGTCGCGCCTGGCGCGTATGATGAGTTGACATTTTTTTTTTGACTTCTTCGAGGTCCTCTTTAACCACCTGACCTAGAGAGCTGAAATTTTGTGAGTGTGATGCGTGTGGCGCGTGTGATTGGTTGAAATTTTTTTTTTTACTTTTTGAGGTACTTTTTAACCACCTTTCACACGACCTATGAAGCTGAAATTTTGTGAGTGGCTAAGTCCAAAATAGCGTTTTTTATATTCCACGTATGACGTGTCGCGTGTGGTGCGTATGATGGGTTGACATTTTTTTTTTACTTCTTTCTGACCTAGAGAGCTGAAATTTTGTGAGTGTGATGCGTGTGGCGCGTGTGATTGGTTTATCTTTTTATCTATTTCTTTTTAACTTGTGAGTGTCTAAATCCGAAATATAATTTTCTATGTTTCGTGTATGACGCGTGTTGAGTTTCTCATTTTTTCAGATCTTTTTTAACCACCTTTCGCACGACCTAGAGGGCGACTCGATGCCAAGGTTCAATTATGATATCCCGTGTTTGACGCGTGTCGCGAGTAGCATGTGGCGCGTGTGAAGCGTGTTTCGATGTAAACATAAAAGTTTGTACCCGAAAAACTAAGGTCTTGTTACATTTACTTGTTACTTAATCTTTAGATCCGAACTAAGAATTTTTCTGAAACTAATAGCTCTGTCGATTTGCATGGTAGAGTTGAGATTTTTCTCTCGTGGTTTTGGTTTGACGTTGTAAATATTTGCAAACTCTACCCGGGATATGGTTTGATTTTGCGTTTTATTTTCCAAGTCTCGTAATCGACACAGTAACATTGCGAATGCGATGGCGAAGAGAGAGAGAGAGAGAGCAAACTAATTTCTGTAAAATTTTGTTTCGGGCTGGCGTTCTATTTCCAAAGCATTCACCACGAAAACGAAGTCTCTTTGACAGCTTACACGTGGGTATTGTTTCGGGTATGGTTTGATCTAATTGAAAGAGGCATAAGACTCCTTTTTTAAAAAATATGTAATACCTTTGACAGACTGGCATGCTTCGTTTGTAGTTTATAAGAAATCTGCTAATGGCGACAGACTGAATTCTATTCAAAAAAGCAAAAATTATAAACCATTTTGTTATGCGAAACAACACTATAATTGCTTAAATATAATGCATAGTCATACTCCTCTTGCTGTCAACATATGCTCCGGCAGGAGTATTTACAGGGGGTGCAACTATATAATATAATGTATATGTATTCATTCTTTAAATTATAGCTTAGTCAAGTAAAATGACAAAATTTTGCATAACAATGCTTGAAGTTTTTATAAAAAAATAAGTTTTCTCAAAGTTTACACTAAAAAAAATAGATAACCATTCATTTATAAAGTTATATATAACAAATAACAGAAAACATTTAATATTACATTTTCTTATTTAATTAATTAAATTTTATATTTTCTTCTTTCAAGCCAGTGGTGCAAGTGTCGGCAGGGGGACCTCCATCATGGCTGTCAAATTTAATTTATTCAACTAATCAAAATTTTTTATCTAGTGTCAACATCAGCTGTAGTGAAATCGTTCAACTCTGATAAACGAGCTCCATTAACTAGTTTTGAATAATCAAGTTTCGTAACTAGTAGTTGAGTGAAAATCGAAAAACGAGGAAAGGGACGAGCCGACGAGCTAGTTTAAGTAGGCTATTGCTAAGGTACAAGTCTCCTTGCGAGAAAAAAAACTAATTTGGTTATTATCAAATAAGTAGATATATGGAATCAATTCCGACGACTTTATTGACTTAATTAAGATGGCGGCAATTATGTCAATGAGTCTGAAACAAGTCTTCGTTTCGTAAAGGACCTAGGCATAATAAGCTCCGTTAAATTTCCTAAAACGAAGCCATCGTGTTTTTTTAATAGCGCAACTTAACAAAGCTTAATTGAACTATTCAGAGTGCAAAAATAAATAAAATTTGTCATTAGTATTACTCACCAGAATTTCTAGGTCCAGACCCCAAAGAGAAGCAGATGCAGAAGCTCATTATTAAGTCAAAAGTGATCAAACGAATATTCGCCTTCGTTAAATTAAAAGAAATAAAAAAGGACAACAACCCCTTAAGAGAACGTTCTACTCCAACTCACACAACGTTTGACGACACATCGCTATTGCGAGAAACAAATTCATTTCAATCAAACTGATTTACTGTCCGTCCTTCACTTCAATTCAATTTATTTAATGTCAGGTAATATCGAAAACGGACGTTACGACAGAACGAGCGGAAACTGATGTGCCCCAAGTCCATTATGCTCCCGTGTTGGGAAATTCATCTCACTCCTTCACTCCCTTATCCATTCCGCACACACTTCTTACCTTTTGCTTTTCGTTATTTGTCTCAGAGAAGAAGTTTACATTAAGTTGGCACCGGAAGTACGAGTTGAGTGCGAGTTCGAGGGACAGGAGAGTGTATTCGGACGTACGCACATTAGGGTGAACCAGAAAATTTCACTTTTGGTGGTGTCTTTGTGGAATTTGATGTAACTCCACCGTCTCTATTAACTATGTAAGGTATAAGGAAATTCATTGACGCAGCACTGTTAACTAAATGTAAAGAGCGCTTTAATTATATTCCTTATTGCCTCTAGATATCCAGTTTTTCGAATCAGGAACTGAAAGAAGGATGACGAGATACTAAAAAAAAACTTTTGTCTTCATTTTCATACAACCCTCACGTACATGACTGTAGGTTAGTGCATACGAGTAATAACTCTGCCCTAGTTCCATTACTCACCTGTCACCGACATCAATCCTGGCGATTTGTTAGCAAACGAAGTCAGGCGGAAACTGGCCAAGAAACTGAAAAAGAGTTACAAAAAAAAAACTGTCTTACTTTTAGAGTCGCCGCAGTGGAGATGGCTGATGGTTAGATCGAAGGTCGAAAACGATACTTATAGCTAAGCGAAAATGAAGTATAGGTAGGGTCTAACGTGGACTCGGACCATTAGTTACTTTTGTATGTGGACACAAATTGTTTTCCTGTTTTGTGAAAATGGATATCCCCTTTGGCAGATTGGTTGATAAATGGCTTCGCATTTATTTTTGGTAGTTGAGAAATGTCAATGCTCATCTAAAGAGGAAGCCTTCCGGATATTCTACTCTATTTTGAGTTTTTAATCACAAATTTTGGTGAATACTTAAGTAGTAGTATTGGATAAGTATGTGTATTTCGTTTAATTTAAGTTTTCAAATTTAGGAAAGTTGTTGTAAAAGCTTGAGCAGGTTCCTCTAAACAACTTACTTCAGTGGCGCTACAGTTCAAAGTAAACATGGTTCTCAACTATGTCTCTCAAATTAGCACTACCTTTTGCTAATTAACACCTATCCTTTGCAAGACACTATCCCCTTGTACGTGCCATACAGAGCGAGGCGTTCCTCTTCCGGCTTTTCATTCTTTTCGTTTTATTATTATTATTATTTTTGCTGGTGGACTGTAAAGCCTTGTGCACTGCGACCTTGAGGTCTATTGTGCATCCCAGATGTTTTACCAAATTATGTGGTTGCTCAGTTCCTTTGTAAACGCTAATTCGATTGGTTTGGCATTTGGCCAGAGAAATGTTTTATTCTTTTCCGGGTGAGGCTGCACATATGAAGAGTATGTGCTCTGATGTTTCTTTTGACTCGTTACAGAATTGGCAGCGGTCCAATGGGGATTTACCAATATTCGAGAGATGCCTTTGGAATGGGCCGTGACCTGTCAAATCCCAGACTAGTGTTCTTAGCGAATGGCGGTCCAGTTTGAGGGCCCTGTCCATGTGACTGATGTTGTATTTGAGAAGTTTTTTGGCCAGTCGATGACACCCATTCCGTTTCGATGGCAGAGTTTCCCATTCTTTAACTCTCTGAAGGCTCAGGCTCCTTCTGCTCCTTCTGTTGCACAGAGATCTGCTGCCTCGTTTCCTGATATGCCTGAGTGTCCACATTAGAGTGATTTTGTTGGTTTTGGCCAGTTCTTTTAAGTGGCAGAAGCAGCTCTAGGTTGTTTTAGAATAAAAGACTAGACTTTTCGGCACTAGCAGTGCTGTTTGATTATCTGAGATCAAATAGATCTCGGTTCTTCTGTACCTTCTTTTGATACATTCTAGTGCCCAGGCTTCTATTGCTATGGTTTCCGCCTGAAAGACTGTTGGAGATATGCCCAGGGGTATTGATTAATCCGAAAACCCCTGCTGCGTTTCCTGTATTTATTTTTGATCCGTCTGTGTACCAGATGGATGCATGGTGTGGAAGGTTACTTGTGATGTTCTCAACTTGATTTCGTTCGGGCATTCTTATCGAGAAATTCCTTTGGAAATTAGTTGTGTTTATCGTTATGTCTGATGGTTACATTTTCCAATCAAACACGACCCCTAGGTATTTGGCTTCGGGCATCAATTTAAAGGTTTTGCCTTGGAATTGTAGTGCTGGAAGCGTTATTTTGTTCCGTTTTGTGAAAAGTGTGCAAACTATCTTTTCTGGATTGACGCTTAAGCGTTGCACCAGTCTTTTACTACTTTGAGAGCATATTGCATTCGATTGGTTAGTGTGCTCTCGAATTTACCTCTAACCATTAGAACAAGGTCATCTGCGTAGCTGATGCTTGTTAAGCTGTCATTCTTTAGCCTGTCCCATAACTGGTCCATCACTAATAGCCGCAGAAGAGGCAATAATACACCGCCTTTTGGGCATCCTCTGGTTGCTGCTATTGTGATGTTTTCGTCACCGAATGAGGCCTGAATTTTCCTGCTTTTTAACACGCTTATGACCCATCCTAGAATAGAGGAGTCAATACCTCTTGATCTTACCTGTGAATGAATTACTTCGAAGCTGGTATTGTGAAAAGTATATCAGTTAATGTGCATAGTAACATTTCTTTGCTTCGAAGTGTATCTTCGATTTCGTTTGTCAGCACATGTAGGGCTGTTTCAGTTGATTTGCCAGTTTGATATGCGTGTTGACTGTGGTTTAGGAGTTTCGGTAGGAGAAGATCCTTGCATGGACCGAATGAGTTTACCGCCAAGCGATGATGAGAAGATCCTTGTATGGGCCGAATGAGTTTACCGCCAAGCGATGATGAGAAGATCCTTGTTTGGGCCGAATAAGTTTACCGCCAAGCGATGATGAGAAGATCCTTGTTTGGGCCGAATAAGTTTACCGCCAAGCGGTGATGAGAAGATCCTTGTATGGGCCGAGTGAGTTTACCGCCAAGCGATGATGAGAAGATCCTTGTATGGGCCGAATGAGTTTACCGCCAAGCGATGATGAGAAGATCCTTGTTTGGGCCGAATAAGTTTACCGCCAAGCGGTGATGAGAAGATCCTTGTTTGGGCCGAATAAGTTTACCGCCAAGCGATGATGAGAAGATCCTTGTTTGGGCCGAATAAGTTTACCGCCAAGCGGTGATGAGAAGATCCTTGTATGGGCCGAATGAGTTTACCGCCAAGCGATGATGAGAAGATCCTTGTTTGGGCCGAATAAGTTTACCGCCAAGCGGTGATGAGAAGATCCTTGTTTGGGCCGAATAAGTTTACCGCCAAGCGATGATGAGAAGATCCTTGTTTGGACCGAATGAGTTTACCGCCAAGCGATGATGAGAAGATCCTTGTATGGGCCGAATGAGTTTACCGCCAAGCGATGATGAGAAGATCCTTGTTTGGGCCGAATAAGTTTACCGCCAAGCGGTGATGAGAAGATCCTTGTTTGGGCCGAATAAGTTTACCGCCAAGCGATGATGAGAAGATCCTTGTTTGGGCCGAATAAGTTTACCGCCAAGCGGTGATGAGAAGATCCTTGTTTGGGCCGAATAAGTTTATCGCCAAGCGATGATGAGAAGATCCTTGTATGGGGCGAGTGAGTTTACCGCCAAGCCTTGATGAGAAGATCCTTGTATGGGCCGAATGAGTTTACCGCCAAGCGATGATGAGAAGATCCTTTTTTGGGCCGAATAAGTTTACCGCCAAGCGGTGATGAGAAGATCCTTGTTTGGGCCGAATAAGTTTACCGCCAAGCGATGATGAGAAGATCCTTGTTTGGGCCGAATAAGTTTACCGCCAAGCGGTGATGAGAAGATCCTTGTTTGGGCCGAATAAGTTTATCGCCAAGCGATGATGAGAAGATCCTTGTATGGGCCGAGTGAGTTTACCGCCAAGCGATGATGAGAAGATCCTTGTATGGGCCGAATGAGTTTACCGCCAAGCGATGATGAGAAGATCCTTGTTTGGGCCGAATAAGTTTACCGCCAAGCGATGATGAGAAGATCCTTGTTTGGGCCGAATAAGTTTACCGCCAAGCGGTGATGAGAAGATCCTTGTATGGGCCGAGTGAGTTTACCGCCAAGCGATGATGAGAAGATCCTTGTATGGGCCGAATGAGTTTACCGCCAAGCGATGATGAGAAGATCCTTGTTTGGGCCGAATAAGTTTACCGCCAAGCGGTGATGAGAAGATCCTTGTTTGGGCCGAATAAGTTTACCGCCAAGCGATGATGAGAAGATCCTTGTTTGGGCCGAATAAGTTTACCGCCAAGCGGTGATGAGAAGATCCTTGTATGGGCCGAATGAGTTTACCGCCAAGCGATGATGAGAAGATCCTTGTTTGGGCCGAATAAGTTTACCGCCAAGCGGTGATGAGAAGATCCTTGTTTGGGCCGAATAAGTTTACCGCCAAGCGATGATGAGAAGATCCTTGTTTGGACCGAATGAGTTTACCGCCAAGCGATGATGAGAAGATCCTTGTATGGGCCGAATGAGTTTACGGCCAAGCGATGATGAGAAGATCCTTGTTTGGGCCGAATAAGTTTACCGCCAAGCGGTGATGAGAAGATCCTTGTTTGGGCCGAATAAGTTTACCGCCAAGCGATGATGAGAAGATCCTTGTTTGGGCCGAATAAGTTTACCGCCAAGCGGTGATGAGAAGATCCTTGTTTGGGCCGAATAAGTTTATCGCCAAGCGATGATGAGAAGATCCTTGTATGGGGCGAGTGAGTTTACCGCCAAGCCTTGATGAGAAGATCCTTGTATGGGCCGAATGAGTTTACCGCCAAGCGATGATGAGAAGATCCTTGTTTGGGCCGAATAAGTTTACCGCCAAGCGGTGATGAGAAGATCCTTGTTTGGGCCGAATAAGTTTACCGCCAAGCGATGATGAGAAGATCCTTGTTTGGGCCGAATAAGTTTACCGCCAAGCGGTGATGAGAAGATCCTTGTTTGGGCCGAATAAGTTTATCGCCAAGCGATGATGAGAAGATCCTTGTATGGGCCGAGTGAGTTTACCGCCAAGCGATGATGAGAAGATCCTTGTATGGGCCGAATGAGTTTACCGCCAAGCGATGATGAGAAGATCCTTGTTTGGGCCGAATAAGTTTACCGCCAAGCGATGATGAGAAGATCCTTGTTTGGGCCGAATAAGTTTACCGCCAAGCGATGATGAGAAGATCCTTGCATGGACCGAATGAGTTTACCGCCAAGCGATGATGAGAAGATCCTTGTATGGGCCGAATGAGTTTACCGCCAAGCGATGATGAGAAGATCCTTGTTTGGGCCGAATAAGTTTACCGCCAAGCGATGATGAGAAGATCCTTGTTTGGGCCGAATAAGTTTACCGCCAAGCGGTGATGAGAAGATCCTTGTATGGGCCGAGTGAGTTTACCGCCAAGCATTGATGAGAAGATCCTTGTATGGGCCGAATGAGTTTACCGCCAAGCGATGATGAGAAGATCCTTGTTTGGGCCGAATAAGTTTACCGCCAAGCGATGATGAGAAGATCCTTGTTTGGACCGAATGAGTTTACCGCCAAGCGATGATGAGAAGATCCTTGTATGGGCCGAATGAGTTTACCGCCAAGCGATGATGAGAAGATCCTTGTTTGGGCCGAATAAGTTTACCGCCAAGCGGTGATGAGAAGATCCTTGTTTGGGCCGAATAAGTTTACCGCCAAGCGATGATGAGAAGATCCTTGTTTGGGCCGAATAAGTTTACCGCCAAGCGGTGATGAGAAGATCCTTGTTTGGGCCGAATAAGTTTATCGCCAAGCGATGATGAGAAGATCCTTGTATGGGGCGAGTGAGTTTACCGCCAAGCCTTGATGAGAAGATCCTTGTATGGGCCGAATGAGTTTACCGCCAAGCGATGATGAGAAGATCCTTGTTTGGGCCGAATAAGTTTACCGCCAAGCGGTGATGAGAAGATCCTTGTTTGGGCCGAATAAGTTTACCGCCAAGCGATGATGAGAAGATCCTTGTTTGGGCCGAATAAGTTTACCGCCAAGCGGTGATGAGAAGATCCTTGTTTGGGCCGAATAAGTTTATCGCCAAGCGATGATGAGAAGATCCTTGTATGGGCCGAGTGAGTTTACCGCCAAGCGATGATGTGAAGATCCTTGTATGGGCCGAATGAGTTTACCGCCAAGCGATGATGAGAAGATCCTTGTTTGGGCCGAATAAGTTTACCGCCAAGCGATGATGAGAAGATCCTTGTATGGGCCGAGTGAGTTTACCGCCAAGCGATGATGAAAAGATCCTTGTATGGGCCGAATGAGTTTACCGCCAAGCGATGATGAGAAGATCCTTGTTTGGGCCGAATAAGTTTACCGCCAAGCGATGATGAGAAGATCCTTGTTTGGGCCGAATAAGTTTACCGCCAAGCGATGATGAGAAGATCCTTGTATGGGCCGAGTGAGTTTACCGCCAAGCGATGATGAGAAGATCGTTGTATGGGCCGAATGAGTTTACCGCCAAGCGATGATGAGAAGATCCTTGTTTGGGCCGAATAAGTTTACCGCCAAGCGATGATGAGAAGATCCTTGTTTGGGCCGAATAAGTTTACCGCCAAGCGATGATGAGAAGATCCTTGTTTGGACCGAATGAGTTTACCGCCAAGCGATGATGAGAAGATCCTTGTTTGGGCCGAATAAGTTTATCGCCAAGCGATGATGAGAAGATCCTTGTATGGGCCGAGTGAGTTTACCGCCAAGCGATGATGACAAGATCCTTGTTTGGGCCGAATAAGTTTACCGCCAAGCTATGATGAGAAGATCGTTGTATGGGCCGAATGAGTTTACCGCCAAGCGATGATGAGAAGATCCTTGTTTGGGCCGAATAAGTTTACCGCCAAGCGATGATGAGAAGATCCTTGTTTGGGCCGAATAAGTTTACCGCCAAGCGATGATGACAAGATCCTTGTTTGGGCCGAATAAGTTTACCGCCAAGCTATGATGAGAAGATCCTTGTATGGGCCGAGTGAATTTGCCGCCGCCAAGCGATGATAAGAAGATACTGGCTGAGCGTTTGTAAGACTCGGTTAAGATGAGGTATGGGTGCATGTTGATTTCCTCGTTTACGTCTTGGTTGTCTAGTATTGTACTGTCAGGGAAATGACTTTCTACCAGACATTTAAGCGTTTCTTGTCTAGAGGATGTAAGTTCACCGTTTGGTTTCTTACTGATCCGAGTGGGTTGTTGTGGTCAAGGGAGATAGGTTTGTGTAGTCGACAAGCTGTTGGCAGTTTGTCGATGCTTTTACAGAATTCTCTCCAGCTTTTTTTTTTGTTGTTTCTTGAAGCCACGATGTATCTGGTTAGGGCAGTTTTATAGGTTGGCCAGGTGTTTGTCCTCCTCTCGAGTCCTCTTCGTTTGGCCTCGAGTTCTTGATTCCACCATGAAACGTGCGCCTCTTGTGCGCCTGATGCGAATTACAGGGGCGCTTCTATGGTGGGCATTTATGATTGCCTCGGTACGTTCGCTGAGCTAATTGGGGTATGTATTCCAATAATGTTATGTTTGAGTTGGTCTAAGAAGACTTGCCAGTTAGTGCGTTTAGGGGTTCTCAAAAATGATTGAGCCCTGTTTGGTGTTTCTATGTTAAATCTAATAAACACGTTTAGGTTGGACAAATGCTGTTTTCCAACTACTCGGAAGGAGTCAAAAACTCCTGTAGTCCAGAACTCTTGCTTTCTGCTTTCTTTTATACCCAAGTAAGGGGATATTTCCTTTACTTAGCGCGCATATGTGCAGTACATAAATCTCAACTTATGTACATGCGCGCTGTACTTTGTCTAATCGTTTTTTTAATTTTTTGTGTCCTGTCTTAGTAATCAGGCGTATTCTGCCAGTATTTCCTTTGGGTTTTTTGTTGGTGCAATGCTTTGGAGCAGAGTAAAATTATAAATGCAATTTGTAATTTGGAGAAAAAAGTGGTTTGGGCTTTTATACAATTATAATTCAATTTAATAGGTTTTTTTCCCATAACGATGTAACAAATGGGGATCGAAATAGTTGTTGATGCTAATTTATGAAATAAATTTTATCGTCATAAGTGAGACGTTGTCACATCGAAATATTAAATTTACAAGATATGTCTAATGACATTTTAGTTTAAAACATCTCTGTCCTAGTTTCAATTTGATTCTGCAAGCAGTTCTTCCGAGAAAATACGGTCAAACCATTAGAGGTGAAGAGGGATCCTCTTCTGGTACTTTATTTATTATCCACCCAAGGTATTCAAGCCAGCGCAACCACTTTTTCAGTTCTATTATAAGGAATATGTGAAGCACATAAAACAGTCGAGACACAAACATAAAGAAGATCTTCGAAATTAACCCGTAAATTAATTCCGCATCACAGACGAAGCGGAATCGTAAATATAATTATCTAGAATCCGCCACCCACTAACACAATTTACCCCTCCCCAGTTGGCTGGGCGGCACACATTATAAAGCTGGACCAGGTGTATACTCTGTGGTACACTGGAGACTGAAAATGGATATCATACGAAGCAATTCCCACAGAGATGTGAATGGTAATGCTGCGGAGTACGCACCACATCACACACAGCAGCATAAAGCGTAAGGACGGACGATTTTACTGGGCACCTCATCATGTGTTTTATTTACAGAATAAATGAGCACGAGTGGCGACTTGCATTGGACATCTCTATTTGTGGAATTATTCCATTTCTATTCATAAATTGCACGCTCGGCCGCATCAGTGATTATGATGGGGTGGCGAAGGGAAAAACCATCAAACGGAAAAGTCGTCGTCGCCGTCTCCGTCGCCGCAATAAGCTTTAACGCTACACAACGAACAGATGTTGTACATTATTTATGTATGTGTGGACGACGGTGAAGCTTATTATCCACTCTTGTGTAGACCCGATCGCATTTGCTGCTTGAGTACCTCCATCATCCGGTTAACGGCAAAGCGTGCTCCTTTTGACCTTTTTCCATTTCATTTCCATTATATTTTTTCATTTTTTCTCCTGGCTTTCCATTTGTAGTGCAGTACTCGTAAATGGTACTTGGATCATTTGTACTCACATTAGCTGAGCAGTCATTAGCTAAGTGAGGAGTGCGGTAATTAGTGATATGCTTACGTCATGCCGTCTAATGAGTGTTCTGTGTATGTCAATTGGTCAGCAAGGTTGGTAAACTATGGCCATGGCATACTTTTCATTCTTTTATAAGATTCGTAAAGTGGGCAAAATACATACAACAAGCATTTGATGGACTGAACAATGAACACAATGGGCACCCCATTGGTGAACATTGGTGGAGTACGATTAAGAAGCGAATCAATCCTTCAACTAGAGGGTGTTCTTTTTGGTTAGATAGAACTTATTGAAGGGTTAACTATCCAAAAAGCAGCTGTACTAAGCTGACTGTAGACATTTTATTATTAGTATACTCTGGCAAATTTCCATGAATAGCGTCAAGCTTGTACAACGCTATCAAGTTATCCAAATTTACTTTGAAAATCAGTCGTCGATTGGGCTTCGTATGAAGCGTAGGACACTACGAACGTCAATGTTGATGAGATCACTAGTGTCGTTGTAGAAGAAAGTTCCCATATAGAGTTTACGTTTCTGGGAGGGGGCTGGACAAGTACAGAGAAGATGGATAATAGTCTCCTCCTCCTCCTCCTCTTCCATGCAGCTTCATCAGAAGTCATTCAAAAAGACTCCGAGTCTTACTGCACACATTCCCAAAAGACAGTGTCCCGTAATGACACCTCTACAATAGCTCCGATGTGCGATCTTTTCTGAGAGATCAAACACTTGGAGCGTTTCGGATGCAGCTTGGGCCAGATCTGTTTTGTCGCTATACAATTTGCACCGTTTTATATTTAGCATCGCGCTTTAACATGAGTTTGTGTGTGGAACCATATTCAGGTAAGAAGGGTAGGGTAGTTCCATGCTTGGCAAGTTCATCAGCCATACAGTTGCCCGGAATGTCTATGTGCCCCGGTGGATATTGAACTGCTCCGCCATCACCACGAGAGATGATCGGCAGTTAAGGGCTAGAATTGAATATTTAGAGACTGGTTCTAGGGATTTCAGTGCAGCTTGGCTATCCGATTGGATATGGATGGATATGACGTTTCTCTTCAGCCAATACAAGGCTTCACTGATCGGTATAATTTCAGCCTGAAAAACTCTACGGTGATTAGGATCACGAAAAGAGAACACACGGCATGCTCGCTAAGGGAGTAAGCTTGGCTATTGATTCCAGTATCCCTCTTGCCTGCCGTCCGTGAAGCAGCCTACCTTGCTCAAACGTAACTTGGTTGCCCTGAATTTGCTCTCTACCACTAAGTAAAGTGGGAATAGCCCAAGAATCGAGCCCATGCCCTCTATTAGGCAGCTTCTCATGCCTACTGTAAAACACAGGCACAATCTTTTAGTGAGCAGTTCCTATCGGTCCATGAGAAGCGGCAAGGGAACCCTCTACATATACTTTCCTTCAATTCCCATAGTGCGGTATCCGTAGATCTGCCCGCTCTGTATACATGCTGACTTAAATGTAGTGGTTATCTTTCCGGTACTCTTGACTTTCTAAACTTGTCAATATCATTTTCGGTATTCTTTAGAATGAACGAAGTTAGGCTAATTGATCTGTAAGACTTTGGATGGGAAGGATCATTTTTTTCCTACTTTAGGTATGAATACCATCTGTACAGACTCGTTTGTCTGTAGTTGATCATGAATAATCTTTAGCACATAAACTTTATAAAACTTGATTGTACAATAAGCACTTGAACTTGTGGTACTCGTAGTGGAGTTGCCATTCTCCAGCTTGCCGTTATATACCCGAGCGGCAAGCTACTTCTAAATAGTCTTAAAAGTTGTGGAATGGGGCTATCTAATCCATTTTGCATTACTGCAGGGGTAACCCATCCACAACTGCCCATTTATAGGGCTGGAAGCTTTTAACTACCCATCAGATTAATTTCTCCGTGCAGATTTCCGAGGCTTTCTTTCAGGCCTCCCTACTCGCTCAGAGGTTGGTTAATCCCATCTCGGTGTCGGTACTGGTAATTGTGCTACTTGGGAAGTGTGTTTTCAAGAAAAGGAGGGCTCTCTGCATCTCTTTTTCTGTAAACTTCCCCTTTTGTTCTATCAGCGATTTCTTGAGACCTTTAGCATCTTTTGCCATCACTTTAAACAGTCTGACAGACACTGTAGTAATGGCTACTTCCTTGCTGAATTAACATAAACTTCTGCGTTTGGCTCTTTTTACTTTTGTATTGTATGCTGTGAGAGCTTCTCTGTATTGCGGTCAAATGCCCCTCCTCTTGGCAGTTTTGAAGAGTTTCTGAAAGCTTTTCACTATCGGTTACTGGTAGATATGATTTTGATAATAACCTCAACTGGGTAAGCATTGTTAACCAGGTAAGGTTTAGTTGCTCTAGAGTCGTGATAACTTTCGGAGAGACCATTTCTGAATTAAGTCTTACTAGCTCGTCTTGCTATTCCATTCTCACATGCTCTCTTTTATATTACTGTTGAACGGCAGGTTCTAAGTTCAAATAATTGAAAAACTCAAAAAAAGCCTTTTTATGGTCCAGACCTCCCGCGAATGTCTTATCAACATCCCGAGTAATATCTGTAATAGTATCGTCTGCATACCCTCACCTGCATACTTTTGCCAATACAATCGATTTCTTCCTGAAGGTTTTTTCCATCTGGTGGTGATTTCTACTTTCTTTAAAGGAAAACCAGTTGCTTTGCCAACATTCACCTGATTGGCTATTCTATCTTATGTATTCGTTCTACACGGATGAGTTCATTGCTCATCTGGCTCGTAGTGTCATAACCTGCAGATTAGTTGGTGTCAGTATAATTAATGTTTGCTCCTTCGTGAATATGAAGGGTTTATTTTATCTCCATATTTGGATCTACTACTGAGGTCGGTGCTGGCTTCCCCCACTAACTTTTATGCGCGCAAAAATCACCACCATACTCATATACGTACTGTGCACGCGAGTCTATTCCCAGAAATTAAAAAAAAAATACGAAAAACTAAGAAATGTTATCCAAGGACTGTATCGTGTCCAGCACATTACATGTGTAGCTTACTTTAAGTTTATGAAAGCTGCATGGCGGGTTTACTTCGTAAAGTAAGTCATAAAAAGGTGGCGTGTAACGAAAATTGAGTGTTTCTGGTATTCTTATCAAATCATCATAAAGGATCATGGGTTATCATAGGTTATATATGTGTACACCATATTCTAAACAGGTTATATCCTTCATAATTCGAAAAATAGTCATTGTAAAGGAAGTTAATTTTTTCATTCCATACATGGAGAGAATTGGTTTATTGCCGACCTCACATACTTCTATTCAAACTGTGGTTGAGCAAGTTTCGCCACAAAAAAGTGTCCCAAAAAAGTGTCACAAAAAAGTGTCCCAAAAAAGTGTCCCACAAAAGTACAACAAAGAGCACAACTATTTTTTGTGACAGCTGACAGCTTTGAAAGTCGATGGCTTTTGTAACCATCCAACGTTCGTCACCCGGAAAAAGCACTTCCTTCTTTAGAACATACATGCAACAGAGGACGCACGCAAACAACCAACTGCAATTATTTATTTTATCAGTTACTCTTTTTGTGTGCTCTGTGAAATTTGCAACCTCGTACATGGATGAAACATTAAATAATCCATACAAATTAAGAAAGGATTAAAGAGTAGCAGCAGTAGGACCACCGAAACACCGAACCACCGACGATTATCGGACACTTTCCGGGCAAATTGAATTTAATTGAAAAAAAACCCCCTTCGGCGGAAACTCGATTCTTTTTCCATTTAAGGATCTCCTGCTCGGTATGCGGGTTATCCGCTGGTTCTATCAGGATTAAATTGGATATTTATTATGGGAATTTAGTGCGGCCGCAGCTGAATTTGGGTTTCAGTCACTCGACCAAAGTCCACAATGAAAAATAAAAAAAATAAAAAAGGAAAAAAGCCAACAGGCAAACAATTGATTTTTGCTCACAATTTTCCAATTTTCAGTTAACTCGAAGCTCAAGAATGGTCGCACACACATCGCAGCAGCCAGCAGCAGTACTGGTTAAGGATTTTTTTTTTCTGCTCGTCGGCCTGCTCAGTATACGACGACGAGTACGATAGCGTTGCAGAGAGCGGTGCCAAAACTGGTTGCTTGCTTCCAGCTTAATGACATCACATTCTTCTCTATTTATATGTATCTGTGTCGTCCTTATCGTCCTTATTTGAAAATTGTATTAGTTGGGGTTAAGCCATTAAATTAATGTTTGTGGCTAAACATAAATTAAGATCCTTTCAATGGCGAATTTGTGTGTTGGGCTTTGCGGAAGTGCGGAAGTACGGATGAGGTTTTTCCGTCCTTCGTTGGAGGACATTTTTGCGATAAAGAAACTTGGAATATGTCCAATGGCAAGAGATTGACTAATCTTTGGCCATTTTAATTAAGTATACCACGCGAGTGACACTTTAATTGAATTTTATTTTTATTTTTATTTTTAGGTTCTGTACGGGATTAGATAATAAATCTTTTGGATTTTCGACACATCAGAGCAATCGCTAAATATGCAAAATTTATGTGATGCAGATTTGAATGCATACGTGCCAAATAATTAAACAAAACCAACCCATAATTAAAATAACCCATAAAAATTAAATTTTTTTTACAAAAATTCACTTATCAGGGATACACATGCGCGTGCAAAGTGTGAATTGAGTTAATTTTGAAAAAATTTATATAGGAGCCCCGTCACTTCCAAAGTTTTACAAAAAGTGTTGTCACCGGAGATACACATGTGTACAACATTTAAAGAAAATCGGGAGGTCCTCGGTCCTGCGGCCCGATCACTCTCAAAAACAGAAAATGTTGTCATCGGAGATGCACATTTTATCTTATAATTTGCGTACGCGTAAAGGGGTTCTTCTTCTTCTTATATCCTTTCATCCCTCGAGGGGCATAGGACGTCAAAAACGCCTACGCGCCATCTTCTTCTGTTTTCTGTAATGCGTTTGAGCTGCCTTCAACTCATTCCGAAGGACACTGCTTCATCCTCGACTGTCCTGTGCCACGTCATCCTAGGATGTCCCGCTGTTCAACCTTCGATAAAGTTCGTCGTTGGATATACGATTGGGCCAGAAGATCCTCAAGATGATACCTTGGCATTTGTTTATGAAAGATTGCAGCTTGCGTGTGGTAGTGGTATCTAACTTCCAAGTATTAAACCCATACAACAGTACTGATTCGACGTTGGAGCGGAACAGTCGAAGCTTAAAACATTGCTTCGATAGCATTCCGAATGCAGCCCTCGCTTCTCCGATTTTGCTGCACACATCCAAATCAGTTCCTCCGCGTTCTGCCGAGACCACGCTTTCTAGGTATAGAAAGTTGTCAACTTTTTCACCTACCTGTCCAGCAATGTTGAGTTGAGAGCGGGTGTTAGAAGTGTTCCGGGATTTTGCTTTGGCAGTGTTTATCTTGAGCACCACTTTGCTTGCTTCGGTTTCTAGATTTTGAGCGATCATATGAAGGTCCATTATCCGATGTGAGAGGAGGCAAACATCGTCAGCGTAGTCCAGATGTTTAACCTAAGTTGTCATAATCCATCGAATTCCATTGTTACCTACCGTCATTGCTGCACGGAGTACATCGCCGATGACCACCGGGAATAACAGCGGTAATAGTATGCACCCCTGACGTACTCCACTTTGGAGTTCAAATTCCTCTGACATCTTACTATTGTGTAAGAGGTGACATTTACTTCCCTCGTATGTAGCTTTGATATAATAGCTATAAGTTTTTCTTGAAAACCCCTCCTGCGCAGGACCAATTAGATAGCATCTCGACTTAAGCTGTCAAAAGCCTTCTCAAAGTCGAACAAGGGCCAAATATAATGCTGACATAACAGTAATTCAGGAGATTCGGTGGACAATGATTGGTGTCTTACAAAAATCAGAATTTGACAAATATTACAGCTGTTATGCAAGACATCATGTGCTCTGAGTGGGGTTTCTAGTCAGCAAAAGAATGAAACCCAACGTTATCGGCTTAAAAGCAATAAATGAACGGCTATGCACCCTTCGCGTGCGGGGCAGATTTAAAAACATAAGCCTCATAAACGTTTATTGTTACAGGCGTATAAAAGGCAATACATGCCATCTTAACCCTGAATTCTATGTTTGACTTCCAGCTGAGTTTACTATCGAGGATCACGCCGAGATATTTAGCCTCTGAGTGTAAGTCTGTGGCCATTATGCTTTGGGAGGGCAAAAACCGGTATTTTGAACTTAGCGTTCCCAGTTCACAACTGGTAGCCCAGGAGCTAACCTTCCCTAGAGCCTTTTTCATAACTTCACTAATCACGGAAGGGTACTGTTCTGACACAAGAATCACCACGTCGTCTGCATACGCTACAACTTTCGTCCCTTCCAGCTCAAATAGCTTAAGGACCTTGTTTATAATCATCATTCCCCAGGAAGAAGAGTGCCTCGCCCTAATAGCTTCTGTTGACTGATTTGGTCATGTTACTACTGCCCAAATTAACATGGATGTCTCTGCTGCCTAGCATGGAGATGATCCACTGTTTTTGGGGTTGCTTTACTCCCTCACTGAGAGCCTCCTGAATGGTCAAGGAAGGTGGTTAGAGTGTATTGTTTGTATTTAAGGGAATGCTCAATCGTGCGCACCGCCTCGTGTAGAGCAGTCTCCGTACATCTGCCTTTAAGATAGGTATGTTAGAGTTTGGATACCATCTTCAAACTTAGTCTAATGTGGCGGTCTGAAATTCGTTCCAACGTTTTCATCAAGATTCATCAAGAGAGGTCTAAATTTGTTGGCAGATTCATGACCCCTTCTGCCCTCCCTTGGGGTTGAACACTACTCGTACTCTTCTCCAACTGCAGGGAACATAGCTAGGTTGTAAACAGCTTCTGAAGATATTTACTAGCCAAGAAGTCGACACATCAATGGACTTTTGGTGCATGATGGGTTGTATACCGTCAAGCAACTTCTAGTTGCTCTATATCATACCATTTTTTTTTATTTTCTACCTTTAATATATATTTATGCTTTAATGAAACGATTCTTTTTAAAAAAAATCTTAAATATTATTTTATTTGTCTATAAAGCTCGCCAAAGAAACCGTTTGTAAAAACAGAACCGATATACGGTAAGGATTTCGGCCACTCTTCTATCCTGAATTCAGTCAGGACTCCACTTGTCAACCACTTGACGGGTCGAAAACTGATGAAGGGGTTGGCGGAGGTGTCTTTTCAAAAAAAACTAAATCTAAGTCTCTCTTTCCGTCTTCCTGATCACTGTAGTGTTTTCCAAGCTGAAATCATGGCCTTGTCTTGGCTAAAGAGTAATGTCATATCTGTAAAGGATATCCACATTTTTTCGGATAGCCAGGCTGCGCTAAAGTCCATGGAATCAGTCTCCACAAATTCCATTCTAGCCCGGAATTGCCGATCGTCTCTTGATGAGATTCCAGAGCATTTCAACATTAACCTGTTCTGGGTGCCGTGGCATAGAGACATTCCTGGTAAATGTATGGCTGATGAACTTGCCAAACATGGAACCACACTACACCTATTGCCTGAATATGTTTCACTAGGCATGCAGATCGCTACGTGCAAACTCATATTTAAACGGAATGCTATAATAAAAACTAATTAAAGATGGTCAAACGGCAAAACTTGCATACTAACGAAGCAGATCTGGCCCAAGCTAGATCCGAAACGCTCCAAGTGTTTGATCTCTCAAAACAGACTGCACATTAGTGACTACGACTACTACGAGTCTTTTCCAACAATTTCTGAAGAAGCTGCATGGATGAGGAGGGAAGGAAACCACTCTCCATCTACTTTGTACGTGCCCAGCCGTCTCGTGGGTGGAAGCTACATCTGGGAGCGTACTTTTTCAACTATATCAACGATCTAACCCGCATTGACATTAATAGTCTCTTGCGCTTCATACGAAGCTCCAAGTGGTTCAAAGAGTAGGCGTGGAATTTTACTAGATCCTTGTGGTATCATGGTGTAAATGCGTTGGTTTTGACTGACGGCCACTTGAACCTAACCTAACCTTACGGTAAGGACTCGTAGAATAATCGTTTAGAATCATTTGGAAGTGTAATTTCCTGTTTCCAACAGCAAATCTTAGGTCTACCGCTGTGAAAACTAATCTACTTGGCCTTTGATCTTTCGTTTGACGAACAATAGAACTGTTTGATAAATGCACGCACAAAATGCCCTACTTAACCTATAGATTAGCAATATAATGTCCTTCTTGTCATATTCTCTCATATAAATTAATAGAGAGCTTACTGGACATCTGTAACACAAGCGAGAAAAAACATCTTTTATATTCCCATGATATAAAAGGCTTTTTTTACAAAAGAAAAGATAGAGTGGAAATAGAACACACTATTTACTCACACTCAACACATCGCACAATATGATTTATTATGTCCATCGGGCAAATCCTTTTCAATAATTAATTAAATAGGACATTGATGGTCTTGCAACATATGAGATAAACAGATACAAAGTCATTTATCATCTTCCTACTTATGTGATTACATGGAATTTATTAGCTTGTAAGGGAAACAGGATACTCTCGAGGAGTCGTACATCAAAGAATCAGTTCAGGCACAACTCCCTGCCATCGTTGTTATCAATTGTTTCAGGATCGATACTGCTAACGTCCTGTAGTGCCAGATGTTCCCATCGACGCCAGTGGATGACCTTTGTGTGATAGCCGAGGCTCGACGTTTAAATTATCAATATCCACATCACGTCCGTGCAGGACTTTTGTAAATCATTGATAGAATCCTTGCTGTAAGATCACGTAGGCGCACTAGTCCCATTTCTCAAATGTTGTTGTTTGTTGTCAGAATCCTTTGAGCGATTTCCTCTGCCGGTTGGCAAAACTATCGGAAATTCAGTCGTCGAGTGAATGAAAAATTGAACAGCTGAGATTTGACGAAAGTTCGGACAAACAGGATTATTTCGTAAATAAAATCAAAAATTAGCTTTGTATTCTGCTATGGTGTATTGTGTACAGTGCGGGTTAACTTGAGCATGTAACGAATGAATTTAAGGATATGGATTATGACTGACGCTTGTGCTTGTTTCTTAAATGTACAAACGAGTACAAGCATCCACACACACACACTTCCATATTGATGAAGGATATTTGATTTATGTAAGAACGGCTCGAATTGCTTGTACTTTCAGTCTTGTTCAACTGAAGCTGAAGCGTTTCCCTCCTTTAAGATGCTGAAACTAAATATTTGGACTTTTTTTCTTATTAAATTAAACATACATTGACCTTGTTGGAAGGAGTCTGCTCGAAGTGTTATTCGGATGAATTTGTAAGAGATGAATATTCATAGATGGCTTATAGTGATATCTCTATACTCTTTGCTTATATCAACATTATCTTTATATCCAGGACGGATTTCCAATGCAAACAAACTAATTTGTTGCCAATATGTCCTATTGAAACAGAAAAGGAAAGATTATTACGTTTTTGACCTTCTTCTTCTTCTTCGTTCCCAAAATGCTGCCTTTCATCGGAGTAGCCTTGGGATATCGGAACTGACCGCTCTTGCCGAGGACTTTGAGCAACTGAAAATTACAAGACCAATTATACCGCCAACACAACCAACCGTACCGCCATTCCGTCAGACCGCTCCGCACCAGCAACCGTCTACGCAACCGCACAGGTCACTCCAGGCCGCTCGCCCCACCGATGTTACACAAACCGGCGAGTCGCAACAGTCCCACCAACCACCAATAGTACTCCCAGCACCGGCGCAAGTCTATGATCGACGAACCTGCTGCTGGGCGTGCGGTCAACCTGGACACCGATGGCAAACTTGCCAAAACCAACGATTATTCTGGTCATACTGCGGTACAAACGGAATCCAAAGTAGACACTGCAGATGTGCGGCGCACCGGGACGTCCAAGCCAGTGACGGCTGGAGCGGAGGCGGTGGCTTGAGCGGAGGCGGTTGCTGGAACGGAAACGGTGATGGCTGCAAAGGAGGCGGTTGCTGGAGCGGAGGCGGTTGCTGGAGCGGAGACGGTGATGGCTGGAACGGAGGCGGTGACGGCTGGAACGGAGGCGGTTGCTAGAGCGGAGACGGTGATGGCTGAAACGGAGGCGGTGACGGCTGGAACGGAGGAGGTTGCTGGAGCGGAGACGGTGATGGCTGAAACGGAGGCGGTGACGGCTGGAACGGAGGCGGTTATGGCTGGAACGGAGGCGGTGACTTGAGCGGAGGCGGTTGCTGGAACGGAGGCGGTGGTGGCTGGAACGGAGGCGGTGACGCCTGGAACGGAGGCGGTGACTTGAGCGGAGGCGGTTGCTGGAACGGAATTGGTGATGGCTGGAACGGAGGCGGTGACTTGAGCGGAGGCGGTTGCTGGAACGGAGGCGGTGATGGCTGGAACGGAGGCGGTGACTTGAGCGGAGGCGGTTGCTGGGGCGGAGACGGTGATCGGAATGGAGACGGTTGCTGGAACGGAAGCGGTGACGATGGTTGAGCGGGGTGGACCCTTCACTGTGACCGATTCAATATTGACGGTAACAGGCGGCATGTTCCTACCCATTGGCAAGAGGGCTCTCGGTGCCATGGTTGGTTTCCGGTTAGCGGTGGGTGGGGTTTCCGAGAGTTGTTGTTTCAACTGGACTAGATTTCGGCATTCTCCGTTCATATCTAAGAGGATTTTCCCACACAAGCAGTTCGTTCTTACAAACAAGCAGTTCGTTAAATCATGCTATTTGCTTTTCTTTAAACTGACAGCACGTCGACTGCAGTGGGAAAAGGAGAGCCTTCCGCTTAGAAACACTCGGGATAAGGAAGGAGTAAGCTTGAAAATACTCGAGCTGTGGAATGATTAAGGAATATTACATTCATAGCGTAGATTCGAGATTCCCAAAACCTGGGAAAAGTCGGAACGACAAAAAATCATATAGACATATCTCCCTACTGCCAATAATATCTTTGAGGTCTTTGAGAAACTTCTCCTTAAACGATTACAACCTATTATTGAAGAAATCCCGGGCAATCAATTCGGTTTAAGTGTCAAACATTCCACAACTGATCAGGTTTATCGAATAACGAATGTTACTGAAAAAGCCCTTGAAGAGAAAAAGATATGTTCTAGCGCTGTTCTGAACGTATGGCCAGCCTTCGACAAGGTATGTCACGAAGGAATGAAGCATAAGCTTAAGCTCATCCTACCGGAAAAGTTGCTTAGAATACTGGAATCCTACCTTGACAATAGGCTCTTTCGTGTTAGATACGGAACTGAGTACTCGAAGTTCAAAGAAATTCACGCCGGTGTACCGCAAGGTAGCGTTGTCGGTCCAATCCTTTTTTTGCTTAACACAAGAGAGACATACCTTTTTTTTTTTTTTTATATAATTCGCGCACGCTTCAAGGGGTTCGCACCCTTATAATGCTCGGCTATATGCTTGGCACAGCGAGGGCGTTAAGGAAGAGGAGGAGAAAAGAGGAGATGTCTATGAGCTTGTGTTTTGAATGCCTGTGGATCCGAGTGATGTGGCAGAGCATTCCACATACGTGTTGTACGGCTGAAGAACGAATCCCTGAATTTAACTGTACGTCCGAAGATGGGCTTGAGGGTAAACTGATGAGCATTTAGAGCGCCACGAGTATTGCGGTTGAATTCAAGGAGAGGTGGCATGCAGCTGGCTATTTCTCTTGAGCACCGCTGGTAGAAGAAGCGATAAAACAGTGACAAGCAGGAAACCTTCCTGCGGTGTTCAAGCGAATCTATTGATTTCGCTATATTTTCGTCACCGATAAGTTTTATCGCGCGGTTTTGTATTCTATCTAGCTGATGCAAAATAGTCTTGGGCGCACCAGACCAGATATGGCAATTGTACTCAAGTTTTGGGCGAATAAAAGCCTTGTATATGGTAGCCAGATCAGAGGGAGTTAAATATTTCTTGCATCGGGCTAGAAAACATAAACATTTCGCAGCGTTTTTGGCGACGGTATATATGTGGTCATTCCAACGAAGCTTGTCGTTAACGCACATACCGATAATTTCAGTTTCCTCGATGCAAGTGCCATTCATGGATAATGGCATGGGGTTAAGGATTCGCTTGGACGACAGGAGACAGCATTGGGTTTTGGAAGCGTTAAATTCTACTCGATTGATTTCTCCCCATTGTATTATGCTGTCAAGGTCAGAATTTAACGAGCTTAACATACAAAGTTGTTTGAGTTCCACATCAGAGGTGGAGGGACGTTCCTCAAACTTATATGAGAAGCTGAGAGTGCTGTCGTCAGCGAAAGAGTGAATTGGATTAGAAGTCACAGATAAGAGATCATTAATAAAAATGAGAAAGAGTGTCGGGGACAGAACAGAGCCCTGGGGAACGCCAGCATTTATGTGGTGTATTTCAGACTTGAAACCGTCTAAAACAACTTGAATTGAGCGGTCCAAAAGATAGCTTCTAATCTATAATGAAGTAATTTATCATCAACACCATAAGCACGCATTTTAGACTAAAGAGCTTGATGCCAAACTCTGTCAAATGCCTTCGAAATATCGAGTGCAACGGCTTTACTTTCACCAAAATGATGCAAAGATCGGTTTCACTGTTCGGTGAGATATACCATCAAATCACCAGTAGAACGTTGCCCACGAAATCCATACTGCCGGTCACTAAGGATTTCGTTGGTTTCAAGATATTTCTTAAGCTGATAATTGATCAGCGTTTCCATGACTTTGGAAAGAATGGATGTAAGTGCTATGGGTCGGTACGAAGATGGAGACGACGGCTCGCCTTTTTTGGGTATTGGCTGGACAAATGCAGTTTTCCAACTTCTCGGGAAGAGTCCAGAAGAATAGGATAGATGGAAAAGCTTACGCTATGGTAATGCCAGCTTGGATGAACACCTCTTCAGAACTAGTGGAGAAATACCATCTGGCCCAGCGGATTTGTGAATGTTGAGATCGTTTAAAACTCTAGCAACTGCACGAGTACGAATGAAGATCAAGCCGAAGAGACAGTCGTAGCCACGTTCGCAGACGATGCGGGTATTCTCGCAACGGGTAATACTATTGAATCATTAATGGGAAAACTTCAACGAGCTTTAGACAAAATATGCGAGTGGACAAAGACCTGGCGAATTGTTCTAAACGAGACAAAGTCAACTCATGTCAATTTTGCATACAGAAAGGTGAATAATTTATCCATTTTCATCACACGCTAAAAAGAAGCGCGAAGTGCTTGAAATCAGGCTCAGAGAGATGTCTTGGCTTATCGGAAGATTTTTGAAACTAAGCGTTTATAATAAACTGCTCCTATATAAACAGGTGCTAAAACCCTCTTGAACGTACGGTATAAAAATGTGGGGTTGTACCAAACCAAGCAATATATTAATATTACAAACATTTCAAAACAAAACACTAAGAGCAATCGGCAATGCTGCATAGTTTAGTGATATTCACAGAGATCTAGGAATTGCTACTGTGAGTGACGAGGTAACAAACTTTGCTCCCGTGCAACCATGAAAAAGTCCGAACTTTGGACGAGACGGAACTTGTGCGCCGACTTCAAAGAACAAGATCGTTCGATCTAAGCGCAGAAGGAAAAAACCGCATGTTATGACAGTTTTAGTAGGTGTCATCGCTGGAAGTCAGCCCTCCTAACAGGATAAACCGCAGAAGCGTAAACTACTTGTTAAGGAAACTTAGTCGTAGTCATAACAAATAGAAAAAATTAGAGGATCGTATTTCCTACTACAATGAGCACGCGTATGTATATATCGGCTGACATAGTCAGGATCCGGTATATGAATCGGGCATAACCAATGGCACCAGCCATAAAAATTAAAAATTTTCATTTAAATTCTCTAATAGGAGATAGGTATGTGTTAAAATTTGAAGAACATCGGCCTAATTTTTAAAAAATTTACATGGACACCACACGAGTCTCAGGGCCCTATCACTCCAACAAATTTACAAAAAGTTATGTCCATCAGTGATACACATGTGTTAAAAATTTGAAGAAAATCGAGCTAAATTTAAAAAAATTTATATGGGCACCCCTTGGCCCTCAGGGCCCGTTCACTCCTAAAACTTAAAAAAAAAATTTGGTCCATCGGAGATACAGAGGTGTATAACATTTAAAGAAAATCGGGTTAGTTTCTTTGAAAAATTTTTATGGGGCCCCTCGACACCGGCCATCAAAATTGTTGCAAAAAGTGTTGTCCATCGGATTTACACACGTATATAAAATTTAAAAAAATTCAGGTTAATTTTTAAAAAAAAAAATTTGGGCCCAATGACCCTGGGGCCCGGGGTCTCCAAAAATTGTACAAAAAGTGTTTTTCATCGCAGACACATACGTATATAAAATTTGAAGAAAATGTGGTTAATTTTTTTTTTAATGTTGGGGCCCCACGACCCCGGAGCCCGGGTTCTCCAACATTTTTTCAAAAAATGTTGCCTATCGGAGATACACACGTATAGAAAATTTGAAGAAAATCGGGTTAATTTTTTTTTTTTTTGAATTTTATGGGGCCCCACGAACCCGGGGCCCAGGGTCTCAAAAATTTATACAAAAAGTGTTGCCTATCGGAGATACATGCGTATATAAAATTTGAAGAAAATCGGGTTAATGTTTTTTTTAAATTTTATGGGGCCCCACGAACCCGAGGCCCAGGGTGTCCAAAATTTTTACAAGAAGTGATGCCTGGTGATACACGGGTATATTTTTTATTTTTAAAAAAAAAAAATTATGGGGTCCCACGAACCTGGGGCCCGGGGTCTCCAAAATTTTTACAAAAAGTGTTGTCTATCAGAGATACACATGTGTATAAAATTTGAAGAAAATCGAGTAAAATTTTGTAAAACATTTGTATGGGAGCCCCCCGACCTCAAATTTTAATAGAAAGTGTTGTCTCCGGAAAGACACATGTGTGCAAAATTTCAACAAAATCGAGCTTTGGGAAGTGGGTTAAAAATTGATCGCAAAATTCCACGACAGACGACCGACGACCGACCGACCCACGGGCAAGTGAAGTTAATATAGAGAATTTAAAAAAAACAAAATAGGCGCTCTTAATGTATTTTTTATAAATAATTCATAGACGTTCAAGACGTATCATAGCTTTACGTTCACGCTCACACTGTACCTTACATTATAAGGATGCTAACCCTGGCTTAAAAAAACGGATGTAACTACAGCTATTATAGCAGTAATTACAATAAAAATTTCTTTAAAAATCTGAAGGGAATTACTTGTTGAAGGTAGATACCAAAATTTTTCAAACTTTTCCAAGCAGAGAACAAACTGTTTCTTGAAAAACAAGTGACAGGATTAATAATTGTGAAGATTTTCGAGGAAACGCACAGGTACATCCGGGGTACTTGTACGTTTCCTCGAAAATATCAGTCTCTGTTGTAAAAGTTTTCCCTTCTTATTACATTTTGTTAATCATAAATACATTTTTTGTTTTACATTTGTCCGGTCATTCAATTTTCAATTCAGTGAGTGGAATCTGGCAAAACCATCATCACTAATGAGTATCCTGAAAATAACCGCTAACTGGTTTTCTTTTTATTGTGCCATTCCCGATTTGAATAAAAGGAAGGAAGAAACAACAAAAAAAAAAACAAATAATCGTAATAATTTTAAAAGAATTGACATCAGGATCTTATTTTAAGAAATAGAATTGCGCTTTTTGTTCTTCTTGATATTTCGTTTAAAAAGAACTCGTAGCACCGATGAGAAAAAAAAATCGAGAAAAACATTTTCAGATCAGACTACTTGACAATTTCACAAGTACGAGTGGCCTTAATCATGGTGGTCCCGTTGGCTACTTGAACTGAAATTTCCTGCAAAGGACAAGACAAAACTTGAGTGGAAATTTCCTGTTAAAGGACAATACAAAAAAGAAAAACTGGTGCGTTGGTGTCCTTTTGTCGAGAGTGGAAATAATAAGTATCCAGTTGGAGGAATCATTACTTTGTATGAACATTTACTTTTGTTTTAAAAAATGTTCACAAATTCAATTGAAAGGATTAAAGAAATCCTTTACACCTTTGATGAGAGAAAATAGATGGTATTTGAAACTTAGAAAGCATAACATAAGTGCCAGTTTGTGAAGCCAAATATGCTGATGATGATGGTGAACATAAGTAGCAGCTCCCTCTTTTATATAGAAACAAAAAAAAAATGATTTCCCGAGTCCTCTTGACAATAATGATAATCCTCTGCCAACGGGAGTTGAATAGTTTCAGTTGTCCTTTTGCAGCTTGCAACAGCGTTCCGCTTTCAATTCAGCAACAAAGGCAACTAACTCAAGTGTCGCTAGGCCAAAATACTTTCATAAACACATACTCATGTGTACATTTACATTTAACAGTTGGCGGCATTGTTCCACAATTATCCAGTGACCCACAGACCTACTATAAGGTTTTTATTTATATACGCCGTGCCGCTTATAATGTTGCACAGCGCACATGCTAATCCGTCCGTCCATTGGGATCCTGACAACAAAAAAGGCAAAAAAAATGTCATTCCCTGTGAAGGATGTGTCGGTCGGCGAACTGTGCAAAACCTCTCGCTTTGTACTTTTGTGCTATCCGTTTGTTGGAAGTTAACATAATTATGCATTCAGGCACTTAATGCTAAGGGTAGGAGGGTTGTTGTGTGTTTTTCTGTTTCACAATTGCTCCGCCTCATTCCTGGTTTAGTTGGGTACCTGCAATCATTTAAAAACTTGCCGTAAATTTCCTCGACTTGTATGCAGATTTTAATGTTGCTGCTAGTGCTATGCATGCTAGGAATGAATAAACATGGAACACAAGTATAGCTATCAAGTGGCATAGAATACGCGCAGAGCGACGGTAGTAAATAGAAAACAAAGAACCTTGTGTTGTTCCGGCTGGGACACATGGCGCACACGACTTGAATATTAAGTCACACAACAGAGCACAATTTACGGGAGTACACCAAATGACAGGTGTACTTAAGTAACAGTAAGAAGAACAGCAACAGAAACAGGAGTTCTACTAAAGAGTCCGGAATATAAACGCGTGGACGTACCGCATAAAGGACAATCAGCCTCACGAACTTAAGGGCACCTTGCTCGTGAAGAAGGATGAGAAGTTAAATGGCTAGCTGATTAAAGATTTCCAAAAGGCTTAATCGGGTTTAAAACCAATAACAGGCCTCGGGAACACACAAAAACCAATTCACAAATTTTGAAACTTGACACAAAACAGATCATGGGAGGTGGAAATGTTGGCGGAAGACTGGGAAAAATATCTCATATGCACGCTGGAGCTTTAACTGGCAACTGACCAAAGTATGTTAGTGGAAAGCCATGATGCCAGTAATACAAGATATCCTGGAAATTTTGATTATCTCTTCATGACGTCATCCGCTGACAAAATAATAAAATATTTCGAAGAGTTACGTGTGTTTTTTAAAGGTGCACGCGTAAAGGGGTTCACACCTGCTTTTCACACTTCGCGTTAACGCTAGTGGAACATGTGATCTCTCGATTGACGGACATCAGATAGAGGAAGTCGATAAGTTTTGTTATTTGGGCAGCTGGATGTCAAAAAAATGGTGGTGCCGACTCGAATGTGTGCTCTCGTGTAAACAAGGCGCGATACTCCTATAGTATGCTAAATAATATCTGGAACTCCTCGCAAATCCCCCCGAATCTAAAGCTAATGATCTTCAGATCTAACGTTCTCTCAGTACTCTGGTATGGCTGCGAAACGTGAAAAGTCACAGAGTCAATTGCGACGCGCCTCCAAGTTTTCGTCAACAAGTGCTTAAGGAGGATACTGAGAATAAGATGGCCGGACATTATCACCAATAAATACCTGTGGAGAGTTACACAGCGGGAAGCAATCGCGATCACCATCAGACGACGAAAATGAAGCTGGATTGGCCACACTTTGAGAAAGCCATCGGACGTTATTAAGAAACTAGCACTCGACTGGAATCCACAAGGAAGCCGTCGAGTTGGCCGTCCTAGCAAGACATGAAAAAGGACAATAGAAGAGGAAGCAAGATCCCAGGGGACCGAGTGGCGTCTCTTGATACCTCAGGCGTTAAGTCGAGTTTGTTGGTGGGCTATGCTCCCTCGCGGAGTAAAGGAAAGAAAGAAGAAAAGAAGATATGCTTGGAACATGGGGTCGTTAAGGAAAAGGAGGAGAAAAAAGGAGATGTCTACGATATTGTGTTTTGAATGCCTGTGGATCCGAGTGATGTGGCAGAGCATTCCACATACGTGTTGTACGGCTGAAGTATGAATCCCTAAACTTAACTGTACGTTCGAAGATGGGCTTTAGGGTAAACTTATGAGCATTCAGAACGCCACGAGTATTGCGAATGAATTCACGAAGAGGTGGCATGCAGCAGGCTATTCCACTTGAGCACCGCTGGGGTAAGAAGCGATAAAACAGTGACAAGCAGGAAACGTTCCTGCGGCGATAAGATTTATCTCGCGGTTTTTTATTATATCTAGCTGATGCAAGCAGTTTTAGGTACACAGTCCCAGACATGAAAATTGTACTCAAGTTGAGGGCGAATAAAACCATTGTAGATAGTAGCCATATCAGAGGGAGTGAAATATTTCTTGCACCGGGATAGAAAACTTAAACATTCCAATTTTGGCGACGGTAAATCTGTGGTCATTCCAACAAAGCTTGTCGTTAACGCACATACCGATAATTGCGAGATTTACAGTTTCCTCGATGCAAGTGGCATTCATTGATAATGACATGTGATTTAGGATTCGCTTAGATGACAGGAGACATCATTGGGTTTTGGAAGCGTTATATTCTACTCGATTGTCTTCTCCCCATTGTACGTACGTTGTTGTTTGAGTTCCACATGAGAAGTGGAGGAATGTTTCTCAAACATATATAAGAAGCTGAGAGTGCTGTCGTCAGCGAAAGAGTGAATTGAATTAGAAGTCACAAATAAGAGATCATTAATAAAAATGAGAAAGAGTGTCGGGGACAAAACAGAGCCCTGAGGAACGCCAACATTTAAGTGATGTAACTTAGACTGGAAAACTTCCAATACAACTTGAATTGAGCGGTCCAAAAGATAGCTTCTCATCCAGTGAAGCAGTTTATCATCGACTCCATAAGCATGCATTTTGGATAAAAAAGCTTGATGGCAAACTCTCTCAAGTGCCTTAGAAATATCGAGTGAGACAGCTTTAGTTTCACCAAATTGATGCAAAGACCGGTTCCACTGTTCGGTAAGATACACCATCAAATCACCAGTAGAACGTTGCCCACGAATTCCGCACTGCCGGTCACTAAGAATTTCGATGGTTTCAAGATATTTCATGAGCTGAAAATTGATCAGCTTGGAAAGAATGGGTAGGTATTGGAAAGAAGAAGAAGACGACGGCTCGTTTTTTTTTTGGTATGGGCTGGACAAAAGCTGTTTTCCAACTTCTCGGGAAGAGTCCAGAAGAATATGACTAGATGGAAAAGCTTACGCAATGGTAATGCCAGCTTAGAAGAACGCCTCTTTAGAACTAATGGGGAAATACCATCTGGTCCAGTGGATTTGTGAGATCATTTAAAACTCTAGCCACTGCACGAGTACGAATGAAGATCTGTCCCATAGAGTGTTCAATACTCTGAGGTGCAGGCGGTATAGCAATGCACAATCTGGAACCGTGGAACTTGCTGCCTGGCCTTGTCTATAGAGCTGACAACTGAAGTGTCATTTTAAATGAGCGTTGAAATCAACGACGAGGCTGTCTTTTTGATTCTTTTCACGAACGAGAAATTAGCTGATACAACACAATGGTCTGACGAGCCTAGAGGTGATAATACATTGACGGATTAGTTATCAGGACGAGAGGTAAGGACCAAGTCAAGACTGTTTGCGGTATGATTTGAAATGTCAGGTATTCTTGTAGGCTCATTTACAAGCTGAGTAAATATGAATCAAGTTGAAAATACCATAAGTACATCTCAGTAAACGAGGCAGGCGACCTTTGTGCAAGAGAACGCGCTGGCCTCGAGCCCAGAATTGCCTATTCCAAGAGTCATCTTAAAAACCAGATCAAAGATTGTGCAAAAAATGTCTTCGAAGCGGAATGGGAATCTTTGACTGGGATAAGAGAGGCCAAAAAGCTTCTTAACTATAATTTGTCATTTAGACAAAGCAATTAAACTAAACCGCCATGCACTAAGAACTCTGGTCTATAATAAAACAAAAACTTACTTAAATTTTACTAATATGCCATGCCCTCCAAACAGGGAGCACTGTTAATAAATATTAAATATGGAAATTTATTTATTTGTATTTCAATTAAATTCCGCTTAAGCAAGTTGCTCACACAGTGCAACAACGCGAAGCGGTTATCGCATATTTATCCATGTTATTCCCTGTTACCCGCCGTTGTTCCAGTATGCAATTTGGCATCGATTCCAACTCCTCATGCATGAAACACACAAGCATTACCCCCATTGTCTATGCATGCATGTTCCAGAGCGTTTTGCCACAGCCCAGCCATAGTCGAGCTGGAAAAAAATCCTCGAACTGATTTGGATTCTGCATATACACATATGGTAATGTCGTCCAAAAGGCCTAAAATTTGGGTCATAAACTGTTTGGTTTTAAATCCTCCGTCCTCAGAGCATTAAGGTAATTTATGAACATCCCAAGAAGCCATACGTTGGACGACAACTACGAGAGGATTTGCAAAATTTTGCATAACATATTCCGGACTTTCTAATTTCTCACAGAAAAAGGATATTAGTTAAACGGAAACCAAAGTGGAGAACCTTTTTTTGTGCGGTGCCTTATGTGGTGCACATCTGATTTGGGATGGAATTTATTTTGTTGGCCACTTGTTTCACATGCGGGTCAAATGGGGCCTAATCTTCTGCTTTTTTTTTTGTATTCAGGAAACCACATACTACGCTCGAGAGACGTAGCGACGTGAGCGGTGCGGTCTTAATGTCCTTTCTGTTGGAATTTTTTGTCGTTGTGGTTGTCGTTCGTAGTTAAAATCTCTCATTTGTATTTAGATGGATTGCTGATGGTATTGTTTTCGTTCCTTATTCTCTTACACTCTATCACATACGAATATGCAAAAATTTTGTCGCCTTTATCCTGTGATGGGGACGGTTCTTAGATATCCTTCCTTTCTCAAGCGCCTGCAAACCACCGACCACAGATTTGTGGATGGGAATAATGGCTTTCCTTTAAATAACACTGATTTATGGGATAAAACGATTATTCTTGGGGCTGCGTGGGGTAACATTTTTAGCATCCTTCGTCGGTTCCGTAATTCGGCGACCCTGCAATGGAACACAAAATGGCATTTTTATGTACGAGTATTTTTTATTACGCGCTTAAAATGTTCAATTATTATGCACAGGATTTGATGGCTGTGTGCTGTCTGTATATTAGTGTGTGTGTTTGTCTGTTTGGGGTTGTCTTTATGATTTAATATTCCTAAAAGCTCGTTTTTCGCTTTTGTTGGCATTAAAATAATGAGGCTAGGTCCTTTAAATGTATTTCAATATTATGTAAAATTTAATGCCGTCTTCCTCGTCCTTGGCCGAATGGGAATCGCATTTGAATAAGCAGTAGAGTACAGGACGTTTAAGATATTCCGATTTATTTATCTTTGGCGTTCTTTTTATTCAAATTTTTTAATTCCTTTGCATTTTAATCCTTTTCTATTCATTCAATTCGTCATTAATTTAAAGGAAACTCTAAACAGTTCTCACTTCAACAGGATTCAGTTAATTTCAACTGAAAATTTACAACACAAATACAACAATTAATCCAATAATCTATCCAACAAATATCTTACTTAGTGTTTCACATAGAATGGTTAGGTTAGGTTAGGTTGGGGTGGCTATTGGAACGAAGCCGACCCTCTTAGTCCATTGTGATGCCACAAGGATTGAGAGGATTTCTCGCCCTACTCGTTGAACCAGTTGGAGCTTCGAATGAAGTGTAGAAGACTTTTGATGTCAGTGCTTGACAAATCATTAAGGTCGTTGTAAAAGAAGGCTCCCAAATGGAGGCTACGCTATAAAGAAAAGCTGTGCATGTGCAGAGAAAGTAAAGAAGGCTATCTTCCTTTTCCTCGTCCATGCACTTTCTGCAGAAGTCATTCGGAAATACACCAAGCCTTGCAGCATGCTTGCCTATAAGACAGTGCCCAGTAATTGCAGCTATCGTAGTGCTTATGTACACTCTGTTTCGGATCCAGCTTTGGCCAGATCAGAAGTCGAATTACGATATTCGTTAACGAGTGATCGAGCATTTACATCGGTTTGATTACTACACGTCACTCGTTCACATTAGCGATCATGCACGTCACGTCTGTGGTAATTCGACCCCTGTTTTTTCGCTACATAACTTATACCATTTGACCATCTAAGGTTGTGGTTTTGTCAGTAGCATCTTGTTTTAACATGAGTTTGTATGTGGCAATCGGAACAATTTTCAGGTAGAAGGGGCAGTGTGTGTGTTTGGGTGAGTTTATCGGCCCTGCAGTTCCCCAGAATGTCCCTATTCCCTTGTACCCAATACAAGTGAATGTTGAACTGCTCCGCCATCTCGCTGAGAGATAATCGGCAGTCTAGGGCTACAATAGAGTTTGTAGAGACTGATTCTATGGATCTCAAAGCTGCTTGACTATCCGAGAAGATGTGGATATCCTTAGTGGGATTATGGTTTCTCTTCAGCCAAGACAGGACTTCTTTAATCCCCATGATTTCAGCTTGAAAAACACTGCAGTGGAAGACGGAAAGAGAGACTTATATTTAGCCATTTTGAGAATGCCTATCCCATTTCATCTCCCGAGATAGCACGATCTTCCCATAGTGATCTGGAGGGGATGGTGACCTGAAAGTTGTTGTTGAAATGTAGTTGCGGAATGGTGTAGTCTATACCTCCTGGTGGAGCCCTGAATGAATTCAGAAGAGAGGAGTGTCTGAATTCATTTCTTATCCACAAAGAGGTTGCGTTGAGGTGAACAGCAGCGCTAGCAGCAACTTGTAAAGGGTGTTTTTTTGGGAGGTTTGTTTTTCCGATAGATGTCGTTTTATTTTATGACAGTTGTTTTGACAGCTCAAAGTAGCATTTCTACTCAGTATTGTTTGGCAAATCATTATGAAAAAAAAAAAAAAAAAAAAAAAAAAAAAAATGACATTTGTGAAAAATAGTCGTGGTAGCCATATGCCAGAAATTGTGTTTAAATGTTAAATGCCAAAAAATTATCTACCAAATAAAAACACGTTATATCTAACGGGTGTTTTTTTAAGAGGTTGCCGATTTTTTTTTTGAATAAAACACATATAAAATTATGAAATGACCAAAATTTTTTTTTATTTGGTAGATAATTTTTTGGCATTTAACATTTAAACACAATTTCTGGCATATGGCTACCACGACTATTTTTCACAAATGTCATTTTTTTTTTTTTTTTTTTTTTTTTTTTTTTCATAATGATTTGCCAAACAATACTGAGTAGAAATGCCACTTTGAGCTGTCAAAACAACTGTCATAAAATAAAACGACATCTATCGGAAAAACAAACCTCCTAAAAAAACATCCGTTATGTTAAAGATGTCGACTGGTGTTAGGTTAAACAGTATGTCTATAGCCGCAGAAGGGGTGCTGCGAAGAGCTTCGCTCATACATAGACAAGTTTGTCGCGATTTATTGCTTTGTCTAAGGCAGTCCACCACACCACACCATACAGAATTGTAGGTCTTATTACCGAAATATAGAGCCAGTGAGTGATATGGGGTTGAAGACCGATGGCTTTTTTACAGGAGAAGAGCGCCACTGTGGCTTTACAGACTCTCTCTTGTATATTAGGTTTCCAGCTTAGCTTTCTGTCTGGAATAAGACGCAGCTATTAAGCTTTATCAGAGAAGGATAATGTGGAATTTATTATTTTCTAGTGAGGAGGACAAGTTCTGTTTAGTTGGGGCTTACTGTCAGACCACATCGATCTGCCCATTCAGTTAGCTTATTAATAGAATTCTGTAAGAGTTCTGTCAGGGTATTGAGGTGTTTTCCTGAAACGGCAATAGCAACGTCATCCGCAGAGGCGATAACTCTGCAGCTCCCCCTTTTCAGGTATATCAGGAGCTCGTTTACCACAAAATTTCATAGAAGTGGGGATAGAACTTCACCTTGCGGCATTCCTCTGCAGATAGATCTATTGGCAGACGCCACACCTAGATTTTTAAAGTAATGATCCGACTTGTAAGCAGAATATTAATTAGTTCGCCAAGTGAGTCGTCTGCATTCTTAACTTTCGTTTTTAGAGTGAAATTCGAGCATTTGAGTGCTCCAAATAAAGTTTTGGTCAAATTTGTGTTGATATGCTCCGGTTGTAAAGTGCATAAGTGCATAAGACATAGCCTATAGCTTAATTAATATGCTCTTGCCTGGTATAAGTATATAGAAGGCACAAACACCTGGGTAGATACAGGATGAAGACTTCGAAAATGACAAACTGCGAGATATCTTATATGCTACATAAAAAAAATCTGTGAATGGGTCCTTTAAATGTGGATAACAACCAAAGTCGGTCTAGGTGCACCGAAGCAGCCACTTTAACATAACCTTTTGCATCTGTGGAAGCAATAAAACTCAATTGCATCAATACACGACGATTACTCACAAATCGTTCGCTGTACAAATTTGTGTTCTCAATTGAATACCAGTTGTATCTGTATCTCTGTTGTCGAATTGAATGAACATTGATAACCGAAATGCTTGGTGCATTATGGAATTCAAAGGAAATTCGTCCAATGCCAATGCATTTTTATGTTCACTCAATTACGCTCGTTATCGATTGCACGCCCACCAGCATTCCGGGTGCATTAATAACAATAATGTATGCGACTGCACATGACAAAAACCCCTTGAATCACTCGAATAGAAAGCTGGTAGCTTAGCAAATACTCGCACAGATGGTGAAGATCACAGTTTGTATTTCAAATTGACATATATGCAGGATATGCAGCAAACAGATACACAAATAGATACGAGTACTGCCAAACTGCATCTATGCAAAATGAACAAACTAAAATATTCAAAATATTATTATTTCCATAATACTCGCAATTATTTATAATAATAGAGATGATTCCAGAAATGATTAACAGTTTTGGTTTTTGGTTTATTATGGGATGTTTAGCAATAATTTATTGGACTTAATGCGAGAATATCTCCCGGTCCATTATCGGCATAGAACGTTTGGGATCGTATACCACAGTTTACTGGTTTCAAATAAATTTATATAATTTGCCTATGTGTATATAAAAGTAGAGTTTCATTTTATCTCGGAAAAGTGCAGTAATAATTGAGTTATGAACTCAGTAAGTAACGTGTTTCTTTTTAATACTCTATATTAACTTCGCGTCGCTTAACTGTGGTGCTATCGTTCTGTCGTTCGGTGGTGTAATCTTACGTTCAATTTTTAACCCACTTCCCAAAGCCTAATTTTATTGAAACTTTGCACACATGGGTATTTCCGGTGAAACCAATTTGTGTTGAAATTTGGTAGTCATCGGACCCAGGGGTGGGAAGGCTCTCATACAATATTGTTTTAAAGATAATGCTATATAGCGGCATCAGATCACGCCGTACTATAATGACTGTGTGCAGCGCTCCTTTACGATTTGGGGCTATTTTTATTTCTAACCACAAAAGCACGCAGTGCTTCGTATCTGTTCTTATTTTTCAGCATATATAGTGGAATTCAGTATACTTTTGGTTATTAGAGAATTTATATGAAAATTTTTATGGGTTGTTTTTATAATTTTTTATAAAGAACACACGCTCAGGGATATTTACTATATACTAATTGGATAAACTGCCAAACTGGATGACATCGGCTCGAAATCGGGACCGGTGGAGAGACTTTTTGCGCGGACCCAGGACCGGCCAAATATGATGATGATGAATTGGATATTTCACTCAGTCACAAGGTGTTTCTATAACTGTTATGAAATATCACAAAAAAGACATAATACATTATACGAGTACTTTGACAGCAGTATAGTATATTTTTTGCCATGTGAGAGCGAATAGTATATGAAGTTATGTCAAAAGACATGACATCTATTGACAACACTCGAAGTTGAGGCTTACTAGGCACTCGTTTATTCGTATAATGGGTTGCGAGACTTTTGTAAACCATAATGGGAGTAACACTTTTTAAAAAAAAATGAGAAATATTTTTGTTGAAAGACAATTGATATTTAATTAAATAATAGGTTTGAAGGGTTCAAGAAGATTTTGCAGCGTATGTGCAGCGGCTGCGAGTTCTTGCAGGTATCGTGAATGAAAACGTCAACTCTTTTTTGACATTTCTTCTGGAGGGGAAATTGCAGCGCTCGCAGTACTTTTTTAGTTGCTGTTTATTCTGTACGTCAAATAAAAGGTGAGTTTATACACATGACATTTCTCTTCGAGGGGCAGCCTAAAAGGTGAATGATGTGTTACGCTACTGTCACAATAGAAAAATTTAAAACATGACTTACAGGATTGTACGGATTTTGGTTTTGAAAACAAAAAATTAGTGCTCGTTATGTTGGAAATCTATACAATCCTGCAAGTCTTAAGTCATACCATTCAAAGCCAATATTAGTGTCTAGTTTTCGGGGTCGCTGAGATGATTAGTTTTTGTAAGAGATAGTGGAGTCGACTACGTGTGGTCTTGAATGATGGGTTTTCTTAATTAGCGCAGGCTTCAATGGATTGGTGAGTCTTGAGGGTGTCTTGGTCTTTTTAGGGCTGGGCTGATATTTATACTAGTGCCAAATGTCCATAGTTTTCGTTATGTTCGTTCGTTCATTGAGATGAATAGCGTTGGTAGGACAGTGGTGGGTGGTTGACGCGGTAGGGTATTGTATTAAGGGTTTTTATTAGCGCACGTTTCAAGGGATTTGGAGGGTCTTGGGGGGATCTAGCAGTTTTTTGTTTTGTACAGGGTCGATATTAGTATCGAATCCATAGATTTCTTGGTCGATGTTGTCGTGTGGTATTGTATGGTGGGTTTCTTTGTTGTTAATTAACTTTTGTTTCAAGGGATTTCGAGATAAAATAAAATAATCTAGGAGGGCGTTAGGAACATGAGGATAGGAAAAGATGATATATCTATGTATATGGGTCCTAAATGGATGCAAGATGAGAAAACACAGGATCAGGAAATGCATGCAAATGGTTGGCACGTCCTCAGAAAGGCTTAATGTTAGACTTGTCAGCTCAAGTTGAAGCACGAGTATTGCGGATTGGCTAGAGGATGGGGGTTACTTTTGGTATCCTCCTTCTCCTAGTTTTGAACACAGCTTACGAATGCCTGCACGTGTGTATGAGCTGAACCCGAATTTTCATAATTTTTTCGAATAAATTTGGCATTATACCGGTGGGGTTCGATGTTGTTTTCGAGGTACCGTCGAACGTTTCTGGTTTATTGGCATAGACCGCAAACTTGGCATAGCCCCACAAAAAAAAGTCCTAAAATTCGTCAAATCACACGAACAAGGCGACCAATTGAACCTTAAGATAACAACACCTCGACTACAATAACTCGTTTGTTTAGCCAGCTGCGTAGCATCTGGTGCCCTCTTGTTAAAGCCACATTTGTTCCAACCTCTTCCAATTTATCCCAAAAATAGCCAGACAACATGGTCCGGGATCTATCTCGTTTGAGTGTGACTACCTTGTTAGCATCATAGAAGAAGAATGTAAACCAATAACCTCTCCAACATGAAACCCGCCCCAGCTGCTTCCGTTAGATGGGAAAATCTCCCAGGCATACAACCAGCAAAGAAAATAATGGGGAACTATGACCCAAAGGGGTCTCGCTCAATATAGGGACTTATAGTATAGTAGAACTAATGTTAATATCATTATGGGGTTCCTAATAGGACACTGTAGACTGAAGGGGCACCTAAAGTAATTAAAGCTTCTCTCAGTGTTTGTTTATGGCTGGCTGGCCAAATCTTATGATCAGTTTTTTTTAATCCAATTCCTAAAGCTTTCAAACTTTGCACACATTAGAAGGATGGCGGAGACCAGGACGCTCAGAGTTTAGGGATGCAAAACTGGATGACATCGGCTGAAAATTGGGACCGGTGAAGAGACTTTTTGCGGCAGGCCAGGACCAGACCCCGGTTGTAGAGCCAAAAATGATAATGATGATGATACGAGCATGAATGTTTCCGTCGCTTTTTATGGCTTTGAAAATTAAAAAGAACAACAAAATGTTCCTCAATTTGTTCTCCATTCGTTGTTGTGTTTCGCCCATGCTGTTCACCTCCTTCTGAACAGACGAACAATAACTGTTGTACTATATGCTCCCACGGGAGTATCCTCCCAGATAAAATCGTAAAACTTAATTGCACAAATAATGTTTATAATTTCCAATTCATATTCGGTGAAGAAATAAAATTTAAATTTTAATCGCAGCAGAGGATTTTATGTGGCTGTGCGCCGAATGCCGCCGAGCAAATGAAATGAACTTTGCCGGCGGCAGTAACGTAAGTAATTATGCGACGACGCTGTAGATTTTATAGCATCAACCGCTCAGCCAGCCAGCCAGCCAAGTATTAAGAACGGTCGGACGAGTGTGTGTTTCTTTGCTCATAAGCAATTCTTTCGCACTATGAGCACACCTCAACTGTGAGCGTGCAAGTATGTACCCGAGCGCTAATTGAAAAATCGTACGCACGGAACAGAAGCGAAACGGATGTTACTTGGGATATAAATCCGTTTGATATCGCGCCAAGCACGCAGCATCTCCCAAACCCCACGTTACTCCACATTAAGGCAACACTTTGGGCTCCTCTCAGGCAAACTAAGTTCGCGACGCAACTCACATAACATAAATTTGTATGCCTCTGTTACTTGAGCGGCGTGGTACAACAACGACAACAAAAACACACGCGCTATGAAATCCACCTAAGTGGTTGCGGGGTTAATTTGCAATGCTCGACTGATGAGAAGTTAATTTTTTTTTTTGAAAATAAAATACAAAGCTCTATTGAAAGTCGAAGGATCCCCTCATTTTTGTGACGGTGGTGGATGGTAACCTCTAGTAACTAGTACTGAGGTGTGAGTGCTAATTACATGATGTCAGATATATACGTTACCTGACACAGTGCAGCATTTGCAGTACAAATTTCTTTACTGATGTTTGCGTTGCCAAACTACCAATTTGGGAATATGATGGGCGGTTTGGGAAGTGTGAAAAGGGATGTGTTGTGATGTAATTAATACCAAAAGCTCTGACTTGTAGCGAAGATAAGAGCGGCAATGAGAAAACTGCGTAATTGTTCGCCACTTGAATGAAATAAATGGCATTCTCGTATGCATGTATGGATGGAAGTGCGTTGGTGCCTAGGCTATTAACTGACAACAAATGCGGACGACACTAAGTCTGAAGCATATGTAAATGAGTCTTTTCAGATAATTCCTACGTTGAACATCTTTCATGTTACGGATTTCTTAATTAAAGTAAACAAATTTAATTAAGTTTACAATTTACGTATATGTCTCACCAGCAACTGGCATTAGCTGCGTTTTCCATTGGAGTACTGTTCTAGAACACCAACTAGGTTTTTTTTGATAATCAAATTTAATCTGTAGATAGAATGTATACATCTTAACTCACACATTTTATGTTATCGAATTCAACAAATGTAATAATTAAACTTTTTTGTAACCAGTACGCAACAATTGCATGACTTTATACAGAATAGTTGAGAACTGAGGGGAAAAATGTAATGAGCTGTGTTTTTCGTAGAGTTTTGAGAAACAAATTCGTCCAAGCGTGAGACGAATTTCTCCCACACAAATTTAAAAACATTGTTTTCCACATTTTGGTACAAACTTTACCAACTATTTTGGCCACTACTGTGATCGCTATCCATCGCATGATAGAGAATCCATTTTGTTGTCTCTTTACAAAGTATTTCAAAGAAAGTCACCACACCGAGTTACCACTCCCACTACGCTGAGAAATTCAACCACAAAATGGAGCGAAAAAGACAACACAAGTGACGAGTTGTCGACTCAGAACACATTTGGGAGACCAGAAGGCCGATTTTTGTCGCAAAAAGAGGCATGAGTCAAAAATCACCGCAAGTTAGTAGCAGTAGTAAATTGCATATGTATTAGTATGGTTAGTGATGCATGCAACTTATTTTGTTTTGCTTCTTATCTTTCTCGACACTCATTCCACTTGACATTAGAATGTGAGACATGAGAGACAAGATAGAACCGATTCGCTCGCAAATAAAGAAAAAAACACAACACATTAATTGAATTGAATGCTATACACCTCGTTCGTCTACGAGAGACTCATGCCTCAGTTTGCGACCAAAATGAGCCCTCTGAACATTAGCAGGACTAAATACAAGACGATCAGCGACGAATGCTATGTTCAACACAACCCAATATAAATTGGGTCAGCTCGTAAATACGGGACAAAGGGAAAAACAGCTGATAGAACTAATGAACCCAAGATCATCAGAAAGCTGATCAGAAATCGAACACTGACTAAAGCAACTACAGCGAAATATACCAAGGTGGGCTTAACAACCTAATAACAACAACACGCAACATTTGCAACACAAAATAGGATAATTTAACGGGGTTTAACAACGACGACGATACACAACCCGAAAACACTGGGTTTCGACTGTCATGGCAACAACGGGATATCAAATCAACCGTGGTATTTGAATAAGATCAGTCTCCTCACGGTTCAGGTCTCAACAGAACAATATTCGACGGATTGATTGAGAAGGTTTTTATATTACTGGTAAGAGTTCTGGCCGAAATTAACCACAAAATACTTCAATAATCGTAGACCTGCCGACAGTCTATAATCCTGCGCAAATAACATTCTTGATTGTATTCTGATGCATATTTCGTATTTCGATATATTTCCCAGATCAAACGACTGTTTGTAAACCGCGTCAGTAGCCTGCCCCTCTCCGCTGTCGCGCCTTGTGCTATAGACCTTCAGAATTCCCCTCTCCGCTGCTGTACGTTCAGCATCCCTTGCCTTATGCTATAGACCTTCAGCATCCACTTCTCCGCTTTCGTGCCTTGTGCTATAGAACTTCAGCATTTCCCTCACCCCTGTCCTGCCCTGTGTGTGCAATAAACCTTCAGTATTCTCATCTCCGCTGCCGTGCCTTGTGCTATAGACCTTCAGCATCCCCGTCTCCGCTGTCGAGCCTTATGCTATAGACCTTCAGCATCCCCGCCTCGCTTTGGTGCCTTTTGCTACAGACCTTCAGACCTCCCTGAGCAAACCAAACCTTTATTAGGTTAAGACGTATTATCAACACCGACTCAGTGACGTAGTCAGACAACGTCCGTGGTCGAACAACCCACCGCAAGCTGCTTATCCTTACCCATCAGCCATATTTTGGTCTGGTACTCCTGAGACAAATCTACACTTGCTAATATGCCAGCATCGCTACTAAGTCAAAACTCAGTGCTCATCTTCCCTTCCCTTCCCGTAGTCATAGAAAATAGTTTTGGTGATGGATATATAGATTTATATTTAATGTTAATTATAGTAAGTTAAGGACCAAAGAAAACAAAGTGAAATATTTAAAAATCAATTTGTAATACGGATTTTAAGTTGGAACCCTGGAAGCGTTACCTTAGCTGAGAAGAAACGTTACAATAGAAACTAATCAACATGTATAGCAAGCAATGTGGGCTCACTCCAGTTATTGAGTGTTCAGTAGTGAACTTTTAGCTCCACCCACCACAATTGTTTCTTTTTTTTATCATAATATTTCAAGCCCTCGTTGTGCCTAGGCATTGTTAGGGTGAAATACTTGAGTATTATTATCATGACTCGTCAGGTGCTCCCAAATTACCTGCTACATAGAATACATAACCACGCGTTAAAACTTTTTGTTGACGTAAGCATTGCTAATTCAAATCGAATTGAATCGCTTGAACCGTGATTCCAGCTTCTCACTACTACCAACACCAGCGGTCCTCAAGAGAAACAAATAGCTTTAAACGTACTGTTAAGTTTTAAGAATTTGTTTTAGAATGTGATAAGCTTTGGCATGCTCTATGTTTCCGCAATAATATACGTTCCGAAAGCAACCAAAACAAAACAACTGTCCCTGATGTGCTCTCCTTAATACATATTAACATCCGCACTGTGCAAAGCATATAGACTACAATATTGTAAGGGTTAGTTTACATGGGTGCAAATTATAAAAAAAGTCCCCATATCCTTTTACATCAAATAACTCTTCATCTCTGGAATTGATAGGGTTTTTGGAATAACGTACTTACCTGAATGATGGTCGTGCTCATTTGCCAGCGGTGGCAACCACATCGCTACCACCAAACACTTTAAAAAGCTAAGCAGTACTATAAGATTAAACAATTTCCTTGTGCAGGAGATGTTCTTAAACGCCTTCCCTTTCGAGTCTTTTTAGATATTATAGATGCGGATGGAACACTAGGACAATAAGCAAAGTGTCTGTTTCCATTTCATAGAAAACTTTATTTAGAAGTGATGGAACATAAGTCCCAAATCAAAAAATCCAAAAAATGTTTGTCGAAGATGGGACATAAGTCCCAATACTTATTTTTGGGACTTATGACTAACTTAAATGGGACATAAGTCCCAAATCGAATTAGGGACTTATGTACCAACCAATCCAGACATAAGACCAAAAAAATTTTGTCCCAAAAGTTCCAAATTTTCGGAGAGATAATAATTTAAAAAAAAATTTATAGGAAGCAAGTAATGAAATATCCTCCTTATAAAAAAATATGTTAGGTGGGACATAAGTCCTAAAATAATTTATTGGGACTTATATCCCGATGAGGTGGGTCACAAGTCTCTTATTCGATTTGACTTCTTTTGGAACATAAGTCCCAATTTTTTATTTTGGGACTTATGTCCCTGCGCCGAATATTAGGCTGCTGAACCTTTCTTCTGCTTCTCCTTCAAAGCTCTTAAGCGATCAAATTCTTATTTAGAGCTACCATCATAAATTTGGAATTATCTAAATCGAATTGGAGTTTTTCTAATAATAAAAATAAAAGCAACAACAACTTGTTTCGATATGCGCCAACATAATATGTATTTCTCCTTTATTTGCCGTTCTCTTTTTCTTCGCTACTTTATCTTCTTCTCGTATTATATATATATTTTTATGTTATAATAATACAATATATATATAACATATATATATTTTACAATTGTTTTTATATAACGTGAGTGAGAAGGAAATTATTTTTCAATTTCTATATATATTTTGTGTTCAACATTTTCATGTTTTATTTCAATAAATATTTATTATTTCTGTACTTCGTAAATTCTTAATTTTAAATATAATCACATTTTTATTATATGCTATATGTATTCTTAAGTTTAATAATATTTCGGTTTTATTTTTTTCTCTTTTTATTTTTGTTAATAATTACTTACATAATATATTTTTGTTTGTTCATAGATAAACGGAGAAAGAAGAGACAAAGAGAGTGAGTAGGCTATAGGGAATAATAAATATTTGTACACAAGTGATTATGTAAATGTATAAGTTAAATATATTTTGTAATTTGCTTAAAATTATAAGAAGAAGATGAATTAAGTTATAAGTAATAATTAAGTAATAATACAAAGGTTTTTGTTTTTTGACCGCGTTGTAAAATCGGGTATACCTGCAGTAGAGTCACAGGCCGCAAGCTTTGCCCTTAGAAGCAATTCACTGCCTACATTCTTTTAGACTGTCAGGCTTACGCAACACCAATCTCACACTGTTAAAGACTTTAACTCGCCAAGTTCAGGTTTACGCCAAGCCAACGCTGTCCAGGTCTACACATTACCAAGCTAACGCTGTCCTAATCCATGCTCGCCAAATGCACTCTCCCCTAGTCTACGCTTCGTCGACCCAACAGAAGTAAAATACGAAAAACACTTGTAATATACTGGATACATACGAAGTTTAAGTCGAAGAATTCTAAAAACATTAATTTTATTGTAAGACCTTATTCGTTTGAACCCTGGTTACTCTGAATTTATCCCGGCTGGTAAAACTCCGTCACGGTACCACCTGTCGTGAAGGCTATATGTCTATGGTCCTTTTCAGACAGGTATATATTTTCTAACACCTCTCATAGAACCGTCACAATATTTCTTATAATACGTTATTGTAACATACCATCTTTGGCATTCTATTGAAGGGGCGACGTATCTATCATTCTAGCAACTCCGAAGATTTTATCGAAACATAGATTTGTTTTTCAATCAGTATCTGAATCAGTACTGGCGTCCTTAAGCCTGTCTTTACCTTAGTCCCGTCGTATTGAAGTCTCTCTAATGTCTGAATATATCAGACTTTCACAAAGAAAATGGTGCCAGTTTTCTTTAAAGGATTGCCAAACACAACTAGTCCCTGCCTTATTGAGGAGTCACCAAGAAAAATAACAAATGCAAAAAACTGTAAGGCTCTACCTGAGATTGCAACGTTACAAAGAACTCTGTTCGTATTTTAGAAGTCCGTTACCATATAGAGTTATTGTAAACCGGGTTTCAATCGATCCAGACAAGGAAACATTGTACGTTTGGTTTAAAAATGTATGTAAAAAAAAATATGTTTTTCATAATGTTTCTGTGCCAGCAAAACAAATAAACACAAGGAGTACCAATAAAATTGCGCCGAAGCCATTCACACTGGGACTTTATCTCCAAAATTGTGCAAAAAACTGTTAACCCAAGACTCCACTCATTCATTATGTAATCTGTTCATTGGCACAATGAACTCTGTTCATGCTATAGAAGCAATTAGACATTCGGTACTCCTTTGTAGTCTATTTCCATATATCTTCCTTAAATTATTATGGGTGTAAACTCCTGTTAATTGAAAGAATGAACAACGTGCATAGACAAATTTAATTGTTCATAGTATTTATGAACTTCTTAATAGATGCAATTAACTCTGGTCAATTAACGAATTCCGACAATATTCATAGTCGTCTCTCGTCATTTTACTTGACTACGAGTATTTTTGATTTTGATTAAAACGCTGTCCAGGTCTACACATTACCAAGCTAACGCTGTCCTAATCCATGCTCGCCAAATGCACTCTCCCCTAGTCTACGCTTCGTCGACCCAACAGAAGTAAAATACGAAAAACACTTGTAATATACTGGATACATACGAAGTTTAAGTCGAAGAATTCTAAAAACATTAATTTTATTGTAAGACCTTATTCGTTTGAACCCTGGTTACTCTGAATTTATCCCGGCTGGTAAAACTCCGTCACGGTACCACCTGTCGTGAAGGCTATATGTCTATGGTCCTTTTCAGACAGGTATATATTTTCTAACACCTCTCATAGAACCGTCACAATATTTCTTATAATACGTTATTGTAACATACCATCTTTGGCATTCTATTGAAGGGGCGACGTATCTATCATTCTAGCAACTCCGAAGATTTTATCGAAACATAGATTTGTTTTTCAATCAGTATCTGAATCAGTACTGGCGTCCTTAAGCCTGTCTTTACCTTAGTCCCGTCGTATTGAAGTCTCTCTAATGTCTGAATATATCAGACTTTCACAAAGAAAATGGTGCCAGTTTTCTTTAAAGGATTGCCAAACACAACTAGTCCCTGCCTTATTGAGGAGTCACCAAGAAAAATAACAAATGCAAAAAACTGTAAGGCTCTACCTGAGATTGCAACGTTACAAAGAACTCTGTTCGTATTTTAGAAGTCCGTTACCATATAGAGTTATTGTAAACCGGGTTTCAATCGATCCAGACAAGGAAACATTGTACGTTTGGTTTAAAAATGTATGTAAAAAAAAATATGTTTTTCATAATGTTTCTGTGCCAGCAAAACAAATAAACACAAGGAGTACCAATAAAATTGCGCCGAAGCCATTCACACTGGGACTTTATCTCCAAAATTGTGCAAAAAACTGTTAACCCAAGACTCCACTCATTCATTATGTAATCTGTTCATTGGCACAATGAACTCTGTTCATGCTATAGAAGCAATTAGACATTCGGTACTCCTTTGTAGTCTATTTCCATATATCTTCCTTAAATTATTATGGGTGTAAACTCCTGTTAATTGAAAGAATGAACAACGTGCATAGACAAATTTAATTGTTCATAGTATTTATGAACTTCTTAATAGATGCAATTAACTCTGGTCAATTAACGAATTCCGACAATATTCATAGTCGTCTCTCGTCATTTTACTTGACTACGAGTATTTTTGATTTTGATTTGATTTTTTCGAAGTATGTCAATTTTCTTGTCACGTAAGTTTTTCATGTGAGACACCACGACTATTGACTTGCAGATGCGACTATAAGAATTGTTCCTATATAAATTATGGGATCTGGCCAATAGAGTCTCGAATTTTGTGGACCAAGCAATTTCTTAAGCGACTCGTATGAAATTGGGTATGTAGGACTAAGATGCGACTATAAGAATTGTTCCTATGGAAAGGTCCTTTGTTACCAAGCGTTCATGAGACCAATTCTAACGTATGTGCGTCCAATAAAGTAGAACATTAGTCCTTCATACATGGAAAAATTCCGCGCCCGCGCCGAAAGGAAATGCTTAAGAACGTGTATAAACATGTATAGGAGCTAAAATTATTATTATTTATAATTAGGGGCTTGCACCTTTATAATAACACAGCGTAAGCGTTAAGGTTAAGGAAGAGGAAAGGAAGTGATGTCTGTGAGCTTGTGTTTGTAATGCCTGCGATTTATGATGATGAGAAAAAACAAAGCCTGGTAAAACATTCCACATAGGTGTTGTACGGCTTAAGAACGAATCTCTGGACTTAACGGCACGGCTTAAGGGTATACTGATGAGCACTTAGAACGCCACAAGCGATTGAGTTCATAGAGAGGTGGCATGGTATAGAAACTCAAGAATCGTTAATGTCATTTTAGATTTAACACATTACAATTACTTTGGGTAATCGGGATGCCAACTGGAGACCCTGCACCAAGATACCTGACCGAGACCGTAAAAAGAGCAATAGAAGCAGATACTGGTGGCTAAAATGGAGTCTAAACGGACTTTCAACCATAAGTACATATAAGCTGAGAGCTAGCGTCATGTAAGCACTGTACAAAAGGTCTCGCAGGGTCTCTTCTTAGTGATAGCTCTGTGGGGCCAGATTTATGGATTTTTCATTAGTTTTTGCTTAACAATATTTGGGACGACGGCAGTGCTTGTCGCGATCATTCTTGTTGTGCGTGTTAAATTTTTGCATACAAATGGAAGAGACCTACAATTCAAATCCGTATCCGAACTATGAACTGAGAAGCTTTCCGTGACAGTTATTACTCTCAAGCATTTGTCAGACATTCGTGAAAGGTGGGGCCGTTAAAAAGATTTTGAACGTACCGCTCAAAAATCCAACGTTCTAACCACTAGAACTCCGGCGTCCAACCATTTTTCTTCAATAGTTTTAAGTAACAACCAAAAAATAAATATGAATTTAAAGGTTTTCCATCCATTTTACTTCAAATTTGAATGTGTAATGTGCAATAAGTAAAAAAAATAATAAAAAAAAATATAAAAAAAAATATAAAAAGTAAAAAAATATAAAAAATATGAAAATTATAAAAAGTAAAAAAAAAACATAAAAAATATGAAAATTATAAAAAGTAAAAAAAAACATAAAAAATATGAAAATTATAAAAAATAAAAAAAAAAATATAAAAACATATGAAACATAAAAAAAGTAAAAAAATATAAAAAATATGAAAAGTATAAAAAAATACCATACCATATACCACATCGGGTCATTTATAAAATTACTGATATAGATGGTAAGTTTCATATTTTTATTACTAACACTATACATTATAAGGATTATTTGGATAAAATAAATGATTAAAACCTTTAAAAAAAAAACAATTTGCAACAGGTTGAGAAAGTTCCAAGGAGTATTTGTCTTGACTTGAATTGATTTGGAATTTTTCCTTAATTAATAATTAATTAATTTTCTTAATTAAGTATTTAACTTTTTGTTTAATAATTTTTGTTTGTTAAATATACTTTACAATAGATAATAGATTGAATTTAGAGTTTAATTTATATTGTTTTTTTTTTGTTGCATGCTCTTTTGAGTATACATCTGTATATATATATATATATATACTCGCACTTGGTTTGTTTCTATTCGTTTATCTAGATATCACCCTGCATTATTAAAATTTTGTTGCTCCTGTCTCTTCGTTATAGCTTCCATTAGTACAAAACTAAAAACTTTTTCACAATTCTCATCATCTTCATTATACAAATTGATAATTTATTTACTCCTAATATTTAACAAGAATCGATCAGCAATACATAATTGAATAACACTGATGTGTGTCCGTGTGTGTGTGTGTGTGTGTAAACTCATTCGAATCTCATCTGCCAACAACAATAATTTATCAGATTTGTTCCACTGCGGTTTACCATTAGTACAACAAAACTCCTTCTTTCTCGTTATACCATCTATCAGCCCTTTACTCCTTCAGCCCCTCCCGCTTGCTGCTAGCTCAGCTTCGTTGGCAGCATTCAATCGAAATCGTTGGAGCTATACATCCTCGTAGCTGCGACATTGCGGCACCGGTCCGGACCAGTTGCCGTCGGGCAAACATTTGGGACGTTCCGGCGGACCATTGGCACTGTATTCGACAAATCCGGGACGACACTGTACGCTTAGATAATCACCAGAGTCATAATTAAATTTAAGCGGTGCTATTAGGCCGTTTGGTGGATCTCCAGGGTATGGGCATTGCGATTTACCTGCAGGGATTACAAGAGAAGAAACAAAGTGGTTTATATGTACCGAAGATCGCATGTAAAACGAAGAGGGAGCACGTAATTGGAGTGCCCCCCCCTGAAAATTGAATTGAAAATTTTACAAATCATATCTAATTTCAATTTGTTTTTCCATAAAAACTTGTTCTGAAAAATTTGAATTCATTTCGAAAGTAAAACAGAAATTAAAAAATGTATAGTCTTGAGAACATCTGCGAGTATCTGCGCTCTATCAACACCGCTGCTACCCTTTCAGTGCAGTTGAAATTAATTAAAAGATTTACATTTGTGTTGCTGGGTACTTACAGAAGGGCGGAGGATGCGACCAAAATCCTGTCTCCGTGCAGACAATACTCGCTTCACCAACAAGAATGTGTCCATCGTTGCAGCTGAACGTCACCAGTGCTCCGACCGCATACCTGCGATGACTGGTCGATCCACTTGTCCCACCGATACGCCCATTGAGAGGGACAAGCGGTGTCGGACATTGAATAGCTTCATTTCATCGTCATCGTCATCATCAGAACGCCAGACAGAAGAGGTTCCAAAGAAAATGGCAATGGAGAAGAGTAAAAATTGAATAGAAAAAAAAACGACAACAATTTGTGGAAAGTCCTTTAGTTTTACAGTATTTGGTAAACAGAAATTAAATTATCAAGCTTTGTGCAACGGGTGTCCGGAATGAAGCATTCGCCAATCTCTAATCCCTGCAGAGCTTATGTGCATAGCAAACAGTCTGCGTGGATTATAGGAGAAGTGCATCAGCATAGAGACACAATTCATCCCTTCGGCTTATAAGCATCCAAAGGGTTGAATTTGAAATTATTATTTTGCTTTATGCACAGACGAGTACACTCAAAAAAAATGTATACAAAAAATGTTGATCTACAAATATTTTTGTCCGACGTGCCTGGGCACGTGGTGGCCTAGTGGTTAATAATAATATTCGGCGCGACAGACCGTGGCGGTCAAAGGCCTGACTTCACGCGACCATTTGTGTTGTGCATTTGGACACAAATGGAAGGGTCCTACAATTTATTGCCGTATCAGAAAGGCAAGTTGTGAAGCTTTCCTTGACAGTAATTACTCTCGGACGTTTATCAGACATTTGCGAGAGGTGGGACCGTGAATTTTTGGTGTTTCCTATGATTCGAACTACGAACCCCCTGCTCAGTAATCCAAGCACTTAACCACTGAGCCACGGCCGGCGCCTAGTCGTTAGTGCATTAAATTTCTGAACAGGAGCTTCAACGTCTGAATCCCAGAGAAGCCAAAGGTATTTTTCATGGTCCCACCTCTCGTGAATGTCTGACAAACATCCGAGAGTTATAGCTTGCCACAGAAAGCTTTCCAACTTGCCTTTCGGATGTGGCATTAAATTGTAGGACCCTTCCATTTGAGTTCAAAAATGGAACACGCACAATACGAATGCTCGCGAGAGGCTAAGCCTTGGAACGGTCTGTTGCGCAAAATATTATTATTATTTATTAGTCTAACATTGGTCCCTTAATTAAAAAAGTGGAGCGCAAATTTGAAGTGGTGCAATTCTTTAGCTGTTGCATCAACTGATAACAGCATGGAACCAGAAAGCCTACTTTAATCTGTCAAGACTCTTCAGATTAAGGAACTAAATTTTAGCATCCAAGCTGCTGGTGTAAAAGAAAAAGGTCATACCAGTACTTGCGTATAGATAGACATTCTGACCTCTTAACCGGTGCATTCGATAGGAAAATCTTAGGGATTTTTGTTGGCTCCATTTGTGTGAGAGGAAGATTCTGGAGACGCTATAATAATGAGATCTACGAGCGTTATGGCGACGTTGACATCGTAAAGAGAATTAAGCTCAGTAAGCTACGCTGGACAGAACTCTTTGCTTGCATGAGCTTGGAAAGTCTTTTGCGGTATGATTTATAGGACACGACAGAAAGGCCGGCAAAGACGCTAAAAGAGTGGCGTAGTCCATCATAACGCCCAGAGCTTAGGGATCTTAAACTGGATGAAATTAACTCAAAATTACTAAGTTTGGAAATATTTTTTCCTGGAGGACAGTACCGGAGGCCGATTGTAGAGCCTAATATGATTTTTAGCCGTATCACATTAAAGGATCGCTACAAATTCTCAGTTATCTTAGTTAATGGGATACGATTCCTCACTGAGAACTCGAAGAATTGTTCCGATTTTTTGTGCGTAGGTTTTTCTTTTTGATTCGTCATCTCTCCTCACTTTATCAGTTGACTCTACTTGCATAAAACCGAGAAGAACAAAAAAAAAATTCAAGAAAGACACAGGGCAGATTCGAACCTAAGACTTTTACACGTTCTTCGTTCTTCCATCTAGCGCTTTAAGCGGTGAGACACAGAACAGATATAGCAATCGGCTGATTCCAGGATCGGACACCGGTTGTAGAGCCAAATATGATGATGATGATGCGATTATAAGACTTGTTATGTTTACAAAGTTTAAAGTTAGTGTCGCTCTCATTGTGGTTCTATTTCTGACTCTGCTTCTCATTGGTGTTGTCGTTTATTTATAGGAAAGTCAAAGCCGCATGTTATGCAACAGAACAAGCCCATAGTTTGTATTATTCAATGTAATGTCAATTAAAGCTTTAAATAAAACGAAAATATTTCTCAATTTATATTCAAAAGTTTGAGGATCACTGAAAGAGATGCTTTATGTCTCTATTATCATTCAAAATTTGAGAATCACTATCCTGTTGATGTTCTTGATATTTAAGAAAATAAAAGCTTGTGTATAGATTTCCCGAATATACAGTCAGACCAATCCACAAGAGACCCGAAAGACTCCATTACATCCATGAAAATGCACCATTTGTTGCGGTGTACCCACTGGTGGCACCGTCGGACCTTATTTCTTCTAAAATGAGTCCGGAGTTCGCGTTACAGTCAATGGTGATCGTCACCGTACCATGATTTAGTGATTGTTTGAACATATGGATTAGAAGGATCCGGACGATATGTGTTTTTAACAGGATGGTGCTACGTGCCATCGCAACCATCGAATTTGAAATCAAAATTTGGCGATAAGTTGATTTTAAGAAATGGACCTGTTTCCAAGGTAGTGCGATTTGACACCTTTCGATTATGTGGGCATACGTGAAGTTACTGGTTTACGCTGATAAAGTGATAAGCCAGCAACAATTGACAACTTGGAGGGTTTAATGTTGGTTTTATTTGTGACATTGTGACATACGGTAAGCAGTGCTCGAAAAAGTGCCCCAAAATCGGACTCCAGATTGTGCTTCGTCAAGAACATCGGATTGGTCTTTTCCTAAAATTATCTTATATGACATTAATCATATATCAGACTTTTGAATAAATAGAATAAATTGATCAAAGTCAAATATTTTTCGGTTAGTTTTTACAACTTTGAATTCTATCAGTCTTGAAAAAAACACCCACTATACTGATTTGCCGAGGAATGTTTAAAACTGAACAAATGTCACTGTGATGGGCAGAGGGTTACTGTTGATCTCGTTCCAACAAAAGCTTTCGATCTCTTTTATGTTCAGCTAATATTTTCAAGTGATTCAATGCTTTGGACAAAATTTAAAAAAGGTAGTGTCATAAGGTCTGATATGTCAGACAATTGTTTCTACCTACAAGCAAATGGCTTCTCAAAAAAGCGCCCCTAATACTCTCATAAGGGACTTATCGTAACCGATATTATAGCTTACATAGAGGCTTGTCTGCGCTAAATTAGTAGTTTGGTCAGTAAGATTTACAAGTAATTCAAAGGGAACTTTTAATTTAGAGGCAAAATCCCTCTCGTTTTTCAAAGTGTGTCTTCTAAAAACCAAAAAAAAAATATTCTTACTTCAAAGTTCAATTATAACTATTTTTTTTTGAGTGTATCTCTGCTAAAGCATAGCTAACTCGTACTCAACTCACCTCTGCAACGTGGCACTGGTCCGCTCCACACACCAGATGGCTCACACTCAAGTCCGGGCGGGCCGTTCAACTTGAATCCCCACTGGCATTTGAATACCGCTCGACCCCATGCCGATGTATTCAATTCCATCAGGCTTAAATGTGAATCCTCCAGATTCAAGCGTGGACACTGTACTGCCTGACAAGTCGGCGGCGGTGATGACCAATTGCCCGAGGCCAAGCAAGTCGAGTTCATGGACCCATCAACCCGATAGCCTTGCGGGCATCGATAGAGCGCCCTCTGTCCCAATTTATTTCCCTCGAGGCGCAGCGACAGCGGCGCCACCGGCTCCGGCAAACGTGGACATGTCGATGTTGCCACTATAATTGCTATGCTGTTGGTTAGACCGCGCGGCGATGTGCACGTGAACGTCCCCGAATCATTGTTCTGAATATCCTTGATGGTCAGTCGATACTTTGTTGACTTCTCCTCGTGCAGTGTCGACCAACCTGTATTAGTAGTAGCCATGGACGACGACATTGGTTGGTGTTGCGTTCCGTTCGGGATGATGTAAAATTGATGCAAATTGTGTGTCGTTCGTTAGTTCGTTCGTTCGTTCGTTCGTTTAGTTCTTGCATTTGGAATTAAATTATGACGCTGTGCGGTATGGCCAGCGCCCATTTGTGTACATACCTGTATTATATTGCATGTACCAGCTGGTCCAGGTCCATTCGGGGGTTCCTCGCTGCCTCGGATACATGCAATCCAGATGAATTGTGCTACTGGGTAATACCGCCAGAATGCCAGATGGCTCGAATGCTCCCGACCCGGACCCAATTTTAATCCTTATCGAGGGTGCACTGTCGTCAGAGAAATTTGTCAGCAGTGTGGTTGGAACGCACGATGGCATACGCGGTGCCCACAGTCCATTCGAGCAGAGGACGCGTGATTCCCCGAGCAACTTGTAGAGACCCAAATCTTTGCAGCGCGCCTGTAGTGAATGGCCATGGGGCAAATCCCAGCCAACGTTCTATGGGTATGGGTAGAGGTTTTTTTTGTTGTTGGTTGGTTTGTTTGTTTGTTTGTTTTCTTTTTCATTTTAATTGTAGATACATATTGCATTTTGGTGATGACAGTTATGTGTATGTGTGTGTGCATGTGGGTCGGTGCGATTGTAAATAAAAAAAAGGAAAAAAGGACACACGCATATTGCAATGCTCAGCAATAGTGGGTGTGCGGAGCCCTTGGTTGGGATTATAGGTTGGGAGCAGGTTTCCGAAAAATGTTTTCTTTGTAACTCGAATGAAGAAAATCGCTTACGAAAAAGTGATGAACTGTTATGAGAGTTGTTCGAAAGCATCTGTTACTGTTGGCTTTTAGCTATTGTCCATCTGTGTGGGTTGCGTGTGTGCAGATGTAACTCTAGGACTGAGTTCTGTAAATCAATCACCGTGGCAATTAAAAGTATTGATTCTTCCATGGGATGTTTCGTTCTCAACCGGACAGAATGAAATCTTTTCCGAGAAAAGGGTGCAAGGTCTACTGCTCAGTAGGTACAAACTCTCAAAAAATGCTGACTGACTGGGTGTCAGTAATGGGTGAGACAGAGTCACGGTGTTATTTTGGTACGATTTAATAGAAATAAATATTTAAGCACTACAATTGGATCGTTAACACGTAACTGAACAAAAAACGGGACCTCGACAACGAATAAAAACATTTTCTAGTTATGCGTTGAGAAACTCAGCTAATTACAAGCATTATAAAGGTTTTTTTATCAATCAACAGAAAAGTTTATCAATTATCAATAATCAAAGTTATTTCTCAAACTTTTGCATCAGACTAACTCTAAGTTTTTAAACATCAAATTGTATACGAAGAAGTTGTCAACTTTGTGTATTAAAAACTTTTACTCCGACCTCAGAGAAGCAAAAATTCTGTTGATACAGGGAATCACCTTTTTCCTGTATTGACAATTATCCGCAAGGTGATGATTATGATGATGAAAAGGGGTATCTACCAATAGCACTGCGACTCATAAGGATCTATTGCACTCCCCCTAACTAGTGCTATGGAGATAGTGCATGCCCGTCCCTATAGCTCCCCCTCCATAACAATGGCTCTTAAGAACCTAATGATGTGGTGTGGGTTGAGTGAATGCCACGCAGACTCTGAGATCGCGTGACTTCCCTAGAGGTCTCTTTTATGTCGGATCGTTGCTTCGCATTCATTGAGAAAGTGCCACGGGTTTTCCTTCGATCCCCACAAAGTCTGCAGCTGTCATCTGCTTCTAGTTTTATTTTCTTTAGGTGACTCTGCAGATCCGCAAGGTAGCATCATGTACGTGCTTGGAATCGAAATACATAATAATTATTGTTACTACTATTGATGATTGATTGATGGACATCGGGATCTGGTAGTTCCGACTCGATTCGCAACTGCAAGTAGTTTTTTTTTTTAACTGCGACGACTGACCAAAAGTAATTTGGTGATCAAAAAAATTCCAAATTGTGACCGATCATGAGTGCGATCTTCAGCAATATAATGTGGTTGCTGTTATTTATACACTTATACTACCAATATATTCAAAAGTAATCAGTTTTTGGTTGATCCCAGCACATATTTGAGTCATGAAAATTTTCTAACCCGCGATTTTTGCCTGAGTCAGATAAGCGAAAAAAAAATCTCTGTCTGTCTGCCTGCTTCTACAGCCCAGACGGCTAAATTGATGAGGATGAAATTACATATCTAAACTGCTTACATACATTTGGAGGTCTCAGTTGATTTTGGCGGAAATCGGTCAATCGGAAGTTGCAGTTTACTTGGAGAAAATCTTTTGATCAATTTGTTACAGAGGACACGTTTTTTTTTTGTTGTATGCCAACAGCGGTCGTCATGTGAATGTTATTGTGATATGAAATGAAAGTATCTATGACGATGACAGAATTTCCATTTAATATCACAGCAAAAATTGTATTTACCTCGTCGTAAAGCATGTTCTAAAATCAAAATAACATAAACGTAAAGTTAGTCAACGTTTTACTTAGATTATCTTAAGAATGATATGGAATAAATGAAGAAGTTTATGCTGGAACGTTACTTTTTATGCTCGTATTATAATATGCTGAGAAAAATGGGCTGAACAAGTGATCTGCTGAATGGCCTTTAAAAATGGCGGACGCATTGCGCGCATTATGATGAGGTGCATAAATTTGAGTTTTTTTGTGCATTCTTCTCGATCGTGGCAGAGTTATGGCTAAATCATCGAAATTAAAACCAAAAATATACACATTTTTTAAATTCTCTATATTAACTTCACTTTCCCGTGGCACCGGATGTCGGTCGGAAATCGGTCGAAAATCGGTCGGCTGTCGGACGTCTGTCGTGGAATCTTGCGATCAATTTTTAACCCACTTCCCAAAGCCCGATTTTATTGAAATTTTGCACACATGTGTATTTCCGGAGACAACACTTTCTATTAAAATTTAAGGCCCCTCGGGCCACGGGGTCTGGGGGCTCCCCTACAAATATTTTAAAAAAATTTTCTCGATTCTCTTCAAATTTTATATACATATGTATCTCTAATATACAACACTTTTTGTTGAAATTTCGGAGATCCCGGACCCGGGTTCGTGCGGCCTCATAACTTTTTCTTTAAAAAAAATAACCCCATTTTCATCAAATTTAATACACATGTGTATCTTCGATAGACCAAACTTTTTGTAAAAAATTTGGACACCCCGGGCCCGGGTTCGTGGGGCCTCATAACTTTTTTTTTAAAAAAAATAACCCCATTTTCATCAAATTTAATACACATGTGTATCTTCGATAGACCAAACTTTTTGTAAAAAATTTGGACACCCCGGGCCCGGGTTCGTGGGGCCTCATAACTTTTTTTTTAAAAAAAATAACCCCATTTTCATCAAATTTAATACACATGTGTATCTTCGATAGACCAAACTTTTTGTAAAAAATTTGGACACCCAGGGCCCGGGTTCGTGGGGCCCCATAACTTTTTTTTAAATAATTAACACGATTTTCTTCAAATTTTATATACGTATGTATCTCCGATGAAAAACACTTTTTGTAAAAATGTTGGAGACCCCTGGCCCGGGTTCGTGGGGCCCCATACAATTTTTTAAAAAAATTAACCCGATTTTCTTAAAATTTAATACACATATGTATCTTCGATAGACAAAACTTTTTGTAAAAAATTTGGAAACCCCGGGCCCGGGTTCGTGGGGCCCCATACAATTTTTTAAAAAAAATAAACCCGATTTTCTTCAAATTTTATATACGTATGTATCTCCGATGAAAAACACTTTTTGTAAAAATTTTGGAGACCCCGGTCCCCAGGGTCATTGGTCCCCAATTTTTTTTTTTTAAAATTAACCCGATTTTTTTTTAAATTTTACATACGTGTGTATCTCCGATGGGCAACACTTTTGCAAAAAATTTGGAGACAGGCCCCAACAATTTTTTTAAAAAACTTAACCCGATTTTTTTTTAAATTTTTATATACGTGTATATCTTCGATATACAACACTTTTTGCAAAAATTTTGGTGGCCGGGGTCGTGGGCCCATAAAAATTTTTCAAAAAAAAAATTAACCCGATTTTCTTCAAATTTTATATATCTACATGTGTATCTCCGATGGACAAAATTTTTTGTAAAGTTTTTGGAGTGTGGCCATGAGGCCCGAGGGGTGCCCATATAAATTTTTTAAAAATTAGCTCGATTTTCTTCAAATTTTAAACACATGTGTATCACTGATGGACAAAACTTTTTGTAAGTTTGTTAGAGTGATCGGGCCGTGACTCTGTGTGGTGTCCATGTAAATTTTTTAAAAATTAGCCCGGTTTTCTTCAAATTTTAACACAAACCCATTTCCTATTAGAGAATTTACATGAAAAATTGTATTTTTATGGGTTGGTTTTTTTTTAGCTCTATACCAGTGTTCGGTCTAATAAGTTCCGCAATTAAATACTACGATCAGTCTATCGGCATACCATAATTGATAATGATATCTAAAGTGTGTTCTTTTTGCCTCGATAAGACTTACTGAAGGATTAATTGTCAAATAATTAAAAAAACTGCACCTGCACTCACTTTTTGACATTTTTTATTAAAATACTTTGGCAAATCATCGTGAAAAGACTTACGCTACGCCAATTATCCAAATTTACCTTGAAAATCAGTGATCGATTCACGTAACTTTAAGAGAACTTCGTTATTTTTATGGCGCACATAATTGTTGACCTGAGCAAGACATCCATCGAGCTGTGCGGATTGATGGAGTACTTACCACAAACTCTTCAAACGATTCAATAACTCCAACACGCCATAGGAATGTGCGCACTGAAGAGAATATTGCCGCTGTAAATAAAAGTATGGTCGAAGATCCAAATTTATCGATTCGTCGTCGGTCGAGGAAATTGGGGCCTCTCTCTAGTACGTAGAAAAATTTGCGCAAGAATCTTGGTCTGCACCCCTATAAGATCAGCTGGAATTAAAGCTACCAGACCATCATAACATGCGTCGTTCTTTCGCCGATTGAGCTCTAGAATAGTTGGAAGCTGACCCGTTATTTTATCGTAAAATTGTGCTTAACGAAGAAGCTCCATTTTGGCTTAACAGTTTTGTTAATTGCCGCCTATGGAGTGAGACCGATCCACAAGGGACCGTATAGAATCCCTTACATCCAGAAAAATTCAGAGTCGGTTCAATAAAAGATTTGTGGATTTAGGAATTCAACATTCAATTAAGCGTTTAGCGAAACATAAGATGTAACGTTGCGCGTATCGTAGCAAAGCGTTTAGCGACCGTAGGTCGTAGCAGTGAGTATATCATAGCAAAGCGTTTAGCTATACGTAGGTCGTAGCAGTGAGTTAATCGTACCAAAGCGTAAGGTCGTAGCGGTACGTGTATGTCGCAAAGCGTTTTGCGATAAATATATGGAGGCGGTGATGTATCGTAGCAAAGCGTTTAGCGATGCGTGGATCGTAGCAGTGAGTTAATCGTAGCAAAGCGTAAGGATATGTGTGGGTCGTAGCGGTACGTGTATGTCGCAAAGCGTTTTGCGATAAATATATAGAGGCGGTGATGTATCGTAGCAAAGCGTTTAGCGATGCGTGGATCGTAGCAGTGAGTTAATCGTAGCAAAGCGTAAGGATATGTGTGGGTCGTAGCGGTACGTGTATGTCGCAAAGCGTTTTGCGATAAATATATGGAGGCGGTGATGTATCGTAGCAAAGCGTTTAGCGATGCGTGGATCGTAGCAGTGAGTTTATCACAGCAAAGCGTTCAACGATGCGTGGTTAGTAGAGGTAAGTGTATTGTAGCAAAGGATTAAGCAAAGCCTATGACATAGCAGTGAGTTTATCATAGCAAAACCTTTAGGGATGTGTGGGTTGTAGCGATAAGTGTATCGTAGCAAATGGTTTTTCTATGCTTATGTTTTAGCAATGTGTTTATTATAGCAAAGCGTTAAGCAATGCCTTGTTTGCAGCTTTCCTATTTCTTCAATCACTACTTTGCGAGTTGTTGACCGACATTTATATTTTTTTTATATTTTTTAACATCCTAACCTATATGGCAGACACTGAGACCTGAACCTATTGTATGTTAGGGTTTGTTTATTCTAAGAGACGTACTACCGTCCTCCCGATAGTAAGTCCTTAATGGCAGAATTTCTCAACTCCGCTGTTGAGAATATTTCCTTGTGCAAGATGCGTGTCCTTAACCAAAGTAATGCCGGGCATGCATAGAGAATGTGCTCGGACGACTCTTCATCTTCCGAGCAGAACCTACATTTTGTCTCTGAGCCAACACCAATCTTGTTAAGGTGATATCGAAAGCCACAATTACCTGTTTGAAAACTCACCAGCGTTCTAATGCTATTCCTATCGAAGTTCAGGATTTTCTTGTAGGAAAATAGTCTGAGATTAATTGTCTGGATTGCCTAAGCCTCGGGACGCTTTCCCAGTCGGCCCAACAATTTATCAGTGCTGTGGCGGCAGTTCAGCTGACACTACAGTAGGGTTTCAAGTCCTATGAACGCAGATTCCGAGCCAACCCTGCATCTGCAGATTCGTTGCCTGCAACCAGATACCCAACCCGAGTTTGAAGGTTGACTGATATAGTTGTTCTGTGTGAGCAAAGCGTAGCGGAAATAGTCTATCTGTATCTCTTCTAAGTAGGGTGTTCTTGGAAATAAATTGGGAAGGGTTATAAAAATATCACTAAATGTTTTTTCTGTGAGCAAAATTCGATCCTAGGAGTTTCAAGCCCTGTAGGCTGGGATAAGTTGAAGATATCACCGTGGCGTAAAATATCATGGAGAAATGTGTGGGGTTCAAAATGTGTTGTCCTGGTTCTGAGTAGCGGGTATAAGTTGTCTCCCTCCGCATGAGTCGTTCAATGAGAACTATTAACGGAAACTTTTATTTCCCATTGGCCAAAAGAAATAATGTTAACCCTTCGACTGTGACATATTTCATATACATCTCCTATTATGGATATATGGTAATGATTGCATATTTGTATGCAAATTCCAATGGTTAGTGAATTTTGTAATGACTATGACTGTGTGTGTGTGTGTGTGTGTGCATCGATAATAATAAAAATAAGTATATCATGTTAGTATTACAATGGAGTATTGGTGTTGTTGCCAATGGTCAAGACGATCTTGAACTTGAGAGAGAGTTATGTTAGTAGTTGTGTTGATGGATGTTGTTGTTGTTGTTCGTTTTGTTCTTATTGTTCACACTTACCACAGATATATTACGGTAGCTCAAGAGCAAATGCGGTGGTATTCGATTAACATGACAGCTTTTATACAAAGGTTGAAATTTGATGTTCCCATGGTCATCTTAATTTTTGCACAGCACAGCACAGCACATCACATCACACATCATCAGGGATAGAAATAAAGAAAGAAAGAAAGAAAGAAAGATAGAAAGCAAATTAAAAAATGCGCGCCCTCATTCGAAAGAACATCACACAATGGAACAAAGTTACAGTTTGAAGGAAATTTTTGTAAATGATAATGAAAATGACAAACTGAACGACAACTACTGACAAAAACAAAAACGCCAAAATCGCCAAAATCGATCTTCGAAATGTTCAACCAAAAACAAAAAAAAAAACAATCGCTTTCGGTTTGAAATTACATTGCAATTTATTCGGATTTAATTTGTTAATGAATATGGCATGGAATAGTAGATATATTGTGGCCTACGATTTAAAGACATTATTATAATAATTAGTTGGCTTTTGGCTATAGGCAGCCTAAGTTTTAGTTAGTTAGTTTTTTTATTTATTTGCACTTAAGTTGCTATAAGCAACTACTCGGACGCTACAGTTTCTTTTTTTTCTCTATTAATTATCAATAATTTTGCTTTGCATTTTCTACGTTTACTATGGGTATCTTAAAGATACTCCCTCTACTGTATAATTGTAAATGTGGCATTCGTGTATGTATGCTTGTTTGTAAATTGTCGAGACAAATTTTAAATTTTTTTTCTTGGCAGTTGAGATTGGCAGTGTTTCGGTTGCTCATTATTTTAAATTTTTATTTTATTTTTCAAGTTTAAAATTCACTTGTTGCTGTTGAGCATTATTTGGTTTTTTTTTTTTTTTTTTTAATTTTCATTCTTTGAAGGTCTGCTAGACTTACCTTCCTCATTGGTGGCACACAACGGTCCCACCCATTTGCCCTTTACACAACGAATCTTGCAGAGTCGCCGGTCACCAAGTGGCCCCACTTCGCCGGGGAAACGTATTTCCGATACTTCTGTGAAATGTCCAATCTCATCTAGTTCCTGTTCCTCCTCCTCCTCCTCTTCGGATTCGCCTTCATCGGGATGGACGGGCGAATAGCCGCCTTCTTCGTCAAAAATACCTGCAGAACAAAATTAGCAAAGTTGACCGGTGAGTTATTTTTTAAGCTTTTTAAGATTTCAGATTTGAAGTTGTAGTGCGGTGTGGTGGACATTGGACTTTTTTTAAAAAAAAATATGCATCATCATCTACTATAATACTTTTATTAATAAAATATTATATATAATACTATAGAGCATTCCATTTGCTTCAAACGTGTAAACTCAACGGTGACCGGCAGTCAGCCACCCTACTCGTCGAACCAGTATGCATTTCGTATGAAGCGTAGGAGACACTTAATGTCAGTATATCATTGAGGTCATTGAGAAAGAAGGCTACCAGATGGAGTTTACGTTTTGGAGAAAGGCAGAAGGGGTGAAGAATGGTCTTTGCCTCTTCCTCGTCCATGTAGCTTCTGCAGAAGTCATTCGAAAATACACCATATATAAGACAATGCCCAGTTATGACACCTATTGTAGCATATATGCAATCTGTTTGGAGAGATCATACACTTAAGGTACACACGCTAAAGGGATTTACACCCACCCTTATAATGCTTAGCACAGCGTGTGCGTTGGGAAATTAGGGAGAGCAGAAGATGATATGTCTAAGCACGTGTGTCTTAAATGACTTCAGATCATAAAAATCCGAAAACAATTAATTCCACATAATTATTGTGCGGCTAAAGAAGGAAGGCCCAATGGTAGACCCGTGAGGCACGGGTATTACGGATGAGTTCAAGAATGAGCGGAATGCATCTCGATATTTCTTTTGAACATCGCTTGTGAAAAAAAAAAACGATAAAACAGTGACAAGCAGGAAAGTTTCCTACGATATTCAAGCGATTCGATTGTTTTCGCGAAATTTACCTCACCAACAAGTTTTATCGCGCGGTTCTGAATTCTGTCCAGTAGATGGTCTTGGGGGCACCTGCCCAGACAATACATTTGTATTCAAGTTTAGGGAGAATATACGCCTTGTAAATAGTAGCTAGATCTGAAGGAGTGAAGTACATCATGCACCGTTTTAGGAAACCTAAACATTTCGCACGATTCTTGGCGATGGCGAATATGTTGACGCACATGACGAGAATTGCGAGTTTTTCAGTTTTCCCCGATGCAAAATCCATTCATGGATAAATATTTGGGGTTTAAATTACGCTTAGACGACAAAAGACAGCATTGGGTTTTGGAAGCGTTAAATTCTATTCTATTGTGTAGTCCCCACCTTGCTGTGCTGAGGGGCGTTGAGAGAGCACGAACTCATATGAAAAGCTAAGAGTGCTGTGGTCAGCGAAATAATGAATCGGATTAGAAGTAGCGGATATGAGATCATTAATGAAAATGACAAAGAGTATCGGAGACAAGACAGAGCCTTGCGGAACACCGGTGTATATGCGTTGAGTATTGCATTTGAATACAACCTGGATTGAACGGTACGCAAGGTAGTTACTAGTCCACTCAAGCCGAGTCTTATCAATTCCATAGGCATATATTTTCGAGCTTGATGCAAGAGTCTGTCAAATGCATTGGAAATATCGAGTGCAACAACTTTACGTTCACCAAATTTGTGAATAGACTGATTCCACTTTTCGGTAAGATGTGCCATCAGATCACCTGTAGAACGTTGCCTTCGAAAACCGTACTGCCGGTCGCTAAGGGATGTACGTTATTTAAGGTATTTCATAAGATAACGATATGAAGACACCTTTTTTAGGAACAGGCTTGACAGACATAGAGGATTCGATTCTTAAAAGTACAGGCAGCGACAACACGTTATCTGTTAGCGGGGAGCTAGCTGCAAAATGTGAAGCAAGCAGATTGGCCTTGTCTAAAGGGCTGCCAGTTGGAATGTCATTGTGAATGAGCGTTGGGTTAGAAGACGGGGAAGTATTTTTAATTCGTTTCACAAATAACCAAAAATTCATACTACCTTTGGGATATTGAAGTATTTTTCGTCTCAGTTTCTGGTCATAATCGAGTTTGACTTATCTAAGGTAAGCATTGCAATTATATCTAGCTCGTCTAAATTCGGTTTGGATTTCAACAGTGGCGTTTTGTTTATATAACCGAAAGCATACCTCCCAGTTCCTAGAAGCCTCTTTGCAGCTTAAATCATACCAAGCATTTTCCTTCAGTTTGATACACTTAGTCCTGGAAGGGATAAATTGTCTGATACCCTCCTGTATTATATTTGTGATCGTATCAGAAATGGCATCCACACCACTATTGGCATGAAGTGGCCAGTTAGTATTTTTAAAGAAATTATTGAAGCCATTCCAGTTGGCTTGTAACTCGTGTAACCATACTTTTCTTTTAGGGTTTTTTTCTTTAACTGTGTGGTTCGACAACGAGGAATTTGCTGATACCACACAATGGTCTGAAGAGCCTAGAGGTGATAATACAATGACGGTGTATTTGTAAGGAAGAGAGGTAAGAAACAAGTCAAGGCTATAAGAGCTATGATTTACAATGTCTGGAACTCTAGTGGGTTCATTCACAAGCTGAGTGAGTTTGTAAAAATCAGCAAATATTTCAACTTCCCTTCCATGGGGTGTTGTCAAGCCTGAATGGCGAAGCCGCAATGACGATTTCAGACAATGGATCTAGCGATAAAGTTCTAGTTATATATTCAGACCGAGCATCTAACTCACTACAAGTTAAAATTAGGACTTCTGTATAGAAAGCAATAGTGAATGTTAGTGAATGTAAATGAAATTAAATTCCGCGTTGGAACAATGGTTGAACTGTGCTTGGGTTTGGATAAGCTACATTCCTACCTACATAGATGGCGAGACCGCGGTGGGGAAAAAATACTGGCACCAAGTTGTAACCAGGCCAACTAAAATCCGAAACATCGAAATCAGAAATGTTAGTGCCAGAATAGCAGATTTGAGGTCGGCCGAGAGATTTGATCTAAGCACACGAATGTTGCACACTTTGAACCCGAATCCCAACACAGTCATATTGGAAACACTCCGACTCAATCGAGATGAACCGTGATGCGAAGGGACAATGACAGCACTAGACTTGCAGGGTAATAGAGTAATAACATTCCCTATATATATAGGGTGTCTCGATGGCCATAGCTTAAGAGCGTATTCTTTGGATTTAACTATGCTTTGGATAGTACTATGCCAGTACTATCCTGACCTTCATTGTGTTGTACGTAGTTTCTCATTATTTCCTCCATCAGGAACATTTTTCCACGTTTCGGCTACAGCAGTTGTTTCCATTCTACCCATATTTTCACAAATTATCTAACACCGCATGGTTCTAGGTACAGAACAGAGTTTTTAAAGCTGGGCTACATAAATTTTACTTAAACCTCTTAGCGCTTGTTCTTTGGTTCTATGAATTCGGAGAATTCCTAAACTCCCCGACATCTTCTAACAAACGACATACTGTCATGCACCAAAGCATTCCCACAAATAACTTTCCGAGATACTATCATTGCCTTAAGTGTTATGAATAAGTTCCTCACTTTTAAGAGTCCTAACGGGACCTACAGTTCCATTCGTGTCCAAAAATATACATGCACAACACAAATGATCGCAAGAAGCTAGGCCCTGGACGGCAACGGGCTGTCGCGCCGAATATAATTATTATTAAAAGACTTTAGTGGACAGACTCTGGCTGTGTGTTGTTGTTATCGACTGCAACAAATGATCGGAAATAGTTAATGAATTGCATTACAATTTGTTATATTTACTAAAGTAACTCTTGCAGCTATTTAAATACGACACCAGGACGAATTGTTTTCTCATATTTCAATTGATCCGTTAATCCAAAAGAGTCGAAATAGCCATTTTGTCCAATGAAGATAACTGTCACTCACTTAATGGCATTAAATCATTGTTATAATGGATTGCTTTCCACTACGTTGGAGTTCTTTCCTGTACCCGCCTAATGGCGAACCCTTTTTCTAAGCTTTTTGCTACAAGTCCATGAGAATCAGGACAAAAAGAGGGAACATCATCTGCTTAATTGACAATTAAAAGCTGCATAGTTCCATTGAGTCGACTAACTGGAATGGAATGAAATGATAATTAACCCGTTCGCGTATGCAACGTTGGGTGGCAATGTGCTTTTGCAGTAAATTGCACAGAAATTATTTGCATTTGCAGGAATTAAGCTGAAAGAGCAACTTCCAGCCGGAAGCGCAGAACGACAAAACACCCATCAAGGATCCCTCTTTGAGCAAGATATTGTTGTTATTCACTGAACAATTCCTTTGAAGGGCTGGTTATCAACAAAGCTCTCTTTTTCGTTTCAAAGCAAAACTATTACAGAATGACAAATTATGCATTTCTACTTTTTTAATTAGCGCCAAAGCCAGAAGTCACGATTTAATAGTTACCTCTGGGCAACTGAAACTGAATGGTGCTGCAAACTTGGCAAATTGGAAAAGTTCTCGATTTTCTGCAACTATACACATATTCTTAAAATTTTCATAGAACTACAGTACATTCAGTTATGGTTGATATGTCAAATGGAAGATATCGATGTGAAATGAACTAAAAAATAGGCACTTTCCTTATTTTCCATCTAAAACTGACTTGCGAAGAAGAAGATAAATGCGAAATTTTTGGTGAATCTAATGTCTCTTTCCATTTGCTGGGTAGAGTTAAGATATCTTTTTCGTGGTTAAGTTTGGCGTTCTATTATCAAACTGTACACGGTGTAGGGTTTAAATTGGTGTCCTTTTTGCAAAGTTTAGTTACCGACCCTGTAACTTTGCTACCCGTAGGCGATCGACGGGTAAGGTTACGCTCACTCAACAAGATAGTGAAGAGAGCAAACAAAACAAATTTCTTATAGAATATTTTTCGATTTTGATCAGCCTACGTCACTTAGTCGGTACTACGTCAGTCGGTACTTCAGTATGCAACAGATATCACTGCAGATAACATTGCAAATAAAAGGAAGTCCGGGTTTATGTGTTCCATTTTCAAACCATCCACTACGAAAACCATGAAAACCCCGCTACTTTGATAGTTAAACCATTGGTATGGTTTCGGGTACGGTTTATATAATTGGAGAGAGACAAACCATCCGCGGTCATAACATAAAAGTGACATTACCGATTTTAATTAATTTGTGCTTTGTAGTATTTAAGTGGAACAAATCAATATAAAATAATATACTCTAGGCCCTGGAACGCAACGGTCTGTAGCGCCAAATGTTATTATTATATTTATACTGGAGAGTATTCTGAAAAATCTTCTTAAATATTAGTTTAAGATTCTGGATGTGAACAACATAAGAGGTAAGAGTGTTTTACCAAGCATATGGTAGAGATTCTGGCATTCTTAAGGAGACTTTGTTAGAGAATTTTGCCAACTTTCTACCACAACAATTAATAAACTATCTCTCTGAAACATAAGAGAATACTGAACTGACCCTCTGGGCAAACAGGAATAGAGGACAATGAATCTGCCGACGCACTTTTAAGATTAATTACGTACTAAGGTGGCGCTACCAGTTCGTACTGGAACATGGGCTGTCAGGTCAAGTCCTGTAGCCTACTACCTAACACCAATCCTTTGCATATCATTACTCAACTTGTGTCAGCTATCTATGGCGAGGACTCTGACATCCATTCATCTTACCACATTTTATATATAAGCGCTCTACCAAGGCACCTTTGCTGACGTTTTGAAAAGCTCGTCCGGAAGCAGCTTTGTTATTCTTCACAAACTTTATATAAGAGATGAACAGAGGTAAAAAGGTAAAAATATCCACAAAGCCACCTGGGTATCATTTAATGGAGCCACTCGCAACCAGATAGAACACGTGTTGATAGACCGCCACCACAACCCGAACCTTATGACGGTTCGAACGTACCGAGTTGCCAAAGACTGCATCCGCGAATCAGATTCGAGTCAGCACTGCTGCCTTTCGCAAGGAAGAGACCAGAAACACTGCAACAATCTCATGGAACGCGGGCGGGGGAAGGTGAATATAAAGAGTTCATAAGATAACCGTTCACCGGCGAAATAAAGCAACCTAGGAGAAGAATCTTGTCCGTGAACTAGAAGAGTATAGAGAGCAAGGATCGAATCAGGAGCGGAAGTTCTACCAAAGAGTCCGCGGTATGACGCAATATACATACACAGCATTGCAAATTCTGCAAAGACAATGAGGCTAATCTGATAGCCGATATCAAAGGCATCTTAGAGGGATGGGAAGAGCACTTTCATGAGTTGCTAAATGGCCAGCTAACTGAAGAACTGGTGGCTCCACCAATGATCGAAGACCATACTATGCTGCCACCACCAAGCATAGACGATGTTAGCAGAGCGATAAATCGGCTCAAAAATAATAAGGCCCCGGGATCTGATGGTATCCCAGCGGAGCTAATTAAAACAGGAGGCCACGCAATACACCAAGCAATTCATGAACTAATAGTGCAAGTATGGGAGGAAGAAGCGATGCCAGAAGACTGGCGAAGAGGCATCCTGTGCCCCATACATTAAAAAGTAGATATCACAACCTGCAGCAATTATCGTGGTATAACGTTTTTCAGTACCGCGTATAATAAGACTTTATCCTATATCCTTCAAGACAGGATAGCCCTTAACACGCTATAGTCATCATTGCTCAATACCAGTGTGACTTCATCCCAGGCAAATCAACAACTGATCAGATTTAAACCCTTAGGCGGGTGATGTAGACTTAAAAGCCAGCATAGCCACAGTAGAACTTTATAAAGCCATGAAAGATTTCGGAATCCCAAATAAACTACACTATGTGGGTTGACCATGACCAATGTTATAAGCCAAGTAAAAATATCCGGATCACTATCAAGCCCATTCAGCATCTATAACGGGCTCCGACAAGGGAGACTGACCTGCGTCCTCTTCCACCTGGCGTTGGAGAAAGTGATCCGAGACTCTGACGTAACGGCGAGCGAAACAATTCATTCAGATACTGGCTTACGCAGACGATATTGTCATCGTTCGTAGAAACCGAAGAGCAGTACAGGAAGTTTTCATCAAGACCGAGCAGGCGGCACGAAATCTGGGGCTGCTCATAAATGAGAGCAAAACAAAGTACATGTTGGCCACGTCAGCGAGTAGAAGATCCAACATTGGTCCCTCAATTCAAATAGTGGAGCGTGAATATGAAGTAGTGCAATCCTTTCACTATCTCGGGTCAACTGTAGCAGCCGATAACAGCATGAGGTCGAGAAAAGAAATGAGGTTCGAAAAAAAAGTCTTGCGAAGAATGGTTGGCCCCGTATGTGAGATAGGACGATTCCGGAGTCTCTATAATGATGAGATCTATGAGAGATACCGCGTCGGCAGAAATAAGCGACAGAAATAAGCTCGGTAGGCTCTGGTGGGCAAAACACCCAGTATCCTGCTCGAAAAGCCCTTTGCGGTAGAATATGTAGAACATGACATCGATTCCGGTCACGCCTACGCTGAAAGGATGGCGTAGACCAGGCCCAGAGTCTATGGATACCAAACTGGATGACATCGGCTCGAAATCGGGCCCGGTGTAGAGATTTTTACGGAAGGGCAGGCCAGGCCAGGACCAGACCCCGGCTGTAGACCCAAATATTATGATGAAGTTACGTAATTATTTGGAATTCAAGCAGACTACTTGAAAAGTAGATAGAGCTACTGTCTAAGTAAGTAAGACAATCCTCCTCATGCAAATGTTCAAGATCATATCAGTAAAGCCAATAAAGCGGATCCATTGGGAGCTTCCGGGTGCAGGATTTTTCCAACAATTGCCATATACTTCATAACATTACTAAATGTTCCTAATTGCCAACTTATCCAGTTAGATCAGTTCTCTTCAAAATGTCATTCGATTCAATTAATCTGCAAAGCTCATGGGAGGTAGAGAATTCATTGATTTAATTTACAAAGAAACAGCCGGAGCCTTAAGCATCTACGAATTGAGGCTCAAAGGAGATAACTGGGTCTTCACCCACTTAGTGTAGTCGATAACTACTCGTAGTGTTGTAAATGGGCCTTGACGCCCACTCGACCGCTCTCAACAATATGAATATGAATTCGTATCGCCAAGGATACGCTCCTCCACAAAAGCATAAGTCACTTTGTAGCAGCAACTGTAAGTGGATTGTGTGTTTTAAGTTGCGGGAATAAAGGAGGAGAAGCCAAACAGAGGCTTCGTGTCATTAAAATTAATTTCGTGCCACTCAAACTCAACTCTCAATAACACAGCGAGTGGATTATGCAAACGAATGGATGTCCTTGTCGTTTGTCGGCGGCTGCTGTGACGCACTCTTAGTCCACCATGCTGCGAACAAGGAGAGTGGAGATAATGACTTTTTCTTCTTCGCCTCAGAGCCAGCGGATACGGATGCGGTACACCACTTGCTCGCATGCAAATAATCGCAGAACACTCTGTTGACAATCGCCATCAGCTGGTGACGGGCGAACGCCACACATACACAACGAACATTCGAAACAGACAACCAAACCACGCAAACAACCGTAACAATAAGCAGATTACGTAATAATTTCGACTTTTATCGGAAGATATGACAAAGCTATGGTTCCGAGGACGATGGAGGATCGAGCAAAATTCCAAATGCATATAATTACGATAATCGCATTAACAGTGCTCCTCTCGTAAAATCCGTTAATTGCACGACATAATGTGAGTACTTAAATGTAAGCCATCATTTGCATTATGTCGGAAGCAGATATGCATGCGGGAAGTGTCCGTTGAAGACGCACCTGCAGATGAAATCGCTTACCGACCCATGGTACATTACATTCGCTTATCATTTATCAGCCAGGATAATAGCGAGGATTATGTCAGGTAAAAATAATTACGTCATTCCTAGTTGCAGTATGAGCAACCCCAAAATATTTTAATGCTTCATAGCTCGTTTTATTAGCTACGACCCTAAAGTGACGTATAGCAGCTCAGCTAAGGTAATAAGCAAACCGTCGAAATACTTACTCCTACGTGGAGAGAAACAACCATTAAAGACTAACGGTCACTCACCTTTATCCTTTCGGCTGGTGGTCTTCGACCCGGAATCACCGCCACCTTTGGGCCGGCTGAGCGCACCGGTTGTTTTTCCTGATTTCCTCTTGACTCGCTGCAGATGATTTTGATCGGCAACAGTGCCCTCTTCTTCCCGTCCTCCTTCACCTTTTGCCATTCGATTTGATGTTTCATCCCCACGGAAGTTCGCAACTGCATCAACAGTAGCGTCAATATTTGATGAGATTCTGCCATTCAGCTGCTGGGGGGCACGACCGTCCTCGTTGTCGTCGCCGTCCGCTGCTTTGTCAAAGTTATTTTGTGTGTGGTGTTCGCCATTGCGTTGGACTTCCGCGTCAATGCTTCTTCGCTTGAAATTGCTATTGTTATCGTGATCATAATGACTTGATGATTCCTTAGAGATGGCATCGTCTGCAGATCTTCGCATTCTTCCTGGTGCAATGCGCTTTCCCATTTCATACTCGCGGTTATTGTGATGGAAGTGCTTGCCATTTTCATCATCATCGATGACGCTCTGGCCACTTCCATTGGCATCGGCATCAACATCCTTATGGTTATCCCCGCGGTGACGATGATGCTCTTGTTTGCTCCTGCTGTGGCCATTGTCTTTGGCGAAACGATGGTTGCCGCCACCCAATCTATCCTCTCCGGAATATCGTTGTTCAGTGATTGTCGCATGACCATCATCGCCAACAGGACCTGCCATCATTATCGACTCGGTGTCGCCACGCTTTTTGTCATTCATGATCGTCGTTGATGGATTTCCTGTATGAACGCCAGTCTTATTCGACGACTTCTGTTTTTTCTTCTTCGCAACGCAAGCGGTAGCATCCGCATCGTCCGCTGGGCATTTAGTCGCCTTCTTGGTTTTTTTCATTTTGTGCAATTTCTGTCGCAGTTTGTTGTTCAGCGACCGTGATTTGAGCAAATCCTCAATGTGCACATAGTAAACATCTCCCTCGACGGCCAATTTAGCGCCACTCCATTTATCGGCATCAGCAGCTGGTGCGGTATCCTTGCGTATAATCGCTTGTCGCTTGTAGCGACTGCCACGTCCACCATTGCCACGACTTTGGCCATTCACATTCTCGATGCGCCTTCTGCGTCCTGATCCCGACCGACGTTTCTTATTTAGTTTGCGCATTTGGCTGAGACGCTTTCGTGTGGCTGGGTCATCCGAGTCAGTGGCCAGTTCCTCGTCATCATCATGAACTCCTACCTCCTCATCCAAATCGATTTGATATGGGTTGACCACAGAGCCCAGATCGTCACCAAGATCTCCTCCCGACACTTCTCCTCGGATCCTCTCCACCAACTCTATATCCGATGTTGTAAAATCTTCCGGCAGGTAGATCTGAGTTGTCTCAAACTGGACATATGGCGGCTCCGGTGTTGATTCGAACATACGTGGCTTGGTGAAGCGAATGTCGGGCGCCTTACAGCCGGGCGATGCATCTGCAATGGTAAGGATCGTAATTAGTTTTGATATTAATTTTCTGGGCTTAATTATGCTAAGCAAATGAAATTAGGTACTATTCTAGTAGTGCAACTTTGACACTATATCAGGAGGTTGGTAAAGTTCGATGCTTAAAATATAAAATTCTAGAGAATTCCAGACTTTTTGATTGCTGCTGATAAAATATTCAGCCCTGTTCTTGAATTCATTAAAAATAAATTGAGAAAGTTAACTGATTTCCTCATTGTACTTAAAGCTGTAGCCTTCTCCTCCTTCTTCTTCAACCTGACAAAATTGTATTTTCTCGGAGAACAATCGTAGAACGTTAAAAAAATCCAACAGTCCACCAACACTAAATGGTACCTCCTTAGTTTTTTCTTAAAAGGAAATATTTTTTGGCACGATCTTGGACAGGAAACTAAGCTGCAACGGCATCGGTTAAAACTGCAGTTTGAGACTAAAGCTGGTACACTGGCTTTACACGGCATATAGTGGGACCAATACTACTGTTCGAGGTAAGCGTATGGGGGTCAGTTATGGAAAAAATTACGTATAAAAATATAATGGAGAAGGTACAAAAAGCGGCCTGTATGCTGATAAGCGGGACGCTGAGATCATTACCACCATTTCGCGCTTTAGAGATTATACTCCAGCAGATATATTTGGCAAACAGAAAGCGGCAAATACGGATACGCGACTGTTAGCTGTCAATCAGTGGTGAGGACTCCAAAAGGGACACTGTACCTTAAAATCGCTAAAGACAAATGTCGATCACATGACACCAGTGTTATGCTTTGAAAAAAGGTTTCGGGAAACAATACCCTCCAGAGAAGACTGGAAGAGTAGATCCGTTACTGATAAAGAAACAGTACAGTTTTTCACGGATGGCTCTAAGCTAGACCGCAAAATACGAGCAGGAGCTTCTGTGAAAACCTGAAAGTAAGCATCTCTGTCCGACTCACTGTTCACTGCAGCATATACCAGGCTGAGGTGATAGCGTGAAAGACCACAAAATGCCAGATTTCTTTAACTGGAACGTATGTTTCTTCGATATAATTTGAATGTACTGGGAGTGAGTGAAGAAAGATGGTTCAACGCGGGAGAGTACCAATCCCCAACGTGTAACACTGTTCTACTCTACTCCGGCAAACCCTCCGGTAGTCCCCGTCAAACTGGAATGGGTCTGCTGCTAACGCCAACAGCACGCAGAGGCATAATTTGCTGGCACCCACATGGTGATAGGATCTTATCAGCCAGATTTCGGACTAGAGTACGGCGCGCCACGATCTTACAGTGTTACGCCCCAACGAATCCCTCGACTGAGGATGAAAAGCACAACTTCTACAATCAGCTAAGCGCTGTATTCAACGCAACCCGAACAGAGATATCGTCATCGTGATGTGGGACTTGAATGCCAAGGTAGCCAACGACAATGAACTCCTCAGACATATGATTGGAAAGTACGGCCTCGGCGAAAGAATTGATAATGGTGAAAGATATGTTGATTTCTGCACACACCAACCACCTTGTCATAGGAGGCACCATGTTTGAGCATAAGACCTGCCACTCAATCAGCTGGGTGTCAACTGACAGGCGTTTTAGGAGCTGTCTCTTATGCGTCCGAAACAGACGAGGAGCTGACATGGGTATGGTAGGGGACCATCACCTTATGGTAGCTACTGTCCAGTTACACACTGCATCAGTTCAAAGAATCTGTAATATCATCCGAATGCCTATGTATAACATCGACCGTCTAAAGATAACCTCAGTACGCCAACAATTAAGGGATCATTTATCGCAAAGAGTGAAAGCAATTAGCAGTTCACTGCCGACAACCATCCAAGAACATTGGAAAGCTGTGAAAAATGTTTTCACATCTGGAGCGGAAAAAATTGTTGGTAGAAGCCAGGCAAGGCACAGAACGTGGCTTACCGAAGATTTCTGGAGGCGTTTTGAAGAACGTAAGCTACTTAAAGCTTACTTATACTAACAACTTGGCCTCAGAAGCAGAGGAATCAGCGAGCAGATGCGATAGCAGAACCGTTCACAGAATCACCAAAGAGCTGACAGGTGGTCACTGCTCTAGCCAACATCCGATGTAAGGGCTAGATGGTACTGTACTCGTTTCAGATGAGGATCAGATCAAACGATGGAAGGAGCATTTCTCTACGGTCCTTTAACCGTGTATTCGCCAACGATATGCACCCAAATAAAACGGAGCTGCCGGAAGTAACAATTTCCCGAATTCGCACCTCAATTCCCAGTAAAGATGAGATCGTTACCGACGAGAGGAAAATGGGGAATGTCTGTCAAGCTCCATAAAAAATTTACTCTTATGGAGTGCGAAAACTGGAGATGCATTTGCGTTCTCCCTGCAGTTGCAAAGGTAATAGCCAAGGTAGTAGTTGAGCGAATTAAAGAACACCTGCAAGATACGTTCGATGCCGAACAAGCAGGTTTCCGCACTGGATCCTCCTGTGTAGACCACATCAACACCCTACGGATCATTATTGAACAGTACGTTGGATTCCGATCCCCACTGCACATGCTGTTCATCGATTTTGAGAAGGCGTTTGACAGTGTCAACAGACAGTTTATCTGGCTCGCCGTGCCCAAGAGAGGTATACCCAACAAACTAATAGCTATTATTAAAGCAACTTATTATGGCTCTTAATGTCATGTGCTGCATAGAGGAAAGCTGTCAGAAGAATTCGAGATCCTAAGTGGGGTACGACAAGGTTGCATTCTATCGCCGATACTTTTTTTTTGTTGGTGATTAGCGATGTGCTTCGCGCAGTTTTATCTATAAATGTGGAAAGGGAGGCAAATGTTGTGGGTTTGAAGATTAATTCTGCCAAAACGTAAATCATCAACCTCGGCAATAACTCAGTAAATCAAGTTAACATTGCTGGACAACCGGTAGAGAGAGTAGATAGTTTCCAATATCTTGGGAGTATTGTCTCGGCCGATGGTGGAACCGAACCGGACATTGTCAACCGAATCGGCAAAGCAAAATGAGTGTTTGGTATTTGGATGATGAGTGAGCAGCTCAATATTAGGATAATTTGGGTCTCGGGCCACTCGAATGTGGAAGGAAACTGCATGGCGTACGAATAGCTAGACGTGGTACAACTCTCCAGTTGCTACCGAGCAGAGCAGAGAGAAACAAATGTAAGGTGGAAAAACTTAGACACTTGTAATATATCAAGAGAGGTTTGGCCAAGGCTGGACTTAAAGCGCTCAACTGAGTTAATTTCCCTCCAAAGACCTTAAAGAACTTAAAACGGTTTTAGGGATAATGACAAGACGCTGCCTTCTAGAAAAACACGCAGAGAAATATGGGGATGGATGGGTGTCGAGTATAATGACTTCTGCAAAAGCAGCAGATGCGAGGATGAAGAGGAAACAATAGAACATCTTTTTGGTTCCTGTCCGGCACTAATGCACAGAAGGCACAAAAACTTAGGTAAGCGGTTAATGAATAACCTCTCAGATCTCGAAAACGGCAAAGTGTGAGACATACTTCGACTGGTTAAGAGCTGTGAATGGAAAAAGGAGAGGTTTAAGATGCTGTGGTAACTGGTAACACAAAGCACCGATACACTGGTCTTAGTGAACAATTAACTGCCACCACAACCTAACCTAAACTAACCTAACCTTACCTACGCCTACTATTTGGGTGCCGCAATAATAATAAAAAGTTTGTATTAAAAATTTAAATTTTGATTCAGCGGAGGAAGAATCACACCAAACAGTACTCTTAGCTCTAAAGAACGGTATACTTTGCATGTCTCGGTCATCTTCTCCAGTGTGTGGTCGATTTCATTGAACAGCTCTTATAATTCGGCGCTAAATATCCTCGTCCAAATCCAAAGTATCGTCACACATTGTGGAAAGTTTTAACAAAATCTGCCCTGGGACCCGATCACTTGCAAACTTTTACAAAAAGTGTTGTCACCGGAGAAACTACATACAAGCGCACGGGTACGCGTAGTTACCATAGAATTTAATAAAAATATTTTCACGTACGTTCTGTATAACTTTATTTTGATTGTTTTGTTTTAGTGAGACCTCAAAAAACCGAATTCGCCCAATAACGTCAAGATGTCAGATCTCTTCCGAAATAGCAACCTGAAAAAATAGATTGTGACGTTTTTAAATAACTTTAGAACAAGTAGCAGCAACCAACAATGCCTTACTCACAGGCAGATACGTTGAAACATCCTTAACTGAAAGAAACTTTATTGTATCCGTGCAACTATAATGATTTCAACAAAATTCTGGCAAGCAATTTAAAACTTGCCCAAAAGTTAGAGATGTGCGATATAAAAGATGTCACAAAAACTAAAACTAATTACCTAGCGAGTTTCTAAAAGTCAACGAGAGAGAAACCTGCAGTCGGCCTAACTGACCTACCTACCTACAAAACACAGACTGTGGACTGTGCGACCCTAGTGACTAAGTACACGAAGGATATGTGGAAAAGTTTCATAACAAATTTGTGAAAAATGGGTCAGTCGACGGACGTCGAGGACAATGATTGGAAAAATTGTTTTAGGTACTCGCTGGATGTTATAGCGAAAAGTTTCCACGTTTTCATGCGACAAAATGAAATGAAATGAAATCGACTGAATTCGGAATTAGATAATCTACCTGTGATAGAAAAATGCGGATTTTTTCAAATTTCATTAGTGATGATAACCACTGAAAACAACCATTATCTAATATATCTGCATAATCACAAAATTATCATAAAAATGACACACACTCCGCGTCATTTGAATAGAAACACGCAATATTCTCGCGATCAGAGGTTATATTCACCAAAAGAATAATGTAGAATGTACCGTAAGGTTATTTCTTTATGCCTTTTTGCATTCCTCAAAAAATAATTGATAAACGATTGGGGTATGTTGCAGACCATAGAAACAGTAGTCGCAAAGTTGCTATACGATCGCGTACGTTGTAGATTATGAAATACAGTAGATAGTGAGTTACCATATGTTCGGGTATATTATTGGGGATCATAGAAACAGTAGTCGCAAAGTTGCTATGCGAGCAGAAGATCCAACATTTGTTCCGCAATTAAAATAGTTGAGCGCGAATTTGCCGATTTGAAGTAGTGCAGTCCTTTAACTATCTCGGGTCAACTGTAGCAGCCGATAACAGCATAAAACCAGAAATATGCGCACGGTTCCTTAAAGCCAACAAAACCTACTAGAGTCTCTCAAGACTCATTAAATCCAGGAACTTAACCATAACATCCAAGCTGCTGGAAGACAATGGTCATACCAGTACTTACATATGAATCCGAGACTTGGTTGTCTAGCAAAAAGGATTCTGACGTCTTAGCTGCGTTCGAGAGAAAAGTCTTACGGAGAATCGTTGGCCCCGTATGTGAGGAAGGATTACAGAAACTCTATATTGATTTGAACATTACCGCTCGAAGAGCGTGAAGAGAATTAAGCTCCGTAGGCTCCGGTATGCAGTACACCTAGCTCGCTTGAGCGGAAGCGATTCTGCTTAACAAGTTATTTGTGGTATGATTTATGGAACACGACAGCGTGGCAGGCCAATCGTATGACGTAGTCTATGACGCCTAGAGCTTAGGTATGCATAACTGGATGACTGATTAGCTCAAAATGGAACTTTTTGCGGGAGACCAGGATCGGGCCCCGGTTCTAGAGCCAAACTTTTTGATGATGAAGAGAAATTAATATTAAAATAAATAATTATGCGGTGTGTATGGGGAAAGCGGCAAGCAAACACGCAGCAGCACACCGTTAGAGTGTTCTGGAGAGACCGAGTGCCAAACAAGCAGGCGGTAGCGTTATAGCGATGCGTACCTTACACAGGTTAACCCAAAGAGGTAAACAGAAGAGTGGCTGCCTAATATTACATGCACTACAGTGACGGTTAAGGCAGGTGAATAGCAGCCTAATACTGACGCGTACTGTGCACTGCTTAGAGATGTTTTACTGATTGGGTATTATGAGTCCCCAGATAAAAACGATTGATAAAATAATTTACCTCTTTATTGCTCCAAAAAGAATTTTGGTTAAGCGGAGCTATTGACTATATTGCTATTGTTCCGAAAGACAAGACTAGACAGAGTTATTGACACGGCAGTCTGGTATGATTTTATTCCGATGTCTTCTGTATCAGAAGTATTAAACTACCTAGGAATTATATCGGACTTAGGAATTATGTGGTAAAAATTCACCGAGTATTATTTACCTGTAAGGCACGTGCATATGGTGGGTTCTTGTACTAATTTGGGTACATACCGCTACTGTTATCGTATACAGCGTTGACGTGTACATTGGTTACCATGCGCACAGTATGTGTTTATAAGTATACAGGTGTATATATAAATATCTTGTATGTGCCGGCGAGCTGAATCGGCCACCATATTCTGCTGATACACATACTAGCTGAATGCATGCTGCTTTAGTGTACAATGCTTATGTGTTTATGGTCATATGGTCATATGGTCGTAACGACGGAAAACTTCTTTACAAAGTTCGGGTACGTTGCAGGTCATAAAAACAGTAGTCAATGAGTTCGTTTACGATCGGCTAGTTAGTATCGTATCGGCTAATGTTGTAACTGCGTTGACTTGTCTTATTAAGAGTATAAACACGAAGACGCCCTATACATTGCCGAAAAGGCACAAGTAGGAGTTGACCCTCACAATTGCCGAAGAAATTGGAATAAGGAAGCTAAGTTGTTTAGTCACTTCTGAAAAGTAAAGAAAACTTGGAATGGCTTCAAGCAAGAGCAACATTAACAGCAGGCAGGAGAACTTCCCTCAGATAAGCCTCCAATTAGATCGACTCTGCAGAAATGTGGTGCTAGGCAAGTCTTTCTACCATATGTCGTACAATAAATATCGCACAACATTTCAAAGGCTTAAATCTAAATGTAATGTTGTCGAGAAAGTTGCTTCATAAGCTGCGATTGCGCGGAATAATTTACTAATAAAAAAAATATTTATAGGTTCTATTTAAGTGACGCGGAGTGTATTTTGGAAATAAATTTTTTTGGTATAAATTAAATTTCGATAAGCAGCATTCCTGCTGCCATTACAGAGTCGTGGGAGAGTGGTACAGATAATTATATGTATTCGCCGCCGGTCTGTCACTTTCCATAAATCAATATTCCCCCCCCCCCCCCTCATAAATTCCAATTCACTGCTCCTAAACTTAGATAGACAGTGAGATAAATCTTTGAATTATTCTGATGCATAGCCCAACTCTGGTTGTATTATTGCCAAGCGGATACGTGACGTCTTTGCTTCGTATCCATTTTTCAAAAGACATTTGAAGCAGATGGAATATCCAAGTATCTCACTAGCTCGCGGTGAATTCATGGACGGAAGAATGGAAGGATTTTTTCAAACTATAAATAGGAGAAATGAAAGGATAACGTCCATTGCTGAGTAAAAAGGACATAATTGTATGCAGTGCAACGACGTCATATTGCCAGATTGCCACTGCAAATGGAATGGCTCTTGTGTCTAGTGCGCTGAACAAGCACCCAGAGAATAATGCAGCAGCAGCCACCCAAAGACAAAGGAAAAGTGAAAAAGAAGTAAAGGAACTTGTGTTTGTGGTATACATATAGAAAAGTCAAATTGCTGTGTGGATTACCGAGTACAAAACAAGTTCCTCTGAATAGATTAAAATATCGTCTGAATTGCCCGCAGATTCTTTTCACAAATAAACGTTTTAGCGCTAGGGAATTGTTCAAGTTAAATTAAAAAGTCATAGTTAGCACTTGGAGTGAAGAGAAACTGAAGCCAAACCTAAAATATATCTGTCAACAGCTACTGAAACTGCCGAAATCCTACAGGGACTGCTAGGTTAGGTTAGGCTAAGGTGGCGGTGGTGTCAGTAAAAACCGACACACTTAGACCAGCAATGGTCAATGGGTGATACCACACGGATCAGGAAAGTTTCCCTCCACCTACTTGTTGAACCACTTAGAGCTTCGTATGAAGCGGAAGAGACTGCTGACATTAGTGTTGATAAGATCATTAGTCTCGTTGAAGAAGAAAGCTCCCATATGGAATTTACGTTTATGCAAGAGGTCTGGACAAGTACAGAGAATATGGATAATGGTCTCCTTCTCCTCCTCAACCATGCAGCTTATGCAGAAGTCATTCGAGAAGACTCCGAGTCTTGCTGCATGCATACCTATAAGACAGTGTCCCGTAATGACACCAAAATGACACCTACAATAGCACCAATGTGCGATCTTTTCTGAGAGATCAAACACTTGAAGCGTTTCGGATCCAGCTTGGGCCAGATCTGCTATGTCGCTATGCAAGTTGTATCGTGTAGTCTATGTTGTCTAGAGGAGTGGCCGATTTTATTTCTAGTCCACTGGGAGATAGCCTTGAGGCGAATAGCCGAGCTAGCAGTTGTGATAACACAAGGATCTAGGAAAATTCCACCCCTACTCGTTTAACCACTTGGAGCTTCGTATAAAGCGCCCTCGCGGCTATTCGCCTCAATGCAATCTCCCAGTGAACGGCAAATGAATTCGGTCACTCTTCTATCCTGAATTTGGTTGGGATTCCACCAGGTAACATGGACTACACTATAACGCAACTCAGATTAAAAAAAAAACTTCCAAGTCACAATACCATCCAGTTCATTATGTGAAGGGGGAGCTCAGGATGAAGACATTCACTTTTACAAAGACGGGTCAAAGACTGACGACGGAGTTGGCGGAGGTGTTTTCTCAAAAAGGCTAAATCTTAGTCCCTCTTTCCATCTTCCTAATCATTGTAGTGTGTTCCAGGCTGAAATTATAATGAAGTACTGTCTTGCTAAAGAGAAATGTCATATCCGCTAAGGATATCTGCATTTTCTCCGATAGTCAAGCGGCGCTGAAATCTGTCTCTACGAACTCTATTCAAGCCCAGAACTGCCGATCATTTCTTACGGAGTTCGCGGAGCAGTTCAAAATTCACCTGTATTGGGTGCTGGGGCATAGAAATGTTCCAGGAAACTGTAGAGCTTACGAACTCGCCAAACACGGAACTACACTACCTATGCTACCTGAAAATGGTTCTCTCTACATGTAAAGAGAGATGCTAACGAAAAAACTAACCGTAGATGGTCAAACGGAACTAATTGTCTGGCGACAAAACAGATCTGGCCAAGCTAGATCCGAAACGCTCCACGTTTTTGAGCTCCCAAAAAAGACTGCATATCGGTGCTATTATAGGATAGGTCTCATCACGAGACACTGTCTCATAGGCAAACATGCAGAAAGGCTTGACGTCTTCTTGACCGACTTTTGCAGAGGCTGCATGGACGAGAAGGAGGAGGAGACCATTCTCCATCTGCTCTGTACGTGCCCAGCCCTCTCCCAAAAACGTATGATTCATCTAGGAGCTTTAATGATATAAAAGATACGTACATTGCTCGTATCATGTGCTTCTTATGAAGCTCCAACTGGTTCCTCTAGATCCACGTGGTATCACAAAGGACCAGTACAGCCACTTCAACCTAACCTAACCTAACTGGAATGGAATATTAATCTCATTCGAATAATGGAATGGAACGGAACATTAATTAAATTCGAATAATGGAATCTAATGGAATGGAATGAACTATTAATCAAAGTTCGAATTCAATAACGAATTCAAACTTTTGAGAAATCGGACAAACATCCTGAGGCCAGCCAGTAGGGTTTTTGGGAGAGAGAAAAAACCAAAACAAAACGATGGCACAGAAAAAACCAACCAGCTGTCACTTTTATGAAAATACTTCACACCACAACCACACCCACGCATACTTATCTAGTCGACCTACTTTCATATGCATAGCAGATGGATCTTTGTTAGCCAAAGCCCGAAATGAATGATATATCTTCGCTTCCATCAGAAGACACAACACCCCCCCTGGATGGAAGTTTTTCATCGAATTGTATCTTCTGGTTTCCCGTCCCGATTTTCCGATTTTCCGATTTGCTTACAATGAATTCACTTCCGAATAATTGCATTGCATCATTATAATATTTTCATCGAGTTTGGCGTTTCGAGTTATCTCTGTTATCTCTGCTTGTAAGCAAGCAAGCAAGCGCCAGCTTACAACACCGCGAGCAACTCAAATTCTTCCGTCCTCCTCTACACTGCACCGTACCGGATCAAGTCAAGTAAACGTCGCCTTAAGTTATGCCGGTATGGTTTGGCGGGTGGGTGGGTTGGTGGTGGCGCTATATCGCAGCACTGTCTGATGTACAATTTTACCACTAAGCATCTGATGTGTTTCCACATTTGGGTAATGCAAATGCAGCGTTTGAGTGGCGGGCGCTCGCGAAGGCCGTGTGTATGGGTGGCGCCTAGTGGAATACTCATGCAAATTACACTTTCTTGACATAGATTCGCGCACGGAATGCTCCCCACTGTAACACAGTATGGAATTTATTCCTGTGTGCTTGAATTTTTCAAATATACTCGTGTATACATACGGAGCGTGCAGCAGGTCGAGCCTGAATCTGGGTTAGTAATTTGAATTCATGCAAAGTCGCGTGCAAATCAGGACATTACATTTCTAGATGAGAGGATATGTTGAGTAGGTATATGGCAACAACGTTTGACTTACAAATGCAACAACAATATTTGCTTTGTAGTTATGGTTATCTGGTATCTGTTAGTATTACAAAGCTAGAGAAAGATATTTTTATAAAATTTCTCAGACGGTCGGGATAATTGAGTTTTTGTACGCCTTGTCTTCGTGACATTTTCTAGTACAAATTCCATTTTTCATTCTTTTAATTTTTTTAATTTCCTAGCTCGTTAGCTATGCAAAAATAAAGACCCACAAAGTAATAGTCTTTGAATATGATGGTATCCTTAAGTAATAAAAGGCAATAAAAAAATTGCTTTACCGTCATTGAGCGAATCCGACTAACAAGGTCCTATACGTAGTTACGACCTAGCAACAAGGTCCATTATTTGTAAGGGCGATCACAACATTTAATCTTGCAACAAGTTCATGAACTGGACATCACAGGAAAGATTCGAGCAGGTTAAAAAAGACAAGGTTTGCGTCAATTGTTTAATGCATGATAAGAAGGTTGCTTGCTATAGTCTGCGAACTTGTAAGCTATGCAATAAAAAACGCCCAGCACTGCTACATCAAGAAAATCATTATGTCAGAAAAAGGCAGGTCAATGAGCCCATCCATGGTGCAGTCATACCACGCTCATCGAAACCAAGGTCTTCTCCTCGACACAGGCGTTATAAACACAACAAACATTTACGGACATAGCAGGGAACTGAGGATAGATCCAGGATCACAAGCGACACTAATAACTGAAGCCGCAGTTCAATTATTTCGTCTTCCGAAACAGAAGGCAAACACAGAAATCAGGAGCAACTGATGCCCGATGACAGACCGCAGCAAGGTAGAGGTCGCAATCCATCCGTGATTTACATAAGACTTCAAACTTTCTGTATTAGCGCTCGTATTATCAGCCCTTACTGAGCTCATGTCTGATAGAAAAATCGTCAATTGCATGCCCAATCAACGCAAGGGCTTAAGGGTACTTGCCGATCCAACATACGATATCCCTGGACCTATTGACATGATAAGAGGAGCCGATGTGTATGGAGACATCATACAGAATGGAATTAAAAAAAGCACCAAAGGCTGCCCATCACTCAAAAATCACAACAAGGATGGTTCATCACAGGTCAGACATCGGTGAGGGATCAAAACATACAAATCGTAGGATTGGTCGCCCAAACACCATTAGAGAACCAAGTTAAACGATTTTGGGAGCTCGAGCAAATACCCGAAAAGAATCATCTTACACAACTAGAACAACATTGCGAAGCTGTCTACAGAAAAACTTATCATCACAACATAGCTCAGAACTGGATGACAATGCAGTATTAACTCGCTTTCTTGTCTGCCTGTTCGTTAGGATGTCGCACGAAACCCTATTACTGGTAATACTTAATATGAAATTGTAAGGTATTGGAAGGTATTGAATCACCGTTTCGTTCACTTGAGCTTAGATGATGAATCCCCTTTCCACCCTGCCTTCAGAAGCTATCGGAAAACCGATTGGCTCAAATACAGAGAAATACTTAAACGACAGCTTAACTGTTATCTCTTAAAAATGCTCTTCAGCACTAATGAGGTTGATTTTAAAGACAGCAAACTCACCCTGGCATCCAACAATGCACTGTCTTCCTCCTGCCATCTTAGAGGCAAGAAAATACCACATTGGTGGTCATCTGAATTGGGGCAGCTAAGAAACAGCTGCAGAAAACTGTTCAACTCAGCCAAAAGCTCAAAGAAAGAGACATACTGGGACGCCTATGTTAAAGCATGGTCCTTAGATGGACCAATGTTATAACTTGTGAGTAGCGACAAAACAGATCTGGCCAAAGCTGGATTCTAAACGCTCCAAGTGTTTGATCTCTCTAAACAGAAAGTCATAGGAAACCATACAGGGATCAGATGGAATACCAGCGGAACTGATTAAAATAAGAGGCCCCACAATACAATTCTTGAAATAATAGTGCAAGTATGGAAGGAAGACGCGATACTAAACTGGTGAAAAGAAATCCTGTGCCTCATACGTAAAAAAGGAGATATCACAACATGCAGCAATTATCGTGGTATAAAGTTGTTGAGTACAGCGTATAAGATTTTCTCCTCTATATCCTTCAAGACAGGATAGCCCCATACGCTAAAGTCATCATTGGTCCGTACAAGTGTGGCTTCATCCCAGGCAAATCAACAACTGATCAGATTTACACCCTTAGACAGGGTGCCATGAGAGAAATCGGCATCCTAAATAACGTAGGTTGACCATGACCAATGTTATAAGCCAAGTAAAAAGATCCGGATCACTATCAAGACCATTCAACATCTATAACGGGCTCCGACAAGGGGATACACTGGTCTGCATCCTCTTCAACCTGGAGTTAGAGAAAGTGATTTGAGACTCTGACGTAGCGGCGAGAGGAACAATGCTCTATAAGTCCACGCAGATACTGGCTTACAAAGACGACACTGATATCGCTGGTAGAAACCCAAGAGCTGTACAGGAAGTTTTCATCCAGATCGAGCAGGCGGCACGAAATCTGGGGCTGCACATAAATGAGAGTAAAACAAAGTACATTGTGCCCACGTCTGTGAGCAGAAGATCCAACATTTGTCCCGCAATTAAAATACTGAAGCGCGAATTTGAAGTAATGCAATCCTTTAACTATCTCGGGTCAACTATAGCAGCCGATAACAGCATGGAACCAGAAATACGCGCACGGTTGCCTAAAGCCAACAAAGCCTACTATTGTCTGTCAAACTCTTTAAATGCAGGAACTTAACCATAACATCCAAGCTGCTGGTATATAAGGCAATGGCCATACCACTACTTAAATATGGATTCCAGACTTATGTGCTTAGCAAAAAGAATTCTGACCTCATAGCTGCGTTTGAGAGAAACGTCTTACGGAGAATTTTTGGATCCGTATGTGAGGAAGAACGATTCCGGGGACTCTATAATGATGAGATCTAAGAGTGTTACCGCGATGTCGACATCGTGAATAGAATTAAGCTCGGTAGGCTCCGGTGGGCAGGACACCTAACTCACATGAGCGAAAAGGATCCTGCTTGGAAAGTCGTTTGCGGTAGGATTTATGGAACACAACAGCATAGATGGTGTAGACCAGGACACCCAGAGTTTAGGGATGCAAAACTGGTTGATATCGGCTCATAACCGGGACCGGTGATGAGACTTTGAGACGGGCGGCCCGGTTGTAGATGGATGATGATGATATCCATTGCCGAGCAGAGTTGTTTGAGTAGAATAGTCCGGTTACCGATTTTTCGCTCTTCTAGCTTTTTCTACGCTCGCCAACTCTTCCATTTTTCTGGAGAGACATAATTTTTCTTCTCAATCTCCTCCTCTCCTTCTCAATAGAAATCAGAGAACAATATTTGGAAGGAGAGGTACAGCAATAATTCAAATAAAAAGTAAATACGTATATATGTGATTATAAAACTCTTTAACCTACACACAGAAGCTCAAAGAAAAAATTAATAGAAACCTTACAAACTCTTCCCTCTTACTCTGCGCCACTACTCGTAGTAAGACTAAGTCCCACACTATTTGGTGATTACGATCACAACTTTTGTTGAAAAAGTAATCTTCGAATCCTATAGGGACCCGTCTGAGGAAGCTAAGCGACAATCTGGCACGGCACAAAGGCAAAAAGATTGAGAAATAAGCGAGCAGAATACACAAAGTGGGTTGGGCAGGGAAATATAAATAATTTGCCTAAGAACATCGCATTCCCCATTCTCCAAGGGACAATTCAGATAGCAGCAAGTGAGAATGATGGATAAACTTGCAGCAGATTTCGTATACTGCTCGTATTTCACGCAAACCAATGAGGAACTGCGAAGGTAATCGTAGGACATTCCCACCAAGTTTGTTCGCAGCTCAAAGTCAATAATAATTTATTCGGCTGCTATCATCCATCACCCAACTCCTGCCCATATACCAAGGCATTCTAATCAGTGTGACTATACTGACTAGCTTCATTTCGAAATGCAAGAAAATCAAAGACGATGAACTGTTTAGCATTCAGAAGCGTCCGTTGCGTCGGCCAGCGGTGTGATTTGTGTCTCGATCAATATTTGCCCACAGCAATAGCGAACATCCACTATCCACATAAGGAATATTTTAACTTTCACATTCCATACAGAGAGAGGCTCGCTCAGTCGGCTGCCATTGAAATTGTAATTATTCTTGGAAATGCTCCAAGGAATTTCCTGTTTCTGTGTTCGCCTGTGCTCATATACTCGCTCTGCCGCCCCCTAATGAAAGGGAAAATCATAACAGAAGATTGACTGGCAATTTAATTAACATTTTCACAGGGTGCCATAGTGTGCGAAGAGCCCGAAGACTGACTCTGTGAAACAACACACTTACTAAGTGAGAATTAGACACATGTCAAAATCATGCTGCTTACCATAAAGCCATTCATTTAAATGCTAATTTCTAATTTAAATTTTACTCAGCGTTCCAAGAGCAATGGGTTGGGCTTTAAAGTTGAAGCGTTCAATCGCTGGAAATCCTTAAACCATCAGTAGTGTGCCAACTCTGAAATGTAGATTCTCGCACCTGCAAGGATCCACTTTTTTCCCCCGTATTCCACAACAATCCACAACCAAACTGTCATCTAATAAGTTTCATTTCATTTTGATAATACGGCGAAAGCGAATGTTGTAAGAGTCAACTATAATAAACTTAAGTGGGATTTACTTAGCTGATGTGAACGACCAATTACATGCAAATCGTATAATGTGACCAGTATAGATCTGTTCCCGTACTTTTTTGTAAAATTATAAAAAAAGTGAATAAAAGTACGGACGCAAAAAAGTACGGACACACATTACACCATAAAAGTTTTGTCTTGACAGCAACTGTCAAAATACCATATGTCAACAAGTTTACATTAACAAGTCTTAACTGAATGCAGGCAAATGGGGCTTAGAAAGAGGAAAAGAAGAAGATCATCTTGATTTGGCACCATTCTTTCAATAATAAAAAGGAGCTGTCAGAGAGACAATCAGATGGCGACGCGACGGCTTGAAAACTTACTACGATGGAAGAAACTGTATTCTGTTTCCACTTCTTTTGCTAATTTTTCGCGTATGGGAACGCTTTTGTAGTAAAATTTCTAAAGTTTTTAGTCTAATTGTTCGTTAACTTACGTGGAAGTAAGCAAAGTGACGCTAAACTGAAACATTAGGTAAAAACATTTGACAGCTGCAATGACAAAACAAGCATACGGTTACTTAAGTTTATTATGCGTTACTCTAAGAAGGAGCTGAATAAACCAAGCTTTTCCTTCGGATTTGACATAAGAATAAGCATACTGCTACCCATTATAATAATAATATTCGGCGCGACAGAGCATTGCGGTTCAAGTCCTAGCTTCTTGCAACTATTTGCACACAAATGGAGGGGACCTACAATTTAATGCCGGATCCGAACGGCGAACGGCTTTCCGTGACAAGTCATTACTCTCGGACGTTTGTCAGACTATCGCGAGAGGTGGGACACTGTGAAAAATACTTTTGGTGTTACTGGGATTCGAACCACAAACCTCCTGCTCAGAAGCAATGCTCTTCTCCACTGAGCTACGGCGCCCACACAAAATGGGTATAAATTTGTATCGAATTTTAAGTTCAGTCGTTTTTTGGATGTGGTACCAAAATAAAGTTTATTTTTTAAAATTAGTAATAAAAATACTTTTTATTAAATTACAGACCATATTTACTGCCGTAGCAACTCGAATATTAGACTTGAGTTTCACGAACAAGAAGTAAAGGTTGGGAACTTTAAAAGAGTGCTATATATTAAGTATACATCAATATTTTCTTGGAAATTTTTTCTTATTGTGAAGGTTGGAGTCTCCGATCTAAGAATGAAAAACAACTTCGTGCATGTGGCTTCCTTTGTTACAGTAAGCCATCCTGTCAGTCCAGTTTTCAAGAACTTTTTCGATAATTACGGCGGAGTAGCGAGTTTCCAATATCGTGGGAGTATTGCCTCGACCGAAGGTGGAACCGAACAGGACATTGTCAACTGAATCGGCAAAGCCAAATCAGTGTTTGGAATGATGTCCATGATATGGCGAAGCAATGCGATCAGCTTAAACACCGGTAAGGCGACTGTTCCGTTCAAATGTTGAATCTGTGCTGTTGTATGGGTGCAGCACTTGGAAGGTGACCGCTACTATCACAAAAAGATTACAAACGTTCGTAAATAGGTGCCTACGGAACATCTTAAAAGTTTTCTGGCCTAAACATATCTCGAACGCCATCCAACGACGGAAGTGGCAGTGGATTGGTCATACACGAGAATCCATAGCAAACTACGCAATGCAATGGAATCCGTTATCTCAGGATGGTAGAAGAACAGGTCGTCCGAGAAATACATGGTGCAGAACAGTTGAGGAGGAGTCACGGCAGTAGGAGAAGAGTTGGAGAGAGCTGAAGAGCCTAGGACCCACAAGGGGTTATAGGACATAAGGAAAAGAAAGAATGTTATGTTTTAAAGCTGGAATTGTCTCTGGATCATACCCCATATCCATACCCCATAGAAAAAAAAACCATCGACGTCAAATCACAGCTCCGCCCAGGCCAATTGTCATCACCAAATTCTGATAATTCGTTTGCCAAATTTGCGCGCAAGAGATCCTACTGACGACTTTCAGTCGGCTTGTATGGCATGTGGCGCCATCTTGTTTAAACCAAAGGTCGTCCATATTCAAGGTTTTCGAAGAAAAATGGGCTACAACTCCAAAATCCAAACAAAACTGTCACACTTGGTTGGTGAATTGGCTTCTCTACGATCACGAGTGGCTGTTCCGTACCCCAAATCTGGCAGTTCTGCTTATATTTAGATAGCCCCCGAGATGGAAATGCAATTTGTCTGAAAATATGATTTTTTGACCGAAATCGAAGTCATTGTCAATCTGGTCTATAGCCCACGCAGGGAACTGATATCAAAGCGGACGGTCATTTGCTTTCAACTCATCAGTCATCTGGACCTTGTAAGCGAATAATCCGATGTTATTCTTCTTGGTGATATACTGTGCGTTACTACATGTCAATGTCAATCCAGGTCGTAAGTGACAATTTTAAAAGCAATGTACACCGCATAAACGCCGGTGTTCCGCAAGGCTCTGGTTTCTCTCCGATACTTTATTAAGAAAATTCTTAAATCGTTTAGCCGTTTTCGTTGCCGTGGTCGTCGTCGTTCATCAGTCTATCTGAGGCTGATTTGGGGCTCGGTAATAAGGTTTTTTTACGGGCGCGGTTATTGGCCTAGCGCCATTATTACTTACTTTGAAGGGACTAGCTGGTTATTTAGCTTTTGCTGTATTGGATGAAAATTACCAGCGGCCACCACCTGGAGGTTTGATCGCATTTCCACCAGTCAGAGATAGTTATGGCCACATGCGCTTCTGAAGAATTCTGTGTTATTTGCCCTACTCTACTGATGGCTAACTTTTTTAACATGTATCTCATTTTAAAAACTTTTATTTATCTTGACTTGACCCCGTGTCACGTGTCGCGTGTGTCGCGTTTAACGCGTTGAAATTTTTTTCGACTTCTTTGAGGTACTTTTTAACCAACTTCCACACGACCTAGAGAGCCGAAGTTTTGTGGGTGTCTATGTCAAAAATAGCATTTTTTAAGTTCCCAGTATGACGCGTGTCGCATGTGTCGCGTGTGATGGGTTGAAAAATTGTTTTTTTCCACGTACTTGAGGTCCTTTTTAACCAACTTCCTAGAGAGCAGAAATTTTTTGAGTGTCTATGGCCAAAATAGCATTTTTTATATTCCTACGTATAACGCATGTCACGTCTCGCCATTTTTTAGTTTTTTGAGGTCTTTTTTAACCACCCTTCGCACGACCTAGAGGGCAGAAGTTTTGTGAGTGGCTCAATCTCAGGTGCCCATTTTGAAATCCCGCTTTTGACGCGTCTCGCGAGTCGCGTGAGAAGCGTGGGAAAAAGAAAAGCCCCGACCTTAAAATAAAAATATTTTGGCGATTACTACAGGCGACAGGTAAAAAACGACTGTGTGGCGTATTTCAATGTATATATAAAAGTTTGTACCCGAAAAACGAAGTTTGTTTTCATTTATTTTTTCCATGCAGAGTGAGACGTTTTCACATCAAAAAATTTTAGTAAAAAGTTGTGTATGTGCCTATAAATAGAGTTGCCTATTATTCTAACTGTCAACAAAAATTTACACAATTAATACTCACTGATGAGTTGCTGTAACAACTACAAACCCACTCACAAGCCAAGCAACCCGGAATCATTGCCATATCCTTTGACAATGACACGAAACACATCTCAACTCAACGCACTGAATAAAGCGAAAGTAATTAAAAAGTTTTGCCAATCATCTTTCCACCTGCCACCTGTCGAGATGGTGATAATGTTGTTGATGATGATTATGATGATGATGACGTAACTAGTTTTACCTTCACGAGATAAAGTTGTTCAAGTTGTTTTACTGTTGCTTTTCGTCGCAGGACAAAGCGTACAATTTTCCATCATCATCATTTCCAGCAGTTTAATTTTTGAGTGGAAAAGTAAAAAGTCCTCGCTAAGCAACTCTTTAACAGAGCGCAGGCGATCCGCTTATGGCTAATTGGCTGAGCGACATTTCATTCTCAATTCATTGCTGTGGATTATTGCTTTTGTCACCGCAATGTCACCCACCACACAGGACAAGTGACACAGTTAAGTTTGAATTTTTGCCCGATATATCCGGCTGTCAACTGCAAAATGCCACCGGCCATTGGCTTTACCATAGCGCTTTTGGCCTCGCAGGCTTTAATAGGATTTAAATTTTAATCCTAATTAATTAGGATTTTATTTATCGCGCCCGAAGTGAGTCTATTTGTATAATATGTCGAGTTTTTGTTTCTATTTCATAAAATTCAATTTTTAATTCATGCCAGGAGCACAACATATTTGTACAGTGCATACTATGAATGAGTGCTGGTGAAATGAAAAACCTCACCAAAGGACTAATTTCGCTTTGCGTTGCTGTTGTTCGTTTGTTTGTTTGTTTGTCGAGGAAGTGCGGCACGCGTGAAAATGTTAATTTAAAATAAAATGCACAAACAAACATGACCCGGCTATATTGAGTGAGTCCGTTAACAGAGTTGTACGATAACCATTCATTATTTTTATTAAATTGCAGTAGGATTTAATTAAATTGAAAAATATCATAATGCCATGTAAGGGTAAATAGCAGTAGGATTTCCATGGATTATTCTTGTCTCTCATTGCCTCTCTGCCCTATAATCGTGACAGGATTATTTATTTTATCGTTATTTTTAAAATTGTAACAAATTACAGTGGTAATTATTCATAAGCAGATTACTGTGATTTTTTCCCCCTGAGAAATTAATGTTGTGGTAGAAATAAAGAAATAATTTTACAGTTCACGCGCTGAACTGTGAAATGTTCATTGTATAACAGTTGTAAGAGTTTTTAAATAAAAAAGGATTAAAAAAATTATTGTAAAATAAGTAATGCTGCCTTGTAGATACTGCTGTTGTTAGGTTAACTTAGGTAGGTGCCTACATTCGCAGGGATCGTCGCCTTACCCAATTTGAGTTTTTTTTTTAAATCTCATGATGTCTACCACTTTATAGTTTTCGATGCCCGATAGGTTGATCATTATACAGGGTGTTATTCGTGCACATTAATTTGGGTATTAATTTTTGGATATATTCTAAGAAAAAAATCCTTCTACAGTAAGGGTCTATCTCCAATGTTGACATCATTTATCGGGGATTTAAGAAAAAACTTACTTTGGTGTACCCTGACCCATGTTAACGGAAATTTCTCTGTTAATACTAACGATAGAAATTGGATTTAGGACTTCGTTTTTAGAAGAAATACTAGCCTTTGTAACTGCGTTTAAATAAAGTTGATATCTTATTTGAGTCTTCAGATATCCAACTTAAAGCCAGTTCCAGTTTTCTGGCCCATGCTATTTTTTGAGTTTGAGATCAATTTTCTCCAGAAAAATGCGTAATAAACATAACGTTTTACTATTTGTTTCCTATAAACGTAACAATAATAAAAATAAAAATCACTAACAAGCTTAGAGAAAAATCCATAGATTTTATGATAATTGGGAAAACCTGCAGCCTTTAAACCTTTAAACTCCAAAGGCTGTGAATAAAAAATTATTTTGTGTGGTTTTCGATCATTTTTATTTTAGGTGTGTACTAAAACAGTTACAACAGGAGCTCAAAGTGTCCTCCATGATTTTGTACGCATGCTAAAGCATACAAAGCGTGCTGTAGAACGTTTTAGAACGTTGTAGAATATACCCAAGACTTCCCAACTCTTCCCCGATTGGCGTGACTCCTCCTCAACTGTTCTGCGCCATGTATTTCTCGGATGACCCGTTATTCTACCAGCCTGAGATAACGGATTCCATTGCATTGCGTAGTTTGCTTTAGACAGAAATATGTCCCTTTAATAAAGAACGAGGCACAAAAGCGATCCCGAGTCCTCGTTTCTATGAAGGAATATTTTTCTAATAGAAGAATCTCGTCCATGAACTAGAATAGCACAGAGAGCTAGGACCGCACCAGGCGCGGAAGTTCTACTAAAGAGTCCGCGGTATGACGCAATATGCACCGCGTTGGACATACTGTAAAGACAAAGAGGGTAATCTGATCGCGGATCTCAAAGGCATCTTAGAGCAATGGGAAGAAGAGCACTTTCGTGAGTTGCTTAATAGCCAGCTAACTGAGGAATTGGTGGCTCCACCAATGACCGAAGACAACACTATGCTGCCGCCACCAAGCATAGACGAAGTTAGCAGAGCGATAAATCGGCTCAAAAATAATAAGGCCTGATGGTATACAAGCGAAGCTGATTGCTATCAATCGCAATGTAGATCCCCAGATTGCCTCGAATGTTATAAGCTAAGTAAAAATATCCGGATCACTATCAAGCCCATTCAACATCTATAACGGGCTCCGACAAGTGGATGGACTGGCCTGCGTCCTATTCAACCTGGCTTTGGAGAAAGTGATTTTAGACTCTCACGTAACGGCGAGAGTCTCTATAAGTCCATTCAGATACTGGCTTACGCAGACGATATTGACATCGAAGAGCTGTATAGGAAGCTTTTATCCAGACCAAGCTGGTGGCACGAAATCTGGGACTGCACATAAATGAGAGCAAAATAAAGTACATTGTGGCCACGTTTGCGAGTAGAAGATCCCACATTGGTCCCTCAATTCAAATAGTGGAGTGCGAATTTGAAGTAGTGCAATCCCCTAACTATCCCGGGTCAACTGTAGCAGCCGAAAAAAAAGCAGGGAACCAGAAATACGCGCACGGTTGCTTAAAGCCAACAAAACCTACTATAGTATGTCAAGACTCTTCAAATCCAGGAATTTACCCATAACATCCAAGCTGCTGATATATAAGACAATGGTCATAACTCATAACAGTACTTACATATGGATCTGAGACTTTGGTGCTTAGCAAAAAGCATTCTGACCACTTAGCCGCGTTCGAGAGAAAAGTCTTACGGAGAATTGTTGGCCCCGTATGTGAGGAAGCACGATTCCGGAGATGAGATCTACGAGTGTTACCGCGATGTCGACATCTTGAAGAGTATTAAGCTCGGTAGGCTCCGGTGGGCAGGACACCTAGCTCGCATCAGCGAAGATGTTCCTGCTCGGAAGGTCCTTTGCGGAAGGATTTATGGAGCACGACAGCGAGGCCGGCCAAGCCTACGCTGGAAGGATGGCGTAGACCAGAACTCCCAGAATTTAGGGATGCCAAACTGGATGACATCGGCTCGAAATCGGGACCGGTGGAGAGATTTTTTGCGGAAGTCCTGTTGTAGAGCCAAATATGATGATGACGGGCAGTCGTTTGGTGATATTTTGAAGTTTTTTTTGGGAGTCCTTTTAGGGTCTTTTTGGGATCTTTTTGGGATCTTTTTGGGGGCTTTTATGATTCTTTTGATCCTTTGGTCCTTTGGTGTCCGTTTTTGGAGTTTTTTTTGATGGTTTTTAAGCGTCTTTTAACTTATTTTTGGAGTCTTTTTAGGAGTCATTTGAGTGTTTTTTTTGGGAGTTTTTTAGGGAACTTTTTTGTGGTATTTTATGGTCTTTTGGGGAGTCTTTTACGGGTCTTCTGGTACGCGCGCTGTTTTTTATTTGCGCAAATGGCGCAATTTATTGAAATTAGAATAGAAATTAAATAACAACTTTTGTTGGACGGATCGAGAATCGACACAAAAGTAAAAAAATTGATTTTATTTTAATTCAGGCTGGAATGCGTTTTTCCAGATTTTTCATTTGACCGAAAATATTCAATTGAGTCGTTTCCTCAAAAAATATAAAAAAAAAAAAATTCCAAATTTTCTCACTCTCCTTTGTAATTTTCCCGAATTTTCTGCGGGATCTTAAAAACCAAAAAAATAAAAAGAATCAACCAAGCATGTCGTTCCTATCGTCAGTTATGATCGAGAGTGCATAAAAAATCATGATTTTAGCTGTTTCTTCGAATTTTTCCACTTTTCTTTTGTAGTTGTCTTTTTTTCCAGGAGCATAGCGAACAAAACAAAAAAAAATTACGCAAATCCATCGTTCGAATCGTGAGTTATGGTCGCGAGTTCATACAAAAATCCTATAGAAAGACTCACATGCAGTTTTTCCCGAATTTTCTATTTTTTTTTTGTTGCATGAACTGGGTCTGGAACTATGCGGTTACCATACGAACAGCATTTTATTTATGCATACATATAATATACATAGATGGACGAACATGCTATTCGGTTTTTAAACTGCCTGTACCAACCGGTGAAACATCCTGATTGAGGATGGAAAGTGATGATGCAAAGGATATTCATCGTGCAAAATTGATTATTATAGATGAGTGCACTATGGCATCCAGTCATGTTCTCAATACAATTGACAAGTTGCTGCAGGAGGTTATGCAAACTAACGTTCCTTTTGGTGGAGAGGTCATGTTAATTGGAGGGGATTTCCGGCAATTTTTAGCTATTGTTCCAAATGCAATGCGGTCTGCTGTGGTTCAGTCAAGCTTAAAAAGTATTCAAAAAACTGGCACAATTTTGAGAAACAGAGTTTAGTAGAGAACATGAGATGCGTTGATCAAGACTAAAATAATTGGTTGTTACAACTTGCAGCGGGAACACTTGATTGTGAACGAACCACCTGACACTGTTGAAATTCCAAAAAAAAAAAACTTATTTGTAACGATGATTTGGTGCCAGAAACATTTGGAAAAACAATTACTTCAAATGACATCCCTTCTTTGTCGAGAAAAGTATCTTTGGCATTGACAGAATCAACAATCAAATTATTTGCTTGCTTCATGAACAAAGTACAGATGAAGTCGATATAGAAGATGAAAGTGAACGTCTTAACCTTCCACTAGAATATTTGAATTCCATCAATTCGGCTGAGTTACCTCAACATACTCTGAATCTTAAAGTTGGAACTATAGTCATGCTACTTTGGACTCTCAACACTAAACAAGGATTATGCATCGGTACTCGATTAGTTGTGAAAAGCGTGAAAAATTACGTGATTGAGGCAGAAGTGTGCTCACTGGATCTCATAAAGGTAAGATCGTTTTATTTGCAAGACTCGATCTTTCAAGTTCCGACCTGGAGCTACCTTTTAAACTTAAACGACGACAATTTCCTATTAAGGCGGCATTTGCTAAGACCACAAATTTAAATAAAACCGAACTATGCATACTTTCTTCTACACTCTTTGGTATGTTTTGTACATTTTTAACAAAAAAAATACTTAATTGTGCCATAGCCAGAAAATGGGTTTGAAATTTTAATTATAAAAAACCCCTGACGTTGCGAGTAGCGAAGCGCCGGGTGGTTTACTGGTCTTACATATCACAGAAAACTTTTTCACCCCCTAATATCTTCAGCGATACTTGCAACTACTTAGGTACTCGCTGCATAAAGATTTAAATTAAAAACGCCTTACCCGGTTCGGGTGTTGATAGTTCCTCCTCCGCTGAAACGCATAACTTGTTATCCAAATATCCGACAATTGCAACAGCCAACAACAGCACAAGTAGCTGTCTTCTTCCGGGAGTGGTTTGCTCTAGAAATGCGGCTGACAAAACTCTCGACATCATGAATTACAGATTAACTAATTAATTATCAATTAAGAGAACATTGTTATCCTTGCACTAAAAAAGAACTACGTACGATAGTCGTCAGTTTCAAAAAATCCAGTGTGTGATTGTGAGTACCATTAAAGCACAGATCACAGGAACTTCCCCGTTTTCTTGCACTCTCGGTATCTACGCGAGTACCAGGCTGTCGAAATCCTTTAATAACCAGCACTAAATCTACGCGAACATTCTCTTTAAAGGACACTATCGATTTTTATTCGGTAAACCTTTGTCAAGGACTCTGCTGTGGCAAAACACATACACACACACACCTCCGCTCACATTGTAAACAGAAAGCACAGCCGGAATTTGAATTTTGTCACTTTTTAACGGTGTTGGTGTGGGTGTATGTGTGAGTACGTGAGTGTGTACGAGCACCAGACAAACAACAATGAAACTGAACTAATAATGTGAGATTCTCCTTGTTCTCGTATGCGCGGTTGAATTTTTGTTTTATTTTTCATGTAACGTCATCGGATTGTGCCATAAAAGGCTTACTGGTTCAATTAACGCGATTGTGGCTTCCAGTGCAGTGGAGTGACGTGTTGAAGAGTATTGTGCTGTTGACACAAATTTTAATTGATTTTTCCGCGTTACAGAGAGAAGCGAGCGTGCGAATGACGACGACGACACACCGCCATCACGGGGCACTGCACAATGCTATTGATGACTAAGCCGGCGGTTTTATATTCGCGTTATCCAATTTACTGGTAGTAGATTCCGAAATAATTTTTTTTTTTAATAAACCTTTAAGTTTCTACCAACTTAGAGCACACAAAGAGCCACCAAAAGCAACCGATTGCTTTGCTTGCTGAGATGTCCTTAAAGTTCGAACGACCGGCACGAACTGAAATCGAAAGCTCAGGATAACCGTCTTTATATGCATCGGAGAAGTACAAATTGCATTTTCGTACTTTCATTTGGATATGCGCAGTTAAGGAAGAACCTCAGTGAAAGCAGGAAAACTCTCTCACAGAAACAGTCCCTCTTTTGATATAAAAGTTGATAATAGAAACGATAAAAGCTTTCCTGAATTTCGACTTCAAAATGTGCTATCACCATCTGCTAAAAACGACATCAGTTAATGGCTATAAGCCGGGCAGAAAACAGAGCTGAGTTCGTGATTTTCATTAATACGAAATAAACAAAATGCCTGAGGACGTCGTTGTGCCAAGTAGTGTGGATGCTTTCGGATGCTTACGGTGCGTGTTTTCCTTTATTCCCCCCTTGTTTTCAATGCATTCAATTTATGCGATTTTTTTTAGTAAGCAAGGAACCACTTTTTCAGAATTTCCCATAAATAAATTGATAAAAAGAAATTTTTTGTTGGTCCTTCGAGCTGGATCAGAGAAGCTTAATCTGTGCAATTTCGGACTTATCAACGTTTAATGATTCTATTGTCATATTTGAGAATAAATTGAGGTAAAGCAAGTTCGGTTAATGAGAATACATTATAGTCCTTTCGGTTTTATCCTTAAATCAATTCAATTAACGTCTACCTCACTTGACTACAATTAGATTATAAGTTATTTTGTTATTATCTGCCTACGATTCAATTAATCCAATGTTTTAGACTTTAGACTTTTAAGGCTGATTAAATTGAATATAAAAGGAGCATTAATTTATGCCTATTCGAAGGCGTTTCAATGCAGGTTTTATGAGTGTTTTTTTACAGGAGTCTAAATCTTTGTATTGGATCGAAAACCAAGACCGTATCCATAAAAGAAAAACAATTTTTTGGTATATTTGTTATTAAATAGCTTTTTACTCAAATAGGAATGCTATTAGAAAATATGGGTTTTGAAACAGGAGCTTATACACTGGCTTTGTACACTGCTGTAGTAAGACCTGTACTTATGTATGGAGTGGCCAGCTCTGGAAAAGACTTCATACAGAAATATAATGGAGAAGGTACAAAAATTGGTCTGCATGCATATAAGCGGGGCGCTCAAAACAACACCTACACGCATCATAGACGTTATGCTTCACTTCTTTTCGATAGATATTTTTAGTAAACAAAAAGCGTTCAACAGAGCTAGGCGACTGTCAGAAGTAAATAAGTGGAATTGTCTCTACATAAGACACTCGACTATGAGCACTGATAAGGGTTTTCAAACAGCATTATCCTCTAGAGAATACTAGAAGAGTGTATCTGTACCGGATAATGAAGCTGTGAAATTCTTCACGGACGGCTGCAGGGTATGTTAGAAGCTGATTAGACTGATCACTGCAGCATATACCAGGCTTAGGGGATAGCCATTGAGAAGGTCTTGATTTGGTTGAAGGACAGTCAAGCGGCAATCATTTAATTGGAAGCGGTTTCATTGACGTCTCAGTTAGCTCTGAGACGTTCATCCATCTCGTAAAGAAAAAAGTGGCAATTTTCTTAACGAGATGGATGAACGTCTCAACATACAGATAATCTGGGTTCCGAGTCATTCAGAGGAGGCGGTTAACTGCAATTAGGACGAATTTGCCAGACATGGTATAATGCATCTGGAAAGGCCACACTGGGAAGACCTATTGCAATACTAAGATAAGACTTAAAATTTGAAAAGATGCAGAAGCTCGACAAATGAGAGGTGGAAAAACACTTGGCCAAAACTGGACTTGTGGCGCTCAAAGGTGTTAATTTCCCTGCAAAAAAAACAGCTTAGAATTATTGTGGATATACATTCCCTCCATCCTTCCGGCTATCCGGCTATCAGTAGTCAACACAATGAACAATGAATGAACAGCAAAAAGGCCTTATGGCCGTTGTTATAATTTGCCACTGTCCATTCCACGAACAAGCAGGAAAGTAAACACTGCAGATAATAGTGCCAAGATATGGTTAATTTCATTTAACAGCCATAGAATTCCCAGATGCCTTTTGAAAATACGTTCCTAATAAGAAAGCACTCTCTTTGGGTAATCCGCTCGCCTGATCATCCACAATTTGGATGATATTTTGACCGAACACTAATAAATACATTCCGGATATTTACTCCGTTTTCCGTTTTCCTACAGTATGCTGGTGTTTATCGCCCAATTTTTCGTTGCCCTACAGTCTGTTGACGCTTCCTTAGCGTACCTTCACACTAGTAGAAACAATTTACTCGTTTATAGAGTCTCCGGAATCGTTCTTCCTCTCATACGGGGCCAACAATTATCCGTTAGACTTTTCTCACGAACGCGGCTATGAGGTCAGAATGCTTTTTGCTAAGCACCCAAGTCTCGCATCCATATGTAAGTACTGGTATGACCAGTTTCTATCAATGATGTCAATAATGTATGCGTTCGCCTTATAAAGGATTGTTCCTCTCACCATTACGTCAGAGTCTCGGATCACTTTCTCCAATGCCAGGTTGTAGAGGACGCAGGCCAGTCCCTCCCCTTGTCGGAGCCCGTTATAGATGTTCAATGGGCTTGATAGTGATCCGAATATTTTAACTTGGCTTGTAACATTTGTCATGGTCAACCTACATAGTCTTGTCAGTTTATTTGGGATGCCGAATTCTCTCATGGCTTAGTTTATTTGGGATGCCGAATTCTCTCATGGCTTTATAAGGTTCTACTCTGGCTGTGCTATCATATTCGGCTTTAAAGTCTATAAAAAGATGGTGTTGTGTGTTTCGAAACTCTAGATATTTTTCCATCACCTGCCTAAGGGTGTAAATCTGATCAGCTGTTGATTTGCCTGGGATGAAGCCACACTGGTATGGACCAATGCGTATGGGGCTTTCCTGTCTTAAACGATAGAGGAGAAACTCTTATACGCTGTACTAGGCAACGTTATACCACGATAATTGCTACAGGTTCGTATATATCCTTTCCTATGTAAGGGGCATAGGACGCCTCTTCTCCAGTCATCTGGCATCGCTTTTTCCTCCCATACTTGCACTATTATTTCATGAATTGCTTGGTGTATTGTATGACCTCCTGTTTCAATCAGCTCCACTGGGATACCATCTCAATCCGGGAACTTATTATTTTTGAGCCGTTTTATCGCTCTTCTAATTTCGTCTATGCTTGCCGGCAGCATATTGTGGTCAAGATGCCTTTGAGATCGGCGATCAGATTACCATCTTTGTCTTTGCAGTATGTGCAACGTGGTGTATATTGCGTCATACCGCGGACTCTTTAGTTGAACTTCCGCGCCTGGTGCTGTCCTTACTCTCTGTACTGTTCTAATTCACGGACGAGATTCTTCTCCCAGGCTGCATTCTTTCTCCCGTGAACTGTTTTTTTCATATCTTCTCAGCTCTTTATATTCATCTTCACGTGGTGCGGGGTCCGGTTTTGGCCTCCCGCAAAAAGTCTCTCCACGGGCCCGATTTTGAGCCGATGTCATCCATTCATTGCTTTGCTGAATGGTAATTGGTTGTGACCAATTACTCCAACATAAGAATCCGTACAGCATACACAAGATCCACGGTCACTTAGTTCAAAATTTCATTGTCGCTTAAGCAAAGTCGCAAAGCATACTCCAATGAAGGGAACTTAAATATAGCCTGGAAAAAGGTTGTTATAAAAGAGGCTCGAAATCGGGACCGATGGAGTGATTTTGCGGACGGCTTGAGAGCTAAATACGATGATAAAAAGCTGTTTTTCACGTATAGAGGAAGTTTCTATAAGCAAAGAGTTCCTCACCAGGGTTATTGAAATCCTTTCCACAACTATTTTGGAAAATCCCATCAGGGCTAGCAAATTTGTGTAAGCTGACTCACTAACATTTTCGTAAATTTTTTGTACACAAATAAATCCTGCTGACCTATTTTCGAATTGTTTTGCAATTTCCGATTCCTACAAGATTTGTTTTCATAGCAAATAGAATTTATTTGTACACATAACGATGCTGGCCAATTCAAATAACATTACGTTATTTACGCCCTGTGATATGTATAGGATTATAATTCTTCGGAATTAAACCAGTAGTCTTTGGCTGCATCGTCTGTCTGTCTGATTTTCCAGCAGAAGGCAATAACCACACAAAATACATCCAAATAGTAAATAATTCCGTAACAGTATAAGACGTAAAACGATTACATTGTGAACGAGTGGAAGCCGCAGTGATTGTTTGCTTTAATATTTAAGCAGAGAAGCAAATATTGTTCATCCCCTTGCATTTTGCCCGGAAGTTTCGGCAGAGTGTTCGTTTGCGATGATGAGTGTCTTGAGAGATAAAGTGTCGAACACTCACAAATGCATGTCCAACTAATGGCCAATGTAAATCGTTCGTCGTCTTTCAGGGTAAGGTAACTGAGCTGCCACAATGTGGTTCATTTCGTTTCCTTCAGCTGCAGATATTTTACGGTTTGTAAACTTGTTCCTGACTTTTCGGACAGCACCATTATAGGTCAGGATAATGCAGGACATTGCAACGTGTGCACGGATATGAAAATCTTAGTGTTGATTGCTTTGTTAAGCTACTTGCTACGGTTGTCTTGTTGTCATGACAGTCTACAGGGTTGTGCGGTGGCTGGACGTTAGATTGTGACCAAGACCGATAACTGAAATTGTCACAGAGTGACTTTAACTTGACTTGTAGTTGGGTGGTTTACACCAAAGTAGATAACTCTGATTACAAAATATATTACTTTCAACCGCAATTCACATTCTTGAGGAAATGATTTTAGGTCGATAGTACGGCCGGAAAATCCCTTCTTGAGGTATAAACCCTATGAGTACCGAATTATTTCTCATGAACAGAAAGCATCTTTCTGACTTTTGTGGTAAAAACACAGAAAAGAACGAAAAAATTGACTTTTGATTCTGGATATATCTGGATATGGAATGTCAACTGTGATGGATAAACTGTCTCAAACATCTGGACCTCGATAGAAGGGTCCGGTCCTGGCCTCCGCAAAAATTCTCTCCACCGGTCCCGATTTCGAGCCGATGTCATCCAGTTTGCCATCCCTAAACTCTGAGCATCCTGGTCTACGCCATGCTTTGAGCGTACGTTTGACCGGCCTCGCTTTCGTGTCCCATAAATCCTTCCGCAAAAGACTTTCCGAGCAGGATCCTCTTCACTCATGTGAGCTAGGTGTCCTGCCCACCGGAGCCCACCGAGCTGAATTCTCTTCACGACGTCGACATCACGGTAACGCCCCAGATCTTATCATAGTAGAGTCTCCGGAATCGTCCTTCCTCACATACGAGGCCAACAATTCTCCGTAAACTTTTCTCTCGAACGCGGCTAAGAGGTCAGAATGCTTTTTGCTAAGCACCCATGTCTCGGATCCATATGTAAGTACTGGTATGACCACATTCTTATATATCAGCAGCTTTGATGTTATGGTTAAGTTCCTAGATTTGAAGAGACTAGACAGACTATAGTAGGCTTTGATGGCTTGAAGCAACTGTGCGCGTATTTCTTATTCTATGCTGTTATCGCCTGCTACAGTTGACCCGAGATAGTTAAAGTTATATTACACTACTTCAAATTCGCGCTCCACTATTTTAATTGCGGCACCAATGTTGGATCTTCTACTCACAGACGTGGCCGCCATGTATTTTGTTTTGCTCTCATTAATGGCCGCCCGCTCGATCTTAATGAACGCTTCCTGTACAGCTCTTGGGTTTCTGGCAACGATGTCAATGTCGTCTGCGTAAGCCAGTACCTTAATGGACTTATAGAGGATTGTTCCTCTCGCTGTTACGTCAGAGTCTCGAGTCACTTTCTCCAACGCCAGGTTGAAGAGGACGCAGGCTAGTCCATCCCTTTGTCGGAGCCCGTTATAGATGTTCAATGGGCTTGATAGTGATCCGGATATTTTTACTTGGCTTATAACATTGGTCAATGTCAACCTACATAGTCTTGTCAGTTTATTTGGGATGCCGAATTCTCTCATGGCTTTATAAAGTTCCACTCTGGCTGTGCTATCAAAGGCGGCTTTAAAGTCTATAAAAAGATGGTGTTGTGAGTTTTGAAACTCTAGATACTTTTCCATCCCCTGCCTAAGGGTGTAAAGATTAGAGGAGAAAATCTTATACGCAGTACTCAACAACGTTTCTTATGTATACGGTACAGGATTCCTCTTCGCCAGTCTTCTGGTATCGCTTCTTCCTTCCATACTTGCACTATTAGTTCATGAATTGCTTGGTGTATTGCGGGGCCTCCTGTTTTAATCAGCTCCGATGGGATACCATCAGATCCCGGGGCTTTATTATTTTTGAGCCTATTTATAGCTCTACTAAGTTCGTATATACTTGGTGGCAGCAGCATAGTGTGGTCTTCGGTCATTGGTGGAGCCTCCAATTCCTCAGTTAACTGGCCATTAAGCAACTCATGAAAGTGTTCTTTCCATCGCTCTAAGATGCCTTTGAGATCGGCGATCAGATTACCCTCTTTGTCTTTGCAGTATGTGTAACGCGGTCTATATTGCGTCATAACGTGGACTCTTCCGCGCTCTCTGTACTGTTCTAGTTCACGGACGAGATTCTTCTCCCAGGCTGCTTTCTTTCGCTGGTCAACTATTTTTTCATATCTTCTGAGATCTTTATATTCATCTTCTATTGTATGAGATTGTTGTATTACTTGTTACGCAACATTCTTATGTTCAGTCGCTAGCTTGCATTCGTCACCGAACCAGTCATTCTGATCTCTAGGACTACTGCCTAACATGGAGTAAGGACTACTAATGACAGTAATCTTAAGGCGTTTCCATTTCTTTTCTACGCCCGGCATCTCAGCCCTATGACTTACTCTTCCTCTTCGCTTTGTCGTAGTTGTTTCTGGTCTCTTCCTTGCGAAGGGCAGCCGTGTTGACTTGAATCTGATTCGCAGATGCTGTCTTCCTTGATGATGCAATCCGCGCTCGGAGCACCATACGAACAAGACAGTGGTCCGATTCGACGTTTGTACCGTCATCAGGTTCGGGTTGTGGCAGCAGTCTATCAACACGTGGTCTATCTGGTTGCAAGTGGCTCCATCAGGCGATCTGGGTGGTGCTTTGTGGATATTTTAACACGCAAACGTTGTATTCACAACGACCAAATTATTGCTTGCTGCCATCTCTATAACGCGTTGTCCATTGTCATTAGTGTTCTCGTGTAAGCAATGGGTGCCAATGTACTGCCTGAATACTTGCTCCCTACCTATTGTATGACTTTTACATCATACTGAGGGCAAGCATGCAGTTCCCGTTCGACTGATTCAAAGAATTCTTCTTTTTAATTATTTGGGGAATCACTCTGTAGGTGCGTGAACGTTTATGAGTCTTATTTTCTTAAGTCTGTCCTGTACGCGAAGGGTGCATAGCCGTTCTTTTACTGCTTTAAAGCCGATGACGGTGAGTTTCATTCTTTTGCTGACTAGAACCCCCAACCCGAGCACATGATGTCTTGCATGCCAGCTGTAATATATATGTAATATTATGATTTTTGTATTACACCATTCCCTGTTCGTCCGCATATCCTGGATTGCTGTTATTTCACTAGCTCTAGCCCGAACATTCAGCTTTTCCTGTATTGGCTTTTCCTGTATTGGAAAATTACCGATGGCCACCACGTGGAGGCTTGATCGCACCTCCACCAGTCAGAGATAGTTACGGCCACCTGCAATTCTGAAGCATTCTGTGTTATTCGCCCTATTCTGCTGATGAGAACAATTTAAGACATTGCGTTGCAAAATTGATGACCATTGTAATGGTCAAGGGGATCCAAAGAGCTAAAGTCAGAAGGAAGGAGAGAGAATATTCTTTTTCGTTTCATCATTGTCTACTACTTTATAGATAATAACTTATTAACGCCATTAGTCCCTGTAATTATTGCTGAGATCTCTGAGCTCTCTCTGGACAGATGAATTTTCAAAAAAATACGCCAGAGATTGAATGTAAAATGGGTTTGTTTCTGTAGAGCATACGAAGTATCGAATCTGTCAAATAAAGATTCAGCATCAGCATATGAAGTTTCTTCTTCTTTGGATTATTAGCTATAGGTGTGTCTATGTGCGATATGCCGGTGGTTGCATAAGTACATACAAAGTAGATAGAAACACATACTCTCCCTGCTTTTAGGACGAGTCCTACGGGCTACTAATTCAAAATACAAGAATTTCAATTTAGATGAAATTCCACCAAGTTAGGAGGAGAATTATAATCAAGAATTCATTACATCAGGAAACCCATTCAGATTCCTTACAGATACAATACAAATAATTCAAAAGTATTGAAGTAATAACTCTTGAGATTCCGTTTGAAATTCGAAACAAAATTCGTATGCACTCTCACACCATAGAACCCAACTCCTTTGCAATCATTGCCATGCTTTTCATCAATCTGTCTGTATATCTATCTATCTATCTATATATATATCTGTATATCTATATATATTTGTATATCTATCTATATATATCTGTATATCTAACCTTAACAATGGCAACAGAAATGAACAATCTCAGGAGATAAATAATTCAATTTTCCTGCGATAATGCTGCTCAACAACAGCAAAAGGCAATCATTATCATATTTCTGGAAGCTGATGCAGACTGCAAATGCATTCCTTGTGGTACCCCCAGTATTAGAATATTGCACGTCGAAGCCACATCCACTAGGCACGAGTATCCACACGCCTCAACTACCCGTACACATGCTGTTCAAAGTGGCATTACAAATGCACATCCAGCTTATCCATCTGTGATAAAATTTATTGTGCACTGAAAATGGCGAATATTTGAATTTGATGTTCTGTAAATGGCCATAGAATGTGCATAACATGATAAGATTCTGGTTGGTACACAAAAGGTGATGCTGTGTTGTATCCTTGTTGATTCCCTGTGGAGCAAGCACCTGCCAAATATGTGTGAAAGTTGCATTATCATTGTCGTCTGATTTTGTGCAATAAATTGAGTGTAAACATTTCTTAGAACAACTTTTGAAAGTGAGTTTTATATAAAAAAAAAATATTGTTTGGCCTTCGAAGATGTGTTGTGATACAAAGGGCTTCGAGAAGTGGTGGAGTGGCCTGCATCCCGTTGAGCCTGTCGTTGTATAGAAAGTAATCGAATCTAACGCCGAAAGGATTCTTTACAGTCCATCCAGATACTGGCTTACACAGGCGATATTGGCATCATTGGCAGAAAACTCAAGAGCTAAACAAGAAGCTTTCATGCAGATCAAGGGGCGGCACGAAGTCTGTCTCTGCGCATAAATGAGAGCAAAACAAAATTCACAGAGGCCACGTCTGCAAGCAGTAGATCAGACAATAATCCCTCAGTTAAGTTGGTGGTCCGTTCCAGACCTCCCTCAATTTCTTAACTATCTCGGCAGCCATTCCATGCAAAAGCATGGAATCAGAAATATGTGCATAATTTTTTTAAAGCCAACAAAGCCTGCTTTTGTCTGTCAAAGACTCTTCAAGTCCATGAATTTAACGATGACATCCAAGCTGCTAGTGTATAGAATAAGTGGTCTTATCAGTATTACCATATAGATCCAAGACTGTGTGCTTAGTAAAAAGCACTCTGCCTTATGAAAAGAGTTAAACTTGGTAGGGTCCAGTGGGAATCAGTCGAATGAATGATAACGATCCTGCTTGGTAAGGTACGATATATAGGATTACGTTTATTGCGTTACTTCACATCATAGAATGGTTCAGCAGAGAAGCGCTTTCCATAAATCCTTGCAAAACCAATCTAGTACCTTTCAAGAAAAGAAGATTGTCCAATATGGCACCTACCACCATCAAAGGCACCACGCTAGATTATTCCAGTGAGGTTAAATATATCAGAGTTATCCTTGATAAACTACTAAACTGGATGTCTCATATCAAGTCCGCCATCGAACGTGCTACTATGGCCTTGTGTGCCAGCAGAAGTCTCTACGGCAGAACTTGGGGTCTACAACCGAAAATGATACATTGGATGTATACTATGATGGTGAGACCTATTATGTGAGACCTATTATCACATCGTTTGGTGGCCGAAAGATCTTGAACGAACAACGGCAACTAATCTTCAGAAGCTACAAAGAATTGCCTGTCTAGGTATAACGGGTGCCATGCGCACCTGCCCTACGACAGCATTAGAAGCTGTTGTAGGGCTTTCCCCCTGGCAATCTTTATTAGGAGGACAGCGGCGAGATGCGCTATTAAGCTGCAACTAGAATACGGGTACAAACCAGGTGACTATGTGGGACATCTGAAAGTTCTTGGCTCAATTACCGAAAAAACAGATAACAATAGTGGACCGTGCAATCTGGTCTAATGGTGATCCATGCCATTCCATGTTATTGTGCAACATAATGGACTCAAAATCCGTTAAGTGCTGTTACGATGCACTGCAATCCCAAGAAAGGCATAACAAGGTGAATCTCGGTTGGGTCACCAGGCCACGAATATGCAGAATATCATCCGTGCACATTCTCTGTAACTGTAGAGCATTGACCTGGTTAAGAAGATGTATTTGTCACAAGGCAATATGATCGTCGGCGGATATGCAAAGCTCTGCCACTAAGGACATACTATCCTTCATTGGGGCGGTAGAAGGTCTCTTAGATTAGTTATACCCTATTAGGTTGGTTTAAGGTTGCTGTATCAGCCACTTGGGCTATGGTTGTTTTATTAAAAATAAAAAAAAAGTTAAGCCAACTTTCAACCAGAATGTCCAGAGTATGGTGATGCCAAACTAAATGACATCAAGAATGGCTTGAAAATAGGACCGATGGAGGGTTTTTTGGGGGAAATCAGGTTGTAGAGCTAAATATGATAATGGTGAAGTCGATGAATAATACCTGAGTTAGTGAAGTAACGTGAAATCAAAAGAACAACAAACGCGTCTCATACTCTTCAGCGATTAGTGTCGTCTGTATGTGTATGTGTTCTTTTTTTTTTCTTAAAGTACAAAAATGCTATTCATTTTTTTGGCCTTGCTAGATTCTATAGAATTCTCAACAATTTCTACCATCCCTTAGTCCCCCACAGTGACTTTTAAATTTTAACCAAAAGGCATTACAGAACCATTTTGGCACAAATACATAATAGTCTTCAATCTTCAAAACTCACTTTATTTCATCAAAATCAGAAGCACTGGAAAACAACAAACACTTTCCAAATCCGTCATCCTTCGTTAATCGTAATGAGAGAACAAAATCGAATTAGTTTGCGATACTTTTGGGCGAGATTACTGTTCACGTATATTGAATTCTTAACAGGGTGCTATACACTTTGTCGACGCATGCTGCTATTAAATTCTCTATATTAACTTCGCGTACCAGTGGCTGGCTGGCTGGTGATCAATTTTTAACACACTTCCTAAAGTCCGATTTTTTTCAGACTTTGTACAAATGCGTATTTCCCATGACAGTACTTTCTATTAAAATTTGAGAGTGATCGGGCTGCGGGATCGGTGGGCTTCCGTACGAATTTTTTTCCATATAGCGGCATCAGAGCATATCATACTGTAATGACTGTGTTTTGTGTGCGCTGATGGGTGTATGCGCAGTAAGCAGCGCTGCTTGCTTTACGATTGCGCGTGTTTTGTTGTTGGGTTACAGGGCTGCGCATTTGTTTTTGATTTTTATCCAGTATGGCATCCCTAAACTCTGGGCGTCCTGGTTTACGCCATCCTTTCAGCGTAGGTTTGGCTGGCCGCGCTGTCGTGTTCCATAAATCCTACCGCAAAGGACTTTCCGAGCAGGATCCTCTTCGCTCATGCGAGCTAGGTGCCCTGCCCACCGGAGCCTACCGAGCTTAATTCTCTTCACGATGTCGACATCGCGGTAACGCTCGTAGTGATCCGAATATTCTTACTTGGCTTATAACATTTGTCATGGTCAACCTACATAGTCGTGTCAATTTATTTGGGATGCCGAATTCTCTCATGGCTTTTAAAAGTTCTACTATCTCTAGACTCTAGATATTTTTTCATTACCTGCCTAAGGGTATAAATCTGATCAGTTGTTGATTTGCCTGGGATGAAGCCACACTGGTAGGGACCAATGATGACTTTAGCGTATGGGGCTATCCTGTCTTAAACGATAGAGGAGGAACTCTTATACGCGGTACCCAACAACGTTATACCACAATAGTTGCTGCATTTTGTGATATCTCGTTTCTTATGTATGGGGCCCAGGATGCCTCTTCGCCAGCCTGGCATAGCTTCTTCCTCCCACACTTGCACTATTATTTCATGAGTTGCTTGGTGTAATGTGGGGCCTGCTATTTTTATCAGTTCCGCAGCGATCCCATCAGATCGCGGGGCCTTATTATTTTTGAGCCGATTTATCTCTCTGCTAAATTCGTCTATGCGTGGTGGTGGCAGCATAGTGTGGTCTTCAGTCATTGATGGAGCCTCCAATTCCTCAGCTAGCTGGCCATTTAGCAACTAATGAAATGCTCTAAGGTGCCTTTGAGATCGGCGATCAGATTACCCTCTTTGTCTTTGCAGTATATGCAACGCGGTGCATATTGCGTCATACCGCGGACTCTTTAGTAGAACTTCCGCGCCTGGTGCGGTCCTTGCTCTCTGCACTGACTGCGGTTGCAGTCTTTCTTGATGAAGCAATCCGAGCTCGGAGCACCATACCAACAAGATAGTGGTCCGCATCGACGTGGTAGGTTCGTACCATCATCAGGTTTGTTGTGTGGCGGCGGTCTATAAACACGTGGTTTATCTGGCTGCGAGTGACTCCATCAGGAGATACCCAGGTAGCTTTGTGGATATTTTTACGCAACGACCAAATTATTGCTTGCTGTCATCTCTATGACTCGTTGACATCAGTGTTCTCGTGTAAGCTATGGGTGCCAATGTACTGCCTGAATACTGGCTCTTTACCTATTTTAGCGTTCATATCGCCCAGAAAGATTTTTACGTTATACTGAGGACAGGGATGGAGAACCCGTTCGACAGATTCAAAGAATTCTTCTTTTTCATCTTCTGTTGGTGCGTGAACGTTTGTGAGGCCTATTATTTTTAAGTCTGTCCTTTTCAAGAAAAAAAAATGGTTCAAGAACTGTGCGCAAGAAGTGTATAAAACACCCTGTTTATACAAATAATGGAAGAACTCATCAGCGAAAGAAATAGTCAAATCATCGACAAACTAAAACAAAACTTGGCAGGATATTTTGATATTTAGGATTGAACCAAATCATCTGTAGCGCCCCAAACTCGATCAAAATGACAATCAAATTCAGTTCAGTGGATGTAATGTACGACTTATCACGAGCATCACACAAACACACAATCGCGCACACACACACACAAGTGAACTTCTATCAAAACAAAATGGCATCAAGTGAGGTCATCCAAAGTATCACAGATCATAACCGCACCACCATAGTGGAAATCGAAGGATAACGATTAGTGTAAGCCTTCACCATAGAAGTCGGCGAAATGAAAAAACGTTAATTACAAAAATTCACAAACACAACGATTCCAGCCAATCACAACACACCAACAACTACGATGAAGTGAAACATGAAACGCAGGCTGATGGCTGGCAGATGGGGTTGGCCATTTTTTTCCCCTGAATAATAATTATCAATAAAGTTTTCCTAGTGTGTGGATGATGTGCGGTTATCTCAATGGATGGATGGAATATGTGTGAACGGACAGACTATCAAAACAGCTGATGCGGCTGTCCTGACCTGACCACCCTTTAGTTTTGAGTTTTGTTGTTGTCTGGGTTTTTATTGAAATTGGAATTATTGTCAGGACAATATTTAGAAGGGAGGATTACACAAAAGAAGAGAGTAGTTGCACAGATAGACAAATTGCTGATCGTTTTATTGCCATATTAGAAATGCTGGTGTGTATTTAGGAGCAATACAATGTATTTTACTACGATTATCACACATAAATCAGTTAAATGCTGCTACGATGCACTGCTTAACAGGGTGAAACTCGGTTGGGTCCCTGGTCACCAGGAAATTGCAGGCAACAAATATGCAGATGAACTGGCCAGGGCTGGTTTGCGTTCTTGGGACCGGAACCTTACTGTGGTGTCAACTGAGCTGCCACCACAGAAATTAATAATAAGTGGAAAGGTAGACTTCGTGTGGCCCATTGGGATTATATCCCATCGCTTAAACGAATCCAAACGTTTAATCAGGCCCTTTTCCTACAAGAAAATCCTTGATCTAGACGAGGATAGCATCAGAAAGCTGTTGAGGTTTCCCACAGGTCATTGTGCCCTGAGATATCACCTTAGCCAAATTTATCTTGGCTCAAACACGAAAAGTAGGTTCCGCTCGAAGGATGATGAAATATCCGGGCACATTCTCTGTGATTGTCCAGCATTGATCTGGTTAAGGAGACGTATTTTCCAAAAGGCAATATGTTCATCGGCAGTTCTGCAAAACTCTGGCACTAAGAATATACTATCATTCATTACACTCCACGATACAATAGATCTTTTTAGGTCGCAGTATCATCCAATAGGGTTTGTCTTTAAAAAAAAAAAACTAGAGTCACGGCACTCACTGAAGACCCCACTAAAGACCATCTTAAAACACCCTGAGGGCAGCCCTCAAGACCCCACTAAAGAACACTTAGATTCGCCTCCAAACCCCCTTATGAGCGCTTCAAGACATTCTTGAAATACCATTACCACCTCAGCACCCTTCAAGACCCTCTGAAAACCCCCTTAAAAACCCCAAACTCCCCTATAGACCACCTTAGGACCAATTATAGGCCTCACTCGAGATCCACTCAAGACTTCACTCAAGACTCCCTCAGTAACCCTCAGAACCCTCTGAAAACTCCCCAATAGACCAGCTTAGGACCCATTCTAGGCCTCGCTCGAAATCCACTCAAGACCTCACTTAAGACTCCCTCAAGACCCCTTTGAAACCCCACTTAAAACGCTCAATACACCCCTCAAACCCCCTTAAGAACCACTTAAGACCCCCACAAGACCCAATTAAACTCTCAATACCACCCTCAAGACCCCATCAAGACCATAAAGACCCCCGCACCCGAAAAGTTCTACCACAAAAACGCGTACGAGACTGTCAACTCATAGCTCACCGAAAAAAGCGTTACAGAATAACATATAAACCGACAGACAGACAAAAATCAAGAGCTTTTAGCCGTTTTGATTATGTATCTGCCTTTAAGAAATGGCACATTGTGGTTTTATTAATGATATTTATTAGCTCCAAAGATCTATGTAGCTTTGGTGAATTTAAAGTCAATTTAGCTCTAACTTCTACTTAAGTTCTAAGTAACCTTCGGTGAAGCTACCTGGAATTTCTCTGCACCTTTCAAAGTTAGGCAATAATTAATATTTATCTCTTTAATGTTACTAACGACGAGCTAAGCAAACACAGCGAAACAATCATTCACCGGCTGAAGAGGATTAACATTAATCTTTGTTATAGGAATGTCTTCTTTTAGTTCCAATCAACGAGTGGAAGCACTCACCTGTCATGTATGAGCTTTTATGAGTCTTGTATTATTTTAGAAAATTTAAAGCAGTAATGAACATTAAGGAGGGTAGAGTCGTAAGTACATAGGCTTGGCAAGAAAAAATTATTGTTTTGAATGACAAATGAAAAATTCTTCAAGCTTTTGATAGTGTCTTGCTTATGTTCTTCTTTTTCAGCTGCAAGTACCAACACCAAGCTAATTCTGTCTATTGCTTATAAGAAATTTGAAAAGTTTTCTTATTTGGTTTTTTTAAATGATGAACACTAAAGAAGTCATTTGCTGCGAGTGTAAATAAAAAGGAATTCAGTGGATAACAGGAAAGTAGAGATATTTTCTTTTTTCAAAATTACCTAACAGGGTATCCCACTATGGTGGTATCGTCCGGAGTCCTATATCTAAATCGAAGTGTCTATGTGATGGAGCTGCCCCTAGCTGCTTTAATTCTCTTAAGTAAATGTGAGAGTATCTGTCTATGTGTCTGTCAGTACAATTGCCACCCATGCGATATGTATTGAATATTACTCCGATTTGACATCTGGAGCTGCCACTATCTACCAGTAAAAGGAATGCCTGCACCTAATTGGTTTTCTTTATTTTAAGCAGCAACTCGTCTTCAAATGATATAGTTAACGGGTGCTTCAAAGCACATAGCAATTACTGTTAATTACCTTGTTATGCCAAGTGTTTGTATTGCGATTTTTCATAAATGTACACACGCATACGGAATTTGCACCCTTGTAATACGAAGCACAACATGCACAGCGTGTGCTTAGGGATTGAGGAGGTTTAGAATTAGGGAGAGCAAAAGAGGTGTTGTCTTTACAGATACGTCGTGAATGCCTGCAGAAATACAGGATCCGGCAATTTTGAAATGAAATTGACATGCCGGTGTCTGTGGGTTTATATTTTTTATTCTGTCAAGCCTTTTAAATTCTCGATATTAACTTCACATGTTTCTGTCGTTCGTTCGGTGGTGGCATCTTGCGATAACTTTTTAACCCACTTCTCAAAGCCCTATTGTGATTTAAACTTTGCACACATGTGTATTTCCGGTGACAACACTTTCCATTAAAATTTGGAAGTGATCGAGCCCGGGGGTCGGGGGCTTCCATATAAATGTTTGAAAAAATGTACCGGATTTTCTTCAAATTTTAAATGCTTTTATATAAACTGCCTATGTCTTTCTGTCTCTCAGTCTTTCTGTCTTTCTGTCTTTCTGTCTTTCTGTCTTTCTGTCTTTCTGTCTTTCTGTCTCTCTGTCTTTCTGTCTCTCTGTCTTTCTGTCTTTCTGTCTCTCAGTCTTTCTGTTTTTCTGTCTCTCAGTCTTTTTGCCTTTCTTTATTTCTGTCTTTCTGTATTTCTGTCTTTCTGTCTTTCTGTCTTTCTGTCTTTGTGTCTATCTGTCTTTCTGTCGGTTTATATGTCATTCTGTCACGCTTTTATCCTTTTAATGCTGTGAGTTGACGGTCTTGTACGCGTTTCTGTGGAAGACTTTCCGGAGGCGATTCTTGAGTAGTGTTCTTATGGGGTCTTGAGGGAATCTTAAGGTGTTTTTAACAGGGTTTTAAGTGAGATCTTCAAGGGGATTTAGGGCGGTCTTGAGGGCGTCTTGAGATAGTCTTAAGGGGGTAATGAGTGTGGTCTTGAGAGTGATCTTGAGCGGGGTCTTGAGGCGGGTTTTAAAGGTGTCTTGATAGGGCCTTAAGGGGCCTTGAGGTGGGTTGGTCCTGAGTTGGCTTTGAGGGGGTATTGAGGTCGTTTTAAGTGTGTATTGAGGGGTTTAAGGAGTCTTCTGGAAGTCCTTTGGCGGTCTAAAGGAGTGTCTTGAGGAGATCTCGAAGGGGTTTTTACGTGGTCTTGAGGAGGGTCCTGAGCGAGTTTTAAAAGGTTCTTTAGTAGGGTTTTGAGATGGTCTTAAGGTAGCTTTGAGGTCATCTTGGTGTTGGGGGGTCTTGAGTGGGATTCTTGATGGTGGTCTTGAGAGGGTTTTGATGGGATGTTTAGTGTGTTATTGATAAGGTCTTAATTTTTAGGTGTTCTTTAGGGGCTACAGGGGGGTTATTGTGAGGAGTCTTGAGGGGGTTTTGAGTGGGTATTTAGTGGCATCTTGAGGAGGTCTTCAGAGGGTTTAGAGGGTCCTGATGGCGTCTTGCGGAGCTCTTAAGAGGATTTTAAGGGATTCTTGATAAGTCTTTAGAAGGTTTTAAGAGGGGACTTGAGGGGGTCTTTAGTCAGGTGTTTAGCTGGTTTTGAGTGGAGCTTAAGGGGCTTTTGAGAGGGTTGTGAGTGGAGTGGAGGAGGTCTTGACAAAGGTATTGACGGAGGTCTTGACGGAGATTTTGACGGTCGTCTTGACGTGGGTCTTGTGAGGGTTTTAAGAGGATCTTTAGTAGGGTCTTGAAGGAGTCTCGAGGGGGTTTTGAGGGTCTTGAGGTGAGTCTTGATTGGGTCTTGAGACGGTTTGAAGATAGAAGGGTTACGGGGAGTTTTGCAAGTGGTCTAAGGCGGTTTTAAGAGGGCCTTGAAGGGTTCTTTATAGAGTCTTAATGTGGTCTTTTTAGGTGGTCTTGAGCGGTGTTCTGCGAAAGTTTTGAGAGAGGTCTTGGGAGTTTCGAGTGGATTTTCAGTGAGGTCTTGAGACAGTCTTAAGGTGGTATTTATGGTGCCTTGAGGGGGAACACAAGAGGGTCTTGCGGGGTTTTCAGAGGTTATTGATTGAGTGTTGAGGGAGGTCTTATTGGAATCTTGAGATAGATTTAAGAGGGGTCTTAAGCGGGTTCTGGAAGATTTTTTGTTGGGGTTTTGCGGGGGTATTAAGGTACTGTTGAGGGGGGTCTTAGGACGAGATATAAAGGGGGTCTTGTAGGGGTTTTGAGAGGGGTCTAGAAAAAGTTTTGAAACGTTCGTCTTTAATAGGGTCTTAAGGTGGCATTGATGGGGTCTTAAGGTCTCGATTTTGTCTTGATTGGTGTTTTAGGGTCTTTTAGGACTCGATTTTTTTTGCGCTTTTTTGAGCCTCAAATATTCCATTATAAACGGAATTTGGGGGTTCTGTGAGTCTTCTGGGGGTCTCTGGTGGATATTTTGGGGGTTTTTTTGTGGCCTTCTTTTAACGGTATTTTGGAGGTATAATGGGAGGATTTGGCAGTCTCTTGGTGGTGTCCACATTCCCATCTCATCTCCATTCTTCATATTATTGAAATCATTTTACATTTCATTACAAACTAAAAACCAAAACCAAACTAAATTCATATTTAAAGAAATTTAAAACAAAATGCGGTTTGACACAATAAGTCCTGGAAGGGATAAATAAAAGGCAAAAATAGTCCTACATACGGAATTTCACACAAATCGCTTAAGAACTGATCCCAATATTCCCGTTTCTAATGACCAGATCCCAGAATTTTCAAAGGAATAAGTTTTATAGTCACATCTTAGTCCTATATACCGAATTTCATCCGAAACGCTTGAGAAGGTCATTTTTTTGTGAATTCGCGCACATTTAATTTTTAAATTAAGTTTTCTATTATATTATATTATATGTAGATGTCGCGTTAATCGCAAAGATAAGGTAGTAGATAAGGTAGTTTATTAAACTAATTTCTTATCATATACACCAACCGCTATGCAGTCCGCATCAAAATGATTTCGGTTACCCCCAATTCGCGCCTAAAGTTAAACTTCAAAAATTAGAAACTAACTCTAACTCGAAAAGAAAAGAAATCTCCTTTACATTGATATATGTACATTGTTCTGGTAAGGACGAATCCCCCCAGGCGATGTGTGCCAAGTAAAACTACAACGTGCCAAACGGTACCGTAAACTCATAGCTTCCATTTTTTGTACTGCATGCAAACCTCAGGGAATAATTATTTGCTCAGCCAAGAGGTATATGTTTCAGATATTGTTTACTCTTATGTTGGTTTACCAGCCGGACTTCAATATGTCACTGCTATGTGTAGGAATAAAAAGACAATTCCCAAGGCGACCGGTGTCTTTGCGACCAACCATAATGAATGACTAAGTCAGAAAGGACTACCCCAAGTCCAAGTCCGATTTCAATGGCGCTTATGCCTATGCAGTTCATATGCAGCGCACGTACAACACAATACCACACAAGTGCCAGTCAGAACTGCTTTCGGAAGCATTAGAGCATTAGCAATTGAAGACTTCCCTGGGAATCAATATGTGGGTTGCTATTAGCATTTCTCTGCACTCTGTAGGGTTCGTTCTAATTGAAGTTTTGTAACTGTACCGTGGGGAACAATTGAGATTTATAGCTTTGTGGTAGCTGCGATGGAACAAATGACACAAAGTTAGGCAACAAGGATGACAGCGGGTAGTGGCAGATGGCTGGCGGTGGTGGAAAATGAAAATGATTTACTATTTACTTTGAGAGAAATGCTTCGACTTATGGTGTAAACTGATAACTAGCATTTATGCATTTACTTGGAAGTGAGTGATTTTGACTGAGGAAAGGAAAGGTAAAGCTTGCATTTGCTTTTATGACTTCATCCTCTGCATCGAAAACTAGAAAGCCACCAATGGAAAATGTTATATACATGCAATTGCACCTGCACTGTTAAGAAATAGAGATAAAGAAAATTACAAAAAAAAAAAAAAAAAAAAAAAGACTCAGAGATGATTCAAACCCGAGACCTCTATACTCGAGTCAAGCGCTCTAACCGTAGCACCACGTAACAAAACATCAATTGTTTGCAATCGTTGTATATTTAACTGGTGGATCATTTGTGCAAAATTTTGAATGCTACTATGCAAAAATTCTAAAAAATTCATAATTTGTTAAAACAATTCGTATAATTACGTCTTGTTGCTTTTCGTATAATGCACTGGGGTTCCTATTCGTAGTAAAGTTTTTTTTTTTTACACATATTCACTTTTAGTCCGACTTTCTGTGCACTATCGGTCACTGACTCCAGCTTCAAATGCATCCCAATGAAAGTTCGGGGCAATCATACAGATGTCGTCAGCGTAATCGAGCTCATTTAACTTCAGGAAAGGGCGCAATTGAATTCCATTCAGTGCTTCGCTATTTATTTATTTCATAACACTATCTAAGACAATCAGAAAGAGTATTGGTGATAAAACGCACCCTTGTAGCACTCGTCTGTTGATTGATCGAAAATTTGGTGTTTTCTTTACCTTTGTACCTGACAGTGCATTTGACGTTTCAGTAAAGCTCTTGCATCAGAGCTGTTATGATTGCAATGGTATCGAAAGTTCCTCGAAGTCGATGAATAGAAGGAAAATTGGAGATCTTCACTCAACAGACTCCTCAATGATGATTCTAAGGTTATCTATATGGTCTACACATGATCGATTGGGTCTAAATCCCGCTTGTTCCGTTCGCAATGAGGATTCAATTGTTAACGAAATACGATCCAGGAGGATGAAACCCATCAATTTTTGTATTGTGTTGAGCAATGATATCCCTCCCCAGTTTTTGTAAAGGCTTAGGTCACCTTTTTTTGTGATCGTCACGATGACACCATTCTTCCAACAAAACGGAATGTTATTTGCACTCCACATATCGCGTAGTATAGGGACTAGAGCACGCGCAATGATGTCAGAGCTGCATTTAAAGGACTCCGCGGGTAAGTTGATCGAACCCAGAGTTTTGTTAATTTTTAACTTTTGGCTAAATTCTGGTCCTGGGACTCACGCAAAATGTGTCGCCATCGGTTCATCGCTCAGTTTGGTATCCCTAAACACTGTGCGTCCAGGTCTACGCTAACCTTCCTGCTTATACTTAGTCTCCCACGATATCGTGTCTCAAAAATACTTTCACTAAGGACTTTCCCAGCAGTCTCCTCTTTGCTCATCCAAACTAAACGTCCTGGTCCACCGAAGAATACCGAGCTTAATTCTCTTGGAGAATCTCCAGAAAGATCTTCTCAGTTTAGTTAGAATGCCGAGCACTCTCATGGCTGAGAGCTTATAAAGCGGCTTTAGAGTCTATCAACAGATTGTGTACTGAGTTTTGGAACTCTCGACATATTTCCTTCGGGTGAAAGTTGCATTAGTTGTTGATTTGCCTGGGATGAAGTCATCGAATGAAAGTCTTATACACGTTGCACCATGTACCATGATGATTGGTGACAAACGGTGATGACCATGCGATTATAGACAGTCATGCCCATCACAACTCCTATCTTATGCGTCGACGTCGCGTCACTGGAAACTCGGCCAAATCAAGTGAACGATTTCGGTACCCAACCCGATTTGTATAAGCTTGGGTCGGGGCTAAATGAGAACGGGACTTGCCTTGTTCAGCGGCGCTTCATGTCGACCTAGGCTGCGGTTGGCCAATCAAAGCAAAACTGAATTAATTGATTCTTGAAACTAATACAAGCAAACTAATATCAAAAATGACCTTTGGACCACAGAAAAGGACACGTTTTGGAACTTGGAACATTCGCACGCTCAATGCTTGCACAATTAACAAAAGAATTTCGTAAATACCATCTAGAGATTCTTGGTCTTAGTGTGGTGAGATGGCCTGGAGTAGGGAAAAAACGAACGAACGAACGAACGAATGGTGAGGGTTTTCTACTCTCTAAAGCCGCTAGAAGATCCTTACAAGACTGGCAAGCAATATACGATAGAATTATTATTGCAAGATTTAAATCTGCTGTTGGACAGGTCGTCTAGGCTCAAGTTGACGCACCAACAACTACGGAAGAGTGGCATCGTTATTTCGATGGGTGACCTTAACGCAAAAGTAGGCAGCGGCAATAGCGATTGGGAAAATGTCATGGGAAAGCATGGTCTTGATTTTATGAATGACAACGGAGAAAGGTTTGCTTATCTATGTTCTGATCTCAAACTAATCATTGGAGACACAATTTTTCCCCACAGTGGCAGTGTGTGATTGAAGCTCGCGATCCGCTCACCCACACGATGTCAAATAACGAGAAAGCCAGCTGTAGCAGCACTTAAAGGCCCAGATGTAAAACTGCAATATGTATCCCGCATACAAGAGTCACTCTGTGAGATACAGCCCCAAACCCTAGAGTCTAAATGGGAGAAAATAGTAAATGCGTATACGGAGGTTATCCCGACAAAACAAGAAAAGAATGGATATCAGATAGCACATGAAACACCATTCTTGAACGCCAATCCATCAGGTGCCGAGCGAAGCGCATTAGCGAGGAAGTATAGGGATCTGGACCGGCAAGTTAGCTGTTCAGCTAGGAACGACAAATGAGTAGAGAGTAACATCAACGGTTTACGGAATGCGTTAGAGCCAATTTTGGGAAAGGAGGATTTCACCCAAACCGTTCTTGTACTGATCAAATTACACCCTGCGTATAATCATTGAACAGTCAGTTGAGTATCGCTCTCCTCTGTATATGCGCTTTTGATAGCATGGGCCGAAACATGATGTGGCAGATTTTGTCTAGCTATGGAGTTCCGGAAAAACTCATTAACATCATTGAGGAGCTGTACCGTGACTCAACTTGCCGCGTCATTCATAATGGTCATCTTGGCTCACCTTTCAACATCTACTCGGGAGTCAAGCAAGGTTGCACCCTCTCACCATTGCTTTTCACAATTGTCATCGACTGGGTGATGAAAATAGTAAACCGTCCATCTATCGGGTTTGCCATGAAATGTTTTCCACCGCCTAGAAGACCTGGACTATGGACTATGCCGATGATATCTGTCTCCTATCACAATCGCTAGGTGGCATGGAGCGAAAACCAAGCTCACTAGAATTCCACGCTAACAAGTGGGTTTAAAAATTAACGTCTCACGAACAAAACTACTTTGCGTTAACGCTAGTGGATCTCTCGATTGACGGATACCAGATAGAGGAAGTCGATTATTTTTGTTACTTGGGCAACTAGATGTCAAAAAATCTGATGTGTGATGGATGTGTGCTCTCGTGTAAACAATGCGCGACACTCCTATAGTATGCTAAATAATATCTGGAGCTCCTCGAAAATCTGCCGGAATCTGAAGCTAACGTTCTTCAGATCTAATATTCTCTCAGTACTCTTGTATGGCTGCGAAATGTGGAAAGTCACAGAGTCAATTGCGACGCGCCTCCAAGTTTTCGTCAACAAGTGCTTAAGGCGGATACTGAGAATAAGATGGCCGGACATAATCACCAATCAAGACTTGTGGAGAGTAACGCTGCAGCAAGCAATCGCGATCACCATCAGACGACGAAAATGGAGCTGAATTGGCCACACTTTGAGAAAGCCAGCGGACGATATTACGAAACTAGCGCTCGACTGGAATCCACAAGGAAGCCGTCGAGTTGGCCGTCCTAGCAAGACATGGAAAAGGACAATAAAAGAAGAAGCCAGGTCCCAGGGGATAGGGCGAAGTAAAGGAAAGATTAGTGCACGTTGTGCTATTTCCATTCCTAGGTGTAGGGTACAAGATGCCTCATCTCTAGTCTTCTAGCATCGTTTCTACCCACATACTGACACTTTTATGAATTTCTTGGTGTAATCCGGGTCCTACATATTTTATCAGATCTCATTTTGAGCCCCGATTTATCGCTCTGTTAACTTCATCTACACTTGGCGACTCCAAAATAATGAGAAAAAGTCGTTTTTACAGCTCAGTATGTATTGTTCATATTGCTTTCTGTAAAATATAACTTCACTTGCCGAACATCCACAGATCTTCCAGCCAAAGAGAGTCAACATTTTATTGCAAACTTTATTTTCTCAATTTTTCATTTTCTAAGTGATTCGCAAGAAATCCTTTATGAATAAAATAAAGATCCGTCCTAATGTTTACCGTAATTAGCACCTTGGGATGTATGCTAAATGCAAGTACGCTTTAAATATTCCATTGTGAGTGACGACAAACCGGCGACTCTGTCTTTTGTCGCAGGCGGGAACTTTCCAACTATCCGGGAATGATTATCTTATTATCCTCATTTGCACTTTTGAATATTTAATTTCTTAACCCGTGTGCAGCGCCTTCCGACTGACAATCGTCCAATTAACTTTCCTTTATGTTTTTATCCAAATAGCGAACGAACGGCATAAGACAGGAGGTTCAGTTTGACTTTGTCGAAATCACCGGGCGCCTATAAGCCGCCCACACAATTACGGGTATGATGAGGTCCTATTCAAAAAAAAAAACGCCCCAATGCACAGCATGGCTGGCTCGTTGTCGCTCATTCATTTATAATTCGAAAACTCATCCTGCCAACTCAATCCAAATTCCAAGTTAGATAAGTCACGTTTCAATGGACGACTTGATTATGTGTATATGCGAGATGCGGATGCGCCGGAAGTGCTTTGCTCAAAATGGAAAAGACAGACCAGTCGAAAAGTGCCTATTGGCAGAGGGAGGAGTGTGCGGTGGGACATGACGTGACGACAGACGACGCGGCGACCATGCAAATTAGGTGGCAAAACGAGACATCCAACTGATCGGCTGAAAGTAAAAGAAAAGAGGAAAAACTATCCTGACCTATATATTCGGGAGTAAATTGTAGCTGCTGACACACATACTCATACAATCGACTCCTTTGAAATTCAAATCTATGCATAAGTAGGAATGCATCTCTATTTTTTCGAGCAACGTAAATTGGAATTTCACACATCTCGTTGATATTCCGAGCTGGACTAATGGTCAATCGTCGTAGTAGGCGCGGCAGCTACGCCCATGTAACACCTATCAGAAATATATTTTTGGTTTTTTGTGTCCATCAGAATCTTTTTTTTTTACTTTTCAACAACGCTAGCAAATGGCATCCATTACTTAGATGAGAGTACCACCGGAAGTTTGCACGCACCAGTGTACAGGATATTGGACTTTGGTGATTTTTGCGGTTTTTTGAAGATTTTTTACCTATAACCACTCCGTTTTGTGTGAGAAACATTTTAAGGAAGATTCAGTTTAGTATGGCTATTGAGTATGTAACACTTGCCCGCAATTTTGTTGAAATTTCGGTCTTCATTTTATTAACATGGAGTACTGTGAAAGTCAAATCAGTTATAGATTCGCTTTAAACCAATGACCATATAAATATAGTACATGGTTCATACGATATAAGTATTGCTACCCGTTTTAATGCGGTACAGTAAAGAAACAGGCATCCCAAACAACGAAAAGGATATGCAATGGTCTTGAGTACCGCGTATAAAGATACTATTAATTCTTAACACAGATTCCTTGAGAATTCTCTTGGTTCTTGGAATTCTTGAGGTTCTCGCCGCACTTGCTATGCATTAATGCACCATTTTGATGGCACGGTCATTGGGAGACTTTTTTTTATAATTCGTGCACGCCTGAAGGGGTTCGCACCCTTATAATGCTCGGCTATATGCTTGGCACTGGTTAAGGAAAAGGAGGAGAAAAAGGGAGATGTCTATGAGCTTGTGTTTTAAATGTCTGTGGATCATAGAGATGTGGGAAGACAGATCTTGGCAGAGCATTCCACATACGTGTTGTACGGCTGAAGAACGAATCCCTGAACTTAACTGTACGTCCGAAGATGGGCTTGACGGTAAACTGATGAGCATTTAGAGCGCCACGAGTATTGCGGTTGAATTCAAGGAATTCTTTTTGGTTTTTACCGTTGTACCGTTACGAAAAGTTCGATGATCTTGTACTGTTTCATGTTGTCAGGTACATACTCCACATACAAAGAAAACCATTAACTTAGTGTATGGAGTATGGACCCTGCTATAGCCGGACATTTGCAAAGATATTGAATGAGAGTTTCCTTCTCATTTACCTCCGTTCAACTCCTTGAAAATGTGTTATGTGGTATTCCCAGTTTAGCTGTGTGATTGTATAGTGACCCGTTCTTATTGCTACAAGTCTGGCAATATCGGTATTTATCTTATTGTTGTAGATAGGCAATACCCCTCTTGATATGGCACATAGTTGGTCAAATTAACCTAATCGTGTACATATATACGGAATATATCTACTTTCGTAGCAAATACTTAAATACTTACTTGATTCCTTGGGATGAAGCAACACTTGTATGGACCAATGATGACTTTAGCGTATGGAGCTATCCTGTCTTGAAGGATAGAGGAGAAAATCTTATACGCGGTTGTGATATCTCCTTTTTTATATATGGGGCACAGGATACCTCTTCGCCAGTCATCACATCACATCACTTCTTCCTCCCATACTTGCACTATTAGTTCATGAATTGCTTAGTGCATTACGGGGCCTCCTGTTTTAATCAGCTCCACTGGGATACCATCAGATACCGGGGCCTTATTATTTTTGAGCCGATTTATCGCTCTGCTTACTTCGCCTATGCTTGGTGGCGGCGGCATAGTGTAATCTGCGGTCATTGGTGGAGCCTCCTATTCCTCAGTCAGCTGGCCATTTAGCAACTCATGAAAGTGCTCTTCCCATCGCTCTAAGATGCCTTTGAGATCGGCGATCAAATTACCATCTTTGTCTTTGCAGTATGCGCAACGTGGTGCATAATGCGTCATACCGCGGACTCTTTGGTAGAACTTCCGCGCCTGGTGCGGTTCTCGCTCTCTCTACTGTTCTATTTCACAGACGAGATTCTTCGACCAGGCTGCTTTCTTTCGCCGTTGAACTGTTTTTTTTTTCATATCTTCTGAGCTCTTTACATTCATATTCTATGAGTTGTTGCATTACTCAGTACGCAACATTCTTACGTTCAGTCGCTAGCTTACATTCTTCATAGAACCAGTCGTTCCGATCTCTACGACTACTGCCTAAGATGGAGTCAGCAGTACTAATGACAGTATTCTTAAGGCGTATACATTTCTCTTCTACGCCCGACATCTCAGCCCCAGGATGCATTTATCGCTTGACCGTAGTTGTTTCTGGTCACTTCGTTGCGAAGGGCAGCCGTGTTGACTCGAATCTGATTCGCGGATGTTTTCTTTCTGGATGATGCAATCCGCGTCCGGAGCCTCATACCAACAAGATAGTGGTCCGAGTCGACGTTGGCACCTCGGTACGTTCGTACCGTCATCAGGTTCAGGTTGTGGTGGGCGGTCTATCAACACGTGGTCTATCTGGTTGCGAGTGGCTCTATCAGGAGATACCCAGGTGGCTTTGTGGATATTTTTACGCACAAACCTTGTACTCGCAACGACCAAATTATTGCTTGCTGCCATCTCTATGACTCGTTGTACTGTGCTGTCTGTATGCTAGCTCCCTACCTATTTTCGTTTTCATATCCCCCAAAATGATTTTTACGTCATACTGAGGACATGCATGAAGTTTCCGTGCGACTGATTCGAAGAATTCTTCTTTTTCATCATCTGTGGAATCCTCTGTAGGTGCGTGAGCGTTTATGAGGCTTATGTTTTTAAATCTGCACCGCACGTGAAGGGTGTATAGCCGTTCATTTACTTATTTAAAGCCGATAACGGTGGGTTTCATTCTTTTGCTGACTAGAACCCCGAGCACATGATGTCTTGCATGACAGCTGTAATATAAGTCATATTCTGATTTTTGTAAGATACCATTCCCCGTCCACCGCATCTCCTGAATTTCTGTTATGTTAGCATTATATTTGGACAGGGTATCGGCTAGCTGCTGTGTAGCTCGAGCTCTATACAGTGAGCGTATGTTCCATGAGAAAATTCTTAAATCGCTTAGCCGTTTTAGCTGCCGTGGTCGTCGTCGTTCATCAGTGTATCCGAGACTGATTTTGGGTTCCGTAATAAGGGTTTTTTACGGACGAGGTTATGGCCTCGCGCCAACCTTACTTTTTAGGGACTAGCCCGATCATTTCGCTATTCCTGTAATGGAGGAAAATTACCAGCGGCCACCACGTGGAGGTTTGATCGCACTTCCACCAGTCGGAGATAGTTGAGGCCACATTCATTTCTGAAGAATTCTGTGTTATTCGCCCTACTCTGCTGATGGCTGACCGCCGTGAAGTTAATATAGAGAATTTAAAAATCGACATATATGAAACGAACATTTGGGCATGAGTGAGTTACTTCTTAATCCTCACCAATTCTATGCAGAAATGACAAAAATTTTGAATTGAATTGAAACGTTTTAAGGCAGTGTTAGGGCGGAGTATAGGTAGATTGATGCCGAACTTTCCCAATTGTGCTGCATGTGTTTGATGTATTTTGAAGTGCTCCCGCGCTGGTTCTTACCATTTTCTCCTATGCTGACATGCATTTCCATTCATCTCGCCACACTATCTATTGAGTCATCCATTGAGACAGCATCTTCTTATAGAAACATCACAAAGAGAAGGGAAAAAAGCTTTGCATTTTTTTTTTTGCCTTTCTCATGATTAGTGCTGCTAGTTGTATAGACAGAAAAAAAATCTATTCAACAGCAGCCGCGGAGGAGATACTCATAGGGCTATACGTAGGAAATTTTCTTTATTGCTTGGCCCTTAATGTTTACACGCGATGTTACTTCGACGGACAGTGTCACCCCTTCTTGCCGACAAGAATCCCGCAATTCTACTTCAGCTGTCGTCGTATACAACATATACTGACATGGCATCTAGTGTATAGCTGGATAAAATTTCCGTCAGCACATTCTCCGGGAATGCTGCTGGTAGGGATTCTCACGGATATCAACGTCGCCTTACGTTATCTAAGTAGAATGGAACACAAATAAGCAAAAGATACAAGAAGTACTCGCAGCTACTCTCATATCTTATCCACTCGCTCGCTTAATGCTGTCGAAGGCAGTTTGTAATACTTAAGCATCTAAGGATTAAGCTGATCTCTGTGCATACCCTTGTCACAGTAGTAGTAAAGCATTTGTTCATTCTTGTAGGTACTTCGCTCCCCAGAATAAAGGATGCTTATGGCTGTGCCGGAAATGGAAAAGATTCACATGCGGAGATTTCCACATCGAGATGAAGCTTTTAATTTAAGTTTTCTAAGGATTGTAGTTTGTTTTATACTCTGCTAGTTGCATCGTTGCTTAGGATATTATTCAAGATTCAATAAATATTATGGAATATGCGAGTATTGGAAGCTTTTTATAATGAGAATGCTATGTGTCATCACAATCATAATGTCCCAACTCTGTCAGACCGAAATTAGTATTGTAAGTGGGTCACATAAAGTTACATAACTCATTGTATACTCTTATGGTTAACCGCTTTAATAACTATTGCAACTATCAATATATTTCGTGGTATACTTTAAGGACCTTATAGCTTAAGGGTTAGCTCTTTTAATAAATTTTGCTATATTCAATACTATTAATGGCATACTTTCAAGGTTAACTCATGCAATAAATTTTCATCTTCTTCTAATAATTTTTGCAACAATCGTTACTTTTCATGGTATACTTTTAGGGTTAACTCCGCCAATAAATTTAAATTAAAATTCATCCTATACTTTATACCTATGTAACTATTGCAACTATTATTATATTTCATGGTATGCTTTTAGGATTCACTCCCCACATAAATTTTGCAACAATCATTGCATTTCAGAGTATACTTTGAGAATTAGCTCCTTTAATAAATATTGCAACAAGTATTACATTTCTTTACATACTTTTAGGAATCAATTGGTCGAACACGTGTTTCCCGAATCATATAATCTGCAGGCGTTCAAATAAGCCGTTAACAACTTCTTGAAGGATGATGGTTAAAGTATTCATAAGTTGTTTCTTAATATATACAATATATATAAAAAAAAAAAAAAAATACTTATGTCGTAATGTCGGTGATGCAATGGTTATCACCTTTGGCTCTCACTTGGACTGCACCGAGTTCGGTTCCCAGTGCGTCCAAAAAACGCAGAAATCTTCCTCACCGCACTGATCATCAAGCTTCCAAGTACGCAATGAACATACGATTCTGTAGAAGTTAGCTACATTTCTAGTATACTGCTGTATTTGCATATTCGGTTGATATGTTGTTCTATGAAGTTATCCAACAATGTGGCTAATGAGCACAATACGCTTAATTTTCTAAGTGCTCGGCTGTGACTCGACTCAACTCGACCCTCCACAACACTTTCTTCTTCTTTCTTTTTCTATCCAAATATTTCCAAGCCAGGCTGTGCCTAGGCACTATAAGGTTTCAAAGACATTGCAGCTTTCGCTATATAAATGTATGTATGTACATATATTATACAGCTTTGTGATATAACTCTTTTAATAGAAAGTTCAGTTTATGCTGTCGTTATCCTAACACAGAGATGAAATTGTTTTCCGTTTTCCGGCCACTAGTTAATATATAAAGCAAATAAGGAAACCCCCAACTTCCATCCAACAAACCCATATATATACATTACCTATTATGTACTCGTACACATAATTATCGCCATCAACCAACCAATTTTCACCTGCCGGTTGGCTTTAATCGATTTTTTTTTGTTTTTCTTTTCATTCAACAACTGAGTGAACGAACGACCCACCGACCGACAGGACCAATTACGTTTCATTCAACATTCAAATTGGAAAAATTCGGTCATCCTTTGATGGCTTTTCCCTTTCAACTAAAAGAAGGAAAAATGTGGAATACGAATAACGTACAACACGCAGAGTACTTCTACTGAACTTGGATGGGCAGCTACGAGTAGACAACACAACACAGCCATAAGAAGAAGGCATTTTCCTACCATTTCCCTGCTCCACGAGCAGATCCTTCTGTTTTCAGGTGTTATAGGGCTCCTCTGTGATTCATGTTTCAGTTGCATTTTTGTTAAACTTTATTCGTTTAAGTTATTTTTGTGTAATTTATTTTCTTGTCCTATCTTCTTGGTTGGATTTTTTTCCAACTTTTTCTCCAGGTTCTTTTAAATGAATCGCCTAACTGGAAGCAATAACAATTTTGCATGACCTGGTTTTCATTACTAACGAATTAAGAATCCAAAACGAACCACAACATGGAAATATCATGCGTAATGCAAATGCGTCGCTTCGTAAGTGGGAGATAGTGGACTGATACGGCACATGTATTACACTCTGGTTAGCAGCAATTAAAATCTGCTTCAGTCAACTAAATTGAAATGGAATCGGAATTCATTTGCAAGCGCTGTGTAGATCATTTTAAAGAACCTGATGTGTCGCATAGCTCGGTGGTTAATTCTAAAAAATATGAAGTGAAGAGCACACTTTTTGTATTAAAGAAACCGCCCGCTTATTTGTATTAGGAGGATGTGTTAGTAAGCACCATACAACATATCTTACAACTGCGCTTCAATCCCATACTAACGACTACCGAAAGAGTTGGTAGTAGGAGGCCGCTTATGGTGCTTACTGAGACACTATAGGCAACAACCCTTTTCCTACCCTTTGCGCTTTTCATGTAAGCGACGGAAGCGCATAAATGAATATGTAACAAATCGGAAATTTAGTTCATATTTTTCGACGTCCGGAAGCAACCGAGAAAACTCCTCCTCCTCGCCAAATAGTAAACTTTAAATTCTTGAATCCCGAAATATGCACAGCGCTTGCATGCTTGCAACAATTTGATAGTAAGAAGGGGTTACAGGGACAGGGTTATTATGCTATCGATATCGATATCTCTTTCTTTCCTTTACTCCGCAGGGCATAGGGCTTCTACAAACGCCCGCCAATGAACTCGATTTAACGCCTGAGGTTTCAAGAGGTGCCACTCGGTCCCCTTGGAATCTTGCTTCCTCTTTTATTGTATATGCATATAATATATTTTCTTAAACGTTAACGTTTGATACGCGTTAACAAAAAGTGCATGTAATGCATGGAAAAGTGGAACTGGTATATATCGGCTTCTACTATTCAGAATTGAAGGAGAATTGTTTTAAAACAATTGGTTAGCACTCGGCTTGCGATGACGTAATTTGTGACACCCTAAAATTAGAAATACAAACATTCACTTTGAATTCAATCGAAAGTTCAAAACGCTAATGCAAATCAACAAACCTACAAAACGAGAGAAGAAGAAAGACAACTTGATCTCGATCTCATGAGAAAGGCAAACGCAAAGCAACATATTATATGGTTGTTAACAACCCACACCCGTTAGAACTGTTTTTGACTGGTCCTGCTGGATGTGGGAAGACGATTCTCATCGAAGTCATCATGGAAATTTATAATCGATTCACAGATACGGATGGTTATTAGGTACAATGCGTTTCTTGCATGTGCATCCACAGGGAAAGTCGCGGTTGCTATAGGTGGCACGACTGTATTTTAAATAACCCTTTCGAGTTTCCAAATGCCAGTATCGGACGATGTGAAGGTTTTATATAGGACTTTATTCAAGTGTGTCAAGTATAGCTAGTACGTTCAAAGTAAAGTTGGTGCGAGGCCAATAACCATAAAAAATTATTATTACGGAACCTAAAATCAACCTCGGATGAACAATGATGAAAATTCAGAAATTTCTCATGGAACGTACGCTGACTGTATAAAGTTCGAGCTTTGCAGCAGCTGACCGATACCCTGTCTAAGTATAAGGCTGACATAATAGCAATCCAGGAGATTCGGTGGACGGGGAATGATGTCTTACAAAAATCACCCACCAACAGAGGATTCCCAAGATAATGAAAAAGAATAATTCTTTGAATCAGTCGAACGGGAACTCATTGCCTGTCCTCAATATGATGTAAAAATCATTCTGGGGGATATGAATGCTAAAATAGGTAAGGAACCAGTATTCAGACAGTATATGGGCACCCACAGCTTACACGAGAACACTAATGACAATGGACAACAAGTCATAGAGATGACAGCAAGTAATAATTTGGTCGTTGCGAGTACAAGGTTTACGCGTAAAAATATCCACAAAGCCACCTGGTTATCTCCTGATGGAGCAACATACTGCAAGGACAAAGAAGGTAATCTGATCGCCGATCTTAGAGGCATCTAAAGCGATGGGAAAATCACTTTCATGAGTTGCTAAATGGCCAGTTAACTAAGGAATTAGAGGCTCTCCCAATGACCGAAGATCATACTATGCTGCCGCCACCAAGCATAGACGAAATTAGCAAAGCGATAAATCGGCTCAAAAATAATAAGCCCTCGGGATCTGATGGGATCCCAGCGGAACTGATAAAAATATGAGGCCCCACATTACACTAAGCAACTCATGAAATAATAGTGCAAATATGGGATGAAGAATCTATGCCAGAAGACTGGGGAAGAAGCAACTTGTGGCCCATACATAAGAATTGAGATATCACAAAATGCAGCAATTATCGCGGTATAACGTTGTTGGGTACCGCATATAAGATTTTCTCCTCTATCCTTCAAGACAGGATAGCCCCATACGCTAAAGTCATCATTGGTCCATACCAGTGTGACTTCTTCCCAGGCAAATCAACAGGCAGGTGATGGAAAAATGTCTAGAGTTTCAAGACTCACTACACCATCTTTTTATAGACTTCAAAGGTGCCTATGATAACATATCTAGAGTAGAACTTTCTGAAGCCATGAGAGGATTCGGCATCGCAAATAAACTGATACGACCATGTAGGTTGTCCATGACCAATGTAAAAATATCCGGATCACTATCAAGCACATTCAATATCTACAACGGGATCCGACAAGGGGATGGAATGGCCTGCGTCCTCTTCATCCTGGCGTTGGAGAAAGTGATCCGAGACTCTGACGTAACGGCGAGAGGAACAATCCTCTATTAGTCCATTCAGATAATGGCTTACGCAAACGACACTGACATCGTTGGTTGGTAGAAAGAAAAGAATGAGCTGTACAGGAAACTTTCAGCCAGATCGAGCGGGCGGCACGAAATATGGGGCTGCACATAAATGAGAGCGAGAACGACGTACATGGTGGCAACTTCTGCGACTAGATGATCCAACCTTGATCCCGCAATTAAAATAGTGGAGCGCGAATTTGAATTTAACTATCTCGGGTCAACTGTAGCAGCAGATAACAGCATGGAACCAGAAATACGCGTACGGTTGCTCAAAGCCAACAAAGTCTACTTAAGTTTGTCAAGACTCTTCAAATCCAGGAACTTAACCATAACATCCAAGCTTCTGGTGTATAACACAATGGTCATACCAGTACTTACATATGAATCCGAAACTTGGGTGGTTAGCAAAAAGCATTCTGACCTATTAGCCGCATTCGAGAGAAAAGTCTTGTTGGCCCCGTATGTAAGGAAGGACGATTCCGGAGGCTCTATAATGAGAAGATCTACGAGCGTTACCGCGATGTCGACATCATGAATAGAATTAAGCTCGGTAGGCTCTGGCGGGCAGGACACCTAACACATATGAGCGAAGAGGATCCTGCTCGGAAAGTCCTTTGCGACCAAGCCTACACTGCAAGGATGGCGTAGACTAGGACGCCCTGAGTTTAGAGATGCCAAACTGAATGACATCTGCTCGAAATCGGGAAGGGTGGAGAGACTTTTTGTGGTGGGAGGCCTGGACCGGAACCCGGTTGTAGAGCCAAATATAATGATGATAATGATTCAAGTATGTCAAGATGATACTCATCGATGAAGTCAGCATGATTGGGGCGGAAATGTTAGAACGCGTAGACTGAATGAAATAACGGAAAATTATGATGCCGCTTTTAGTGGATTGGCCATCATTTTTATTGCAATACCGCAATTTATATGCAAAGTAAATAAATGCTTTTATTTACCCCGTTTTGCGTATTTTATATATTCCAAAAATATCGTTCTTAAGGAGTAAACTCCAGACGCGCGTCGGAGCTGACACGCACATTTTTTTTAAGTACTGCGAGCGGTGCAATTTCCCTGAGAAATAGCTTAGTTCCCGAAATTCCAGCTCCTAAGGATCATATCCCAGAATTTCCATAAAAACAAGTCTTATAGTTGCATCTTAGTCCTATATACCGATTTTCACACAAATCGCTTGAGAAATGGTTTAGTTCAGAATATTTCGGCTCCCAATGGCCATATCCGGCGGTCAGCCATCAGCAGAATAGGGGGAATAACACCGAATGCATCAGACTTGCAGTTCTGGTGCGATCTGGAAGTGCGATCAAACCTCAACGTGGTAGCCGCCAGTAATTTTCACTGTACTGTATTCAATGCACTATTGTTGAGTTTATCCACGTCGAGTGTTGAAAATAGTAAACGCACGAAAATGTTCACAATTTAGTTCCATATTTGCACTGAATTTAAATTTTGAAATCACTATGAACAAACAAAAGTAGCGGCGCGGCGTTATACCCAGAACGTTCTGAGTAAAGATACCGCCTAAAATGTCAAACTTTTATATAGAGACGTCAGTTACTAGATGACAGCACTAGGATTGCTCAATGCCGAAGTATAAAAGCAACTTCCGTATAAATTATCAGTTTTCAACACGTCAACATAAACACCATGTGTTCTGTCACTCTTCTGTACCCTCTTCAAAAAAAAATCCTTCGTTTCGCTTTAATTTGTGTTCAGCAATTCTTCTGTGCTCCGTCTTTGTTTGTTTATGTGAGCGCTCTCCTGTTCCTCTCGGTAATTGCTGCACTAATGCAAATGATATTTTCCAACAACAACAGAGCGCTATATTCGTATTCATAATCAATTCAAGGACACTTTCTTGACTGCATCTCAATTGAATGAAATCGAATCTACTTCTAGACTTGCAAATGAAATAATTGCAAGAGAGAGATAGAGAGATAGATAGAGAACGCTTGCAATCCTCTGCCAGTATGGAAATTATCATGCTCCAAATAATCGTTGCGTGTCGCTTTCGATACGACCGACTTTCTCTAATGACATTGCATGCGGCACGCTATTGCACGAAATCCATATCTGACAACAAACCAACTCCACCACACAAGGCGATTAAACTCAAGTGTGCGTCGTGTGGTGTGACTTTTTGTGTTGGATGATTGAATTTGGATCAGATCGGTTCGGTTTGGTTTTAGTTGAGGGGTTGTTTCACCCCCACTGTGTATATCCCGTCTCTACAGAGCACACAGCTCATTTGGTGAAAGTTTATTATTGCAATTGTGGCGGAATGAAATGCGTGCGTATTTTGTGACCACCCACTGTTCGGTTTCGTCCTTCCGTCAGTCGGTCTGGTTTTATGAAACTGTTTCCTCTACTTCTTCATTCACGGCTCACGAGTAAGTTGTTGGTTTGTCGTTTTGTTTGCTTGACGGGGTCATGCAATCGAATTCCAAATCTAATTCTGCGACGATGATGATGACAATAACCAGTTCGCATACACGATCACGATAGAGTTGCTTGTGACGTGACCATTTCGTTCGTAAACATACACATCCTGTATATTAGCCATAATCGTATAGGAATTCCGAACCGAGTTGGGACAATCAACGGTCTTTCTTTTTTTCTGGTCAACCCGGCGGTCGTTCTACCATATAATTCGAATTTTCCCTCACCACATCGCGTCGAGAGTGTGGGCGATTTCCTTCCAAGTTAAACGGGAGCTTAATGAATTTGTCTGCGGTTAACCCGATGGATTTATCAGCTTGAAGCAAATTGCTGTCGGTTATTGATAGATAGATTTGCTGGAGGTCCTGATGATTTGCCGAATGTGGTGATTGCAACAAAGCGAACGAAACGAACTTTTCCAACAATTTCCATTGTCCACTCCACTCGGGCGGATTATTGAACGACAATAATACGGATAATGCTAAAAGTGCGGTCAGTGCCTTCTATGCCTTCAATTTGTGGTAAATACTCTGAGCTCTGATCGAACCGCCGCCATTCAATTGCAAGTAGTATGAGGTTTGGTTCTTTTGTGTCTGAACTGAAATGAGCCAAATGAATTCTATTGAATGCCTTATTATTCGCTCAATGGTTTTCTTTGGAAAATGGGAAATTTATTGAATTTGGACTTCTATTTGCTGAAGCACGGAACAACTTCTCAACGTTCAGAGATATAAGTATATATATGTACAAGTACATTGCTGTACAAATTGCGCAGGCTAATGAAAAATCAGAAATTGAAAAACTAAACTTTTTTGTTAATAACAACTAAACCGACCTTTTAATACACCAAAGCATCTTTCAATGGTAGTTCGGCATTTAGAAGCTGTTTGAGCTGTTCTTAGCTCATTTTTCTGAGTAAGCTATCTGCAGTTGTCAGCAGTTGTCAGCAGTTGTCAGCGGTTGTACGATATTTTTGCTGAATAGAAAATCTTAATACACTCTGTAACGAAGTTATTCGGCGTAATCGTACGACTAAAAAAAAACCCGACTAGATGATATTTTTTTATATATACTTAACCTATATACACTAGATGCTCGAAAAGATGAACGCATTAAAAACAACCTGGCCGAGTCATCTTTTCGAAATATTTTTTTTAGAACATTTTTGCATAGGGAGAGGTAGCTTAATAAAAGCATAAAAATAAAAACAAATGTACATATTTATATGTAAACGTAATAAATATTAAGTTTATTGAAAACAAAACAAAAAAACAAAACAATAAAAATTAAACTTAAATTAGGCACCTATAGTATATTTATGTGCATTTTGGATATACATAAATATTCATATTTTTTGAAAAAAGCCACTTATTTTTGTCTGTCGTCCAGAAGAAAGCTGTTTGACAACGGCTGGAAGGACACAATTGTGAGAAGATCTGAATTGCACTGTTCCGCAAAACTCATACAAGTGTTGATCGCTGAAATTGCGTCTCCTGGTTTTATGGTAGCCGTGGTCATCATCTCAATGACACTACCTACCGAAGAAGAATCTTCGTCCTCTTCAACGTCTGAAGATATGTTCACCATACAATCTTCATTCCACTCAGCTACTACGTCTTCGGTTATGCCGTCTACCTATGAACAGCATTTAAATGTGGAGTGAAATGTATTTAGAGCCAAAGCTGTCTCTGGAAAAATTCCTTGTAGCATGATCAATGCTGTTGCTGAAGCCTCTTCTCTACTTCATCGCACGCCTCCCGCCCTATTCTGTGTTGTAAAACAGCCAGCGGAATTTCATCTTCCTCTTCTTCAACGGGTTTTAAAAGACTGTGCCAACATTTCGCAATCGTTATCGGTGTTAATATTTGCCAAGCATATTTCCCTTGAAGACATAATATTGCGTCCCGCAATGTAAACTTTTTTAATATCTCAACAACATTTCCAGATTTGGAAGCTACATCCGCCAAAAGACTATTCCGATAGTGCAACTTTGTTAGACGTATCACATTCTGGTCCATTGGCTGAATGAGGGGCGTTGCATTCGGAGGCAGAAACATTGTGATGATGTTGCCATCATTACTACGGAGTTCGTTTTCCCTTGGATGGCTGGGAGCGTTGTCCAGAATCAACAATGCCTTTTCAGGCAGATTATTGTTTTTCATAAATTTCCGAACCTGAGTATTGAATTATGGAATCATGATTTAGATGACTTTTGAATCGTAAAACTTACCTGTGGAACAAAACCATTTTTTAAAAATTGCTTTAACCATCCATGCCGTTTTGCAGTTGGTGTATGTTATGGGAAGATCAAAATTCTTGAAACATCGCGGTTTTTTTGCCTTGCCTTACCTAACTAGCAATTTGAGTTTATGCTCTCCTGTGCTATTGGTACAAACAAGGAAAGTTATGCGCTCCTTCGCAATTTTACCTGGCAGGAGCTGATCTCTCACCATTGTGAACATAAGTTTTGTTCGGCATCAATCGCCAGTAAAGACCACTTTCATCGGCATTATAAACCTGGTCTTTAGTAAGCCCGAGTTCTCTTATCTTCTCAGATAATCGTGCCTGAAGAGAAGGCTTCACTGCACTTTCATTTGCGCTTAATTTTTCACCGCTAATGGACAAAAGTCGGATTCCAAATCTTGCCGTGAAATTCTTTATCCAATCATCACTGGCAATTAAGGATACCCTTTCTTTGTAGATGGAATGTAGCTTTTGGCTTTAGCTCTAATCATGTTTCCAGATATTGGGACATGTCGGTCTCGCTGCCTCAGAAACCATCTGTATAGAGCAGCCTCCATTAATGGCATCTCACTTTTAAGTGTTTAAGTGTTTTTCGATTTTCTGTTCCTGCAAGGTTGAAAGTTCGCGATTTTATCAGATTGCTTTTGTTTTTTATACCGCAACACCAAATTTCATCGCGAGGGACCGATACGTTGCACCATTTTTGAGATCCTCCAGAACTTCACATTTTTGTTTCAAATTTAAAAACTTAACTTTTCCTTTGACGGGTGGCATCTTTCCAACATGAAAATTCACTTTGAACTAAAAAACTAAAAACGAAGCGTATCGAACGCAAGTTACGAAAAGGAGAACATATAACTACAGTAGAACTAAGTCCCGTTACTTTTCAAACTTACGGCAACGACAGTCTAGACAAAACGAGAAAATATACTAAAAGCAGAGCATAATGAAAGCACATGTTAAAATAACTAACTTTTTAGAGTGACAAAACGAAACCATACAAGAAAACCACATAACAAAAAATAGCGTTCATCTTTTTGAGGTTTCATCTTTTCGAATAGTCATCTTAGCGAGCTTCTAGTGTATATGTCCCAATTTTGGCCAGTCATCATCTCATTTTTGGAACCAGATTAGAAGTGAGTTTTGTTTACATGCCATGGCAATAAGGTGGGCTATATTATAAAGTAATATTTGGCGCGACAGACCATTGCGGTCCAAGACCTGGCCAAGACTATTATTATTAAAATTAAAATAACAATAAAAATCGAAGGAATTTAATTTACAATATATCATAAATACAATATAAATTGCTTTAATCAAGGGATCATGGTCAGGGAAAACTACAAAAAACTGACCTGACCAAAAAAAATATTACATAAAATACAAAACGTAAGTCAGCGTTCAAAAATTCTTGGATCCTCTATTGAACAATTCGGACCTTCAGAAAGTATTTTGCATTTTTTAATATTTGTATTTTTGGAGTCGACTAATTGATTCCAGATCGATGTCGTTCTCGGATGAAAGGAAGATTTGAAATGTTGGGTTCTACATGAAAAAGGTTTTAAGACAAATCTATGTTGCTTAGAACTGAAACGAGTGTTTACGTTGCCAACAAAAGGACCTGGAACTAGAGAGCGGGTTTCTGAAGAGCATCTACTGCGGTAGTAAAATTTGTATAAAACAGTTAAAGCTCCTACATTTCGTCTATGCTCCAAAAAATCAAAAGATGAATGGTGTGCACCTGTTATAGATAATAGTAAGTATAGTATACAGAAAGCGGAGCAGCGAGCAGTGCAGCACACAGCACACAGCACACAGAACACAGTCATTATGATGCGCGACCGTTTTTTCGTCGACTTAAGTTGTGAAGTTACAAAATTGGTCGCCACGAAATATCCTTTTATTTAAACGGGATATATATATATATAGCCTATGTTTATGCTAAAAACCCATTCTAAATATTGATGAAAGTATTTTTGAAATCGGTCCAGCTCAGTTCCGAAGATTATCTCCAACACACAAACTAGCATTACCTCTTTATAATATTAGTATAGATTATATCTTACTGTGAATAAGAATTTGGTAATAATCGGCAAAATATCTGTTTTTGAGGTCGGGGTTATTTCAAAATATTTTCTTTTATCCACTCTTCACACACACGCCACACGCGACACGCGACAGCGTCAAAAGCGGGATATCATAATGGGCCCTGTCCGCTCAGAAACTTTCAGCCATCTAGGTCGTGCGACTTAGATACTCTCAAAATGTCTCTAGGTCGCGTGGAAATTGGTTAAAAAGGACCTCAAAGAAGTCGAAAAAATAAATTTTTCAACCCATAACGCGCGCCACACGCACCACGCGACATGCATCATACTCAGAATATAAAAAGTGGACTTAGATACTCACAAACCGTAAAAAGACGAACAAAAATTTCAACCCAGCACAGGCGCCACAAGCGATACGTGACATGCGTCATACTCGGAGTAAAAAAATTCTATTTTAGACTTAGACACTTACAAAATTTCAGATCTCTAGATTGTGTGGAAGTTGGTTGAAAAGGACCTCAAAGAAGTCGAAAAGAAAAATTTCAACCCATCACACGCGCCACACGCGATACGTGACACGCGTCATACTCAGAATATAAAAAATGCTATCTTTGACTTAGACAGACATTAACTTGACTTGACCCGTTTTTGTCTGTAATTTCGACCACTTTGAGGTCCTTTTTAACCAACTCCTTCAGGACCTAGAGAGCTGAAATTTTATCATTGTCTTAGTCCAAAATAGAATTTTTATATTCCGCGTATAACGCGTGTGGCGCGTGCGATGGGTTGAAATATTTTTTCGACTTCTTTGGGCTCCTCTTCAACCACCTTCCACACAACCTAGAGGACTGAAATTTTGTGATCGGCTCAATGTCAGGGGCCAATTTTGATATTCCGCATTTGATGCTTATCGCGAGTCGCGTGTGGCGCGTGTGAATTGTGGAAACAAGTCTTATAGTCGCACCTTAGGTCTACATACCGAATTTCATACGAATCGTTTCAGACATTGCTTGGTCCACAATATTCCAGACCCTATTGGCAAGATCCCAGAATTTCCATAGGAACATCGCTTGAGAAATGACTAAGTTACAAGAATTCAAATATGTAACACAAAATCGCAACACAAAATTATTTTTGATGCCGTGTTAAATTTTCTCATCACCGCCGATAAAGAAGTAGTTTCACTTACAAAAATGCGGTTATCTCTTATCTCCCCAACTCCTACATGTGGCGAACTTAATGATAAAATGCGTCTAACTATTAGATACAACACAAGTATCATTTCTATGTGCGTTAGTTCGAGCTTAATAATATGGAGTCCATATGCTTATTTTTCCTGTGCTATTTAGGACAAAAAAGAACTAAAATTTCACAGAACGTTTCTATGTCCGGAGACTAAAATAAAAGTGTCACTTCACTAAAAACACGAGAGAGCTGCAGAGTCCACCAAGAGGCAAATCTTATAAAAGGAATTTTAGTGTCGGATACTAGCAAAAATCGTACTTTTTTTAAACTAACTTATAAATTACACACAGTCACTTAACTGCCTATGTAATGTATAAAAAAAAACTTCTAGGAACATCATAACTATTTACTGCAACATTTGTAGTAAGAAAATGATCTAAAGTTAGGAAATGCGTTAACTGTCCTCTACCCTATAATATCAGTTATTTAAAAAAAAATAATTCTTACTCTTGATCCAAGCGATCAACGCATATTTCTATACGACAGACAGAGCTGTCGCTTATCGTTTGCCAGTAATGGATCACTGCTAAATGACACTCCTGAAAAAAAAACCAAAAACTGTAAGCGTTGTACTGATCAAGTACCGAAACTTGTGATCGATGTTGACCACAAAAAAAAAACAATTTCATATAAGTGATGGACGTGCAATGCAATCACATTCCGCTTCGTATAGATGTTGACAACAAGCGTTTGCGTTTACGTGTCTGTCTTATGTCTTTTGTCTTTTCATGTTCTACCAATTGACATCTCGTTGCCATACATTGTTACATCTAAATGTTATTACTATCCATTAAGCAAGAACATTATTTTGTTCCCTTATAATTCCCAATATTTTTTTCGCACTTCGAATGACATAAATAAAATTCCAAACACAATGCAATTCGGTGGTCAAACACTTCACAGTACAAAAAGTTGACCTGCATCCTTTAATTGCAGATAGCAGCCGTTTAGCTTAGTGGTATGAATTATGACGTGCATTTACACGTGTTGCGCCTCCTGATTCCCAAGTCATGTACAATTAAAATGCTCTTAAGCGGCTGTGCAACCGCATTTCTAGAGTTATTGAACAGCTAGAAGGTGCTGCTAAAGAAAAAATAAGCAATTTCGTTTAACGATGCTGTGGAGTGTTGGTGGTGATCACCTTTTTGTTGTTTTTGTTTTACATAATTTTTGATATTTCTGTATAAACAAAAATAGTGATGAAAAATTTACATTTCGTTTTTTGTATTAAAAAAAAGTTGCAGCTATCTGTCCGCTGCAATACTTGCCACCGTTTACTGAAGGGTTTTTCAATAAGGATATAACAATTTCGTATTTAAATAAAATACAGAACAATTGAGACATCGGGCTGAAATTTATTCCAGATGTACAGGGTTTTTCAATAAGAGCACTTTAACTTTTTTTTTGAATAAAACACAAACTGTTCGACTTTTGAACTAACTTTTTTTTTATTAACGAATTTGAACATATACATATGATACATTTAAGTATGAAGCTCGATTTCTTTTGCATGACCACCGCGTGCACGTTTTAGGAAGTGAGCGATTTTTCGGTGAAAATCTGCATCATTTTCGATTTGCTCTTGAGCCCAATTCACGAATCGGCGTCGCTTCAAATGGTCAAACGGCTTTAGTTGTTGTGTCAGCTTGATCTTATACGGATGTAGACCAAGATCTTTACTATACGGTCGATTGTCGAACGGGCTGGCTTGTTAAATGGACCGTAAAATGGCCGTAATGCTATTAAAGTAGCGGCAACAGAACGATTATTTTGATAAAAAAAATTGCACGATTTGCAATCGCTGTTCACATGTGTAGCATTCCATGATGAAATGTATACTAATGAAGTTTCCAAATGACAAAAGAACAATAAAAAATATGGCGTCGTTCGCCGTCCCTGTCGGAGAAAAGTTGAAGCGCACCTGTTGAAACACCCGATAGTAAACATGTCATGCTTAAGTATGGAATTCAATTTTGTTGATTAGACTACGGCGACTACATTTGCAGCGATCGATTTCTTGGAGCCAATTTTCTTTCCACTCTTCCACACATATCGGCCGTTCGAACGTTGGAAATTTTACGTTCGATATTGTTCCTGAGCTCCTCTAACGTGGTTGGCTTTTTGGCATAAGCCAACGACTTAACGTAACACCATAAAAAGCAATTAAACGGCGTTAGATCGCATGAGCAAGCTTGCCGTTCGAACGGACTATTACACGATTACCGAACTTCCCATTCAATAGATCAATTGTTTGACCAGCTGTCTCGCAAGTGGCATCATATTGTTGAAACCACATATCACTGATGTCAAGTCTATCCAATTGATATCCAATAAAAAAATAGGCTTCTAACATGACACGATATCGAACTCCATTGACATGGCGATCATTTGCATAGACGAAAAAATACAATCCAATCACACCTCCAGCTTGAAATCCACACCACACGGTGACTTTTTGTGGATGTAATGGAGTCTCTTGAAGCACATGTGGGTTTGTTGCTGTCCAAGTTGGAGCCGTGGCTCAGTGGATAGGATCATGGCTTTTGAGCAGGAGGTTCGTGGTTCGAATCCCAGTAACACCAAAAAGTATTTTTCACGGTGTCCGAACTCTCGCGAGAGTAATAACTTGTCACGGAAAGCTTCTCAATTTGCCGTTCGGATCCGGCATTAAATTGTTGGTCCCCTCCATTTTGTGTGCAAAAATATACATGCTCAGCACAAATGGTTGCGAGAAGCTAGCTAGGCATTGAACCGCAATGGTTTGTGGCGCCGAATATAAATATTATATTTTCTGCTTATTGACAAAGCCATTTAACCAAAAATGAACTTCATCGCCGAAGATGATTTTTCGATGAAATTCAGGATTTTCTTCAAGAGACCAATTGGAGCAGTTTCGGTGCTTCTGTTCTTGAGTTAATTTGATCTTGTAAGGGTGTAGGCCAAGATCTTTACGCAAAATTCGCCACAATGTGGACAGAGAGATTCCCATTTCGTGTGAACGCGTGGAATCGACTGATTTGGCTCATTTTAAACTGAAGCACTTTTTTTTTTTAATAAAACAACCCTAGCCCAAGTGGCTGATAGAGCGATCTAAAACGATTTATTGTATCATAAAGTGTAACTAATCTAAGAGACTTACTACCTCCCTAATGAAGGATAGTATGTCCTTAGTGGCAGAGCTTCGCATCTCCGACGACGAACATTTTGCCGTATGGAAAATACGTCTCCTTAACCACATCAATGCTGGACAATCACAGGGAATGTGCACGGATTATTCATCATCCTCCAAGCAGAACCTACATTCAGTATCTGAGCCCAGATTAATTCTACTGAGGTGATATCGCAAGCCACAATGACCTGTGAGAAACCTCACCAGCCTTTTGATGCTATCCTTGTTTAGAGCAAGGATATCCTTATAGGTAAAGGTCCTGATTAATCGTTTGTATCGTCTAAGCCCTGGGGTATTATCCCAATGGGCTAGACGAAGTTTATTTTCCCACTTATAAATCATTGATGTGGTGCCAGCCCAGTTGCACCACAGTAAGGTTCCGGTCCTAAGAACGCAGACTCCGATCCAGCCTTGGCTATTTAGTCTGCATATGCCTTGCCTGCAATACCCTGGTGACCAGGAACCCAACCAAACTTCACCCTGTTATGCCTAGCTAGGGATTGCAGTGCATCAAAGCAGCATTTACCTTATTAAGAGTCCATTATATTGGCCGACAAGGCTTTCAGTGCTGCCTGACTATCTAAAAAGATATAAATCTAAGCGCCAATAATACCCTTACTATGGTTAATTCTAGCGCAGACCTCAATGGCATGGAGCATCGCCTGAAAAACCGCGGGACTCATAACCGTTGGTGTCGCGATTGTGGTGTTGGGTCCGAAAACACCAGCTCCGACTCATAGTACAAAACATGTCCCTTTCGGTAATTGAGTCAAGAACTTTCAGATGTCCTACATAGTCACCTGGCTTGTACCCATATTCTAGTTGCAGCTCTTAATAGCGCACCTAGCCGCCGTCCTCCTATTGAAGATTGCCAGCGGGGGTTAAAGCCCTACAACAGGTCGAAAAACTACGAGTATCTTGGTCTTCTTGAAGGAGGCAGGAGTCTTGTGATGAAGAAATGGGTTTGAAAAATTTGATATCGTCAGCGTAGTGAGAGAGATAGCAGAGTGTTTGATGACCCTATTAAGCAGGGTGTCTTGTTGGAGACCAGAAGGGTTTTCGAGCGTATGCCGATTACGTTCTTTTTGTAGACGGTAAGAGGAAAGTTACTATGAGGTGTAGGTGAGGGTGTTTGAGGTGCTGGCAATTGTGGAAAGTTAGGAAAGAAAGAAACTTTTTGGAGAGACATATTGAAAATCTCGTGGTACCTGATATAAATGTTCCTGAGACTAATTAGATCTGTAGGGAGCTCTTCCTGCTGGATGGAAGCCATGACACTTGCTTTGGTTTTACCCTCAAAGTAGACAGAGTCAGATTTGTCATCTAGGTAAGCAAGAAAGAGACGTATATTATCGTATCGTATGATTGGTCAGAGATCCTTTGGACTAACATGCGAGCATTTACCAGCTTTGGGGATGAAAACCACGTTTACTTCTCTCCATAAAACTGGAATATCGACCAGATCGAGACAACTCTTTAGAATTGTTTCCAGCAAAGGAAGGATAATATCCGAAGTCCTTTGCAGCTCGGCTGAAATTATGCCATCAGGTCCTGCAGATTTGTATGGTTTGAAGCTTTGTAGCGCCCAAAGCAGTTTGTCCTTATTTATTAGATGGTTGGAGATAGTTGAACGAGTGTCAGCCCTATCAAGGCCGACATTGCTTATCGCATGGGAGCTTCCCGTGAAATGGGTATCTAGAAGCAGATTGAGCGATTCTTCCCTTGAGGTAGTCCACGAGCCATCTGCCTTTTTCAGGCAGCTCGGCATTATTGGATCGGTTGCGAAGATTTTTCTTAGCCTACACGCCTCAGAAGATTCTTCTATTTTATCACAGAAGAGTTTCCAAGAAGAGCGCTTGGCTGTCCTTAGTCTCTGAGACCCCTTCCATTTTATCACAGAAGAGTCTCCAAAATTTCATCTGTGCCTTCCTTAACTCTCTTTTATAAAGCTTGAGGCACTCCTTATAGGAGTCCCAGTCTTCGGTTTTTTTTAGTACATTTTGCCTTGTTAAAGGCCCCCTTCTACAATTTTCCTTGTGTTCCCTTAGTTCAGAGGACCACCATACTGGTCTATGTTTACCCCTTGGTTGCATGCTTTAGTGACAGAGTCTAGTTCTTCTACTGCCCCCGGGGGTTTGTGGGTTTTTGGTTGCAAGAGCTTCTCTTACATCACCCTGTACACTTGGAACTTGGTGTCAATAAATATCAAGCTATGACTTATTCCCGAAAGCGTCTTCCTCCATCATCAAGAACCTATTTTTTGAATCACGACCTGTCGCTTCAGTTACTTTAATGCGAGATCTGGATGTATATACAAAGCGAACTCTGCTTTTTTCGTTTTTTTTTTTTTTTGTAATCGTGCGCCTTTTTAAGGGTCGCCTCTTTTAAGTCTCTTTTTTAATAGGATACCACTGTCAACAAAGTAATATCCTTCCATGTTGACTAAAAATTTCGACGATAAATTATCGTTCCAGCGTCATAAGTAACTCGAATCTATTGCATTCACTTCGCAACGCTTAGAATTATTCCTGCATCAAAGGTTTAATGTCCATCTATTATTATTCCTGGGATCTTATTGTGTGTGGTGCACACAAAAGCTATCACGCAAATCTCCCACTATGCTAGACACATTAATCTTAACTGGAAAAAGTCACCAAGGAGATGGAAAACGCTACGTAAAACGACCACACTGCAATGTTACGGACAGTCGACACTGACATTGCTCGGCTTTTCTTGTCTCTATTTCCGAATGCAAATCTTGGCATTCAGATTTCAATTTTTTTTTTGTTTCCTTGGTCCTTGTGCAACGTTTACACAGTAAAATAAATTTCATTGAATAATCTTTGGCACAAAAGAAAACCATCACTCAAAACGCAGTTTGGGTTGAGATTTCCATATGAATTCAATTTGAAAATCTAAGGGAAAATACATAATGTAGCTTAAGCTGTTCTGCTGGTAACCGAAAATTATGCAATTTCTGATTAAAGCCAAAGAACACAGTTTTTTGCGACAGAAGCTGCAGCAGCAATATTATTCGGTGGTTTTTTCTTTTTATCACCCATGCATGCATCCTCTCATGAACAAAATACTTGGCCGTTGCTTTTACTTTCGTTTGGAAGTGGTCGCTGTGATCATCATTATACCGATTGAGAAAATACCACCCCGCCTGAATAAATGAAAGAGGATATTGAAGAGAAATGTCAGGGACACAAACTTTAATCATATCCTATCATTACCAGGAGCCAATGTATTAAGCACAAGCACAAGTTGGTAATTGAAGCAATCTACGGATTTGATTTGATTCCCTTTCCGTTGTGATTGCCGTCCATTCATGACCTTATCCAGGCACAGGCAACTAAATGGGCCATGCAACCAAATCGTCCCCAAAACACAACTTTCCTATGCGACACCGAGAGTATGCTTGAGTGTACTTGTAACTTAAGTCCGGATGTTCAGTGAAAATCAAAAGCAATTTGTTTTGGTCGCCAACTGTGAATGTCCGAGTAATCACTAATGAGTTTTCCAAATAGATTTCGAGTCCAGCAACTTAATATTAGATTAAGAGTCTGGTGGATCTCTGGATGGTACAAAATGGCATTTCGTCGTTTCCCTTTGATCTCTGATTAATAAATAAGACTCGATGAGACGTTGAGTCATCATCATTTGTGAGAATTGTATCCAAGGAATTTAAAGTGAAAATCGATCTTTAGCAAATTGTGCTTTTAGCTTAAATATTTGTACTTTTATATGTTACTTTTACTTTTCACTCAGTACCTTTAGGAAGATTGAGTTCAGTGCATTTTATACCAAATTGCATCTCTCTGATCTGATGCACCCGTCTACTTGACTTTCGCCAATAAACAGAGAGTGACAGTACCGTTTAAGGAAATCACTAAACTGTGTATGTAATAAAATTCGGCGCGACAGACCGTTGCGATCCAAAGCCTAGCTTCTCGCAACCATTTGTGTTGTGCATGTATATTTTTGGACACAAATGGAAGGGACCTAAAATTTTAAGGACGGATCCGAACGGCGAATTGGGATGCTTTCCGTGACAAGTTATTACTCTCGGAACGTTTGTCACCCACCGTGAAAAAAAACTTTTGGTGTTACTGGGATTCGAACCACGAACCCCTGCTCAGTAGCCATGCGCTTTTCCACTAGCCACGGCGTCCATATTAAGTGTGTTTATGTTTAATTAATTGTATATGTATATACACTCGATAGTATATATCATGTACAGCATTAAATATATATCTGTATATATAAAAATTAATGTCTGTTAGTTTGTAATACGATATTAAAACTCAAAAACAAGACAGCCGATTGAGCTGAAACTTTCACAGAATGTACGTCTTAAAAATATCTCGGTTAAGCACATAGTACGAATTCAACTACAAAGACAAAGACAAAGAGGGTAATCTGATCGCCGTTCTCAAAGGCATATTAGAGCGATGGGAATAGCACTTTCATGAGTTGCTAAATGGCCAGCTAACTAAGGAATTGAAGGCTCCACCAATGATCGAAAACCACACTATAATGCCTCCACCAAGCATAGACGAAGTCAGTAGAGCGATAAATCGGCTCAAAAATAATAAGGCCCCAGATGATATCCCAGCGGAGCTTATTATTAATACAGGAGGTGCCGCAATACACCAAGCAATTCATGAACTAATAGTGCAAGTATGGAAGGAGGAAGCGATGCCAAATGACGGGCGATGAGGCATCCTGTGCATTATACATAATAATGGAGATTTCACAACCTGCAGCAATTATCGTAGTATAACGTTGTTGAGTACCGCGTATAAGATTTTTTCCTCTATTCTTTAAGACAGGATAGCCCCATACGCTAAAGTCATCATTGGTCCATACCATCCTGGGAAAATCAACAACTGATCACATTTACACCCTTAAGCAGGTCTAGAGTTTCAAAGATCACTACACTACTGGCTTTTTTATAGACTTTAAAGCTGCCTATGATAGCATAGCCAGAATATAACTTTATAAAGCCATAAGAGAATTCGGCATCTCAAATAAACTGACACAACTATGTAGGTAGAGCACGATTGAGTACTGTCAAACTTCATTCTCAATAAATAATTCTAATAATATAGGTAGAATGTTAATAAAGTGTATTTGGTACCTAACTTTTAATTTATAGGAAAAAAGCAACAAAATTACATTAATAAATATTTTATTTAATAACTGGCACTTTTTGCGCAATTTACCCTATTGCTGCTGTCAAACTGTCAAACTGTAGTAATGAGTAATGACTTAAAACCACCACTTTACAACACTCATCACAAAACCCAAAGTGCGCAACGTGCTGTGTTGGAATTTGTTATTTGTTTACATTTCGTGACGGTTTGCTGCGGTTCGTGTCCAATATTCAATAATCTCTTGTGTTCAACAAAATTGTTATCAACTAAAAAAAAAACAAAAAAGTGTGAAAAGAAGACGTCGTCATTTCTAAAAATCAAATTTTACACACGATTCTCCATATGGTAAATTCCTGCTATCATCATCTCATCAGCTGTTGTTGACACATCACTACCTAAGCATAACATTAGCAGAAGGAGACGATGAATTTTATCGATGCAGTGAGTATATAAACTTGTACTACTGTACCGACTGATTATCAACGAGATACACTTTACCAGTACCTTTAAAACTGTTTTTCTTTTTCTTTTTTTTAATTTGCAGTTACGTGATTTTCAAATTTTGGGTTGCTCCGATCAGCTGAAGTGTTCGTTGGCGTGTCGGGTGTTTTTTGATTTAAATGATGGTTGGAATAGTCAAAATCAATATAACTGAGTATTGAATTATTAATTTCCCTTTGTAGATGAGAGTGTAACAAATATCGAAAAATTCTACGACTCAACGCTAAATTTATTCTATTTTTGCGCTGAAAAGAATAAAAGAGAGGAGCTTTTTCTTCCAGTTTCCAGTTGCACAGACATTGACTTTATTGAAGTGGGAAAGGTGCACGCAAAGCTGTGCAGCTCCCAAGTCACTAAATGGTACGCCTTCTATCTTTCTTTTATTATTAATTAATGTCTTATTTTTTATATATTTTATATTTTTAAGTATCAATTTGGCGGTGTGCGACACTGCATCAACCATACTGTACTATCGAGTATATCCTGGCGTTCTTGACAGCAAATAGAGGAGTTTATGGCAGTTTTCCTTCACACTTCACACACAAAAAAAAAGGCATTTTAAAATTTTAAATGTAATCAGTTTATTAGAATATAATAAATATATTATGTAATAAGTTTTTATTTTCTGTATTTAGTTTTAATTATATTTTAAAAATGTAATTTTTAATTATTTAAAGCTTCAATTTGATGAATATATAAAAAGTTATATAATGCAATTGGTGTCAGTTTCACAAAAGTTCTTCACATTTTACATTTTTATTGATTATGGAAAGGTATATATATTTAATATATTCCATAAATGTGCTAATATATATATATATATCGATTAAAGCCTCAGCATTATGTAAATGTCAAAAATATCAAATATACATGAGAAAGTAACGCTCGCTCTTTTGTTTATTTGACAGTTTTGACACTAGTGTACGAAACTGGATTATGGTTGAGTTTTTTTGGCTTTTGTCAAGTTTTTTTTTTGCTTTAGCAATCTGCGGTCGAGCGTAGATTTTTTCTCGAAAAAACGAACACGAAAGCCGAGAATCTTTTGTTTACATTGTTTAGTTGCATGTGTTGTTGTTGCAGTTAATGAAAAGAGGGGTAAATCTCCCAAAATATCAAGATCTGTTTGAGGGGAAATCCAATCTACCGTAGATTGGTTTTTTGGAATAAACGAACAACTTGACAGTCAAAAAAGCACTTTACGACAGATTTTTAAAAAAAAAAACTCGACATTAGTATTACCTTTTTCTAAAACCTCGTAACTGCTTTTTGTGGGACATAAAGAGCCCCGAATACGTCATACGTCAAAAAAAAATTATAGATATCGTTAAATGGTGGATATTATGAAAAAAATACAAGGCGACGGCAGCGGATCGCAAGAATGAGCATCTCCATCTATCCTCTCCGAATATTAGAGCTTGACTGTTGATTTGACAGTCAAACCATCTTTCTAATCTGACCGCAAGGCTCATCAGTTATGATTTACAGTCCGAAGCAGAGCCGTTAGCAAAATAGTGTTTACGATTAGACGTGACAGACAAAAGATCGCTGATACGTAACTGAGAAAAAAGTCCCGGAGACAAAACAGAACCCTAGGGCACACCAACATTTATACAGTGAATTTCAGACTTTAAGTAGTATTTGTCAAATACAAATATTACTTGTTAAAAAATAAACCATCAAAACAAACTAAAAATAAAAATGAAAAATAATAAACAAAAACTAAACGAAAAAAAAAAAACAAACGCAATTTCTATTATTAAATATTTATCCTATTTGAAATGTTATTTATCATTTTGTATTTTTTTTTATTATTATCCTTTTTATTGTATTGTATATAATAATCATAATAGTCGATATTAATAAACATAATTAAAAATAAAATGTAAATTATATAATTGCTAAGCTATTATTAAAAAACTACAATTATAATTATTTTTTATTATGACGACGAAATTTTTTAACGAATAAACTTATCCGCAATCAATCGGTTATTGCGCATGCGTATATGTTGTTTTTCCCTTTCTTTGAAATTAAAACTTTCACAAAAAATCGCCATTACTTCATCAAATTCCCTTCTTAATCACTTCTTCTTTCGCAATATACTAATAACAATAATATCGATTGAGCAAGAAATTCGTTAAGTAAGATATATTTTTTTTTGTTCTTTCAATGATCGTTTAATTAATTAATTAATTATTTATATATTAATAAATACCTACTAATGAAAATGTTGTGTTACTCGATTATATATCAATACCTAAACGCAATGAATAATTAAAGGAATTTTTATTTTATTTTTAAGACACGTGATTTTTATGTAATTATTACAATTTATATATATATAAATATATATTCATCGAAACATGCATTCACTCATCGTTTTTTTTTTTTTTTTTATTTAATTTTTCTTAAAAAAAAAACTCCATAATTTTTTATACAATTTTTGTTTTGCTGCATTATTGATTAAATGATTAAATGCATAAATTGTTTTTTTTTTCTTCTAAGTATGTAACTGGAGGAGGAGAAGTAGAAGAGCAAACAACGACAGGCTAAATGTTTCGATTCATTCTGCATGCAACGTAAATGACAATAACGAAGTATCTATATCACTTACAATTCCGTAAGTTTACAATTGTGGTTGTTGTTGTACTACAATTGAATTGAAAGCAAAAGCAGTTCTCACATTCCTTGTAAGGATTGATTATTCTACCTACTAAATGACTTGAATAATTCACTTGAAATAATTACACAGAGGGGAGAGTACATACTATAAATAGAGGAGGATGCATATCTATGTATAGAGTAAATGAAAAAAGAAAAACAAAAAAAAAACTTATATGCTAAGCCGAGCGAGCGTGCAGTTACAAAATTATGTTCCATGCTTAATTTTACTGTTATTTTGTCATTTAAATTGAATTACAACAAAAAAGAAGTAAGAGAAAAGGAGAAAGAGTTAAACGCGAAAGACAATTTTTTTATACGTAGGTAGTAGTAGGTAAGGTAGTACCCGTACATAATGTGGTGTACACAAACATGAACAACATGTTTGTTTGTTTTTTTGTTTTTTTCTGTTTTTTTTTTGTTTTTTTATAAATAATATTTATATAAGTAATTAGGTTAATTGGATTATTGAAACCTCATCTCAAAACATCAACACCAATCAGCGGTGTAGGTGAAATCGTGGAAGAACGTCTGCTCTTCGTCAGTCAAAATTCTCGGCTCTTTTGGCGGCGTCAATTGTGGCTTCTCCGATGTGAATTCCTCGTCAAAGTTGGACACATCTTCGAGGTGGTTCTGCGTGAAGACAAAGAAACAAAGGAAATACCAAGAAAAAATGATAAGTAAGCAACGGAATAAATTAACATGAGTATGATACAGAAGCCAAACTGCTGGCCAGTGCAATGAATGCTTTTCCCCACCAATTCGGAAAATTTCGTTTTTTTTTTTTCAGCAGAAATATTTTTATTTTAAAACACAAACTACATATATATTAAAAATAAAAATAAAAAAAAATCATGTCTCTGACAAGAATCGAACTCATGTCTCTTTGTGTTCTGTTGATATGCAGAACACTTTTCGAAGGGTGTGAGTTCGAATCCTGCGCGTGAAAATAAACAAAAAAAAATTTTTAAAAGGCAACATTTTTCAAACTCCTCACTTTTTTTTATTAAATCCATTGTACAAGGGTGATAAGGCGGTCAGCCATCGGCAGTATAGGGTGAATAACACAAAAGGCATCAGAATTGTAAGTGACCGTAACTATCTCTGACTGGTAAAAGTGCGATTAAACCTTCACGTGGTGGCCGCCGGTAATTTTCCTCCAGTACAAGAAAAGCTGAATGATCTGGATAGTTCCTTAAAAGTAAGGTTGGCGCGAGGCCAATAACATCGCCCGTTAAAAAATATTATTACGGAACCTAAAATCAGCTTCGAACGACGACGACCACGGCAGCTAGAACGGCCAAACGATTTAAGAATTTTCTCATGGAACATACGCTCATTGTATAGAGATCGAGCTGCACAGCAGCTAGCCGATACCCTGTCCAAATAAAATGTAAATATTACAGCTGTCATGCAAGACATCATGTGCTTGGGATGGGGTTTATAATCAGCCAAAGAATTAATCCCACCGTTATCGGCTTTAAAGCGATAAATCAACGGCTATGCACCCTTGGCGTGCGGGGCAGATTTAAAAACATAAGCCTCATAAACGTTCACGCACCTACAGAGGATTCCCCAGATGATGAAACAGAAGAATTCTTTGAATCAGTCGAACGGGTACTCCATGCCTGCCCTCAGTACGATGTAAAAATCATTAGGAGGGATATGAATGCTAAAATAGGTAGGGAGCCAGTATGCAGACAGTACATTGCCACCCATAGCTTACACGAGAACACTAATGACAATGGACAACGAGTCATAGAGATGGTAGCAAGCAATAATTTGGTCGTTGCGAGTACAAGGTTTGCGCGCAAAAATATTCACAAAGCCACCAGGGTATCTCCGGATGGATGAAGCCACTCGTAACCAGATAGACCACGTGTTGATAGACTCCCGCCACAACCCGAACCAGAAAATCAGATCGCCGATCTCAAAGACATCTAAGAGCGATGGGAAGAGCACTTTCATGAGTTGCTTAATGGCCAGCTAACTGAGGAATTGGAGGCTCCACCGATGACCCAAAGACCAAAATATACTGACGCCACTAAGCATAGTAAGCAGAGCGACAAAAATAATAAGGCCCCGCAATACACCAAGCAATTCATGAACTAATGGTGCAAGTATGGGAGGAAGAAGTTATATGATGAGATATCACAACCTGCAGCAATTATCGTGGTATAACGTTGTTGAGCACCGCGTATAAGATTTTCTCTTCTATCCTTCAAGACAGGATAGCCCCATACGCTAAAGTCATCATTGGTCCATACCAGTGTGACTTCAACCAGGCAAATCAACAACTGATCATTTCCACACTTAGGAAGGTGATGGAAAAATGGCTAGAGTTTCAAAACTCACTATACCATCTTTTTATAGACTTTATATCCGCCTATGATAGCATAGCCAGAGTAGAACTTTATAAAGCCAGCATGTGGCATCCCAAATAAACTGACACGACTATGAAGGTTGACCATGACCTATGTTAAAAGCCAAGTAAAAATATCCGGATTATTATTAACCCCTTTCAATATCTATAATGGGCTCCGACAAGGGGACGGACGGACAACCTGGCGTTGGAGAAAGGGATCCGAGACTCTGACGTAACGGCGAGAGGAACAATCCTCTATAATTTCATTCAGATACCGGCTTACGCAGACGATATTGACATCGTTTGTAGAAATTTAAGATGTGTTCAGGAAGCTTTCTTCCAGATCGAGCAGGCGGCACGAAATCTGGGGTGGCCACGTCAGCGAGTAGAAGATCCAACATTGATCCTTTATTATGTATTAGCTGATAACAGCATGGAACCAGAAATACTCGCACGGTTGCTTAAATCCAACAAAGCCTACTATAGTCTGTCAAGACTCTTCAATATAAGACAATGGTCATACCAATACTAACATATGGATCTGAGACATGGGTGCTTAGTAAAAAGCATTCTGATCTCTTAGCCGCGTTTGAGAGAAAAGTCTTACGGAGAATTGTTTTCCCCGTATGTGAGGAAGGCTGATTCCGGAGAGTATAATGATGAGATCTGTGAGTGTTACCGCGATGTCGACATCGTGATGACAATTAAGCTCAGTAGGTTCCGGTGGGCACAATACCTAGCTCGCATAAGTGAAGAGGATCCTGCTCGGAAAGACCTTTGCGGTAGGATTTATGGAACACGACAGCGAGGCTGGCCAAGGATGGCATAGACCAGGACGCCCAGAGTTTAGGGATACCAAACTGGATGACATCGGCTCGAAATCGGGACCGGCCTGGACCGGACCCCGGTTGTAGAGCCAAATATGGTGATGAAGAACAATTAAATACTTGTGTGTAGACGTAGATTATAAATGAGTCGCAATTGGAACCAAAATAAACCAATTGGAAATATGCTTAAGGCATTTCTGTGACGTTGGAAAGAATGAATGAAAGAATAGGTCGATATACAGAGGAAGACGACGGCTCGTCTTCTTTAGGTACATGCTGGACAAGGGATGTTTTTTATCTTCTCGGAAAAACTTCAAAATAATAGGATAGAAAAGCGTCTACCCAACAATAATGCCAGTGTTAAAGAACACATATTCAAAACTAATGGGGAATCACCATTACCTAAAATCATACCATCCATCTTCCTTTGGTATAAATGAAATTATTCCTGGAAGGGATAAAGTCTCTCCCACCAATAAAAATTATATTTGTAATCGTATCAGCGTCCATTTGGCTTCCTGGTATTGATATACTATTCTTTTGGAAGTCTGTTCTTTAACTGAATGGTTTAACAACGAGATACTAAACAATTACTTTAAGCAGAAACTAATTTTAGCCATTCTTAGTCAGCTAGTAAGTTCACAAACAAACAAAAGGCGAACGGATGGAACAAAACAAATGATTTCGTCTAAGCCGTCTAAGTCGACACTTGCACAGCATTTGCGCTTATAATGGAAATTACTCCAAATCTTGGTAATCATACATAAATAAAAAAAAAAACAAATTCAATTGGAACTTACAATTGTGGGCACAAATGGTGGCCTAACTTTTCGCAATAACAGATCATCCCATGCAATCGATCTGAAGAATGCCTGTTTCTTGACGTCCTCAGCATCGCGCTCGGACGATCCTAAACGTCTTTCAGGATTCTTCCGCAGCAGCTGTGAGCAGGAATAAAATACAAAAAGGAAAAATAAAAACAAAAAAATAGTTACACAGAAAAAAGAGATTTGAAGAGTTGAGGAAATCTTACCCGTCGCATAATAGCAATCGCTTCAAGGGACAAAAATCTCGGATACCTTACTTCATCGTTGACAATCGAATCGAACACTTCTTCCTCGTCGTCACCAGGGAAAGGCGACTGTTGGCGAAAAGACAAGCACAAAATGAAAGAGAAAATTAATATAAAGAGCATCTTCATCTTTCTTTTGTCAAAAACTCACCTCTCCAACAAGCATTTCGAATATTAAAACTCCCAGACCCCACCAGTCAACAGCTCGTGTGTATGACGTTTCCGTTAGTACTTCAGGCGCCAGAAATTCCGGTGTACCGCAGAAGGTGCCAGTTCTATCCCCGAAACCCATACCCTCTTTGCAGAGACCGAAATCGGCGATTTTCACATAACCTGTGGAGGGCATTTTTCATCAAATCATATCAATAACGCAACCTGAGAGAGAGAAAACCCAAAAAACCAAAAAAACCAAAACACCCACCGTCAGTGTCCAACAGCAAGTTATCCAGTTTCAAATCACGATAAATGATTTTATTCTCGTGCAAATACTGTAAACCCAAAACCACACACGCTGCATAGAAGACCGCCCTCGGTTCCGAGAAGACGTCCGTATGGATGTGCATCATTAAATCACCGCCGGCTGCATATTCCATAACGAAGCAAACGTGTTGCTATGTGCAGAAAAAAAAGAAGAACAGTTTTATTATTAAATTTGAAGCAAAGAAAAAAAGACGGTTTTCGAAAAGGATCCGTCATCACATCATCGGCAAATGCTTCTTTCTGAGATTTGACGGATAAGTTGTCTGCGTTTCTACGGTACGTTCCTTCAAAAAAAAAAACGTCCACTGTCTTTTGGAATACACCACATGCTAGTACTGAATTAATTGGTTGAGCTGAGTGCAACAGACGAAATGGAATAAAGAGATGTTTCGTACTTTGACAATGTGAATCCAGCTGGGAGTATGACCACAACCGTCTGTAGCGTCAAAAATAATTTGATGCGAGTCGGCGTACGACAGAAGTTTCAATTCTAATGTGCCTATAAACGAGCGCCGTGGCTCAGTAGATAAGTGCTAGGACTTCTGAGCATTAGGTTCGTAGTTCGAATCCCAGTAACACCAAAAGTATTTTTCACGGTCCCCACCTTTCGCGAATGTCTGACAAACGTTCGAGAGTAATAACATGTCACAGAAAGCTTTTCAATTCGACGTTCGGATATGGCATTAAATTGTAGGTCCTTTCTATTTGTGTGCAAAAATATACATGTCGCGGGAAACTAGGCCCTGGACCGCAATGGTCTGTCGCGCCAAAATATAATTATTTTAAACATAGCACTCCGACCAGCACTTCTTCCTTAGAGGAAACGACGAATATGATCACAATATGATCGTTTGACCAGAGTTTATGAAGAAGCTGTTGTGCACAACCTACGTTTGTTAACATTCTGCTGCCCTTTACACTGCCATTTAACACGTATCTCTTTAAAACTCTGTGCTAAAGATGTCGGTATTCGCACTTGAGTGGAAAAAAGTAAATCATCGACGTATTGAACCCTATCTTCGAAAACCGCATTGCCAGCCGAAATGGCGATATCCACTGGCCGCCTAGGAGCTGCGATTTGACTTCGCTGGACTATGATTTGTTGAGAGCCGTCGTCATGGACAAATGTTATGCTAATCTTCCAGAGACGATAGAGGCTTTGAAAGACGCAATTAAAGTGATGGTGAAATATAGGCTTAAACGATTGAAAATGTACTGAAAATTTGGGACGGCAGAATTGGATAATGCACATCAAGCCCAGGAAGTCATTTGAGTGAAATAAACAAACAAATTCGTCAGAGTGTGGGACTTTTTTTTCCATTTTTTTACCTGTACCAACTATTGTGGCCGCTAGTGTGAATCCACAAGAGAACTCTTTCGCAATACATGTCGGATTACTAAAGAGAAATTCACCACGCATGATAAACACGCTCAATACGATGGGAGAAACCAACCACCCACCAAAGGTTTAGTAAAAGGGAGCGAAAAAGACGGGAAGAACGATCAGCGGTCAACTTTGTAATACACCACATGGTTGTACTGAATTAATTGATTGAGCATCTTGAACGGCTTAAGAGCGAAGTCCTTGCCTTCCTGATCACCAGACCAGCGATCCATAGGTAAGAATTGGCCGTACAACAGCTGTGTACAGCCAGAGAGCCATCTTTGGTTGAAGATCCCATTTCCTGCCGATTGATTTGCTGCTGGCATAGACGGCCACGCACGCTTTCTTAGCCCTGTTCCCTTTGTTAGCCGTCCAGTTAAGCTTCCTATTCAAGATTACTCCGAGATATTTGGCGTTGGGGGTAAGGATGTGACTTTTTCCATATATGGATATGATATGATTCATTGCCTAAGGAAGGTTTCCACTCATGTCTGGGTCAGAGCTTCATTAATGGCCTCAATGTAAACATTGTTGAAGGCCCCTTCTATATCTAAAAAGGTGGCTAGCGTAAATCGAGAGCTCAATCGTTCACTCTACCGCATGTAGGGCGGTTTCCGTTGACCTGCCCTTGAGATGTGCGTGTTGAGATCTCGATGCTTGTGTGACTCCAAATCGTTGCCTGATATGATGATTTAGAATTCTCTCCAGAGCCTTAAGCAAGAACGATGAGAGACTTAGAGGCCTAAAATCGTTTGCTGATTCATGACCTCTTCCGCCTGCCTTGGGTATGAAAACCACCCGATGTTTATGTGCATAACTGATGTTGGGATGATGAGACCCACTTTAGTTGGTTTGTTTTATCCAATAATCACAAAAAAATACCATCAGGCCCAACAGATTAATGAATGTTGAGATCATTTCATACTCTAGCTACTTGACGAGTACGAAAGTATATTTTTTCCAAAAGACATTTCGTACCTTGAAAGTACAGGCGAGTAGCGTGGAGCTAGCTGCGAAATGTGAAGCAAGCAGATTGGACTTGTCTATGGAGCTGACAGTTGGAATGTCATTGTGAATGAGCGTTGGAATTGAAGACGAGACAGTATTTTCAATTCGTTTCACGAATGACCAAAAACTCTTACTACCTTTGGATACTGAAGTATATTGTCTCAGTTTCTGATCATAGTCGAATTTGACTCGTCTAAGATAGCCATTGCAATCATTACTGACTGGCTTTCCATAGCGGGGATTTTCTTATATACCCGAAAGCATACTTCTCGGTTCCAAGAAGCCTCTTTGCAGCTTAAATCATACCAAGCATTGTTCTTCGGCATGATACATTTTTCCTGGAAGGGATAAATTGACTTATACCTGCGTGGATTATGTTTGTGATCGTATCAGAAATAGCATTATCTGTGCCACTTGTGTAGACATACTTTTCTAATAGGAGTTTTCTCTTTAACTGATACTACACAATGGTCAGAAGAGCCTAGAAGCGATAATACATTTATCAAGGTGAGAGATAAGGAACAAATCGATGGTGTTGGTGGAATGATTTGCAATATCAGGTATTCTTTTTGGCTTTAATTAAGTAATTTACCTCAGCAAATATCCCAATACACCTCCCTTCGGGTGTTGTCTGGCCAGAATGGCGGACACACCCAGAATTGTGTACATTGAAATCGATCGCAATTATGATTTCAGAATGTGGATCAAGTGATAAAATTCTAGATGTCTAGTGCATCTTAATCACTAGAAATTAAGTTACTGTCTAAACTAAGGCTTCTGTAAAAAAGCAGTATTGAATGTTATGCTTACACAGTTCGACTTTAAGCCAAATGGCACCAATTTGTAACCAGGCCAACTGAATTCCGAAACATCAGAATCAGCATTAACCTGGGTTGCTTTTAGTGTCAAAATAGCAGGTGTATGATCTACTGAATGGACGCACGTGGCAGAGAGATTAGATTGAAGCCCTCGAATGTTGCACATCTCGTCGACCCTGAACTCACACACCAGTCAAATAGGACACACTCCGATTTAATCGAAACAAACGGTGACGCGAATGGAAGCAATTATTTACTATTTCGATCCCAAAGGGAAAAACTAATAATCAGGGCATAGGAATTTTTATTTAGCGTGTGTGCGTTTGATTGTCAGTTTATGAGTTTGTCCACTCATATATGTTGACTACTGTCGGTCAAAATTTTATAAGACTTGTCTTAAAACAATTGTTTAGCGTTCGGCTTGCGATGGCGTTATTTTATTTATTCATAGGGGTAGTTTTAGGAGGAAAATATAACCTTATTGGCTTGTTTCATGAAACTAAAATCTTTTTAATCTAATTCAGTCTAGACTGAGCTCCGCTTTACTATTAATGTGATTGTAACTATTGTTTTAATAATAGTTACAAATATTGCTGTAATATTGCGCTGCTAAAGCTTACATCGAGACTTATTGTACAAGCTTCTGGTTTCTTTTCGTCGTTTCTTAAACATTCCGGGAGTTGCTTCGTGGGATTCGACCAAGGATAACGGAAGGATAGGAAATAGAAAAACTCATGCACAACTTAGCAAATATTTTCCCCGAATGGCGAATGTGGATATTGCTAGGTAGCTCTTTTACATTCTAACCACCACAGACTACAATAATAAATCTTCATCATTAATCTACCGAAGTCTGCTACCACTATTGATGTGATGTCAGGATATTATATGTCTTTCCGATTTGTCACTTACCTCTGTCTGAAAGCACGCATACAAATTAACCAAGAATGGATGTCGCATTGCATTTGCCACCTCAAAGATCCGCTTCTCACTCAGCAGTGATTCGACTTCGTCTCGGACAATGATGTCACCCTTCTTGAGAGCCTTAATCGCATAGTATTCATTGTTCGTTCGCAACTGCGATAGAATAACTTTGCCAAAATGTCCACGTCCCAGGACGCTCAACATTCGGAAGTTTTCAATCGATAGCATCACAGCCGGTTGGTTGGTTTGTGATTGTCGTCGGGACTCGTACGCTGAATCACGATATTGGAGTCCACGTGCAACTTGACGACGTGCAGCAGCAGCACCACCACCAGCAGCTACGTTATTACCACTACCACCACCGCCACCAATTGCAGCAGCAATCTGATTTGGATGATGTGCCTGAGGCGGCTGCGGTGGTGGAACAGTTGGAGGTGGGACAACAATTCCACCAGATAATTCGAATTGATTTTGATATATTGGTTGCTGGTGTTGTTGTTGGTATTGTTGATGCAATGATAGTGAGGAGGATGATGGCTGTATCTGCTGCTGCTGCTGCTGCTGCTGCTGCTGCTGATATCCTGGATAGTGTTGCCTGTGTGCCGGCTGTGGAAATGATGGCGCTTGGCCATGATGTGATGAAGATGGCTGATACGGATTTGGAGTTGGCGGTTCTTGCACAATCGGTGACGGTTGCACGTACTGCTGTTGTTGCTGCTGTAGCTGCTGATGCTGATTATTATTGACAGACAAATTGCCAAATTGAGGTAAAATCTATAGAGATAAGAGGAGCAGACATCAAATGAGAAATGTCAGATTATAGTCTTGTTCAGATTAAGTAAGATAAGAGTGTCTGTCGATTCCGTCTAGACGTCTTTTTGTACATATTACTTATATAAGTAAACAGAAAGAAGAAAAACTTATAGAGATAATAGAATAAACCAAGAAACAAGATAAACGGCTTGGCTGTTAAGTTTTTGATTAAGTTAAGTTATTGCTTTTATTAATAAGCAATAAATAGTAGAATTATTATTAAAATATTACCTGCTCTGGGGCTGTTATTGGTTCGACTGTTATATGTACAAGTTCGATATATGCCTGCGGAAGGTACAGATACAGATACACAAGATACAATTTGTCATCTCAGTTTTTGTTGGCAAAAAGGCGAGAAGGGAAAAAAACATTTAAAAAATATCCAGTTAATGTGTTACGTGTACATTGAAAGGTGCTGCACGAGGACAAAACAAAGAACCAGCTCCGGCGACACATCGTGAATGCTTATGGGACACACAAAGCTTCCGGATTGCTCTCAACACGAGTCGCAACTTGTAGAAGAATATTTTTCGCATGACGACAAATCAACGGAAATACACAACCAACACCACAAAATAACAGACAACAATTAACATAAACAGGTTAATTACATATTTCTCTTATTCCCGCAATATATTCCTCTCGAATAAAAAACTTTTCCGGAGTTCGTACGCAAAATCGAAATAATGTCCACAGGCTGCACGATGAAATGAGATACTAATCGAATATGAAATGGGAATGTGGACAAATGGAATATTCTTGATGGGAATTCAGTATCGCTTAATGGTATTATGTACTAAACAGCAAATGATATTACGCAACTGGACAATAGCACATTGATTTTATTTTATTTTAAATTTATGTTGTCGCTTTAAAGAACTTATTTTTGATGTTGTTGTTGCTGGGCCTTAGCCATTTCTTGCTAAATCAATACCCAATGTCAATGCCAACAACCTGTTGTGGCGTGTTGTTGATGGCTTTCCATTTACGTTGTCGTCATTTTTTGCTTGTGTACATTTTTTACTTTATAAAAAAGTGACGTTCAGGTTCACACAGCCAACCTGAACACAACTGGAGTCGAGCCAAAAAATTATCGTTTTGAGTTATGGCATTTCGAGAGATACATGCCCCAAGGTTAAGAGTTCTAGTGGCCCTGGCAAACACAAACACGTAAAGTGGACAACAAGTAAAGGAACGGTAGGAAAGATTGCAAAGTGAAATATTTTCATTTTCCCAGCTTTTTGCCTTAAATGGCGAACCATTGAATGACTTGAGGGTAAGAGCAAACGTTTTAGAACAGAATTGCACTTTTTTTCAGGTTAATGGCTCGTAGTTACAGAATTTAAGCTTTCATGCAACAAAAGTTAATTTGCCATTCAGTTTACTTATGAAAAGAACCGGCCATGTATGACTGCCATGAGGCATACCCTCTTAGAATGTACAAAGGCAGCGATATGCAAAGAAGCGAACGTATTAACCAACAAAATATACTTTGCCAATAAGTTTACTTAGAAAAATTTCCGACCCCATATGGTTGCCTTGAGGCACACAAGTAAAGGAACGGTAGGAAAGATTGCAAAGTGAAATATTTTCATTTTTCCAGCGTTTTGCTTTAAATGCCGATAAAATAAAGTTTTAGGATAGGAGTGCACTTTATTTCCCAAGTTCATGACTGCTCGTAGTTACAGAATTCAAACTTTCATGCAACAAAAGTTAATTTGACATTCAGTTAGCTTTTTCGGTCGTAGGTGAATTTCACTTGCCGAAGTTTTACGTCAAACTCCAAAAAAGTGGCCAATATCTTAAATTGTGGTCAAGGTATTGTTGCTGCCGAAGTACTCGAAGTGCTAGCTACTGAAAAGGTTTTGGGTATGATTTGTCATTCAGAAAGTGATACTTCAATCGTGTCAACAAAGAGGTCATAACTGGACGAAGAGCACTCAACAAACGAGAATTATTAAGTGTCTTCTTATGACACCAAAGTGCCCATCTTTGACCCACTTGGACTTATGAGACAGCTGATGATAGCCGCCAGGTTAATAATGCGAAAGGTTTGGAGGTATGATGTTAAGTGGGATCATCCTATTCCAGACACAATAAATTCCACTTAAATGGACTGTAGAGATGGCCTGAAGGATACAAAGATTTTGGCTCTTCCTTCCTTGTTTATTTGTTTGTTGCCCACATAATAAGCGATATTTTTAAGACTGAAGGTGGGAGCCTACAAAAATGAACGTTGCTGATGATGCCACAAGACTATGCCGCCAAGTAAAGTTCGACGCTAAAAACCGTTGATTCGTTGCACCAGAATTTTAAAGCGAAGCTCTGAAATTTTGCCTACCAGGTTTAAAACCTTCAGCCTGTGGCAACGATGTTATTTCTTTACGTCGCATCAATCAATCTTTAATTGAATTTTTTGCTGAGAATGTCAGCTTTACTATTTTAAAAATAATCGACCTCATATGGTTGCCGTGAGGCACACCAGCAAAGGAGCCCGTTTGCATCATATTGAAATTGATCGACACGATGCTGGGTGAATTTGCAACAAAGATGGGATAATGACTTGGAAGTCTGCAGAGCTAGATTTGTCTTTGCTTGGGTACTCATACTGAAAGAACTGAGGGCACTGAGACCAGCCTTACCAAGAGCGCACTGCTACTATGGCAGTTGGTTAAGTCCGCAAAGGGATGACTTTTGAAAGGTAGCTTTCTCTGTGCCAACTATGGTGCAGACCCAGTTTATTTCGTGATGTTTCGTTGAATCTTATTGAGGCTATTTATGGTGATATAACAAATGCCGAAATGCGGATAAGTTCGAACTTAGGTTAGGTTAAAGTGGCAGGGTAGAAAATCTGACATACTAAACCGGAATGGTCCCAATGGTTTGATACCAAAAGGATTGAAATCGTTTTTTCATCCTACTCGTTGAACCAGTTGGAGCTCCGTATTAAGCATAGGAGACTTTTAAATATCAGTATTTGACAAATCATTGAGGTAGTTGTGAAAAAAGTCTCCCATATGGAGTTTGTGTTTTTAAGAAAGGACTTCGCATATACAGAAAAGGTGGAGAATGACCTACTTTTCCTTCTCGTCTATGTAGCTTCTGCAAAAGAAAGCAAGCCTTCCTGCATGTTTACTTATAAGAAAATGCCCAGTTATGATACCTCTTTCGCACATAGATTGGTTAATAGCCAGATATGTTCCTTGGCCATTTATTAATTAAAGTAATTAATTGTTTTTCCTCTTTTTCTTGTGTATGCATCTGTGCAATATCAACGAAAATCTGTATCTCTGTACCTGTACCTGTATCTATCTATCAATCTATGAATTAGCTTGGCGCGAGTTGTGTTGGTTACTAAAAAACCAACATAAATGTTTAAATTTACTGTTGAGAGTATAATGTGTGAGTGCATTCCTGACAAACAAATCTCTTTACAAATTATTTACACGCTGCATTGTATGTGAAGTGAGTGGAATTGTCGAGCAACATTGAATTTACACAGAGTGAGTGAGTTAGTAGTGAGTGAGTGAGTGAGTAGTGAGTTAGTAGTGAGTGTGGGAGTGAGTGTGGGATTGAGTGTGGAAGTGAGTGAGTGAGTATGTGAATGAGTGAGTGTGGAAGTGAGTGAGTGAGTGTTTGTGTGAGAGAATTGTTGAATAATACGACTAATTGTGTGTATGGAGTTTGAGTGTGTTACTGTGTGTGTGAGTAAGTAATCGAGTGAATGCATGACTCATTGAGTGTATAGAGTTGCAGTGTGCTAGTGAGTAGTCAAATTGATTGAGATGATGACTAATTGTGTATCTAATGGAATTTGAGTATATCAGTGTAAATCTGTGGGCTGGTGATGTTAAAGTTATATCATGCACAACAGGATTTTAGCTCATTACGGATCGGTTTGATGTTTACAAAAACAAAAACAAAACAAAAACAGTTTCTCTTTTTAAAAAATGGAATTTGAATATTTGAACACAAAACAACAAAAATCCTATAATATCAACCAAACAGCGACACCCCCTATAGCACAAAAACAATTGTCGCAAAGCAAAAGTTGAAGTTAAAAAAAAAAACATTTAAAATAAATAAAAGAACAAAAGTACAAAAAATAAAATAAAAAAAATAAAAACACAAAACGCCTAACCTCAACACAAAATCTATCACCACTGCTACTGTAGTTCAACATTTGGTCGTTGGTGTTGTAATCATCGTCATCGGGATACTCAACAATTGCAATCGAATTTGGAGCCGGAGATGGTGGCATTTCGATAATCGGACTGCAGCAGGCGTCATCGTTATCACCGCCCATTAGCACAACGGGAGGCATCACAAGCACCGGCCGATGGTACATTATGTTGCTGTTGTTGTTGTTGTTGCTGACATTGTTCGCATTGCAATTGTTATTGAAATTGTTGCTAATACTGCCGCCATTGTTACTGTGCGTCTCCGCCTCCGTCTCGAAATTATCGTACTGCGTCTTCTGTGGCAGCGGTTGATGGTATTGCATCATCTGTTGTGCTGCCGAAGCCATGTAGTGCTGCTGCAACTGTTGCTGTTGCTGTTGATGCTTCTGCGATGATACATTCGGCGGCCGCTGCAGGGTGTTGGGCTGTGAATCCATTTGGTTGAGAAAATCAAACTCTCGTAAAGCATTCTGTAACTGTTGTCGCGGTTAACAAACACACATACAAAACAAAACAAAGAAAGAGACACAGTGTGAGAGAGAGATAGAGAGAGTGAGCGATAGAGGAGGAGAGAAATGCCAGTTCGAATTTGCTCCTTAAATTTTCTTTTTATTTTATTCTGTCATTTGTTTCCTTTTGAATGACAACAAAGCATGAGAGATCGAGATTCGGTGTTGCATTCTGGAGGGATCGATGATCGATTGGACAGGATAGTGCGCAGTTTGACATTACACATAAAATCAGATGACAGTTTTCGTCTTCTTTCTGTAATTTTCTGTACAACGATGACTGCCGAGGCTGCGTGTGAACGTGCATTTTATGACAGCGAGTTGACGAGATGAAATGAAGTGCTATGTGTGGCCCAACTCGTTTGTTGGAAGTGCAAATGGAATGCATAGGATATCCATTATGGTGGTGCATTTTGCGGGTCAATTTGGTATTACATTAGAGAAGACACAAACCCACACAAGAAAGGAACAATGTGCTGAGAGAAAAACACCTAAAAGAGTTGAGAGGTTTGATTTATAATTTGGCAACACTGCTTCTAGTAGCAACCATTTTGACAATTGACAGCTGATTTATATTCAGTAAGTACGTTTTGCCATTTCAACATGAATAGAATTACGCTACGCTCGACATTAATCGTCCATCGGAACCAGTTATTCGAATAACCATGAACCGTTTTTGCACCACGCATACTATATGTCATAAACAAATTGACAAAAATACCCATCCGCAGAGAAGACGTACATTGCGCACGGAAGCATTTGTTGCTGCTGTAGAGGAAGACCCAAATCAGTCGATTCGCCATCTTCCACAGAAATTGCAGCTTTGTCCATCTACTTAATGGAAGATTTGATTTTGTGAAAAGATCTTGGTTTGCGAGCTACCAAGATCCAGCTTGTGCAAGAAGAATGTGCAAGCCATTATTGAGACGCCGTTACATCCACAAAACCTCACTGTTTGCTTTGCTTAATGGGCTGGTGGAATCATTGGTGGCTAATATTTCTTCAAAGATTTTGCCGCTCGGAACGTTACAGTCAATGGAAATTTTTTTATTCCCCAATTAAATGGCGTTAATGTGCAACGGCTTTGGTTTCAACCACATGCCACACAGCTCACGACACAATCAGGTTATTGCAGGGAACTTTCGATGAGCGGATAACTTCACGTAATGGTCCTGTCAATTGGCCTTCACGATCTCACGAGTGATCTCACGTATTCTACGTGAAAATGAACCAGAAACATTGAACCACTTGTAAGCCAATATTCACAAAGTTACTGCCGATATGCGGCCTGAGCTTAGAAGATTGGGGAGAACACTTTTGTTTCATCAGAACGCCTCAAACTATGGCTGAAATCCACAACTGTGTGTTGCAATATTGTTGTTCATCTCGCTCACTGACTTTCTTCATCTGCCGTTCCCAATCTTTAAAAAACATTTCGGGTGGACAAATATGTTCAACAAATGAAGAGGTCGATGCTGCAGCCAACGTATTTTTGATGGCCTTTTCTAAAACCGCTGTAATGACTTTGTAGACCAAATGGAGGAAGTGTATTGAGCTTAATGGTGATTATGTGAATAAATAAAACCATTTCGTATACTTAAGAGTTTTCTTTCTGGGTAGGTTTGTGAACTTTTCGATCCACCCCGTAAATACATTTAGGTTTAATATAAGAGAGTGTTTTATTATCCTATAATTATTCTAAGATCTTCCTACATTCCTCTCTTATCTGTTATATATACTTCCTATAATCTACATGCAATAATTATACAAATATTTATCAAAAATCCTCCTATAATTCCTCATTGCAGAATATAAATATCCTAGGTTAAAGTGGTCGTCAGTGAAACCGACACGCTTAGACCAGCAAATAATTATCCTAAGATCTTCCTATATTCCTGTTATCTCTTATCATCTCCCTATAATCTACATACAATAATTATACAAATATTAATCTACAATCCTCCTATAATCATTGTAGAATATCCCTATAATTATCCTAGGTTAAGGTGGCTGTCAGTGAAACCGACACACTTAGACCAGAAAATAATTATCCTAAGATCTTCCTATATTCCTTTGTTTTTCATCTGCTAATCTTCCTATAATCGACATGCTATAATTATTGTAATATTGATATTCTCCTTTCTTTCCTTTAGTCCGCGGGGGAGCATAGGGATTCTACAAACGCCCGCCAACAAACTCGATGAGGTTTCAAGAGACGCCACTTGGTCCCCTGGGATCTTGGCTCCTCTTCTATTGTCCTTTTCCATGTCTTGCTAGGACGGCCAACTAGGCGGCTTCCTTGTGGACAGTCTAGCGCTAATTTCGTAATATCGTCCGCTGGCTTTCTAAAAGTGTGGCCAATCCAGCTCCATTTTCGTCGTTTGATGGTGATCGCGATTGCTTCCTGCTGCGTTACTCTCCACAAGTCTTGATTGGTGATAATGTCCGGCCATCGTATTCTCAGTATCCTCGTTAAGCACTTGTTGACGAAGACTTGGAGGCGCGTCGCAATTGACTCTGTGACTTTCCACGTTTCGCAGCCATACATGAGAGATCGTTAGATCTGAAGATCTTTAGCTTCAGATTCCTCGAGATTTACGGTTTATCTACAATCCCCCTATAGTCATTCTATTACCTTCTTATTACCTTCATATTTTTATCCTCTAATGACTCTACAATCTTCCTATAATATTTCTATAATCCTTCTAAAAGACGAGTATCATTCTTAAAAGCGCCATATATTCTGCTATAATCATCCTATAATATACCTCCTTTAACAAATATGCTATAATAAATCTACTTTAACCATTCTTCCCATAAGCATTTTATAAACTTTAAATATTATCATCATTCTGCTATAATCACACTATTACTATCCTATAATCGTCATCATTGATAAACGTTATGACAAAAAGTGACAATGCAAAACGTTACAGCACCTTGGAAGTTAATCTTCAACGTACCTTCTACTAAAAAACCCCAACGAAAGACTTGTTTTGTATTAAAAATTGCTAGCGATACCCAAAACGCTGATAGAAGAAATTTGTGGAAAAATAAAAATACAGGCTGCGGGTGTATTGGGAGCAACTGCATTTTAGAATTTGTATGATGCGCGAAAAGAAAAACATAAGCCAATAAGCACACTCTTCATCAAATGAAGAACATAAGAACTACACTCCAAAGTGTGGTAAACGGGCAGAAAATCCCCTCCCACAAAAGTTAAGTTCCACAGCGGTTCCACACGTATATCCTCTTCATCGTATGTTTATTTTATATCAAATTAATACATTAATGAAATTAGAAAACATTAATTGGAATCCACCATCACCAGGGTAAAAGAGGGGAAATTTAGTTAGTGGGTTCGGCACCCACACCACCATACACCAACGTTACCAACACCACAAGGAGAGACGGACACATTTTAACTCCTACAGGTTCTATTCAATTACTGTAGTAAGAGGGTGTGGTGTGTGTTTTTAGGCGCAAATTGCAATTCTACCGACAACCTCTACTTCGTTTTAGCTGATGATTTGTTGTTGTTCTTTTTACAATGTTACAATTTTGTTACAATTTAAATGGAAATTCTAATTTTAATTTTTATCAATTAATTAATTAATAAATCAAGCGATAAAACACAAAAGCAAAAAGCAATCATTGCATTACTCACCTCTTGATCGGCCAATTTCTGGTGTAACATCGGCGGTGATGTTGGTGGCAAGAGCATTGAAGTCGTCGTCGGTGTTGGTATCTTGGACGCTGCTGCTGCTGCTGCTGATGCTGCTCCTACTTTTCCTCCAGCGCCCGACTTTCGATCGATTTGCAAATGAAGGCCTGCTGCTGTTGCTGCCGAAGACGACGACGTCACTGACATTGGCTGCTGATTGTTGTTGTTATTCTGCTTATTCAAGAGAGCTGACGACGATTGTGATGGAATTTCTGGTGGCAATACAGCGACTCCATGCATTGACAAGGGGCGGGCGCCACTCAGACCGCCGACAGTGTGATCCGGTTTTTCTCCAGGTGTCTGAATGTGTTCCGTTTCCGCGATCGTCGGATCATATTCCATATTGAGAGCCTGCTGGCCAGGGGAATAGGGTTCGCCGTCAATAGTGCCGGACGAAGGGGTACGCGAGATTGGCGAATCATCGCTCTGACTGCTTGGCGTGTTGCGCTTCAGCAGGCGACCCCATGTCGCCACATTGATGTTCATCTGCTTGGCACGCGGTATATTCTTCACCTGTTGCTTATTGAAGATCATTCGCTGACGCTGCAATTTTGGCTTTTGCGATATCATCGGATTGAGGAATTTGATCTCGGCAAAAAGTAGACCCTGCGGCTCCAATTGCAACGCCATGCCATGTCGCACATCGTCAATGAACTCCTCGAGTCGGAGGAACTTCACCGCACACAATGACCGCCAATCACGCCAGTAAACGCCAATTTCCAACTCACGCGACCGATCTAGATCGATGGAGAAACGCTGATCCCATGCCTGCTGTGAGCATGGCTTCCACGAGGTCTGAGCCACCGTCATATTGTCCAGCTTGATGACTGCCATTATCTCGAAGGACGTTTCATCTTTGACACTGTAGCTCTTCGATGAACTGCGACTCGTCACACCTTTGACGAAGCTGCGCAAATCACCGGGGCCGGAATTGTTGTCTTTGTCACGTCGCGATCGACCCGGCACATCTTCCAACAAATCCTGACAACCCATCAGTCGGACTTCCAATTTGCCAGTGACCGATGCACAGCGACCCAGCGACGATACCTGATGGTAAGGCTTGCCACCGAGACCACCCTGGAACGGTTGCAATGATGTGTACGTCACTGGGATCGGCGACGACGCCTGAACACTTTGCAATTCGGATTTGAGTTGTTGAGCTGCCGGCGAATCTACGGGTAACTCTTGGCGTCGCAAATCAAGCGAATGCCGCAGGAGGTCGAGTTTACGCGACGATTCGGAGAGTCGTCCTTGAGCCTGACGAAAGGGAAAATCAAAAAGTTGTGTCAATTAGTTGAGGATGATGCAAAAATGAAATACAAAAGAACGAAAAGAGTTCGTTATAGCAGGATGCTACTGTACTTTAGAATATGTAATTTGGAGTTCTTGGATTGGAAAAAAATAAAAATATTTAATAGACAGTTTGTTAAGTTTTTATATTGTTATTTTTTTTCAAATGTACCTTTTGCACGCTTCTTAACATCGCTACTGCTTCCTGGACTCATTTCTTTGTTCTGATAAAAAACACATTTTAATTCTTACGGACGGGACCGGAATCTTCAGTAAATGTATATTAATTTTTTTCTTATTTTTTTTTAAATTCTTTGTTGTTTTTTGTTTAAATTTCTTTTGCACTTAACAGATTTCTCCTAAGTGCTATACTTTCTGAGTTATGTGCATAAACTCGAAAAACTGTCAAAGTAAACTGTCACTTCCGGCTGTCACATTTCCGTTAAAATCATCTGTAAAAAGCTTAAATATAAATTTTCATCCCGATAAGTTTTGGGGATCTGCATTTCGATTGATCGGGAAATTAGTGACTGCTCAAAACTTGGTTTGAACCTGAAGCGCAACAATCAAGTTCCTGATGTAGTTCTTGCTCTACCTCCTAGTGGTGGTCCTCGGACCAGTATGTGTATAAATCCTTATATATGTAGGCTTGAATTACAAGTGAGAACGGTCTAGCGTTTCTATTCTAGGTAACGTGGGTAAGCACACATCTCGGAAAGGTAATGATCGAGTAATGATTGGTTTCTGGAATGTGAGGACGCTTCTTGACTCAGGGAGTGAGGGACCTCAAAATGCGAAATTTCTTCAACTGGAACGTGAGTTTCTTCGATATAATTTGGACATACTGGGAGTGAGTGAAGTAAGATGGGTTCGACGCGGGAGAGTACCAATCCCCAACGTGTAACACTGTGCTACTCTACTCCGACAAACCCTCCGGCAGTCCCCGTGAATCTGGAGTGGGTCTGCTGTGAACGCCAGCAGCACGCAGAGGCCTAATTTCCTGGCACCCACATGGTGATAGGATCTTATCGGCCAGATTTCAGACCAGAGTACGGCGATGGTCACGATCATACAGTGTTACGCCCCAACGAATCCCTCGACTGAGGATGAAAAAGACAACTTCTACAATCAGCTAAGCGCCGTATTCAACGCAACGCCGAACAGAGATATCGTAATCGTGATAGGGGACTTGAATGCCATGGTAGGCAACGACAATGACAATGGTGAAAGATTTGTTGATTTCTGCAACACCAGCAACCATGTCATAGGAGGCACTATGTTTGAGTCGACCATATGGCGATCAGCCAATGTTTTAGGAGCTGTCTTTTAGCCGTCCGAAACAGACGAGGAGCAACTGTTCAGTTACGTACTGCATCAGTTCAAAGAATCCGCAATATCATCCGAATGCCTAGGTATAACATCGACCGGGTAAAGATCCTCTCAGTACGCAAACAATTAAGGGATCATTTATCGCAAGGAGTGGAAGCAATCAGCAGCTCACTGCCGACAACCATCAGAACATTGGAAGGCTGTGAAAAATGTTTTCACATCTGGAGCGGAAAGTATTGTTGGTAGAAGCCAGGCAAGGCACAGCACGTGGCTTACCGAAGATACCTGTAGGCGGATTGAAGAACGCAAGCTATTTAAAGCTCGTATCCTGGCCTCAGAAGCAGAGAAAGCAGCGAGCAGGTGCGATAGCAGAACCGTTTACAGAATCACCAAAGAGCTGACAGGTGGTCACCGCTCTAGCCAATATCCGATGAAAGGCCTAGATGGTGCCGTACTCGCTTCAGATGAGGAACAGCTCAAAGCGATGGAAGGAGCATTTCTCTACGGTCCTTTAACCGTGTATTCGCCAACGATATGCACCGAAATAAAACGGAGCTGCCGAAAGTAACAATTTCTGTGTGCCGCTCCAACGACATCAGCAAAGCTTTTATATCCTCTTGTAGAGAGAGCTTGGGAGGCAGAAAGTTTCCCCGACAAGTGGAACAAGGGAAGAATTGTCAAGCTCCCTAAAGGGACCACATAAACACCCTGCGGATCATTATTCAACAGTGCGTTGAATTCCGTTCACCACTGCACCTGCTGTTTTGGTACTAATGTCCCTGCGCCGTACTTCGTATGTAGTTGGGTGCACGTTGTACGTTATTTGCGTATCTTTTGGTAACCTTTTAGAAGGTCTTTTGTGGGTCTTTTGGAAGTCTTTTGATGGGTCTTTTAGGGGGGGGGGGGTCTTTAGAGGGTATTTTAGAAGATCTTTTAGAGGTCTTTTGGTGAAATTCTGAGAGTATTCGGGAAGAATTTTGGATGGTCTTTTGTGAGTTTTTTGGTGATAATTTGGGAGTCTGTTGAAGGTCATTTGAGGTTAATTGAGGGGTCATTTGGGAATGTTTTGGGAGATCTTTGGTGAGTGTTTTTCGGGGGTCTTTTCATGGTCTTTTGGTGGTCCTTTGCGAGTCTTATATTTATAACAAGTATAACAAGGAAGTATAACTTCTCTCCATACATACGGAATGTGGACCTAATTCAGGCACCTCTTTAGAATTATCTCTAGCCCAGGTAGGATAATAACTGAGGTATTTTGTTGTTCGGTTGGTATTATGCCATATGCAGATTTGTATGGTTCGCTGCAGCAGCCGGACTTTCGTTTAATTTCTAGTGGTACATATCAAAATTTGTTTGTTCTGTTTTACCAGTACATAGTTTATCTGTACGTCTGTTATTAAGATAATTAAAAAAAAAAAATTAATAACCAATTGATCAAATTGAGAGGGACACGACCAACGCTGGAAATTTTATAAGAAAATGTATGCAGTGGGGTATGCTTGTACACTTGGAAACCGTCACAAGATTTTGTGCATTTATTTCCCATGAGGTCGAAATACCCGAACAGAATTGCACTGTTCTAATTTGAGGCACTTGGCATTCAAGGGGCCTTAAACTGAAAAAACTTTTGTCTCTACGAAAACAGTAAACAAACACAACCAGTTGACATTTTTCTGAATCGTTTTATTTGATAAACAGTTACATTGAATAAAGAAAAACATTAAAAACCTTCGAGGAACATTAGTTTTGCCTTACAGAGTAAAGAGCGAGTCATCAGATCAGAAGGAAATTCGACAAACAGAACAAAACAACAACAAAATTTAATAATAGTATTAATACGAAAAGTTTCGTTATATGTGAAATGTTAATTAAAATAAAAATACAAATTATTTTTAAATGCAATACGGGACAGAGGGAGGGTGGAACACTGGACACAGGACTAAGAAAAGGCAGTGTGTTGTGGTTAGATCAGAAGCTGACCAACGCTACTCAGTACTTGGTGGGCGGTCGATCGCCAAGCGAGAATGTCCTTGCGCGTAGCTGAAAACGCTCGGCCATCCACCGCTGACAGCTTTCGCAGAGACAACTGGGATTTTTGGTCGGTCCCACATGATGACCTGGTTTGCGCACCGTCTGCAGGACTGAACCGAATTTCATCGCCTTCTCCAGGTACTCCGAGGTGTAACCTGAGATCGCCGAGGAGACTGTTGGCGGAAAGTCAAGCTTCTTTTCGGGCGATCGTGCCTCACTGCCACAACGCTTGGCAGGAGAATTCGAAGTGTTGGTGTCCTCCGATACGGAAGATGGAGTTTCTGGGAAATTGTCACGACTTTCACTCTTCCACCGTTGAAGTGACGGACGATAGTAGTGATGTTGAGCGGTGGTGGACATTTGACTGTGAGCTGCAGCCTGTGGACCGAAAAAGTGCAGAAATCCTGGACGATTGAGATTTGCGGAGGCACTCATGCGAGGTGGATAAGTCTGTGCAGCATCAGGAAATGGAGGATGTAGATTAGGAGCAGGTGCACCAACCAACTGATGATACGGATAGAAGAGATCCGATTCGGAGAAGATTTCCGATTCGGATGGCAACGTTTCACATCCACCAGTAGTAGTAATAGTAGTAAGAGCTGCATGGAATGGTGAATTCCTTTGTGAGTTCACCTCGGAAATCGGATGCAGAAAAGTCGGCTGTGTATGACTCCGCATGGGAGTGTATGTGGTAATGGAAGCAGCATCGACAACATCGTTACCTTCGGCGGCTTGCGACCAAAATCTCTCCATTTGTTTGATTCGCAAACGATCCACAGAGTTGTCATAGTCGAAGCTGTCCGATTTGGTCAGACTGCAGCTGACGACATCAGCATCTTCGGTAGTCTCCTTCCACGATGAGTCCTGGTCAATGTGCGACGAGGGAACAGCACTTGAGATGCTACTGCATGTAGCGTCACGCATTGTAGACCGCGACGAATTGGGATAATTGGAACTGAGGCAGCAGTCATCGGTACTTGGATCTTTGCGTAGATATTTGTTGCGCAGATTCTGCAGCTTAACGGCTCGCTGATCGCCAATGTGCTTGCGGAAGAGCAACTGTTTCGATTCGCAGACTTCCTCCGCTGTGCTTGACTTGGTGATAGCGTGACCAAGATTTAACTCCGAACGCAAGGCGCTTGTGGGTGTCTGTGGCTGCTGTTTCTGCTGCTGCTGCTGCTGCTGTGATGGTGCTTCAACGGATGATGGACTTTTCTGCTCTTGACTGAGAATCAGCCGGCGGGGTAAACCCTTCCCGGACACCCGTTTATGACGCAAAACCATTTGCTCTGTATTGAGAACGGTCTGCGGCGTTGAATTCGATTCGATGTCGTGCATATTCGCTTCGGACGACTGCCGCGACGACGAGGAAGACGATGCTGACGACGAATTATTATCGGCATCGGGATCATCTTCGTCGGAACCCGTACAGTAGACATCAATATGCACAGTTCGCGGCGGTTTCTTTTGTGGTTCGCCAGTATTTTTTTGTTGTTGTTGTGTTTGCTGCAACTGCTGGCTGTGGTGTGGAGCTGGCAATGGGGGAATCATCGGCAGAGATGCTGATTTCATGGTCTGAGTTGGTGAAGGCGAATACGAAGGCTGCAAGTGGAAGTGCTACAGTGTACAACAAGTCGTTAGTAAAAAATGCATCCACCTACCGTAAAAGAGTTTGCCTCGTCCACAAACATCGCCGTTGTCGTCATCGTCGGAGGCAGTAACGGAAGGGAATCCATTGCCGTAGTCCGACGATGATGGTCGTGCGATTTTCGTAACTGTTGCTGCGTTTGTCTCCTTCGGTGAGCATCTTCATCATCTTCAATGAATCGTCTGTCTATGTCCATGGGACTTCTTTGACTGGAGTAACACGACTCAAAGTATTTCGTTTCGGTGTCACTTGTCTGAGAGAATGCATCGCGTAGGGCAAGAATTTTTCCAACTGCAGAAAAATTCTTTGATGCTAAGTTCGGATCGTCAACGGACTGGCGGTGGTTGTTGGGTGAGAAAGACACAAGTTGTAGTTAGAAAGAGATACGAGTGGCACATTCGCAACACCAGCGAGTGGAGAAGATAGGGAGATATTAGAAGAAGGTGAATTCGGAGGATTGGATGAAGTCATCAAAATTCTTATTTCCCCTTGGAATATGAACATTTCCGTCGGTGTGACCGTCAGCTTTTCGAGTGATTACTCGTAACTGGCGCACGTGCGTAAAGAAAGTCAAAGCTGTATGACAATTACCTTGAATTAAATTGTGCCATAATGGAAAACTACAAGATGGAACAGAATGACAACTGCAAAAGATAATTCACACAATGAACCAAATTAAAAAAAATACATCGCTTCATAGTACACAAGTTAATAAAAATTGGAATAATAACTTGAGTCGGAGAAAATACTACCTAGAAATGTGCGAAGTAAAGTAAATACATAAACGAAACTGACGACTGTAAAATAATTTATTGGGCCTTTCGGTGAAAGCTTCCCAACTTTACCCTCTGGGATGCGTAAAATTGTCAAGGATGATGGGTAAGATTCCGAAAAAGGCCATCATTGTTAAAGCTCCCGAAAAAAGATATGACTGTAAGGTTCCCAATAGAGGGGATGACTACCGAAAAGGGTGACGATCGTTAATATTCCAAAAAAAGGGTGATCAATAAACTTCATAAAAGGAGATGATCGTTAAGTCTCCAAAGAGGCGAGGACTGTTAAGGTTTGTAAAAAGGAGATTATCGTTAAGTCTCCAAAGAGGCGATGACTGTTAAGGTTTGGAAAAAGGAGATTATCGTTAAGTCTCCAAAGAGGCGATGACTGTTAAGGCTTGGAAAAAGGAGATTATCGTTTCCAAAGAGCAGATGACTGTTAAGCTTCTGAAAAATGAATGATCAATAAATTTACGAAAAAGGAGATGACCGTTAAGCTTCCGGGAAAAAGGTATGATCAACGAGTTTCCGAAAAAGGTCGTTAGGTTGATCGTTAAGTTTGCCAAAGCGGATGACTATGAAGCATCCGAAAATTGTATGATCAATAAGCTTCCAAAAAAAGGGGGATCGTTGTTTTCAACGAGATGACCGTTAAGCTTCCTAATAAATGATGATCTTTAAGATTCCGAAAAAGGGATGATCAACAAACTTCCGAAAAAGGTCGTTAGTTTACGAAAAATGAGATAGATGACCTTTCAATTTCCAAAAGAGGGAATAACCGTTAAGCTTCCGGAAAAAGGTTTGATCAACAAACTGTTAAGCTTCCGAAAAATTGTATCCAAATTGTACGATCATTAAGCTTAAGATCATTACGAACCCAAAAGATGGGATGACCGTTAAATTTTTAAAAAATAGGATGATCCTTAAGTTTTCGCAAAGGGGATGACCGTTAAGCATCCGAAAAAACGGCTAAACTTCCGAAAAAGGGGATGATCGTTAAGCTTCCGAAAAAGGGGATTACTGGTAAGTTTTCAAAAGAGAGGATACCTTTTAAGCTTCCGAAAATGGGGATAATTCTTTAAATTCCGAAAAAGGAGGTGATCGTTAAGCTTCTAAAAAGGGGCGATGATTGTTATGTTTCCAAACCATGGGATGATCGTTAATCTTCCGAAAAAGGGGATTACTGTTAAGCTTCTAAAAAACGGGGTTATTGTTAAGTTTTCAAAAGAGGGGATAACTGTTAAGCTTCCAAAAACAGGGGGTGATTGTTAAGTTTTCAAAAGAGGGGATGACTGTTAAGATTCTGAACAGCGGGATGAGTCTTTAGCTTTCGAAAAAGGGGATGATCGTTCAGTTTCAAAAAGAAATGATCGTTAAGCTTTCGAAAAAGTGATGAACAATAAGATTCAGAAAATGAGGTGATCGTTAAGTTTCCAAAGAGCGGATGATCGTTCAGTTAACAAACTACGGTATGATCGTTAAATTTCCGAAAAAAGGAATGATCGTTAAGCTTACAAAAAATTTGAGAGGCATCTGTGCTTCTATCGTTGTCCAAACTAATAGATAGAATAATTCTGGAACAAATCAAAGGTCATCTTGATTCCACTCTCGATGCCGCACAGGAATGATCCGATGAACATATAAGAACCTTGTAGATCATTATAAAGTGTTTTTCAATATTGTCATGTCTCTATTGAAAACCCTTTAGAACAATGTGTCAAGTTTAGAGGTCCGCTTCACCTCCTCATAATTTCAAATTGGGGTTCGACAAGGCTGTATACTGTCACCACTCTTACTCGCAGTAATGTCCCTATTGAAAACTCAATGCGTCAAGCATAGAGCTCTTGTCTATGGCTGCAGCACTTGGAAGGTGACTACCACAGTCTGCAATATTTCGTTAAGAGGTGTCTTTGCATCATTTTGCAAATCTTCCAGTCAAATCGTATCTTGAAGGAACAACTTTAAATGATAACGGGACAGGAACACGTAGGCATCGTAATACGATAAATGGGTAGCCCTTTACAGTTGAGGAGGAATTACGACAGTTGTGCAGATTGGGACAGAAACACGTATGCATCGAATTTTGATAAGTGGGTAGCCCTAAGCATACTTAGAAATTGACAGTTGAGGAGGAATTGCGGCAGTGGGGGAGTTGGGGAGAGCTGACAACCTAAGATTTAAGTAGGTAGGTAGCTAGAGTCCTCGCCGTCTTAGCAAGGGCCCCTAATAGCGCTTGATTGTGCTGTTTTACCACAGTCCTTAGGAGATCTCATGGAAAGATAGTTGGGTTGGTTATATATAACCTGTAGCATTCACGTTCGATATCAGATCGGTGATGCCTTACTCTGAAAGCTCCTTAAAGTTGGCAAAGAAGGGATTACTCAATATGCGGAGTCGGAAGACCACCAGGCCCGGACATTTGGAAAGATAATGAATAAGAGCTTCTCTCTCATTCATTAACATCCAAGCAACTCCTGCAAAAGGTATTATGATGGATTCCCAGTTTAGCTGCGTGACTACCCACCGTTCAATGGTCGGCAAACACTCTGGAATTACATTTCCGTGATCTGGAGATCAGGTCAGTGGATTTGTTTTTATTATAGGAAGGCCACATCGCGTAGCCGTGGACGTGGTGCAGTTGGATAAGTCATTCCACCTTAACTGTGCTGTGGCGGTAAGGAAGCTGAGAACATATTTCCTGACGAAGCTCAGAGGACAGCAGACTCTCACAGTGCAGTCCATGTCCAGTGTGACGCTCTTATTCGCCAGTATGTCTGTTTTGTCATTGCCGTAAATGTGCATCGGCACCCAAACTATGGTTAAGACTATGCTTTGGCTTATCAAAGCCAGTTCGGCTTGGAACTGTCTGACAAGTTAAGAAGTTTTGCTTCTCGCAATAATGGCTTTGATTGCAGATTGGCTGTCTACGCATAAGCCAATTGTGAGATAGTGCCCTACATGTCTCCTTTATATCAACTGAGCTTTAAATCGTCATGCCTTTCAAGAAATGCATGTTATAAATGTGGAAGTTCGGTTAACTATAAAGGCAGGAGAGAGATCATCATCGGACAATGCAAGATCCTCCATATGGCTGGCATTTGTAATGTAATTTGTGATTTAAATGATTGGCAATGGAACGACCCTAATTCCAAGGAAGTTCCAGGATGTAATATCTCTGGTTTTAGAGACTAAAACTGGACATCAAAAAGTTGCTATTCAACTTAGTCAAGATGATGGGTAAGAACAACTGCAAAGGCTTTGCGCTCCACAGTAAATTAAAGAAGAAGAATAGGAAACATTTCGTTAACACTTCACTTATCGTCCTCCATTGGAAGTTTATATTTCTTCTTGTAAGGCTTCACTCACATTCCACCTAAATCCTTTTCCAACGTACTTCATAGTCAAGAATTCCACTGTTCTCTTCACCACTCTCCGATTGTCGCATGACGTGTTGATGAAGCGAATGTACAAAAGAAAAACAGTCCGCAGAATTACCTTCTCCGGCAAAACGGTATAACATGCCGTCGTATTGAAAACAAACGGATCCGGCTCTTCCGGAATAAACTGATGATAACTGCTGTTCGCTGCTGGTGCTGCACCACCACCACCACCACCACCACCACTGAATGAGGTGTTATTGGATGATGATGATGGCGGCAAGAAATCCGCCACAGCTGACACAACAATATTACAAGTGCTGCGGCAACGAGTTCCATAGTGTACCACCGGAGGAGGTTCATCATCAGCAACACCAGTTGTACTCGTACCGCCTCGTTTTCTCGATTCATGATGTGAGCGATATTTCCTCGATGTATTCGAGCCACTGAAAGCGGAATCACCACCACCATAATCGGGATTTGTCGACGATGTTGTTGAATGGAAACTTTCCTGTTTAACATTTGACGAGTGTTGCTGGTGCTACGTGCAAAGAATGTGAAGAAGATTATTCCGCTCAGACGACGATAACTACTCACAACTAACTCACCTTTAAGGGCGTCGATTGTCTCGTCTTATTGCTGGTGTCATCTTCGCCTTCGTCGTCATCTGAATTCAATGCTGACCATTTGTAAATGACTCGCACCGGATTGACGGCCGGATCACCACCGCTGCTGCTATTGTATTCCTTGCGGACACTTTCGCCAGCTCGAGCGAATTTCAATTGCGCCCGCACTGTCCATTCGGCGGTCAATTCGTGCGGCTGTGGTGGAACATTTGTTCTGCTACGCGGAGGAGGATTATCCTCCATAGCTGGTGGTGGAACATTTTGTTTGTCATCACTCATTTTGGCATTGTGAGTGATGAGGACAAACTTGATGGATATTTTGTGGAGTATTACAACTGTGATGATGTGATCAAAATCACAATGTTGATGATTGGTGGGGATATAAGTTGCCTGTCTTTTTGATAATCAACCCGAAGAGATTTTATTCCCAAACGAGTGACGGGATGAGGCCAACAACACCGCCAACACACACACGCGTTCACATAAAGACACACACACACGTACACATAGTTTTTGTTGTTCTTTTAATTGGCACTTTTTTAATTTTCGTCCGTCCGTACGTCCGTTGATCCAATAAAAACAAACGCACACTTACATATCGTTCTTTTTTTTTAATTCGATTTTTTCTTAATTCACGTCCTTCCGTCCATTTGTCACGACTACCACAGTAGCACAAAAAGAGTATTTTCGGCAGACAATTTTCTAAACTTTCGGACACCCGCCGCCGACGAAATGATTTTCATTTCATTTTTCGATTTTTTTTTTTGTTTCTTTTTTTTTCAATTAAAATATCAATTTGGGTGAATAGCGGATTGTTGAGCGTTTATTGCCGAGGCAAAGAATGTCTTTGACGTGTTATGCTTTCCGCTTTGGGCATCACCTCTTCATCATCATAACATCACAATGTTGCTGGTACAGTGCTACCCCGCCAATTTTAAGTCATCATAAAAGTGAAACCATTTTTCAAATCTTCATTTCACATTGAATTTAGTTTTTCAAAACGAAAATAGAGAGAAGAATTTTTTCTCAAAAGTTTTTCTTTTTCGTTATCTTTTTTGTTTTTTTTTTAGCACGATCACTTTTTCGTCACATATCGGCGGGCGAGGTGGGTATTTCTGCTGCTGCGAGAATTCAAATTATAAATAAAATCGACCGAATTACCTTTCACAATGTGATGAACAATAGGTAGGTAGGTAGGTACACTGCGGATCATAAGATTAGAAGCAGGCAATTTTGAAAAGTAAAAATGATCTTTCTCCCATTATATGGCAGTGAGAGAAAAAAAAACAAAATGGCGAAAAAACAGTGGTTCATGTTGAATGTGGTGAATTCCAAAATTTTAAGAGAACAGGCTTACGGTAGTTTTATCAAACTTTAACCTAACGAGTTCTTTTTTGTACCTTTTACCTTTTTACTAATATTATAAAGAGGTAATGTTGTTTTGTGTAGGAGGAAATCTCCGAAACTACCGACCCTTTTTTAAAAAAAATTATTTCGTCAATGTTTAGAATGGACTTTCAGGGTGAACATAGGCTATATATTATCCCGTTTCAATAAAGGGGCCTTTCGTGGCAAGCAATTTTGTAACAAAATAAATTAAATCGACGAAAAAACGGTCGGTCATCATAATGACTGCGTTGTGTGCTGCATTGTTCGCTGCGCTAATTTCTGTGCTGTACGAACATCACGCCATACAGCGGCACCATAATGACTATGTACTATCTGCTGCGCTGATTTGTAAGTACTGTAATCTAAAGGGTGATCAGATTGGAGGTACTTTTTCCAATAGGATTTTTTTGACATGTAACGCGTGACTACTGTCAAACTAAATACATAATATCCAGTATTCATTGACATTTCATCATGAAAACACTAACGCCTCAACAACGTTTACAAATCGTACAATTGTATCACGAAAATCGACACTCTGTGAAAAGTGTTCATCGCGCGCTCAGGCCAACTTATGGTGTACATAATCGTCCTACCGAACGCACTATTCGGCATACCATCGGCAAACTTGAGAATACTTTTACATTATTGGAAAATACTCGACCGATTAGACCACGTTCAGCCCGAAATGAAGAGAATATTGCAGCTGTAGGTGAGAGTTTTGCCGAAAACCCGAAAGAATCGATTCGGCGTCGTTCTCAACAACTTGGCCTATCTTATTATATATGCATCGAAACACGCCACACAGTCGTTTAATATTTGGTAATAATCGCCAAAATATCTGTTTTTGAGGTCCGAGCTTTTTTCCACGCGCCACACGCGACTCGCGACACGCGTCAAAAGCGGGATATTAAAATGGGCCCCTAACATTGAGCCGCTTACAACACTTCAGCCGTTGAGGTCGTGGGGAAGTGGTTAATGGCGCGATTTCAACCATCACATGTGCTACACGCATAACGTGACAAGCATCATACTGGGAATATAAAAAATGCTTTTTTGGATTTATACACCCACAAAATTTCAGCTCTCTAGGTCGTGTGGAAGTTGATTAAAAAGGACCTCAAAGAACTCGAAAAAAAAATTTAACCAATCACACGCGACACGCGGCATACTCGGAATATAACAAATGCTATTTTGGATTTATTGCACAAGAAGAGCAAAGCTTATATTCAGAGGATATGAAAATTTTTCAGAAAACGTGTGTCCATTTGTACGTTTCTTTGCCGGGTCGTATATTTCGGCTTCTACCAGTCAAAATTTGATAAGACTTGTTTTAAAACAATTGGTTAGCGATCGGCTTGCGATAGCGTAAATATTTTATGCATAGGGGTTACTATCCCTGAGAAAAGTGAAAAAATACAAAATCTACGCAATGCTATCGGTTTTTTTAAGCCTGAACGTTTGCAATGTAAAATGTGGTTTTTTCAGTCTATTTCAGAAATCGCTGAAATGACTAAATGGCCTATCGCTTATGAATGAAAGACCTACATTTTACGTTGCATACTATTAGGCTTCTAAGATAAATTAGTCTTTAGACTGAATTACAACTAAATGTACATACACGGGTGTGTGTAGTCACTCGCATAGCAGAATACATTAGCTCGTGTGTCTATAGTAGTGGAAAGTTTTTGGTAGGAACTCGTATATCTCGTCTTCTACCAGTCAGAATTTATTGGGACTTGTTTTAAAACAATTCAGACGCGTGTGGCGTATACATACGGCTGGTACAGTGTACTAGTACCCTCAAGAGGTGGATGTGCCTGTTATGGAGCGGCCAGCTCGAAGCTCGAACCTCTATCTGAACCTCGAACTGAAAAAAAGAGTTCGAGCAAGATATATTGCTCTAACGAGTGTCCAGGAGCTGCAACAGGCGAGCACAGAGGAATGTGAGGCGATACCTTAAGAATTGGTGAAATAAATGAAACATGTAATGGAATGTTCATGTGGCAGTGAGACAAAGCACCGGTCGAAGTATCGCAAATATCGAAGCCATAGGTGCTTTGGTTCAAAATGACCCAAATCAGTCGATTCCAAGCCGTTCACAGGAATTGGGAATTTCTCAGTCCACATTGTGGTGAATTTTGCGTAAAGATCTTATCCTACATCCTTACAAGATCAAATTAACTCAAGAAAAATATCGCCATGTTACGGCCAATTGAGTTCGCTATCGTGCCATGTTGAAAGACTATTTCTGGCCAGAGTTGGATAGATTTGACATCAGTGATATTTGGATTCAACAAGATGGTGCCGTGCCACATGCCACACAGCTGGTAAAACAATTGTTCTATTGAAGGGGAAGTTCGGTAATCATGGCAATGGTCTGTTCTAATGGATTTACGTTAATTTGTTGGTTTATGTTAACAAGCCAATAACGTAATAAGAGATCAGAAACAATATCGAACGAGGGAATTGCCAACTTTCCGGCCAATATGTGTCGAAGAGTGGTGGAAAATTAGCTCCAAAGAATCGATCACTGCAAACGTGCTAGCTGTGGTCATATGAACGAGATCGAATTCCATACTGAAATATAACATGTGCACTACAGCCCGATATCTCAATTTCAATTCCTCGTTTTTTTTAAATACAAAATTGTTATGTCCTTATTGAAAAACCCTTAACAACCGGAGAAATACCAATTTTATCCCGCAAAATGATGTGCTTCTAATCTAGTGAACCGCAGTGTATGTCGATAGGGTACACAAAACCAACAACAAACTGAATTTAATTCACACACTGCACTGCACTGCAAACAAACGAATCAACGAATAACGAACCGCCGCCGACCGATCGATCGCACGCACAAAAATTACTTTTTTCTTTCTCTTAAAAATGTGTAACACACCGCAGAATCAAAGATAAAGGAAAATCTATTTTCGTGCTGGTTGTGGTAAAATAAAAATATCCACTGCTGACACTCGTATATATTTAAACATTTGATTTAATTTTGTAAAATAAAATTTATAATTAACGAGCAAAAGGGCAAAAGCACTCAGCAGCACAACACGATTGCTATTTCGGTCGATAATGCAGGAAACTTTTCATTGAAAAATTCCTCTCTTCAATTTGCTAGGCCGGGCAGCAGGCAGGCAGGCAGTGCGATTGATTGATTTTTTGTGATTTAAAGGAAAAACAATGCTCTTCTTTTTTAAAAAAAAAAAAAACTAAAATAAAATATTTAGTGAGGTTTTTTGATGTCGCTATGACTGTTTTGAAAAATCGCCAAAGACGTTGTTACGCAATTTCAAAATATGTATACGTCCTCTTATTTACATTCGAAAAAATTCACAAAAATATTACAATTTAGTAAAAGGTGTTTCGTGTTCATTAATCGAACTTTTTTTTTTATTACCAACGAACGAACGCGCCACACCGAACCGATCGACTCACACTGCGGTAATACAACAAGTGATCGAGTAGAATTTTGACAAAACCTCAAAAAAATCATAAAAATTGAATTCCCCAGTCTCTTCCCCACCATGCCGATCATTAGAGGAAAATCTTTTCTTAAAAGAGAAATATTCTCTGTCAGAGGTGGGCAGGTTGTGGCTGTGGGCAGTGCAGCCAATTTTCAAAAAGCGAATTGAAAAAGGAAGTAGAATCCGAAAAAGTGAAGTGATACAAAAGGTGCTGTAAAATAAATTCAAATTTTAACATTTACCATTATAACACCTTGATAAAGCAGCATTATGCCAACTAGGCAAATTGACATTACCATTCTGAGAAGTTCAAAATTAAAAAAAATTTATAATTTGGCCTTACGACGCTTATGTCACTGCACCGATACAAAAAACGCTAGAACTTAAGTTAGAAAAAAAAAACATTTCTTCAATTTTGAATTAACATATTATAGGAACATTTATTTCATTCTTTTCCTGTCCTCTTATTCGTCCAAGAACTAAGAAGAGACCACACTGGTCGAATTCAGATTTGGGACAAATTAGAAACAGCTGTTGAAAACTGTTCAACTATCACAAGAGTGGAGACCGACTGCGATGCCTACAAAGCACCCCTCAAAGTATATAAAAAATATTAAGGAGTGTCAAGCGTTTATCTTGCAGACTCTTCTGGGGAAAAATAGAAGAATCTTCTGAGTTAAGAAAAACACTCTCAACTAATCCTACAATGTCTCTAGCTGTTTGAAGAAAGCAGATGGTTTGCAGACTACCTCAAGCAAGGAATTGCTCAATCTGCTTTTAGACACCCACTTTCCAGGTAGCTCCAATGTTATCAGTAACGTTGGCCTAAACAGGTCAAAACAGTTACTTAACTATCTCCCAAGATTTTATAAATAAAGACAAATTGCTTTGGGCACTGCATAGACTCAAACCGTTAAAATCTGCAGAACCAGGCGGCATAATTCCAGCAGTTATCGCTTTATCCACCTCAAGTGAAATAGCCAGTTGCATACCACCTCTCCTTAAATTCAGCCACAATACTCATGGCGCTCTAAATGCTCATCAGTTTACCCTCAAGCCTATCTTCGAACGTACAGTTAAGTTCAGGGATTCGTTCTTCATTCGTACAACACGTATGTGGAATGCTTCACTTGGCGAATTGATTAATATTCTGCTAACATGCCGGATTATTAATTCAAAACTGGGTGGGATGTCTACTAGAAGATCTGTCTGCAGAGGAACCTCGCAAGGTGGAGTCCCAACCCCCTTCTAAGGAAGCTGTTTATATACCTGAAAATGGAGGGCTGTTGAGTGATCTCTTATGCGGATGACGCTGCTATTGCTGTCTCAGTAAAGCACCTTCAATATACTCCTACAAAATGCTCTCGAAACGTTAACAAAATATCTGAACTTGTCCCCTTCACAAGGAAATACAAAATCCAGCATGTAGACCATCCCTGTTATCCATGTTATTCTGAATAGAAATCTAAGCTGTAAGCCAAAAATACAAGAAAGAGCTCGTTAAGCTACACTGGAACTCTTCTATCGCAAAAAGGCCATTGGAAACAAATGGGGTATTTAATCCCATATCACTCATTATATACAGCGGTAGTAAGACCTACACTTCTATTAAGTTTGGCTGTATGGTGGACCATTACCATTACTGGCCTAAGTGTTTCGGCCTTTCCACCGACCTAATAACAAAAACAAACTTACAGTTTGTCTGTATTGATACTAAATCAGATGATCGAGATGTTACCTTTACCAACATAAACATTTTGTAGTCGGCAATGTATGTTCGTATCATTAAAATCGCAATTAAGGTTAACATAATCAGCCTCAGCGGACTGAGAATTAAGGCTAAGGGTCCATGCTTACTTTAAAGGGCAAAAATTTATTCTTTTTCGCTTCGCTGTATTATTAAATATTTTTTTGCTTTGTTAGCAGCTTTATTTTTACACCGAATATATGATTTAATACTTCGGTTTTAATAAAGTTAAGTTTTTTGCTTTTTTTCAAAGTGATGTGGTAGATCAGAAAAAGGGAAGTAAAACCAATTCGATAGAAATAAAAGTTGCACCACTGGCTGTGGGCCAAATCCAGACCATTTTCTAAAAGCGGATAATCAAAGAGAGCGCCATCCTGTATTTAAGAGAGAGTTTGATAGTTTCTCTTTGCCGAATTTTCATTTTATATCATTTCATGTAGAAAGCGCTGAAGATGAAGACTATCGCCGAGTGAAATATTGATTTTCTCTACATCACCAAACGCTTTTCTATTTTTTTTCATTGCAAAAAGCGAGCGAGAATGTAGTAAGGTAACTTTTTAGGTCAACACGTGCGGGTGTGAAGAAATTTTGAAAACAAGACAACAAAACTGAAAAATTTTAACGAGAAAATGAAAATGTTTTTCAATAGAAAGCTGTTATTTATGCAGATGTAGATGAACTCCTTCAGCGACTTGCTAAAGTGCGGAAGAACTATGTCCAGGGCAACGCGGTCATCATGGCAAGAGTGGAGTTCGAACGTATATGCTATGTGATATAATCCAAAACGGGTTAAGCATTTTGTACCAAATTAATTCGGAAATTACAGGATTCGGAATTAAGGGAGGAAAGGAGGAGATGACTATGCACAATATGTCTTGAATGTCAGCGGATCATGCATACCCGGAAACACATCCCGCTTGTAGAGCCAACTATGATGGTATTGATATTTGACATCAACTGAAAAACCACCTTAACTTCACCCACTCTAGCAGGAAAGCATGCATCCTTCTACGCAAACTAGGAAGAAGTTCCTGCATAAAGTGGCTAGCCGCATTGTAGACGTCTACCTGCCCCCGCGCATATAATCATAACCAAATGTGCACTGAGGAACCTCAAGAGCAACACCCTACAAACATCACAGTTTTCGAGTAATTTTACAACAAAAGAGGTCAGTACTGCTCCCACCGCAGTAAAAACAGAGAAAGTGGCGGGGTTTGATGGTATGCATCCAGAGTTTCTTGTGCAAAGCGGTAAAAACAAGACGGTGGCTAGCAGGATTCTGCAGCAATATACTAGAAACAGGTACAATCGCAACTGCATTCAAGCGAACGAAAATCATTGACTGGTAAACCTAACGACCAACCGTATAGCTATCGTTCTATAGCGCTTCTAATCACTTACTAAAAACTCCTCGAACGCCTTATCTACAATCGGGTAAATCCTGCCATTAATGTAATCATACCCATCGAATAGGCTGGTTTCTTTTGTCACCTTAATCGCTGCATATGATACTGTTTGGAAGGTTAGACTCATATTTAAGCTTCTGAAAGTAGTTCCCTCTGCATAAGGACATCGCGCCCTATACACAACCTACTCTCAAACCGCTTTCTTCAACTTTTCATTAATGATGAGAAAGGCAGAGTCAGAAAGCAAAATAATGGGCTTCCCCAGGGCTCCGTCCTGGCCCCTCTGCTTTTCAACCTGTACATTAGTGATATCCCTGCCGACCAAATTTGGATACGCAGATGATCTGGCAATAGCTACGCAGGATAAGGACATAACCAACACAGAGAGGTAGATCTGGAGTTACTCAACATATACTTCCGACAATGGAGACTGTGTCCCGGCCCTCCTCGAGCTAGTACGCACGATTGAGTTCTCGCTTAGCTATTAACAATACACCCTTGCCACCTTCCTCAACATAGAAGGAGCTTGCAAAAATGTTCACATTAACGCCATCCAGGATGCTCTCAACTTCTAAAACAATGGATCATCGCCATGCTAGTTAGCAGGGAAGTCCGTGTAAATCCGGGTAGTATTAACGAATAAGTCGACAGAGGCAAAGGGGGGGGGGGGGTGGTAGCGCCACAAACCAAATATCACCAAAGGGTGTATTTTGGCTTCTGTTCCTCCTATTTCCTCTTCAAAATTATTGCGGGAATACCATCAGGCCCAGCAGATTTATGAATGTTGAGATCATTTAATACTCTAGCCACTTGACGAGTACGAAAGTAAATCTGTCCCATAGCTTAATGGTAGCTTTGAGCTAGCTGCGAAATGTGAAGCAAGCAGATTGGCCTTGTCTATTGAGCTGACAGTTGGAACGTCATTGTTAATGAGCGTTGGAATTGAAGACGAGACAGTTTTTTTTAATTTGTTTCACGAATTACCAAAAATTTTTACTTTCTTTGGGACATTGAACTTCGCGTGCCCGCGGCTGGCTGGCTGGCTGCCTGGTGGGCAGAATCTTGTGATCAATATTTAACACGGTTCCAAAAGCCCAATTTTATTGAAATTTTGCACACATGTATATTTCCGGTGACAATACTTTCTATTAAAATTTGAGTGTAATCGGGCCGCGGGATCGGGGGGCTCCCATACAAATTTTTTTCTCATTTCATACTATTATGACTGTGTTCTGTGTGCGTTGTGCACTGTGAGCTGTGGGTAGCGCTGCTTGCTTTACGATTGGGGTTGTTATGTTGTTGGGATGCAGTGCTTCGTATGTTTTTTTTTATTTCAGCACTAATAGTGGAATTCAGTATACTTTTGGTTATTAGAGAATTTACCATGGGGGATATGGTGAAAAAATTTGGTTGGTATAGGGGTGCAATAATTCCAACATGCCGGTGCGCATTGAGAGGATATTGCCTTTGTAATTGATAGTGTGGCCGAAGATCCAAATTTATCGGTAAACGGAGCGCTTTCCATCTACTACGCGGACATGTATAAAATCCAGTTGTTACAGGAATTAAAGCCCCGAGACATCATATGCGTCATTCTTTCGCCGAGCAGTTGGAAACTGACCCGTTTGGCGATAAGTCAATTTCGAGAAATGGACCCGTCAATTGGCCTCCAAGGTCGTGCGATTTCACACCTCTCGATTATTTCCTGTGGGGCTACATGAAGTCACTGAATTATTTTGATAAACCAGCAACAATTGTCGCATTTTTCGTGTTATTTGTGCCATACGGCCAGTAGTGCTTGAAAAAGTGGCCTAAAATTGAACGTCCAGAATGAGCTGTCTAAGAACAACCTCAGATCCATATGTTCGAATTCATTTTAATGCCATGTAATGATCTTTCGAATGAACAAAACAATTTCATTAAAATTGAACTTTTTGTGTTATTTTTTACAATCTCATGTTCTATCAGGCTTAAAAAACACCCATTACAAGATTGCCAATTCTGATTACTTAACGAACTGTTCTTTTATGGTTCTCCTTATGCATTTTTATGGTCCATTAAAGGCATTTTGTTTAATCAAAAATCGAAACTAGGTGATTCAGGAAAAAAAAGGAAGACCCACTGCACTCAACCGTACGGTGGTAGGGAGGTCGTATAAAGAATGCTTAAACAATAAGTCAGAACACACTCAAGCTTATTACACAAAATGCACAAGTATCTATATACAATAAATGAGAATTTCTGTTGGTTTATTCATGCCGCAGTCGCATCAGACAGACACGAGTGCTGATGACAGGGGGCGGGGATGCGCCAGTCAGGATCCTCCACTGCAACCGAAAAAAGAAATTCCCTCCCTTTGTCTCTCCGACGTAACGCAACAATGAGAACCAAGAATTACAGAACGACACATAAATCTTTTCATCACATACCAACAAAAAATGCAAACAAAAACAGAAGTGCGGTCGGTGGTGGATAAGAAATAAAAATCTGAAAAACATAAAAATTCAACGGAGAGATATAAAAGAATTTTCCAACGCTTCAGATGCGGCCGTAGTTTTTTTTTTGTAGAACCATTTTTACTCCACGTTTTGGGGGGCCGGCTGTGCGTCCCATTTGTTTTTATGTTTTTTTTTTTTTAATTCGTTCCGTCTGATGAATTTACAAAAAGCTTACATGAGCACCAGCTGGTTAAATAATAACCTCAGTAAAATTTATATTTCCTTAAAAAACTAAAAAGGGAATGTACAAAGATCCGGACGACAAAAAAACTCCTCCCAAATTGGGAGGATAGAAACCCAACAGATGGGAATCGGTTTTTGAACTCCTGAGTGACGGAATTGGGTTGAGCGCACAATTTACAAACACGCTCGACACACTAAAGAGGCTAAGAATATATGCAATTCGTATCGTGTAGATCAGAGAACAAAAGTTGGAATACCAAAATAAAAAAAAATATCGGCGATGACACTTGTGCGACGCAGCTGACCGACCGACTGCCTTCGAATTGGAGCAACCTGCAGTACAGCACCCATAAGCTGAATCATGCCCATCATCAATGCCGCCGTCGTCATCTTTAGTATCATCATCGTCATCTTCCTCTTTATCATCATCGTCAACCCCTTCCTCATATCGGCATCCTCCTATCTTCCTCTTCAGCAGCAATTGCTTGATGATGACACAATTATTCGCGAGCTGATGATGAAGGAATCAACAATCAAAGCGGGAAGATGGAATTATTATTCTTCTTCAGTCGGAGAATTAGATTTAAATGTAAAAGAATCTCTTGGCTTAGCCATTCGTCGTCGCACTGTGGGCTCAAGTGCACTTAGTTTGCTTACAATTGTAGAACTTAAATTTCTATTGCAGGATATCATGTCATGATGTAAAACAAACGTCAAAAAACTGTCAAAAAATTTACCACTGACGTTAGTTGTTGACGCCACATATCGACTGTTGAAGGGAAATAAAGGTCTTCAGTGTTATTTGGCATTGGTTGGGTATGCTATCCCATATCCCATTTGGCATACCATATTACACTTTGAAACCTAAAAAACTTCGTTTTTCGGGTACAAACTTTTATGTATACATCGAAACACGCCAGACAGTCACAGTTATTTGGTAATAATCGTCAAAATATCTGTTTTTGAGGTCGGGTCGGGCCTATTTCAAAGTATTTTCTTTTTTCCAAGCATTGCACGCGCAATACGCGACACGCGGGTTATCCAAATTGGCCCTGACATTGAGCTGCTCACAAAATTTCAGCCCTCTAGGTCGTGCGAAAGGTGGTTAAAAAGGACATCAAAAAACGATAAAATGGCGGCATTTCCAACCATCACACGCGCCACTTGCGAAATGGAACACACGTCACATGCGGAACATAAAATACAAAAAAAAAATGCCATTTGAGACTTAGACACTCTCTATAGGTCGTGTGGAAGGTGGTTAAAGGAGACCTCAAAGTAGTAGAAAATACAGACAATAAGGGGTCAAGTTAAATAAACGTTTTTAAAAAGCTCTCGATGGGAAATGCTAGAGAAACTATTACCGTAAAGGACTCCAAAGCCACCGACACTATAAAGGAGTTGGATACCATGGTAGACGCTGTAAAAAGCGCCATTAATACCTCCTTTGAAGCTGTTTATGTAAAAAAAAAAAAACCCTGCCCAATGACAGACACTAATCTCTATAAAAGGCGTATTGTGTCCAGGGTGCTAACTAACGTGCTAACTAACGGGTACGTACCACTTCTCTAATAAAGACGTGAGTACGTCCTTAGTTTGTATGCACTCTTAAACTGCTCAGTTTGTTAACATCAGGCATAAATCGCTATCTTGGAAGCGCACAACCTTACATTAGCACTCCAGGCCGGGTCTTTTTCTTTCCTATAGAAATCTAATTACTCTAATTAGTCTTTTATACTGTCTATGCCCGATGTATAGAAAAAGGTTGCTTTGCTCAATAAGTTGGATATGAAAGTAGAACTATTGTAGCTAAACCAGTTTGTCGGCAGTCTCGACGGTACTGACATTATAGAGTTTAGAGTTTTAAACGATCTCAACACTTACAAATCCGCTGGGTGAGATGGTATTTCCCTATAAATTCTGAAAAGGAGTTCTTCCAAGCTGGCATTACTATTGCTTAAGTTTTCCATCTATCCTATTATTCTGGACTCTTCCCGAGATCTTGGAAAACAGCCTTTGTCCAGTCCATACACAAAAAAGGCGAGCCGTAGTCTCCTTCTTCGTACCCACCCATAGCACTTACATCCATTCTTTCCAATGTCATGGAAACGCTGATAAATTTTCAGCTGATGAAATATCTTGCCTTAGTGACCGGCAGTACGGATTTCGTGGGCAACGTTCTACTGGTGATCTGATGGTGTATCTCACCGAACAGTGGAACCGGTCTTTGCATCAATTTGGAGAAAGCAAAGCTGTTGCACTCGATATTTCTAAGACATTTGACAGAGTTTGGCATCAAGCACTTTTGTCCAAAATGCGTGCTTATGGAGTCGATGATAAACTGCTTCACTGGCTTATAAGCTATCTTTAGGCCGCTCGATTCAATTTGTATTGGACGGTTTCAAGTCTAAAGTACATAACTTAAATGCTGGCGTTCCACAGGGCTCTGTTTTGTCCCCAACACTATTTCTCATTTTTATTAATAATCTCTTATCTGTGATTTCTAATCCAATTCACTCTTTCGCTGACTCTCTTACTCTCACTCTCTCTCAGACTCTTATATAAGTTTGAGGAACGTCCCTCCGCTTCTCATGTGGAGCTCAAACAACTACGTATGTTAAATTCTGACCTAGACAGTAGATTAAAATGGGGAGAAAAATCAAAATCCAATGCTGTCTCCAGTCGTCTAAGCGAATCCTAAATCTAATGCCATTATCCATGAATGACACTTGCATCGAGGAAACTGAAAATTTCGCAATTCTCGGTATGTGCCTTAACGACAAGCTTCGTTGGAATGACCACATATTTACTGTCGCCAAAAATGCTGCGAAATGTTTAGGTTTTCTAGCCCGGTGCAAGAAATATTTCTCTCCCTCTGATCTGGCTACTATATACAAGGCTTATATTCGCTCTTACATATGGAACCATCCGAGACTTTGTTGCTGAGCAAAAAGCACTATGGGCTCAGGCCTCTTAGCCGCGTTAGAGAAGAAAGTCTTACGCAGAATACTGGCCCCATATGTAAGAAATGACGATTCCGGGGACTGAGATCTGCGAGCGTTACCACCATGTTGTCATCCTGAAGAGAATCAAGCTCGGTAGGCTCCTGTTGACAGCAGAGCTAGCTCGCATGAGCCAAAAGAATTCGGCTTTGAAAGGAAGAATTTATTGGCCACTATATATCGTGGCAGATCAATCTTGTGCGGGAAGGATGGCGTGATCAGGATGCATAGAGTTTAGCAATGTCTAACTGATTAAAATCGGCTAGCAATCGGGACCAGTGAATACGACATCTGAGGTGGATATTGGCGCCGAACCCTTAAGGGTTTTTAAAGATTTAAATTCAAGTTTTTGGCGTGATTGCTGAAGTGGTTAGTGCGTTTGACAGAACAAAACATGACTGTCACATCTCTCCTAAATGTCTAACAAACATTCGATATAATGAAAAGTTTTTCAATTTGACTTTCGGATACCGATTTAAATTTTAGGCCCCATCCTTTTGTGTGTAAAAATATAACACAACACGGATGGTCGCGAGAAGCTAGGTCCTAGACCAAAACTATTATTTAAAGTATGAAATATCCTATATTACCTCTTGTCAACTGAGATACTGGAAGTCAATTGAACTGTCAAACCAGTGATTCTCTCTCTTTTTGAAGAGAACGTAAGTAAATCGTGAGTAAATGTGTATTGAAGCCGGAACCATTTTAAGAACTATACATGTTTACAGGACAAATTTAAACAATTATTACTTTTTCATATTTTATTACTAATCCTTATACTCTCGTGAGTCGTCTCCACTTTATCTCGCAAATGCTTACTTGCCCCACAGTGCAACAAATGCAATTTGTAATTTCACAAATCGAAACTGCACACCTGGCAAAATGTCTTCTATTTATACAGAAAGAAATTAGTGCAGTAGCCCTGCATGGCATGGCACGATGAGAGGGAGAAGATAGACAGACAAAGAAATTTCTCAGTGTACGCCAAATGGAACACTTCTACGGAATTAATGTCGCTGCAAGTTTTAATGAGCCGTAACTGCATTCAGCGTGCGTGTAATTCTTAGTGCTCGAGATAAAATTGAAATTTTGAGCGCATATCCAAGAACATCCAACTAAGTACATAGCTATTCAACAAAATATACAAAAATCAATAGCAGACGACTCACCTCTTGCAAAGCTTTTTTATCTGGAACCTTATTGTTCTGTAAAGTTCGTATCACATTTTTCGCTCCATCGACAACGGCCGCTTCGATACGCAGACGATGTCGCAACTCTTCGATGCGTTCCTCGAGTGATGTCTCCAGTCGCTGAGGCCGACCGTCGATGAAGCTGGCCAAACAGCCAGCCAGACCGCCGCCATTCTCATCAGCTGCTGCAGCAGCCGCCGCCGCTGAAATCTTGAACATGTGTTCCTTATTCTGCTTCACCTTGAGGATGCGCAATCGAAGGAATTCAATTTTGGCCTTGGAATCGGCCAACATTTGCTGTGCCTCCGCCAGCAGTTTCTTATCACGACCATGGTGGCCACTCGATATCGATTGGATCATATTTTCGGCACCATTTTTCACCTTCATCTCGATATTGAGCTGTTTCTCCAGTGACATGAGCATTTTATCGTTTGCTGTCAGCTGTTCACCATTACCGCCGGCCATTCCCATGCTGTTTCCACCGCCGAGCATGCCACTTGTTGCTGAAAGTGACGATGACAGGATGTCTGCAAAGAGAAGCAAAAGAACAATAGAAAAAAGTTTGGATCGAGGGATATATATATACTATGGACATTGCGGATATTACAATTTCTGTAAATGAATAGTCTTTGGTTTAGTGAGGTCAGTGATGCCTTAAATTAACTACGTCACAAGCCCTACAAATAGCACATTAGATATACACTAAAATCCAGTCATTATAATACAAAACCCATATACACAATTTGTGATGTGCAACTCATATACGAGAATAGGGCTATGGGCTACAGGGCTACCGAAAAATCACTCATGGTTATGAGTTCTATTCTCGTATTTGCTTTAAACGTATAGAAATTATATTGCTACCGACGAAAATAAAAATAATAATAACACCCATCTATTTATTGTGTATTAACTGTTAGGTGCCCCTTTGCATACTTTGCTTTGAGTCGATATTGGATGAGGGAAAATCGTTTTATATAATTACCTTAAAAAACACAAGTTTTTGTCTTGACACAATTTGTGTATGAGAATTGAACTCATAACAATGCGATCTGTCGGTAGCCCTGTAGCCCATAGTGCTATTCTCGTATATGGGTTGCGCATCGTAAATTGTGTATATCTTTATATATAAAACTGATTGTGCGTTTGTTGGTAATCGTGCAACGCCTAAACCACTGGACGTTTTGAAACCATATTCATATCACATGTTTGTTTGGTGCTCCGATAAGTTTATGCTTATTTTGGAACCGTTAGGTGGCGCTGAAATCGAGACATCATCACTTATCGAATACATATTCATATTAAATCTTCGTTTGGTGCTTCGATAAGTTCATGTTTTTGTTTTACAACGCAGGTGGCGTTGGAGTAGAGATATTTACGAAAATGTGGTTTGACCTTTGGGGTGTTGGTGCATATCATTGTTTTCGCATCGCGCCTTAACCACTGGACATATTAAAGCCATATTCACACCGTATGTTCGATTGGTGCTTCTGAATGTTTATATTTTTTTTTTAGCTCTTGTTGAGATATTCTTGAAAATGTCGTTCTGCACATATATCTAACCTCATCACGCCCAAACCACCGAACGCATCGAAGCCATATTCACACCATAAGTTCGTTTGGTGCTCCTATAAGTTCATCTTTTTTTTGACTCGGTAGGTGGCGCTGGAGTTGAGGTATTCTTGAAAATTTCCTTCTGCATATATATCTAACCTCATCACATCTAAACCACTGGAGGTATCGAAGCCATATTCAAATCATAATTTCGTTTGGTGCTCCTATAAATTCATCATTTTTTTTGACTCGTTAGATGGCGCTGGATTGAAGATATTATTGAATATGTGTGTGAGAGCATCACACCTCAACCACTGGACATATTCAAGCTAAATTTACATCATATGTTCGGTTTGTGACCCTAAATGTTTATCTCTTTTTTGAGTCCGGTAGATGGCGTAAAAGTCGAGATATTCACGAAAATATCGTTAGTTTGGTTATTGGTTATTTTATTTTAAAAACAGTGTATTTCATGATCAGAGGCTATAGGAAATGTAAAATGTTAATATCAGCCACCGCGGTGGTAAAGAGAAGACGAGGGTTCATGTGAGCGGGTACTGAAACGCCCGGAAACAGCTAGTTAGTTCTGTATTTCTATGACTCGGTCATATTGTATGACTATTGTGCTATTTTGTACGGTTTGTGACTGAATTTTATTGTATGGCTAATGTGTTCTTTGTACGGTTTCTGGCGGAGTTTATTTATATTAACTTAACTTCGTTACAAAAGCATACATAACTATTGACTACCATTCTCAGCCACTGCGATCTTGTCACAAAAACTGGTGTAATAACCCTTAAAGGTTAAATGGAAGAAATGCATTGTGCTTAGAGGTGATTATGTTGAGAAATTAAAGCATTTTGTAAACATCCTAATCTTTTTGGGTTAGACCGGGAACTTTAAAATACACCCTCGTACATTACCATAAAATTGACTGACTTTTTTTATGTGACTTTTGTAACAAACGTTCAAGCTTCAATTTAAATTCGATTCGATTGCATTATATCCACTTTTTGCATGAATGGAATACAAGCAGTAAACATAGTGATAGATAGATAGAGTGACTACAATCGCACAACGATAACTTTTTAGACAATCAAGCTATTGTTAAATGTCCTACTCGTCGATGAAGATACAATATCTACAATATTCAAGTGAATTTCAGATGTCATCGTCATCATTATCATCGAATCGTGCCACAAAGAAGCTGTCGAAGGCATAAAAGTTGTCCTACACAAACTACCCAGAGTGTAGTTTACTATAACCAGCTCAACGACGTCAAGGCAATGAGTGGAATGCTTCGAGCAGCCCCAGAAATGCACTCTGGAGTCTATTTCAATTCCCGTCTTATTCTTCATTCATTCATAGATACTCGTAGGTACTCGTATCATTTGTGCGAGATTTGATCTTTTATTCATTCATCAGAGAACAACCACACTAATGGTACACTAATGCAAATTTGTATGTGTATGTGTGACTATTGTAGGAGGAAGTTATCATAGTTGGCTCTTCAGCCGGGGCAAAGTTATCAATTTGATTTAATTTTAAGAACAACAATTCATTTCAGTAATTCATCATCAAATGTGAGTCCGGCTTCCACCATAAAGTCACGCCACCAGTCCTTATTTCAAGCCGATGCTAACCCGATGCTAGAGTAGTAAGTACCCTATAATTTGCATTCAAAGCAACTTACGCATTTACATCAACCCATGTGTATCAACTTCACCTCTTATGTCATTCCATTGTGGTCAGTGATAATCGCATTAAGAAGTAACTGCGATATTTCCATCCATTTCAGTCATTCATCCTTCACTTAGGCTCAGGATGATATCGTCAACCACTGGAACCAATGAATGAATTTGAACAAAACGACTGTTAGCGAGCGCATGCCGAGTTGGGCAACCATTCCATTGAATTGAATCTCAATTATTTATTTTTACGTTCTCTTTGTTGTTCATTGACAGTTATGCGTTGTTATCCTTGGTGTTATCAGACGGACTGACGAACGGACAGACGGAGCAACCGACCAACCGGCCAATGTCAAAGCGCTTTTATTATCTTTTTAATAATGTCATTGTGAGCAAACAAAATCTATTTATAGGGGATTTTCGCTGATGAGCAAACAGGATGAATTGATGATGGATGGATATTGGATATCTTTGCCATGCAACATATGGGGTACTTCAGCACAAAAGAGAAAAATGGACGTAAAATAGATAAGCTGAGCTAAAATAGGTCGTGACAACGAACGAAAAGAACTGATTATGATATGAGATGACATATTACGATGATGATGACGATGAATGCAGGCAAACACGCGATAATTGAAGCTAAAGAAAAAATCACAGAGAGATTATATCATTTGTTATCTATGGGAAGATGCACATACACAATGTGTACTATGAATCTGGGTCAAATTATTGCTTATATAACACTGCCATGTAAGATGAGCCATGTTGGTAGTTGACTATCAAACTATTCGTAATAAATCTGTATTTAGAGAAACTGATCCATTTACTAGGAGACCATAACGCCAAGAACAATTAATAATCTGTAAGATCAGCTAGACTATAATGGCTATTATTTCGATCGAGATCTATGCGACCCTGGAGCTGAACATTTTCAGTAAAAACCCAAATAAAGTAATTTCAATTGGGACGCCCCATTTTTCCAACAGCGTTTCTAGGCTATAGGTGAAGTTAGCTGATGCGGTTTGTTTGGCTTTCCAACTCGTCTGTCCTTGCCATTCAATCATAAAAAATTACAAGCTTCAACAATATTGGCAAATTATTCAAATTGTTTATCAAAGTTCGCGTTTGGTTGTGATAACTTTACGTGAGCAAAATTTGAGTCTACTCAACATATGCACTTCATAATGTTCCCGTGCTAACAAGATAAAGAAATGCAAGGAGTAATGAGATAGCGACTGCAGCAGCGAGTATAAGTGAGGTCCAAAATTTGTCAATTTTGCGTCGATCCCAAGTCATCATTGGCCCACACTTCTTCTTCAATGATGCTGGCAACGGAGTCACAGTCAATACAGATTGCTATCGGACCATGTTAACCGACTGCCTTTTGAATTACATAATTGGGAGATGCTTACTTGGAGCATATATGGTTTCAAATCAATTCTAGAATCGGTTTGCTGTTCTTCGAAACCTTATCGATGAGCGTCACGTTTAGGTGAATGCTGGCCACCTCTTTGTAAGATAGTTTAGAAACCGCAGCCGTATCACAAGAGAATGCTGCGGATTCCTTGTTCTTGGCTATCCTAGCATTCCCCCTGGAGGATGCCTCGGTGGTTTCACCCTTGGTCAGGAGCCTCAACTTTTTCGTTACGTTAATGGTGTTATCTCGAGACCGACGGACGCCTGCGGTACTACGCTTTTTGGCTTGCTGCTTATTGTTGTTGTCTGAGTGGGTAGTGGTGTGCTCGCACTCGCACTGACCTCTAGCCGAGCACCTTTACTGGTGCTTGCGTTTCATCAATCCCCTATCGTCTCTTGACTTGACGCTATCATTTTCGGAGGAGCTACCTAGCTCAGTCCTTTCCTCTCTTAAGAAAATTTTTTTGTTGTGCACCATATGAGATCACACGAGTAGGTGGTGACCGGCTGATAAATGCCCAATATCTATCTATCAGGCAGAGATAAGCGGATTAGATGTAGCGGGCTAGAGATCAATAATGAAAATGAGAAAAAGTAGCAGAGGCAAAACAGAGCCTTGTGGGACACCATCAAAATTTAATTTAATTTGGCATATGCCATCAGATCAGCAATAGAACATTGCCTTTGAAACCCGTACTGTTGGATAAGGACTTTCCGTGGTTAAACGTATAGCACGTCAGCGTTTCCATAAGTTTGGAAAGTACAGATGATGGCGCTATCTGTTGGTACAAGGAAAGACTTGTCGTTTTCATCTTTTTTATTATGTTTGGAATGCCATTGTGGATGATCCTTGAACTTGACGACGAGACATTATTTTGAACTCGTTTCACAAATGATCAGAACTTTGATTCGTCTAAGCTCTAAGCCTAAGGTATGCATTACAATCATTTCTGAAGCATCTATTTACTTCGGTTTTCCACAGTGGAGGGTTTTGGTTTACAACCGAAACCTTTCATAAATCATATTTGTATTCATTAATAGTTGGGTTTCTTTTCGCGCACGAAGATCCGGACACTAAAATCTACGAACACAGCATGGACGTTTTTCTTTGTTACTGGAAATGTAGACCAATCCTGAAGAATGACGTGTACCAGTGCGCCGAGTTTTATAGGTAGATGTTGAACTGGATGGCATCGACTGAATAGAGGGATTGGTGGAGCTATTTTTTACCGGATACTGGACCTCAATTGTAGAGACAAAGTGAAAAGTACAAACGGCTTAGTTATCCATTTCAGCACTAACGCTGCGTATCATATGCACATTCACAACTGCAGCAAAGTTGATGCCAACGCAAGAGACGTTCCAAATTCACTTTCTATCGCTTCCACTAAAATTACAATTTCTCAATAAAAAAAAATCCTTTATTACGTACATACATACGTACACACACGTGCCACAGAAGCGCCCCGTAAAATCGAAATTAATTCAATGCAATTGGAAAGTCAACTTAATCTTCGTTGCCGCCACCATTGTTTTCGAATTGTAAAGGTTGAGGAGTGTTGTGACAATTGCCAAAAGCAACTGCAACTGTTATTGAAATGTCAGTGGCGCATGTGTGCCGCCGCGTTCATTGTTAGTCCATGGAATTGACTATTTTCATTGTTTCGTACTGCCGTAGACAGGCAGACAGACAGTAAGTCTGACATGCTGGCGGTGGCACGGAACAAGTCGATCGGTGTGTATCTTCCTACTGAAGGCGATTTCCACTTCTGCCTGCCAGTTTAAGAGCTCTTGCTTAAAAGGCACTGTCGGGTCGGGATATATGAAAATGCAAATTTTGCGATTGTTGTCTGGTGGGCAGTATGTGTGTCTGTCTCTCCTCATATACCCGTAAATTGTGGCGAGGCGGATTGTTGAACAGCTTAGGCTACAATCGGGAAAGAGATTCATCGCACTGGTCGCATTTGCGTTACAACTATCTTTCTAGCGAAGTAGCACGATACTTTACAGCATGTGCGTTATTTAACCAATAAGTCACTACATATAATGATGACCCAACCCAAACAAGATACTAGGAATTACCAATTTGGTAATAAGGAATGAGATGACTACAATGGCGCGTTGTAGCTACCCGATTATTGCCTCCTTAGGTCGTTACTCTTTCAGGCTAGTGTGTCTGTGTCTGCGTTATAAAATATAAATTTCTAACACCTGAAAAGCTGCAGCTGTGGATGGAGACATTTGGACATTTGGTTTCAACAAGACGGTGTCCCATACAATTCAGCTTATTGAACAATACATTTTTTGCTGAAACGATTGTTTGGAGAAATAGTCCGATCAATTAAACTAACATGCGATGTAATACCTTCTTTGTTATGGGGTTATATGAAGTCATTGTGCTTTGCCAACAAACCAGAAGCAATTATTGCTGCGTAAGACGATAAAATTAACGGTGTTGTCACTATAATACGAAAGAACAATAACCCAACACGCTGTGGAATGTACTCTTGTAAAACACAACAATAAACCAAAAGCTTCGGTAACCATAATCACACACTTGTTTGGAAATCCCAATCAGTCGCCTCGTCGAAGCAACTACAATAATAATTTTAATTAATTCGATAGAGATTATACTTCCCAAATGGTCTATGAAATAGTATTAGTGAAATAAAAGGATACTTTTGTAAAATGCAAGAATCAACCAAAAGCTTCGGTCACCATAATCACACACTTGCTTGGAAAATTTCATTCGGTCGCTTTGTCGTAGCAACTGAAAGAAATTTTTGCATTCGACTGGGATTATACTTCCCAAATTGTCTATAAGATAAGTTAGAGCCATTAAATTATACTTTTGTAAAATACAACAATCAACCCAAAACTTCGGTAACCATAACCACAAACTTGCTTGGAAATTCCCAGTCAATCGCCTTGTCATAGCAACTGAAATATTTTTTTCCATTTGATAGGGATTATACTTCCCAAATGATCTATGAGATAGTATTGGTTAGAGCCATAAAATTATACTCTTGTAAAATAAAAGAATCAATCAAAAGCATCGGTAATCATAACCACACAATTTCTTGGAAATTCCAAGTCAGTCACCTTGTCGTAGTAGCTGAAAGCAATTTTTGCATTCGACAGGGATTATACTTCCCGAATGGTCTATGAAATAGTATTGGTGTAGGCCATAAAAGGATACTTTTGTAAAATACAAGAATCAACCAAAAGCTTCGGTAATACAACCACACACTTGCTCGGAAATTGCCAGTCAGTCGCCTTGTCAACTGAATTAAAATGTTTCCATTCGATAGGAATTATACTTCCCAAATGGTCTATGAAAGAATGTTGGTAAGAGCCATAAAATCAACTGAAAAATCAACCATATCAATACAGTTACATAGCGATGATTACTTAGAAACTCCCGAACGGCTATAATATATACACCGGGGCATTTTTGAACGACAACCCTGTGAACTTTTTCTTTCGAGTGTTGAAGCGCTGACGATACTATTTTTTAAAGAACGGTCGGTATATTCAGAATCTCGTTGATAAACCAACCTTACCACCAGCAGTCAGCTACCTTTTCCTTCCGAGTGTTGCAGTGAATATTTTTAAGTTTGGGAAATAGATGAAATTCACATTGAGCAAGACCAGGTGAAAAGGAAGTATTTCCAATACGCAGGCATGGATTTTAGTTCACTGTCCCCATGAAATATAATTTTTCTCCTATCCTCAACATTCAGGGTTTTTTTTTATTTCCTCTCGCAGATCGCTATAGTAATCCGAGTTAATTGTTAGGTAGGTCCATGATAATACGCTTAATCATATTTGGCGCAACTGACCGTTGTGATTCTAACAAGCATTCGTGCTGTGCGTGTGTTCAATTTTTGCATACAAAATGGACGGACCTACTATTTAAAGCCATATCCAAAAGCGAATTGAGAAGCTTTCCATGACATTTATTACCCCGGATCGTGTGTCAAACATTCGCGAGAGGTGGAACGATGATATTCTAAGCCAACTAAAAAACTGATGCAACTATCCACCAATAGTTCAACCTTAGTTTTCTTCGGCGCTGATAATCCAGATATTCTCCACTTTTTTAATATTTGTTTGGTATGATAGACCCATCTTGCCAAAAATCTTTATCGCTTCAAGACAGCTCCAAAAAAAATGTTAATCAACTGCGTCTTTGTTCAACTGAAAGCCGTTTCGGAGCCTATCTTGCTGAAAGCTTAGAAAATAACCCAAGTTCCTTTTTGAATGATGTTTTGAATCCGTTCATAGGAAAAGCCTTTAATCTCGGCAAGCTCGCTTATCCTCCATCTTCTGTCGCCCATGATCCGATCACACATTTTCCAATGTTTTCCTTTGTAGTTGAGGTAAATGGTCTTCTAGTATGTGGGTCATCTTCAACGCTCCGTCCACGCATGAATTCGGATACTTACTTTTAAATTTGTATTTTTCAAGCAAAGCAGACTTCTCTAAGCTTTAAACCACATCTGCTGTGGCGTAGATGCTTTAAAACAGCTCGATGTTAAATTTTTTCCAGCAATTGCTCTGCTTTGCCTCAGTTAAGGGCGCGTATGACCCGAACTAAATGCAGCACAGGAATGAAACTGAAAACTGAACTAAAACGCACCACGTTCTTGGAATGTTGAGGAATAAAAGACGGATAGTGTCAATTTAGTAGAATTAAAAGTATTGTTAAGCGGTCAGCCATCAGCAGAATAGGGGGAATAAAACAAAATGCATTAGACCTCGCCCGTAAAAATTGTTTTACGAAACCCAAACGGATACACTGATGAACGACGATGACCACGGCAACGAAAACGGCTAAACGATTTAATTTCTCATGGAACGTACGTTCACTGTATAGAGCTCGAGCTGCACAGTTGCTAGTCGATACCCTGTCCAAATATAAGGCTGACATAACAGCAATCCAGGAGATGCGGTGGACGTGGAATGGTGTCTTATAAAAGTCAGAATATGACACCTGCAGAGGATTCCCCAGATGATGAAAAAGAGTCAGTTGAATCAGTCGAACAGGAGCTCCATGCCTGCCCTCAGTATGATGTAAAAATTATTCTGTGGGATATTAATGCTAAAATAGGTAGGGAGCCAGTATTCAGACAGTACATTGGCACCCATGGCTTACACGAGAACACTAATGCCAATGGACAACCAGTCATAGAGATGGCAGCAAGCAATAATAAGGTCGTTGCGCGTTCAAGGTTTGCGCGTAAAAATATCCACAAAGCCACCTGGGTATCTTCTGATGGAGCTACACACAACCAAATAGACCACGTGTTGATAGACCGCCGCCAACACCCGAACATGATGACGGTACGAACGTACCGAGGTGGCAACGTCGACTCGGACCACTATCTTGTTGGTATGGTGCTCGCGCGGATTGCATCATCACGAAAGACTGCATCTGCGAATCAGATTCGAGTCAACACGGCTGCCCTTCGCCACGAAGAGACCAGAAACAACTACGGTCTAGCGATAGCACTCGCCATAAATTAAGGTAGAGTCAGTCCTGGAGCTGAGATGTCTGGCGTAGTAATACTGTCATGAGTACTGCTCGATAGGCTCCTAGCTCGCATGAGCGAAGAGTATCCTGATCGGAAAGTTCTTTGCGGTAGGATTTATGGAACACGACAGCGAGGTCGGCCAAACCTACGCTGGAAGGATGGCGTAGACCAGGACGCCCAGAGTTTAGGGGTGTCAAAAATCGGGACCGGTGTAGAGACTTTTTGCTGGAGGCCAGGACCGGACCCCGGTTGTAGAGCCAAATATGATGATGATGATGGCAGACTGGCAACTTTTCAATCCACTCTCGTATTCAAAATATTTTATCAAAACTTTGAGTAACTCTGGTTGGATGCACTTATTAGCGCTGTTACCCGTTGAAACAAACATGACCGACTCAGTTTTTGAACTGAACATTGACTGACTGATTCGGTCATCATTTCATTTGGGTTACAAATTAATCGTTACACTTTATCGTTAAGTTTCAGTCCGCCATAATTTCAGTTCAAAATGTTGGAGCACTAATTGACAGATTAAAAAGTATGGTTTCCACAGTTGTTGTTTTTTTTTTGTAAGCTCTGTAAGCCCCTCTCCACACCAGAGGCAACCTCACAATACGCAGATTAATAAATTAATAATAACAATAGTAACAGCCACTTTAAGTATAAAACAATTATTAAACTGTGTTTTGTCAATTATTATCGTTTTAAATGTTTTCTCTTTTCATTCTCTTAATCAGAAAGCGAATATTCCGCTACAACTACAGCAACAACAACGGCATGAAACAAAGAAGTGAAATCTACAGTAGCCAATGTATCAAAGCATCCATTATTACATCGAATTGTGTAATTCCAAGTGCAATTGTTGCATTTTCTAAAAAAAATCTGACGATAAGAAAAGGGTTAAATTACTTCGTGTACAGTCAGTGCCGTCATCAGAAGAAGAAATTTTAAAAACTATTTAGGAATAACATTATATATAAATGTATAGTTATATCAGATTGAATATTTTTCTGTTACTATAATGGTGTTCGTAATAACCTAATTCAGTAGTTAAGAGATTTTACAAGCGAACGAAAGCTTCAATTAAATTTGAAAACTGAACTTCTCTTCTTAGAAATATTCCTTCTCAACGCTTTTGACCTTAAATTACTTAAATTTCTTTTAAGTAAACCTCCCATCAGCTATTTTATGCTGCTACTCTGCACTCATTGATATTTCAAGTTGATTGCTTACAAATAAAAAAATCACATCGTTGCATATCAATTGCATAACTCAACTCAACTGATAGAAGCTAAGGCAGTTTCCCCAAATAGGGAGGCAAACATTTGTCCAAACAACGCGAAAACTTCTAATCAGGTGTAAAATGTTGCCAATTTTTCGAGGAATTCAATAACAAAAAATAAACAACAAAAAGTTCCAATTGGATAAAACAAACCATCGAGCCAAATATGCAAACGAACCATATCTGTATCTGTTGTTCTGTATCCCGCGAATAGCGCAAACTATGTGCGAAAATATTTACAATTTAATGGTCGTTCAATAGACTAGGCTGAATAGAAAACTCATTAAATGTGATCAAACACAGATACGTGTGTAGCGTATATATATATGCAGATACTCGCATTTAGTGTATGTATCTAGATATTCGCATGTAGTGTATGTATGTATTTAGATACTACCATTTAGTGTATGTTTCCAGATACTCGCATGAAGTTATTAGAATATAGTATAGGTATCTAGATAACTAACGTGTAGTGTATGTATCTAGATGCTAGCATGTAGTATATGTATCTAGATACTGGCATATAGTGTATGTATCTTGATAGTCGCATATAGTGTATGTATCTAGATACTATAATAAAGTGTATGTGTCTAGATACTCGCATGTTGTTATTAGAATATAGTGTAGGTATCTAGATGCTCGCATGTAGTATATGTATCTAGATACTGGCATATAGTGTATGTATATAGATAGTCGCATATAGTGTATGAATTTAGATACTACCATTTAGTGTATGTGTCCAGATGCTCGCATGTAGTTATTAGAATATAGTGTAGGTATAGGTATCTAGATAACTAGCATGTAGTGTATGTATCTAGATGTTCGCATGTAGTATATGTATCTAGATACTTGCATATAGTGTATCTATCATGTAGTGTATGTATCTAGATACTCACATGTAATGTATGTATTTAGATACTACCATGTAATGTATGTATCTAGATACTCGCAAGTAGGTAGTGTATGTATCTAGATAATCTTTATATTTAGTGTATATATCTAAATACTTGTATCTGTCAACTAAGTAAATACATTTCTAAACTATTTTGGTAATAGCAATGTGCTTCAAACACCATTTAAGGCAGCTTACTGTTTATTTATTTGCTTTATTTAGGTTCAGTAAAGTTAAGAGAAGAGAGCGAGAGAACTAATGGAAAGGGTGAAGGGACAAAAGTTTTCGCTACGCACAGTTAATGCGTTCGTACAATTCCAATCGAAATTTATTGATCAATGACTCAAATCATCGATACAAATCATGAAAACACCTGGTGAACTGGTTGCTTTTTATCCACAGATGTTAAGGTTTGAAAATCGAAAAGAATTTTATGATAGACTCTATGATTCCGACACAATATGGCAGGCAGCAGTTTTACTGTAGCGTTGTGTAGTCATAAATAAAGTGAGAAACAAAAACTGATTTGAAATAGACTATCCGACTCTAAGAACCAGGCGAGTGGTTGACTTTACGGAAAATCATATATAGGAACTGCAACTGGCAGTTTGCAGTTTGTTGCGTTTACAGGAACAACTTACTGAGTTCTTAAATTAATTTTGAGCGATAAGCATTGCAACAGCAAACTGTCTTAATTTTACTATCATATTTGAGCGATCTGTTTTCTGCACCCGGAAATTGCGATCGTGTACTTTGTGTCCTCAGATCTTAATGACAACTTATTGTAGAGCTCTTGAGTTTCTACCAATGATGTTAATATCGTCTGCGTAAGCGTTTCGGAACACTTTCTCCAACGGTAAGTTGATCCACTTGTCGGAGTACGTTATAGACGTTAATGGGCATCTTGATGGTAATCCGGATATCTTAACTTGGCTTATAAGATTGGTCATTGTCAGCCTACATAGTCCTGTCGGTTTTTTGACTCTCCATATTCGCTCTTAGCTTTAGCTTGGCCAAACAGGCATGGGAATGAAAGTCATGTCCAGCGAAACTGGTAGATTTTTAGTGAGTTGGAATGAGAGAGCTTGATTCCACTGAAAATCCACCGAAGGTCATATTTTGTGCATGAACGTTCTATACAACAAAACAACAACAAATTGACAAACATACACACAAACACACAGGCAATACAAAGTCACCGGAGGAGTACCACAGGGCTCAGTACTTGGACCGCTACTATGGAATTGGATGTACGAGGGCATTCTAACAATTAGACGACCTGCTTGATGTCAGAGATTGGCTGCATGAAGCCGGGTTAGTGCTAGCGGATCACAAAAGCGAAGCTGTACTGACAAGTAGCAGGAAAAAGGTGGAAAAAGTGACAATCCGAATCGGCGGACATAGCATCACAACGAACCCACATATAAAATACCTCGGAGTCCTACTGGATCACAGGCTCAATTTCAAGGAGCATCTGAGATATGCCAGTGAAAAGGCATTGCGTGCAGGGATAGCTCTTGCGAGGATATTGCCCAATACTGGTGGTCCTGTCGTTTATTTTCTATGGAGACACGTGAAGTCACTGTTTTAAAGCCGATAATACAACAACAATTGACACCTAGGAGGCCAAAATTGTTCGTATTATGTGCGACACACGGCTTGCAGTGCTCGAAGAAGTGGCCCAAAATTGGACGTCCAAGAATGTGATATTATTGCCATTTGTGCAAGGGTTTCCTTTGCAATTAGATACAGTTTGCCTCCAATGACAGTCACGTAATTCCGATTGAATCGAATTCTATTCAGTACTCACCTCGGCCATTGCTCGTCACTGTGTTGCCTTGTGTCAGCAATATTTGACTTTCCAACTCTTGCAATTCTGATTTAAGTTCGGCCAACTTGCTGTTGCTCTTCTTTACAATCGATGCGACATCATTGAGCGATCGGCGATCTGTGGCAACTTCGCGGAGTTTTTCAGCGCCCTCTTTGATTTTCAGCTCTTTGCGAATTTCTCTGCGTATCGCCTCCTTGATCTCTTCGAGGCGATTCGGTAATGCGCTTTCTGGTAAATTATCTGTGAATCCATATTTATGACTTAGCTCGTAGAGGACCGGGTGTTTTATGTAGTCGCCCTGTAGGAAGGAGAAAGAGAAAGAGAGAGAAATAATTAAATTAGAAGAAGAACAAATTAATTATTTTATAAAATAATATAGATTTCTTTGCTTATAAAGAACTGAGAAGAAAATAGTTTCTGTTATTGAAGAGCGTTGATTTTGACAATCCGTTTACATTTTTGGGTGAGAGAGGTCCTATTCTGTGCACCTATTTAAGGACACAACAATACATAGATATCCTGTTATAAATGTAACCAATTTTGTGTCCGTAACGCTGTAACCGTTTGGCGGACGCTCACCGGACCCAGAGTCCGTCTTCGGTTGGTTGGTTGGTGACAAATGAAATCAAATGATTCGGAATTGTTTTTAGGTTTTGATATCTAAATCGTTTTACCTTTTCGGTGAGCCTAAGATAAAGTTACAGCGTGCTTTATACTTAATTCAATAGCAATTCCTAAAATAATCAATACAAAAATCATATACTACTAAGAATTGTTTTGGCGGGAAGGTACTCCCTACTCACAAGTCACCAGCCCACCATAAACGGAAGAATAAGCGAACAGTTAAAATCAGAGCCTTATATACCTTATATAAGTATGAAGTTATTTACGAGCCCAGCATATTGTGAGTAAACGATGGAAAATGACAACCATTATATTTGTTCCTTGGTTGGTCGGTATTATTCTTGGCACGAAGTTTCCCCAATGAAAATCAACACAACGGTAGCAGAAGTCTTCTTCTTTTTAGATTAAGATATTTTATTAAGTATTTAAGTATTATACAATTTTGACTCAAAACTAAACTTATAACTAATATTTATAAGTGTCGGCTCAACAATATAACTAATATTTATAAGTGTCGGCTCAACAATAGGGGCCCGTTTTGTTTTAATATACTTTGAATTGCTTATAATTAAACAATATTTTTTCAGTCTATTTACGGTGATAATTTTCATAGACCATCCTGGGAATTATATTCGCTGGCTGAATTGAAAATGTTATTATTGGCTATTACTTCTTGTTCACTTGTAATTATTTAATGTTATTCTTTAAGAGCAGTTGTCGGTAGGCAGGTGTGATTTTGGTCCGCGCTGCCTTAGCGATGAATTAAAGTAGCGCTAAAGTGCGCCCTTTTTGTAAGCACAGACCGCGGGAGACCTTATTACGTGTTAGGTATATTGGATTATAGCCAGCCTGTAGCGTCCAGGTACGAGATCAGATTGGTGATACCGCACTCCGAAAACTCTCTCAGGTTGGCAAAGAAGGGTTTCTTCAGTTTATGAAGTCGGAAGCCCGCCAGGGCTGGACAGTTGCAGAGATATTGGATGAGAGTTTCCTCCTCATTGACATCCCTGCAGCTTCTGCAAAAAGTATTATAGCCACGATTATGGAAATATATTTCCATGATCTTGAGATCAGCTCGGTGGATTTGTTTTTATTGTAGGAAGGCCACATCGCCCTCGAAGTACATCAGTTAGTAAAATCACGCCATCTTAGTTGTGCCTTGGTGGTATGGAAAGTGAGGACGCGTTCTTTGTCTGAGCTCAATGAACAGCACACTCTCTTCATTTGAGCGATGTCCAATGTTACGCCCTTCTTTGCCAGTTCAAATGCTTTCTCGTTTCCGTCAATGTCGCTGTGCACCGGCACCCACACTCGGGTTAGGTCCATGCTTTCGCTTACTGAAGCCAATTCAGCTTTGCACTGCCTGACAAGTTTTGAGTTGTTGCTAGTCGCAATAAAGGATTCGATTGCGGATTGGCTCTCTATACATAACGTGCCGTCTATAGCGGTATTGTTAGCAAGTGCACTGCATGCCTCCCTAATCGCCAGGATCTCCGCCTGAAAGATTCTAGCCTGTAGGATATTGAAAGATTACGTTTTTCTAAGAGAAACTCCAGCGCCGAATCCATTACTCATCTTGGACCTGTCGGCGAATAGAGTTACGTCAAAAAGCCCCATTACTCCTCCATCCTTCCAACTTTCTCTAGTCGGAAACTCAACGGCAAATCTGGGACTAAAACGCAGTTGCCGGTATTATTATAAAACTGAATATCAATTCGAATTGTTGCCAATAATAAGAAAATAGAATAAAAGAATTAAAGTTTGTGACGTAATTTAATTGGATTAAATTAACTTCGTTACAATCCTATTCAACTTATTTTTGTTTTCAACTTTTTTAGTTTATAGTTTGCCGGTATTATTATAAAGCGGAATATCAATATGAATTATTGCCAAGGATTCATCTTTGGCTAATAATAGATGAACAGACGATTAAAATTAAAGTTAATTTAATTGGATATAACTTCGTCACAATCCTTTTCATCTTCATACATTTTAAGGTTGTTTATACTTTTCCGAGGGCGGCTTTCAATCGATGTAACAATTAAATTAATAACGGTCAGATGATCAAAAGATAAAGGAATATAACGTTCACGATAGGCGTTGTTAGTAAGGATTTCAATCCACTTCATCGGCAGGTCTGTGTCGGTTGAAATCGATATCCCCCATACGTTTGACGATGTGTGAAATGGCCAATTAATTTTATCGAAGATAAGTACTTAATGTGGGAGTGTTAAAGCATTCGTTATCTTCCTATTTATTAAACATTGGCAGTGTTATAGCTCCTCAATTTAATCAGAAATAGATTCTGCAGTTTGTAGTGTCAATTTGATAGATTCGTTTCGATTGAACCCAAAAAATGAGAAATTCCATGAATCATGCGGTAATTAAAACCTACCCGTAAGAATATAATTTTCAAACAAAGAAACAAACAAACAGACAAACAAACAAACGAACAGACAAACAGACAAACAGACAAACAGACAAACAGACAAACAGACAAACAGACAAACAAACCAACAAACCAACAAACAAACCAACAAACAAACCAACAAACCAACAAACAAACAAACAAACAAACAAACAAACAAACAAACAAACAAACAAACAAACAAACAAACAAACAAACAAACAAACAAACAAACAAACAAACAAACAAACAAACAAACAAACAAACAAACAAACAAACAAACAAACAAACAAACAAACAAACAAACAAACAAACAAACAAACAAACAAACAAACAAACAAACAAACAAACAAACAAACAAACAAGCAAACAAACAAACGAGTAAATGTAAAAAAATCGATTTTGGGGTACAAACTTTTATGTATACATCGACACACGTCAGCGCCACATGCGACTCGTGTAGCACGCGAGATATCACATGAGAAACGCGACACAAGTCACAAGTCACAAGCGGAATATAAAAAAAGCTGTTTGGGGCTGTGTGGAAGGTGGTTAAAAATGACCTCAAAGTAGTTTCAAATACAGACAAAAAGGGGTCAAGTCAAGTTAAATAAAGGTTTTTAATAAACTAAGACCCCTCAACTGCCATACAACACCACACATCCTGTTGACCCACGATTTTCATTGCTTTGTATGAGTGACAGAGCCGCTGAGCCGCGGGCATAGCATAAGCTGTAAATTCTTCACATATTTTTGACATTAAACCTTAATGCTAACAGCTAACAGCTAACACACCATTAACGTTTTTGGCTGCTTAACGAAGAGGACTGTCGCCATATGTCAAAACTCACTTTTGATTTGACGTACAGAATAAAGAGCAGCTAAAAAGGTACTGCAAGCGATGCAGCTGAAGAAATGACAAAAAAAAGGTGACATTTTCGTTAATTAATTAAAATGTTTAGTTTAAACAAAGCAACATGCTCAAAAGAACATTGTCCGCCTTTCTTACCGATAGATTTTGAGACAAAATGATAAAAAAAACGGCAAAACCAGAACGACGACAACAGACTACAGCCGGCACAACAGCATAACAACAAAACAATAGCGGACGAATGGTGTACCGCAGGAGAGCGTCATTGGACCGCTATGTTTTAAATATTCGAATAACGAAACAAAAAATGCCTCTTATTTCCATTGGTTAGGAATTAGTGAAAAGACTAAAGTGGACTGAAGAAATAAGAGAAAGGGTTAAGGTAGCTGCGAAGAAAAATCACACCATTCACAAAAACTCGCAACCTCTAAGCATCCGATGCGAAATCTTCGCACACCATACAGGCCTATTATTTAATTTAATATAAATTGTCTAGCAACGAAAATATTTCTCAATTTAATTTAAATCTTATTATAATATTATAATCTTATTATGTCTCTGTGAAAACTGATATTGTTATGCTGATGATATTTCATCTGCCAATTTGAACCAATTTGTGCGTAAGTGTCATAGCCGATGGCATTTAGCTTTTTGCCAATTGGGAGTTCATAAGCTGGAATTATGGAAATTTGATTGTGGAATAGCATACCTAGCCCATCCCAAAAACCACACAGCGTTTTGGTACTTTTAGGAAATGTAAAATTTCCAAGATGGAAACTGTCAAATGGATGACACATTTAGGCAAGCCGCATATTAAGCGCAGCACAGCACAGATTAGCGTAGCCGAATTTTTTAAGGGATAGTATACAATGTAGTACTTAATGATACACTTTAACATTTTGCGGCATTTTCTCTAACATTGTATGATCTCTATGCTGTGCTAGGCTGCGCTCAATATGGCCTGGCTGGCCTAATAATTGGATGCCTAGATACACAAAGCGCTCTAATGTCATTTATGGTGGAAAGAAAAATAGCCCACCAAAATCGAATCAAAGTTATCTCTTTTCCCATCAGGTGACAAATTCAAATAGGAAAGGAGTAGACCAGAGGTGGTAAGGAATGCTGCACGAGTGACTCACGTGACGGCACGTGAATGACGCACACAAAAGAAACAACAAACAAAACCGGGATAACAGGTAGGACAACATTGCAACACTTTATAGCGATAAGCGGTTTAAAACATTTTGGATGTGCATCCATTAATAATTGAATTACTTTCCATGGCCAGACTAATGATGGTCGGTCAGCCAGTCGTGTCGGATGATAGCGTCTCAGGAGAAACCAAAGAAAAACCATAAACAAAACAAACAGAAAAATACAAGAAACAATAGAATCAATTTTTAGTTAGTAATCGTATTTACCTCATAAAAGAATATCGATGAGGCCTGCGTGCTTACGTTGAGGCAGACGGTTCCGCGTCGCAAAGACTTGAGCGAGCCTTTCGAGATTTTCCGTACACGAATCGACTTTAACGATTTGGATCGCTGCAATTCCATTTCAGGGTTCGCGAGTGAGGCCGCGCTTGCTTGCACACTGAGGGGACTGAGGTGTGTGTGATATTTTTTTTTACTCAAAGGTAAAATGCATGCATGCATGCATGTCAGTCAATGTCAAATACTCAAATGCTGCTGGTGAGGACAGTTATAAGCGGCGGAAATTTTTTATTCTCAAGAAAATCTCATTGAACCTTGCCGGCAAGCCAAGTCAAGCTTGACTTTAGCCTTCCGTGGGTACTTGGGGACATTTCTTTGCGATAAATTCACGTACGTAAATGATGTTAATGTGTACGGCAAGAATAAAACCACAACAACAACAACAAAAACCTCCAATAGCCAAGTGTTTGACAGTTACGTAAATGTTTTTCCCCTACAATAATTAACTGTACACTTTTTTCCTTATCATACTTTGCAAAAAACAAAAAACCACAACACTAAAAACCATCGCTGTTGATGGTGCCATCTCTTTGTATGAAAAAAAATCCTTCTTTCCACCCCTGCAACATATTAAGAGGAACGCCTGCTGTTAGAGGTACGATCATTCATTAAACATTTTACCGGGTGTTCTATACTTTCACAGCTCTTTCTGAAAAATCATATCTATCATAAAATTGCGGCATGTCAAAGTAGAATGTACCTTGCCACTTGCAGTAAAGCACGCCCTGCAGAACTTCTTCCGACAGAAAATGATTCATTTCTTCCTCTTCAGTCGGTGCACAAACAACGCAGTAAGCGCATGCATCACGGAATGTTGGTAGAGATCTTGTCGATATTAATGAACTTTTGACGGGTAACAATGGAACGACGAACCACAACAGCCGGTGAGCTAAAATGACTTAATGCTGCAGAGTAGGATTGAAGTGTTGGACCTTATGATGAGTTTTCTCTCTTAATCGATGTTCACGTGTGTAGTAGTGTTGGTGATAGGGGTATTGAGTGGTTCCTTCTTTTCTCTTGCACTTAGCTGAATGATGATTGATCATTTTTCATTGAGGAAGAGATAAAAAAAAAGTCGATTCTAATAGAAACTGGACAGGTCTTTCGGTTTTTTTTAAGTTTACACTAAACAACACGCTCAAAAGAACATTAGCCGCCTTTCTTACCCATATAGTTAGAGACAAAACGATGAAAAAACGACAAAACAAGAACGACGTTACCAGACTACAACAGCATAAAAACAAAACAATAGCCGACGAACGGTGTACCGCAGGCGAGCGTCAATGGACCGCTATGTTTTAAATGCTCGTATAACGAAACCAAAAATGCCTATCAAAATCTCTCAGTTTCATTGGACAAGAATGCGTCGGTGGAAAGACTGAAGTAGACACAAGAAAAAAGAAAACTGCGTGGTGTACTGAAAAAACTTAGAAACTAAGAAAAAGTAGAAAAGAGAAATCAAGTGAAAGAACCAGTAAATGAAGCTAAACAGAAGGTAAGTGCAGATTTTTGCAACACAGTAGAAGAAAATACCTGTGAGAGAAATACGAAAAATACGATTATTTTGGAAAATATTGAAAAACACACAAGAACAATCAAGAAGTGAGAGAAAATTGAAAATATTTAACCCAGACAAAATATTATGCACCGTTTTCACAAAAAGAAAGAGAATAACCCGCCCTAAGATTCCAAGGCAAAATACTCCAAATAATGCCTGAAGCCAAATATCTGGGGGTCATGTTTGACCAAAAACTAACATGGAACTCCCATATATCATAAATCACCAACAAAGCTAACAAAGCTTACTTCACTTGCGAACGCATGTTCAGTAAAACGTGGGGAGTAAGCCCGCAAGTTAGTCTATGGCTATATCAAAGCCCTCTATCAGACCCAGGCTTGCATACACAGCCCTGATATGGTGGCCAAAAACAGAGCAGTAGAAGACACGCTCGAAGCTCAGTAAAATTTAAAGACTAATATGTCTTGCCCAACAGCAGCACTAGAAAAACTACTATGACTCGCACCACCTCACTTACACATCAAAAGCGAAGCGGGTGCAAGAGCCATTTCACTCAAGGTAACTAACCAACTCAAAGTCAATAGACCAGGACATACAAGCATCATCACCAAAATTAACATGGAAATCGAAATTGTCCTCCAAACTTCACTGTAAGAGTACCGGACCGTAATCAAGTTGAAAATATCATAAATAACCTCCCCAATCATGCATCTACAGACGGATCTAAAACAAACTCAGGAATAGGCAGGCAGGAGTATTCGGACCCAGAATCACATTACGAATACCCCTAGGAAAATCCCCAACCGTTTTCCAGGCAGAAACAATAACATTAGAAGTTTGCACATTAGAACGCATTAAGAGAAAATATAGATGAACCGAGATCTATATGATCTCCAATAGCCAGGCCGCTCTGCTATCGCTAAAAGGCCCAGTTTTCAATTCAAGACTCACACAGTTCTATGGCAGAATGCCAGACCTATCGACCTGGCAGATATATTGGCATTCAAAAAAGGACTAAGCCATCACATAATGTGGTAGAATCTGGGATGCACAATAGACCTTAAGGTCGCAGTGCACAAGGCTTACCATCAACCAGCCCATCAACAACAACAATTATTTTGTGTACATTTTGTACGCACTGCAACATCGCCGGATATCATTCGGAAGGTGAAGGCCAAATTGGCTCGGACTCCGCACCGTAGCGGCAGAAAAATGGCTCGTGAGGCAAACATTTCGCTCGAACGGATGCAGCACATATTGAAAGATCATCTTGGACTAAAGGCCTTGAAATTCCAAAAAACGCATGGTCTCACCGATGCTCAAAAAAAGTTAGAGTGGAAAGAGCAAAGGAGTTGTTACGCTTGCACGAAAGTGGCGATTTGCCGAATTTGGTTTTCTTCGATGAGTCACCGTTCGTTATTGAGCAATATGTGAACATGCAAAATGACCGGATTTAATTGCCCGGCCGTTCTACTGAAAATTTGGACCAACGGATTGCCACTCGAAACCAAGCGCCACCGATGGTGACGGTTTGGACCGCTAGTTTTTTTTTGGACCGTGGCATCAAGATAAATGCTCAAATTTATCGGGATCATGTGTTGGAGGGAGCGTTGAAGCCTTGGCCACAAAAACATTTCGGCCGCAGAGCCTGTACATTTCAACAGGACTCGGCGCCGAGTCATTAAGCGCGCGTCAATCAAGATTGGCTGAGAAACAACGTCTGCGGTTCATTTCCACTGCCAAATGGCCACCAAATTCACCGGATGCAAATCCGCTAGATTTCTCGGTTTGGGGTATTTTGAAGAGCAAGGTTGGGACAAAAAAAAATACCAAAGTGTCGATCATCTCAAGCAAGCGCTTCGCCGCGAATGGGCCAAAATACCGCAGAGCCACTTTCGTGCTGCTTGCAATAGCTTTGTCGGCCGTTTGAAGACCATAATCGCGGCTAAGCAATTCGATAATTTAAATATTTGTGAACAAATATTTTACTTTGATTCAATAAAATTCATCAAAAAATAAAAATTCTGTTGCGTTTTGTTTTGGTAACACTTCGTGTCAGTCACCCTATATATTCATTCATAAAATATTCCTTCTTGATTAAATTAGACCACTGACTAGTAAGACTCGGTATGCTTTAAAAGCGGTCCAATGTTGAATCGAAAGCTATTGTGATGACAAAGTTCAACGAAGCCATAGAATACAATTTTGCTATTCCGAGAACAACAAACAAAGAACATTTTCTCATTTCCTTAGAAAGTAAAGAAAGTAAATATTAACGGAGACTTTTACTGCTCCAATCGCTCTATGTGGACGACAAAAAGCTGCTACTTGGAATTAAAATGAACCAGCAGCTCAGAAAACAAACCGAAACCTAAACAAATTGTTTACGTGCAGAATCGTTGCGTACGTGATGTTCTGTGTAAGGGAGAGGTAGAGAGAGAGATATAGAGAGGGAGAGAGAGAGCCAGGAAGCAACTTTATATAAAAAAAAAAGACAAAAACAAAAACAAATCAAATCATCGCATGTCTCACGTACAAACTATTCAGATGAATGCTCTCGAAAAAAGACAAAAGACAAACGACAAGAAATTTCAAGTTGACATTTGGAACGCTTTGCTACGTGTAAGAGCGTTTATCCCCGCCCACCAAGCGACTAAGTATTTGCAATGAAGTCAAGTGAAGTGAAGTGAAGTTTTTTTCGTTTAATTTCGTAGTCGGCGGAGCAGTAAAATGCACAAATGCCCGCACAATCTGACGTTGCACTTTGTTACACTTTCCACAGTAGTAGTAAGTAAACCTTTCCGTTTTGTAAGCACGTCTCAAATATGACAGTTGCTAGACAGGGCGAAAATATTAATAATAAAAATTACGTACGTCGCTTATCGCAGCCATCTTCATCTTCAGCATTAAGTGAGAGTTCAGTGCATTTGCATTGTCTCAAGCGGTGTCGCAGCGGCAACGGAAATTGCAAAATTTCAGCTTTCATCTTTACGTACGGTCGTTGATTGATTAATTAATTTAATCGACTAGAATACCGCAGAAATTAGTGCGTGTGTGAGTCTTTTAAAACAACTGATCACTATGCTATGATTACGTAATCATATTACCTATTGTCGACTGAATTTTGAAAGGCCTGCGCAAGCTTTTAACCACACATACACCCGAATATGTGTAGTGGCTTCAGTAAAGTCACCAGAAGCTGACATTTGTAAAAGTATAGCAATATTTAGAAAATGTTTGCTTTTCTCTATCGAGGGCGAAGAACATGAGATAGATAATATTTGGTTAGGTCTGAATCTGAAGCTGGGGATCTGCATTGCGATTGATCGAGAAACTACTGACTGCTCGAAACTTGGTTTGAGCCAGTAGCACAACAATCAAGTTCGTGATGTAGTTCTTGCTTTACCTCCTAGTGGTGCTTCCCGGGCAACTATGTGTATAAATCCTTATATATGTAGGCTAAAATTGCAAGTGCGAACTGTCTAGCGTGTCTAGTCTAGGTAACGTGGGTTAGCACCATGCGGCACCGAAAAATGCCCGCTACTGAAACCGACACAACGCCTCGGCTATTACTTTTGGCTATTGTACCCGGACTAAGATTGGTTTCTGAAATGTGAGGACGCTTCTTGGCTCAGGGAGGGAAGGACCTCAAAATGTGTAAAAAATGTGTAAAGCTCATAGACATCTCCTCTTTTCTCCTCCTTTTCCTTAACGCCCACGCTGTGCCAAGCATATAGCCTAGCATTATAAGGGCGCGAACCCCTTGAAGCGTGCGCGAATTATAAAAAAAAAATGTGTCCGATCACTTCCAACTTTCAATAGTAAGTATTGTGTCATTGGAAATACACATGTGTTTTAAATTTGAAGAAAGTCGGGTTAATTATTAAAAAAATTTATATGGGCACACCTTGAGCCTTAGGGGACCTAAAAAAAAAAAAATTACAAAAGTTTTGTCCATCGGAGATACATATATGTTTAAAATTTGAAGAAAGTCGGGCTAATTTTTAAAAAATGTATATGGGCACCCTCGGGGCGCATTTTTAAAAAATTTTTTATTGACACCCCTCGGGCCTTAAAGCCTATTCAATCCAAAAATTTTACAAAAAGTTTTGTCCGTCGGAGATGCACATATATTTAACATTTCTAGCAAATTGGTCTAGTTTTTCAAAAATGTATATGGGCACCCCCAGGCCTCAGGACCCGATCGCTCAAAAATTTTACGGAAAGTCTTGTTCATCGGAGATACATATATGTTTAAAAATTTAAACAAAATCGGGGTTATTTTTAAAAAACATTATATGGGCACCCCTCGGACCTCAGAGCCTATTCACTCTAAAATTTTTACAAAAGTGTTGTCCTTCGGAGATGCACCTATCTTTAAAATTTTAAGCAAATCAGGCTAATTTTTAATAAATTTATATGGGCACCCCTAGGACCTCAGGGGTCGATCACTCCAAAAATTTTACCAAACGTTTTGTACATCGGAGATACACAGGTTTTTAAAATTTATAGAAAATCGGGATAACTTTTAAAAAAAAATTATATGGGCACCCCTCGGGCCTCAGGCCCTGATAACCACAAAAATTTTACAAACAGTTTTGTACATCCTAGTTACATATGCATAAAAAATTTAAAGAAAGTCTGGTAAATTTTGTAATTTATTTTAGTAGAAAGGGTTGTCATGGGAAATACTCATGTGTGCAAAGTTTGAATAAAATCGAGCTTTATGAAGTGGGTTAACAATTGCAACCAACAACAACAAAACAACCTCAATCGTAAAGCAAGCAGCGCTGCTCACAGCGCACCACGCACAGAGAACACAAATTTGTATGTGAGCCCACCGACCACGCGGTCCAATCACTCTCAAATTGTAATAGAAAGTATTGTCACCGGAAATATACATGTGTGCAAAATTTCAATAAAATCGGGCTTTGGGAAGTGGGTTGAAAATTGATCACAAGATCTGACCAGCCAGCTAGTCTGTCAGCCACGGACACGCGAAGTTAATACGAGTGTAGAGAATTAAAAAAAAAAACAATTTGTCATCATTTTATTTAACGTCTTCCCCCTCCATCCCTTTCATAAAATAAACTTTGCGCGATCAGCACGTCATAAACACTTGGTGATAATGTACGGACCTATACGTATGTATACGCAAACGATAAGCTAATTTAATGACTTCACACACGAAATCACTTTTTAAAGTGTTCAGTTGTTGTTGTTATTCTTGTTGTTGTTGTGGTTTTTATTATTGTTGGTAATATAATGCTGAATAAAATGTTTTCTTTCCATAAACAAAAAGCGTTAATTTTTTTTAACCAGAATTCCTCCCAAAACACAAAGCAAAGCGAAATTTGACGCCAAATATATATGAGTATTATGTACATGGAACATAGCAACATATGTAAGCAAAATTATACAAAATTATTATATACAGCATTATTATTACAGAACACGAGATAAAACTCCACCAAATTATCTTATCGCAAAAGTAAACTGATATCACATTCTCGGAGAAGATATAAACAAAAAAATCATAACAAACAACTGAATTGTTGGGCACAAGAATTTTAATTACATTGGTGGCTTCCGCTGGCATATGCTATGAGTTTTTTAATTTTCATTTCGTGCTTACCCCTCCCCATTGGAGAATCAAAACATTTTCCAATTCTGAAATGGGAATACAATATTCTGAATAAACGAACTGAGTCCGATTCACTCGAAAACTGTGATTGAGGTGAATACAAGCACGGGAAAGAGGTGAACTAAATGCCAGATGATAAGAAAATATTAAACAACCCCATCCGACTAGAGAAAGATAGCTCGATTCAAGTACTAATGATAAGCAATGGAATCACTTAAGTAAAATTTATCATCATCATTACCATTCCAAAATTCGTTAGAATTGCCTAAAAGGTAAAAAGGTAACCCAAAAAATCAAACTATTATGCCTCTCGGAAAGATATTGCCAGAGTAGGGGCTATCAGTATGGAACATTGGCTAAATTGCTGGGCTAAACTAAACTACGTATTCCACATAACACCTTCTGGAGCAGCTACAACAAGCTAAAAGATAAAGAAGCACTAATCAACTATCATTACAGATGTCCCGTCCAGACTCCTCACTTTGGGCAAAGCATTTTGTGTACGGGATTATCAAACTCGAGTAAAAACTTTTTAGTTATACATCGACACACGCCACATGTGCCACACGTCACATAGTACTTTTCTTTTTGAGGTCGAACCTAATTCAAAGTATTTTTCCACGCATTATACGCACCATACGCGACTCTCGACACGCGGGATCTTAGAAACAGCCCTAAACACTGAGCTGCTCACAAAATTTCAATCAGGTGATTAAAAAGGACCACAAAGAAGTCGACGCATGTCGGGGCTATTCCAAAGATTAGCCCATTTTAAAGCAAGGCATACACCACACGCGAATTGTGACACGAGTCATAAGCAGGACAGTTCCTAATATCTACTGAGGTTAAGCTATTCACAAAATGTCAACTCTCTAGCACGTGTGGAAGGTAGTTAAAAAACAGGTCGGGCCTATCCAAAAGATTAGGCCATTTTCTACGCATCATACGAGCCACACGCGACTCGCGTCATACGCAGGATCTTTGAAATGTCCCTGGACACTGAGCTGCTCACAACATTTCAGGTTGTGTGAAAGGTGGTTAAAAATTACCACAAAGAAGTCGACTCATCGCATGCGCATTGTGACACGAGTCATACTCGGGATATTAGGAACGCACAACCGAGATTAAGCTACTTTTAAAACTCAACTCTCTAGCACGTGTGAAAATTGGTTAAAAAAATTGGTCGGGTTCAAAGATTAACCCATGCACGCTTCACACGCGACTCGCGACACTAAGCTGACCAAAAAAGTTCAGATCTCAGGTCTAGAAAGAAGAGAAAAGACAAAAAGAAATAAGGTATGAAGACGAGTAAAAAAATGTCCCCTCTTGTCAAGTATAACCTAACAATGCCCTCCAGAATACCAAGTTGTACCAACTCAAGTATTAATTATCCAACACTACCCTTCAAGTTTTGAGTTGTTGTCGAAGGTTTTGAGAGTAAAAAAAATACCCTCTTCAGGTACGGGATGACATTTGTACCAAGTCACGTATTAATTACCCAACACTATCCTCCAAAAAGCAAATTTTGAGTTGTTTTCGAAGGTTTGGGACGACATTTGTACCAGGTCAGGGGTGGAATTACCACATACGTGCCTGAATAATACGTGACTGAATAATGTTGATGTGACATGATCGCTTACGTGAACGAGTGACGAGTCCCATCATCATCATCCCAATGTAAATACTTGATCACTCGTAAACGTATGGATTATATTCACTCGTTATCTGTTTTCGTAATTAGACCCCAAGTATTAATTACCCAACACTATCATATAAAAAGTTGAGTTTTGAGTTGTTTTCAAAGGCTTTTTGAGAGTAAAAAAAATGTCCCCTACAGGTATGGGAGATTTGTACCAAGTCAGGTATTAGTTACCCAACACTATCCTTCAAAAAGCAAAAAGTCTGGTATTATTCACTCAACACTACCCTACAATAATGAGTTATTATCGAATGTTTTGAGAATAGAAAAAAATCCTCCCTCCAGGTATGGGACATTTGTACCACCTCATGTATTAATTACCCAACACTGCCCTCCAAAAACCAAGTTTTGATTGTTAGAAGGTGTTGAGAGTAAACAAATACCCTATCCACTGTTGTGATTTGTTATATGGGACATTTTAGTATCCACTCAAGTATTAGTTATCCAACAAAACCTTCCAAAAACCACGGTTTTATGAATTTCACAGTAAATTAAATCCAAACGTTATTAGTTTATTTGTGGAGAGGGATGTTTAACACGCAGAGACTTTACTGTCGTTGTCCCATTGGTTTGTTTGTTTGTTTGTTTCAAAATGTCAACCCCGACGTCCGGCGATGACATGAATTATTTTCATTTTTAATTAATTACATATTTTACACATGCAGTGGCGCGGGGTAAGAAAATATTTTAATTTCTCCAATTCAAATTTAATTTGTTCCGACACACTCGACACCACGGCAGGCAGGGTAGTCAATAAACGTCGACCCTGTTATAAACGACAAATTTTTTCTCAATAACTGACGAGGAAAAACGCAGACACAACGACGACCGACCTTATTGTAATCAAAACTAAAAAGCTAACGACAGGTGAAACAGCTTTCAAGTGTGAACGTTTTGTGAATTGCTATTGGACAAAGCAGGAAAGCTGTGGCGAACGGGGAACGACAGCGTTGGCTATGATGGAGCGCGATTAAATTATAAAGCACCTAGATATGCCATATGCCATTTAACGTGATAGCAACGCGATAAGGCGAACACAAAGAGTAAATAACACAAAAAGGAGAAGTGTAAACATAATGCAAAATGCAAAAAATGGAAAAGAAAAAAGCAAAAGCGCTGTCAAAACTGACACACAGCGCATTCAAACCCACCTCGCCCACAGTTCAATCATTCGTCCGCTGATCAAATAACAAAACGAATTCGACACAATGTGACAAAAAAAATGGCAGAGAGAGAGGCAAACAGAGAAGTAGCAACCTTTTTGTTGTTGTTGTTGTTTCTGTTGTAAGGTGGTTTATTTGTTGTTGTTCTTGTTGTTGATTTTGTCGCTTCCAACTACTCCGCCGATGCGATAAGAACAGAAGCAACACTTGAGAGGGATTCTCATCGTTGTGAGTTGGTTATCTGCTGCACTCTACAGCTCTACAAAAACAAAGCGTCTAAAGTTTAACGCTGCTGTCAGTTGTTGTTGTTGTTGTTGTTGTTGTTATGATTGCCGGACATGTCGCTTCACCAGCGCACAATTCCAGTCTTATCAGCACATTATAGCTGAATTGATAAAATAATTAAATTAAAACCAAAAATAATGTATTGAACTTTGGTGCTTTCTCACTAAAATCGCAATCCAATTCGAAATTGAATAAAGTGAGGTGATGCGAACGATAGCACACTGAAATGTTATAAATTTGGACCATGCCATTTTGGCTATCTACTCATAAGTATAATATACACCTTCGCTAAACGCTACTACTTAAAAAAAAATTCTGGACGAATCTTAAAAACATAAAAACTTGTATAGTGTCTGACTACTTGCTAAATATGTCAAAAAGCAGCTTATTATGGCTTAAAACCACTACCCAAAGTATTAGTTCGTTCTCTCTGATGCACGGTCTTCGAGTTTATCGCGACACACAAGTTTCGTCATTATGTGTTAGGAAGATGATAAGAAATAGGAAAAAAACAAAATTAAAAACAATTGCAATACACTTAATAAGATCCCAAACAGAGATCCATGCGTGATTGTCAAACACTTTACGGAATTCCTATAATTTAGCTGTATTCATCTGGTTGAGTGCCCAGTGTCACCGGTTCATGTCATAACGTCACCCCCATCTCATCACCACCGCTAGAGATCATAGATATGTCTCAAAGTCACTATTCATCTCAGCGATTCGATCCTCAGATCGGTAATGTCTCATGTCATATGTCACCCACTCCCTAACACTACCAGTAAGGGTGCTAGCGGTGTCTTACTGTCGCAATTCATCTAAGCGGCTTTGAAAACTATGTATTCGAATGCAATTTCGGTCATATCATATGTCGATCCTTTCTAACTCTACCACAAGGGTGCTGTAGGTGGCCTACGGCCATAATTCACCTAAGGGACCCCGAAATCTATGTATTCGAATCCAATTTCAATCATGTCATATGTCAGATCATAGATATGTCTCAAAGTCACTATTTATCTCAGCGATTCGATCCTCAGATCGGTAATGTCTCATGTCATATGTCACCCACTCCCTAACACTACCAGTAAGGGTGCTTGCGGTGTCTTACTGTCGCAATTCATCTAAGCGGCTTTGAAAACTATGTATTCGAATGCAATTTCGGTCATATCATATGTCGATCCTTTCTAACTCTACCACAAGGGTGCTGTAGGTGGCCTACGGCCATAATTCACCTAAGGGACCCCGAAATCTATGTATTCGAATCCAATTTCAATCATGTCATATGTCAGATCATAGATATGTCTCAAAGTCACTATTTATCTCAGCGATTCGATCCTCAGATCGGTAATGTCTCATGTCATATGTCACCCACTCCCTAACACTACCAGTAAGGGTGCTAGCGGTGTCTTACTGTCGCAATTCATTTAAGCGGCTTTGAAAACTATGGATTCGAATCCAATTTCGGTCATATCATATGTCGATCCTTTCTAACTCTACCACAAGGGTGCTGTAGGTGGACTACGGCCATAATTCACCTAAGGGACCCCGAAATCTATGTATTCGAATCCAATTTCAATCATGTCATATGTCAGAACCTTCCTATACTACCACTAGCTGTGTTGTGATGGTCAAACGGTACAACTTGCATAGCAACGAAGCAGATCTGGCCCAAGCTAGATCCGAAACGCTCCAAGTGTCTGATCTCTCAAAACAGACTGCACATTAGTGCCATTATAGGTGTCATAACTGGACACTGTCTCATAGGCAAGCATGCAGAAAATGCTTGGCTTGGTTGAAAATGCTCCAGACAAGCCAGACTTATTTGTAAATCCATATACACTGCCGATCAATCAGATAGACTCGGCATTTGATCTGATTTTCTCGGTTCGGTCAGCGTAGTAAAGTATTTAATAAATTCTCTATATTAACTTCGCGTGCCCGTGTGCTTGGTTGTTTGTTTGTTTGTCGTGGAACCTTGCGATCAATTTTTAACCCACTTCCCAAAGTCCAAAGTTTGGGGGGCGATGTACGGCGATTGATCACGAAACTACTAACTGATCAAAACTTGGTTTGAGCCAGTAGCGCAACAATCAAGTTCGTGATGTAGTGCTTGCTTTACCTCCTAGTGGTGGTCCCCGGGCAACTATGTGTATAAATCCTTATATATGTAGGCTAAAATTGCAAGTGCGAACGGTCTAGCGTTTCTAGTCTAAGTAACGTGGGTTAGCACCCTGAGGTACCGAAAAATGCCCGCTACTGAAACCGACACAACGCCTCGGATAAGTAATGATCGAATACTGACGACTTTTGGCTATTGTACCCGGACTAAGATTGGTTTCTGAAATGTGAGGACGCTCCTTGACTCAGGGAGTGAAGGACCTCAAAATGCCAGATTTCTTCAACTGGAACGTGAGTTTCTTCGATATAATTTGGATATACTGGGAATGAGTAAAGTAAGATGGTTCGACGCTGCAGAGTACCAATCCCCAACGTGTAACACTGTGCTACTCTACTCCGGCAAACATTCCGGCAGTCCCCGTGAATCTGGAGTGGGTCTGCTGCTAACGCCAACAGCACGCAGAGTCCTAATTTCCTGGCACCCACATGGTGATAGGATCTTATCGGCCAGATTTCGGACCAGAGTACGGCGATCATACAGTGTTACGCCCCAACGAATCCCTCGACTGAGGATGAAAATGATAAGTTCTACAATCAGCTAAGGGCTGTATTTAACGCAACGGAGGTATCGTCATCGTGATGGGGGACTTGAATGCCAAGGTAGGCAACGACAATGAAGGACTCAGATATGTGATTAGGAAGCACGGCCTCGGCGAACGAAATGACAATGGTGAAAGATTTGTTGATTTCTGCAACACCAACCACCTTGTCATAACCATTGTTGAGCATAAGACCTGCCACAAATTCTGCTGGGTGTCAACTGACAGGCAATCATTATCCAACCAAATCAACCATGTGGCGATCAGCGGCTGTTTTAGGAGCTGTCTTTTAGACATCCGAAACAGACGAGGAGCGGACATGGGTATGGTAGGGGTTCATCACCTTATCTTAAGGGTTTTCTATCCTAACGAACACCTTTACCAGATAACGGGTCAGGAACCAATAGGGGCACAACCATCCAACGACGGAAATGGCAGTGGATTGGTCATACACTCCGAAAAGGCGACAGCTCCATAGCAAACTACGCAATGCAATGGAATCCGTTATCTCAGGATGGTAGAAAAACGGGTCGTCTGAGAAATAAATGGCGCAGAACAGTTGAGTAGGAGTCACGGCAATTGGGGAAGAGTTGGAGAGAACTGAAGCTCATTGCCAGGAACCGCACGCGATGGCGCGTAGTCGTAGTAGAGGCCCTAGGACCCACAAGGGGATGTAGGACATAAGAAGAAGAAGATGTTCCCAAAGTCCGATTTCATTGAAATTTTGCATACATGCGTATCTCCGATGACAATACTTTCTATTAAAGTCAGGGGCCCCTCGCGCTTCGGGGTCGCGTCGGGGGGCTTCCATACAAATATTTTACAAAATTTACCCACCCAATTTTCAACACTTTTTGTAGAAATTTTAAAGACACCGGCCCAATACAATTTTTTTTTAAAAAATCAACCCGATTTTCTTAAAATTTTATATACATGTGTATCTCCCTCCGATGAACAACACTTTTTGTCAAAAAAAATTTTAGACCCCAGGCCCTGGATACAAATTTTTCAAAAAAAAAAATTAACTCGATTTTCTTCAAATTTTATACACATGTGTATCTCCGATGGACAACACTTTTTGTAAAAATTTTGGAGACCCCGGGCCCCGGGGTCCTGAGGCCCCATAAAAATTTTTTTAAAAATAAACCCGATTTTCCTTAAATTTTAAACACGTATATCCATATATTTTTGGAGTGATCGGGTCCTGAGATCCGAGTGGTGCCCATGTACAGTTTTTAAAAATTAGCCCGATTTCCTTCAAACTTTTTACACATAATATGTATCTCCTATTAGAGAATTTACATGAAAAATTTGAATTTTTATGGGTTTTTTTTTATTAGTCTGTTCTTCAGTCAGTTCGTCAAATTTAAGGTCGTCAGAGAAAGGCACAACAGTATCCAAATAATTATTCTGATAACGAAATCTTCATAGTTCTTCGCTCACTAACCCAGCAGAACTACTTGAGCGGGTTCCTATTTTGAAAACATTTCTTACTCAGAAGTAGGGTAGGTAAACTCCAGCCCGAGTTGGTCTTAACTACTATCCAAACGTAGTTAATCAAGAAATGCGCATAAAATGTAAGAGGCTTGTCATGCATCAACATCCGTAATACTATGTCAAAATATGTAACTTAAAATTCGTTGAAATTTTCTTTTGAGTCATATTATTGTGTCATTGTGTATTGGAATTTTGATTAATAATCAAAACTATCAAACCTTTCACTGGCTGTCATGTGGCGCGGTAATAGTGCGGGCACACTGGGACGGATGCGCAATTTATTTGTACGAAAAGATCTGGAAAAAATCCAGATTAATTAATTATCAGAATTGTATGCTCGTATATGAGTATGTATCTATGCAAATCTTTTGCAATAAATTAAAAATCTATCTGTGTTTGCATCTATTACATATATGATTTTGCCAATATTTCAATTCTCATTGCGTTTTCGTTGAAATTTCGTGGCTTGCGGTTTAACAACTCATTTGAGTCATTACTTGAGAATGTAATGCAATACACACGTTAAGCGAGTTAAGATGATGCGATTGCTAACGTGCGACTCGTACTACAAATGCTAGATATAGCTACAGAGAGTGTCGTTGCACGGAAAAAATGATGCAAATGCAAATGAGAAAAAAATAAAACCAAAATGGTAACAATAAAAGCTCAGGCAACACAAATAAACTGAAGTTATGATTTTGTTTCCCCTATTAACAATTAACTACTTGGCCTGTGATGAAATATTTCTTACTTTTTTGTTATAGGAATGAAGCTTACCATCAACTGGGCTCTCAAGACTTTCATCATTTTATGTTTTTCAATTGGGAATACCCATTTTTTCAATAGAGTTTTCGGCTTTTATGAATATTATTTTTAATGTGAATACAAGTGTTGTGATAAGCTCTCTGAGTGCTGAGCGGTATATACAACCGCCTAGCTTGAAGCTTCTACAACTTCTGACATCTTTAGCAAACGAATGATTCTTTCCAATATGTTACTTAATTTCACTAGAAGATGTACGTTTAGCAGTCATTGTACAAGGCCTCAAATTATGACGCAGCGCTGTCCTTACAAAAATTATTACTTGAAAGATTTGCTTCGGAATATTTTGTTACACAACAAGAATTTCAGAACTTCCTCCTTCTTATGTTAATTCAACAACGGCCAAAAATGTATACAAGATCGTGACAGGTGACGAGTCATGGTATATTTGCGTGTGAACCGGAAAGAAAAGGGCAATCGACTGTTTGGGTCTTTCAATTCGAAGAAAATCCAACAACAAAAATTGTGCGAGCTCGGAGCGTTGGTAAGCAAATGGCCGTGTTTCTTCACGAAAACCGGTCATGTGGTTACTGTGGCTCTTGAAAATCAAATCAATGACAGTCAGTTCAGCTTGGTACACGACCATTTGTGTTTGCTTGAAGTTTTCAACAAATTGACCAAAAACAACACAAAACGGCGAATCATTTTGCATCACGGTAATGCGAGCTCACACACATCACATCAAACAAGCGAGTATTTGAGCACTCAAACGATTGAATTGATGGGTCATCCGCCTTACAGCCCCGACCCGACTTGGCACCCAATGACTTTTTCCTGTTCTCAACAATCAAAGATAAGATGCGTGGACAACGATTTTTATCGCCTGAAGAAGCGGTTAAAGCTTTCAACAGCCATGTTATGGAGCTATCATCTTCGGAGTGGAAAAAGTGGTTTGAGCTTAAGCAAAAGTGTATAGATCTTAAAGGCGATTATTTTGAAAAGCAATAAAGCAATTAAATGTTAATTTGTTATTACGTTTACGGCACCCCTCGTAATCTCTTCCAGCATTATTCGGTAACTTATGCCACAAAATGGGTTTTCTGGCTCTTAATTCGCGAGCCTATCCGCTACTTCATTGCCTTCTATGCCTGTGTGTCCCGGCATCCAGAACAGACATACCTTGTTTTCTTCACCAAGTCCTTCGTCCTGCACTCCTCAACCAGTCTTGACATGATGTGGAATGCACTCACTTAGCGTAGTTTGACTGTCTGTCATGATAGCTGTTGCGTTCACACGAAAGTTTGAGCGACAGAAAAGTCTAACTACGAAATCAAAATCTGGCAAGGTACTCAACTGTAATTAAGAATTAATAAAAACAACCACTAAAAATTAAAATTTTTCATGTAAATTCTCTAATAGGAGATGGGTACCTATGTGTTAAAATTTGAAGAAAATCAAATCCGGAATTTCAAATTGATTGATTTTTAAAAAATTTACATGGACACCACACGGGTCTCATGGCCCTATCACTCCAACAAATTTACAAAAAGTTATGTCCATCATTTGTTAAAAATTTGACGAAAATCGAGCTAATTTTTAAAAAATTTATTTAAAATTAATTTTGTCCATCGGAGATACAGAGGTGTATAAAATTTGAAGAAAATCGGGTTAATTTTTTTGAAAAATTTTTATGGGGCCCACGACCCCGGCCACCAAAATTTTTGCAAAAAGTGTTGTCCATCGGAGATACACACGTATATAAAATTTAAAAAAAATCGGCTTAATTTTTTTTTTTTAAATCTCCAAAATTTTTACAAAAACTGTTGTCTATCGAAGATACATGCGTATATAAAATTTGAAGAAATTCGGGTTATTTTTTAAAAAAAAAAATTATGGGGTCCCACGAACCCGGGGCCCGGGGTCTCCAAAAATTTTACAAAAAGTGTTTTTCATCGGAGATACATACGTATATAAAATTTGAAGAAAATCGGGTTAATTTTTTTTTTTTTTAAATCTCCAAAATTTTTACAAAAACTGTTGTCTATCGAAGATACATGCGTATATAAAATTTGAAGAAATTCGGGTTATTTTTTTAAAAAAAAAATTATGGGGTCCCACGAACCCGGGGCCCAGGGTCTCCAAAATTTTAACAAAAAGTGTTGTCTATCGAAGATACATGCGTATATAAAATTTGAAGAAATTCGGGTTATTTTTTTAAAAAAAATTTATGAAGTCCCACGAACCCGGGGCCCGGGGTCTCCAAAATTTTTACAAAAATTGTTGTCTATCAGAGATACACATGTGTATAAAATTTGAAAAAAATCGAGTGAAATTTTGTAAAATATTTGTATGGGAGCCCCCCGACCCCGGGGCCCGAGGGGCCTCAAATTTTAATAGAATGTGTTGTCTTCGGAAATACGCATGTGTGCAATAAAATCAATAAAATCGGACCTTGGGAAGTGGGTTAAAAATTGATCGCAAGATTCCACGACGACCGACGACCGACGACCGATATCCGTGCCACGGGCAAGTGAAGTTAATATAGAGAATTTAAAAACCATTGCACAATAAATTGATAGAGAAGACAACAATCATTTCGCACATGCTGAGCCAAAGTGTTATTCACGTTTTGCTCGAAACAATCTGAGTCCATTGGAAGGGAAATGATAACCAATTTCACTTCTCCCCAAGCATTACTCAATTCGCTGAACTCTGACTTACGAGTACAACATGAAAGTGGAGTGCATAGTATTTGAATTTTTACTGCCAGCTTACTGTGAAACGTCTACATTTTAATAAAATTCTTTATGATTTGAAAAACAAAGAAGAAAAAGGTTTCTCGTTGCTATGACCAAAGAATGTTATAAAAATTTTAATAACACAGAAACGTGCGTTAGACGACTTGGTTTTCATTTTTGAATATCACACTCAGACAGAGGAAGACCAACGCTAACTCAGCTTACGAGAGATGTGAGTCAAAGTCACTTTGTGGCAGTTTATGTTAGAAAAGGAAACAACGCATAACCATAAGAGACCAACTGGTATTTTCCTTATTATAATAATTAAAAATTCCTAGAAATTCCCATTTTGTTCGCGTTGTTCCAACTCGCACAAACAGTTATTCTTACATAATATTATTTTTTCACGCCTAAGTTAATCGCCTTTTCAGATATGACCAACAACTACAACGGCTGAAGGTACAAAACGAGAATTAGAAACAAAAGTGGCAATAACAACATAATCCAATTTGCCTTTTGCTCTACATCTACACAGGCACACAAACAAAATGCGAACAAGAAAATATAATGAGATATGAAATTGGATATTTCTCTCCGTCGCGTCGCTACAATGTGACATCTGAGTGGCTAATTTAATTAGAAAAGTTGGTCGCATCGAAGGGTGTCCAGCAAAACCGTATTTGACCATCGAAATTGTAAAATAAATTGGATTTTATCATATTCTCCCGGTTATATTTGAATGTCAACCAATGTAGAACTGAAAGCGATCGAGATGTATAATTGATTACTTCAAATCAATCAACACTGGGGTACCCCAAGGCTCTGTACTTAGTCCACTAGTTTACAACTATTTGTTATAAACATTTTGATTCTCAACATTTTCTAAATGCTTTTAAAGCTGGAATTGTCTCTGGATTATCTGCATAACATCTATCCTTAACCCATAGAAAAAAGTCCATCGGCGTCAAATCGCAGATCTGCGCAGGCTACAATTAGCATATACAAAATAGCTGATTATTCGGTTGCCAACTTCGGCGCGCAAGAAATCGATTGTCAGTCGGCTTGTATGGCATGTAGCGCCACTTTGTTGAAACCAAAAGTCGTCCATATTCATGGCCATTCGATTTCACGCCATAAAAAGTTGATCAGCTGGCTCTGTAACGGTCGCCATTGACGGTAACGGCGTTTCCAGCTGCGTTTTCTAAGAATCCACCACTCAAAAATCCAAACAAAACTGTCACTCTTGGTGGACGCATTAGCTTCTCTATGATAACTTGTGACTGTTCCAAGCCCCAAATCTGGTAGTTCTGCATGTTTACATAGTCTGAAAAGATAATTTTTCGACCAAATTTGACGTCATTATCAAGCTGGTCTATGGCCCACGCAGAGAACTGATATCGAAGCAGATGGTCATTTGCTTTTAACGCCTGAATCATCTGGACCTTGTAAGCGAATAATCCGGGGCCAGTTGCTGCGATTGGCGCCGAGTTGAGGTCAATGGATTCTGTCCCAGACGTTCCATTCCATCCATCCATCCATGGGCCAAATATGGGCCACAGCCTCAATATTCTCGGCCGTGCGACCTGCCCGAGCTCAAGGACCACTTCTGTAATCCAATAGCAAGCCTTTCTCACGAACTTACTTCGCCAATTTCACTACAACGGTTCCGCTTGGCGCTTCTCTTAAATTGGTCTTGTGGGGATCTTGAGGTGATTGTGAGGGGGTATTGAGGAGGCCATTGAGGGAGTTCTTGATGTGGTTTTGAGAAGGATATTGAGTGTAGTCCTGAGGAGATATTAAGAAGGTCTTAATGGGGTCTTGAGGGGGTCATGAGGGGGTCTTGAGGTTATCTTCAGCGGTTTCTTGATGTGTTGTGGTGTTCAGGGGTTTTCGAGGTGTTCTTGTGGTGGGTTAGAGGAAGAAACGGTTTTAAAGGGGTATTAAGGGGGTCTTAAGTGCGATGAGATGGGTCTTTATGGGCGTCTTGAGAGGGTCTGAGTGGGTTCTTGAGATTGGCTTGAGAGGATATTGTGTAGGTCTTGAGATTGGCTTGAGAGGGTCTTGTTGTTGAGGTATCGAGGTGGTTTTGAGCGGGTATTGAGAAGGCCATTGAGGGAGTTCTAGAGGTGGTTTTGAGAGGGATCCTGAGAAGGTCTTGAGTATGGTCCTGAGAGGGTTTTAAGACGGTCTTGAGGTTGTCTTTAGGGGTTTCTTGAGGTTGTCTTGAGATGGCTTAGAGGACGTTTGAGAGGGTTTTAATAGGTCTTAGGGGAGGTCTTTAGAAGTGTCTTGAGGCAATTTTAAGATGGTCTTGAGGGAGTTTGTGACGCTCTTGGGTGATGTTTTGATGGGGTCTTAAGACGATTTTGAGACGGTTTTAAATTGGGATCTATTGGGCGATTTGTTACGAAGTAATTTGGCATAGCCGTATATCTAAACAAGATAAACGCAAGAGTCGGTTAAACTACAGGCTGGCGTCCAAACGTCTCTCTGGGTCATAGGTTCAAGTTAAATATTTTTGTAAGGAAAATATCATACAGACGTTAAAATAAAACGGACGAATAGTGCTACTACTTATGTAAAACACAATAGAGCCGCATCGACCGAGGCGCAGTGAAGTTGATGGCGATAAATCTAAACGGAAAGGAATTGTCTTATTTTCTTACCATTATTTAGCTTTTAAAACGGGGACATGACAAATTGGTTTGCCTGCTTTGTTTAACAAAATTTGAGTATATGATGCGGAGGCCCTCTTAACAAGTGATTCAGATTCATAAAAACCACACAACTCTTGTCGCATTTGGTTCTCATCATTGTTATCACCTGTCCGACATGGCAGTGGCCATTCGTGGAAGTTGGATAAGTTGAATGTACCACAAACTGGGAGCGAATTACGAGTACATCAGCTACACACAGATGTTACCACAGTTACGACGGCAACTGCAAAGCCAACAAACAAACAAATGACCAACTTGTAAATGGTTGGTTGCTTTGTCGTCGACTATCCTCACTCGCCACTAGCGCCCCTCTCCAACTCTTGTAAACAGTCTTCTTATATGAGGTAGTCCGGTCCGGTCGGGCGGGCTTCTGTGCTTTGGTGTGGTGTGGAGTGTGGTCAAAAGCCTGAGCTATGAAGTCTAACGCTCTTCTGATGGCGTGACATCTGGAGTAGGAAGATACATAAACTAAGCCATTGAGAGCTCAGACATTTATTATGAAGTCAAATAATAAAGCTGCTGGTACTGTTGCCGTCGTCGTTGTTGTTGTTGTTGTGATGTTTGTAATCTTTCTAGCTGTCGCTGTACAAGGCGAACACAAGTTCCAAGTTTGGGCAGCTCGTCGAATGTACACAGCAGCAGTAAACTACAACAAGTACTGATGGTGGTTGCTTTCAGTTGTTGTTGTTGTATGAATATAATGTATGTAAGACAACACACACATAAACACAAAAACACCTTAAAGGTGGGCTGTATGCCGGGGAAATTTGAAAAAAAAAGAAGGCAACTTCTGTTAGCTAAGTAATGGTCTCTTCCGTCTGGCATTTATTTTGTACTGATGAGTACTTGTCTTGCGTCTGGGGACACCAGAATAAATGTTAGCCATCATGTATTGATTCTTTTTTATGATGAGCGCATTAACAACGCTTTACAGGAATCAAATCGAAATCGAATCGAACGCTGTAATCTCTGGAGTGAGATTAAATTCTTTGTTAATGAATGGACGGACAGAAAAATGCATTACCCATATGTGAGTTGGTATGTTCGTGCAACCGGTGAGTTAGCAATGGAACTTTCTCCCAGATGTGCAAAAAGTTAACGCACTAGCAGGTGCCTCGATAATGTATGGATCCGGAAAAATGAAAAGCTGTCTTAACGTTGTCTCAACAATGACGGTTGTGAGTTGTAGTGCACTGCACTTTTTTTTTGCTTTTTCCAGCCAATGAATGATAACCAATTGAAAAAAGCCATCTTCAGTGGAATGAGTTAATCTCAAGACATATTTTAGATATATCAGCTTTTAAAATTAATAATAAAAAAAAAGTTACGCAAATCGCTCGAAGAGTGACCATTGCTGGATCCAGGATACGATGTTGCAAACTGCATTTTTTTTCTTACTTTGTTCTACTGATTTTTACTATTCCTTCGACGGTCTTATCAACTAGATCTTAAGGATCTTTTTTAAGGAACAACTAAAATGACGAATAATACAGTTTTTTTTTTGAAACCTAGGCTTACCTTAAGTAGAATACTACAACGGTCAAGGCAAAAATTATTCACTCATGAGCTTAAGCACGATACCTACTGAAATTAATAATATACTAATAATAAAACTGTGTCCTCGGTTCTCTGTAGATGGTTGTGCCGAAACCTGTGCTTACCGTGAAGTTATTAACACATCCACCCCGCCAGGAAGCGAAGTGCGTACCGCAGCTTGGTGGGTTTGACTTAGTCTATGGCGTACTCCTTACTCAGTCAGATGCACTGGTAACTACAAAAACGAAGGTTAACCAGAATAGATCGAGCTAGTTCTTACGAATAGCAACGAAGCTGTGAAGTAATCGCCGATAAGAGTTTGTTATATTATACTACAATTGCTCACTGTAGAAATTTCATCTACCTCAGTTACACATTTTGATCCAGCAGTCCCTGCTATTTTCTTTAACCATTTGAGAATTATATTGTCTCTTAAGGTAAAAAAGAAAAAGAGAATTACATATTTTAATCGAGTAGTCGGTCGGTAGAAATCTCCTCTCCCTTCAGTGACATATTTTGATCTCTCTTGAGAATTATATTTTCTCTCGAAGTAAGAAAAATGCGGTCGGTAGTAATAAACTCTACTCTCCCTTCAGTTACACATTTTGATCCAGTCGTTATATTTGCAATTTTCTTTAACCTCTCGAGAATTATATTTTCCCTCGAATTAAAAAATACAGCAGGTGATCAATAGAAATCCTCTCTCCCTTCAGTGACATATTTGGAACGAGTATTCGATGGGTAGAAATCTCCTCTCCCAGTCTGGTGTTACTGGGATTCTAACCAATAACCTACTGCTCAGAAGCCATGCACGTATCCAGGGAGCCACGGCGTCCACCGTGCTGTGTTTACCACTAATTAAAATCGCCAAATCGTCCGCATAACCAATGGCGATGTAGCCTGGTCTGTGTAGATCGACTAGAAGACCATCAATGACTAGTGACCATAGAAGGGGAGATAGCACTCCTCCATGGGAACATCCATTAACTGCAGTCACAGACACAGACACTCCCCGAGGACAAAATAATATCTCGACTTACAAGCATGGCCCTTATCCAATGATTGGTTTAGTCTTCGATACCCCTGCTACTGATTGCGCTTGCAATAGAGTCGTAGCCAGTGTTATCGAATGTGTCCTCAATGTCGAGAAAGGCACACAGGGCAACTTCTTTGGAACGAAAAGTTCCTTATATTTTCTTTACAAGATAGTAAAGTAGACCTTTTGTGATTTTGCCTTTCCTTTCACTAAGCCAATTGCCTGACATGGGGATAAAGATTACATTTACCTGTCTCCAGATAGGCAGGATGTACCCCAGTTGTTGCTGGCTCTAAATAAAGCAATCATACTCGGCAGAATGAGATCGATTGCAAGCGCTGGAAAGATACCATTACCGCCGGGGGCTCTGAATAGTTTGAAGGAGTCTACGGTCTATTAAACCTTATCCGGACTGAAGGTTTTACCGGATAATCTATTTACTCTAGCAATGCAGACCCTTTGGTCAGTTGCGTTCGGGTATACGAGTAGAGAAACCTGGAAAATGAACCTGAAGTTAGACGTGTATCCCCACGGTCCGACGTGGAGGTACTATCTGTCTTTTTTGGTAAACCTACACAATTTGTAAATCCTCATGCCCCTACTGGCATCCCAGCATTGTTTTCGCAGGATTTGTTTTATGTGGCACGTTTGGATCGTCTTAATTCTAAATTGTACTCCATAAAAGCCTATATTCCTCCCCACCCTTTGTGCGTTTAGCAGACTTCCTAAGTTTTTACCAGATGGTCGTTTCACTAGGGAACCTTACGTTTACACGGACTGCTTTTAGGAACGTAGCTGTCATGATAGGAGGTAAGGGTAAGCAAGACATCATTTAATCGGTATGCTGCTTCATCTAGGTTCTCTGTGGACTCGATAGATGTAACAAACGTATCTAATTCGGAGATGACAAGTCCCCGATACAGATTCCAGTCCGTGGACTTTGGATCAAATCTAGAGGAAGCTTGTGTCAAAGAACTGTCTTGTCCATCTATCTGAATATATAAAAAAGAAACTTTGTCTGCATGTCTGTTCGCAATTACCTCGAAGACAGTTCATCCGATATAGCTGAAACTTTGGATCGCTGTGCAGACAGTTGGGGTAGATGTTTGTAGGAGGTAGCGGGTTTTGTTGCTTGGGCAGCTGGATGTCAAAAAATGGTGGTGCTTACTCGGATGTGTGCTTTCGTGTAATCAAGGCGGGACACTCCTATAGTATGCTATATAATATCTGGAACTCCTCGCAAATCTCCCGGAATCTAAAGCTAACGATCTTAAGATCTAACGTTCTCTCAGTACTCTTGTATGGCTGAGAAAAATGGAAAATCACAGAGAATTTGTAACGTTGTACGCTCCGGTGACGCTCGCCGGTCACCCAGGGTTCTCTGTCCCCTCCTGTGTTACAAACTAAAAGTTATTTTGTTGCGTTTTCTTGTATATTTGTTATTTATTCTTTCATTTATTTTCTTTAATTAGGTCTACAACGTCGAGAATAAGATGGCCGGACATTATCACCAATCAAGATGAAGAAGCAATCGCGATCACCATCAGACGACGAAAATGGAGCTGGATTGACCACACGTTGATAAAGCCAGCGGACGATATTGCGAAACTAGCGCTCGACTGGAATCCACAAGGAATCCGCCGAGTTGGCCGTCCTAGCAGGACATGAAAAAGGACGATAGAAGAGGAAGCCAGATCCCAGGGGACAGAAGGGCGATAAATCGAGTTCGTTGGCGGGCGTTTGTAGAAGCCCTATGCTCCCCCGCGGAGTTAAGAAAGAAAAAAGAAGAAGAAGTGGTATGGTGTATGAGATTGAATAGAACACCGTGCCTTTGACAGATTCAGGTGATATATGTGGGGGGGAGTGAGTTTGGGTTAAGCTAACGTGGGTCTTGAAGGTTCTTGGTAGTCAGTTTGGAGGGGGAAGTATGGTAGGGACAGTGTGGTGGGGATAGCCAAGCAACGCTGGGTATTTTATATAATATCCTTCTGTTCTAAATAGTGATTCTGTAAGATGTTTGATTTGATTTTTATGTATGTGGGGGCAGCGAGTTTGGGTTAACCTATCGTGGGTCTTGGAGGTTCTTGGTAGTCAGTTTGGAGGGGGAAGTATGGTAGGGACAGTGTGGTGGGGATAGCCAAGCAACGCTGGGTATTTTATAATGTATCCTTCTGTTCTAAATAGTGATTCAGTAAGAGGTTTGATTTGATTTTTATGTATGTGGGGGAGAGTGAGTTTGGGTTAACTTAACGTGGGTCTTGTAGGTCCTTGGTAGTCCATTTGGAGGATGAAGTATGGTAGGGACAGTGTGCTGGGGATAGCCAAGTAACGCTGGGTATTTTATAAAGTATCCTTCTGTTCTAAATAGTGATTCAGTAAGAGGTTTGATTTGATTTTGATGTCATTTTCGTTTTGTCAAATTTTATTAATTTTTCCCTTGACAGTCTCATCTAAAAAGTTGGGAAATTTATTATGGAGCGTTTCACTTTTCGGGAACGTCTTAAACAGATCTTAGTGACCTCTAATTGCACTCTTTATATGAAATTTGACCGGCAACTAGTTTGGACAGACGACTATTGCTCAAGGCACAAGTCCAAGTTAACTCCAATTTACTTTCAACAATAAATTATTAAATATTGTAGATCAAGGCCGAAAGTGTTAATGAACTTTTGTTAAAAGAAAGAAAGAAAATCTCTGTTTTAAAAAAAATTAACAGTTTAATTTTTCCGACCTTTATCATTCAAAAAATTATTATATTTTGCTTAAAAATTAATATCATAATACGTACATGAATATATCCTTTGATTCTCGATCGTAAATCCTTCAGGAAAACCATATTCATTGTCATTGACGTCATGCTTCCATGATTATCGTGTGATTTAATGGAAAATTGCAAACCACAAATTAATTTTTTTTTTTTTTTGCACGGCACGAAAATTTTCTTGATGTCAACCAACAACACACAGGAAAACAAGCGAACAACAAATCAAATTTAATCGCTAGTCGTTAGACGTAAACAACAAGAAGTATTCGCATTCGCTTTGCTTTCGGATATTTTCAGATTTTCCAACTTTTCTATTTGTAATACTTTTACCAAACAGCGTCGCGTCGCTTGTGTTGTTGTTGCATTTATCGCACTCAACAACAATTCACTCAATTATTTATTTATTAATTTATTTATAATTTTCAACACTCACGTTAAGGTTAACTCTGTGACGTGTTTCACCTAAAAATAAATCGTATGAGAAATAATTATAACGCCGGTGTTATAAGTAATTGCGATTCGGAATTTGCATTCAAATTGGGAAGATTTTCGTGAAACATCTGTAAAGGGCAGTCTTTTCTTTTTGTTGGCCCTAATAAGGATTGGCACACCGTTTACGCGCAATAGGCTAGCCGCATATTGTGCGCATCACAGCATAGCGTATCAGAAGTTTTTAAGGCATACAATGTTATACTAAATGACGCACATTTTGCGGCATAATTGTAACATTATGTTTTTATTAATTATTATCTCTCCGAAAATTTGGAACCTATGTCCCATCTTAGATAAAACAAAATTTGGACTTATATCCCGATCGGTTGGGACGTAGGTCCCTAATTCGATTTGTGGGTCATAAGTCCCAAAAGTAAATATTGGGACTTATGTCCCTGGGCCGCTACGCTATGCTAGGCTTTGCTCAATATGCGGCTACTCTTAAGGTAGTACGAGAATAATCTGCAAAGGCATGAGAGATGGCAATGGCAATATATGATTGCTGTCAAATTCTTAGCGGAAGGCGTTACAAAATTATTAGAGAATCGTTGGACGCAGTATATCCACCTAAAATTAGTCTATGTTGTGAAATAACATTTTTTTTCGAGCTCTGAACTTCCTAAATCTCAATATATTTTTGGAATTTCGGACCTTTTTTTCGAGCTTTGAACTTTTTAAATCTCACTACATTTTTGGAACTTATATAAAAATGTTAGGCCTTTTTTGGTGCTTAGCACTTCTTAAATCTCAATATATTTTTGGAACTGATACAAAAATTTCTGACCTTCTTTTTGAGCTTAGCGTTTCTTAAATCTCAATACATTCTTGGAACTGATATGAAAATTTTGGACCTTTTTTTCGACCTCTGAACTCTTAAATATCAATATATTTTTTGGATTTTGGGATCTTTTTTTCGAGCTTTGAACTTTTTAAATCTCAATACATTTTTGGAACTTATATAAAAATTTCGGACCTTTTTTCGAGCTTAGAACTTCTTAAATCTCAATATATTTTTGGAGCTAATATAAAAATGTTGGACCTTTTTTTCGAGCTTAGCTCTGAACTCTTAAATCTCAATATATTTTTGGAATTTTGGACCTTTTTTTCGACCTCTGAACTCTTAAATCTCAATACATTTTTGGAATTCAATGAGTCTACTGCCTACTTCGCTTGAGCACCATCAAGGTTAGGACAACTACTTCCTACCATACTCCATAGAATCTATTTACGAAGAAATGTTTTCGTCTTGTTTAGGTTTTAACGGTCGAATCTGTATTCTTTCTACCATTTTTTAATGCTTCCTAAATCTCCAGGCTAGAATTTTATGTGCTGATGTTCTGAAAATCAGATATTTGGGTACGTTAGCGACATTACATAAAAATCTAAGTGTGATGCATTCCCATAAGGATTCTGTCATTAGCACCATCACATAAGCGATTGACTGACTATTTTCGGGATAAATTGACTTGAAGCAGTTGTAGTTTCAAAAAAATCGACTTGTATTGATGTCGTAGGTCGTGTTATCATCAGAAATTGACTTTAGTCGATTGGCAGCATCGTTTGTGTGATTTTGACGCCTTTGGGATTTTTTCTTTTGGGCTTTGTCAAGTTTACGGTTTATACCAATTAGCCAGAGACTTAAGACGACCTCATTATCAACACCGAACGTGAAATTGCCAGCACATCGCCCGATGTACGCAAAAAAGTATTGAACAATTGTCTTCACAGCGAATTTTTGTGGAGGACATTTGAATTATGTTTGCTCCACAGTAAATGGCATCGATAGCACTTTAACTGTAAATACATTTTCTTGTTAATAACTCAAACAAAAGCTGTTTCATCTATCAGATATAATGGGGCACTGTTAATGAAAAACCCATTACTAGAAAAGAGTCGAGAACTACAGGAGAGATGGAAAAGCTTCCATAATGGAAGAGTTCTTTTGGAGAACTATTAGGGGAAAACACTTACACCGATTGATGTAAGCTGAAATCAATCACTGTAGTCCATTGAGACTGTGATCCTCGGAAGTACTGGTTGGAGTAAATTGCAGGCTGAGATCACTTCAAACTCTAGAAACTGTACAAGAAATAAAAGTGAGACTGTCCCGTGGAGTATACGATACTCGGAGAAGATCAGGCCGGAGCAAATTGCAGCAGTCTGGAAGCGTATAGCTAGCCGTAAAATGCCTTGTCAATAAGCGACGAGGCGAAATGTTTAGTTCTTTTCACGAGCGACATGAAATTCTTACTCACTTTGGGATTTTTGAGTATTTTCTGTCTCAGTTTTTTTTGGTCGTGGGCGTATTTTCATTTTTTAGCCGAATGTTGGCATTGCAATCATTTCTTGCTCAATGGAATTGTTTTTCGATTTTCTTCAGTGGAATTGGCCTTATATACGTATGAGCAAAAGCTCTCCTTCTAAATTCTTATAGTATCTTTGCAACTTACATCACTATACCGCTATAGATACATTTGTAATAATTTTTTTTGGTATGTACACTGCATTGCAATTTCTTCCCCTCAATATTTATATTTTTGCTTTTGTGTGTCGAACGCGTTCGATCGACGAACGACGACAAACATTTCTTGAGCCTTCTTACAAACCGCAAAGTATTTATTTTTAGATGAGCGATAAAAATGTTTTGGATTATTTTTGACAAATAAGTGAGAGCTTTGTTTAGAGAAAGAACAAAGAACGTAAAGATTTGTTCCTGACAGTGAGAAGCTGTTTGTTTGGTTTTCTTTATATTATTTACTTATTGTTACTTTTTCTTTACGTTGAATATTCAATATAACCGAATTTTTAATTTCTTTTTTTTTTTTGCATTAAATTTCGAATTCCTTAGCCAACCAACACCAACCTGCAACGAGATAGAAAAAGAAAAAAAATTAAATTACCATCTTACAGTGAAGTATTTTGTAAATAATAAAAATGTTAATAGCTGCAATATTAGAAATGAGTGTTCAAGCTGTGCGAGTGGATGAACCGAAGAAGAATGAAATTGAATTATTAACGACAGTATCTGTCAGATGCAAGAATTAGTTTGCTGTCATGATTGTTGTAGAGTGACACGGAACGATAAAGAAGAACTCCAATACTCCCCCTCGTTACGTGACTATAGACTGTACACCAAGGATCTCAAGACATTTCCAGTACTTAGGTCCAGCTAAACGTTTTGTTAAAATATCTGCTCCCATGTCCTCAGTCCTCAAGTAATGAAGATGAATGTTGTTGTTAGATAAATGCTTCCCGCACAAAGTGATGCCTGACATCGATATGTTTGGTACGGAAATGAAATACCGGATTGGAAGCGAGTTTCTGTTATCACACAGAACCGACACTTCCTTCACAAGCGACTCAAATCCAAGTTCTCTGATGAATCTTTGCAGATAAATACCTTCCTTTACAGACTCATTGAGGCTCATGTATTCCGCTTCAGTGGAAGAGAGTGCCACAATCCTCTGTTTACGCGACTCCCAAGTAATAGCTCCACAGGCGAGCATAAAAGCATAGCCAGTATACGAACGTCTGTCATTCGAGCAATTGCCCACCAATCTGAGTCCACCATACCTGTCAATCCGGTTTCCGATGGTGCATACATCAAACCTATGTTTTTGGTACCCTGGAGATAGTGCAACACACGCTTGGCGGCAACCCAATGTTCCTCCTTGTGGCTATCGTTAAATTGGCTTAACCAACTTACAGCGTAAGCGATGCCAGGTGAAATCAATCGCTGATGAAAAATTATGTTCACAGCGGATTCACTCGTGTAGCCGTTTCTGTGGATGACACTTGAATTATGTTTGTTCCACAGTAAATGGCATCGATAGTACTTTAACTTTAAATACATTTTCTTGTTAATAACTCAAACAAAAGATGTTTTATCTATCAGACAAAATGGGGCGCTGTTAATGAAAACCCCATTACTAGAAAAGAGTCGAGAACAACAGGAGAGATGGAAAAGCTTTCATAATGGAAGAGTTCTTTGGGAGAAGCTCGCGATATGGCACCTCCCTCTGATCATCGTCGTTTGTCTCCAAGTTGCACTTGTTTGATACGCCGACAGACATCGGAGTTGAAACTGGTTTACTATCTGCCATCCCGAATCGGTGCAGTACATCACCTATGTAACCTCATTGATGTATAGAGTATTCATCAGCTCTTTTGATGAACTCTAGACCTAGGCAACATTGAATCTCACCGAGATCTTTAAGAGCAAATGTTTTCAATAAACTCTCGTTAAGTTGTTTAACATCACTGGCGTTCCCGAGAGATGACTAGGAGACATGCACGATAAGCATTGGCCCCCCTAAACCACGAATGTATACAAAAGTGTCAGACTCCATTGGATGTAATCCAAAACGCTGCAGTTCTTGGTTAAGTCTCTCGTACCAGCATCGTCCCACCTGACGCAGACCGTAAAGCGCCTTCTTAAGAAAACATACATTGTTGCCTTGTCGAATTTTAGACAGCATCCTTTCTGCTTTGTTTTTTAACCGAACCCACCTTTTCATTCCTTAGGATAAATTGAAGAGATTCCATGGTCATGTCAGGAATTTCCATATAAATCTTCTCTGAAAGTTGTCCATTCAAGTAGGCTGTCGTAAAATCGAGCTGGTAGATAGTCACTCCATATTGCGATGCAATAGTCGTAGCTAAACGTATGGAACTCAATCGAGTCACTGGAGCGAATGTTTCCTCAAAGTCCATACCAGGTCGTTGAGCGAAACCTCTTGCAACGATTCTTGCCTTTCATCGCTCTAGAGTTCCATCTGGTGAGTGCTTGTTCCGAAGCACCATCCTGCTACCAATGACTTTGTCTGCTAAGGATCTGTCAACAATCTCCCATGTGTCACTTCGGTTCATCCACTCGCACAGATTGAATACTCATTTATATGCAATATGCAATGAATTGTTTTTATAAATAAAATAGTTCAAAGTATTTGGAGTTTGGGAGGCAGAAAGTTTCCCCGATGACTGGAAAAAGGGGATGCTTGTCAAGCTCCCTAAAAAAGGTAGTCTTATGAACTGGAGAGGCATTTGCGTTCTTCCTGCAGTTGCAAAGGTAATAGCCAAAGTAGTACTTGAGCGAATAAAGGAAGATACACTCGATGCCGAAAAAGCAGGTTTCCGCACTCACTGGATCCTCCTGTGTGGACCACCTGTGAACACCCTGTGGATCATTATTGAACATTGTGTTGAATTCCGGTCACCACTGCACCTGCTGTTCATTTGATTTGAACGAAAAAAAAGTACAAATCCCATACAGTTGTCAGAGAGAAGCTAAAAACTAAAAAGAAAAAACAAAACGGTTTGTGTATGCGGGCAACTAAAGTGCCTTCTGTCTTACTCCCCTGGCCCATCGAACCACAGCAAAAACAATTTCCATAAATACATGATACATCAATACTTTGATCCCGGAAGAGTCTGTTAAAAAAAAGTACATTCCAGACGCGCCAAGCAGTCTGTGAATGCATCAAAATATAATCGTTAGTGCATTAGCATGCGGTGGGGAGAGATCAAAGCTTATCATCACAAGCGCACTTAGTTGTTGTTGCTGTTGTTGTTGTTGTTGTTGTTGTTGTTAACAATAATAGCAATAAAAAACGCATAATCTTTTACTGTTTGTGAGTTATGTTATGCTATGTTATGCCAGTACTCAAACAACAAAATGTCTACAAGTTAACTTAATCTTCTTGGCCTCAAGCAAAGAGGTTTATGTACGAGTACCTCTAACATAAAACAAAGACATCAGCAAAGGCAGAAACTTAACGCCCAAAAAGTGTAAACAATTAGGTGGAGATGCCCACCCGTTGCGATTTTTATGGACAGATTTACCCAACAATGCGAGTGTAAACAATAACTTAACACGGAGCGGGCAGACAGACAAGTCAGAGCTCCAATGAGAAACAGAGTGGCTGGCATAAATTAGACAAACAGCCGTCACAAATGAGTTATGTGCGATTGCGAGTATCAAACGCCGCTGGACATGCGCAGTTTACAAAGATTATTGTCACTTGCTTCACCTTCCAGTTACATAGCATTGTTACTTAAGCCAAAGATTGTTTCTGTAAATAAAAGTTGTTGCAAAGATTTTAGGTCTGCTGGTGACCGAAGTTTTGGTTACTAACTGGACGCATTATTGGACCGCTGTAATAAGAGAGTGTGCACTCGCACTGCAAACCAAAAAGGAAAAGTTACATAAGTCACATAAACACTCACGCACCTACAGATGATTCCTCAGACGATGAAAAAGAAAATTTCTCGAAATCAGTCGACCGGAAACTCTGTGCCTGTCCTCAGTATGATGTGAGCGTGATCTGATGAATCGGATCCCAGTAATAAGGCAGACATTGGCACCCATAGTTATAAAAGAGTTCCTTTAAAAAATGTATACTAGAACTTTATTTTCGAGGGGACCGGTCATCCGATGTGATCCAATCCCTAAACTCTGAGCGTCCTAGTCTACGCCATCATTCCTCGCTGTCGTGTTCCATAAATCCTACCGCAAAGAACTTTCCGAGCAGGATCCATTTCGCTCATGTGAGCTAGGTGTCCTGCCCTCCGGTAAGACCTTTTACACGTACGCGACCATGGTTTGGTGGCTAAAAGTTCTTGAACGGACAACGGCAACTAAGCTTCAGAAGCTACAAAGAATTACCTGTCTAGGTTTAACGGGTGCCATATACTGCATTAGAAGCTGTTGTAGGGCTTTCACCACTGCCAATCTTCATTAGGAAGACGGCTGCAACTAGAATATGGGTACAAACCAGGTGACTACGTGGGACACCTGAAAAATTCTTGACTCAATTCCCGAAAGAGACATGTTTTGTACCAGCCCGGACACCATGATGGCCAGGGAGTTCTGTTTCGGCAGGTTATTTGAGGTAAAAATAGTGGACCGGGCAATATATGGTCTAATGGTACTCCAGCACTGGACAATAGAGGTCTGGTATGGTACACAGACGGATCGAAAATGGATTCTGGAGTAGGAGCTGGGGTATTCGGACCCAACATCAAAGTCTCAATACCAATGGGTATGAGTCCCACTGTTTTCCAAGTGGAACTCCATGCCATTGCGGTCTGCGCTAGGATAAACCTGAGTAAGGGTATTAAAGGCGCTACGATTTATATCTTTTCAGATAGTCAGGCAGCACTGAAAGCGCTATCGTTCAATATAATGGACTCTAAATGCTGCTAATATGCACTGCTATCTCTGGCAGGGCTAAACAGGGCCAAACTCGGTTGGGTCCCTGATCACCAGGGAATTGCAGGCAACGACTATGCAGATAAACAAGTCAGGGCTGGTTCAGAATCTGCCTTCTTAGGACCGGTACCTTACGGTGGTGTCAACTGGTCTGTCACAACTGCGCTGAATAATAAATGGGAGGGTAGACTTCGTATGGCCCACTGGGATAATATCCCAGGGCTGAGACAATCCAAACGGTTATTCAGACGCTTTTCCTATAAGGAAATCATTGATCTCGACAAGGATAGTATCAGAAAGCTATTGAGCTTTTTCACAGGTCACTGTGGCTTGCGATATCACCTTAGCAAAATTAATCTGGACTCAAACACGGAATTTAGGTTCTGCTTGGAGGAGGATGAAACATCCGGGCACATTCTCTGTGACTGTCCTGGTTTGATCTCGTTAAGGAGACGTCGGCAGATCTGCGAAACTTTGCCACTAAGGACATACTCTCCTTCATTAGAAAAGTAGTAAGTCTCTTAACTTAGTTACCTAGCTTAGTACCCTACGATACAATAGATCTTTTTAGGTCGCAGTATCAGCCAAGAGTGGTGAGTAAAGTTAAGTAATGGACAGACTATCGAACTAGACTGTCAGTTTTGATCGACTCAAAACATCGCAGAAACGGAGCCTCTTCTTGATAAACTCGCCAAATCGTATTATTTGGAGGGCATACCAAAAATTGGAGAATCTGCGAACGAAGTGTATATCCTCCTAAAAGGAGAGTATGTCTATACTAATATTATAAAGAGGTAATGTTGGTTTGTGTGTAGGAGGTAATCTTCGAAACTACGGGACCGATTTCAAAAATTCTTTCACCAATATTTAGAATGGACTTTCAGGGTGAACATAGGCTATAATATATTATCCCGTTTAAATAAAAGAGCCTTTCGTGGCGACAAATTAACTAACTAACTAACTAAAGTCGACAAAAAACGACTGTGTGGTTTATGCTGCACTGTTCGCTGCGTTACTTTTTGTCCGGTTTTTTGTACAAACATCACGCTGTATGGCGGCATCATAATTACTGTGCGCTATGGGCTGCGCTGCTTTCTGTCCTCTGTTTTGTACGTACTATTGCTGTATAGGAAAGACTATGTGTTTAGTGCTTATTTCTTTAAATCAAACCAATAATTTACTTATGTGGCTGGGTTGTTGGTTATTCTTGATATGCGCTAGACCACAGAAAATATCAACCCTAATCTCTAAGACATTTTGTATGGAAAATGCATCTTTGAATTGATCCAAAAAAAAATGCAAAACTAATAACGTTATAAATCATACCGATGCCACCGCCTACCTACCACTGAAATATAAAACCAAAAATGTTAAATAAATAAATAAATCAAAAAGATACACGAACGGTATATACACGTCGTTTCGGGTTATTAACGTTGGATACAGATACACAAGATAACTTCCCCAAGTATACGTGAAATAATTTCATGCAACATTAACAGTAATTGGACTTTTTTCCCGTTGAATATGGGAGTAAGAAAGTTGCGATGCAATTCAATCGGCCAACAAAATTATGATCGCTTCATGTCCGTCTTTAGTGAATGAAGGTGGGAGGAGCTGGCAGGCAACACGGAAGGTACGCGCTCTGATACAAGTCATACGTATGCGTCGTTACACTCTCCTGTTGTAAACCCAATTTAAAATGGGGTAGCAGTAGCAACACGGAAGGTACGCGCTCTGATACAAGTCATACGTATGCGTCGTTACACTCTCCTGTGGTAAACCCAATTTAAACTGGGGTATGTACATATCCAGAACAACAGTAGCAACAATCTCCCCACCGCTCGTCACTGTAGGTGCAAATTTTGCTTTTGATTGACTTCGATTCCAGTGAATTCGCTAGAAATTCTGTTTACATAATGCGCACATCGGACTTTACTGATGTGCTAGATATGTGCTAGAGTAGGGGGGAGTGCTGACTATTGGGGCGCGATTCATATCGCCAAATGGAAATTCTTGTTCTGTGGTCAGTCATAGTGTGTTTGTCTGTAAAGAAATTAAATTGACAGATTACGCCTGATGCTTGAACTACTTTGCTCCGATTGTGAATTGCTTCTGGAAAAACTGATCTTTCTCTCAGTGAATCAATTGAACCCAAGCGACTGACTGATCGCCGAACGTGGCGTGAAGAGTGGAGTTTTGTAGAGGGCGTTCAACGAGTTCGCTTAGTGTTGACGACTGAGAATTCAATAAATTATAGTCGTAAAAGTTGACCTTGTTTGTAGTGAATTTACGAGTATACTACCAGAAGGAAGGTGGAACGAATTATTGATACGATCATGGCCAGTGAGTGATAAATTGCGGTATTTAAACTGTAAGCCGCAATCCCGCTTGTAAGACATTAATAACTGATTTGATTGCGTGTGGAGCGTAATTGTGAAATTTCAAATGTTTTGGCGCTTAGGTCAGCATCAAAAAAAACCAATCATAAGTTGGAAGCATTTAATCAACTCGGAGTATATTTTTTTATCACTTCCGCCTCTTTATTGCTGTGAATCGATCAAACATCACTTTGCTTCGTGTTCAATTAATTAACCAACTGAAGATCGCGCATTTAAGATAAGGGATGGGGAATGCTTCACTACTTGACACATGCAAACAAAACGTCTCTTGGTTTTCTATTATGTACAGCACTGCAGCAGCAAAATGACCAATTAAGCGCAGGAATAATTGAATATGAAATTAATTGCCACCATCACGTTATTGCAGCTCTTCCGGGTGTCGGTGAATCGATGGCGGCTTACAAATGGAATGTGCATTTTACAAAGAAGTAGTCCGAAGGGTGAATGCAGGGGTTTATTTCTTAATAAATTCAATTTAATAGTTTATAGCACACTAGGCAGACTTAATATTTAGATATATAATATAGTCAGTGGGCGCCGTGGCTCAGTGGATAAGAGTATGGCTTCTGAGCAGGAGGTTCGTGGTTCGAATCCCAGTAACACCAAAAGTATTTTTCACGGTGTCACACCTCTCGCGAAAGTCTGACAAACGTCCGATAGTAATAGCTTGTCACGGAAAGCTTCTCAATTCGTTATTCGGATCCGGGATTAAATTGTAGGCCCCTCTATTTGTGTTAAAAAATATACATTGTCAACACAAACATGAGGCCCATTCACTCCAAAAAATGAACAGAAAGTTTTGTCCATCAGAGATACACATGTGTTAAAAATTTTGATGAAAATCGGTCTAATTTTTAAAAAAAAATTATGGGCACACCTCGCGCCTCAGGCCCTGTTCATCCCAAAAATTTTACAGAAAGTTTTTTCCATCGAAGATACAGATGTGTTTAAAATTTTGATGAAAATCGGGCTCATTTTTAAAAAAATTATATGGGCTCGCCCTAGGTCTCAGGGCCCGTTCACTCCAAAATTTGTACAGAAAGTTTTGTCCATCGGAGATACACATGCATATAAAATTATATAAGAAAATCGGGTAAATTTTGTAAAATATTTGTATGGGAGCCCTCCGACAACGAGGCCCGAGAGGCCTCAAATTTTAATAGAAAGTGTTGTCATCGGAGATATTCATGTGTGCAAAGATTCAATGAAATTGGACTTTGGGAAGTGAGTTAAAAATTGATCGCAAGATTCCACGACAAACAAAAAAACACACGGGCACGCAAAGTTAATATAGTGAATATTGCAAGGGCAATCAGTAGCAGGGGTATCGAAGATTCGACCAATCATTGGATAGGGGTCATGATTGAAAGTCGAGATATTATTTCCTCCTCGGCAGGAGTATCCGTGTCAGTGACTGCAGTTAGGGGATGTCCCCAATGAGGAGTGCTTTCTCCCCTTCTGTGGTCACTAGTCATTGACAATCTTCTAGTCGATCTTCACAGGTCAGGCTACAGCACCATTGGTTATGCGGACGATTTTTATTAGTGGTAAGCACTGCACGACTATCACTAGTGTCATGCAAGGAGCTTTACTACACGTCTTTGAATGCAGCAGAGAAGGACTGTCCATGAATCCTTGCAAAACCGTGCGAAAAGAAGACTGGTCGCTTCGGGACCTATCATCATCAACGGAACCACGTTCGATTATTCCAGTGAGGTTAAATATCTCGGCGTTATTCTTGGTAAACAGCTAAACTGGAATTCTCATATCAAGTCCGCCATTGATCGCGCTACTAGGGCCTTGTAGACCAGTAGACGCCTCTACGGCAGAGCTTAATCCTAAAATGTTACATTTGGTGTAAACAATGACGGTGAGACCTATTATCACGTACGCGGCCATCGTTTGGTGGCTAAAAGTTCTTGAACGGGCAACGGCAACAGAGTAAGCTTCAGAAGCTACAAAGAATTACCTGTCTAGGTATAACGGGTGCCGCCATAAATAGTGGAGCGCGAATTTGACGAAGAGCAATCCTTTAACTAACTCGGGTCAACTGTAGCAGCCAATAACAGCATGAAACCAGAAATATTCGCACGGTTGCTTAAAGCCAACAAAGCCTACTATATAGTCTGTCAAGACTCTTGAAATCCAGGAACTTAACCATACCATCCACGCTGCTGGTATATAACACAATGGTAATACCAGTACTGACATATGGATCCGAGACTTGGGTGCTTAGCAAAAAGCATTCTGACCTCTTAGTCGCGTTCGAGAGAAAAGTCTTACTGAGAATTGTTGGCCTCGTGTTTGATGAAGGACGATTCCGGTGGGATCTTGTAGATCTCGCCGCGATTTCGACCTCGTGAAGAGAATTAAGCTCGGTAGTCTCCGGTGGGCAGGACACCTAGCTCGCGTCAGCAAAGAGGATACTGCTCGGAAACAAGGGTCAGGGTACACCAATTAGAGATAGACCCTTACTGCAGAACAATTTTTTTCTTAGAATATACCCAAGAATCATTTACCAAATTATTGGGCACGAATGACGGGACACCCTGTAAAGATAGATTATTACTAGCGAAATTCTGAGCTGGTGGCCGTAACTTTAAGAGCGCTTACTCCAATTTTTGGCTGTAATATTCGTCCCACCAGACAACAAATCCACATGTTCTTCAAGAGACTCCATCCAGAAAAAGTTGTGTGGATTTCATGCCGGAGGTGTGATTGGGCCGTCGATGAAAACGATCGACATCTTATGGTCAATAGAGCAATCGTGCCTGATATACAGCCTGATATCTTAATTAGTCTGTGTTTTATTTAAACTCAAAATTGTTATGTCCTTATTGAAAAATGCTTTACTTGTAGTAGAGAGCAATCGGAAATCACGTCCGCCGGTTATAACTACGGCACTCACCGCCATCCTTATAAGCGATTGACACTGCAGTCAATTGAGGACTGTTAGTTTTCTTTAAATCTAAAAACCAGACAGGGGCAATGATCGTAAATCGTCTTCTAAAAAAATTCCACAAAAACGACGGTTCAATGGTTCGCGATAATCTTCTTATCACACATGTCACAAAATTGTAAACAAAATATTCAATTATCAAGCTAACTCGTGGACGCTTTTGGTGATCTATTTATATAAAAATGAAATGCTGTTCGTTGGTAAAAGCATCACAACGGCTAAACCGAATTAAAATGTTCATCATCTGAATAAGGTTCATGTGAAAAAACAAATTGGAAAAATTGCCCGAAAAATTAGAAAATTCGGGAAAAACTGAAAGTGCGTCTTTCCATAGGATTTTTTTATGAAAGAAAAAGCTCGGGAAAATTACAAAAGAGAGTAGGAAAATTTGGAAAACGATAAACTCAATTAAATGTTTTCGGTAAAATGAAAAATCTGGAAAAACGCATTAAATTTGTTTTTACTTTTGTGTTGATTCTCGATCTGCCCAACAAAAGTCGTTATTTCATTTCTATTCTAATAGATTCCAATAAATGGCGCTATGTGCGTAAATGTCGTTTGCCAGCTGATCCATTTCCACGGTCTTTCTTCTGCGATCTGTCAACGCAATGAATCCGACCGACAGGCAAATAGATATTAAGCCCTTGCAGTTTCGGGTGCGGTTTGCATTCGCAACTACAATAAATAAATCAAAAGGGCAGCCATTGAGTGTTTGCGGCATTAACCTTGAAAATCCATGCTTCTCGCATGGACAATTGTATGTCTCCTGCTCCAGTGTCGGAAAACCATAAGCTTTGTTTGTTTACGCGCCAGACAACAAAACAAATATAAAACCCTGTACCAGAAGATTCAAAAAGACCCTCAAAACAAAAGACTCGCCAAAAGACCCCAAAAGGACACTCAAAAGACCTCCAAAAGACCCCCAAAAAACCATAAAAAGACAATCAAAAGACCCCTAAAAGACCATCACAAGACTCCTAAAAATAATCACAAGAGACACATAAAAACCGTGAAAAAACTCCTAAAAGGACACCAAAAGACCCTCAAAAGAATCATAAAAGACCTTCGAAAAAATCATTAAAGACCCCGAAAAAGACCCTCAAAGGATCCCCAAAAAACCTTGAAAAGATGCCTTTTGAGAATCTTTTCAAGGTTCCAAAAGACCCTTACGACCCTCAAAAGACCCCCAAAAAACCCTAAAAATCCTTAAAATCGAAACTCCAAAGATTGGAAAGATATCTTAGAATTATCTTATGATAAAGTCGCACAAGATAATATAGATTGAGATCAACGTCTAGTTGATGACGAAAACGCCGAAGAACCTCAAAGGAATTATAAAAGACCTTGGAAAAAAATTATTAAAGACCCCCAAAAGATCCTCAAAAGGCCCGCAAATGACCTCCAAAAAACCCTCAAAAGACCCCCCAAAAAACCCCAAAAACCTTTAGAATCGAAAACCCAAAGAATTGAAAGATATCTTAGAATTATCTGATGATGAAGTCGCACAAGATAATATAGATGGAGATTGGTCAGACGTTGATGACGAAAACGCCGAAGAGCCTCCAAGGAATCATAAAAGACCTTCGAAAAAATCATTAAAGACCCCCAAAAGATCTTCAAAAGACCCTTAATGGAGATTGGTCAGACGTTGATAACGAAAACGCCGAAGAAGTGCCGATGAAATCATTAAAATATCCTCAAAATACCCTCAAAGGAGCCCCGAAAAACCTTCAAAAGATCCTCAAATTGCTTTCCAAAGGACCCCCAAAAAGACCCATTCAGGACCCTTAATACCCTCAAAATACCCCCCAAAAAAGTCCAAAACCCCTAAAAGACCCTCAAAGGGCACTCAAAAGACTCCCTAAAACCCCCAAAAGGTCCCTCAAAAGGTCCGAAAAAAGGTACCCAAAAAGGCCCCCAAAAACCCACCAAAAGACCACGAAAAGACCCTTAACAGGGCATCAAAACACCCCCAAAAGATCCTCAGAGGACCTCCAAAAAACCCAAAAGAGACCCTCAAAAGATAAGCAAAAACCGTCAAATAACCTTCAAAATATCACTGAAAAGACCCTCAAAGGATCTCTAAAAGACACATACTCATACAAATCAGTTAAGAAATCACTTAGTTCCTAAAATTTCAAAATGTAACACAATAACGTGACCAATAATGTGACTCAAACTCGCAACACAAAATTAATTTTGATGTCGTACCCATCCGCCATCCCTCATCACCGATTAAGTAGTTTCACTAACAACAAGTAAATGTAACTTCGTTTTTCGGGTACAACTTTTTACGTTTACATCGAAACCCGCCAAACAGTCCTTTATTATCTGCTTTTGAGATCGCGTCATACGCGACTTACGACACGCATCAAACGCAGGATATCAAAATTGGCCCCTGGTCGTACGAAAGGTGGTTAAAAAAAGACCTCAAAAAAACAAGAAAATGAAACGATTTCAACCCATCACACGTGGCACATACGACACGCGTCATATGTGGAATATAAAAAATGATATTTTGGACTTACACACTCACAAAATTTAAGCTCTCTAGGTCGTGTGGAAGGTGGTTAAAAACGACCTCAAAGTAGTCGAAAATACAGACAGCTTTGTTTTTGTCTTTTTTTCGACTAATTTGAGGTCCTCTTAAGCCTCCTTCTAGGGACAGGACAACCAACGTCTGTCGGATTAGCTAGTTGAATATAAATGTCAGTGAGTTATTTGGTACAAGACATACTGCCAGCGCAAGGGACGGTCTTGGTTTAAAATCTAAATTTATTAACTTTTTTTTATTTATTTCAGACTAGGCAGTATTATGACCATAATGACCAGAACTTCTTTTACTTCCTTGAAGGATATTTTGTCATTCATTGTTCCTGAACTAAATTTTATCAAGCGAAGCGCCACAGGACTGTCTGTTTTGAATAAGCAATCAATATCTAAGTATCTACAGCTTTGACTTAAATTTTCGTCCCGACTGGTTGTAAACAAAAGTGTCTGTGTGTACACAAGGCAGCAGTCAGCAGCTAGCAGTCATCACTCATCAGCCAACGAAACAAGTCCCATTGACACAATTCTGATTACCACCAACCTTCAGCATGTCGTCTGTCACACTCATAAATCGTTGGTAGAAAAATAATTTTTTTGTTTGTTTCAAATGAACAATACAAGAATACATTGTATGTATGCAGATACGATTGGACACTAAAAATAGACAGACAGTAAATATAAGTACGTACGTGATAAATTAAAATTCATTGCAGGCAGGCAGACGACGCGACGAGACGACGACGACGACGACGACGACGACGACGGCAGCAAACCAAATGCAAATTCCAATGCGCGCTTGCGTTGTTGGTTGGTGTTGTTACTCAGCGCGACGGACGGACGGATTTTTATTCAATTCGGTTGGAATCTGAAATATTTCGGCCAATAATTATTTAGGCCAACAGAGCTCGAAATTCGAAAATAATCCAACCAAATGGTACAAGTAGATAGTAGTAGTGTAGTACATGAATTAATATCACCAAAGAGACACAAAGCTACGCGTACTTGAATCGAATGAATGACTGGCAAAGATGGGAAAAACCGGTGAAGGGAGGTTCGCGCCAATCCGTGAGGGGAATACTAAACGAAAGTGGCATTCATTGCCTTAGATTATGTTGGCAGTTGGGGGGACGCACATTTTATATTTGTTGCTGTTTTTGCTATTGAACCTCTCCTACTCCTCCTCTGAAGTGGGTTAAAAAGAAAGAACACTATGCCACTAAGAACTTAATTAGAACACCAACTTAAAGGAGGCCTACAATGCTCGAATGCACTTTTTATTTAAAATGAAATCCTCCCAATTCGAATGCATTTGTATCCTTAATCATTATTTGTCGTACTTTTTATTACTACACTATGCACACACACATTTGCCCTATCCTTTGTCGGAAGGAAGCAGCACAGGGCGCATAATTTACACAAAACACGAAATTCACAAATCCTTTCACTTTGCGCATGCGCATGCGAATTGATTGCACTTTTTTCCCCTCCCCAATTTATGAAAGCATTTCCGCCGTTAAAGTTGAATCGTTCGGATCGTATTTTTCACCGGCGACAGTCGACGAACGACTGCAACACGAAATCAATTTCAAATCGCCACAGGAAATCGCACATCAACCCCATTAAAAGGAGAACGCGCCAAGATCAAAACGAGTGGGCGTGTGTTGTGCTGAGCGCTGTGCGCACCTTCCCAGTCGAAGTATTCCTGATTTTTCATTTGCTCTCGTCCGCCCGCCCTACTTGTAATCCAGATAGTGGAATATTAGTGCGATGACTATAGCGGGCAAAATATACACACAGAGGAAAAGGAAGAAACCAACAGCCGGGTGTTGATTTGTCATCGGGGAAACGCTAAAGCAGCCACCGAGATTTATTTCGTAAACAAAACGAAACGCGCGAATCCGCCGAACCGTCCGACATCAACAATAAAACGTCCGAAACTAAACGTGAACGCAAAAATGAAATTCCTAAAGAGAGTTGTTGATGCGATGATGACGATGACGACAAAACGACGGAGACGACGGCGACCACAACATGTCTTGGTCTTCTTATACACTTACCGGTTGTGTTTTCCTTCATCAGCAACATATGCACGCAATTCTGAGCTACGATTACGGCTCAGTCCCTCAAGTTTGAGTTCGAATCAAGCCGTAGGCAGAGTTTGCTTTAGCACGCGCCGTTACTGTGGGGCATAAAAGCTGAGTGTGAGGTGTTTTTTTTTAGTGAATATTTTTTGTTCTGTAAATTTTCAATGATACTCATATCTGTATCGGGAAAAGCACAACCGGAACACCTAATCTACCGCTGAGTTGTTTTAGTTCAATATAAAAAATATGGTCTTATAGAAGAGCCGCCCTCCTTAGACACCATTTTATGAGGGGGGCCGATTAAAATGCAAAAATAAATTTGGTGAACAAGATTTTAGCCAATGTATTAACTAGTGACAGCAAAATTATACAAGTAGGTTGTCAATTAAAAGAGAATATATTATTGTCACTTTCCAATGGCGCAAACCGTACACAAAACCATACTCACGGTTTAACTGTCAAAGTACCAGGGTTTTCATGGTTTTCGTGGTGACAGTTTGCAAATGAAACGAATATTCACATAAACCAGAAATTCCCATTGGTCGTCATCTATTATACGAGGGTGGTTTATAAGTCAGTGACTTTTTAAATTTGCCTTGCAGCAACTTTAAATGCAACACTGGTCCCGGCAACAGCCATCTATTAATAGACTACTACTGTCAAATTGTTTGAGCAAGCTGCGTCATTTAGTTTTTGTTTGACAGCCATTGAGAGCAGACAACTCAGACAACTCGTGAATCTGATTAAGCGGCGATGTTCAGCCGCAATCCGAACGAGTTTTTGAGCCGTTTCGTAACCATAGACAAAACATGGATCCTTCACAACACACCAGAAACCAAGAAACAATTAAGACATTGGGCTTCTCTGGGTGAACGTGCACCAAAGAAGGCCAAGGTAGGTCTGTCGGCCAACAGACAGTGGGCTTCTCTGGGTGAACGTGCACCAAAGAAGGCCAAGGTAGGTCTGTCGGCCAACAAGGTCATGGCCACAGTTTTTTGGGATGCACGCGGCGTCATTCACATCGATTACCTTGAAAAGGGTAAAACGATCACAGGGAAACTCGATACCGAGGGAGGAGTTGAAGCTTAGTTTGGGGATGCAGTAGTCAGTACAGGATGGTTTCATACCTTCAGGTATTGTATGCAGTATAAAACAGTGCCCGTATGGTCTAGTGGCAAACCAAACAGATTCCCTGAATGATACTGCACTGCATGTCGCAACATATTTGATAAATAATATGTCAGGAGAAAGCATATGTAAATTGGTGTTAAGATCCTCAGTCCGACATGACCGTAAAGCTCCATGCCAGCAGACGCTGATCGCTGTAATCTTCTGAGCATTATACTTCTTCCTTATTGCTGGCCACCACATAAACATCCATAGGGAAGAATAGTTCGTACAACAGCTGTGTTCGGCCAGAGATACGTCGTGGGTTAGAAGACCTATTTCTTGCCAATGGTGATACTGCTGGCATAGAGGGCCACGCAAGCTTTCTTAGCATGTTTCCAGCTGAGCTTCTATCCAAGATTACTCCGAGATATTTGGCACTGGGCTGAGACTATGACCACTGAGGTTTGAAAGGACAAAGGCCGGTATTTTAGTTTAAGTGATGAACAGTACCATTTCAGTCTCTCAGTTAACTCCAAGGCGCCATCTTAGTGCTTGTTGGACTTCAAACCGTTTCCTGATATGGTGGTCTAAACTGCGCTCCAGAGCCTTTAGCAAGAAGGATGAGAGACTGCTGAGAGGCTTTTAAAACTTATTGAAACGAAATTTTGGAATTTTTAAATTCCCAGCCTACATTAATTTTTCATTAAGAAACTTATTGGTTTATAATTGAAGATCTTACAAGTGACATCTTTTCACTTAGTTGTTACGATATAAAATTTCGTTATTTCATATCTCACTTTTCTAAAACACAACAGATGTCCCACAAGGTAGTCATTAAGGAACATTGCTTTTTATTTTTATCTTTTCATGAAGAAAAGTACAATTGAAGAAATACGTATTTGTCGATACGCGTCTCTCGTTAACAGGTCATATTGACTTTTAGGTAAACAAAGCTATCAGTCTATGTGGGTTTGTAAGGAGGAAAACAAAGGAAACCATTATACTTTGCAAACTGTATAATGTTGTAATTTTGGAATGACCGCGTGTTGACAAGTGGATTTTTAAGTTGCAAATGAGCAAGTGTGGCCACTGTGCTGTATCCATCGCGTTGATCTATGTTTGTGACTTGTTGGCTGAAGTTCGAATGGTTTTAGCGGCTACCGTTGCAGCTGGTGCGACTCCAAACAAGCTGCACTGCCCGTTTATGGTTGATAGTTACTGCCAAAGAAATTCTCTCTTATTAAGGCATTTGTTTTCCTTCGTTCTTTCTTTTATAACTGCACTGGAAGCTTGGAGCTGGGATCTGATCACAAAGAAAAATGCTCTTTCTCCGTGCAGAGCATTCAAGTTAAATTATCTGAGTCATCTCTTTACATACATATCTAGATACAAACTTCTTTCACCCAACAATTTTCAAAGATATAAATTACCATTTCTGGTTTCAAAAGTAGGAACAAAACAAAATAAAAAAGGAGATACAGAGAAAAGACAACAATAAAAGTCGCGTGCCATTGTCGCTTATCGTTTGGCTGTGCATGTGTGCGACACAAACATTATCATTACTCAATCTATACTCGTACATTAGCCGCCATGTATTTCTGGATATAGCGGATAAAAACTTCAATTTGTTAACCCAGGTTTACGACTAACCAGGCGATGCGATTCCCGTCGTTTAACATAGAACTATGAATCGCGACGGCGTACACATTTTTCTGCAACAAGTGGTGGACTCATCTGGAATGAGACGACTGTGTACATTTAGAGCAAAGAGTGTGTAACGTATGCAGCAAGGAGCTGTGCCTTCAGATACTGGATTTTACTGACTTGGCGTGCACGAGTACGACACAACGGAATGTTTGACCGTATTTTACGCTTAACTCAATAGTTTGTGGAGAGTTTACGAAATTTAAATAAAAACATGTGACAAGATAAATTGGTTGTTATGTAGCATGGTGGGTCATACACACCAAATGCATGGACAAATTTTACTAAAAAGTTGATATTATTTTGAAAATTAGTCATATTATTCAAAAAAAATCATCGAAGAGCATTTTTCGAGATAATTACGTTTGAAAAATAAATTTTATTTTTTACTTCGGCGACCTTCATCATATCGGTAATGGTTTAAAGAATTTAAAAAAAATTACATTATTTGATCTTAAAGATTTAACCTTCTTTTAAAAAAGAATAACAGTGGCCTTCTAGCTAAAGGCGTTCAGGAGTTACAGGGTGTGCAGTAATGTAGTGTCAAAAGTACGTTTCTTCGCATTAGAACACGCTGCGTTAAAAACGAATGGCGGTAAAAAAAAGACTCCCCGTAGGTAGATCATTTCTTTCAAATGGCTGACTTGCTTGGCACTGGAGAAGCGTACCCTGTAAAACCAATTTCAAGCACTTTTCCTCATTTATGTACATCCCCATATTTCGTGCCACCTGCTCGATTTGGATGAAAGCTTCCTGTACAGCTCTTGGGTTTCTACCAACGATGTCAATATCGTCTGCGTAAGCCAGTATCTGACTGGACTTATAGAGGATTGTTCCTATCGCCGTTACGTCAGAGTCTCGGATCACTTTCTCCAATGCCAGGTTAAAGAGGACGCAGGCTAGTCCATCCCCTTGTCGGAGCCCGTACCTAATTGATGTTGAATGGGCTTGATAGTTATCCGGATATTTTTACTTGGCTTATAACATTGGTCATGGTCAACCTAAATAGTCGTGTCAGTTTATTTTGGAGGCCGAATTCTCTCATTGCTTTATAAAGTTCTAATCTGACTATGCTATCGTAGGCGGCTTTAAAGTCTATGAAAAGATGCCTGTAGTGAGGTTTGAAACTCTAGACATTTTTCCATCACCTACCTTAGGGTGTAAATCTGATCAGTTGTTGATGATGATAAATATCTATAGAGGAGAAAATCTTATACGCGGTACTCAACAACGTTATACCACGATAATTGCTGCATTTTGTCATATCTCTCTCTTCTTATATATGGGCCACAGGATTACTCTTCGCCAGTCTTATGGCATCGCTTCTTCCTTCGATACTTGCAATATTATTTCATGAATTGTTTGGGGCCTCTTATTTTTATCAGTGCCGCTGGGATCCCATCTGATCCCGGAGCCGATTTATAGCTCTGCTAACTTCGTCATGCTTAGTGGCGGCAGCATAGTTTGAGTATGGAGGTGGATCCTCCAATTCCTCAGTTAGCTGGCCATTTAGCAACTCGTGAAAGTGCTCTTCCTATCGTTCTAAGATGCCTTTGAAATCGGCGATCAGATTACCCTCATTGTCTTTGCAGTATGTGCAACGCGGTGTATATGGCGTGATACCGCAGACTCTTTGGTAGAACTTCCGCGCCTGGTGCGTTCCTCGCTCTCTGTACTGTTCTTATTTAGGGACGAGTTTCTTGTCCCAGGCTGCTGTGAACTGTTTTTTCATATCTTCTGAGCTCTTTTTATTCATCTTCACGTGCCCGCGCTTGACCGTAGTTTTTTCTGGTCGCTTCGTTGCCAAGGGCAGCCGTGTTGACTTGAATCTGATTCGCGGTTGCAGTCTTTCGTGATGAAGCAATCCGCGCTCGGAGCACTACACCAACAAGATAGTGGTCCCCTTAGTCGACGTTGGCACCTCGGTACGTCGTATTATGTAAGACTGCACCTTTAGGTATCTTCTATATGTCGCCAAAAAAAAAAACTACAGTTTTCGATTCTTCTTCAATGAGACGTAAGCGTTCTTACTAGGGAGTGCACACAAACAAAAGTTTTGCAATAAATTGTAACAAACTTAACCCTATAGGCTTAACCATTGCATGGAGCGCCACAATTTTCGAGTTAAGCTTCTCGGTGCACATTCTGTGGCTTCTGAGTGGATAGATGAAAATTGCGGTGCACACATCTACAACAGCAATATCAGCAATGAACGCATTTATCTGCACAATTGCGAGCGACTGTAGTTTGCAATTTCCGCGCAAAAATCTAACCCTTAACAGAAGCCATACTTAGAAATGCTGCTGTTTGCTCTTTGGTGGGTTAATACTCGTACACACTGCACATATTCCGCTCACTTGCAATGCATAAATATTGACGAAGGTATCTCTTGCTCTAAATTAGGGGCTGTGTCTGCTCACTCCTTCTCTCCTCCCCTTTGTCAGATAAACCAACAAAATTGATGTCAACTTTTTATGGAACATAAAATTTTATTTCCTAATAATAAAAATCAAAATCACTAAACTGTTTCGTCATCAAACAGACGGTAATTGTTACCGACACGTCTGTCATGCTTAATAGCTTAGAAATGGCGAAGGAAATTGTCTCTTCGCGATTTCAGTTTGATGAGTTTTCCAACCATCACTAAAGTCGTTAAGTGCGCCGCTTTCATAGCTCGACGACTCAACGCGCTTATAATGACACATAATTAATATTGTTTTCTATTATTTTCGATGCAATTCAATTAAATTCAATTTCATGACCACGTTAATGCAAAGCCAAAGCAAAAGCCATCAACCAAAACCATAAAAGAAGAAATGTGTTTTTAAAACAGAGACGTTTAGTGTCGCCGTTGACTTTTTCTGTGACACTCAAGCAAATTTTAACAAACATATGTCATATAATTGCAATGTAGAGAAGCAGAAAATAACCAGGAGCATAAAATAGTAAGGATCAAAACTAAAAATTAGCACCATCGCCTCCCAGCTGCATTATGAGGAATTGAATTCGCTGTAAAAATGCAATGCGGTTGGAGTCTGGAGGAAGACCATGACCGATGTTCCATTGAAAAGTGGTATTTTAAGGATAGATAAGACCAATACATACTGAATTCTATTATTATCACGAGGTTTTGGGCTGAAGTGTTTTTAATTACTCTCAGCTACAGATAAGAACTGATTTCCATCATCCACTAACAACAGAACATCTCAGCTCTAGGTTTTCAATAAGGACGCCCCATTTTTCTTTTAGCGTCTCTCGGTTATGCGTGAAGATAGCTGCGGTTTGTTTAACATTTCAACTTGCCTACACTTTACATTTAATTTTTTTATCTAAGTAAGTTTTCTGTTGCTACCACTTTACGTCATCATCATTCTAATCATTCTCAGCGACCTATTAGATATTAGGAAATTTAGGAAATTTAGTCTTGAAAAACAAAAAAAATAACAAAAGCTTAAAATTGTACACTGGTGATAACTTCAAATGCAGACAAAAACACCTCAAATACTTAGGTGGTTGCTCTTTCTGTTCTACTGAGCAAGAAACTGAGGAAATGGATGGCCCACCAATGACCGAAGACCTAACTATGCTGCCACCACCAAGCATAGACGAAATTAGCGAAGCTATAAATCGCCTCCCAGCGGAGCTGATTAAAACAAGAGGTCCCGCAATACACCAAGCAATTCATGAACTAATAGTGCAGGTATAGGAGGAAGAAGCGATGCCAGAAGACCGGCGAAGAGGCATCCTGTGCCCCATACATAAGAAAGGAGATACAGTCAGATACTGGCTTACGCAGACGTTATTGACATTCTTGGTAGAAACCCAATAGCTGTACAGGAAGCTTTCATCCAGATCGAGCAGGCGGCAAGAAATCTGCGGCTGCACATAAATGAGAACAAAACTAAGTACATGGTGGCCATGTCGAAGAGTAGACGATCCAAGTGGAGCGCGAATTAGAAGAAGTGCAATCCTTTAACTATCTCTGGGCAACTGTAGCAGCCGACAACAGCATGGGATACAGAAATACGCGCACGGTTGCTTAATGCCAACAAAGCCTATTTTAGTCTGTCACGACTCTTCAACAACCAAAACATCCAAGTATATAAATACTTACATGTAGATCCGAGACTTGGGTGCTTAGCGAAAAGCGTTCTGACCTCTTAGCTGCGTTCCAGAGAAAAGTCTTACGGATAATTGTTATGTGAGGAAGAACGATTCCGGATACACTATAATGATGAGATCTACGAGCGTTACCGCGATGTCAACATCGTGAAGAGAATCAAGCTCGGTAGGCTCCGGTTGGCAGTACACCTACCTCGCATGAGCAAAGATAATCCTGCTCGGAAATTCCTTTGCTGTAGCATTTATGGAACACGACAGCAAGGCCGGCCAAGCCTACGTTGGAAGGATGGCGTAGACGAAGACGCCCAGAGTTTAGGGATGCCAAACTGAATGAGATCGGCTCGAAATCGGAACCGGTGCAGAGATTTTTTGCGGGAGGCCAGGACCGGACAATGGTTGTAGAGCCGAATATGATGATGATGGTACATGTTTACATATTACTAGATGTTCCCGGGCGCTTTGCTACCCGCAGACATGAACCCACATCTTTCTCTTACCATCTCGTGGTGGGTGGTGTACTATAACTTATAACCATAGAATAATACGCACTACTAAGCACAAAGTCTTAGACTTTTCTATGGGCAGCCATAGTACGTAAAAAACCGAGCACAGAAAGCAGCGCGGCGAACAGTGCAGCAGACAGTCAACGCATTCGCTCGACCGTTTTTTCGTCGACCGTGAAAGTCCATTCTAAATACTGGTGAAAGTATTTTGAAATCCGTCCAGTAGTTTCGAAGATTACCTCCTACATACAAATCAAGATTACCTCTTTATATCTTTATAAATTTTATTTTTAACTTTGCGTCCTACGATGTATTCTTGCGCGTGCTGTAATGAAACTAAATAAATGTCAAAAATAGCGGTATTACCACCTACTATCTTGAAAACAGCGCCACCTATCGGGTCCAAATTTAACAAAAACCCAAATAGTAACGAAACAAACCTATGGTTAAAATCTGAAGTTCCTAAGATGCTTCGTTACTAAGAAACAGGATAACCGTTATATCTTGGAAACAGCGCCATCTATCAGGTCGAAATTTCACAAAAACCCAAATAGTAACGAAACAAACGTATGGTTAAAATCTGATGCTTCGTTGCTGAGAAACAAAAAAAAACCGTTATATTTTGACAACAGCGCCACCTAGCGAGTTCAAACCAAAACAAAAACCCAAACCGCCCAAACCCAAATCCTAATCTATGGTGAAAATTTCAGCTTCCTGCGATGTCTGGTTCCTGAGAAAGGCTATCCCAATCATTACAGACACCATTTTTATATATTCGATTAAAATGAACTGATTCTAAAGATGGCGCTATTAACTATTTTCGTAACAATATTCATAAAAAAAAAAAAACACTGGTAAAAGGTAGGACGGCAACACCAACGGCTGCTGTTACTGTCGCACACAGTCCGAGCACCCTACTAATTAAAAGACGAACACCAGCCCCACTTGCAATGGTTTAGCTAACCGCCTACACTTACTCTCCTCAAATATCTCACCCACTCGGCTCATTTGTTACCCAACGACGACAGTGCACAACCAAGTGGAACACTCTCCAATGCCCACCACCAATCATTCCATGCACAGCTAGAGAAGTACACAAAGATAATCTACAGCCTACATTTCTCCTAAGAATTAATGCCCTATTCACATGTATCTATGTTAGCATGTCTCAAGCGTTAAGCAAAACCCTTTTTTTTTCTGTCATTAGACCGAAGGTATATGACCGGTTTCTATCTCTATGTAGTGTCTGATTTTTTTTCCTTTTCCCCTGAGAATTTATTGCACAACCTGCCCTACTGACACATCATATATGACAAAGTGCATTTTATAGATGAATGCAAATTTTTTTAGGCTGATGAGAGTAAAAGAAAAAAATGTTAGTCGATTGAACGGCAGGGAAGCGTAAAATGGGGATAAAGAGCTATACCTATGATCACGGAGGTACGTAGATGTACTCGTATAATATATGGCTGTGTATACGTTTTTTTTCCAAATCTGGTTGAATGAAAATGCAAAAGGTTTCCCACTTTTTTTTAGTGGAGCTGCTGGAATCTAGTGCTCTCATCACAATCAAGCGAACCAGCATGTTGATGAATTGTTGCTGATTATTATGATGATGATGATAAGGATAATGATGAGTTATTAGTTGGTTTCGTGTAATTGGACAATAAAATCTGAAATTTATAATTAACATTTTGTTGTGTCGATAACATAGCTGATGTCTTGATATGCTTGGCACAGCGTTGGCATTAAGGTTATTGAAAGGGAAGGCTCATTGAGACCTGTAAGACGTTTTAGTATGTAAATGTAGAAAAATCAAACCCCATCCCTTCCAAACTAATGCCTCTTCAATAAAAAAAAATCACCATCTCCCTCCATTACCAACCATCGCCCAACATTTTCCGTATCTGTTCTTTTTTCATTGAATTTCTAAATTCCCATTTAGACGACGAAGCGACGTCTTAATTAAAGTTTTAAAAAAAAATGCAAATAAAGACAGTAAGCGAATTGGAATTGCACCGCGCGGTATTTATATGGTTTCCATCACGACCCGTCACCAACTGAGCAGCAAAAAGAGAAACCATACATCCGAGTATACACTATACAGTGCTATGTGCATTTGATTAGAGGAACTTACAAATGTTGGTCTCTTAATGGGGTTTAGGCTTAGTCTTAGGTGGTTGCTTTGTTGTATGTATTCAATTTTACTTAAGTTTCTCTTCCTTGAAATTGAAATTGGAACAAATACTTCAAAGTTCGATGTGAGTTGCAAGCTTCGAGGATAAACCCAATCCATGGTTGCCAGAGATTAAAAGCAAAAATTGTTGGCATAAAGGAATGTGTGTGCATTTTAAGACAGTTCCATTGTGTACCCAGAGACGGTAAATCAAAAGACAGAGGGAGATAACACAGTCAGTGAACTTATACTTTAATAACTCGATTGTTTGGCCAGCTGTATGTCATCCTGTTGAAACCACATATGCTCCTAGTCAACCTATTCAAATTTATCCGAAAACCATTCAGTCAATATGATCCGGTAGCGATTTGCATTAACAGTGACTTGATATCATTGAAGAATAACTATGGGCCAATGACCATAAAACCGGAACCGAATGTTAATTTTTTTGTGGGTGTAATGGGGTTGCATGAAGTTGTGCAGTATGCAGCAAGCCACTTTCAGCTTAGGCATGCAGGCAGGTTCTTTGGCCGCCCTAGAGCCGAGTTTTATTATCATATTGCTTATCTGATATGAACTAACATGCATACACAGAAATCCTCGTGCCTTTTTCTCAAAATGTGTGGGCAATGTTTGATTAAATTCCTAACTTTGCCCACATCTCCGATTAGAAAATTTGCATGAACAATTTCAATTTCAACTTCCTTTTTTGGAACAAAGATCAGCTTGTTAATGCATGAGCGGGGGCTTCTCACAGCTCCCTCCGCCGCGCTTGACATTTTGTTTCACCTTGCACTACTAGACATTTTCAGTAGCCGCCATCGTGGCTATTCGCCTCAATGCAATATTCCAGTGAACCGGAAATGAATTCGGTCACTCTTCTATCCGGACATTGGTTAGGATTCCGCCAGTTAACATAGACTACACCATTCCGCAACTACGACTCATCAAGCAAGCATCCAAGTCACCATCCCCCAAGAAACTATAGAGCTGACGAACTCGCCAAACACGGAACTACACTATCCATGCTATGCTACTTGAAAATGGCTCTCTAGGCATTCAAATGGCTACATGTAAACTCATTTTAAAGAGGGATGCTAACGAAAAAACCAACCGTAGGTGGTCAAACGGAGCTACTTGTCTGGCGAAAAAACAGATCTTGCCAGGTAATATCTGAGGTCTTTTGGAGTTCGGCTGGTATTATCCCGTCTGGTTCTGCAGATTTGTATGGTTTGAAGCTGTGTAGTTCCCGCACTGTGGGAGCTGACGGAATATATAGAGGGGTCCCTTTCCAGTAAGGAAATCACGCTATGCGCTTTCCTAGATATCGAAGGAGCATTCAACAACGCATCTCATGAGGCGATTAGAATTGCTCTGGAAAGAAAGAAGGTAAACAGCTCAATTACTAAGTGGATGTGCGAGATGCTGAGTACCAGAACAGCGGCAACCATAGTTGGTGCTGAAACCATTATTGTGAGCACAAGAAGAGGATGTTCACAAGAAGGGGTAATGTCCTTCCTTTTGTGGAGCATCCTCGTAGATGAACTACTTCAGAGACTAGCTGAGGCAGAAACATATGCCTAAGGCTTCGCGGACGATATAGTCATCGTGGCAATAGAGAAGTTTGGGAAGAAGTGCTCTGTAGTTTAATCCAGAAGCCTAGAAGTGGGACTTACGGTAAACCCAAACAAAACCACACTGGTACCCACTACTATGGCGAATGCATCCGGTTACCCTCAATGGAGAAGAGATTACTATCAGCAAAGAGGTTAAATACTGGGACTGGGACTGATATTTGATAGTATAATGCTACGGAATAAACACTAACAGGCAGTAGTGAAAAAATCAAAAAGAGCACTTATGTTGTGCAGAAGTTGTACAGGTTCCGTTAGCCAGCATGCCTTGTGACAACATGGTCCAAAAGCTTGAATTCAAGAAAAACTTTGAAGTCAAAATGAGCACCAAGAAGTTATTCAGATCTGAAACTGAATACCAGATACATTCGGGAGCCGTAAAGTCGTATACGGATGGATCAAAGAATACAGAAGGCACTGGTGCGGGAGTCCATGGGCCAAGATACAAAATACTCTGAAGCAATGGGGCAGTACATGAGCATATTACATCAGACAGAAGTTCATGCCATCGAAAGATGTGCTCAACTTAATCTGGAGAGAAACTACATGAGGCAGGAAGCCGAGCTGCACTAAAAGCCCTAAATGCATTCCACATCACGTCAAGACTGGCGGAGGAGGGTAAGGCGAAGCTAAAAAGACTTGGCGAAGTTAACTAGGTACGTTCGTACTAGGTTCCAGGACACTGGCACAGAAGGCAATGAAGAAGCGGATATACTCGCTAACAAAGGAGCAGAAACGTGGCCAGAACCATTCTGTGGCATAGGGTACCGCATAATGCGGGAGGAGATCCGCAGAATAGGTAAATCAACTGATTCCGTAAGATGAGAAAATCTCCCAGGTCTACGACAAGCAAAGGAAATTATGGGGAAAGAGGTCTCTCTCGGTATTGGGACTTAGTAGAAGTAATGAAAAAATCATTACTGGTTTCCTAACAGGACATTGTAGACTGAAGGAGCACCTAGAGAAAACAAAACTAGAAGAGAATGGCCGCTGCAGGCTTTGTGGATAAGCTGAGGAAACCCCGTGGCACCTTCTCAATGACAGAGGAGAGACCACTTGAGAGCTCACGCGATCTCAGAGTCTGCATGGCATTCACTGAACCCAACCCATATCATTAGGTTTATAAGAGCCATTGGTATGGAGGGGGTGCTATAGGGACGGGCATGCACTATCTCCATAGCACTAGTTAAGGGGAGCGCAATAGATCCTTATGGGTCGCAGTGCTATTGGTAGATACCCCTTTTTCATCATCATCATAAGCTGTCGTTTAAGTGTTTCTCTGTATTTGAGCCAATCGGTTTTCCGATAGTTCCTGAATGCAGGTTTGCAAGTGGATTCATCATCTAAGCTAAACTGAATGAAACGGCGATTGAGAATGAATGCTCAGCCAAAAGCTTCCAGTTCAGAATACTTTAAATCGAAGACAAAATGGTGATGAACGTTGGTTCATTTCCAATATTAGATACAATAAAATTTGTACTTAAAAGGTAATCAAAAAGTAATTCATGCCGATCCATTATTATCCAGTAAGTTACCAGCTTCGCCACGGTGCGGTCGCTAAATTAGGGAGTAGGAAGGAATACATTTAGGATACTTTTCACTAATATGCAAGATCTAGGTTTACCTTTATCGGCTACATATAGTGGATGATAACCAGGAGTCCTGAGTCTAGAAACCACGTTATTTTACAATCCATTGTTCCTAGATCAAGACTATATCCTCTCTTTCTTTACAAAGACGAAGTAGAAGGGAAGTCTGGATTACTGAAGAGGACTAGAGGATTCACTACTAACTGCAGAGTTTTGAAAAACTTGCAAAACTTATCACTTTTTCAGAAGATGGGAAATTTCAAAGTTCCCCTAAAGAAGTAAACTCGTTTTCGAAATACTCGTATGTTTTAACAAAGAAGCAGGGGAGACAAATTGCAAAGGCCTATGTTTTTTTGTGTCTTTCGCTTCGGTTTCCTCATTATAGTGAGACAAAGTTCCCACCTAATACGAAAAAGTAATTAATTTTGGTTTCTTTGTTCACATTGTTTTCTATACAAATATGCATTCTCAGTCAAGTAACTCATATTTGAAGGAAATTGAAAACCAATCTCTAGAGAAGCTATACTCTTGCATTCAATGGAATTGGGAAATTTTGTGTACAATTGAGACACAAACTTACTTCACATAATACATAAAAATTTATGGAACTACTAGGAGCACCAGGTATTTCTGTTTGCCAAAAAGGGTGATGTGATTGGTAAGTATTCCTCCAGAAGAAGCACGAGCAGCTTGCGTGAGTTGCGTGCTGAGATGGAATGTTAATTTTTTTTTCTCTGAGATTATAATCATCATTTGTCATCATCAGGTAATGTGGTAATTCGAATGCAGAGTGGGAATAGCACCACAGAGAGTCATTTGTGCATGAAGACTAATTAAGATTTTTCCATCACTCAACCGCACAATTACAAGCCGCGTTTGTCCCTGCCAAGATTTAAGTAATTTCTTTTGAAATTAGTTGCTGGCTTGATGAAGGAGGAGGGGGGGGGGGGGGGGGGAGCTGGGCTGGTTAGATGGTTGACAATCTCTTTGCTGTGCAGTACATACAAAGATGTTATAGATTTGATTACTCGGGCTCTTCTACCGAGCAATCGTAATTGCATTTTTATTAACAGACAGCTCTCTAATGTCATTTTTTCAATTCAATTAAAATTTTATTTATTTGCTTGCGTGTTCGTTATTCTGCGGAGAAGTTTAATGCAAACGCATTGTTTGGTTCGTTTTCTGTGGAAGGATTAGTATGACAGAAATTAATAACCGCCAAGCAGTTAAAAAGCTGGCGATTATCGCTCAGGTATATCGCAATAAACACCACAATGACAGTAAAGCAGTTGGAATGATCTGCAAAGTTCTTTCATGAATTGCAAAATTGCCAGGTCCTATGACCTATGACCGATAAATTGGATGAAGCGATGAACAACCGAAACCTCTTCTCACCCAATGTTACTGGCACCAAGCGTTGAAATAGTTGTCTGAAACGATAAAAGTGGCTTGAAGTCTTGAAGTCTTAGAAGCTGGCGAAATAATGGTGGACTTGAACCAATGGAATGTGCGAATGTGCCCTATTTGACCGATGTATGATTGATGTGACGTGCTGTGACGTGAGCAACATTCGAAGCCCTACTTTAGACAGTTACTCAAATGCACTGTCTGACTCTATTTCTAGAATTTTATCACTTGATCTATATTCTGAAATCGTGATTGCGGGCTATTTCAATGTACAAAAAAAAACAAAGTGGCTTCGCCATTCAGGCTTAAGAACACCACATGGAGGAGATGTTGAGTTATTTGCCGAGTTAAACCATCTCACTCAACTTGTGAATGAGCCCACTAGAATTCCAAACATTCCAGACGCTAATACTCTTAACTTGTTTCTTACCTTTCATCTTAACAAATACACCGTGAGTGTATCATAACATCTCTTCGGAACATTGTGTAATTTCAGCTAATTTCTCGTATTCAGACCACACAGTTTAAGCGAAAACTCCTAAAATAAAAGTCTGGCTACACGAGAAAGCCGACTGGGATGGCCTCAACAATTTCTTTAGCAGTATCTACTGGCCACTAAATGCCATTATTGGTGTGGATGCCATTTCTGATTAGATCACAAACATAATGAACGAAGTATGAGTCAATTTATCCCTTCCAGGATGGGACAAAATGTATCAAGCCGAATGGAAATGTATAATTTAAGTTGCAAAGAGGCTTCTAGGAACCGGGAAGTATGCTTTTATCATCATCATCATCATATTTGGCTCTACAACCGGTGTCTGGTCCTGTCCCCGCATAAAATCTCTACACCGGTCCCGATTTCGAGCCGATGTCATCCAGTTTTGCATCCCTAAACTCTGGGCTTCATGGTGTACGTCATCATTCAAGCGTAGCCTTGGCCGGCCTCGTTGTCGTGTTCCATAACTCCTACCGCAAAGCACTTTCCAAGCAGAATCCTCTTCGCTCATGCGAGCTAGGTGTCCTGCCCACCAGAGCCTACCCAGCTGAATTCTCTTCACGATGTCGACATCGCAGTAACGCTCGTAGATCTCATAATTATAGAGTCTCCGGAATCGTCCTTCCTCACATACGGGGTGAAAAATTAAAGTATGCTTTTGGTTATATAAAATAAACCCCACTTTGGAAACCGGAACAAAATTCAGACGAGTCGGGAATGATTGCAATACCCACCTTAGATGAGTCAAATTAGACTGTGACCAGAAACTGAGACAAAAAATACTTTAATATCCCGAAGGAAGTAAGAATTTTCAGTCATTCGTGAAATGAATTGAAAATACTGTCTCGTCTTCGATTCCAACGCTCATTCACAATGACATTCCAACCGTCAACTGTATAGACAAGACCAATCTGCTTGCTTCTCATTTCGCAGCTAGCTCCACGCTACCATATAGCGCGTTGTCGCCGCCTGTACTTTCAAGAGTCGAATCCTTTATGGGACAGATTTACTTTCAAGCTCGTCAAGTGGCTAGAGTATTAAATTATCTCAACATTCATAGATCTGCTGGGCCTGATGGTATTCCTGCTATCGTTTTGAAGAGGTGTTCTTCAACGTTGGGCATTGCCACTGCGCAGGTTTTTCCATTTCTCTTCTTATTTCTTCTGGAGTCTTCCCAAGAAATTGGAAAACAGCCGTTGTCCAGCATGTTTCTAAAAAAGGTGAACCGTCATTTATTTCCTGTTACCTACCCATTGCGCAAACATCCCTACTTTCTAAAGTCATTAAAGTGCTAATCAATCGTAATCGTATCTGGAATCACGTGAAATCCTTATCGACCAGCAGTACACTTTTTAAAGGTATCGTTCTATAGGTGATCTGATGGCTTATCTCACTGAAAAGTGGAACCAGTCATTCACAAACAAAAGTGAAACTAAAGTTAGTTGCACTCGATATTTCCATGTCATTTGACAGAGACTGGTATCAAGCTCTTTTGTCGAAAATGAATGCCTATGGAATTGATAAGACTCTGCCTTCATTGGACTAGTAACTACTTTTCTGACCGTTCAATCCAGATCGTATTTGTTGTTTACAAATCCAATGTTCACCGCATAAGCGCCGGGGTTCCCCAAGGCTCTGTTTTGTCTCCGACACTCTTTCTCATTTTCATTAATGATCTCCTATTCGCTACTTCTAATCCAATTCATCCGGCTAATTCAGATAACGTTGCCTTCGAAAACCGTACTGCTTGTAGCTAAGCATTTCATGTGATTCAAGGTATTGCATAAGATTTGTATTATTCAACGTTTCCTTGACTTTAGAAAGTATGGATGTTAGCGCAATGGAAAAATGTCAGTTACTTAGTCGGTACGAGGAAAGAGATGAATGTTCGCCTTTTTTTAAAACAGGCTGGAAAGACTTTTCAAATTCCTTGGGAAGATATCAGAAGAATAAGAGCAATGGAATAGCCTGCGCATTGGCAGGAACTCTTCTGCAAAACTTTAGCAGGAATACCATCAGACCTAGCAGATTTATGAATGATCATTAAATACTCTAGCTACTTGACGAGTTCGAAAGTAAATCTGTCCCATAGAGGACTCGACTCTTGAAAGTACAGGCGGCGACAACACGCTATACGGTAGCGTGAAGTTAGCTGCGAAATGTGAAGCAAGTAGATTGGTTTTGTCTATAGAGCTGACGGTTGCAATAAGCGTGTATTGATTGTTGCCACATTTATTAAAGGATTTAACCCTTAAACTATGCAATGAAATGTAATGATTGTTGCGATATTTATTAAAGGATTTAATTTTAAAAAAGTATTGATTGGAGAAAAAATAAGTAATAAGTTAGACTTAGAACATAAGCATCATTGAGTAATGATACGCATTTATGAAAACATATCAGTGAACAGTTCACCGACGAAAAAAACGCAGCCAGGGAGAAGAATCTCGTTCGTGAACTGGAATAGTACATGGAGCAATGTTCTACCAAAGACTTCGAACTTAGAGATCAGCATAGAAATTTTTCTCTGGAAAGTATAGGAAAGTTATTAGGCTTTCTTCCAGATCCATGAGGACTGAAATTGTATTACAATCAACCGAGTCATATATCTGACCATCAACAGACTTCCGTTCCCGGCTTCCCACCAAAAATCGCTCCATCGATCCGATGTCATCCAGTAATAAGTTTATTGAAAGATCTTAAAGTTTTATTAAAGCAGATGCACCCTTGGGTAGTGCACCAGTCTTGCATTTAAAACAAGACTCTCAATCACAAGAGAGGCTCTTTTTCATTTTATCATCTTTTTCTCTTCTCTTAGTGGACAAAGATCATAAAAAGATAAAAATGTTGTCCGCTGCGTTGGTTGCAACTTCGGAGAGCAGTAGCAACAATGTCAGCAACCTATCGCAATAAACCAACTTAATATTTTTAATGCAAATTGAAAACCGGCCTGTTTTCAACAAAGTATTATAATGTCATGAAGTTACTTAGTCGTTTGTAGCCTTAAAAGTTTAACCACCGCCAGCCAGCCACCACCAAACAAAACAGGACAGGTAATTAAACTGGTCCATAAGATTATCGTTGGATCGCTGGATCATAACGACTACAGGACATAAGCAGAAGGAACACTTCTATGTTGTTTAATAACATTTTGTTCCCCATGATCCATAATGCGAGAGGAAAGTGTTATGGCTTTTATCGATTAACTGCACATGAACTTCAAGCTCATAATTTGCTGTTGCACTAGAAGATGGTCTCCTAAGAACAGACGCGCCATCAAAGATATAGGAAATGATTATCGTTGCGTGAGTAGGTATGTTCGCCACTATTCCGGGGCACATTCAGGCTAATGACCAAACCACATTTTTTTATTTTGCTTCTACTTCTGCTTTGCACTGCATTTGTTCGTATGTACGTACGATCTTCGACCGCTCACAATTGCTATATTAGATATGCGTTGAGATTTCCACTTATGGCCCGCCGATCGATCGATGGATCGATGAATGATGCTGAATAGGAAAGTTAGTATGTGCCTACGTCGGGTTTAATGATCGGTTGGTCGGTTGGTCGGTCGATCGATATACCGTCACACTGTTGATCGATTGACTTGTAGTGCAATTTTTCTTTGAAACGGCACCCGGTTTGTTGAACGATAATTACTGCCTTTGGGGAAGGAAGTGCATTTGAAACGAATTGAATGTAAATTCTTCCTGAATTGAAGTTATATGTACATATAACGGTTGTATAGCATAGAATATAATTAAGCTAATTGTTAAGATACGATTTTTTATTAGGTATTCATAAAAGTAACAAAGTGACAAAGTGTGTGATTCGGCACAGTACGTGCGGCTTACCGAGGATACCTAGAGGCGGATTGAAGAACGTAAGATAGATACTCCAGCAGCAGCGAGGATCGAGCTAGAGTCCCTGTATCGAAGCAAAATCAGAGAAGTGCAGCGTAGTGTAAGACGTGAAAAACGTAATTATATTAACAACCTTGCCTCAGAAGCAGAGTAAGCAGCAGGAACCGTTTACAGAATCACCAAAGAGCTGACAGGTGGTCACCTCTCTAGCCAACATGCGGTGAAAGACGTAGATGGTGCCGTACTCATTTCAGATGAGGATCAGCTCAAGCGATGGAAGGAGCATTTCTCTACGGTCCTTAACCGTGTATTCGCCAACGATATGCACCCAAATCAAACGGATCTGCCAGAAGTAACAATTTCTCGAATTCGCACCTCAACTCCCAGTAAAGATGAGATCGCTACCGCGATCAACGCACTAAAGAATAACAAGTCGGTAGGACTAGATGGTATACCCGCAGAGCTTCTGTGTGCCGCTCCAACGACATCAGCAGAGCTTTTATATCCTCTTGTAGAGAGAGAGCTTGGGACACAGAAAGTTTCCCCGACGAGTGGAAGAAGGGAGTGATTGTCAAGCTCGTCTTATGGAGTGCGAAAACTGGAGAAATGATTTCAAAGTAATTCTTTAAACTCGATCTGCACAGCTGCTGGCCGATACCCTGTCTAAATATAAGGCTGACATAACAGCAATCCAGGAGATGCGGTGGACGGGGAATGGTGTCTTACAAAATTCAGAATATCACATATATTACAGCTGCCATGCAAGACATCATGTGCTCGGGGTGGGGTTTCTAGTCAGCAAAAGAATGAAACCCACCGTTATCGGCTTTAAAGCAATAAATGAACGGCTGTGAACGCTTCGCGTGCGGGGCAAATTTTTAAACATAAGCCTCATAAACGTTCACGCACCTACGGAGGATTCCCTAGATGATGAAAAAGAAGAATTCTTTCAAATTCGAGATCCAACACGGCTGCCCTTCGCAACGAAGAGACCAGAAACAACTACGGTCAAGCGATAGGACTCGCCCTAAATGCAGGAAGATTAAGTCCTGGGGCTGAGATGACGAGCGTAGAAGAGAAATGGACACACTTTAAGAATACTGTCATTAGTACTGCTGACTCCATCTTAGACAGTTGTCCTAGAGATCGGAACGACTGGTTCGTTGACGAATGGAAACTAGCAACTGAACTTAAGAATGTTGTTCAATTTAAAAAGTTGCAGAAATAACTAAAAAACGCACTCGGCAACACCTTTAGTTGTTATGGCCTTAAACCAGATCATCACGTCACAAAGATATGCCAATGATAGATTATTGTCTCAGTCATAAAAATATGAAAGCGTGGACATTAGAAAATAATAATAAATTGAGTTGCATCCGTTTTGAAATGTTGCAGAAGAAACAATAGCAACAACACCAACAGCAACAACATCGTCACATCATTGACGTTTGGTCTAAATTAAATTGAATGCAAAATAAGATGATTAAAATAAAATAAATTAAATTGATTCGAAGCGAAGTGAGTACAAGAAAAAAAATCCCCCCCCCCTTTTGGAAGCACTTTCTTTTCTGGCTGTGGAGAGTATGTCTTTTTTCGTTTTCCTTCCTAGCGATCAAGTTCAAAGTATAACTTCAACAACACCATCAACCAGAAACATCATCAACTCAACTCATCAAGCGGTCAAATGCAAATGCAAATGCAAAAAAAAAAAGGAATGAGGGAAAATCAATTTCCGATTTGTAATAATTGCAGGGAGGGTAAGAAACAGATGGAGATCAAGATTGAGATTCAGATGGACAGACGGACAGTTGGACTGCAAAAGTAGATTTAGATTTCTCTCCGAACTGTGTTGAGTTACAGCACTGATTCGTTTAGACATTAAATTACTGCCAGTACTGAAATCACTGGAAGCGTGGAGCGTGCTATGCGAACTGCTGCAATTATTCATCACCAGCAATACCAAGTGAACACTCGAACAACTTAATAAGGGGCCACCCTAGCAACATGAGAAACAACTAAAGGAATGCCAATGACCAGTCGTACCAGAAGATCACCAGGATGATGATCGTACTATGGGAACAATTTCTACCGTGCTGGTCAAATTGAAACGAAAATAAGTTGCTAAATGAGAAACTGGAGGCTCCATCAAGTAACGATGACCATCATCAGGACTTGTAAATTCGATATTAATGTCAAACCCATAAGTTTTGGAATCGCCGTGATGAATAGAGCTGGAGGTTATGGGTGTTCGGGCGTTGTTGGATGGTGGAGCCTTCCGATATCCATGGTTGCAGAGATGAATAGTGTTAGTAGGACACCTGTTGGTAGGGATGAATCAATACAAGTAGATACAAGTACTTTAGTTTCGATACCAAGTACTTTTGGATACTTTTGGTTGCGATACCAAAAGTAGGTATCGGAAAAATGTACTTGGATCGAATGCAAGTTCGTATCAAATTGCGGAAGAAGAACAAAAACCACTTTTTGGTTAAAATTGCGTTTCATTTATGATTTACACAGTACACACACGTACTAAATTAAATACTCGGCAACACTTATCTTCTTATATATAAAGTAGCTGTTCCCTGGCGTTTCACTACCCGCACACATGAGCCGCCCTCTTCGTTTTGTCATCGTGCTAGCTGATATTAAAATTTTACATTTTCAATAGCCTATAATCAAGAAATATAACAAAAATTACGTAACAACACAGTTTGCGTAAAATAAAATAACTAATAAACAAACTTCAAAAGTATTACGCAAATCCATTGTTCGAATCGTGAGTTATGGTCGTGAGTTCATACAAAAATCCCATGGAAAAATCACTTTCAGTTTTACCCGAATTTTCCGATTTCTGGGCATCTTTTTCGAAAAACCTTACTCGGACAAATGAGCAAAATCGGTGCAGGTCTTCTTAAGTGATGCGCTTACCAACGAACCGCATTTAATTTTTTTTTCTTCAAATAGATAAACAATATGCCCAGTGCTTTAAATGGGATGCTGTTACACACCCATTCAACAATAACTCTACTTCAGCGCCATCTACCGAGTCCAAAAAACGGCGAACTTATAGGATCATGAAGAAAACAAGTGGTGTAAATAGGGCTTTGACACATCTAGTGGTTTAAGCGTGATGACATATTTTAGGCCGGATGACATCTCGATTCCAGCGTCACCTACCGACTCCAAAACAACCATAAACTTATCTAAGCACCAAACGGACTTATGGCGTGAATATGGTTTCTATACGTCCAGTCGTTTGGGCGTGATGAGGCTAGAATATGCAGAATGACGTTTTCAAGAATATCTCGACTCCAGCGCCACCTAACTACCGAGCTAAAAAAAAAATAGGATAACATTTAGAAGCACCAATCGGACATACGGTGTGAATATGCCTTCGATAAGTTAGTGGTTTAGGCATGAACACGTCTTTTAGGCGTGGTGACATCTCGACTACAGCGCCACCTACCAGGAGATAAACATATCGAAGCGGTGTAGGCGTTGCGCGATTACATACAAACGCGCAATCATTTGTATTTACAAAGATTTGAAAGTTTGTTTGCTTGTTTGTTCGTTTCTTTCTTTGTTTATTTGTTCGTTTGTTGTTTGTTTGTTTACTTGTTTCTATGTTTGTTTGTTTGTTTGTTTGTTTCATTGTTTGTTTATTTCTATGTTTTTTTGTTTGTTTGTTTCTTTGTTTATTTGTTCGTATGTTTCTATGTTTCTTTGTTTATTTGTTCGTTTGTTTCTATGTTTCTTTGTTTGTTTTCATGTTTCGATGTTTGTTTTGATGTTTCGATGTTTGTTTCTTTGTTTATTTGTGCGTTTGCTTCTATGTTTGTTTGTTTGTTTGTTTCTTTGTTTCTATGTTTCTCTGTTTGTTTCTATGTTTCTTTGTTTGTTTGTTTGTTTGTTTCTATGTTTCTCTGTTTGTTTCTATGTTTCATTGTTTGTTTTTTTATTTGTTTCTAAGTTTCCATGTTTCTTTGTTTGTTTGTTTCTATGTTTCTTTGTTTGTTTCTATGTTTCTTTGTTTGTTTCTATGTTTCTTTGTATGTTTGCTTGTTCTTTGTTTATTTGTATATCTGTTTGCTTCTTTGTTTATGTGTTTCTTTGCTTCTTTCTATGTTTCTTAGTTTGTTTGTTGGTTTATTTGTTTCCTTTGTTTATTTGTTCGTTTGTTTCTGTGTTTCTTTGTTTGTTTCAATGTTTCTTTGTTTGTTTTTGTGTTTCTTTGTTTGTTTCTATGTTTCTTTGTTTCTTTATTTGTTCCTTTGTTTCTATGTTTCTTTGTTTGTTTCTGTGTTTCTTTGTTTGTTTTTATCTTTCTTTGTTGTTTTCTTTATTTCTTTGTTGGTTTGTTTGTTTGTTTGTGGTCGATTGTTGGAGCTGGCGTCAGTTGGGGTCGGGGTCAGTAAAATGGGGAAACGGCGAGTTTTTCCGCTAGTTCCTCAAATTTTGCTAGGAGTTCGAAGTCAATTTGTCTAAGCACACAAACGTCCAAACTAAAACAACATTCATTACCACAGTATCCAAAGAATATTTTTTTGTATTCCCTTGCCCATATGGCTGACACTGCGACCATAATAGATCCAGAAAAATCATCAACTCATCAAGCGATCAAATAGATATATTGTATCAGAGGATGTGAATAATCTAAGAGACGTACCACTTCTTTGATAAATGTCCTTAGTGGCAGAGTTTCTCAACTTTGCTGACGAACATAGTTCCCTATGGAAAATAAGCCTGCTTAACCAATGTAATACTGGGCATTCACAAAGAATGTGCCTAGATGATTCGTCATCTTCCGAAAAGAAGCTACATTCCATGTCTGAACCTGGATTAATTCTGTCACCAGCTTTATAAAGTCTATTAGTCGTTTGGATTGTCTAAGCCCTAAAATGTTCAATGTGCCACACGAAGTCTGTGTTCCCAATTCTGTGGCGGCAGCCCATTTGGCATTGAAGTAGGGCTCAGGTCCTATGAGCGTAGATTCTGAGCCAGACCTAGCTAGTTCTTCCGCAGATTTCCAAAGATCTCAAAACTAATTTGTATTTTTGTTAACTTTTTACCACAACAATGCGCTGTTTATGCCCACAGTGCACCATAGCAAGATGTGCTTTTTTCTCCTTTTTTTCATTTCTAATTTTCAATTTTTTGTTCGACCGATTCCGATCGATGTCAAAGGCCGTGTAAAACTTTAATTATTTATCGTTTACATTGATGTGGCAGCAATTGGTGTGCGCTGCACCAAAATTTTCCGCAAATCAGTAATTGCATCCGTCCGTCCGTCCGTCCATCCGTTCAACTGCTGTTGCCTGTGCAATTTTCACTTTCACTGAGAATTACGAGTACAAGAGTTAGGTGCATGCGCGCACGAGAGATATGCTGTGTGTCTCGAAGGGGGACAGGAGGCTGGCCAGCCACAACTGAACCACAGTTAATCATCGCAACAAGTCACTTCTTAGAGATAATTATTTTGGTGCTTTCTGTTTTATGCTTTAGTGGTGAGAAGGAGGAGGCGAGTCCATAATACAAGGAGTAATAATGCCAATCGTTTCAAATGTGCAATGTGGTTTGGCCGGTGGGTTGATCTGTCGGTTGGTGCAATCGATGGTGACTCAAATCCCCAGCAACAGTTGGTCAGCCAAGTAACCGGCTCGTCGTCGTCATTGTCATCATCGAGACTCCTCCGTTGCTGTAGTTTTCTCCTATTAGTTTGCTGTACGATGGCCGGAGGCATCGTAATGATTGGGATCTTGTGTGCCGCGTCAAGTCCGTTTCATTACCACCGCTCACTCGTAACGGGCAGTTCCACTTTTTGAATTTTAAGCCACACATCGAGAAGAATTCGTTGAGGTTTACTTCGAGGAGCGAACAAGTTTAGCCTGTCCAGGAAGATCAATGTTCAGCAGCTCGTTTCTCGTTTTTTGACAAGACAGACAATCACAATCGCAACAACTGTAGCCTGTCTGCTGATTGACTGACTCGAGGCTCGAGGCTCAGCAGCAAGAGACTGATAGATGGTAATTGATGCATCATCATGAAAATTAACACCGAAGTTGGCACCTACTTTTGAGATAATTTTTAGTGGATTTTTTTTTGCAGTTATCTGTAATTTGTCACATATCGGTGAACCGGAGGTAAAATATAAAATATACATTTTACCAAATTGGGAACAAATGATATGCTGTTTTGTTGAAGAAATGCAAGTGTTTTCTTTGTCGTATGTGACTGAGCCGAGTCTTGGTGGAATATCCAGTTATCATTTGGACTCTGCTAGAATTTGCAAGATCCTATCCAAGGAGAGCAAATGTCCGACTTTTATCAACTGGACGACATCTGATGCAGAGTCCCTGGATCTTCTTACTAACACACTCTTTCCTACCAGCAGATATTACTGTGTAGGAGATCTGGAGAGGATACAGGTTGAGCATCCAGACCCTCGTGGTGTAGTAAACAACATCTTTGCTCGGGCAAAGGTTTTTCTGGGCTCTAAGAATCTTTTTGGTGAATAAGATCCCGGACAGGATGGTATATAGTCGATTATGCTACACAAGTCACTGGAACTGTCGACTTCCTGGCTAATTAAGATTTTCAAAAGTTGTCTTATACTTTACTATGTCCCCCAAAGCTGGAGAAGAGTTCGGGTGGTTTTCATACTCAAAGCACGTAGAAGAGGCCATGAATCAGCGAAGGATTTAAAGCCTTTCAGTCTCTCATCATTCCTTGCTAAATTCTAGTATATTCTAGATCAGCGTATCAGGCAACGATTCGAATTCTTACAAGCATCGAGATCTCAACACGCATATCTCAAGGGTCCACGGAAACGGCTAGTGCGATAGATTAAGGACACGATTAACTACAAACAGTAAACGCTCGCCACCTTCCTAGATACAGAAGGGGCCTTCAATAATGTTCGCATTGAGGCTATTCAGGAAGATCTTACAGGAGTCAGGAGTCGAGCCCTCCTTTAACGCAATGGATCACATCCATGCTCAGCAGCAGGATTATACCTCGGCAGCCCCAATATTACCAAACTAATGGTAATTAATAAAATTCTACTAAAAGGAAAGGAAGATGGACAGAACGAAGCTAGTTGCGTGCGCAGATGACATGTTGATACCCGTATCAGGTCAGCATATTTCCGTGAAAGCGTGGCCCTCTATGCCAGCAGTAAAACCATCGGCAGGAAACGGGGTCTGCAACCAAAGGTGGCTCTCTGGCTGTACACAGCTGTTGTTCGGCCAATTCTTACCTATGGATCGATGGACTGGTGGCCAGGGATGAATATATATAACTCATCAGATTACAGCGATCAACAGCAGTCGGCATCACAGAAGCTCTACGGTCATATCCGACCGAGGCCCTGAACACCATCTTGCACCACCTATTAGCTCCTGACATATTTATCAAGCATGTTGCGATGTATGCAGTGCAGTAAGACTTAGAGAATCTGGGTGGTTTGTTACTAGACCATACGGCCACTGTAATATACTGCATCCATCCATCATCTAATGACTACTGCACTCTGAATTTAGCTTCAACTCCTCATTCAGCGTCGGGTTTATACCAGAGGAAACTGGAAAGATGGGGGGCAATTTGACGCAACAATATTCAATGACGGACCCACGATCAAGAATGGAGTAGGTGTGCAAGTATCTTTTCGGATGATCTAAATCTGTCAAGATCATACAATCTACCTGATTCAGCTAGTATCTTTCAGGCAGAGATCCTAGCAATTAGGGAGGCCTGAAGGGCACTAAGGCTCAGTAACGCACAAATCGGAAGGGTTGGCATATGTGTTGATAGCCAATCTGGCATAAGGGCGATTCATGCGACCAACATAAACTCCAAACTTGTACAAAAGTGCCAAGAAAGACATGTTGGTGCCGGGGCACAGTAATATAGAGGGAAATGAGAGGGTGGACGAATTGGCTAAGATGGGCGTCGCTATTGACACCGGCTCTATGGACAGGGTTAGCTGTTCAATGAGCTCACGTCAAGGATCACTTTGCCAAGGCTCATCTCAAGGATCACTTCGTCAAGGCACGTGAAGGATCCCTTTGTCAAGGCTCACGTAAAGGATCACTTCGTTAAGGCACGTCAAGGTTTACGTTAAAGATCACTTCTTCAAGGCACGTGAAGGCATGTCAAAGTTGCCGTCAAGGATCACTTCGTCAAGGCACGTCAAAGTTTACATCAAGGATCTCTCCGTCAGGGCTCACATCAAGAACCACTTCGTCCAGGCACGTCTAATTTTATGTCAAGAATCGCTTCGTCAAGGCTCACGTTAAGGATAACTTCGTTAAGGCACGTGAAGGATCCCTTTGTCAAGGCACGTAAAAGTTCACATCAATGATCGCTTCGTAAAGGCTCACATCAAGGATCACTTTGTCCAGGCACGTCCAAGTTCACGTCAATGATCACTTCAGGGATCACTTCGTCAAGGCATGTGAAAGATCCCTTTGTCAAGGCTCACGTAAAGGATCACTTTTTCAAGGCACGTCAAAGTTCACATCAAGGATCGCTCCGTCAAGGCTTATATCAAGGATCACTTCGTCCACGTCCGTCCAAGTTTACATCAAGGACCGCTTCGTCAAGGCTCAAGTCAAGGATCACTTCGTCAGGGCACGTAAAGTATCCCTTTATCAAGGCCCACGCAAACGATCACTACATCAAAGTTCACATGAAGGACCGCTTCGTCAAGGCTAAATACACATTTTCGTAAATATCTTGACTCCAGCTCCACCATCGGATCCATCGGACTCGATAAAATATAAAACCGGAGTAACATACGAACATATGTTGTGTAGCAATGAACTTTTCGTAAATATATCAACTCCAGCGCCACCTACTCAGCGTTATATCCATACAAACAAACAAACAGACAACGGCAATTATATTGTGCGATAAAAGACGTACCTATAACGCTCACGCTATATCACGCATTATCACGCTTTATCACTCAATATATCATCGATCATTTACGATTTAAAGGAATATTTTTATGGCTTCTAAATAAATTGCACAAAGCGAGCTGTTCAGCTCCTCTTCCTTAGCATGGCATTAATTTCTGGACAGCACTAGAGCCTACAATTAAAAACTCCCATGCACAAATTCTACACCCACTGACACCCAACCATATCAAATCCGCCTGACCGAACAATCGGATGCACTTTATAACAGAATCTCAAGATAAAAACAAAAAACAATGTTGGTGCTCATATTTTTATGTGTACATAATGTACTCTGGTATATGGGAAAAATATTATGTATGATTTTACTTCTCGTGAGAGATCTCGCAAAGGACAAAGAATACAGAGGGAAACACACTGGACGGACAGACAGACTGACAGATAGACATCGAGATGAAGAACACTTTCACAATATTTGTGAACATTTTTCAGCTTCCATGAGCAACTACATTCGCATTTGTTGGCAGATGGGAAATGCAGAACGCCATACAGTTCACGAGATGAAAAAAAGCATTTTCGCGCGAATTTAAATCAATTGAAAGTGAAATGCTGCCCCCTCTCTCTATACCCTTTATACACGATCGCTTTTTGTTTGTTTATAGTTTTGCTAAACTGATCAAGTCCCATGTAGCTACCGTCAACCCCATATTTACCATACCTCGACACACAGTTGTTGTTTTCCTATTTAGTGCAAGGAGGAGGGAAAAAAATAAAAACAGCGCAGCACCACCAACGGAAATTAGTACTTTGTTGTTGCACCGACCGCTTGAGGGTTTAAAATTAAATTACTTTTCTGTGTCCATTTACTCAGCAGCAGGTCGATTATCTGAGAAACAGGCACAAATCAACAGGTATTTTGGCGCGCAAATTCGAATTATCGAGCCTTTCAATTAGAAAACTAAATAAATGCAGCCTTCAGTTATGATGTTCAGAGAGCAATAAGCGCAAGGTTCTTTAAGCTAAATTGCTCATTGCTGGAGTTCAGCAGTAAGGAGAAAAAGTAAGGCGATTCTTAATTATTAAGTTGTATATGGAACATGGGCTGCTTCATCTAAACAGCACAAACCATTCTACACGAAAGTCATTATTTACTTTTCATAATTTATTTATTTAACATAATATTACCCACAATGATGATGTAATTAAATGAATAAGGTTAGTATTGCTTAACAAATATTTAAAAGTACTTAATCAACTTTTTATTAAAAGTAAAAGAAAAGATAGTATGTATGGATATAATGGAGAAATGACGGATAAAATAACGTAAGTTAGAATATATTTAAAGATCATAACAATTGTTATTCTATTCAGTGGCCAAGTGTGTAAGAAGAGAAGTTTTAAATGTATAACTAGGCGCCTAAGACTTTTTTGAGTTTAAACGTAGCTCAAGTTTTAGAGACCAGTCATTTACGCTTGACAAATCTTTGTTTATGAGATGAAAAGGTTTCCTCTCAATCGCATTCATAGGACCGGTCCTGGCCTCCCACAAAAAAGCTCTCCACCAGTCCCGATTTCTAGCCGATGTCATCCAGTTTGGCAGTTTGTAGGTATAATACTATCGCATTATATTATTGTAAGAATAACATATAACAAGAATAATGTTGGGCCAAGGATTGATCCTTGCGGTACACCATTCCGGAATTTACAAAAATGTGGTCTTCTCACCAACTACAACGCCTAGTTGCCTTTCTTCTAAGTAGGAGAAGACTAGTTTTGTGGATGGAAATGAAAACGTAAAATCCTGCAGAGTCGAGTGATTCGCACTGTTAAAAGCTTTCCAAAAAGCTCAGTGATTAGAGAAGTGGGGTGATGTTTGTCAAAAAACTTTCGCGCTTCATTAACAATATATAAAAGCGCCCCGTTTTCCATCTAGCTTACATTCGTCATCGAACCAGTCGTTCCGATCTCTTCGACTACTGCCTCAGATGGAGTGAGCAGTACTAATGACATTATTCTTAAGGCGTGTCCATTTCTCTTCTGCGTCCGATATTTCAGCTGCAGAACTTACTCTCCCTGCATTTAGGTTGAGTCCTATCGCTTGACCGTAGTTGTTTCTGGTCTCTTCGTTGCGAAGGGCAGCCGTGTTGACTCCAATCTGATTCTCAGATGCAGTCTTTCGTGATGATACAATCCGCGCTCGGAGCACCACCAACAAGATAGTGGTGGTCTGAGTCGACGTTGGCACTTCGGTACCTTCATCAGGTTTGGGTTGTGGCGCCAGTTGTCTATCTGGAGATACCCAGGTGGCTTTGTGGATATTTTTACGCGCAAACCTTGTACTCGCAACGACCAAATTATTACTGGCTGTCATCTCTATGACTCGTTGTCCATTGTCATTAGTGTTCACGTGTTCATTAAGGTGTTCCTAACAGGACATTGTAGACTAAAGGGACCCCTGCAGGCTCTTTTGGGAAGCAAAGGAGACCAGATAGCCAGATGGCAAAGCCATGCTTAATAAATTATCTATATTAACATCGCGTGCTCGTGTTTGTCTGTTTTTCTTGGAATCTTGCGATAAAATTTTAACCCACTTTCCAAAGCCCCATTTTATCGAAACTTTGCACACATGTGTATTTCCGATGACAACACTATTGATTTGGTAGTGATCGGGCAACAGGATCGGATGGCTGCCATACAAATTACTTTTTTAAATAAACATGCCATATAGCGGCATCAGATCATGCCATACTATAATGACTGTGTTGTTCTCTGTGCGCAGCTCAGCTTTACGATTGGGGTTGTTTTGTGGTATGGTTGTTTCGCATGTGTTTTTAATTATAGTGGAATTCAGTATTTCTTTTGGTTATAAGAGAATTTAGATAAATTTTTTTTTTTTTTTGATTTTGTAGTAAAAATGGACGTGTGGGCGACACGACTTTCTTTTACGGACATGTATATTAATTTTTTTTTTTTTTTTTATTTTTTTTTTTATTTTTTTTTTTATTTTTTTTTAGTTTTTTTTTTATTTTTTTTTTATTTTTTTTTTTATTTTTTTTTTATTTTTTTTTATTTTTTTTTATTTATTTTTTTTTTTTTAAAAACTCGAAAAACTGTCTAAGTAAACTATTGTCAGATTTCCGTCAAAATCATTTGGCCCCTCACAATTTATGTAAAAAGCTTTAATATATTATATATATGTATAAATATATATATATCGTGATTTCTATACTTCCTTTTACTATGTAAAAGAACGTTAAAATTTTGTAACATTTAAAATGAATGTTGTTGTAGTGTATTGATTCGTATGAGTGTTTGCGTGTGCGTATCTGTAATATGCGAGTTTCCATAATCTGCACCAGACAATCGCATACGAGCGGCTATGTATACGATTCATTTTATTTAGTTCACAGTTGTTGTTATTGTATATCACAGTTTATTGTTACCAAAGGCTCTGTCACAACAATATCCCTTACCTACCTCACCTTAATTTGGTGCAGAAAGCAAGCTGCCCCGCACCAAGCCACTTAGCAGCCGTCCAACCAACCAACCAAGTACCGAAATCCATATATTATCATGTTGCATGCATATTTGAAATATCGTCTTATGCTGTGGCAGCAAAGCGATGCGAACAACAGACAGGCAGACGGAAAGACAACATCATTGAGAATATGCAGAATATGAGAAATGTGGCATGCCACAAGAAATAAAGAAAACTAACCTGACAAATAAGATGATGATAATGATGATGAAGCATCCAGCACAGAGCATCATCATCAAATCCAATGTGAAAATTTAACATAAGTTCAGAGTAGAGTGGAGCGACTTACTCCCTACAACCAACATTTGTGAAACTGAGAAACACTCCTTTACTTAATGTCTACAATTGAGTCTATGGATTATAATTTATATGTACGGTGGTGAGCCTGGTGAGGCGGTTACAGCCGTAATTCACAGCCAAAACATTTAAACAATGTTTTCACATCGCCAATCTTAGCTTTTCCTTAGCTGCTCTTTGTCTTTTGTCTTTAGTGTTGTTGTTTGTTGTTTGTGGTATGGTATGGCTTCGTGCGGTTTTTGTCTCCTTGATTACATTACAAATAGTGCCTACTGATCTATACTACTTTGTAATATCCCATCCAATCCATTTCGCAAAAACAAAGCACTTTCTTCTGGTTAAGATAGTTTATCTGCATGCAGGGATTCAAAAGGCGTTCCATTTCAGTAATTAAAGATGCTACACAATAACGTAAGAGAAATGAACTGAAAAGCACCAGCGTTGAACAATGAACCAAATTAACACAAAAGTTGATACATTTCCATCAGAAATGTGTGCCGTATACGAAGTAATCAAAACCGTACAATCAATCGATCTGCATTAGGACAACTTCTGCTCATTGGGATAATGGATTTTTAAGAAGCCTTAATCCGCCGACCGTCTTTGCGTTGAATATCAACAATGGGTCACACATAAGTGTTGAGCAAATGCAAGACTAAGAGCACTGCATTTCGGTCTTGATCTTGCATCCTGATATTGGTCTTGCATTGACGCATTTAGTCGGAGTCTTAGACTTGTGATCTTGATTCTAATGTAGGATGTCCCATTAAGACTGCAAATTTTACAATTTGAAACAAGCTAGAGTACAAACAATTTCGGTGCAAATTTTATATATACATCAAATTTTATATACATATACATACACACGCCACAGAGTCCTTTAGAAATGACCCTGTACACTGAGCTGCTCAGAAAATTTCAGCTCTCCAGGTTGTGTGAAAGGTGGCTAAAAGGACCCTAAAATAGTCGACCAGGTCGGGCCTATTTCAAAGATTAAGCTATTTTTCATGCATGCGACACGCGTCACATGCGGGATCTTAGAAATGGCCCTGGATAATATCTCTAGGTTGTGTGAAAGGTGGTTAAAAAGGACCACAAAGAACTCAACACAGGTCGGGGCTATTTCAAAGATTAGCCCATTTACCACGCATCGCACGTGCCACACGCGAATTGTGACACGAGTCATACGCGGGGTATTACGAGCCTATTCCAAAGATAAAGCTATCTTCCACGCATCACACGAGCCACAAGCGGCACGCGGGATATTACAAGCCTATTACAAAGATTAAGCCATTTTCCACCCATCAGACGCACCACAAGCGACTCGCGACATGCGTCATACGTGAGATCTCAGAAATGCCCCTTAACACTGAGTTACTCAAAACATTTCAGCTCTCTTGGTCGTGTCGGAAGGTGTGGTTAAAAAGGACCTCAAAGAAGTCGAAAAAACCGACACAGACAGGAAACGCCAAGTTAAATAAAAGTTTTTTTTAAAAACGTAGTTTTGATGTTTTTATTTTAATAAAGAGTTAGACATGGAAGGTATGTATGCTATGGAACATAATTTCCGATAAATGACCGCCTTGTGACTGAGGGCACTTGACGGCAATCGTTGGTCCTATTGACGAAATTTTCGATGACATTTCGGCATAGTGTCGGCCAAATTTCATCAACGACGCGTCGTCAAACTTCTAATCAAACTTCGAACCTGCCGCTCAGTAGTCCATAACACTAACAACTAGAGTCACGGTTCCCATGCTTGTAATATTGATAATTCTTGATAACTTATTTATTCGAATTTAATAGCTATTTGATAAAGGGTCCGCCAAATAACTTTTGTTTTTTTTTGAAAATGCTATAAAAAAAAACTACTGAATATTTTCTCAAATTTCTTTTTTTATTTGAAAGTACAATCCTTCCGGTTAACAATGGAAAATAATTTCATTCAAATGGCTGCCTCGGGTGGCCATGCAGTAGCCTACACGATCGGTCCAATTTTTAAGCACATTATCGATTGTGTGCAGCTGTATTTCACCAATGGCTTCACGAATATTGTCCTTTAAAGCGTCAATTGTCTCTGGCTTGTCGGCGTAACACTTATCTTTTAGGGCACCCCACAAATAATAGTCCAACGGTGTCATATCGCAGCTCCGAGGTGGCCAAACGACATCAGCTCTGCGGCTGATAATGCGATCTTCAAAAACAGGGCGCAAAACATCGAGTGTAGCTTCGGCTGTGTGGCACGTAGCGCCGTCCTGTTGAAACCAAATGTTGCCAATATCCTCCTCTTCAATTTTTGTGAACAAAAATTCGTTCAACATGGCCCGATAACGATCGCCATTGACTGTAACGGCCACTCCTTGCTCATTTTCGAAGAAAAATGGCCCAATTATGCCTCTGGACCAAAATCCGCATCAAACAGTGACTCGTTTTGGGTGTACCGGCTTTTCAATGTATGCGTGCGGGTTTTCTGTGTCCCAAATGCGAAAATTTTGCTTGTTTACATACCCGCCAAGATCAAAATGAGCTTCATCCGAAAAGATGATTTTTTTTGGCAAAATCGGCATCTTATGTAAGTCGATCGCAGGCCCACTCAGCGAAGCGAAAACGCATTGGATGGTCAGTTGGCTTCAACTCCTGAACCAATTGGACTTTGTATGGCGTCATACCAAGGTCTTTATGCAAAATTCGTCTCAATGATGTCTCCGAAATGTTCAATTGTTGAGAACGACGGTGAATTGATGTTGATGGCGCTTCACGCACACTTTCTGCCACAGCATCAATATTCTCGGGTGTACGCACTGTTTTTGGCTTTTCACGCTTTTATCGATGAGGATGCCAGTTTCTTTCACTTTTTTTCACAAGATAACGAACATACGGAGCTGACGGTGCTTCTCTTCTTCCAAAATCCGTACGCAATTTTCGCACACATTCTGCAACATTACCATGATTTTCAAAGTAATGTCGCAATATTTCCCAGCGTTGTTCAAGCGTATACACAACCATATTCGTTCAGCGGAAGGATACAACTAATTATCTGTCAAATCAGACATGAGCTAAGTGTTACCATTCACGAAATAAGCACTAGTTGAAAAAAAAAACTTTAGATGGCGGACCCATTATAATAAAATTAAATGTCCTATACACTAGAAATGACACACACCTTGCTAAAATAGGCGCAGGGACATAAGTATAAAAATAAATTTCAAAATCATCGTTAAATGTACAGTCAGCTAGACTTTCAGGATGACTCACTCAGAGCAGTGAGGTGATTTGTGTCACTGTTCGCGTATCATTGGTTCGGTTCTTCTTAAACTTATTTCAGTAATGAATGAAATGGTCATCACTTTTGTAGAAAAAAGTAATTTAACGATATTTTAAAAAGAATTGTTGACTCACGTATACACGGTCGCGGTGACGGAAGAAAAGAAATAAAATAAAACAAATGCACTGTTTATTATCTTTTATTATTTTCATTAAATTTTATATAATTTTTAAAGCATATGCATTTAACTTGGATAGATTGATTCACATTATTTTTTTGGCCATAATTTTACATAAATAATTGCATTATAATATACAGGGTGCCCCTAATTCGTGTACAATAATTTGGGAAATGATTCTTGGGTATATTCTAAGAGAAAAGCCGTTCTACAGTAAGGGTCTATCTCTAATGTTGACATCATTTATCGGGGATTCAAGAAAAAGCTTACTTTGGTTACCCTGCAAATTGCAAACTTCATTTACGACTTATTTTTTTAGAAGAAATACTAGCCTTTGTAACTGCGTTTAAATAAAGTTGATATCTTGTTTGAGTCTTCAGATATCCAATTTCTATGCCTGTTCTATTTTCCTTGTCCATGCTAACTTTGAGGTCAATTTTATGCAGAAAATGCGTAATAAACATAAGGCATCTTATCAACTTTATTTACACGCAGTTACAAAGGCTAGTATTTCTTCTAAAAAATAAGTCGTAAACAAAGTTTACTATTAGTATTAACAGAGCAATTTCCCTTAACATGGGTCAGTGTATACCAAAGTAAGCTTTTTCTTAAATCCCCGAAAAATGTTGTCAACATAGACCCTTACTGTAGAAGTTTTTTTTTTTATAATATACCCAAGAATAATTTTCCAATTATTGGGGGACACCCTGTATATAGTTTTCAATTTTTCAATCACTGCTGGCCGTATATCACAAATAACACGAACAATGTTGTTGCCTCCAAGGCGACAATTATTGCTGGTTTATCAGCAAACACTAGACTTTACGTGGCTCCACAGGAATAAGCCAACAATGACTCTCATCGCTAAGCACAATTTTTCGATAAGACAACGGATCAGTTTCCAACTTTTCAGAGCCCAATCGGCGGTAAGAATGACCCATCGTGGACTTAATTCCTGTAACAACTGGATCTTATACGGGTGTATTGGTTAGGTTAGGTTAGGTTGCGGTGGCAGGAATCGCTCCCTTAGACATTTAGCGGCTCTTTGTGTTACCACATGGATCTTATACCTTTCCCTTTTTCAGAGGATCCATTCCGAGCTCTTAATTAATCGAAGCATGTCTCCTTATTTCGGGATCTGAGATGTTGTTCATTAACCGTTTACCTAAGAATTTATGTCTTCTGTAGACTAATGCTGAGATGTTCTATTGTCTCGTATTCCTCCTCGCCCATGCATCTTGTACATAAGTCATTGTATTCGACGCCCATCTATTTCGCGTGTCTTCCTAGAAGGCAGCGTCCTGTCAGTATAACGGACAAAGCCCCTACGACCGACGACGAATCGATAAATTTAGATCTTCGACCACACTTTCATATACAGCAGCGTTTTGGAGTTATTGCATCATTTAGAGAGTATGTGGAATGTGATACGAATCTATCCACAGCTCGACGGATGGATTTCTTAGATAGAAGATTATGTGCGCCATAAAGTCATCTATAATTGGCGCGAATCGACGACTTATCGTCAACGTGAATTTGGATAACTTATAAGCGTTGTCTATTCATGATGATTTGCAAGAGTTTACTGATAATAAATTTCAAACTTGACAGTTAACACTTCAATAAGTTCTGTCTAAGCAAAAATAATACCATTAACAAGGAGGACTGAACTTCTGACTCAATAGCGAAGCCTCCGCCAAAGAGCAATCGCAAATAACTTAGAAAGTTATTACTATTCTTAAAAAGTAATCAACATATTTTCAATTTAATTGCATTGATGGATCTGAGCAAGTAAAACAAAAACAAATAAACGACAATAATAGGCTCCACCACCAATATTTGGAAAAAAAAAAGTTCTTTGTTGTCGTTCGTAAAGCTTGAAAATTGCCAATGACCCCGGAATAATCGGGCAATCGCGGTTTGAGAACTGGTTAGAGGTTACTGACATCAAAAAGAGATAAAGAGAGGGGGACACACACAAAAAACACGCATACCCAAAAGTTCTGCCAAAACAAAAAAGACCCAAAATCAAATAACTCTTCCGAATGTTGTGGCAAAGATAATTTGAAATTTAATTGTGTATCCGCGCCGATCCTTTGTGCCTTCGAGACTTCGTGTGGGCGAGACTACTACGCCTTCACACATAAGCGTACGCCATCACCGATTCAGGTTGACTTCTATGAACGTACGACTTAATGTCTTGTCGTATCGTCTGTCGTCTCCATTGCAACATTTCGTTTGGAAATTTCGCATACATTAAAAATTCAAATCGACTGCTCTACTAAACTACTTCAGCCGCTCGACACTAATGCAGTCGAAAGAATGCAGCATCAGGCAAATAACCGGAGTATCTAGAACTTTAGCCTCTGCATTTGCATAGAACTACTACGATGGCAAAGTAATCGTAGGAAGAACAGATTTCCATGGAAGATCAATTTGCGACAAACCTGTTTGTGACTTTTTTGCATAAAGAAAGGATTCTACACTGAAATATATGGCATCCTCTCGAATCACGCACGACACACACTGGTTAGGTAGTTTGCAGCGGCAGATATTTTTCTTCTGTTTTTTTTTTTGTTCCAGACTGTATCTTTTCGATTTATTCTGTGATTGTACGCAAAAATTTATATCGCACATACGTACAGGGTGTCCCAAAGAAACTAATGCGGATCATTTTCAAATGTTATCTGCAGAATTTGTTTAGTTGTTCTGTCAAGGACCGTCCCTATTGGTCCAGGCCATAGAGCAATAAGCACAGAGTCTTGTTCTTTAACAAAAAACTTGGTAAAATTCAAAATTTAATTTTTCGGCCAATCTTGGTCCAATATCTACTTTGCGAAATATCTTGTACAGTAGATAATGTTACCAGTCTTTATTTCGTTTTACTTCTTCTTAGGTTCTTACTCCCTTTACTTCTCTAGAGAGAACTTTGCTTTCTGCTTTTCGGATTGTTCATACCATAAAGAGTACATTATACAGTAAAGGCGATATAAAGTAACACAATTTATGTTCAAGTAGTCTACTGGAATATTTACTTTACTTTACTGATATCTAAGATAATTACTTCAAAGCCACTAGACGTATTGAAGCTATATTCACACTATATGTTCGTTAGGTGGCGCTGGAATCGATCTGTCATCACGGCTAAACTACTGGACGTATTGAAGCCATATTATCACCATATGTTCCTTTGGTGCTTCGATTATTTTGAACCCGGTAGGTGGCCTTCGAGGCGACATATTTACGTCTCCTGGTCTCTTGGTGCATATCTTTGTAACTTCATCACGCCTAAAGCACTATTGAAGTCAAATTTACACCATATGTTCGATTGGTGGTCCTAAAGGTGCTCGCTAGGATCCAAAAAGCTCCGGTCCACGGTCAAAGGTCTTTCTGGGAAAACGCAATCTGCGGGCCTAACTTCGATTTCATTTAATGACCACCAACATGACAACAGTAAAAAATGCCCAGTTCATTTTTCACGGCAATTCGTCGAACCCCTGTCATCATCATCATCATATTTGACTCTACAACAGGGGTCCGGCCCTGGCCTGCCGCAAAAAGTCTCTCCACCGGTCCCGATTTTCAGCCGATGTCATCCTGTTTTGCGAATACCCATCAGCTCACGAAAAAACCATTCGTCCTGTTTTACGCAAACTAAAAGCGGTGAAATACGACACAAACCACCCCACGTTCACCGCCCTAAAGGTACAAGATGCCATAGGGAAGGCTAAACCTTCTAAGATACTTGGGTTGAACTCCAGCCTGGATTATCTAACAAAAATCTTCAACCTAACCATGGAAAACCTCACCATACCAAACGTATGGAAAATTGCCAGTATAGTCATTGTTTTAAAACCTGGCTAACCCGCCCACAAGGGATCGTCGTATACACAAATTTCGCTACTTTCTCCTATAGCCAACATTTTAGAGACACTTCTCCTCCCCAGTCTTCATCAACATTTGGGTCTCGCCTCCCACCAACACGGATTTAGAAAACAGCGCAGCACTACAACTGCCTTAACGGAGCTGACGACCTACATTGCGGACGGTCTTAATCACTGTCGTCAGCACTGGCGCACTGCTGTCGTGGCACTCGATTTGTGCAAGGCTTTCGATACGATTGAACACACCATCCTCTTACAGAATATACTGAGTTCCACTTTCCCCTACTCCATTAAATTAATAAATGTGAAATTCAGATATTCCTGTTTAAAGCATCGGAAACTTAAGATGGGAATCCCACAAGGATGCGTTCTCTATCCCATCTTGTATAACCTTCATGTCTCGATGCTACCCACTTCCCCCACTGGCGTTAAATTGATCAATTACGTCGATGATTGCTCTGTTGCTGCTTCCGGTGCAGATGTAAACGAGTTCGAAATACTCCTTCCTGACAGAGATATCTGAATTTTTTAAGAAAAGGAAACAAAAATCATCTCTACGCTGTTCACCTCTTAGAACAAAAAAGTCCGGCTATCACTTGACATTCATATTAACAACGAAACCATCCCTACAGTAAATAACCCCAAAAGTCATATTCAACAACCTCCTTACCTTCTGCAGGCACGCAAAAAATATTTGCAGTGAAGTGAGCAGACTTAATAGGGTTCTAAGAGCCCTAGCCGGAACCGCATGAGGTAAGGACAAAGAAGTCCTTGTGACGAAGTATTAAGCTATTGGCCGCTCAATTATTAACTACGCCCGCCGCCCCAATCTAGACTTCATTTTTAAGTCACACAGCCCTTCGCATCGCAACTGGTTGCCACTCCATAACTAACTAACTAACTCCATCCTCATGGCGAAGCGTCCATGCTCTCCGTCAGGCAACACAATAAATTGTTATCAAAACAGTTCTTGTTAGCCTGCCACACCAAGTTCACGACATCACTGTCAGTGAGATACGTGCAGACACCAGGACGTACAGAGACGGCATACACCCAGTAATACCGGCCACCTGGAATCCCTCCACTGTCCGTTCAGCCTCTAATAGTATACAACCGAAGTTTTCCGGGTTTCCCTGGGCAGGGACTTTTCATTACTATTTATGGAGGGGGGTGTACCCCAAGGACCCTATTAACCTTACTTGAGGAGACTGCTGCAAAGACTGTATCATAGTTGGGTTGGTGTTATATACTTCAGAGATATAAAGCTGTAACCAAGCCACCCATACTACCAACAACCTATTCCTTTGACCCGTCACCCACGGATTTGGACGTTACAGATATTGTCTAACCCTGTTGGCGCGACCCTTTTTCTTGACCTGCCAACATAACTGGATGACTATACACAACCTTTAGTCCATCTAATTAGTATAGGAACTTTTATTTTCTCTTTGCTTTGCCTGTCTAGCATTTAGTTAATTTAAGTATACCGCGAAATTAAATAGGTATGTTTGCACTTGTGAATGAGAGTCTTATGATTGGAGGGTTTCCTCTTGATCTCGTTTCAGACCTGCAGGTGCTACAACCACAACAACAACAGACAGATGTCTCCATTTTGTGGTCATCCTTTAGCCACTTCAACTGTAACTCCTCTATTGCCCATATTCTCCCCTGTCTGGAGAAGCCGGCGGAAGAGCATTTAGTGAATCCATCTGGTTAAGTTGGGTTCCACCCCATGCCTTTCTGCAGAGTTTCACAGCGAGTCAAAGGAAGTGTTGTCAAAAGCTCCCTCAATATCACTTTAGAGGTTTAGTGAAGATTCCGTCCGTCATGCTCTTTTCAATCCTAAAATCCAATATCATTAAGAGCAGACTCACTGGATCTCCCACGTTTATAGGCATTCTGATATATGTTTAAGGGATTTCATCTGAGTACATTCGATCTAATGTACATCCCAACCAATCGTTTAAGACCACAGATGATGAAAGGATGAAAGACTAAAGCCTTCTGTTAGTGAGTAGTCCGGTCTTGTCCGGTTTCGGAATAAAGGATACTCTATCATTGCATAGGAACATGGGAACACCCGAAGGCCAAACTAGATGTAGATATCAATTTTAGCTTCTCTATAAGTTTCATGCATTATTTCAGCATTATTGGACCTGGTGCTTTAAAATCCTTAAGTGACGGTATAGAGAATTCTGGCATTTCTTTCATCCAACCGGAGCTAAGCTTAAGTTTCTGGGAAGTGAGTGTGGACTAAAGTATCATTGACCTCCTTCATTTAGTTGGTGAATGTCAGCATTATTTGTCCAAGTCATTCCAGAGTGTCTGAAGATGATGATGATAATGCAACTGCAACTAATGCTCGTGATTTGAGCTTAGCTCTGTTGTCTTTCCGAAAGTTTTGGCAGAGCCTTCTTTACTTTTCTCTTGTGTTTTCCTATAAGTCTCCCAGTCGCTTTCAAGGTCTGTTTTTAAGGCTCTTTTTCCTCTTCCACTCCTTTCTGGCTGGACAAGTCTCAGCAAAGCTAGCCATTGAGGATTTACACATATTTTATGCCGAAAACAAAACTCCTAATATTCAAAGTCCTATTTAATGCTTGCCATGACAGACTGTCGCATTCAAGTTCAAGTAAACATCAATTGAGCTATCAGCTGTTTAAGTGTGTATGTATATAAATCTTCTTTGGGACACCCTGTATAATGAATGGCAACAATTTACTACGATCATGAAACTACCAAATGCATCGGAACCAATGCCGGTAAAAGAGATACGTAGAGCAATAGCAAGATTAAGAGCAAGAACAAGGTCAACTCGGCATTGAAATCAAGTGGTGAATGGTGGTGGTGATTATCCCAACCAGACCAACCCAACCAAGCAGCAAATTTCAACTGCCAACAGATAAGTGCATCCATCCAGAATAACTTGTGAACTGTTTGCTATTTTTAGAGATAAATGGAAATTGCCAGTTGCTAATATGTGGGTCAATGTCCTCATTATTTATTTGCGGGTTTAGAATTTCCAAATATGTACTCGCTCGCAACTACTAACTATGCAATGCTATTCCCGGTTAATTACCGCATTAAATGCGCTTGTCACTTTATCCGGCGATAAATTTAATTAACTCTTCTCTAGGTCTGGGAGCCATTTTCAATTTGTGCATTAGCACCACCGCACCCGGCTGTGGCGTCATCCTTTAATTGAAATCTGATTATTGTAAATTGGTTTGGATTTCGGTTTGATTGAATTTGTGTGTGTGTGTGGGGGGGGGGGGGGGTCGCCTGCTTTTGAGTTGTATTGCGTGATGTTGGTGCTACGGGTTCCGGTGTGTAGATGGCAATTTTAAATGGCTATTGGTTGAAACTCGCCGAAATGTGATCGGATTAGTTAGTTAGGATAAACTAATTTCCATTTTTTTTTTATTAATTTCTGAACACACGAATTTTGCTGTACTCAAATGTATTTAGTTGTCGAGTTGCTGAATTTTAATTAGATTGCAGTTGCGGTAGTACGAATATAGGGAGCGAGAGATAGCGGTTCGAAAATACGCGTAGTATTAAACTAAAGTTTTTGATTTTTCGGATGGCGGGATATTGTACTTTGTATTTCTCTATATTAAGCTTGCGTCCGCGTGTTTATGTGTTTGTGGCTTCTGTGTATGTGGACAAATCTTGTAATAAATTAATCCACGTTCTAAAACCCGATTTTAATCAAACTCTTTCACGCATATGTGTATCTCCGATGATAACATTTTTTATTACAATCGGGAAGGTTTTCGGGCACCAGGGCCGAGGTGCTCCCATATAATTTTTTTAAAATTTACCCGATTTTATTCAAGCTTTGCACGCATGTGTATCTCCCATGTCAAGACTCAAGACTTTCTAAAAGAAATTTGGAAGTGATCGGGAGCTGGAGTTGAGAGAGGGGATCCCATAAAAATTTGTTTTTCACGCATAAGCGTGAGTAGGAATACTTTTATGGATATGGGATTCCGCTTCGTTATTAAAAAAAAAAAACTGCATCATTCAATTCCAAACGGTCTTACAGAGCTAATGTCAAAAAGTGACGGGTATACTCACAACTAATGAATAAAAATTCAGTAAATTAATGTTTAGGTGGGCGGAAATGCGCAATGTGGGTGGAAATGCGCAAAAGTATTTTTCACGGGGTCCCACGTAGTAAATAGTGACATTTTTACAACATACCATATTCATATGTAATGAGTCTACAAATACACTACATGTACAAACTTTCACAAAAAACTGGGAAAACCGCACAAACCGGTTTGACTACATTTTTGACCAGTACATAATGATTTAAACTTACACGCGATTACATTTCAAGCCTAAAAGTATGCTATTGTAATTCAGTGCCTATTTTTAGTACGCAGTATGTACGTTGCGATTTATCTTGGGATTCCATTATCTGCGCTACTAACTACCTTTTGTAACTGTACATATATACTCGTACTATATTGTTACGAAAATATATTTACTGCACTTAACAGCACCATCTGTAGACTATTAGAACAAGCTATTAGAAAACAACTATTAGAAAAAGCAAAAAACCAAAAACAATTGCCTATATTTAGGCTCAGTAATATTTTACAATCAACCGCACACATGAATCTCTGCCTTATACATTGAAAATTTCATAAAATTCGATTAGTAAATGGGAGTTCCTTTAAATAACAACCTCACATTCATTTAGCGCCGGTGCGCTCCGCTTAGCCGTGCTGCTCTTGCACACATATGCACCCAATACCTCCATTCGAGCGCCACCTACAGGGCAAAAAAAATATAAACTTATCGGGGCACTAATCGAACATATTGTTACGAAAAGTAGTTAGTAGTAGATGTAGCCAAAGGGGTATAAATGGAACAAGGCGTTCCCAGATCGATAATGGAATACGAGCAACTAGAATTAAGAATTGCAGACTTTTAGGCATTTAGTAGCAGTAGTTGACAGATTACACCATTATGTACTCTTTGTGTGTTTGTGGCAAATATGTAGTCAAAAGTGGATTATGGTTAGTTGTAAATAAGGGAAGTTGCCACAATGTTCTGGTCTTTGCACAATATTTCTGTATATAAGATTGGAAATCTTTGGAAACTTTTAAATTGGTATGTAATTTGTGGCGTTTTGCCGCAGAAGTTCAGTTCTTATTAGGACTTCAAACAGTCAACTTGGAAAAGTTCCTGCAAAGAGATAGAACTCCCACCCAAGAGAATTGTTTTGAAGTACAAGTATTGTTGTAATAAGTGTTATGTGTACATCTAAAGTTATCACCAGATAAAATTATGAACTGTTATTGTTGCTTATGATTAATTAATGTTTTTATTTGTAAATTAATATACTTGTGTTGTGTTTTATTTGAAAATTCCTTTACGAACTCGAAAGCATACAACTCGTAAGAATATGTTGTGAATATCCAGTGGTTTAGACGTGATTAGGTTACATATATATGCACAATCATATTTTAAAAAACATCACGAATCCAGCGCCGCCTACCGGGCTCAAAAAAGAGATAAACTCATCGGAGCACCAAACGAACATATGGGGTGCATATGGCTTCGATGAGTCAAGTGGTTAGTTGTTGTAGGTGTTAGGTGCTTTTCTTATGCGCCACCTATCGGATCTTATATTGTACTATGTGGTTGTTAATACAAACATTCTGTGAAAGTTTCAGCTTAATCGGCCATGTAGTATTTGAGTTTTAGTGTCGTATTAGAAACCAACAGGCATTCCTTTATTTATATATAGATTATTCCAGTATGTTCTGGTACTTTTGTATACATTCTATGCGGTAGAAAGGACTAGAACCTTCTCGAAAATGTTGATTAGGTATAAATACGGCAATTGTATTGCAGTAAGTTAGTTATTTTTTGGATTTTCAGCACAATCGGTAAAAAAGCCTGTACGGCGCTCAAACGACAACCAGCAACCAGGCCGCTTCTGCAAACCTGACCACAGCAAAACTATGTAAACTAAGGTATGTACGTAAAAGACATTATAAAATTTCGGACAACCAGTGGATAGATATTGCCGTGTCTGAACAGCCAACAATACAGAGAAAACAAGCTTGGCAAGTATATGTCCATATATGTGTATAAGTCCATTCCTTATTTTTTTCATTCATAGTGATATACTTCACATATGGTTATTCAAAATAAAGCCCTTCACAGAAATTGGGAATCTCACAGCCCACTTTGTGGCGAATTTTGAGTAAAGATCTTGGCCTAAACCCTTACAAGATCAAATTAACTCAAGAAATCTTATTCCTCTTGGATCATTTGAAGCGCCGAAATTTCTCCGATTGGGCCTGAATTTCATCGAAAAATCATAGTTATGTCACAAAAAAACAAAAAATAGTTATGTACTTCTTTTAACGCCCTTTAGTTATATTTCGGCAGATGGAAAAAAAGCAGAAGAAATAAACTAAAGAAACTTTTGCTTTATCATAAAAATAACATTCTTTGCAATTTGTAATTCCCTGGATTTCCGGCGAACGTACGCCTAGCGAGAAATGTTACAGTAAATATTAGCAAACTTTTGTTAGTCCACCTTTCTTTGTATTTATCACAACGCCACAACTTCTCTTGCTATTGTACACCTTTCACGTACCCCCAATTCCTAAATAGTTAATCGAGTGCATTCTCGAAATATTTCCAAGCGATTTACTCTGACATCAGGAATGTTTCTTTCTATTCTTGAAATGACATCGTTGTTTGTTAAGAACTTTCATCCACATCCACATAACTACGATACATAATGTAGGCCACATAAGAAAACAGAGGATCAAGCAATCTACGAGGAATGTAGTGCAAGGTAATGGTTAACACAACAAGCAGGAAGACAACGCGCATAATGTTATTTAGGTTTGTCGAATTATCAGATGGAGTACAAGAGCTAAGACCAACGACAGAGATGCAAAAGTTGAAGCTATTTGAGGCTGAATACCGATTACCCAACTACCGGCTGGCTGACAACTGCTCGTATTTCTTTCCTTCTCAAAGACGGATAAACATTCACCGAAATACATTGCATTCAGATGTATGCACACATGCGAGATGTGACGATAACAAACCTGTCCAAGGCTTACAACATTTACTACAGCATCAGAGTTATCAATAAATAAATAAAAGATGTCCAAAAAAGAGAAGGCAGATTTTCAAGATGGTTTTTTTCCAAGAATATAAATGAGAAGCTATATCAACAGGCAAACCAGATCAAAAGAAAATTCTTGATTTGATAAAACTTACTGGGAAAGCTTTACAATAACACTAGAAGATAGGATTAACTAGCAGTACCACTCAGGGATGAATCGATACAAGTAAATACGATAATATACTCGATACTTTTGTACCAAGTACTTTTGGTTGCGATACTTGGTAGGTAGGTTTCTTTTTGGTGAACAATAAGTAGTTCGACAATGATTCCAATGTGCAACTGTTTGAAAAAAAGCTTAAATCAATAAATCACAGATTGCAAGCTAGACTACGGTTCACTAGATTAGAAGCAGGCAACTTTGAGAAGAAAAAAACCTGACGAAAGACACAGTGGTTTATGTTGAATGCAATGGTGAATTTCAAAATTTTTGGATATCAAGCTAACGGTAGTTTTATGAAACTTCAACTGGCGTGCATTTAAATTGGTTCATAAAATTAGAATTAGAACTCACTTCCCAAAGTCCGATTTCATTGAAACTTTGCACACATGCATATCTCCGATAAAATTTGGAGCCCCTCAGGCCTCGAGGTGCTCCCATACAAATATTTTACAAAATTTACCCGATTTTCTTTAAATTTTATATATGTTATATGTATAAGTGTATCTCCGATGGACAGAACTTTTAGTAAAATTTTTGGAGAAAACGGGCACTGAGGCCCGAGCAAGCGTGCTACTCTCAGGAAATTTCACAGCCTTGGCTACGACAACACCACACGTATTCTACTTCCTTCGGAAGTCGAATCAGCCATACGCAGTGCAAAACCCTCCATAGCTATTGGACCGAATGGAATCGCAACGATTAGCTACAGGTATATCTTACATCACACAAAATTTCAACCTTTCAAACAATGGATATACCTGAGCCATGGAAGGTGGGTAGAATTATTCCCCTACTCAAGCCCGGTAAGCAGACAGACAGAGAATTTCTCCTGTCCTGTCTCCAACAGCAAAAATACTCGAAGCTTTACTACTTCGTCAGATTCATTCTAAACTCCAGTTAGCCGAACACCAACACGGCTTCCGCAAGCAGCGCAGCACAACCACAGACCTATCGGAGATCACAACACTCATCTCGCAAGGCCTTAACCAACAGCGTCGTGTGATCGAACTATCCTTGTTGCACTGGACCTATCTATGATATGACGAAGCGAAGCGATCAGCTTAAACACCAATCTGCGACTGTTCCGTTCAAATGTCGAATCTGTGCTGTTGTATGGGTGCAGCACTAAGAAGCTGGCCGCTACTATCACAAAAAGATTGCAAACGTTCGTAAATAGGTGCCTACGGAACATCTTAAGGGTTTTGTGGCTTAGCCGTGGATTGGTCATACACTCCGAAAAGGCGACAGTTCCATAGCAAACTACACAATCTAATGGAATCCCTTATATCAGGATGGTATAAGAACGGGTCGTCCGAGAAATATATGACGCAGAACAGTTGAGGAGGAGTCACTGCAATTGGGGAATAGTTGGAGAGAGCTGAAGCTCATTGCCAGAAACCGCAAGCAATGGCGCGTAGGCTTAGTAGAGGTCATAGGACCCACAAGTGGATATAAGACATAAGTAAGTAAGAGGATCTATCTAAGGCATTCGACAGCGTTGACCTAGAAATCTTACTGCAAGACATCCTAGTCACAGCTCTCCAGCACCACGAAACGATGGCTTGCCAACTACCCTAATGACAGGAAATCTTACATCGAATTCCGGAACAACAAATCGCCATACAGGAAAGTTAAGCGAGGTATACCCCAAGGAGGGGTCCTCTCACCGACCCTCTTCAACTACTACATGCCAAAACTCCCCGCACCATCTTCCGGAGTCAAATTGATATCGGACGCCGATGACTGCACCTTTCTTCCATCGGGCAAGGATATCCACATCATCTGCAGAAGTATCAACGCCTAGCTCGATGTACTAGAAAACATCTTTACCAGTCAAAATCTAATCCTGTCTCCAGAAAAATCGTCCACTACACTTTTCACCACCTGGACTAAAGAATTAAAATTACAGCTCGACATCATAATACACGGCAGGACAATCCCTACAATCAAACATCTAAAGAACCTGCGAATCACATTCGACAATCTCTTGACATTTTCAAATTATTCAAAAAACATCAATAAACGAGTCATGTCCAAAAATAAAGTTCTAAAATCCTTAGCGGGCAGTACATGGGGGAAGGACAAAAAAAACCTGCGTACCACATATCAAGCGATTGGCAGATCGCTCCTTAACTATGCGACATTCATATGGACCCCTCGCCTCTGCCACACACAATTGCAGAAGCTTCAAACCTGTCAGAATGCTGCTTTACGCATCATCACTGGCATATGAGGACCATCTCCACCAAGAAACCCTAATACAAAAGTGAAAGAGCACAACGAGCTTTTCCCCAAACAATGCCTACTGACATGCCACAAACCCGAACACCCTCAACACACCACCCAGGCATATCTGATCTGTTGTTCGAATGATCCGCGAAGATATAGCCCAATTCAATGAACATACACCTCTAGATCCAGTAAAAATAAAGCATCAAGCTTCAGTCAGAACCGCACTAGATGTGTAACCCCCCCCCCCACGCCTTCCTCATATACATCAAAGCGAGGAAAACCTTCCCAGACAAACCAGATCAACACTGGCACAACTGAGATCAGGATATAGATCTTATCTGAATAGCTACATACACCGTCTACGTGACAGCATCATTGATCAATGCCAGGACTGTGGTGCGTCACCACATAACACCACTCATCTATACAGCTGCCCGTCTCATCCGACTGTACTCACACCGCTATCCCTATAGACACAGCCTGTAGAAGCAGTCGCATTTCTAGGCCTGGACTCCTCCGACAGCTACAACAACAACAACAACAACGACCTTCCACGACGATTGGTTCTAAGCACCGAAAGGACCCCAATACCTATCAAGACATTGGGCCAAAGATCGTCAGCACAACAACAGGCCTGGAGTTGCTGCAACAACAACAACAACGTAGGTCAAGCCCAGAACGACACTGGATACTCAACCAATAGTAGGCACAGACTTTCCTTACCTCCAAGGAGGTCAAACTCATCCGTGGGCATAAACCAACTCACTTAGTACCAACGCGACCTTGCTGTGACCTGACATCAAAGGCCTCAGCTCGTTCAGTATGACTGCCTGGACGAAGCAAAGCTAACCCTCGCAGCACATCATTCGGAACCTCGAACCTAATCATTTGTCACTAGGATAGCAAGCTGTTTATCAAACCCATCGATGAAATTAGATACAGAAGAAGGTACAAACCCCCAACAAATTGAACCATAAGCCACCCCACACTTCGAATTAACCAAGTAATCAAATAATTGGCCAACGACAAGGTAGTACATAAATTTTTCTTCCCTTCTTCCCCTTCTGTTGAAGAATGCACTTATATGAATTAGAGCCCCACCAATTTTTGCAATTGAGTTGACTTCGAACAGGTGCGCCGCTGCATGAGGAGGGCACACATAAGGAAGAATGGAAACAACGTCAATAGTTTACTTGTTGTCTTTCGCCACTAAACAAATGGAATGCATTAATGAAATGAAGGTACATATTAAAGCAATGTGTTGATATATAGCAATATTCACCTGATAATATGAGTCCGCCATTATGATGCTGCTGATGGTGATCAGTGCTCTCACGACAGTCACGATCCGATGATTTTTACAGAAACTTGGTAATCCTATGTTTCAAAGCACTACTGGTGTCGTGAATAATAAGCCGGGCTGATGCTCTACTGGATGGGATGGTGACGTCAGCTCAGAGCGGTTACCGACCGAGCGATGATGTTGTTTTTTTTTTAATAAGTTTTTTATTTTAAAATTGCAAACGAGACAGACAAAAACAACCGCGACGTTTTGTAATTATTCGATGTGTCTTCTTTAAAGGCTCCCCGCTCCGCGCACACACAATCCACATGAACCGCTCGAAAAGCAACAAATCCGGTTGAGACGATTTACGACGACAACAGAAAATTAACTTTAATGACCGAGAGAGGAGGTATTTTTTTTCACACAAAACAACAGACTTGAAATAAAGAGTTTGTTTTATTTTATTATATATATTGGCACTTGTGTATATATCGTTTGGTGTATCCAAATACTTGGTGTAATTAAAAAATTTGCAAGCAACCACAAATCAGTCTATCACTTTTCACTTGTCGGCTTGTGGCGTCTAGGCTGCGATTCAAAACTGGATAGAACTTTAAAGGAAAGAAATTAAAAGATGAGTACCATCTTAGTAGTTTGCTTTTAGATCCACACATGCAGCGCTTACGAGGAAGATGTGAATATTTCTAAGTAGTAGAGTAGGCAAAAGCGTACACAGTTTGTGAATAAAAGTAGATATCATGAAACAGGTCGAGAACAACGAGAAACAGAGAGGAGATAAAAGAAAATGATTGCAAATCATTGCAAAAGCACACGCTACATCCGCTGCCGAGCCGCAGCGTAGAACAGCAATTTTTTCTTCTTCAAGAGTATTGATAGTAACTAGTATCCATGCGTACATATGTGCTCTGACGATCAAACATGAACATTAAATCTAATTGAAAGCGATTTTGTGTCTCCAACAATGCCAAGAGCTTCTGCATCATATTTTTAGATCTATAGCAACATTGAGATTCCCACTCTTTGAATTTAATTGATAGCAATGGAATTTGCTAAATTACTATATCCGAGAGGCTAGAGCGACCACCGACCATTGAGCAGGGAAGGAAACGGCTGGTACCAGAAACTATTACTATTTTTAGTGATGCAAAATCAGATTTGTTTACTTCAGTGTCTAGAGGGAGATGCTGTGAAAGGCCACTTCTACTCCTAGCATCAGACATGATGCATTTATTATGCAAAACCTGCCGAAACTGGAGCACGGCCAATGAATAATTGATTCATTTGAGTTTTGAGCATCATCCTCCAGTTAATTAAATGGAATTTTCAATAATTAATGAAGAGACATGTTGATTGCTCTGCAATGGGAAAATTTCAGAGAATTGTGACTAAATGAAGAAAGAAAGAAGGAAAATAAAGGTTGCAACTTTCTGTATATCTCACTGATTGCCATCTACAAATTCAAGGATGCCACGACTGTACGATTCTTACATTTGTAATTATATTTTATTTTTTCATATTTTCTATTCCCTCCGACATTATTATTTCTTTGGAATTTTTCAAACTTGAAAAGCAATCCAGCATTCTTTTGTTCTGCACACAATTATTTATAATCCACGCACAGCGATAATGATTTTCGTTTTCGCGTTATTATGAACGATCGGGCAAAGTCACACGCGAAGATGCGAAACGATGATGGATGAGATAGTGAACAAAAAAAAAATTAAAATTAAAGCCAACAAAAACTCACAGTAGCAGGCAAACTTAAAACTTAAATGTGCAAAGCCAAAGACAGAGGATAGGTTGAGAGAATCGTTATAAACATTTAGATTCCATTTGCTAACAGAGAGAATTCATAAACAATTTATAAATATGAATGGTGGTAATAAACTGAGAAAATAAAACAACAAAAAATATCAAAACGAACACATCAGCACACGATGTAGAAAAATTCTACCACACAAAGCAAAGCAAAGCAATTATTTTCGGCTACGACATGTTGCTTTGCGGCAAACAGGGCTAACAACATGACAATTAAAAATCTTCGCACAGCCGTTTCGTTTCTTTTGAGTTTTTTTGACAGTTATTGTACAACTGATGCTTGAATAAAATTTTAGCCATATTATGTTGGCAGATTTGTGTGTTTGTTATTTGTGGTGGGTTTACAGCAGTAGTGTTCAAAATTTCATGTAGATTTTATTATTTTATGTTATTTTGATATACATAACACGAAAGTAATAAATTAGGTGCTTTTATGAAATTTTATAAACAAAAACTGAATCGAATATGTCAAATTCTCTGATAGGGACAAATTGTTTTGTAACATTTTTTTAAATAGGCAAAAAATTAAAATAAGTCGCCAAAATTAGAAAATATCATACATTCTACGATATACTAGAGAACGAAACGAAGGACGTGCCAGGTACGTAAATGCATTCCTCATTTATTTAGGATGATAAAATTTTTATTTCTTTTTTAGAGACGTATATATTGTATTGCACGCTAGTTGTTTTTGGTAGGCGTGTAACTTTTCCTAAAATTAAATAAGTGTAAATTACACAAAATTACATTAAATACAGATTTTATACCGAGCTTTAATTGTTGAAATTTTGGCTGTGTTTTTTTTAATCAGAATTCAGATCTGTTTTTTTTTTATTTCTTGATAATTCTCGGATATGATCGTTTTACTCTGCAAAAATATACAGAACATTTTTGTTGGCAGCTGTAGTTGTTTGTTTCTGTAAACATGAGACATATCGACTACTATGGAGCATTCAGGTGAGAAATAAAACTATTCTCTGATACTAAAAAAATTTTGTTGACTTGACAGATCTGATCAGAGAAAAAAATTATCGGATATATCGGATATCTCGGAATTCGGATTTTTCCGATTTCTCCGTCCTCAAAAAAACACGGCCTTTGTTTATATAAATATTTTTGACATCTACGTATAGAAACACAAGAAAAAAATGTACTAGATTTTTTTTATTTAATTGCACAAAAACATGATACAAAAGCACGGTATGCTTCATCAGCATACAGCATTATTATTGGAAAAGCAGGTTCGCAAATGGAATGAGCTATAAAATTGATTTAGGAGCTCCCAGTTAGCATTTTTGAAGTGCCAGAGTAGCCTTTTACTTGTAGGCTCTACAAGGGCTGGGGTTATTGCAAATTTGGTTTATACCATAGCGTGGTCGGAAAGACCTAATGAAGCAGATAAATCAATTGAATAGTTATCTGGCATAGAAGTTACAAGTAAATCTAATAGGTGAGGTAATGGACCAGTTGTACCGGGATATCTAGTTTGCTTATCGACGAGTTGGGTGAGAAGATTAATATTTAAAAGTAGCTCTGCGGATTCACCTGTTCGATCTCCACCATTCGAATATGTCAACAAAGAATCATTATGGACATTAAAATCGCCCAAGACTACCAGTTCTGATGTTGGTGAGGATTGGTAAATCTTGTCAATAGTTTCCGATAAATAATCAAATTCATTAATTGTGTCATCAGGTGACAAATTAGGACTACGATAAAGGGAACAAATAAACATTGAATGGTTTGAAATTTTAATTTCCATCCATATCGTATTGAACAGGGGATTGAAGTTCGGAACAATAAATTTAGGAACACTAAAACAGATATCATCTCTAATAAAGAGAAAAACCCCTCGATGCGGAACCAAAAAGTCGACACGAGAATACCCCGGACATTGAAAATCATTTGGGGTACCCATAAAAGAAGCCTACGTTTCACACGCAGGTTTATTAGCGTGAAGATGCGCTACGATGGAGTTAAATTACCCTTAAAGCCGCGAATATTAGTGAAATGAATTTCAAAATATGAATTCATTTCACAAAGTAAAAATACCGAAATCGGCAAATATACAAAAAATATGTTATATAATTAAAAAATTATATAATTTTTTTTAGTAACAAAAACTTTTATCTGTAGTGAAGAATACCAATCGAACAGTCTCTTCACTTCAGTAACTTATTATATTGTTAATTTTTTTTTCGTATATTCTATTCTCTGCCCCAGAAAACAACACATGCAACAAAACTATGTAAACAAACGATTTTTGCCTTTCGTGTTCGAGATCCATTTCGAAAAAATGTGCACTCGAGCGAGCTCTGGTGGAGAGTTTTTAGGAAAAAAAATTAACATAAGTGAAATAGAGAAGCTCATGGCCCATTTAGGTCTGAATCAATAGACGTAACTATAACTAAAAGCAATGCTTTTAGTGACGGATTTTGATGACTACAAGCCTTGCTACAACGTTCCATTCCACTCTGTTCCATTGCTATCAATTCGGACCTTAATGTCGTTTTTTTTTATAAAAATCTGGCGCAGATTTATTTTAGCTGTCAAGTTGTTTCGTTTTTTCTTAAAAAAAAAACAATCTACAGTAGATCGAAATTCCCCTCTAACAGATCTATATATTTTGGGAGATTAACCACTCTTTTCATTAACTACAACAACACACTAAATATGTAAGCAAAAGATTCTCGCCATTCGTGTTCGAATTGCTAAGAAAAAATATGACCTCGAGCGATCCATGTTAAAGTGTTCCCAACTTCACTATAATTTCTTACGTAAAAGTGACGTATGCTAACTTTTGCCCTAAGATTTCTACCAAGTAACGAGAAATGTATTTTTGTTCGGTATATTGGTAAAATATTATGGGTATACTTAACGAAACTTTAACCTTTTCGAATGCCGAATACATATAGGGTCTATTCTTTTATTCAACCCGAGCGAGCACTGTACGTCAAAAATTTACACTGTGTTTTTTCATTCACCCGGGGTAATTTTACTCTGTACTCTGTGTTTTTTATTGTGAACCGAGCACGACACGGTGTATACACAGTTTCCTTTTTTTTACTCTGAAGTGAATATCAGTGTAAAGCCGGAACTATAATGCAATTTCGTCTCTTTACGCTAGTGTCAAAACCCGACGATGAACTGAGCGAATACAAAGAAAATGTATGCTGCGCCCATAATAGAGTTCGCAATAGATTCGTTACTTTGGCAATCGATTAGATGTGCGCTGGCGAGCGCATTTTCTTAAGAAAACTTGACAGTTGTCATATGTTATTTCATTGTCATTGACAAAATTACATTATGGTCGGATGAGAAACTTTAGAAACTTTGGAAAGCATTTCGTTGGATTTTGACTTTAACGAAAGGTGGCGAAATTGCATTATAGTTGAGCCTTAAGGCAGAGTAAGAGCGAGTAAAGTTACCCAGTGTACACACCGAATACTTTTACGCCGTGTAACATTCGCTCGGTGTACTTCGGGTAAAATTACTCGCTCGGGTTGAATAAAATAATAGACCCATAAACTCCTGCATTTTTTTCTATTGTTCAAAGATCTCTGCAATATTTGAGATCACCGATTTGTTCCCCCAATATAACCCACAATGGTTCAAAACGAATTAAAAAAATAAAACCATATATTTCCTTTATACCTATATTATATTTATTCTTCTAAACCGATCACTCTGCTCTTCATTTTGTATGGCATTCAAATCTAAACTGATAGTATTTTGGCCACTTGATCGGGATTTTTGGAGAAAATTGTCTCAGGATTTTCAAATCCATTAGCTGGATCATGTACACGCTCGTAGATTTGCTTATAGATCGCAACAATCACATTAAATGAACGCTTCTGCACGGTCGATCGATGTGTACTGCTCATTAGCAATTGTATTTGTGGCAAGAGCAGTACATCAGGCATCGCAAGGAAAGCATCCATTTTACTCATGAAAATCTTCAGTAGGTTTGCTTCGATTTTTGCTTGGTTATTTTGAAGAATTGTGTAAATCGGTCCCAGATTTAGATTAGCCACAAGTGATGATGCCTGCTCCGAAGTTATGGTATCGATTTGAGCTTCCGATTGTGCCTGCAGGCGCTCGACTCGCTCGTCCATAAATTCGTAAACAGTAAGAGTGCTTTGCATATGATACAAACAGTTTAATAAATAGACTGCCATATCAATTGTTGGCAAGTGCGACGCGGATTCCTGTACAGACTGTAAGAGCGGATCGATAACACAAGTTACGATTTTCGTTATGTCAGATTGTCGCCCATCGACCATAGTGGCAACTGACAGAATTTCTTTCAGCATATTTAGAAGACGGCCAACACTGGACGGTGGTACCAGATCTCTTTGTGGTGGTTCCAATCCCATGCTGGTTCCAGCTGGTCTCGTGAGCACTGTCTTGACCTGAGTACCCAACGAATTCAGATAAATTTCTTCACTAAACTTCTGCATGTCTGAAAGGCATTGCTCAAGGTTTCCTCCCTTGACGACCTTAATAGAAAAAATAATTTTTTTTTGAGTTTTAGCAACTAAACTGGAATGTATTTCTTACCTGTTTCATTATATTTTGGTAAAATCGCAGCAAATTAGATAGAGCAAACAAAATAATCGTATCATTCTCTGAAGTGAGTATAGTCTCAACTCGCACTTTCAAAGGATGACAAACACCATCGGCTATATAGGCCAGAGCAGTTTGAATTTGATCGGAGAGGTCTGTTCAAAGTTGTGTATGTAATTAGCAATTGATATATAGAATAGTTTATCTATTACTGACCATTTTTATCGCACTTCTTAAAGAGCATCATTAGATTTTCTTTTTCACTGGGAATCGTTTGATGCAACCATGCAAACATATCGCCAATGTATCGCTTGCGATCATGGGCATGCATTTCGATGGGCTTGGGATTTCCTCCATGACCGCCTTCGGTAAGTGCTTCAATGAACATTCGAACCAGAACAGCCCTACGCGCAATGGCATATTCATCGATAACGTATCTAGAAGAGAGGAATAAAATCAATAAGGTATCAAAATGTTATTCACTATAAAACCCACTTGAAAAGCACAGGACGATCTTGTAAGCGACTCATAGCCTCCACTACGAGTCCACCGATTTCATTGTTATCCAAATTCCTACAATGATTTTGTGTCCATCTATACAAACGTTCCAGAGCACCCTCCTGATGCAGTGCCATTTCCTCCATTATATCTAACGCCGCAGTCTGGTAGCCACTTTGCATTAGAATGCGACATTCGGAATGTATTGACTGCACTCTGTCGAGAACTTTAAAGAACTCCGGTACAATTGGTGCATCTCGGCTGGTGCCATATAGTGTCTGATGTTCTGGCACACTTAGTTGGAAGCGAATAAGAAATGCTTCGGCAATCTGTTGATGAACTTGCAATTTGTTCTTCTCCGATTGAAGCGAGTTAGTTTGAGCTATCAAATCGTGTGTTAATGCTTTTGAAGATTCCAAGTTCTCCTTCATGGTGTGCACCGACTTAGCCATTGTATCGATTTCATCGCATACACTATCGAGAGAAATCTTCACCTCACGAAATGCCCTGAGGAATTTTTCATTTATGCCGACGCTTCTGCGTTCAATTTTACTGCGTAAGTTACGACGACTTTGCAAGGTGTTGTCGGTGAAGAAAGTTGACAAGTCGGCAAGGGCTTCCAAGACTTCCTTAAACTCAAAAGGTCATCGATTTTCAAAAACACATACACTGACGTACCTTATCCGCGTCCAAGCGGGTTTCAAGAATTTTATTTACACGTTTTTGTATTCGGTCCTCTTCAGACTGGTCCGTCGATGGTAGGGATTCACTCATTTTCGTTGATGATTTGGTTTACTTATTAAAATTGCAGAGTTTCCAGTTAATTTAGCTAAGCTTTGAAGTCTAAATTCTAAGTACAAGCCACGGATTATTTTTCGTACAAGACAAATGACAAATGCATTGCAAGAAACGTAAAAAAATGATAAATTGACAGATAACTATTGAGAACATCAGTCACGTTCGATTGACCTGTTTTGAATAACAATAGCTGCGTTCGATTGGACTGAATTAATTGAATTGATAGCTGTATCTGAAGTAACAGGATTGAAGAGACTGTTCAATTCAAAAAGTTTCACTTCAGTTAAAAATTGGGCCAAATTGGGCAACTGAAGTAAACGAAGAGGTGTTCTGCTGGTGTAGTTACTTCAGATGAGTAGCATTGACATTTATCTGAAGTGAAGAATACCAATCGAACAGTCTCTTCACTTTAGTAGCTCAATTTAGGCGAAGAGTCGCTCAATCAACTGAAGTGATGAGTTGTACTCTTCAGTCTAATCAAACGCGGATAATGTAAATGAATTATACGAGTGAACAATTACTTTTGACGTACTTTTTTTTGTTTAGATATTTATTTAGATTTAGAGCGCAGCTTGAGCTCAGATTTTTTCGCGAAAAAACGAACACGAAAGCCGAGAATCTTTTGTTTACATTGTTTAGTTTTATGTGTTGTTGTTGCAGTTAATGAAAAGAGGGATAAATCTCCCAAAATATCAAGATCTGTTAGAGGAGAAATCCGATCTACCGTAGATTGGTTTTTCGGTAAAAACGAACAACTTGTCAGCCAAAAAAATCAATCTGCGGCAGATTTTTTGTAAAAAAAAAACACGACATGAATTTGAGCTACAGAAGTTAAGAAACTGTTCGATTGGTATTCTTCACTTTAGTTAAATGCAGACACGAGCAGAACAAACACCACTTCACTTGCCCAATTTCACCCAATTTTTAACAAAAGTGACCGATTATCAAACGAACAGTCTTTTCACTTGTGTTAATTCAGTCCAAGCATGTAAATTTTGACTCCAAAAAACACGAAAATGGATTGCTTTGATAAGATTGTTGACATAACCATGTTAACTTTTTGCTTATGTGTAAAATATTAGTTCCATAACAATTTCATAAATAAGGAATTTTAAATTATTGAACCAAAATCAAAAAGAAAAAAATTCAATTATCATATTATATTGTTATTTCTTCTCAATTTTTTAATAGGAAAAAGTCGGATCTTAATCCTACCTTTATTTCAAAGAAATTGCTTCAGAAAATTATTTTTGATATCGTGCTAAATTTTATCCTCACCGCCGATAAAGTAGTTTCACTTACGAAAATATCACTTTCGTTTTATATTGCATCGACACGTAAAAATATCATAGAGCTTGGCTACACAGGCATGGGAATGAGGGTTATGTCCAGCGCAACAGCTAGGTTTTTAGTGAGTCACAGAAAGTCATCTACAAAAGATTACATTCGACGATAGCATGAACGTTTTATATGGCAAAACAAGAAGCTTTGTTATGTGTAGCCACAACGATCATTGGCATGACTTTCATTCCCACGCCTATTTAGACACGCTCATAAATGCCTAGAGTCCAATAGAAAACCCTTTAAAACAATTTAGCACATGAAAGTCTACATGAAATTGTAATGTCAAAGAAAATATAACTCGCTGGAATTGGCCCCGTACATTTTGAGATGACAACTAATCTGACATGGATAGTATTTACTTTTTATTCTGAAAAAATCGTGTTTGTTATTAGTTGTTATTAAACTCCTGTAGCTGTTTGTTTTTTTTCCAAAATATGATTAATTAATTTAATCATCAAATAAATATATATATATACTAACTAACAATGAGTAATTCAGCATTGGCGAATCTAACAGCGCAATATACTGATTCAGAAAATGAGGAAGACCGCAGACATGACAGTTCCGATTCTGATAATTCAGATGCATCGCAGGTATGGACACAAAATATTTTGAAAAAGGTTCTTTTGCAAAACAAATAAATGTATTTTTCCTTCTGTATTCAGGCCGTTGTAGTGAAGCCCATAACTCCCGTTCAAACACCAGACAAACCAAAGCGACACAAAAAATCTTTACGCCTTGTAAGCTACCAAGATGACACAATCGTTTCTGACGATGATAATCTGCCTGAAGCATCTTCTTCCGAGGAGGAGGACGCAAATGAGGATTTCTCCTACGCTGGAACGGTAGCTAATACAACAAGAGACACCACTGCACGACCACCAATTCCAATGAATCTGGATGATGATGATGAATCAAATTCAAACAAGACATCCCAATCGTCCAGAGATTCAAAATTCGATAAGTACATACATTACGGATTTAGTCTGCCACCAGAACCAAAAGGAAAGCCAACAGCAGAATTAGTTGAGAAAATTCGTCACCTGTATGAAAAGAAAGAGACGAGTAACATGGATATGAATCGGATTATTCAGGAACGTAAGGAATTCCGAAATCCCAGTATATACGAGAAACTCATTCAATACTGCGACATCAACGAATTCGGTACAAATTATCCACCAGAAATATACGACCCACTTCAATGGGGTGCTGAAAGCTACTACGAGGAGCTGGCTAAGGCACAGAAGAATGAAATGCTTAAACGACAAAAGGAACGCAAAGACAATGACAAGATTGAACAGGCAACTGCTGCAGCACGTAAGGTCGAAGAGGAGGCAAAGAAAAGGTGCACGAGATTTTGTGTAAAAAATTGAATTTTTTTTTTTGCTAATTTTTGTTTTGCAGAAAATCCAAATGGGATCAGCCGGCACCGGTGAAGAGTAATCTTATTGCGCCGGCACTCACGACCACAGTTACCGGAACAAAGGGCACAGTCATTTCGGCATTCGGGTCTCTGCCAAAGAAGACAAATCCTTAGTTTTTTCTCTGTCTATCCTATTGAGAAACTATAAATAAAAATGTTCAAACAAAGTGCTATACCGAAATGTGAAAGATAAAAACTGGAGAACTAAGTAATGCATTAGATTAGATCTTATGATCTAGCCATTATGAAAATTTGCACTTTTTAAGAATTTCCTTACACAAATTTGAATATTGTGTACTTTGTTTAAATAGAATTAAGATAATCTACTCAGACCGTACACTAAACAGCCCCATACATTATACTATAATACAATAACATCACGAATTAACACAATTGTAATATTTACTACGTTTTCTATTATGCAACGATTTGTTAACTGGTCAAACAAACATCTAAATTAGAAATCCGATTCCATTTATCCGGATTTGTTAACATGTGTAACAAAACACCGGCACCCGGTCTCTTAATTAAATGTTACACCGCTTTTTGAAAACAAAAACCCATATTCAGACCAATTTAGTAATAATTCCAACATAGCTTTGTTGTAAAGAACAATAAGCAGCAATTCTAAGCCGCTTTTATAAAGGACATCTGACGTAGAATTAAGAGGCAATCATTTACGGATAGAGTATTATACTCACAATATTACGAAAAATAAAAACTATTACAGTGCAGTACATAAAGTCATGTGATAAATGGTCAGTCTGAGTAGCACAGTACGGTGATTGTACTTGTACTTTGTGCTCTTCTCAATCGCCAATCACCATGACAGTGACGCTTTTAATCTTTTTATAGCAGCAGCTTCTAGCTGCTTTGTGGGTTCTAGCTCTCATGTGTTTAGTGTTGTTTATTAATTATTCACCGAAGCAAGTACACAAGCTCTTGATTTCAGAGATCTTCTCTAAAGAACAATTTATCTCACGTTGTGTTCTGTTGCTTGTGCGTTGCGTTAGTGAGACACGAACATATTGTTGCAAAATGCAATAAATAACAACAACTGAACGTGTTTTTAACAAAATATTCAAGTACACAGTCGTTGTTTGTCATTAATTGGGGACATTTTTCCGATCGTACGTTACGGGTTGTAGTGGGTGTTGAGTCACTAACTGATTTGCCGATTTTTGCTGTTCCCTAGGCATTTAAATCCATAGTGCAACGTTATCGTAAGTTTCCGTTCGTGTCTGACTTGTGCGAAGTGTGATAAGAACGACAAATTAAGCAAAAGGTTTGCTTATCGATAGGAAAATAAAGATTTAAAAATAGAATCACCAGACAGAGGAGCATTGCATAGTGCTACAGCGACAACAAACATAACATAAATGTTAACCGCCTCTGTTATTGTTTGTGTTGTCATAAAGACGCTATGTGCATTTGTCTTTAATACAAATATAATTTAAAAAAAACACTTTGTTGTTAGAAATTGTTAAATTACAGTGCTTTCAAAAGGAACCAAAGTACTCCATAGTATTATGCTATATGTTGATGCACAATAACAACAGAATTCAAAAATACTACTGTGATGGCTGTTAACAAATCAATGGACTTGTGGTGAGTTTGTCTTTCATTGTCATAACAGTTGAGTTCTTAAGAGTTAATAACTGGGCGCCGATTTAAGCATAGCCCTTACCCACTACGGCCGACGGACGGCAAAAGCTATCTTATTTGCCGTCACTTCATAGCGTATTTCTGTGGACTTTAAAATAGGATGAAATAGAGAAAATGATGTTTCACAAAAAAAACCGTGAAAAATACTTTTGGTGTTACTGGGATTCAAACCACGAACCTTCTGCTAAGTAGCCATGCGCATTTCCACTGAGCCACGGTGCCCACTGTGCTTAAATGTACTATATAGATAAACACAAGCCGTATGCTAATAGTCGGTCCAGTGCATTGTCTGTGGCCAGGGCGGTAGCCGTGGTCATCATCAGAGCGGTAGCGGTAGTCATCATTAGAGGAGGAGCGACGAATGAAACGATAGCGGTAGTCATCATCATCAGAGCGGTAGTAACGAAAGAAGTGGTAGCGTAACTCATCATAGTTGGTGAGCGGTGTGGTCGATGCGTGTATTATCTTTGGAATTTTATGTTGTAGCAACTATTAATTCGTATTGGTCAAAACGTTGGGTGGTGATGTTTGTGTAGCTGTCGGAACAGTCCAGACCCAGAAATGCGGCTGCTTCGACAGGCTGTGTCCATAGGGATAGCGGTGTGAGTAACGTCGGATGAGACGGGCAGCTGTATAGATGAGCGGTGTCCGGGCATTGATCGATTATGCTGTCAGGTAGACGGTGTATGTAGCTATTCAGATAGGAGCTCCATCCTGATCTCAGTTGTGATAAAGTTGATCTGGTTCATTTGGCGAGACTTTCCTCGCTTTGATGTATAGTAGGGGGACGACCGTCCACAACGATATTATTTTGGCGACCATCTAGTGCGTTTCTGACTGAAGCTTGGTGAATCGCGTTTAGGGCTGCTTTATAGTTTGCTAGATCTAGAGGTGTAAGTGCGATGAATTGGTCCATCTCTTCGCGGATCATTCGAACATCAGATCGGATATGCCTGGGTGGTGTGTTGAGGGTGAGCAGGTTTGTGGCATGCCATTAGGAACTATTTGGCGAGAAGTTCGTTGTGCTCTTCACTTTTAGCATTAGGGTTTCTTGGTGGAAACGGTCCTCATGTGACATGTGATGACAGCCAGTGATGATGCACAGAACAGCATTTGTAGCTTCTGCCATTGTGTATGGCAGAGACAGGGAGTCCAGATGGGTGCCGCATAGTTAAGAACTTTCAGGACAATCGCTTGATATGTGCTACGAAGAGTTTCTTGGTGGAAACGGTCCTCATGTGACATGCGATGACAGCCAGTGATGATGCGCAGAACAGCATTTGTAGCTTCTGCCATTGTGTATGGCAGAGACAGGGAGTCCAGATGGGTGCCGCATAGTTAAGAACTTTCAGGACAATCGCTTGATATGTGCTACGAAGAGTTTCTTTGTCCTTACTTCATGTACTGGACTTGACTCGTTTTTCGATGTTTTTTGAATGAGGTGGAAAATGTGAACAGATTGTCGAATGTGATTCCCAGGATCTTTGGATGTTAGATTGTAGGGATCGCCCCGCGGTGTATCAAGATGTCGAGCTGTAGGTAGACTTGTTTAGTCTAGGTGGTGAAAATATTTTTCTGGAGACAGGATTAGGTTTCGACGGGTAAAGAAGTTTTCTAGTGTTTTGAGGTAGGCGTTGATGCTTCTGCAAATGAAGACGATATCCTTGCCTGAGTCAAGAATGGTGCAGTCGTCAGCGTACGATATCAATTTGACTCCGGAAGGTGGTACGGGAAGTTTCGCCATGTAGAGGTGTTGGAGAGTTGTGACTCTAGAATGTCTTGTAGTAAGATGCCTAGGTAAACGGTGTCGAACGCCTTAGATAGGTCCAGTGCAATAAAAACAGTTCGATTAAAGCGACGCTGTTGGTTAAGGCCTTGCGAGATGAGTGTTGTGATCTCCGACAGGGCTGTGGTTGTGCTGCGCTGCTTGCGGAAGCCGTGTTGATGTTCGCCCAACTAGAGTTTGGAGTTAAGCTGAGGAAGTATTATCGAGTATTTTCGCAATTGGAGACAGGAGATAAATTGGACGGTACGAGGATCCTTGGTCTGCCTATTTATCTGGCTTGAGTAGGGGAAGAATACTACCCACTTTCCAAGGGTTTAAAGTGAAAGGTGGAAAATTTGTTGTGTGAGGTAAGTGATACCTGTTGAGCCTAGATGTTTAAGCATAATCGTCGCGATTCCATACGGTCCAACGGCCTAATACGGTTTTGCTCTGTGCTGACTCGACTTCGGAGGGGAGTAGAGTACGTGGGATGTCGAGCTCGAGACTGTGTAATTTTCTGAGAGTAGCTTGCTTATTTTTACTACCGTGATACCCTCACGATGCTGATGTCTGGGGAGCTGGAGCAGGTAGTACAGATCCTGGTGGGAGAATTTTCATTGATGGTACCAAAGTTTGACGCGTCGATTTGCTCAGCAATATGCGTACAGCGACGATCGTTCTCTTAATTACAGTGCCAGCAGTCATGTTGGGCCCAAAAATTAGGCGGTTACCATCTGTTAGTAGATGTCCTAAGAAAGGATGGTAGCCCGGAGTGCAGTAGGCTGTTGGAGGAATATAGACATTTGTTAAATCAAAGTGTTGTTGGATTTGACTGCAATAGTTTGTGTTTCGAGATGTGGGTCGGGTGCGGTGGGTGCCGGCCTGTAGTTAACCGAGTTGTGCACGATAAACGCAAGACCTCCGCCGCTACCACTGTTTCTGTTCTTGCGTATGATGTTGTAATTGGTGATTCTGGCTAGCATGCAGGAGGAGGTGAGCTTTGTTTCTTGTATGGCGGCAATTTATATGCCATGACGTTCCATATAGTTGGTGATTTCGATTACTTTGCCACGTTTGCCGTTGCAATTCAAATGCATCACAGCGAAAGGTGTGTGGTACCCATGTGTGGGAAGTTGTTTGCTTGCTGTTGGGGGCGAGTCCGGAGACGGTAGTGAAGTATTGATAATCGAGTTGTGACTGGTTGAGGGGGAAGATGTGAATGGAGTGTAAGGTTGCGAGGCTGTCTGTAGAGTTTGGTTAGATCAGCATGGGGCTAGAAGATGATCCATTGACGACCGTTTTTAAGTCCAGAGAAAGCTCTAAGATGACATCAGTTCTTACAGCATTTGACGGAAGAGGCATTTTCGTGTATGCGGTTTTGGCACACTTAGCAGTGCCTGGTGGTAGCGTGGTTAGATGGCTTGTGTTCTGGTGCAATCCACAATGAAACTCCGATCTCTGGTTTCGACCTAAGCATCGTCGAAAGAGGCACAAGTTACCGCAATTGTTGCATATAACAGAGGAGATGTTGCTGATGATCATTGTATGACAGACAGAGCGTATACAGATCCAGGGACCTGGATTTGGCTGGTATTAGATTTGGAAAAACGTTTCTATTATACGTATTGTTGTAGTTGAGTGTTACATTCTTTGGCCAGGAAAATCCTGGGTCGATTCTAGGACAAGGACCGAAATTTCGTGAGAATCGGTGTGTGCGTTGTCATTGCAGTTGCTTTGTTTTGTGACAACCATAGGTTCTAAAATCTATAGTACTTAAAATTATGCCTTTCAATGCCAATGCGTGAAGTTTATATTTCATTTTCTCTTCTAAGGGTTCTGATATATTACTTATATCACATAAAATTAAAAATCGGACCTAAATGATTATTTTTAGAACAATGAGATGTTATTTTAATACTATTCAGTCTGATACGATAATAAGTACGATAAAAATGAACATATCAGCTTATGTGAGATAATTTTTTCGTCCCAATTTCAGGACAAGAATAGAATCTGTAGGTTATCATACGAGTGTATGGTGTACATTTGAGCGAATCATTGCTTAACAACAAAATATTGGCTTATTACAGTTTTATTATTATTATTATTTGAATTGTCTGCGGCTGAAAGTTCACTTAAGCCATAGTCGTACGATTGAACAGCTCAAGAGTCAGCGTACTGAGAAAAGTCGGCAACGATCTATTGGCAATCAAATGACTCTCCATGAGCGCATTTAACGAAATCGAATAGGCATTCTCGAGCATATCCAAAGTTCCAGTATCATTGAGACGAAAACTGAGATAATCATCGGCGCTTTCTGCATACATGCTAGAGACTCTGGCCGACCGACATCATAACGAGAATAAGAAAACAAAATTAGTCTTTAATATTCATTATTGCTGGCGTACAGCTCTACTCACGTGTAACTGTTGTGATTAATACGATCGATTTTATAGCCAAGTAGCATATAGCAGACCTCACGAAATTCCATGCTGGCCGATTTATAGAAATCTTTCATTTTTTTCATTTTGGCACCGAGCGAATCTAGTTCGGCTCGAAGTTGATTCATTTCCTTGATGTTCATGGTCATGTTGGACGTTTCATTGAGTCGTGCGGTAACTTCTTGATCTTCCTCGAGCTTTTTATTGCGTCGCTTAAGTCGTTCTATCTGGGAAAATAAAATAAAAACCAAATCTTATACTTCTTGTTGATGTTGTTATAATAAATATCTTCTGAATTAGTGTTTTTTAAAGCTTTGGTGCGACAGAAAAACTAAAATCATAACACTGTTGAGCTATTGGGATAAAAAAAATATCCTCCACAGCCAAAACCAAGCGATAACAATCGACGACCTTATACTTAGGACTTTAACGGGTTTTTTTTCTTGCTAATCAGAATCAAATAGGTTTCTCCTTAGCAAGAACCCCCCTCCCCTGGGATGGTCAACGACTAACATCCGCTAAATAACGAGAAAGAGCCTCTGCAGCCGAATAACCAAGCTCTGTTAGTAAGTCCTACTTCTACCTCCTCGTGGTGCCATCTGGGAATTTCTCTTGAAATTGCGAACGAAAGAGGGCATATGGCGAGCCTCCTGCGCGACAAAACAGGATATGTGTCGGTTGGTCTGCGGCACAGCGAGCCGCAACCGTAAAAACCCCAATTGCTCCGAAACGTAATATAATGCCTCGGACACGAACGGATACTTTTTTGACGACCTTTAGCTATCGTACACGGACAACGATCGTTTTCTGGAGCGTTAAGACCCTCCCGAATGCAGGAAGGACCTCAAAACGCCAGATTTCTCCAATTAGAGAGTGAGTTTACGCAATATAATACAGACATCTTAGGGTTGAGTGAAATAAGATATAAGATAAGATAATGCCGGAGAATACCATTCTCCAACAAACAACAATGTGATGCTCTACTCCGGTAGACCAGCTGGGAGCGGACGGAAGTCTGCAGTTGGACTGATGCTAACTCCGGCAGCACGAAATAGCCTTATATCCTGGAAACCTCAAAGTGCCCGGAAACTGACGGCTAGATTCCAGAGTAGAGTAAGAAAAATTACTATCATACAGTGTTATGCTCCGATCGAAGACGCGACTGAGGACGAAAAGGACAATTTTACCAGTCAGTTGGGCTCCGTGTATAACCAAACGCCTAATGGCGACATCGTAATGGTGATGGGGGACTTCAATGCCAAGGTAGGAAGTGACAATACTATGCTTAAGCAAGTGATGGGAGTTCACGGTCTTGGTGACCGGAACGATAACGGAGAGCATTATGTGGACTTCTGTAATACCAATCGCCTAGTCATTGGAGGCACGCTGTTTAAGCATAATACATGCCACAAAATCAGTTGGGTCTCAACAGACAGGCAGTGAACATCGAACCAGATTGGTCACATTGCGATCACCCGCCGCTTCAGAAATTGCCTTTTAGACGTCGGTAACCGACGTGGAGCCGATATCGGACAAGAGCAAAATCACCATCTTATGTTAGCTTTTATACGCCTTCGCACTGCACCCGTCAACAGCAACCGCTCCAAATTGCTGGTTTACGAAACCCAAAGTGCGTCAACAGTACGGAGAACATCTTGCAGAAGCAGAAATAATCAACAGCATACCGCACGAGAACGTGGACGACAACTGGAATACTGAAAAAAGGGTTTTTGTAACTGGGGCATGCACCTACTTCGGTAAAAGGCAGAATAATCACCGCACATGGTTATCGACAAATACCTAGAGTCGGATCGATGAGCGTATGGCAATTAAGGCTCAAATTGCAGCGCCATCAGCAGTGGAGAGTACCAAGCTAGAAGCCCAATATTGCGTCAAAAAGAAGGAAGTACAGCGAAGACAGTAGGACTGTCTATATCATCACCAAGGAGCCCAAGGACTCCAAACAACATCCAGTGAAGAAATTAAAATGTGACCTTCTAATGTCGGATGAAGAGCAGCTCACTAGATGGAGAGAACATTTCGCTACAGTCTTTAACCACTTGGGCGATGGTAACATGATCTCGAGCGCAAATAAATCTTCCGAAGAGATAAATTCCCGAATTCGCACTGGACCTCCCAGTAAAACTGAAAAAACAGCAGCAATCAAGTCTCTAAAGAAAAATAAAGCGGTGGGTATTGACGGCATCCCTGCCGAAATATTCCAAGCGGCGCCATGCACATCGGCTGATCTTCTACACCCGCTCATACGGAGAGCGTGGGAAAATGATGATGATGGGCGTTAAGGAGCATTTAGATTCAACTATCGACGTCGAACAGGCAGGCTTTCGCTTTGGATCCTCTTACATCGATCACATAAACTCCTTGCTGATCATCATAGAACAATGCGTCGAGTACAGATCGTCGTTACATCTACTGTTCATCGACTTCGAGAAGGCTTTTGACAGCTTAAATCGAGATGCTATCTGGTTGGCCCTGCGCAGGAAGGGTATCCCAGAAAAACTTATAGCTATTATCAAAGCTACATACGAGTGAAGTAAATGTCATGTCCTACACAACGGTAAAGTGTCCGAGGAGTTTGAAGTCCATAGTGGAGTACGTCAGGGGTGCATACTATCACCGCTGTTATTCCTGGTGGTTATCAGCGATGTAAACCGTGGAGCACTGACGGTAAGGAACAATGGAAATCGATGGACTAACAACTTACATTAAACACCTGGACTACGCTGACGATGTTTACCTGTTATAACATCGGATAAACAAACCGATCAATCAAAGTGGGGCTCAAGATAATCACTGCCAAAACAAAAGCCCTGAACACTTCTAACACCCGCTCTCAATTCAACATTGCTGGACAAGTTGACAACTTTCTGTACTTAGGAAGTGTGGTCTCGGCTGAACGCGGTGGCACCGAACTGGATGTGTGCAGCAAAATCGACAAAGCAAGAGCTGCGTTCGGAATGTTATCGAAAGTCTGGAGAAGCAATGTTTTCAGCTTAAGAACTAAGCTTCGACTGTTGCGTTCCAACGTAGAATCAGTACTGTTGTATGGGTGTAGTACTTGGAAGGTGGATACCACTACCACGCGCGTAAACAAATGCCTACGTATCATCTTGATGATCTTCTGGACCAATCGTATATCCAACGTCGAACTTCATCGGAGAACGGGCCAATAACCTATAGACGTTATTGTGCGAATGAGAAAGTGGCAGTGGATAGGACACACACTACGGCGCGACGACAACTCCATTGCAAAATATGCCATACAGTGATACTCGCTCGCTCACCCAGGCAGGTAGAACAGCGGGACGCCCTAGAAGGACGTGGCGCAGGACAGTCGACGAGGAAGCAGGAATGAGTTGGCGGCAGCTCAAACGCGTTTAAGAACAGAACAAGATGGCGCGTAGGCGTTTTTAACGCCCCATGCCCCTCGAGGGGTGAAAGGATTTAAGAAAAAGAAGATAGAAAACCAATGGTAAATATTGGAGATCCGTGTTTTAACAAACCTCCGCTTGTAGTTTCTCAATGCAATTATTAGCATTATCATAAGCCTCTGCAGCGGGGTTCTTTGTGAAATGTACAACCTGTAATGAGAATGTATTTAGTAAGCGCGCTACATGCTACAAAACGTACAAACTTACTTTGTATTTGTTCAAATTGAAATCTCCCTTGAGACATCTGTGCTCCAATTCAAGTTCAAGTTCTTCCTTGCGGCGATTAAGGCGCTCATTGTCTAAGCGCAAATTGTCAATCTCATTTTTGAAATGTTCGTAGCTCTCGTTGTTGAGTGCAGTTTCCATTAACTGATCGGGTGGCAGAAGTTTTGAGTTGTTCAACTCTTTTTCTAAATTGGCGCACATATCTTTGTAGCCAATAAGAGTTTTCTCCAGCATTTCCAGACGGCAACGCAATTGCATCTCTGAGTTTGACACTTCAAGTGTGTTGGAAACTGTGGGAAGCATGCAATTTTATTTATGTACATACATAGTGCGGCCAGTCGTCTTGGACTTACTTGTTAGATCCTTTTCGAAATTCTCCAACAGCTGCTTGTAGCAATCTCGCTCCTTGGCAACTAACATCAGTTTCTTCTGCACCCTCTGCACGATATTTTTGTGACGTTTTAATGCCGTTTGCAATGACTCAATGTTCTTGCTGTACATTTCCACTTTCTATGTTTGTAATCGATTTTATAACAGCACTCGTCTATTCGTTGCTTATAAATTATGCTTACCAGCTTGTTATCCAGTAGTTGCGTTTCGATGGAATTCTTCTCACATAAACTTGTGCTCTTCTCTGATGTCATGATAATGTCATTCTGCAAAATTTCTTCGATTCTTGCGCGCAATGCAATTGGACTAACAAGAGTATTCGGCGAACAGTGATCTTGAGCGACCTTCACCCATTCTTTAAGTTCCCCTTCGACATTTTTTAATTTAACCTAACGAACAAATTCGATTATAATTCTTGCTTCTTATGTTACGAGCATTAGACTTTGAAGCTTACCTGCAAAGTGACCGCATCATTTTTACCGACTTCAGCATTCTCCAAGCGTGTACGCAAGTCGTGCACTTGCTCCTCGAGCAGCAATTTATTACCCAAAGCTTCATGTAGGTTCTTGTTGTTTGCTTTGAGCCGTTCAATCTCTTTTTCCCTTTCGGGAATGCTTAGAAGGCGCGCTTGAGCATTCTATTAAAATGCTATGTTAACATCTTGTACGTGAGTATGTAATTCTGAAATACCTTGGTAATTTCCTTCCAATCAGCGTATGATCCAATCTCATATTCTAACTCTTTAACACGCGAGTTAGCTTGCTGCAGTGCTTGCTGTTCCTTTTCAAAGTCCAGCTTTAATGCATCATAGCGCGAAGCTTTCTCTTTGTATTCATCCGTCTGATCTTTCAATGTTTCAAATTCTTCGCTTACCAGATCCAGTTCCTATAAAGACACATTTTTAAGCGAATAGGGACTCTAATTCAACATCAAGATTAATTGTAATGTGTAAACTTTACACAGAACAAACAGGTGTGGTCATTCACTTCATCATAAGTAGTATACATTGGTAACATTCCTGGATAATGAAGGCGCTTTTAACAAGGTCAGCACTGTCGGCCGTGAAGGTAGACGACTCACTTAGCGAATTAATTAATTTTCTGCTTACAAGTCGGATCATTAATTCAACCTCAATACTCGTGGCCCTCTAAATGCTCATCAGTTTAGCCTCAAGCTCATCTTCGGAGGTATAGTTAAGTTCAGGGATTCGTTCTAGAGCCGTACAACACGTATGTGGAATGCTCACTATGATCCACAGGCATTCAAAACACAAGCTCATAGACATCTCCTCCTTTTCCCTAATGCCCCCGCTGTGCCAAGCATATAGCCGAGCATTATAAGGGTGCAACCAACTTTAAGCGTGCGCGAATTATAAAAAAAAAACTTGTCTGGTCGGGCACCATTCCATCTATTAGACAGAATTCAGAACCGTGAATTGCCTGATTCTGTGTTTCCACATTTGTATGATCTGCAGTCGGTTAAGACAATAATATCTAAAGTCTTTGAGAAACTTTTTCTTTAAGGATTATAACCTATTATTAAAAAGAGACGCTTGATTCCGGATCACCAATTCGGTTTTAGGGTCAAAAATACCACAATTGACCAGATCTATCGAATAACGAATGAGATTGAAAAAGACCTTGAAGAGAAAAAGATATGTTTCAGTTTTATAGACGTATTGCAAGTCTTCGATAAGGTTTGGAACGAAGGCCGGAAGTATAAGTTTAAGCTTATCTTACCGGAAAAATTGACTAGCATTTTGGAAATCTATCTTGGAAATAGGCTCTTTCGTGTTAGATATGGTACTGAGTATTCGGAGCTCAAAGAAAATCACGCCGGTCTACCGCAAGGTAGCGTTCTCGGTTCAATCCAGTTCTTGCTTTACACAAGAGACATAACTCAAGACGAAGAGACGGTCGTACTCACGTTCGCGGACGATACGGTTATTCTCGGAACGGGTAATCATCAACGGGAAAACTCCAACGAGCTCTGGACAAAATATGCGAGAATCGTTTTTAACGAAACAAAGTCAACACATGTTAATTTTACGTACAGAAAATTTAATAATTTACCCCTTTTCATCAACTCAGTACAAATACCACATCCAAACGGGGCTAAATATCTAGGAATTCTAGCGCAAGACTAAAGTGGAAGACAGACGTTAAAAAGATGCGTAACGAGCTCGAAATCAGGCTGAGAGAGACGTATGGGCTTATCGGAAGATTTTCGAAACCAAGCATATATAATAAACAGCTTTTATATAAGCAAATGCTAAAGCCATCTTGGACGTACGGTATACAACTTTAAGGTTATACCAAACCAAGCAAATACAAAAATTTCAAACACACACCACTAAGAGCAAACGTGAAAGCTCCATGGTACATAAGTGATATTGTGATTTTCACAGAGATCTAGGAATTGCTACCGTGAGGAACGAGGCTACAAACTTTGTTCAAAAACTTTATTCTCGTCTTCACGTGCATTGCCACCATAAAATAGTCCGAACCTCATGCGCCGACTACAAAGAACAAGAACGTTCCATATAGCTTAGTAAGTAGAACCGCATGTAATGACAGATTCTAGTAGGTGACTTCGCTGGAAGGCTGCCTACCTAACACGATGAAAACAGAAAAATTGCGAGGATTACATCTCCTGCTGCTATGTGATGTCCTATGTGTACTTTACACAGAATAAACAGGCAGGTTTGTAAATTTTACATTGCATTCTGGACATGGTTTTTGCGTTTGTTTGCGTTACATTAATGCTTAGAGAATAAGAGCGGCAAAGGTTATTAAAGTTATAGTAAAATTACTGACCATTTCCAATTTTTGTGAGAGACTGCGGTATTCGCTGAGCTCATTTTCCAAGCTGTTCTGAGTAAGTCGCGAATTTTCTTCAATTTCTTCATTGGTCTGCTGTAGCTTATGTATCTTCTCTTCGTACGAATGTTTTTGTTTATTTAACTCATTTGAAGCTTTAGTGAAATCTTGTTTGACACATTGTTCGCGTTTTCGCACAACGGTAAGGTGCTTTTCTAAATCTAGAATCTTATTAGATGAAAAATCGCATTGTTTTGTTAATTCTCGGACTTTGCTCTCGTAAAGCGTTTCCACTTCAGTGCGAACTTTGTGTTGTCGTTCAATTTCCTGTTTAAATTTAGCAATCTACAAACGGTATGTCTTTGTGAATTATGTTTCCTAAGTAACTTTGCATAACCTTACCCTCGCTTTCGCCTCTATGAGATCCGCTTTCATGCGACGCGATTCCCATGGACTTGCTGGTGGTGGCAAAAATTCTGAGCTGACATTAGCAGTACTGTCGTTGAGCGAGGATTCATTGGCGCTGTGGGACAAGCGGCGTTTTTTTGACACTGTGGGGAACAAAATAATTTATATATCGTGTAGGTTTCCGCGGTGGCACTCCCAATCGGTACTCACGTACGCAAGAGTCGTTTAGCGACTCATTTAAATTGTCAAAGCTGAGCTTCTTTGGAGCGGTGTGCGCAACACTATCATTAAACTGAGCCATTATTTTGTCAAAATTTGTTTGTATGTCTTCCATTCCGAGGTACTGAATGGCTGATATCATAAGGTCACCGTCCGTCGCGTCGCTGCCGGTTGCAGCGTTGTGTTGCTCTTCTTTCGCTGCTAATGGCGCGATCACCACAAGGCCTGCAATGTAATTAAAATTTGTACAAAAAATAGTTTAATTTCCTCCTTTTAAAAACGAATTTTGTGTAGGTACAATTTTTACGATATAAAAACAACTTATTTTTCACACACGGACGCTATAAGAAAATTAACCGCTTGGTGAAAGGTGAATGCGAATGGTTTTAGTTTTTGCATTAACCATTTGACATTTGTACTTATCTCCTTGGCTACGAAGTGTTCATGCGACATCTGGGTATCAAAGAAAACATTTATGAATTCACAATTTTTGAAAGTCTCGCTAAAACGAGGGCTGTTTTTCATGTCGGAATAATGGAGAATTTATCCGTGCGAGAAAGAATGACCGGGCCGACTATAGTTAAATTGAAATTGTGGTCAGCCAGAAGAGATTGACACTACGCGAATGTTATAGTTATTTTATAGTTACATGGGAAATGCATTATGGTAACATTGAAAAAATATACTAATTCTCTCGTCTGGCTAACTACAATTTCAATTCACAGCCGTCCTGCTTATTTTTACTCGCACTCCACAAATGTAAATCAAGCGTAATCGTTAATAGAAGAGATGTCAAATTTCAGATCTACGTTTTTTTTTCATTCTCCGATAAATATTCATTTTTCTGAGTCGTTTTTTTTACACTCCGATACTTCTCGGATATGATCTTTTTCTTTCTTTTTTATAGTAAAAGGAAGTATAGTAATTTTCGAACTCGGGATTTTTGCAGATTTACTGATTACCGCATCTCCTGAGTCAGAAAAAGGGAAAATGAGAAAAAATGTTCCTGAATATGTAGATGGCAGCGTTTGGCGTATTTTATTTTATATCGTGGGTACATACATGTCTACATACATTCTAATAGAAACTTACGTCGTTTTTTTAATAAAAATCTGGCGCAGATTGATTTTTAGGCTGTCAAGTTATTTTGTTTTATCAATAAAAAAAAATCTACGGTAGATCCAAATTCCCCTCTAACAGATCTGCATATTTTGGGAGATTTACCCATCTTTTCATTAACAACACATGCAACAAAACAATGTAAACAAAAGATTCTTGCCTTTCTTGTTTGAATGACCAAGAAAAATCGGAGCTAGAACGCAGATTTCGAAAATAAAGAAAAATACATTAAATTTCTGTACTATAGGAATTAAACAATTCCAGTATGAATCCGTTAAAATCCTGTAATTGGCATTTCCTTCAAAGTTTTACCTACCAATCAATTACAAAAGTATTAAAACAGCACTTGTTGACTATTTGCGCCCTGTCACTTTGTATGCCGACGCACTGTGCTGTGGGATGTGTGATTTGATGACTTTTCTTGTGGAATTTCCCACTGAGTCACTTAAGCGAGAGGGATTTTTCCCACGGCGAATAGCACATTTCAAAATGTGCTTCAAAGAAATTACTACCTAACCGGTATTTCGTTAGAATATGGTAATACAAATCTACAATCTACTACAAATAAATAAATGTTTTGACACGTGACCACATAATTTATTTAATACAAAAACAAAAAAACAAACGAAAACAAAAACTATAATTGATTTTTATACTAAAAGAAACCTTAAAAAAATGATTAATAGAATTGAGAAGAATGTTAAGTTTGAAATGTGAAAATGGCATTAGTCAATCCCCAGGTCCTTCAATCAGCGTACTCATTGGTTTTGTAGAAAAATTTCCAGAAGTGAAAAGTTAAGTTAATTTGCGATTGAGGTGGATTTTTTGATGTGATTTGTACGTAGTAATCGACTACACGTATCCTCATCCCCGATGACGAAGTTTATATAAATGAGAATTGTTTGCAAGTATAATGTCCAGTCTGCCACTATCTCGCAGGTGCTTTATCCTGGCTTTTGTGCTAGAAACAAATCACAAGTTGCCATAAGTTTTTTTTTCCTTTCGATTTTCCCGAGTTAATGAAGTTTTTCAGTTGGACCGTTAAAAAATTTTTATCGCCGTTGTGACGTTTTCTGATGGCAATTAAAAAGTTTTCAGTTCTATTAACGATTGGCGTGCGCGTGCTGTGATATAAAAAATAGTTCCTACATCCGGAAGACTTCCTGTTCAGAAGTAGATAGAGGATAAGCCTTTGGAAAGAAATTTCGTTCGTTAGAAACCCATTCAAGTAAGATTATACTTATTAACAATTATTTCATATTAATAAAAAGTTTTAAAGCTAATTAGAAATAGCAATCATACAGGATACGCGAATCCGTTAAGTTTTTCTTTAAGAAGAAGCACACGCTCAAGTGCTTTGTAGCTCGTCTTATTAGAAACGATTCTGTCTGGTAGATGCAAGGGGTGCACTGGACTAGACATGACATAAGCTTTAGGCGAATGAACTCTATATATAATACCCTCTGATTAGAGCGATTGGAATATTTTTTACGCTGTTTACATTTAGTGATGTCAAATTTTGTGGACATTTCAGCGAAGCTTGTCATTAATCCACTTACCAAGAGTTGGGAACTTTTTTGTTTTTCAATGCAAGGGTGACACAGTGGCAATGGATTTTGCTTTGACGGTTAATTCGAATTCTCTTCTAGTCTTACCATTTTATGCTGTCTCAAGCTCAGAATTAAACGTCTTTAACATACGCTGATGTTTTAGTTCCTTTTTTGGAGTGCGTGAACGTAAGCCATGAGAAGCTATATGTATTGAATCGGAAGACATTATGTCGTTGATGAAAATATGAAATATTATCGAAGACAAAGCAGAACCTTGGAATGATTTCGCATTGGCAGATTGCATCGAGTAAACGCCAGGGAAAATATTGAGATGATATACAGACGAAGGAGCGGCACTTCCTACACAAAGATTATACCATGACCATTAAAAAACCCACATCCTTATTTATCATATACATCTGTTTTTGCTTCATATGATTTCTGTATCCAATCATAACAAATTGCTAGGCAGAAGCGATTCACCGACCGACAAGCAGCAAACTGGATTTTTATGGCTTTGAAAAATTTGCCTTACCCTTCTCCAATTTACAAAAATTTCAAATTGCTTAAAGATAGCGAACACATATTTCAATTGCAATCACTGATAACTTGTGCACTGATTGGTATTCTATCTATTAAATTTTAAATGCACAGTTTACCGAGAAATTGGAAAACTCAAAACCTTTTAAATGTCATTTAATTTGGTAATTTGAAGACTCATACTTTCACTTTGTTTACTCTCGAATTCTCGTGTACAAATAGTCATTCAGACATACGGCTTTTTGTACACGAGAGTAAAAGAGACAATTCTATTGACATTTTCTATTATCAAAAATTGACTAATGACGAATTGCATTTGCAATGTGAGGATCTGTGAAATGTCGGAAGGTCTGGTAAATAGGAAATGAAAACCGATATGTAATATGTACTCTTGAACGGTATTTTTCATTCGGCATGTGTTTACTGAATATGGTGGTAAGCAGTTGTTATCATTAATAACAGGTTGAGTTCACAGCGCAACAAAAAGTAACGAAAAGGTTAATTTTTTGACAACTTCGTGTTCACTGAACACAAACAAGGGTCTTTTTCATAACTTAGTTCAGAGCAGTTAGAACGTTCAGGCCAAATGGTAATAAATAATTAATAATATTAATATATTATTTTATTAGTAAACATTAAGAAACTTTCTAATTCAGAACAAAAAACTATTTCAGCAATTTTTTATTTTCCATTTGTTTGCAACAGATGTCAAATTTGCAAGTCTCTCTGATCATGCCGTGGGCGAATATAATAACTTGCATTTGAGGCACTAACAGCTCTGAGCGAATAAAAGAACAAGAGCTTTTTTTGAAGTGCTCTGACAAAGAAAATGACAGTATTTTGTGTTAACTTGGTGTTCCTTGCGTAGTTTGCTGTCGACACCAAACGACATTTTTACTATAAACGCAAAAAAATATAAACGCAATAATACAATCTAGAAATAAATATGCTGTTTAAATTAAGCATAAAATATTTATGACGCGTTTAATATTTATTCACATTGGCTGTGTTTTTTTGATGGCTGAGTAATCGGAAAGATAATTTAACTGTCAGAATTTTTATCTGTGTTTTTTTTTTTCATTCTCACTCACTACACCATCTTTTTATAGACTTTAAAGCCGCCTATGATAGCATAGCCAGAGTAGAACTTTATAAAGCAATGAGAGAATTCGGCATCCCAAATAAACTGACACGACTATGTAGGTTGACCATGACCAATGTTATAAGCCAAGTAAAAATATACGGATCACTATCAACATTTATAACGGGCTCCGACAAGGGGATAGAATGGCCTGCGTCCTCTTCAATCTGGCGTTGAAGAAATTGATCCGAGACTCTGACGTAACAGCGAGAGGACCAATACTGGCCAAGTCCATTCAGATACTGGCTTACGCAGACATGACATCGACATCGTTGGCAGAAACCAAAGAGCTGTACAGGAAACTTTTATCCAGATCGAGCAGGCGGCACGAAATCTGGGGCTGCACATAAATGAGAGCATAACAAAGTATATGGTGGCCACGTCTGCGAGTTCAAGATCCAACATTGGTCCCTCAATTCAAATAGTGGAGCGCGACTTTGAAGTAGTGCAATCCTTTAACTATCTCGCGTCAACTGTAGCAGCCGATAACAGCATTGAACCATAAATGCGCGCGCACGGTTGCTTAAAGCCAACAAAGCCTACTATATAGTCTGTCAAGACTCTTCAAATTCATGAACTTAACCCTAATATCCAAGCTGCTGGTATATAAGACAATGGTCATACCAAAAAAAGCAAAAAGCATTCTTGCTCACGTTCGAGAGAAAAGTCTTACGGAGAATTGTAGGTCTCGTATATGTGAGGAAGGACGATTCTGGAGACTCTATAATGATTAGATCTACGAGCGTTACCGCGATGTCGACATCGCGAAGAGAATTAAGCTCGCTAGGCTCCGGTGGGTAGGACACCTAGCTCGCATGAGCGAAGATGATCCTGTTCGGAAAATCCGTTGCGATAGGACTTATGGAACACGACAGCGAGGCCGGCCAAGCCTATGCTGGAAGGATAGCGTAGACCAGGATGCACAGACTGTGGGGATGCAAAACTGGATAACATCTGCTCAAAATCAGGATCGGTGGAGAGGCCAGGACCGGACCCCGGTTGTAGGGCCACATATGATGATGATTGTTTAAAAGAAACAAATTGCAATACAAAATTTTTGTTAATTTAACAAAATATACTGAATCTTTTGCAGTTTCTAGTGAATGTGTGTGTGTGTGTGTGTTACTATACTCGCATTATCAAACAAACAATGCCAACAAATCTAAGCAGAAACAAGCAGAAGGTCAAAATCACTGAACTTCACATCATCAAATTATTTGTTTTTTGCTTAAAAGTTCACGGAAATACGAGTACGAGTAAGTGGGGAACTCTAGAATGCACCATACAATACAACACAATGTGTCAATATGTGCTGTGCAAAATCTCGTTATCCTTGCAAACGAACACGAACTAAATAGAAGCATATATTATATAAGATATACATATAACATACATTGTCTAGGCTAGGCAGCCAGTGGCCCAAAATAACAGCAGCAGCAACACCAACAACAACGCTGTCCTCCACTATGCACAAGGATGCAAAAACTGTTTAGTATTCAGAATGCGCAGCATGTGCGGCTGTTTTTTAAGTAAACAAACAAATAGCTCGTACCATGGCACACACAAAAGGATGAAACTTTGTCTTCTCATATTTAGAAGAATGGTGGAAGACTGGAAGTGGAATAAATGGAAGCAAATGTGCGGCATCAATACAATAAAATCACGATAATTGTTGCGATTGCGCTTTGAAGTGAAACGGATAGTAGTAGTAGTAGTAGTAGTAGTAGCAGTAGTAAGAGTGAGGGTAGTAAGAGTAGTAGTAGTTGTAGTAGCTGTACAAGTAATACACCCTCCAATATGTTCCTATAGGAGGTGGACGGCATAGCGAACAAGTCTATATTTTACTAAAATTACCATTAACTCATATACATAACTAACTCGTATGATAACAACTTCTACTGACTGCTTCACTTAACTTCACAACTGAACTTAAACTCCAACTTTGCTATCGAGTTTTTGACTAAACGCAATTGGAAGAAACAAGGCAATTTGATGTGCCACTTCACTGGAGTCGAGGGTACAGGTTTTATCTCACATAAACCTAATCTGCCAAAGTCATATAGACTTCCTAACTATAGCCTAGCATCTTTCAGGCGATAAAGGATAATATGTGTTGGGTGTTTGGGAATCTAAAAAGGACTTTCCGCCTGGTTTGGAGAGTCCTTTCGTCGCTATTGCAGCTTACAAAAGTAAGATCTGCGTTGAGCTTCTCTGCCAACGTCTGGGGAAGAAGGTTCCTGCATCTTTTGCATCGAAAACGAGATTTAGATGGTTGGCATCGGACCATTCAACTAACTTAAGGCCGTTTACGTTATTCTGGGCATATCTCCATGAGGTATGATGGCTATTAAAGTCGCCGATGTATACACCAGGGTGTTCGAAAAGCGGTGGCCAGCACGTATTTGGTGGTTGATACACATTGGGTAATGTGTGTTCTAGAAACTTATATGATGTTGGACTAGTTGTGCGTTGCTTACACCGTTTCCTATGTATATAGCAGATCCGTATGCGTGGTGACATAGAACTCCGATAGCCATGTATAATACCTCTTTTTCTAAAGCCATCTTCGGTTGCCGTGTGTGTTTCTTGTATGACTGCTACATCAATGGTGTTGTCCGTAAGAATCTTTGATATGCGTTCGCTTTTAGGTTTACTAATTCTATGTTTAGCGTCAGAATAGGAAATGATGGTCCTTCCTTGTCAAGAAGCTCTTAAAAGTGTCGTTTTGTGTGAACTGCGTTCAGTTATTTATAGCAATTTTTGTTTGCCAGAAGATCGGGTAGAAATTGATTGTTTGCCAGCCTAGTTTTGACAGATAATTGAGCGTTATTCAGGGTGGACCACGAGGAAACGATCTATCGTTGCACCAATTTTAAGGTAATTTTGGATTACTTTTTCGCCATATACCATATACTGAGCATACCATTCTTTGACGATATCAAAAAGCTTTTGCGGGAAACTTGCTGCCTCCCAAGCTCTCTCTACAAGAGTATATAAAAGTTCTGCGGATGTCGTTTGAGCGGCACGCAGAAGCTCTGCGGGTATACCATATAGTCCTACCGACTTGTTGTTCTTTAGTGCGCTGATCACGGTAGCGATCTCATCTTTACTGGGAGTTGAGGTGCGAATTCGGGAAATTGTTACTTCAGGCAGCTCCGTTTGATTTGGGTGCATATCGTTGGCGAATAAACGGTAAGTGACCGTAGGAGAAATGCTGCTTCCATCGCTTGAGCTGATCCTCATCTGAAACGAGTACGGCACCATCTAGGCCTTTTACCGGATTTTGGCTAGAACGGTGACCACCTGTCAGCTCTTTTGTAATTCTGTAAACGGTTCTGCTATCGCACCTGCTCGCTGCTTCCTCTCCTTCTGAGGCCAGGTTGTTAATAAAATTACGTTTGTCACGTCTTACACGACGCTGCACTTCTCTCATTTTTCTTCGATACAGGGACTCTAGCTCGATCCTCGAGCTAATAGCTTACGTTCTTCATCAACCTCCAGGTATCTTCGGTAAGCCACGTGCTGTGTCTTGCCTGACTTCTACCAACAATACTTTCCGCTCCAGATGTGAAAACATTTTTTACAGCTTTCCAATGTTCTTGGATGGTTGTCGGCAGTGAGCTGCTGATTGCTTCCACTCCTTGCGATAAATGATCCCTTAATTGTTGGCTTACTGAGGGGATCTTTAGCCGGACGATGTTATACCTATAGGCATTCGGATGATATTGCGGAGTCTTTGAACTGATGCAGTACGTAACTGGACAGTAGCTACCACAAGGTGATAATCCCGTCCATATCCATGTCGGCTCCTCGTCTGTTTCGGACGTCTAAAAGACAGCTCTTAAAACGTCGGCTGATCGCCATATGGTCGATTTGGTTTGATGATGCTTGCCTGTCAGTTGACACCCAGCTGGCTTTTTGGCAGTTCTTATGCTCAAACATGGTGCCTCCTATGACAAGGTGGTTGGTGTTGCAGAAATCAACAAATCTTTCACCATTGTCATTTCGTTCGCCGAGGCCGTGCTTCCCAATCACATGTCTGAGTCCTACATTGTCGTTTCCTACCTTGGCATTCAAGTCCCCCATCACGATGACGATATCTCCGTTCGGCGTTGCGTTGAATACAGCGCTTAGCTGATTGTAGAAGTTGTCCTTTTCATCCTCAGTCGAGGGATTCGTTAGGGCGTTACACTGTCTGATCGTGACGCGCCGTACTCTAGTCCGAAATCTGGCCGATAAAATCCTATCACCATGTATGTGCCAGGAAATTAGGCCTCTGCGTGCTGTTGGCGTTAAAAGCAGACCCACTCCAGATTCACTCACGGAGGATTTGCTGGAGTAGAGTAGCACAGTGTTACACGTTAGGGATTGGTAGTCTCCCGCAGCGAACCATCTTACTTCACTCACTCCCAGTATGTCCAAATTAATTAGAAGAAACTCACGTTCCACTTGAAGAAATCTGGCATTTTTAGGTCCTTCACTCCCTGAGTCCTCACATTCCAGAACCCAATCTTGGTCCGGGTACCATAGCCAATAGTCGTCATTATTCGATCATTACTTACTCGAGGCTGCGTCCGTTCGTACTTTAAGCCTACATATATAAGAATTTATACACATAGTTGCCCTGGGACCACCACTATAAGGTAAAGCAAGCACTACATCACGAGCTTGATTGTTGCGCTACTGGCTCAAACCAAGTTTTGAGCGGTCACTAGTTTCCTGATTAACCGCAATACAGATCTCCATGGGTCTTATGTAGTGACCTAATATTTTCTCCATGGCTTTAAGTATAAATGATGTGAAGATGATTGAGACATGTAAGACCTGGTATCCTTAAGGCATTTCTTTCACGTCTCTCCAGCACCTTGGTACGTATTCTAGGCTGTAACTGGCTTTATACAGTCTTACGACGAACGTCCGAAGATAAACCTTTAGAAAACATGTCGTCGAAAATGAACTAAGGATGACGTAAAGCAGGATACCCAGAGTTTTGGTGTTCGAAATTAAAGTACATTGGCTTAAAATCGGAACCAGTAAATAAATTCATTTTGCTAAAGAGCGAGTCAATGATTGGTCAATGTGTAAGTGGAATCGGTAAATCTTAAAATTATATCTCTACAACTCTAGCTACATAATTCAGTTAAAAAAATAAAAAAAAACATTTCTAGCTACACCACAAGGATAAAGGTATGCATAGTGTATCGCTCTATTAACAGAAGTGCCCGAAGCAATTTCTCTGGGCTAGAAGTTGATGCTGACATACACAACAACAACAAAAAAACCATTTTATATCTATATTTGTATGGTAGCTACACGAATATAATTCGAGCTAAAGTGAGCCCCAGCTGACAGTACCATTACCATCGGCCCCAGCAATCAACTTGTTCGTCCTGATGCTCAAATTGTGTCCAAAGAAGCGGATTTCTCTGTTGATATCTCAGATAATTCCAGCAGCCATTCTGCGTCTTGTATACATATACGTGTAGAGCAATTGTATGTTTGTTATATATTATGTATATTCAGCATTCCAGTACAAGAAATATACAAAAGTAAGCTTTACCGGCGTGGCGGAGGTCCGGCAACACTCAGCCAGGTCCTTGTTCATAGAGTACACTCCCAAGTATTTATCGCTCGTTCACAGACAAACTGAGAGCGATAATGAATGCTGCAATTTAATTTCCTTACGTCTGCATTCATCCTACTAGCGGACACAACGAAGGGGTAAACGGAGAGAAATCTCTGCACAATTAAACGCTTAGCTAGTCAGGTGGCTGGGAACTTTTTTTTGTGGATGTGGTATGTGTAAAATGCTCGTGTTTGTGTGTGAAGAGTCAAACTTCATGGACAACTTGTAGCTCTGCTGCAATCCTTGCTCAGTGCTTGGGCTTTTTAAAATGTTAACAGCATTCGAGTTTGAAAATTGTAAGCTTCTGTCTGTTAATAAAATAAGCAGGCGTTGTGGCGGAATATATGCAATATGTATAGGTCTTGGACTAAAGTTTAAATCTAACTGTTGATAAGATGGAACAACTAAGAAATATGCAGTAAAAACAAAATAAAACGAAAATCATGCTTTCGCTTTAGATTTACTCTCTTCCAGTGTTGTATTTGTCTCTTAATTTTGGTGAAAAGAGAATGCGTCACTTATCCTTCTCTGTGAACTTTAAGTGTGTGTAGTTCATTTGCAGCTTTTTATATTGTATTTGAATGTATTAATTTTTGTCTGCATGATATATATGCACATTGTGATTGTATTATAATATTATTAGTTATTGCCATGCAAAGGATATCGTTAAAAATCAATTTACCGGGATTTTTAAGTGGCTCGGCTTGTGCATCAGCTGTGCATGTGGTAACATGGAACCATCCATAGGCGGCAGTAAATATGACAGGATATGACTTCTCTTAAAAAATTATGTGTCCTATTAAAAAGAAAAGATCAAAGTCCGCGCGCGGTATCTAAACATACAATTAAGTTGGTGTAATTGGCACTGTGGCTCAAGTGGTTAGTGCGTTGGACTACTGAGCGGAAGGTTCAAAGTTCGATTCCCCAGAAAACCTGCACAAAGCTTTTTCACCGTCCCATCATCTGACAAATGTAATTGATGATCGATGTCTCAATGTCTCATGTATCATGCCTTCGGATATGGCTTTTTTAAATTGTAGGTCCATTCAATCTTTGGGTAAAAATATAACGCACACGATTATCGTTAAAAGCTAGCCCTGGACCACAATGGTCTGTTATTAAATTCTCTATATAACCTTTGCGTGTCCGGTTGTCTGTCTGTCGGCGGCTGGCTGTCTGGGTGGAATCTTATGATCAAATTTTAACCCACTTCCTAAAGTTCGATTTTATTCAAATTGTATACACATGTGTTAATTCGATGACAACACTTTTTATAAAAATTATTTTGAAGTGATTGGGCCACATGACCGTGTGTCAGTGCTCGTCGTGCTGTGGTTAGAACCTTTGGCTACCACCTTGAGGATACCGGGTTCGATTCCCGGTGCGTCCATAAAACGCACGCATTTTTCTCACCGCACTGATCATCTAGATTACAAGTACACATGATACGATGCTATGGCTATACCAAAGCATAATTAGACCCAGGATCACATACGCGGCCCTAGTTTGGAAGCCAAAAAGCAATCAACGACACGCTCAAAACTGAACAAAATACAAAGACTAATCTGTCTAAGTGCAACGGGTGCAGTTACCAGGCAGAAACTATAGCAATAGAAGCTTGTGTTCTGGAATGTACTAAAAGAAGGTATAGAAGAAGCGAGATTTACGTGATCGCAGACAGTCAGGCAGCACTGCTAGCACTAAAAGGTCCAGTCTTCTATTCTAAAACAACGTGGAGCTGCTTCTGCCACTTAAAAGAACTGGCCAAAAACAAGAAAATCACACTAATGTGGTCTCCCGGGCACTCAGGCATATCAGGAAACAAGGCAGCAGACCTCTGTGCAAGAGAAGGAAGGCGCAGAAGGAATTTTCACTATCAACAGAAAAGTTAAAGAGTGGGAAAACAATATCGAAGCGGAATGGAATTCTTCGACAATCCAAGAAGCTTCTAAAATACAACATTAGTCATATGGACAGGGCCATCAAACTGGACCGCCATACACTAATAACATTAGTCTGGTATTTGACAGGACATGGCCCATTCCATGGTCATCTTTTGAAAATGAACCGAAAATATGTGATTATTTTGAGGTCATTTACAAAAAAAGAGTAAAAAAGTACCGTTAGGTTCCTCTCTCCAAGCATGCATTCATGTGTGTTTTATTGAGTGAGTATTGATCACTCTCTACTTTATGCTATTTTATTTTCTGTGATGAAAATTAAAAAAAAAAAAAGATATTTACAGAATAGGTGCGTCTAATTAAGTGAACCGGACTGTATATAGCTGCACTTCTCTTTTTATCTCACTTTTTAGCAGTCTCCTAACTCCTAACAAAATGGTGAAATCCTTACGAAGAGAAATTTCAATCACCATCACACCACATCAGCAGTTCAGGATACGATTTTTTCCAGAACGAACGTACGAGTACGGTACCCTCGACAGCGAGCGTACAATCAGTTGCAGTGCGTAGGCGGTTGTCGTAGACGTAGCCACCACGTGCTACTCTGTCTGCTGCGCTACAGAACATCAGAAAGTGTTTTGTTCTTATTTTTTACTACTAAAGTATAACATACATAATAGTCGACATGATACTATAATAAATAAATATACATACTTACATATAAAATTTTATATATTTTTTAATAAAAACAAAATGAAACTATTTGTTTACTTCGTATAAATCACAAAAGACTTAATAATTAATTGCACATTGTTATTCGCACCATTTATATAACAAAAAAGTAACAGAACAAAAAAAAAAAACAAAATAACTTTTTTACAAAACAATAATTGTTATAAATAATAATAATCAAAATCAAAGTCGCGTTTGGATATTTTTTGTTGTTCTTAAATTAACGTAAAACGCTCAAAGTGAATTGAATTTAATTTGCATCGCCAACGAACGGCCAAAGTGAAAATCCATTTATTGTGTATACCTCGACGGGCGGAATAAATACATTTATCGACACAATTACAAGACTACGGACCGGGAGTACCCGCAGCAGCACAGTAGCATCAGCAGCAGCAGGAGTAGCAACATATCAAGCATCCTAATCCTAAGGATTCTATGTTGTGGTGTATGCGGCGCGTGTACACAGACGGAGGGAGCAAATATTCGAGAGACAAACATTTTCCCCAGGAAGAAAAAATCGATTTAGTTTTAAAATTACGGTTACCATTGGATTGGTAAGCGAATTCTCGTGTATTTCTGTTTGATGTGATTTTGCACAATAGATTCTGGGGGGCCATTGAATTTTTTATTATTGCATTTTTCTTTGGGAAATTATTATTTAAAGCATCAACAACGACTGTTTGTCTACAGCCAGTGCATCGTTGAACACTTTCTTCCTGAAAGTGCAAATGAAATTACTTTCGAAATTCACATTATTGACGATTGATCGATCGAATTTGTGTTTCTTGATTTTGGAAGTGAAACTTCTAAGGTCTCGTCACAAAACGTTGCACAAAAAGTGTTTTTATTTTGCCTGATTTTAGGGATGACAACAGTCGATCATCGTCGTAAATAATGATGATGTTGTCAACATTCGCGCACCCTTATAATGCTCGGCTGTATGTCTGGCATAGCGTGGGCGTTAAGGAAAAGGAAGAGAAAAGAGGAGATGTCTATGAACTCGTGTTTTGAATGCCTGTGGATCATAATGATGTGGGAAGACAGAGCTTGGCAGAGCATTCCACATACATGTAGTACGGCTGAATAACGAATCCCTGAACTTAACTGTTGGTCCGAAGATGGTCTTTAGAGCTCCACGAGTATTCAGGATTCAGAATTCAATGAGAGGTGGCATGCAGCTGGCTATTTCTCTTGAGCACCGCTGGTGGACGAAACGATAAAACTGTGACAAGCTGGAAACGTTCCTGCGATGTTCAAGCGAATCTATTGATTTCACTATATTTGCGTCACCGATAAGTTTTATCGCGCGGTTTTGTATTCTATCTAGCTGATGCAAGGTAGTTTTAGGCGCACCAGACCAGATATGGGAATTGTTCTCAAGTTTAGGGCAAATAAAAGCCTTATATATAGTAGCCAGATCAGAGGGAGTGAAATATTTCTTGCATCGGGTTAGGAAACCTAAACATTTCACAGCATTTTTGTCGAGGGTAAATATGTGGTCATTCCAACGAAGCTTGTCGTTAACGCATATACCGAGAATTGCGAGCTTTTCAGTTTCATCGATGCAAGTGGTAGAAGAACTGGTCGTCCGAGAAATACATGGCGCAGAACAGTTGAGGAGGAGTCACGGCAATTGGGGAAGAGTTGGAGAGAGCTGAAGCTCATTGCCAGGAACCGCACGAAATGGCGCGTAGGGGTAATAGAGGCCCTAGGACTCAAAAGGGGATATAGGACATAAGTAAAGTAAGTAAGTGCCATTCATGTATAATGGCATGGGAATTAGGATTCGCTTAGAGAACAGGAGACAGCTTTGGTTTTTGGAAGGGTTAAATTCTATTCGATTGTTTTCTCCCCATTTTATTATGCTGTCCAGGTCAGAATTTAACGTGCTTAACATACGTAGTTGGTTGAGTTCCACATAAGAAGTGGATGGACGTTCCTCAAACTTAAATAAGCAACTGAGTGTGCTGTCGTCAGCAAAAGAGTTAATTGCATTAGAAGTCAGAGATAACAGATCATTAATTAAAATAAGAAAGAGTGTCGGGGACAAAACAGAGCCCTGGGGAACACCAGCATTTAAGTTATGTTCTTTAGACTTGAAACCGTCCAATACAACTTGAATTGAATTGAGCGGTCCAAAAGATAGCTTGTAATCCAGTGATGCAGTTTATCATCGACTCCATAAGCACGCAGCTTGATGCCAAACTCTGCCAAGTGCCTAATATCGAATGCTCCACTCCACTGTTCCACTGTTCGGTGAGATATACCATCAAATCACCAGTAGAACGTAGCTCCGAAATACGTACTGCCGGTCACTAAGGATTTCGTTGGTTTCAAGATATTTCTTAAGATGAAAATTTGGGACATTGTAGTATTATTTATAGCCTCAAATTTTGGTCGTAGGCGAAATTGACTCGCTCAAGATGAGCATTGCAATCATTTCTGGCTCGTTGAAAATTTGTTCGGTTTTCCTCAGTAGGGTTAGCTTTGTTAAATCGAAAGCATACCTCCTCTCTAATCCTAGAATCTAAAATTCGTCGCACCTCTCGGACATTCTTTGGGGGTTGTAATTCTCTGATGGCAGCTACTTTCTCTGGGTTAGTGTGTATCTTTTGATTACTGACGACGTGGCCCAAATGGTCGGCCAATGACGATGATGTCATCAAGGTCCTATGACCCGATCAAGCGCCCGCTGGGAAGTAGCTGGCGCTAAGTGCAGCCCAAACGGCATTACTCGCCACTGAAACAAACCGCGTCCAGGTACGGTGAAAGCTGTATAAGGCTTACTATGCTCCTCCATTGGAATTTGCCAGTACCCGTTGCGAAGGTTCAAGCTGGTCCAGAATGTGTTGGATGCGTGGAAGTTGCTAGGCACCGATCGCGCGATCTGCTCTCTGTAATCGATACACAGCCTCCAATTGCTCGTTTTCTTCTTGACCAGTACTATTGCGTGCCAGTGCGCTGTGTGGGCTGTGTGAGGGTCGATACACCCTCGATCAAGCAGTTCGTCCTCCTCTTTGTTATTTAAAATTTCGTGGGACATAGCGCTGCTTTATCGGTAGTTCATCATGCACAATAATTTTGTGTTCCGTTATGTTTGAGATGGCTGGCAATTGTTCGAACTTTGGGCACTCCTCCTGGAAGAAAGTCTTGAGTTTCTCTTGAGAGTTTGTCTGAGATTTCGGTTGGATAGCGGTGCAGGGGTGTCTATGATCTCTTTGTTTTGCTCCTGGAGTTCCACCGTTTGACCCGCGCAGGTTAGTCTGGCCCCAATCCTTAGAGGAAATCCAAACCTAGAATAATATTGTCCATGATAGCGTCTGGGAGTATCAGTATTAGAAATTTCAAGTAGTGGTTTCCGATTCGGACCTCTAATTCTTGGGCTTGCTAATTGGTTTTGGTGTACCCTTAGCCACGCTCACTGTTATATCCATGGGCACACCAGAGTGTAGTTTGCTTATGAGGCTCCTTGATGCTCCCGTGTCTATAGTCGCTTTCACCAGTTCACAGTTTACAGTGCTTTTCTGTCGAAGATGCGGAAGGCATCATGGTATAAGAACTTTAATGGGTAGGAGATGTAGTTTTCTAAGGACCCGTTGCACCTCTCCCCCGACCTTCCCCATGGTCTGTCCCGGCCTTCTTTTACAATCCTTATATCTCGGCGGCCACACTCCCAACAGAAGAGCACTTGTGGTGTGTGTATTAATCTAAAAGACACTTTGTTGAGAAATAAATTGAATTTTTCCGAAATAAGTTGTGTTTTCTTGACTATGCCGCCCTCGTACGTGAACTTTTAAGAACTATTTCTTATAATACCTGTTGCCCTTCCCGTCTACACGTTACAACACCCCATCCAAACATATGAGAATGTAAATTGTTAACCGATCCACATATAGATTGGAAAGGTATGTAAGTTATTTCTTAATTACAATGAAAAATGAATGCTCAGAAACACCATCGTAATTGTTGCCGTCTAGTTGAATACAGTGGTTATCGTTTAAAGCCGCTGCATAATTATTTTTTTAACAATTTTTTGCGCAGGCAGTTGAATTTACTCTTCTCAGAAAACTATGATCTTAATAACTTACTATTAGGCACTTCAAAATTCACTCTTGGCACGCACTAAACGACAACCAACGTTAGCCGACAACAAATTATGTCCATCGGCATAGTCGGTAAATATTTGCATTACTTAAATGTTGTTCAAATTAAATATTTAACGGTTCTGAACCCAAAAACTGCTGCCAAAAGCACTTCACTGCATTAATGAATTTTACTGGACTTAGCTCGCAGCCATACATAGATACCATCTTCACTTTCTGTACGTGAATTAAAATAATGATGATTAAAATGCAAATATTGCAATACATACTCGTATTTTCGTATATGATATATGTATATAATATATATATACAAAATGTAGATACTAACACAGAACAGTATTTACCTTTCACACACACACATAAAAGAGAAACAATTATAAAGTCATTCAATCCGGATTCGCTTATCTCTAAGGTTGGCACAAGTCATTGCCATGGTAAATCAAAGCACGCCGCACGACATGACACCCAGGATAGCGATTCCTTCCTTGTCCATACTCTTTTCCCCTGTTATGTACGTGTAGATACGTTCGTTTACTATCTGGATTACTATTGCTTGTGAATGCTGTGCGGGACCAACACCCAGGACTCTGTATTCGTCTTACTAACCTGTTAGGGATTATATTATGTATTCAGACGGACAGACAGACAGATACTGAATATTTGATGAAAGCTTTTTTCGGATTTGCATGGCATTAAATCTGTAGAATAGAAAATGAACGCTTGGGTAGCTGTGACCAATCCACACATTGAAAAAACATAAACAAACAAGGACTGCGAGATTTTTCAAAATATATAAGATATAGTAATATAGTAATATAAAAGCAGTATATACATATATAGAGAAAGGGTGTAATTGTTCCAAATATTTAATTTAGTCTACACAGACTGCTCTCGTAATATGTGACAAGACACTTTTTTAAATTTCTCATATAATTTCGGTCACGGTTCATCTACATCCGGAACAAAAGTTATACATCGAATCTTTCTTTCTTTGCCTTATATAGAGCAGCAATACACTTAAGCAACTAGCCCAACTGGATAACATCGACTCGAAATCGGTCAGAAGGTGGCGAAATTAGGACCAAACCCCGGTTGTATACAGTCCCATATAATACGCTTATGTAATTTGTTTCGCAATTGTGCAGTGAGTGCAGTCAACAAAAAATATCTTAAATTTTCAAAATTTGATATCTCATTTCGACATCGATATAGGGCCCTTTCCGCCATCTATTTCGACATCGATATAGGGCCCCTGAGCTGTTTGTATGGTTCAGCAACCATTATTTCAGCCACCACTGTGCTAATGTAACTCCTTAATGCAATTCAATGCAAAACCTGAGGCAACTCCAATGCAAGTCGGACAAAAAATACGAGTATGAGCTGCTCTGCCTTTTAACTGAGCTGTTTGTATGGTTTAGCAACCATTATTTCAGCCACCACTGTGCCAAATTAACTCCTCAATGCAATTTAATGCAAAACCTGAGGCAACTACAATATAAATCGAACATCAAGAGCACCTAAAGACCCCCTCAAGACCCTAACAAAGATCCTCACAAAGCGCCCTCAAGTCCCCCTTAAGACTACCTAAAGACTCCCTCAAGACCCCACAAGACTCTCTCAGAACCCCCTCAAGCCCTCCTCAAGACCACCTAAACACCCTACTAAAGACCATATGAAGACTCCCCTCAAATCACCCTCAAGAGCCCCAGAAGGCCACCCTTAAGACCGCGTTGATTTCGTTACGACCCCGTTAAAAACCACGTTAGAACCCCCATTAAGGCCACCTAAAGACTCCCTCAAGACCTACCCACGACCCCTCCTAAGAACCCCTCAAGAACCCACTCAATTCCCTTAAGACCCCCACAAAACCCACTTCAGACCCTACTCAAGACCTCCTAAGAACCCCTTTCAAAACCCCCTCAAGACGCTGCTCAGGATTCCCTTAAAAAACCCCTCCTAAGACTCCGCTCTCAAAACCCGTCAAGACCCCTTTTAAACCCCCTCAAGATTCCCTTAAGACAACCCAAAAAACCCTCTTAACCCTACTCAAAGCACTCTCAAATCTTCCTAAACATCACTCAAGATTCCCTTAAGAACTCCGCATAACCCTCGTCAAGTCCCTCTCAAACCATCGCAAGAACACGTCAAGACTCCCATAAACCGTCCCCAAGAACCCCCTCAAGAGCCCCCTCAAGACCAGCCTCAAGACCCATCTCAAGAACTCTTCAATAACTCCTTAAGACTCCCTCATAACCATCTGAAGACCCAGTCAGAACTCCCTCAAGACCCCTCTCAAAAACCTCTTAAGACTCCCTCAAGTATACGTTACGACCCCCTTCAGGAACCCACTCTAGACCCTCTCAAACTCTGCTCAAATCCCCACTAAACCCCTAAAGATCATCTAAAGACTCCCCTCAAACAACCCTCAAAACCCTGTCAAGACCACACTCAAGACCCTTAAATAACCCCGTCAAGACCACCCTCAAGATGCCCTCAAGTACCCTTTTAATACAACCTTAACATCATCTTAAGACGCCTGCCTTTAAACCCTCTCAAGACCCTCTCCAGACCCAGCCGAAGGTCCTAAAATGACTCACCTGAAGACCCACCGGAAGACCACCAAAAAATCCCCGAAAAATCCTACCCCAAAAACGCGTACGAGACTTACTCACAGATTTGTAATGAAAAAAGCATGATATATAAACTGACAGAAAGACATAAAGACAGACACAGGCAAGATTATATAAAAACATTTAATTATATTCTTGCTAACAATTTAGCATAATCGATTTGGTTTGATACGCTATCCCAAAATTGAATTCCCAAAATCTAAATTCCAATTTACAAAATCCGTAAAATGTGCCCAAAATTACTTTTTAATGGAAAGATTGTAATTGTAAATTGCGATTATGTTAATTGGGATTCTGAATTTGGGATTTATTTTTTGTTTGGTATTTTGTATGAATTGTTGTTTTTAAATTCTCTATAATAACTTCGCGTGCCCCCCGGCTGGCGGACTGGCTGACTGGCTGGTCAGATCTTGTGACAAATTTTGAACCCACTTCACAAAGCCTGATTTTATTGAAATTTCGCACACATGTATATTTCCGGTGACAATACTTTCAATTAAAATTTGAAAGTAACCGGTCCGCGGTGTCGGGGGGATCCCATACAAATTTTTTCCCCATATAGCGGAATCAGATCATGTCATACTATGATGACTTTGTTCTGTTTTCTGGTGCACTGTGAGCAGCGCTGCTTTACGATTGGGATTGTTTTGTTGTTGGGTTGCAGTGCTTCGCACGTGTTTTTATTTTTCAGCATTTATAGTGGAATTCAGCATTCTTTTGGTTACTATTTGGTTATATATTATGGGTTGTTTTTTATTTTGGGATTCGTTACTATATTCAAATTCGATTATGTATATTCAAACATTTAGGTTTTATTTTTTTTTTAAACACACAAACTTTTTTTTATCACTGGTTATTGGGGTGCATATAATATAATATTGTCTACAGGTTAATAATATAGGAGTAGCACGAGGTAACACATTGCAGCATCTATTTGCTTTGTCCACTAAATCAATAGAAGAATTTCAATTGAGAACTTTCTATTCTAAATGGTGAATTCTATGGATAAATACGAGTAGATGGAATGGAATCACTGGTATGCCATACAAATTCAGTGTATATCCATATAGAGCATATCTAGATATGGGTAGATGTTGTTGTTGTTGTTATTGTTATAAGCGCATATTATCGCTTTATGAAAATACAGGAAATTACTTTCGTTCGGGAATGATTTCAGACAACAACAGTCTTAGCTGTTACGCCTAGCAGGCCGTAGCTGCCATACTATGTGTTGCGCTGTGCACTAAGTGTGATGTGATGAGTCCTTTTAGTTTCACTGATGCTTGCAGAAGCAAAATTCCTAGATATACCGAAACAATAGAAATGCATACCGACAGCGATGGATGGATAGATGATATAAATCGGTTCTTGTGTCCTCACCGCTCACTCGCTCGTGCACTGAGTGATAAGCCTTCTTGGGCTTGGTTTGTTTTTCAACCCACTACAGCTAGGCGTTGTTGGCTTGGAATAGATGCGATTACCACTGTAAATCCGGTACTTAACAATGTATCCAATTTGGTTGCATTGGTGCAAACACGTACCAGTATACGTATATATGCCGGTGTGCCTGCATAGTCTGTGCGCGCAACCGTAATTCTCTGACACAGTTCAATGAAGAAGTGCAAATAAACCGTAAAATGGAATAATTTAATAGAAGTTTACTCTTACCGGAGAATTTAAGCTGCACTACTGTATGTATAAAGGAGAGATATGGTTATGTGTTTTTGCAATAGAATTTAAAGTCACTTCAAAAATGTTTATTTAGAAAAAGGACAAAATTTAATTATCGCGGAGCGCGGATCGTCGCACTCCTTCTATATCAATTGCTCTTGAGAATCTGATAATATGGAGTGGGTTCTAAGAATGCCTCTCGGACCCCGAGATCGCATTGGCTCCGACATAATTTTTTCTCTATCGGATCGGTGCTCCACATTCGTTGGTATTTTGGTATTTTGGTTTGGTATTTTCTACCCATGCCATGACAAATACCAGTCCTCTCTGTTGATAACGATCTCTTCTTCGTTAAGGGTGATTGGGTGCATTCGCCCCAGCTTCCTTATTTTGGTGAAGGGGACCAGTTTGGTCTTACTCAGATTAACCCATTTCATGTTTAACCCGTTTTGGATTATATCACATAGCACTTCGTCGAACTTTCCTCATGCCGTGATGACTATAACGACGGCGAAGCCCTCTGTATAGTTCTCCGCTTCGGAAAGTCGCTGAAGGAGCTCATCTACCCAGGGCCGCAATTAGGGTATTTATATTGCCGCCCCCGGGCATTACTAATAATATGATATTCAACGTGGTTCTCATTTTTAGAATAGTTGTCTTTTTTCAAGAAAATCTCTGTCGTGTCTCACAAATCCTACTTCAAAGGACTTTTAGAGAAGGATTATCTTAGCTCATGTTAGGTAGGCGTCCTGCTCACTGGAGCCTAGCGATCTTAATTCTTTTTACAATGTGGGAATTGCAATACCACAAGTAGATCTAATCATTATAAAATCTCAGGAATCGTTTACCTCACATACTGAGCTAATAATTCTCCGTAAGAGTTTCCTCACGAACGCGGGTAAGATGTCAAACTGTTTTTAGCTAAGAACCCACGACTCAGATCCATATGTAAGGGCTGGTATTACCATTGTCCTACACACCTTGGATGTTATGGTTAAATTTCTGGATTTGAAGAGCATTGGCACACTATAGGAGGCTTTGTTAGCTTTAAGCAACCGTACCGGTATTTCTCGTTCTATACTGTAATCGGTTGATCTGTAATTGACCCGAGATAGTTAAGGAATTGCTCTCCAAATTTGCGCTCCATTATCTTAGTTGAGGGACCAATGTTGAACCTTATGCTCGAAGATGGGGCTACCATGAACTTTACTTTGCTCTCCCTAATATGCAGCCCCAGGTTTCCTGTCATCCGCTAGATTTGGATAAAATCTTCCTGTACAACTCTTGGGTATCTACCAACGATGTAAATGTCTTCTGCGTAAGCCAGTATCTGAATGAACTTATAAAGGATTGTTCCTATCGCCATTACATCAGATTCTCGGATTACTTTCTCCCACGCCAGGTTGAGAGCACGCAGGTCCAAGGCAAGGCTTCTCGCGACATTTTTTGTTGTGCATGAATATTTTTGTTTCCTGGGATTCGAACTACAAATCCACTGCTAAAAAATCCATGCACTTAACCACTGACCCACGGCGCCCACACGGCGGCCTATAAAAGTCTATAAAAAGATGGTGTAGTGAGTTTTGAAGCTCTAGACATTTTTTCATCACCCGCCTAAGGGTGTAAATCTGATCAGTTGTTGATTTGCCTCGGATGATGCCACATTGGTATGGACCAATGATGACTTGCGTGTGGAGCTATCCTATATTGAAGGCTAGAGAGAAAACTTTTACTTTGTGGATATATTTACGCGCAAACCTTTTACTCGGAACGACCAAATTATTGCTTGCTGCCATCTTTATGACTCGTTGTCCATTGTCATTAGTGTTCTCGTGTAAGCTATACAGTGAGCGTACGTTCCATGAGAAAATTCTTAAATCGTTTAGCCGTTTTCGTTGCTCTGGTTGTCGTCGTTCATCAGTGTATCCGAGGCTTATTTAAGGTTCCGTACTAAAGTTTTTTATTGGCGAGGTTATTGGTCTCGCGCCAACCTTACTTTGAAGAGACTGAAGCTTTTTCTGTATTGGAGAAAATTACTTCCATCAATCAGAGACAGTTACGGCCACCTACAACTCTGATGCATTCGCCCTATTCTGCTGATGGCTGACCGCCAGACATCCTTTTGTAAGCTCTTCTTAAATCATTTCATTATCATCACATTACTGAAAACCCAGCATCATGACATAAAAAGCTGCCAATTATATTAAGCTGCTTACTGGACGAAAAAAGACGAATGTCTGTGGCTCGACTGTCTTCAATTCAATAAAATAGCAAATTGTATTTTTAAACAGTGGAACAAATACAATACCCTTAAGTGTTACTGAGTATATTTATTGATATCCAAACAATTTGTGTTCTATGTATGATTTGGAGAGTTTAAACTTTCATTCGATGCAGATACTTTAATAAGAAATTTCATATATAATATAATTAAGTAAGTGAGGATAGAAAATTTCTGTTCACACGTTCACGAATTTGACAAAGTGTAGTCCATAGGAATGTATATCACATCCTGCTATAGATGTGAATAGACAATAGGAACAACAGTCAATAATTTGACAAAGTAAAAACATTCCATTATTGGATGATGGCAACATTTCAAATAAATTGACAGATACCTTAAGAGTGCCATTTTGTAGATACTCGTATGTATCTATGCGTGCGTTTATTGTTGTTACGTTACGTTCCAGCTTACAATCAGCTTATGTGGAAAGGATTCCAATTAATAAACAAGTGGAAGATGTCAATGTCAATATTGAAACAATGTTGTTCCTTCTCGACGTCCTTCTCTTCCGCCTCCGACCTTTTGATTCGCATCAAGTGGTCTTTTGATACAAATATTTCTATCCATTTCTCCGTACTGCTTACGAGTATATTCTCACATAACTACGAGACGAAACTTTGTAAGATTATATATGCATTCGTTTACTGTATACGAACAAAAATGTACATACTATGTACTAAGCATCAGTTGAGTAGTTGTATGTTGATAAATTCCTTTCAATATGGGACGAGGAAGGACATGTGTTGCTGCTTCCTGATTCTGTGCACACACGTAGCACAATACAAAAATAATAGGAACTAATACCACACATAAATAATGTGGGTTGTTACTCTGGTAGAAGGCAAAAAGGAACTATATGGTTGGACACAGATCATAGACGTTCGAAACAACAACATCAATCATTGGTTGCTACGTGAGATCGGTTCATTTTCTTGTATTCCTTTTTTCAAATCCACTTTATTAAGACTATAGTGATAAAAATTGAGAAATTTTTAAGTTTAATTATTTATGTCGACGATGTGCCTCTTTTATTACTTACAATGCGTGTAGGTAAACGATCCACGTCCTTAGTTTAATTGTGAGACCTAATAATGAATTTTAAACGAATCTTTATTAATCGTTACAAATAGGCAAGTCAAAACGCCGTTTATGCTGATAAACGGGCACCGAGTTTGTGCGATTTATGCTCGATTTCACAGTTTGTGTTTAAACTCCGTTTTTACTCTTATCTTTTCTTTTTCTTTTTCTTTGTGTCCTATATCTCCTTGTGGGTCCTAGGGCCTCTACTACGCCTATGCGCCATCGCGTGCGGTTCCTGGCAATTAGCGCCAGCTCTCTCCAACTTTTCCCAAATTGCCGTGATTCCCCCTCAACTGTTCTCGGACGACCCGTTCTTTACCATCCTGAGATAACGGATTCCATTGGATTGTCTAATTTGCTATGGAACTGTCGCCTTTTCGGAGTGTATGACCAATCCACTGCCACTTACGTCGTTGGATGGTTGCTCCTATTGGTTCCTGACCCGTTCTCTGGTAAAGATGTTCGTTAGAGATACGGTACGGCCAGAAAACCCTTAAGATGTTCCGTAGGCACCTATTTACGAACGTTTGTAATCTTTTTGTGATAGTAGCGGTCACCTTCCAAGTGCTGCACCCATACAACAGCACAGATTCAACATTTGAACGAAACAGTCGCAGCTTGGTGTTTAAGCTGATCGCATTGCTTCGCCATATCATGAATATCAACACTGATTTTGCTTTGCCGATTCGGTTGACAATGTCCTATTCGGTTCCACCTTCGTTCGAGACAATACTCCCAAGATGGTGCAAACTATCTACTCTCTCTACCGGTTTTCCAGCTATGTTAACTTCGCACACATCGCTAATCACCAACAAAAAGAGTATCGGCGATAGAATGCAACCTTGCCGTACCCCACTTAGGATCTCGAATTCCTCTGACAGCTTTCCTCTATGCAGCACATGACATTTAGAGCCATCATAGGTTGCTATTAGGTTATTGGGTATACCACTCATGCGCAAGGCGAGCCAGACATCAAAAAATAAATAAAAACAGTACGTTAACTTTTACGCTCAATTAAAGTGAAACTTCTTTGATGTTGTGGACAAAAAGATCCCCAAAAGACCATCAAAATGCCCCTAAGACCCCGAAAAGAATCACAAAAAGACCTCAGAAAGTCCCTTAAAATCCCCAAAAATCCTTCAAGACCCCCAAAAAAATCATCAAATGAGCCCCAAAAGAACCCCTAAAGACCCTCAAAAGACTCCCCGAAATACCACAAAAAGACCCTCAAAAGACCCCGAAAGACCTCAAAAGACTCCCCGAAATACCACAAAAAGACCCCCAGGAGACTCACCAAAAACCGTCAAAAATACCCCCAAAAGACCTTCAAAAGACCCCAAAAACCATTCAAAGGACCTCCAAAAGACCCTCAAAAGACCATACCGAATTTCATACAAATCGGTAGAGAAATGACTTAGTTTCCAAAATTTAAAAATGTAACACAATAATGTGACTCAAAATCGCAAAACAAAATTATTTTTGATTATTATGATTTTATTCCAAATAGCTTTTAGCAAGTTTACAAAACGATCACAAACACAAACCAATTTATCGTCGGTGGTGGTTGGGTGTTGTTGATGACGGGGGATGTTGTAGATCGTTAGAGAGGGGTCCGGTGGGGAGGAAATGGGCTACAGGTATTAATGGGGGTGATGGATGGTGATTGGTGTGGTGGATGGTTGAAGCGGACGGAATCGCTAGGGCGGCGATCGCTGGGGGGTGGGTCAGAGGATAGAAATTGGGCGGGTGTGCTATATGTGGGAGGCTATGGATATTTATGTGGGTGATGGAGTAATGGGATTGTGATTGGGGAGAACGCACGGAGGGGTGGTAATGGCAACCGATGGGGGCGATGGGTGAGTAATGAAGCCACGAGCAACGCCGGGCACTTGAGCTAGTAAATTTATGTATTGTTACGAAATTTCTAGATTATATAAATAAAAACACAATACAAGTTCGTTTATTCATAAATTACAACTATAGTTGACAAATAGCAAGAGTTCAGAAATTTACACTGGTGATTACTTATTATTCGTAATAGATTTTGCAAATAAAAACACAATACAAATTATTTTTTACTGACAATACGAACTAAGATGTACCATTCTATTATGGACTGTCAAACGACAAGTCGCTATGAGAACAGATTCGTCAAAGTGTGTCACCAGATTCATTACCTTCTATTCCTTATTGGCCCTGGAACCCAGATAAGAGTGACCGAATTTCACATCGACATCTGTTTTTGTAATTTTCTTAAACTTGAACAACCTTTTATACTCGTATTAAAAATTAAATCGTTATTGCTAGAGTGTTTCATGAGAAACGAAAATCTCGCTCCACAATGGGATTTCGTAGCATGCACATCTGGAGTACATTATGTATGTTGGATACACACATAAATCCATCTCATGTATTCGTACACACTCGTAGCTTTCAGAAAAACGCCATTGGACATTTTTTTTAATTCCTACCCGCCTGTCGCCTTAAGCCACACCGCGAGATGCCGAAGTAAATATTATTGAATCCTGAATGCAGGACTCACTGCTATGGTAATGAGTAGGTACGTGTATCTATAGACATTGGTCATCGTAGAGCTTTCACACTTAAGCACTAATTGAAATTCATGTCATGTCCACCATTTTTCAATAGAATTCATTTTTAGGTACAATTTTTTGTTGTTGATGAGGTTTTAATTTTCGAATACATTTCCATTTATTACGGTACTGAATTGCAATGGCAACGAAAACAACTATAATTAATTAGCTGCTGAAAGCATTTTACCGAAGTGACGTTACAGACATGAATGGGATACTTGCTGCGTTTATTCCACGGCTAAAATAGCATTTTTCACGGTCCCAACTCTCGCGAATGTCTGGGGAGTAATAACTTGTCACGGAAAGTTTCTCAATTCGCCGTTCGCATATGGCATTTAATTGTAGGTCCTTTCCATTCCGTACGAAGAAGCTTAGTCTTCAGGATCAAGAGGACAGGTCACTTCTTCAGAGTGACTGGCTGAGTTAGTGATCGTGAGAATTGCAGCCTTGCTCAATGCAAGGAGCTCATGGATGATGTCATGATGTCTAGATGGCCATCCAGATGGACAGAGTGCGTAAATGGCAGAGTTACTTTTGAGTTTGTTAAGGACGTTTGGTACGCCCAAACAAGCTTATACTTTGCTCTTAGCCTCAAGTTGGGTTTTCTACACACTGGCTATGGCAGCTCGAATGTATTTTTGCGTCAAAGAGGTCTCAGTGAGACGGAGAGCTGTATTTGTAGTTCCCGCATGTTTTATGCGATTATCCGATCTACTCGGATTTGAGAAACTTGTATGCGATAGGCATTAGCTTAAGGAATAACGGATTTGTTTTTAAATCTGTCTTAAGCTGTAGGGAAAGCTTCGAGTGCATAAAGATGTTCGCCAAAAATGCGTTTGAAAGACGGGCGAGCAGACAACTCGCTAGCACCAACTGACTGAACATAACAGTAAGAACTTCGTGTATAATATGATGTATGGAGCGCCACAAGTCCCGAGTTGTAAGGAACTCAACTGCAGTAGTTAACTATTTGTTAACTACGAAAATCCGACCAGAGATTCGTCTGGAACCACGGCAGCAGGGGAGCCTACGGAAGGATTTCTTCTGCCCCCGGCTATTGAAGTTGGGAGCATCGTGATGGCTGTGGTTGATACCCAAATGCGGGTAGAGTATTTGTTCGGCGTTCTTACTCGGCATGGAGTTGCGTTTTCCAATCGGGTGCCGTGAACCAGAGATCGACAGAGATTTAGATAGGTCTCGTTCGCATCAGTGAAGAAGCAATGTTGCAGATGGGCGTTGATTGACGTCACAAAATCAACCCTGTCCGAAAAGGACCGTGGGGCAGAGCCTTCCCGGTAGGTAGGTAGGTAGGTAGGTAAATTCAAAGACACTTTAATGTCGACTTTAACAATCGCGAACCGTGTCCACGAGGTGACACTGAAACGCGAAATTTTAAGTCGTAACAACAACAACATCATTACCAAATAATTACAACACAAATCTGATCCAGAAAATCTCTACGAGTCTTAAATTTACGAGAGCAAATGTGATATTTAATCTTTTTTTTACAAAATCCACAAAAATCGACCCAAAAAAACTCAAGTGTGAAAATGGCACAAAGTGCAAAACAAACGAAAACCTAATGGGAACTTTTTTTCTCTTCTCGACATCAGTTCACCACTTGGTGACGCTGATGGTGTTGTGAAAAAGGAAAGGATTTATGCCTGACTGCGTCAAGGAGTTACTCCAACAGTAATCAGTTTTTGACTGTAGGCATTTAACTTTAAGCTTCCATTGGTAGGGTGGTCGCTGTTATCGTCGTTGCCACAGTCACTCACCACCGCAACTACAATAGCTGATGAGAAACAAAACAAAAAGTATAGTACGAGTGTGTAGTAGAGAAGTTAAAGGAAAATCAAATCGCAATGAACCTTGGGCACAGATTGTGGGAGACTGTCGAACTTTTGCTGCGACAGGAAAACAGATCGACTGAAGCACGCCTGGCGCGAATAACAAAAACTTTTCCTTTCCAAATGGAAATGTGTCTCATGCACATGCGAAGTATCACGCAGGCATGTTGCTTCCGTTCGTGGTGTACTATTGTGATAATAGCCACACACTACTGAATCAATGAATTCGTGCTTAGGCGCTTAGGTGGTCGTAATGTAATCTTAACAAAAAGTTTGTAAGTTTTCCTTTTATTAGGAATTTACCTTACAATTCATGTAGAAGAAAAACTCGTCCCAGTAGCGAACCATTATGCTCCTCGTAACAAACAAAGCAGAAGTGGAATTCCTACAAATATTGATTGAATTTGATTGAACTGCTCACAAAATTGCAGCACTCTAGGTCGTGCGAAAGGTGGTTAAAAAATACCTCAAAAAACGAGAAAATGGCGTGATTTCAAACCATCACACGCGTCACACGCGAAATGCGGCAGGCGTCATAACCGGAATATAAAATTTTTTATTTTGGACTCAGGCACTAGAAAAATACAGCTTTCTAAATTGTGTGGAAGGTGGTTAAAAGGGACCTCAAAGAAGTCGAATAAATAAAAATTTCAACCCATCATACGCGTCTCACGCGGAATATAAAAAATGCTATTTTGGACTTAGGCACTAGAAAAATACAGCTTTCTAAATCGTGTGGAAGGTGGTGGATAAAAGATCCCAAAAGACCCACAAACCCCTAAAATAATTATCAAAACACCTCCAAAAGATCCCAAAAGACTTCCAAAAATATCACAGAAAGACGCGCAAAAGACTCTTCAAAAAACTGTCAAAAGACACCAAAAAGACACTCAAAACAAAACAACCTCAAAAAACGCCTAAAACCCCTCAAAAGACCCTTAAAAGACCCCTAAAATATCTTCAAAAGACCGAAATAACCTCAAAAGACTCCCCAAGAGACCACCAAAAGACCCTCAAAAGACCCTTCAAAAAACTGCCAAAAGACACCAAAAAGACCCTTAAAAGTCCCTTTCAAAAGACCCCCAAAAGACCCAAAAGACCCTCAAAAGATTTCAAATAGACCCCCGAAATAACCTCAAAAGACCCTAAAATAACCCTCAAAAGACTCTTCAAAAGATCCTCAAAAGGCCATAACGAATTGCATACAAAAAGGTTAAGAAACGGATTCGTTCCCGAAATTCCAGTGCCTAATAACCATATCCCAACATTTCCATTGAAACAAGTCTTAAGTACGTTCGAAAATTAAGGAGAGGAAAAGGTGAGATGTCTATGCACGTGTGTCTTAAATGACACTGCAGATCATACAAATGCGGAAACACAGAGTCGGGCAATTCATTCCACATAACTGTTGTGCGGCTAAAGAAGGAATCTCCGAATTGGTTGGTACATCCGAAGATAGGTCTAATGGTGGACCAGTGGGCTCGACTTGAGGCACGTGTATTTCGGTTGGGTTGGAGAGTTTTCCCAAGATGGTCTTTGATTCAATCGAGAATTATTTTTGCTATTATCTTGGCAACAGACTACTTGCGTAGACATAATGGAACGCAGCCACATAAGCACGGACATTTGTTGTTGTTGTTGTTGTTGTTGTTTCATTTAAATAACTAATTAGATTGGAGGAGAAAAGCCCTACCAGGTGTAAAAACGTTGAACACTACGAGTGTAAATGAAAATGATTAATTTCAATCAGTGGCTGTAACACACAAACTGATGGACGGACGAGCGCCACGAGCAATTTGTGATAGCGCTATACAGCAATGCTCCAAACTCAAAAAGGAAATTAAATTTCAGAACAATGTCGAGAAGCAAGACATGCATTTGAAGGGAAGTTCCTTCGAATGGACTTAAAAGGACATCACATAATGCCTCAAGTTATTTTATATTAACCGCAAAATGGTGACAACCTCTCTCATGGAAAGAATTTAATTTCTTTAGAAGGACTTGCCTAGACATTGGACAATGAGATTTGTGTTGTTTGCATTTTTCTGTTTCGAGTTGGTTACCAAGTTGAACATAGATATGTACTAGTAATATGTGTTGACCTCGGCTTTGTATGGTTTTTTTCTTACTATGTATAACGTACTTGTACTTAGTTTTGTGTCCGTAACAAGGATGAACGTATATGCATTGGTGTGCGATTTTAGTGGAACTTTTTCGACATTTAAAACAAGCAACCCACAAACAGAACTTAAACGGTCGTTTCCACAATACCTCAATAAAATTTAAGGTAACCTTTTACATAAAATGCTGAACAAATAAATAATTTCTCAATAACAAAAGCCTTTCTTGTATATGGCCTTTTGATTAAATTTAACGATGCAATAAATAAATTAAGGAATGGTTTTATATGAAGCAATACATTATTTTCTTAAAAGACAAAATACTTGGTAACTGTTAGGCCGTTTCTTTGTGTCTAACACAATATCTGTAGAAGACGCCTTGTCATCTTCTTTAGCAAAAGAACTGAAAGGTCTAGTATTTAACTTTTAATCGTATGCCATTAAACTGAATTAAATTCTAATTTAATTAATTGGGTAATGTTAAGCATTCCCCTCCCACCATGTATTAAAATTAAAACGATCAAAAGTAACCTTGAAACATGGCAACAGAGCAACTGATGTCAAGTGCTGTATGTTTCTTGCATAATTACCAAGTTGTTTGCTAACAAAGCCAGTCAAACGAAACGAATGTAAAAGCTTCTTTTGTTTTCGTGGACGCTATGATTGAAATGTCCTTACGCAATTGAAGAGTACCTACATGCTCTTACATAATATAGTCCTTTTTAATTTTTTGAGTCGTCTCTGTGACAAAAGCATAAAGCAAACATCCATTTTTTTAATTTAAAAATTAAAGCAATTTGCATACGTACTACGACTATATGAATTGTTTATTAAGCTAATGGGATTTTCATTAAGAGCGCCCCATTTTGATTTTTTAAATACAAGAGTATGTGCTTGAGATATAAGAAAAAAATTATTCCGAGTTAAAGTACCATTGATGCCATTAATTATGGTATACAACATCATTGAAATGTACTCCAATGTGAAAACGCCTGTACGGGTAAATGCTATAAACCCTTTATTGTTCTTGATAGGAATTACTGCCAAATTGCCCATAAGTATGTAAATTTTTTAGAAAATGTAAATTTATGTTTTGTTTCCTAAAATGGATTCTATTGCTGTCGTGATATGAAATCTTTCAGTAGTGTTAAGATTTTTGGAGCTTTCCAATATCAGAGGACGGAAGAGCTACTCGCCCAAGTTTTCGATGAACTGTTATCTTCCGGAATTATTGGCGGAACCGAGTATGTAATAAATGCAGGAAGTGCGGCCGTGTCCAGAATATTATAAAACATCCCCAAAGGACATTGTAAAGTTGTCCGTTTTGTGGAGTACTGGATCAAAATTTTGTCCATCGTGTCCACGCCGCCCTTTATATTATTATCATCACCATATTTGGCTCTACAACCGGGGTCCGGTCCTTGCCTCCCGCAAAAAGTCTCTCCACTGTTCCCGATTTCGAGCCGATGTCATCCAGTTCGGCATACCTAAACTTTGGGCGTCCTGTTCTATGTCATCCTTCCAGCGTAGGCTTCGTCAGCCTCGCTTTCGTGTTCCAAAAATCCTACCGCAAATCACTTTTCGAGCAGGATCATGCGAGCTATGTGTCCTCCCCACCGTAGCCTATATAGTTATTGTCATTGTCGTATGTTCTATATTATTTATATTTATTTAAAAAAAACTTTTATTTAACTTGATTTTTGACCCCTTTTTGTTTGTATTTTCGACTAATTTGAGGTCCTTTTTAACCACCTTCCACCTAGAGAGGTGAAATTTTGTGAGTGTCTTAGGCTAAAATAGCATTTTTTATATTCCGCGTATCACGCGTGATATTTAATGAGTGTCTTTGTCCAAAATATAATTTTTTATATTCCACGCATGACGCGTTTCGCGTGCTGCGCGTGTGTTAGATTGAAATCGCGCCATTTTCTCGTTTTTGAGGTATTTTTTAACCACCTTTCGCACGACTTATAGGGCTGAAATTTTGTGAGCGGCTCAATGTCAAGGGTCAATTTTGATATCCCGCATTTGATGCGTGTCGCGAGTCGCGTGTGAAGCGTGGAAAGAAGAAAATACTTTGAAATAGCCCTGACCTCAAAAACAGATATATTGGCAATTATTACCAAATAATAAAGGACTGTTTCGCTATATACATAAAACTTTATACCAGAAAAACGAAGTTTTTTTATATTTACTTGTTTTTCGATATTTATTATATTTACTTTTGTAAAACCTTTTAAATGAGTTAATGAAAACAAATTACAAATAACTAACTGCAGCTAGCCAGCCGCACCTAACTTAGCAATTGAAAACTCCTTTATAATCTAAATACAATATTCCATAAATTTATAATTTTTTCTGAACCACCTGGCACCATCCAGCTCGTATTTTGGTTAAGTTTTTGCTGTAAGAAGTGAAACGCATACCACCTTTTTTGAGATTGTTTGACACCGCGTAGCCGACAGACCCACCTACCACCTTGGCCTTCTTTGGTGCACGTTTACCCGGATTGACTTGATTATTCCTTGATCTCTGGTGTGTTGTGATGGATCCATATTTCGTCCACGTTTACGTGATGGTTTTCTTACGAAAAATAACGAAATGTACTTTTATCCATTTTCGTTAAAATTCACGAAGTTGTCTGCTTTCAATGGCTGTCAAATACAAACTAAATGACGCAGCTTGCACAAAATTTGACATTAGTCTATTAATAGATGGCAGTTAACGGGAGCAGTGTTGCATTAAAAGTTACTGCGCGGAAAATTCAAAAAGTCACTGACATATTATCAAACTGCCATCGTACTATAAACAAGAAAATGACATATATGCGATTTGTGATTAAGGAAATTGAAAATTAAATGTTAAAATTTATCCGTCAGGAGGAATCGTGGTCCCTTTACGCTGTATGTTTTTATAAATTAGTCTTTTATCTCTAAAATGCCACCAAATATCAACGTTGTTCTTTGTGCTCTAAAATCGTAGATCCACTTCGAAAACAAAGCGTCTTTACAAACGACGCAGCTTATAATGATGTATCATTTTTAGCGCTCCACGATATAACACAAAAACTCCTGAATTTTTAAAACGCAATACACGCACTTATAATTGCCTTTGCTTTTTGAAATTACGGACTTTCAACCAACAAGGAGACTATTATATAACGCATATGTTAATGATGTCAGAGATATTCTTTGGAAAGACGCAATGCCTTCTGATCTGAAACGTGGAAATGTGAAAAAATCTCAGGAGGAAGTCTGTAACAATTCGTGACACTTATTGCCTGAACTTACTTTACCTTTGGGTGATGTGCAATGTACATGTACAGCGATATAACAGTAGTTACCCTGTGAGGCACTTGATGGATTCAAGTCCTTCTCTACGGGATACTCTTGACAATTACTGATTTATAAGCTCACCTTGCAGCAATAATCGCTTAACAAATAAATATTGATTTTTTTGCTTGTGCGTTTTGGAATTTTTTGAGCTGTATCTACGTTTGGTTGACTGGCTAAAAAGTTTGTATGCGTGTGTTTTTAGATAGTCTGCGATATCAATTAAAAAAAAGGCAAAAAAAAATTAATTAATTACGAATGAATTAAACATAGAACTGGAAAGACAACTTGTTGACTATACATCACTTTGGCTGTTATAATAATGATGTCTTTCACTTCTTTCCAGCAAATTGAGCTTGTGCACTTGTGCAGTTCTTGAATTTTGAAATATATCTACTTGTAGCCTCTTTTTCTAATCTGTTTTTTAATAGCTTTTTAACCGAACAAAACTGTATTCTTATTTGAGTTTCCACAAAGTTTGCTTGCTTTGTTCCCTTTGAGTTTAGATGTCGATATGGCATTTTGTGTGTTATAAGAATTTCGTACAAGGATTACGCTACTCTTAAGATACTACTCACAAGAAGAAGCTTTTCGTTTTTTCCATGTGAAACTAATTTGAATATGTTTTTAAGTGCATTGAAAGATTGCCAGTCGAGGGATTTAATGACCATGTCCAATTCATCTGCTGTTTTCCCAAAACCTAGAATGTGCAGTCGTTTCAAACGAAATGATTATTATTCCCAGAAAGGATATTCTTCATTCCATTGAGTGATTTTTAATTCTCATAATTTTGTGCCAATAATTGAGGTTGGTTATGGTTACACCATAAAAAACATAATCATCTGTTCTGGCCTTTTGTGCATATACTGAGAGTTGATGTCGATGTTTCATGGCATTATGTAAGCTCTACGGTATGGATGAAGTATCAGGGCTTTTATGCGAGTGGAGTGCAAAAATTTACCTTTTTCTAACTAGTCAACCAGAAGAATGATTTTTTTTAAAACTTTCCGACGCTTTCGGTTTTACAAAGTAAATCCTACTGAGGAAAACCGAATAAACTTCAAACGTGCCAGAATGATTGCAATACCAACCTTCGGCGATTCAAATTCGCCTACGAGCAGAAGTTGAGGCATAAAATACTACATTGCCCCAAAGGTAGTAAACAATTTTGGTTGTTCGTTAAAAGAATCAAAAGTACGGCATTGTCGTCGATTCCAATGCTCATTTATAATGACATTCCAGCATGTCAGCTCTAAGGAAAAGGCCAATCCGTTTGCTGCGCAATGTGCAGCTAGATCCACACTTCCAAATTGTGCATTGGTGCCGTCTGTACCTCTGTGTATTGAACACTCTATGGGATAGATTTTTGTTCGTACTCGTGCAGTTGCTAGAGTTTTAAGCGATCTCAACACTCACAAATCCACTAGGTCAGATGGTATTTTCCCATTAGTTTTGAAGGGGCGTTTTTTTAAGCTCGCATCACCTTTGCGAAATGAGAAGTTCTAAAAAAAAGCTTTTCTTTGTCCAGCCTATACCCCAAAAAGACGAGCCGTCATTATTAATTATGTACCGACCCATAGCGTTTACATCAATTTTATCTGAGGTCATGGAAACGCTGAACTGAACTATCAGCTCATGAAATATCTTGAATCTAACTAAATTCTTAGTGACCGGCAGCATGGATTTCGTTCCACTGGTGATGGCATATCTCACCGAACAGTGGAACCGACTTTGCATCAATTTGGGGTGAAAGCAAAGTCATTGCATTTGATATTTTCAAAGCATTTGACAGAGTTTTGCATCAAGATCTTTTGTCTTAAATGCGTGCTTATGCAGTCGCTGAAAAACTGCTTTATTGGATTAAAAGCTATCTTTTGGACCGCTCAATACATGTTGTTTTCGACGGTTTAAAATCTGAAATTTATCACATAAATGCTGGCGTTACCCAGGGCTCTGTTCTGTCTCCGACGCTCTTTTTCTTTTTTAAATTCTCTATATTAACTTCGATTGCCCGTGGCACGTCTGTCTGTCGGTCGGTCGGTTTGTTTGTCGTGGGATCTTTCGATAAATTTAAAAATAAACTGTAAAAAAATGTACAAAAAGATACACGTGTGTTTAAAATTTAAAGAAAATCGGGTTAATTTTTTAAAAAAAAACTTATGTGGGCACCCCTCGACCCTTAAATTAAATTAAAAAATCACTCCAAAAAATTTACAAAAAGTTTTGTCCATCAGAAATACACAGAGATAGTAGCGGTCACCTTTCAAAGTGCTGCACCCATACAACAGCACAGACTCAACATTTGAACAGAACAGCCGCAGCTTAGTGTTTAAGCTGATCGCATTGCTTCGCCATATCATGGACACCATTCCAAACACTGATTTTGCTTTGTCGATTTGGTTGACAATGTCCTGTTCGGTTCCACCTTCGGTCGAGACAATACTCCCAAGATATTGGAATATCTACTCTCTCTACCGGCTGTCCAGCTATGTTAACTTGAGTTACTGAGTTAGTGCCGATTGGCTAACACTGCGACCTTAAAAGATCTATTGTATCGTAGGGTGTAACTAATCTACCTCCCTAATGAAGGATAGTATGTCTGTTGGATTTGAATTATTGCCGTCCTTTTCACTCTCTATATGTTATGCACATTCATGTGTTCTTTGTTTTAGTTAGTCTTTAGCACACCACTGACAGTGCAACAACGTTTTCAGTTATTAAAGCAGCCGCAGCTTAGTGTTTAAGCTGATCGCATTGCTTCGCCATATCATGGACACCATTCCAAACACTGATTTTGCTTTGTCGATTTGGTTGACAATGTCCTGTTCGGTTCCACCTTCGGTCGAGACAATACTCCCAAGATATTGGAATATCTACTCTCTCTACCGGCTGTCCAGCTATGTTAACTTGAGTTACTGAGTTTGTGCCGAGGTTGATGATTTTGGTTTTGCCAGAATTAATCTTCAAAACCGCAACATTTGCCTCCCTTTGCACATTTGTTGTCATTTGGTGCAGCTCCATAATCCTGTGTGAGAGTAAACAAACGTAGTCCAGATGTTTGAGTTGAGATGTAAGAGTACAACGAATTCCTCCGTTTCCAGTAGATAAAGCTGCGCGAAGTACATCGCTCATCACTAACAAAAAAAGTATCGGCGATAGAATGCAACCTTGTCGTACCCCACTTAGGATCTCGAAATCCTCTGACAGCTTTCCTCTATGCAGCACATGACATTTAGAGTCATCATAGGTTGCTTTAATAATACCTATTAGTTTATCGGGTATACCTCTCCTGCGCAAGGCGGCCCAGATAAACTGTCTGTTGACACTGTCAAACGCCTTCTCAAAATCGATGAACAGCAGGTGCAGTGGTGACCGGAATTCAACGCACTGTTCAATAATGATCCGCAGGGTGTTTATGTGGTCTACAGTTCTACACAGGAGGATCCAATGCAGAAACCTGCTTGTTCGGCATCGAGTGTATCTTCAAACTAGGTATCCGTTTATTCATATAACGGACTGCAGCTACACTCACTGCCAATAATGGTATTTATATGAAAATTTCTGCAGTTAAAGTTTCCATTAACATATAATTTATTTCTCTTCGATAAAAGACTTTTTGTGGTGTTGATGCCAATTAATTGCCTGCTTATTAGACGAACGTACTCATAAGCTATCAGACCAAGACAAAGTTTCCGCAGTACGACTTATGAGCTCCGTGCATCAATGCCCACGGGAAAAACTTCTTTCGTTTCGAAGTTGTGCGCTGCTGGATGCTCTGTTATTTGTTCGGATTTAATTTATTATTTAACTTTTTCCTTTGAATTGCATTTCGCCGAATACTCTAATTATACCTACGTGCAAAAAAAAGAAAGTAGATAGTTAGAGTTTTAAAGTTGCTCGTTTGTTATTTTTAAATATACATTTATATACTCACTATATTTTTTTTACTAAAAATACTAAAAAATACTTCTAAAAATTATTTTTTTTTTAAAATTTTAGCATAAGCTGTTTTAATGACAATTCTTAGAATGATGACGTCGACACTATCAGTAAACCCATCACCACATTTGACTGTCAACGACGATACAACCTCCTTGAGCAGTTTCGATTGCTACGATAATCGTAGTCGTGGCAGGTAAGTGCTAGCAATACTTCCAATTTAACTTCCAATGTTATAATAAAATATACAAAGATCTCACAATGGAATGACTTTACTGTAAGAATTGCTAAATCCATAATTTTGATTTTGAAAAAAAAAAACAAAATTTTTTGCTCGTGATGTTGGTAAACTTTTCCATAGAAAACACAGAATAGAGTTAGCAACATTTCGAAACGGATGTAAAATATGCAAATGTCAGTATTTTAATAAGCAAACTTCATTATAATAACAATGATAACTTCACGACTTTAAACTTTAGGTACCGACAAGAGTGACGGCCCGCTATACGAATAAACGGGCGCCTAGTAAACCTCAATTTCGAGTGTAGCGTGTAGGTACTTGATGTCATTTTGACATAACTTCATTTATGATTCGAACTCACATGGCAAACAAATCCTATACTCCCATCAAAGTATAATGGTTTATGCCTTTGGTTGAGATGATATTTCAGTGACAGTTTTAAAATCTCTTTGTGAGTGAGTTACATAAGACAATGGGTTTTTCAAAACCCCAACCCAATTGGCTAACACTGCGACCTTAAAAGATCTATTGTATCGTAGGGTGTAACTAATCTACCTCCCTAATGAAGGATAGTATGTCTGTTGGATTTGAATTATTGCCGTCCTTTTCACTCTCTATATGTTATGCACATTCATGTGTTCTTTGTTTTAATTAGTCTTTAGCACACCACTGACAGTGCAACAACGTTTTCAGTTATTAAAGCATATTCAAGTATTTCTTTGTTGTTTAATTTCTTTTATTCAAACCACTAATAACTTCCAACAATGTCCTTAGTGGCAGAGTTTCGCAGATCTGCCGACGAACATATTGTCTTATGGAAAATACGTCTCCATAACCAGATCAATGCAGGACAATCACACAGAATGTGCACGGATGATTCATCATCTTCCGAGCAGAACCTACATTCCGTGTCTGAGCCTAGACTAAATTTGCTAAGGTGATATCGCAAGTCACCAGTGACCTGACCGGTGAGAAAGTTCTCCAGCTTTCTGATGCTTTCCTTTTCTGTATCAAGGATTTCCTTTTAGGAATATTATCCTAATGGGCGAACTCTACCTTCCCACTTATTAATCATTTCTGAGGTGGCAGGCTAGTTGACACCACAGTAAGGTTCCGGTCCTAAGAACGCAGATTCTGAACCAGCCCTGGCTAGTTCACCTGCATGTTCGCAATTCTCTGGTGACCAGGGACCCAACCGATGTTTTATCCTGTTAAGCTCTGCCATGGATTGCAGTGCATCGTAGCAGCATTTAACTGATTTAGAGTCCATTATGTTGGACGATAGGGCTTTTAGTGCTGCTTGACTATCTGAAAAGATATAAATAGTAGCGCCTCTAATACCCTTACTAAGGTTAATCCTAGCGCAGACGTCAATGGTATGGAGCTCCGCTTGGAAAACAGTTGAACTCATACCCATTGGTATCGGGACTTTGGTGTTTGGTCCGAATACGCCAGCTCCCACTCCAGATTCCATCTTCGATCCGTCTGAGTACCAGACTAGTTCTTAATAGCACATCTAGCGGAAGATTGGAAAGGGGGAAAACCCTACAACAGCTTCTAATGCAGACGTAGGGCAGGTGCGCATGATACCCGTTATACATATACAGGCAATTCTTTGTAGCTTTTGAAGCTTTCGGCCACAATATGATCCTCAGTAAGCTGGCCATTAAGCAACTCATGAAAGTGCTCTTCCCATCGCTCTAAGATGCCTTTGAAATCGGCGATCAGATTACCCTCTTTGTCTTTGCAGTATGTTCAACTGGGTGTATATTGCGTCATACCGCGGACTCTTTGGTATAACTTCTGCGTCTGGTGCGATCCTTGCTCTCTATACTGTTCTAGTTCACGGACGAGATTCTTTCTCCAGGCTGCTTTCTTTCGCCTAGTAAAAGATGGAGTCAGCAGTACTAATGACAGCATTCTTAAGGCGTGTCCATTTCTCTTCTACGCCCGACATCTCAGCCCCAGGACTTACTCTCCCTGCATTCAGAGCGAGTACTATCGCTTGACCGTAGTTGTTTCTGGTCTCTTCGTTGCGAAGGACAGCCGTGTTGATTCGACTCTGATTCGTGGATGCAGTCCTTCGTGACAATGTAATCCACGCTCGGAGTACCATACCAACAAGATAGTTGTCCCCGTCGACGTTGGCACCTCGGTACGTTCGTACCGTCATCAGGTTCGGGTTGTGGCGGCGGTCTATCAACACGTGGTCTATCTGGTTGCGAGTGGCTCCATCAGGAGATACCCAGGTGGCTTTGTGGATATCTTTACGCGCAAACCTTGTACTCGCAACGACAAACTTATTGCTTTCTGTCATCTCTATGACTCATTGTCCATTGTCATTGGTGTTCTCATGTTAGCTATGGGTGCCAATGTACTGCCTGAATACTCGCTCCCTACCTATTTTAGCATTCATATCCCCCAGAATGAAGGGTGCATAGCCATTCATTTATTGTTTTAAGTCCGATAACGGTGGGTTTCATTATTTTGCTGACTAGGAATCCCACCCGAGCATGGCAGCTGATGTGATATATGTCATATTCTGATTTTGGTAAGACACCATTCCCCGTCCACCGCATCTCCTGGATTGCTGTTATGTCAGCGTTATATTTGGACAGGGTATCGGCTAGCTGCTGTGTAGCTCGAGCTCTTTACAGTAAGCGTACGTTCCATGAGAAAATACTTAAATCGTTTAGCCGTTTTCGTAGCTGTGGTCGTCGTCGTTCCTCAGTGTATCCGAGGCTTATTTTGGGTTCCGTAATAAGTTTTTTTTATGGGCAAGGTTAATGGCCTCGCGCCAACCTTACTTTATTTTATTTTTGCTTACTTTACTTTTGAAACCACAACATGGATGACCCTATATAGAGAGAAAGAGGATTTTACGAGCTATTCCATTGTGAGAGCTATTATACACATCTTGTGAAAATCATGAGCCACAACTGAATACTACTAATCCAACTACTAACCCAATTATTTGTTTATTTTTACTAAATTATGTCGTGTGAAACTCAATGCAACTCAGATCTGCAAGAGCTTCCAGCTTAGCTTTGCCAAATAACTCATTGCTTGATCTGTACGACAAGGAACAGGAGCAGTGTAATTCGATTGCGCTATTGCCATCGAATGTTAATGGTATTGTTGTACGACGGCATTCTTCCCATTGCTATCCTATGCTTGAAGATAAACCGCAACAGCAATCATATCCACCATCATTACATCCGCAATTGCATTACAATAAAAATTTAGAGATACCATCAGCGGAACGCGGTGATGCTCCCCATCAGCAACACAATCAACTGTTATTGGAAACTGTGTCGATACCGATACCAATACTAACCCCGACACCGGTCAAAGAAGTAAGTTTTTCACTTCTCGGAGTTAACTGATGATACTGTCATAAAAAAATACACTGGGTCAGTTATATTTTTGGTGGTTTTTTTGTTACTTTGAGATCAAGTTTCAGTTTTTGGCTCTTAATTTCACAGACTATACTCATTGACTAATAGAATTACTTTTTTAATGATCACTTCTTTAATTGTCCCTATCATTTTTCGCAGACAAACCAAAACCTCCAGCATCAGGACAGCGAGACGAAATACATAAACTCATCACCACCGCCTGTACCTAAACGAACTGTTCGCGGTAAGCCTGCCGTGTGTATTGGTATCAATTCAAATTCCTTCAACAAGAGTGGCAGTTTAAGTCAACAGCCGAACAACAAAACTCTTCATAACGAGGGACTACAACTAAAAAATCCAACAAATCAATATCAGACACAAAACCATCGTCATCATCAAAATTGTGAAGAAAAACTTAGCTACAGCTTTAGTCCCATTGTGAAAGCGCCATTATCCACTTGCTTATCCATGTACAACAATCATCCGCACAAGGAACAGACCAGAAGTGGTATACCATCATCCGAATCGGACAGTAGTCATGTGGTTTATGCTGTTGATAAGTCGGGTCGGCGGCAGCGCGAGGAGCAATGCATCTACAACGGCGGCTCTAGCATTGGTAATGGTGAGCAAATTTTCGACGACGACGATGACGACGACGATGGCATGAGTTTGGAAAATTCTGTATTTGACGAATCAATGCCATTACCTGCATCACATGTAGCGTTGGCATCAGATGGTGTCTTACTCAAAGGACGAGCAAGGACACCACTTGGAGCAACGACGCTAGTTGTAGGTAAGCCAACTGTAACCAATGATTTATGCATACAGCAGAACCAGAGCAGTTCGACAAGACGAGCAAATCGATCATCAAGTGATTCGAATAAATCGCAAACCACCATGGACACGGGCTACATGTCAACTGGCAGTGAACGAAATCCATCAGAATTTCGCAGCCGTTTCTCATCTGTCGACACTGAATCATCTATGGACAGCTGCCTTACAGAGAAAACCATTGATTCACCGCTGTCCAAGGAGTCGTTCAAAATTGAGCCCTCATCTGCGATGGCGGCAACAATGCACGAATACAACAGCATCAATAACAACATCAATACCGGCTGTTATTCCAATGGAACAACCACGCCGACAAACAATAATTCCTCCGTTTTGACGAGCTTGACTCGCGGCAAGATGTTACCTGCAGTACCGGTGCGTAAACAGTACTCTTTGCCTCCAAAAATGTCTCAATCAGCGTCACCACAACAGTTATCAAATGGCATCGCACAGCCGGCATCTGTGTCCACATCAGCTTCATCATCATCTGCTGCGTCGGCAGCATCATCTGGTTCAACAGCATCTTCATCATCGGCAGCGGCAGGTGGTGTACGAATGGGATTGGGATTAGCTAACTCACTTGATGATGCAGCTGCCACCAATCGCAGTGTCATACCACCACCACCAGCATCACAACGCCCAATTCCGCCAAAACCGCCAAACCGATCGCATTCAGCAGCAACTCAATTACCAAACAACAATAAGTTTTCACCAGTGATCACCACAGAGGACATCATCCAGAAGCCTCCACCCATTATTGCTATTCGCAATAAGTTGAACAAACACAGGCCACCGCCCATTGTTTATCCAAAGCTTCATCAGCGACAGGATTCGAGCCTGTCAAGTGATAGTTACTCGATGACGTCAAGTCCGGGTTACAATTCGAAAAGTAATATCATGGAAGCACCATTGCTGCAGAATGCGTCGAAAATCAATAAGACCGCCGTGTCGGTACGTCATCATGATGCAAATGATGGCTTTGGGATAACATCAGCGTCACGCTTCAATGGCGTTCCACCACCCAGAAGTAAAATCAACTATCGTCAAGATTCGAGCGTATCAAGTGATAGCTTCAGTCAGACATCCAGTCCGGGATATAATACTAAAATGATGGAAGCGCCACTTTTACCCTCTATGAAACGCTTGTGCAATGGTGAGTAAAACTTATCTTATTCTGTAATCTTAAGTCATCCCAACTGGTTAACTGGATGTAATCAAATTAACATCGATGGAATACATTTTTAATCACCTTGTTGACTTATGTATTTTCAAAACCAATCCGAAATCAATTCTTACAGTTCAGAGTGGATCTCATCAGCATTCGTGGGCTGAGAACGAATTTTTTTGCTGTGTTTACATATGTACATGTCCATAGGCCAACAATTCTGGCACTGAGTGAACCTCATCCGATGCCTCGGGATTAAATCTGCCTGGGTATAGCTTCGTGCCATTATTTTTCCCTCGACTCGGACTCACAATTTATGTCCGGAGTGATGTTGCGTTTCAACTTATGTCTCAATCAAGCTAATATTCAATGCGGAATTTAATTTCATATGGCTGAGAGTGATGGTACAAGGGCGCAACATTAACTACTGCTTTCTTTATAGAAGCCCCAACTTCGACAGTCTTTCAACTCAGATCAAGTTTGATGCAGAGGATATGAAAAGGTGACCTCCACCTATCTTCTATGCCTTAACGACTGTTAAGTCCGATGCGCTATAGTTAGGACAAAGGAAAGCGTTGATATGTTTCTTAACTAAGACACAATACCTTGACTTACCCTCGTCTTTTTTGTAGAAGACGTTATACTCTTTGTAGCAAAGTACCTGTGACCCATGGTTCTTGTATCAATACGATGTCTAAGTTTTTCTCTCTTAGGAATACTTGCAGGTACGGGCTCCTCATGCGAGAGGTACACGGAGGATAAGAAAAGGTGACCTCCACCTATCTTCTATGCCTTAACGACTGTTAAGTCCGATGCGCTATAGTTAGGACAAAGGAAAGCGTTGATATGTTTCTTAACTAAGAAACAAGATATTTGTTTACCCTCGTCTTTTTTTTAAAAGACGTTATACTCTTTGTAGTAAAGACCCATGACGTCAGTACCTCTGACCCATGGTTCTTGTATCAATACGATGTCTAAGTTAGGAATACCTGTATGTTGTCCGAGGCACATCTCGAGTGCTTCAGGTTGATCTGTAGTGCCTTACACATCGTCGCCATTACAGGGTTCGGGGAGAATCAGGGCCATCAATAGACGGACCTACATCTATTTTAAGACCCTCTAGCAAACCGGAGGTCGCTTCCTTCTCAGGATCTTCATCATCAGGGGTGATCCGGAAAACCTTCACCTTTACCTGCTTAATGTCAAACATGAGCCTATGTCCCGCTCTATCTAGAGCTGCCAGGCACAGAAGTGCCTGTATGATAAGCACCAAGCACATGTTGTTATGCAGCGGCTCTTCGGCTTTCAACACGCTCCAGTTCGCCATTGGGACCTCCGGGAACAAAGTAACTTTTATATGCAACAACTTTACCTCTATTTGCCCCCGTCCTCTCTTGTGACCCGAATTGTTTTCATCAATGCTAACATTTACCCATTTCCACGCTGGTTTCAATTACAGTGCCTGCACCGGTTGTCGGAAAACAAAAATTCCAGAACGAAACCATAGAGGAGCTTGAACAAACGGTACCCACATCACCAATTACGAAGAGCGTTTCCACACCAGCCAGTTTGCAGACAATAGTACGTTTTCAGAATGGATCTTCGAATATGTCATTGCAGCATAGGGTATGTAACATAATTACTGTCTTCCATTTAGCTTTGTAAACTACATACACCACACTGCACTTGCTCTTATTTATGTTGTCTTTGAAATCTTAATGCTGTGTTTTACAGCTACACACAAGACCTTTATTGTACTTAGTAACTTTTATAGTGGGATATAGCACATTATTTATATTGTGTGTATTTGTATTTATTTTGATTTTAACAGATAATTAACAGAAGGAAAAGTTCCAATCCTTATGTGACCAATGGACGACTGAAATTTCGTTTGTTTCAAATTTTGATAAATGCGTTTGCACTTTTGGCCATTGCTGGTAAGTAGAGTACTACTTGTAGCAAAGCAACAAACACTTATTATTGGCTTTCTCTTTCTCTGTGAATTTCAGGCGGTTTAGCTGCATACTTTAATGCATATCCTACGATTAAGTTTGTCAACAAAACAATCATCAACACGATTCGAGTGGAAGAAGTTTCTACGTTTGGTAATTATTGGAATCTCAATTAGGCTCCAAAGCACCGAAAATAAATTTCTTTCTCCTCTTGTTGTAGGTAAAAATCCAGCACCCGGCACTTGTCTGCCGATTATTGTTAAATTTTGTCAAGGCCCACATATTCCTTATAATTATACAGTTTTCCCCAATTATATTGGACATTTCGGACAACTGGAAACGCAAGTCGTAAGTTTTCACTATTTAGGACTCCTTTAACATTTATCTGGCGGTACTTGTCTGGCCAATAACCTCGCCTGTAAAAAATTATGATTACGGAAGGCTCGGATACACTGATGAACGACGACGACCACGGCAACGAAAACGGCTAAACGATTTAAGAATTTTCTCATGGAACGTACGCTCACTGTATAGAGCTGGAGCTGCACAGCAGCTGGCCGGTACCCTGTCTAAATATAAGGCTGACATAACAGCAATCCAGGAGATGCGGTGGACAGGGAATGGTGTCTTACAAAAATCAGAATATGACATTATATTACAGCTGTCATGCAAGACATCATGTGCTCGGGGTGGGGTTTCTAGTCAACAAAAGAATGAAACCCACCTTTATCGGCTTTAAAGCAATAAATGAACGGCTATGCACCCTTCGCGTGCTTGGAAAATTTAATAACATAAGCCTCATAAACGTTCACGCACCTACAGAGGATTCCCCAGATGATGAAAAAGAATAATTCTATGAATCAGTCGAACGGGAACTCCATGCCTGCCCTCAGTATGATGTAAAAATCATTCTGGGGGATATGAATGCCAAACTAGGTAGGGAGCCAGTATTTAGGCGGTAAATTGACACCCATCGCTTACACGATAACACTCATGACAATGGACAACGAGTCATAGCGATGACAGCAAGCAATTATTTGATCGATGCGAGTTCTTTACGAACTCTTTCTTGTATGTGAGGTTTCCACCACAACTTTCTGTCCAAAATAAGACTTGAATACTTGACTCTATCAGAGAATGTTTAGCTTATACCTTTTATAGAACGAGAGTTAATAAATGGAACTTTATATTTCCTGGTGAATAGGACAAACTTTTTTGTGAGGACTTACCCTTAAATCACAGCGATCTGATCTTCTGGCAGACGACACGCATAGCTTTGAATTAATAATCCTACTTGTGAGCAGAAGATTAATTAATCGTCCACCCTCAAAGTCGACATCGCATCCGTAATCGCAGATATGTTGACGTTCAAAGCGCCTTCAATGTCCATGATTACCATCATTATGTACTCCTTGTGGTGAAGGGAATGTTCAAAAGAACGTACCATTGTGTGCAGACATGTTTCTACAGCCTTGCCTTTACAATACGCAAGCTGATCTGTAGACAGGCGGCGACAGGAGTGCGTGTGCGTATGTAGATATCGATCACTCTTTCCAGTGTCTTTAGCAGGAATGATGAAAGACTGATTGATCTGAGATCCTTTAGGCTAACATGCGAGCATTTGCCGGCTTTGGGTATGAAAACCACGTTTACTTCTCTTCATAAAACTGGAATATGGACCAGATCAGATCGTTGGAGATAGTTGTACTAGTGTCGACCCTGCCACGGCCGACATTACTTAACACATGGGAGATTCCCGTGAAGTGGGTATCTAAAAGCAGATTGAGCGATTATTCGCCTGAAGTAGTCCAAGACATCTGCCTGTTTCAGGCTTAAATAGTGTTTGCACGTTACTCGGTATTGAAGCCAGTCAGTCTTCCTTATAATTTCTATAAGGTGATTTGCGATTGGGGGGTTTGTCATCTAAACTGAATTGTATGTATCGGTGATAGGAGAAAGAATGTTCAGCCGATACCTTCCAGTCTAGAATTATTTGGTTGCGAGAATCGGTGACTAGAGTAATATCTAACACTCCTTGTCGACTTCTGGCTACGAAGGTAGGTTTATTACAAGTATTGACTACAGTTAGGTTAGTACTTAAAATATAACTAAAAATATAATTAAAATGTAACTTACCCCTGTCGTTGATGTCGGAGCTGCCCATACTGAGTGATGGGCATTTGTATCGCAGCCAATAATGAGAATGGTTTTACGTCTTCTTGCCTCTGCGATGTATCTCTCCAGGTTATCGTCAGGGAGTGCCCACGTGGTCGTGTGCGAGATAAGCCGATGCCAGCCAATAGGTTCCTTGGCGAGTCTCCAATTGTGCGGCACTCGATCGCTGAAGTTAGGGAGTAAAAATAAATTAAGATTATGTTTCACTAATATGCAGGATCTGGGTTTACCTTTATCTGCTACATATACCGAGTAATAACCAGGAGTCTTGAGTCCGCAAACCTGGTTGTTAACAATCAATGGTTCTTGGACTAGGACGATGTCTTCTCCGCCTTAAAAAATACTAACAGAGGTACGATAAACTACCCCAATCCAGCATGAGGACCTCGACAAAGATAAATTCAAGGGACGAGGAACCAACCGACTTGTAAACAACTCTGGCCTTTGATTTGGATGACACATAGCTACAATAACACCACCACCTCTCATAGAATTAGACAACACGGTCATTGCGGAATATCCTATAGCCAGGGATGAGGCAACCTTCAGAAACACCAAAGGCATCCAGAAATCGACTATAAAGAATGCTACGTACCTCTTCCATTTTGACAAGATGGCGGGCTAGAAGGCTCTATGCATTAATATGCCCCACATTGAATGACCGAAACCTGTTAGCTGTAGTTTCGTTTTAAGTACCGAGTTGTAGCTGGCAACGGAATGCAATTCATTGTTTATTAATTTGTCCATATTTTCGTTTTTTTTTTGCCAGGATTTGGATGCCTATGCAGCTCTTGTTGATGTTCGTTGCTATGAATTGGTTTCTTTATTTTTGTGTACACTTTTTGTGCCGAAATGTGGTTCAACAGGATCAACAGTGCCTCCGTGTAAAACTTTATGCACCGAAACGATGCGGCGATGTGGATTCTTTTTCGATGTTTTCGGTTTAAGTCTTCCGGATTACTTGAATTGTAATTTGTTTAAGGATTTCGATAATGCGGAAGAGTGCGTTGGATTGATGCAAGTGCGTGATGTTATAATTGCAGCCAGTAATCCTGGTAGGACTTTGATTGGAAGACGTGTTTTGAATGGAAAAGTTAATAATTTTCTTTTTCTGTTCGGTTTGTTAAGTTTGCCATGGGTTTTTATGCGATCAAGCTCGATGTATTCCTAATGACTACGTCTGTGACGGTCACTTGGATTGTATGGATCAAATGGACGAATCTAACTGTGGTCGCTGCGACGAAGAATCTATTTATTGTGGTGAGGAGCGTTGCATGGGTTTAGATCATGTTTGTGATGGCATTGTCGATTGTCCCTATGGCCAGGATGAACGAAATTGCGGTAAGATTGACATTTTCTTAAGCGATAATTCACAAATGACATTTTATTCTAACATTTAGTTCGTCTAAGTGATCATAATGGCGATTTGGGTAAAGGAATTCTCCAAGTTTTTCGTATGAGAACCCAAGAGTGGACTCCGGCGTGTGTTAAGAACTGGGACCGATCTGTCTCTCCAACCGCTGTCTGTTCGATGCTCGGTTATAGTTCAGTTAATGCAACCAGTGTTGTCACACAGCGAACACACAGACCATTGCTGACCTCGGTGAATGTATCCACAGATATCTGGAAGATGTATGCTAAGAAGCGTTCGAACCTCATGAAGGAGTTTGCCAGTTGTAAGCGAGATGAGGATTACCCAATCGCCGAACTGACTTGTGCTAATTATGGTCTGACTGGAATTGTTGTTTTGCGTGCGTTACCAACTACTTACCGATTTTCCTTCTTTCTCAGAATGTGGAAAAGTTCGTAAGCAAAAGTTCAAGCCTGCTCGACGGATTATTGGAGGATCTACTGCCAATCCAGGTGCGTGGCCATTTTTAGCCGCAATACTTGGAGGTCCGGAGAGAATATTCTACTGTGCTGGTGTCCTTATTTCGGATCAGTGGGTTTTGACTGCATCACATTGTATTGGAAAGTATGTCCTACAACCAGCAATAGATTTTTGGTGTTATATTTTTTTTTATAACTAAAAAAACTACCAACTAATTTCAATTTTAGTCACACAGTTATTGATTTAGAAGACTGGACCATTCAATTGGGTGTAACACGACGGAATTCGTATACATATTCTGGCGAAAGGGTTAAAGTAAGGATGGTTATTCCACATCCGTTATACAACATGCAGATTGCACATGACAATGATATAGCTCTGTTTCAGGTAAGTAGCATATTGAGAATAAAATCACAAAAAAAACACTAAATCCCTTGTAATGTTTATCTTCTGATTATTTGGCTATTCTGCTCTGAAATAACGTCCATCACGCACCGTTAAAATCCTTCCGGTTCCGATTTCGAGTTGATGTATCATTATAGAGTTTATCATTCAGTGTTTTATCTGGAATTACAACCCTGTCTTCTGGAGGACATACTAGTTAGTCACTAAGCACAATCCGGCGTCTTTACAATATAACGTAGGCGTGTTCGGCACCGCCGTTGTGCTTCGTAAATCTTAATGCTAAGTACTTTCTTTTTCGCACTTGATTCGATTGAACATCGCAGGAATATCTCCGGTTTTTCCATCAACATAGACATTCTGCCCCTCCATTACTTCAACCGCAATTCTCGTGGCGCTTTGAATGCTCATCATTTTACCCTTAAGCCCATCTTCGGGTGTATCTTCGGGTGTACTGTTAAGTTTAGAGAATCTTTCTTTAGTCATTCCTTGATAGCTTAGTACCCACGGTGTGCCTAGCATTATAACAACATTTTTACCAACTTTTTTATTTGCTGTTCTGAACATTCAATTCCAGCTCGCTAAACGGGTATCATTTCATGAACATCTACTGCCAGTCTGTCTACCACCACCAAATATGAAACAACTAAAACCAGGCGAATTATGTACGGTAGTCGGATGGGGAAAAAGAGAAGATAAAGATCGTAAGTCTATATTTCAATAACCGCACGTTGTTTATGTTTTAATGCATTAATTCAACTCTCAGCTAAATCCACGTATGAACCAATAGTAAATGAAGTTCAAGTACCCGTCATAAGACGTCAGCAGTGTGACGAGTGGCTGGACAATCTGACCGTTTCCGATGGAATGATTTGTGCTGGTTATGAAGAAGGTGGTAAAGATGCCTGTCAGGTAGGAGTGTATTGAAAAGCAAAGAAATTGTTATTCTTATTATTGGTATTTTAACCACTAGGGTGATTCTGGTGGACCATTATTGTGTCCATATCCTGGTGAAAAAGATAAATGGTTTGTCGGCGGGATTGTATCGTGGGGTATTATGTGTGCACATCCAAAACTTCCTGGTGTTTATGCCAATGTCATTAAGTATATACCATGGATCGTGGAGCAAATGCAGAAAAATTCTAAACCACATAGAATACAAGATGAAATGAGTAATAGCAGTGGTGGTAGAGGAGGTGGAGGAGGCGCAAATAAACTGAACAATAACAACACTAGCAACAAAAGGCGATCAAATGTCTACAATAATAAAAGCCCTTCGGACAATGACTACTACAATAGTTATGAAAAGCGACACTAAACTATCACAGTATATAGGAACATAAAATTTAGAATTCACAAACTCATCAACCAAAAAACGTTTAATGAATGGAAATGCAAGAATCGAATATTATCAATGAATTGATCATATCATTTGCATATTGCATTATGTACACATATCCCTGTATTTACTACTCTGAGCAAAGAAAAATGAGAAGAAACTTCATTCAAACATAGAGGGAATGTCGTTTTTAGAAGTTTTTTTTTAGGTCACTTAATACTTTCATTGATATTCAGATGTAAGTGTATTTTTTATTCCCTACAAGCTTTTGGGTTTCGACAATTTTTTAAAATATCACATATATGGTAGTCGACTAAAAATATACAATCATCTTACGACTCCGAAAAGTGGAAAGAAAATAAAATGCATAACTACGACTTTTCCGCAATGTTTAAATGAGAGATCTCTTACTAATTCTTGCCACACTCAATATTTATAGTAAGTACTTATTTTTGCTACTACATATCACTGAAAACAGCGATACAATTGAAGAATTCGCAATTACTACTAAAAAGATATTATATTGTACCACGTAACAATGTCAATGTCAATGTCAATTCTTGGAATTTATTATTTGATCCAATGCAATGGAATATCATACCAAATCAACACTACCAAGTCGATTAATTGAATCATATCCTAGTTATGGTAATTAAGTGACTTTTGTGTTTTGAAAGACAGACAGCGTGATGGGGAAGCAACAAAATGTAATATCAACGATTATTTTGTAATTTCAACCATCAACCTACAGTGGAATTTTCTATGGAATAAGGTTAGTCTTGGTTAAGACGGAGAAGTACATAACGTTTCCAATTCTTTCATAGTCCGCAGCTTTTACGACTAAATATAGAAAAAGTGTTGTTCTTTTGAAATCTTAAAAAGTCTTAGTTATCCCAGACGCCAGACGCAATCCACAAATGGTGGGCACCGTGGCTCTAGCAGTTAGTGCGCTGGACTGCTGAGCAGAAGGTTTGACTTTCGAATCCCAGAAACAACAAAAAGTATTTCTCTTACAAACGTAGGGTGGGGTGTGGTGTGTACCATAGCTTATAATCGTTTCCCACTTGCCAATAATATACATATTGGAAATTTCATATAAATTTGGTTTGTACACGTGTCTGATATAAACATTTCACATTTCCTACCCCCAGGAATGAAGGATTGAAAAGTGGTTTTTGCCGGTACTACTAACAGTACTCTTCCCTGAGGTGTTTCGCTTTAATATTCTGAAAGTTTAAGCTCCTATTTCAATGACTGAATTACTAATTTAGCTCATTGGCACATTGTGTGGGCATAAGAGGTTATAATACTCATCTCTAAAGAGACTCCATCTGTTTCTAACCTTGTGTTTGACCAGATTTTCTTTATCCATTGTTATATTAAGCTCATGTTTATTATCTTGGGTTATAGCGCAATAATGAAAGTACTAAGAGGTCCGGGTAAACCACTGAACCACTTTTATGCTTGAAATTGTGAACTTAGAGTTCCTAGTTACTGTGCGAAACAAGACCAAAATTGGACCGATTTGTTAGTGGATCTTCAGACCGCATTGTAAAAAGGTGTATATAAGGTTAGAATAATGATAAGAAAATACAAGTCTCTAGTAGTTTATGTTTCAAAGATATGAATCTGTTTGTCATTGTTTCAAAGATTCAAAAAAGACGAACCTCTGACAGAGTTTAGCATTTTGTGGCATGATTGATATTGGATCCGTTGTTACCTTGAGCTATTGAATTACTTACTTAGGTGGGGCTATAGTTCTGGTTGAACCTGGGCTTTAACTAACATGCATCTCTAATTAGCCTGAATCTCTTCGAATCTATTGAATTAGAAACGATCTTTTTGAGAGCGATCAATTCAACAAGTTGGTCTAAAACGTTTTTATTCTGTCTGATATTCACTGCATAAATGATGGTGTGCCCCAAGGCTCTGTTTTTACAATGGAACTTTTTCCTATTTTTATTGAAGACTTAATTTCTTATTGAAAATCTTAAGTTTTCCACATTCTTACGCTGACAACTTTCAGATTTTTCTACTGTCTCATGTCCGTGCGGTTTAAAAATGGAACTAAAACTAAAACTCGTAAGATTTCCACATATTACACTGACACTCTTAGCTTTTCATACATTTCCATTGTGTCATGTCACTGCTGCTTAAAAGTGGAACTAAATACCATGCTGGTGTGCCCCAAGGCTTTGCTTCGTCCATGGTACTTTTTCTTATTTTAATTGAAGGCTTCATTTCTTATTGAAATCTTAAGTTTTCCACATTCTCACGCTAACAACATTTTTAGATTTTTCTACTGTCTCATGTCCGTGCTGTTTAAAAATGGAACTAAAGACCATTGGTATGCACCAAGGCCCTGTTTTGACCATGGTACTTTTTCTTATTTTCATTTAAGACTTCATTTCATACTAAAGTTCGTAAGATTTCTACATATTACGCTGACACTCTCAGCTTTTCATATATTTTTATTGTCTCATGCCAGTGCTGCTTAAAAGTGCAACTAAAGACCATACTGGTGTGCCCCAAGGCACTGCTTTGACCATGGTACTTTTTCTTATTTTCATTGAAGACTTCATTTCTTATTGAAACTCTTAAGTTTGCCACATTCTTACGCCGACGAACAGCACTCTCAGCTTTTCATATTTTTCCACTGTCTCATGTCCCTACTGTTTATAAGTGGAACTAAAGATCATTACAGCATAACAAAATGGATGCAATACTATAGAGTAGAATTTACCGCTTCTAAAACTCATTGCTGTCTTCTGTCGTCACGAAATTTACACATAAGTTTGTCTAAAAAACAGTCAATAAACTTAAGACCCACACATAAAGTAGTGTTCATACTTAGCATAGTCAGTCAAATAGATATATATATATATATATATATATATATATAGATATACAATACATACATTGTAATGTTTAGAAAGTATTATACGTACACTCAACTAAAGTAAATGTAATAATAACTATAATGTTAATAAATGTCGACAATAAATAAACGAAACTAAGTAAGAAAGTATGGCGTTAGTGAAAATATTTATAAAACAAGACAATATATACCTATACCTACTTTATTATATACACAATACAACCATGAACGTTAAATATTAATTGTTTATTATGTAGTGCAGACAATAATTCAGCAAACAAAAAAAAACGCTATACACACAACCTACATATTACATTGTACTAGATTATATATTTATATGTTGATTTATATATTATAATGATATACAATAAGGTATATGCATACTAAATAAAAAATGGTAGACTAATAACTATTATTATTGAAAACTAACTCAAGACAATAAGCGGATAAGAGGCAATTATTTAAAATTTAACAAATATATGTAAAACTCAAGAAATATATAGGACAATACCTAATATGTGTATATTACTACAATAGTATATATTTATAAATATTCGTTATTTTTATAGAAATTGATAATTGATTAACAATTATTACATTTTACAAATATATATGAAAGAATAAGTTTTATATGCTACCTACCATACACTAAACAAATGGACAATAAGAAGTATAAACAATATCTTAACAAAACAAAAATATATTAACCCAATTAATATCAACAAATCATAGAGAGGCTTTCAAAAGTACAGATAATTTTTTTTAATTTATTTATTTAATCCAAATCAAACAATATAATACCGTGGTTAGTACACATCATTGTTTTACGTAGATATGCATGTGTTTGTGAGTTACCAAAACTCCTATTTATTGACAATAAATAATAAACTAATGTCGGCATATAACAACAAAAAATTTGTCCATTTTGTTTGTATTGAAAGGATTACCGCAACAAATAGCAAATTACAATAAATTAATTGTATAGAACCATCATTAGAAAGATAACTTAATGAGCATATTACTAAGCATATATCTATGTACTGAGACGTGACAATAAAATCATTTAATAGAATTAAGGCTCATTTTTAGATGAATAAATATACAATACAATCTGTGTATGAATGAGAAAAAGTCTCTCTATACGTTCAGTGTAAAATTAGGAAATATATATTTATACACATAGGAATGTATGTATATGAAATAAAATTATAGCCATACATGAATGTACATGTACGATAACCAGTGCAATTTTAGGGAGCCAAAAAAATAGGAAAATAAAATCAATAAGCTTGAAAAATAAGTATTATGCAACTAAATCAATAATTGTGTTGTATTGTAAATCGTAAGCTTCCCGCTGCTCCTAAAGAATATGCGTGGGTTTCAGCTTCAAAGAAAATTTATGTACTTTGTATGTAGTTTATATAAAAAAAACATTTTGTATACAATTATGTTACTCCTTATTATCGTTTATTAATAGTTGATGCTAATGTAGTTAAAAAGCATTAACAGTTTTTTTTAACAATTATCACAAGCACTCAAAAAACATACGATCCCCTGTTCCATTATGTTACTCTAATAAAGCTTCTTCTTTTACATCACATACATAAGGGATACACGGTACCCAACAATTTTTGAAGGATAATTAAAATAATTTGAACTTAAAAACTACAATAGAAATGAGAATTAATATTTAAACTTGCATAAATACAATCGCATAATGCCCTTCCATGATTTTTGTCGGTTGGGAATCTGTTTATATGTTGGAATGTCCAACGTTGCCCGGCTGCCACCACCACAATGTCTCAACCACACTGTCCCTGTAATGTTGGGAGATCCTGTTCCTTAACATACGACAGTAAAAATATAGAAGGAAAACTACCGACGTGCTCTTGAATATCCGCTAGCTCTGGCTATTGCGCCTTCAGCTTTAACATTTGACAGTCGCCTGCAGCCTAGGTGGGATTTCAATGCTAGATTAGTGGAACGGAAGAACTTAGAGTACTTAAGGCTACTGGAGCCTAATAAAACCTCTGATGGTTCTTGCTTCAACGCTAGAATTGTAGTCAACTTTATTGGGATTGTTATTTGTTCTCACTTATAGTGGTACGAAGACTCTAATACATATGAATAATACCAATATAATGCGAATATCTATTAATATAAATATAAGTCTTTATTGCTTCTTGACCAAATATCCCATATTGTGTTTGTCAGCATTATTGCATTCCAGTGCTTTGGGTAATAGTCCGCATACTATGAGCTTTGAGTCGCTTGCCTTTGTTTGCTGATTGATTGACATGTTTAACACCATAAGCAAACGACCTCATTATTTCATTCATATTTTTATTAAATGCTCAGTCAGCGAAATGCATTCACAGGGCAAATGAACAAAAGCGTTTAACGATCAGCGCTCGCTCAACCATGATGTTTAGTAAGCATATTTATTGTCATAAGCAGCCGACCATTTTCCACGGAATTTATGTATGAACTCGCGACCATAAATCACGATTTGATATGTGTCAGAAGGACCCGGAGGCTATAGGCTACAATTTTGGGTCAGTGGCTGGTAGGTGGGGATTACGCTCAATGGTGTTCGGTGGTTTCAGTGAGGGAGCGGTCAGTTTGTTTGGTCAGCAGGGTGTAAGAGGCAGCCAGACAACGCCTGTTATTTTAGCTTTTGGTGGGTCTAAAAGGTTGCGGGTCCCGGGTAACGTCGTATTTTATATAAACAATTATTTTTAACAAACGTTTATTGTTTGAATTTTTATAATAGTTTTTGAACTAATTGTTGTTATTGTGTGGCAACGCTCAAAACATGGTGGGCAAAGGCCGGCATTGCACCTTTTCCAGATTAGTCTTGCCGTAGAGACAAAAAACTAATAAGTGGTGCACATGCACCAGTTAACAAAATTGTCGAAATAGAAGCAATAAAGAAGAACTTTAAAATTCGAAGGCATACTATGTATCATTTCTAACAAGAGAGCAATACATTTGCCAAAATTGTTTTCCAATTTATAGGATTTATAGGGGGTTTATTTTAAAATTTATAAGGTATGAGTATAAGTTTCTTAAATAAGTTTCCTTTTTCAAAATACAACGCTTATAAATTTTTAAGATTTACCTGTCAACCGTCATCATTCACGAAAAGGACAATAAACAAAGCCTACAAATAAAAATTAAATTAAATATTTAAATATAGTTTCTAATATATATATATATATATATATATATATATATATATATGCTACTAATAAATGTTACATAGAGTATAAAAGAGAAGAACAAATTAATTGCAACAAACTGTTTAACTGTTACGCTAGATGGAAAAATGCTTTTCGTATGGTAGAGAGGCTTTTAGATTATTGTATATCTAGAAAATATCTATACCATTTAGTATAGAATTGTTGTGATGATCTAGCGAAAATACTTTAAAAGATAATTTATACTTTATATTACCATTGTTTTTGTTTCTTCATATTGCACAATCTTCTCAGAGAAAACTTTTTTGTCCACTACACTCGCGTGCAACAAAATCGACTCACCCCTCCAGTGTGGAAAAAAGGCGGATTTTTAAAAAATGACAACCGATTTTCACAAAAACGAATTTTCACGCCATTTGCAAGCAGTGGTCGGTTATTGGCAGCAGACCGGCTTCTTTGTAAAGCCTTGTAGTCGAGACAAACTTATAGCCATTTGGCACCCTCCTAAGTCCTGTACAGATCCTAAGTATCTTTCTTTCTAATAAGGAGATCTTAATCGTTGGTGGTAACACGGTGAACCATAGGGGATAGCCATAGGTTATCACTGGCCTAAATGCTGCTTGTAGATGGAAGCCTAGTGTTGTTGGACCGTCCGTTTCGTCTTCTTAGAAGCAAGGCTATTTCGCGCCCTCCAAAGTCCTGTACAGATCTTCCTTTCCTTTACCTTCCTTTCGAATAGGGAGATCTTCTTTATCATTGTTGGTGAGACGGTGGACCATATGGGATAACCATAGGTTATCACTGGCCTGCTTCTGCGCTGCTTGTAGATGAGCAGCCTGGTGTTCTTGGACAGTCCATTTCGTTTTCTTAGAAGCGGGGGCACCAAATAAAGAGCGTTGTTGGCTTTTTTCATTGTTTTATCGATGTGAGAGCTGAACATCTTTTGGTAAAGTTGATTCCCAGGTACTTTCGTCTCTGATTTGGTGTTTATTGTCGTGTTGTTCGGAAGATTGATTTCTAAGACTCTGCACCGGCTTGCGAAATTTCTTATCCCTGATTTGGTTGCTGGTACTCGGAAGCAGATAAGTTCCGTTTTGTTGGCGTTAATCTTCAACCCCCCACTTGAGGTAGTAATTCCAAAGTTTTTCGAGGTAGCTATCTCCACTCTTCGGGTACCTATCTCGGGAGAGAGGGAAACGGCATATGTGATGGAGTCATCCGCGAAAAGCATGGTCCTTGTTTCGGCTGTTTGGTGGGCTGACCCGCTGTGAAGATGCTGAACAGGATAGGTCGAACTCTGAAACCTTGAGGAACTCCGGCTTTAATCCTTTTCCTAGTTGATGAGCTGCCGTAAGCCCGTACAAAAAAGACCCTGTTAAAAAGAAAAATAATAATTTTTACAATATAATTGGGCAACCCAAATCGAATAAGTTTGTACAGTAGTCCATTGGTCCCAGATACTGTCGAAAGCTTTTTCGATGTCCAGTAAACAGGCTACTGTACTACTTTTGACGTTGAGTACTTTAGTGACTTTACTGTGAAGCTTCAGCTGAGGGTGCAGCGTAGAGCGCTTCACTCGAAAATCGAACTGAAAGAAAGGAATAAGGTTTTTTCCAAATGAAACTTATTGATCTTTTTACGGATCAAATATTCCAATACTTTACTGATACAACACATTACAGCTATTGGACGGTAACCAGTTATGCTGAAGCGGTCACTTTTCTTGGCAACTGGCACTACTCTAGCCACCTTTCAGGTGCCCGGAAAGTAACCGTTGTTTAGGCAATCGTTGAAAATGATGGTTAACATCAAAAACGCTACATTCGGAAGCCTTTTAAGCAAAAAGTTTAATATTCCGTCAAAGCCTGACGATTTTTTAGAATTTCCACTCATAACTAAATCACTGAAAACTGTCCTGGTTAACATATACACGTCTAAGGGTGCGTTAGCCGGATTTTTTTCGCTGAACCGTATTGCAAAATGTGTTGGAAAAGTGCCATCTTATACAAGACTTTCAATCTCTTCTATGAAATCTGGGATATGCGTTGGTGTTCGGTCCGAAAAGCTGCTTTCGAAATGACAGGCAGAGGGTTCGGTTTTTTTTTTGGCAGGGCCGGATGCTATTTGATCTCCAAACGTGATACTCTCTGGAATGGAAATATGTTTTCCCACTAGAGAGATCAGCTTCTTGAAAGCCTGGTTTGATGTCCTCGAACCGTTTGAACAGTTCATCATTCTGGTAACTCACTGATGAGAAATATCGGTCAACGTGGGATTATATAGGCGCGCAATTCGTGGTTACTGACAGAGCGCATACGCTTACTTTAATTTGAAAAAAATTGTACAGATTTTAATGATAAAGGTTTCCTTGTAAAGATCAAAGATTAAGCTGTCAAAACAAATGTTTTGTGAAAATCGGAAAAGCAATTTAAAAAAATACGCCTTTGTGAGCGCACTGGAGAAGTGAGTCGATTTAGTTACTCGCGAGTGAGTGTATATAGGAAAAATGTCGAGCACTTATAGATTTTTTTATTATAAACCTTCAATTGTTCACTAATATTATTAATTTTTATTGAAAATACATACATACAGAAATGCATAACTAATTTTAAGCCAACCATCAATTAATATTTATTATTACTTTCGTTTCCACTTCCTGTCTCCTTGTACAGTGATATACGTTATTAGTGAATAAATAAATATTGATAATATGATACATATATGAAAGTAAATTTAACGCACACAAAAAATCTATCCAAAATAAAGTGTACCTATATACATACATATATACATTATATATTCATAAATCAAGGGAACGCTTAGCTTTATGTATTCAGAAATTCAATATATCCTCCATAAATTATTGCAATGATTTTCTAGCAGCGATGTAAAATGACAAAAGTGTAGAACAAAAAACAAAATAAAATTATCACTATTATGAGTACAGATTAATATTATCAGCCCATACATAAATAAGCCAGCCGTACACGTAAAGGTTATAATCTATAATGGGGCGTGAAATGTGTTTTGGTGTGCACTGGTTAATGTTTTTTGTGTTACATCTTATCGTTACACGTTAGCAAAAGCAACCACCAACACACCCAAAAATAATCTCAAATCGTGTCGAATAACCGAGCTTAAAAAAGAGTTAATAACTAATTCGACATTCAAATTCCTCATCGCTTTGCCGTTTATTTTCCTAACGTGAAGACACCCTTGTGGTCAGATCTTTTAATTTTCCATCCCATGCGCAAGAAACTCGAAACTTAAATTTCCTACAACCTGGTCAATTTACAACACAACAAAAAAAAAAAGTTAGCATTGGATTCAGAATAATATAAGTGTACACACACACACACACACACACACATCACACTATAATCAAAACGCTTATTTTCTAGAAAGCCTATAAAGGTCTATATATACATTGAGAGCAAAAACAAAAAAACAAAAAACAACAAAGTATCAAAATATACATACATATACATTGCATATTACAATAAAATAATATTTATATATGAAAAACTATTAAGAAAAAATGTGTATTTATAAAAGAAAGATTAACAATATTATTATACCTAATTGGACTGTGTTTATGTTCCGCTCTTAGGTTGAAATGAAAAATCAAAATTAAAAAAAAAAAAAAAAAATCAGAAGAAAGTAAAAAGACATAAACTACAAAAAACGACGTTGTACTACTACTACTGTAACGCAATCTGAGAGCTCAATGTGTTATATATTATTATATACAATAACTAGGTACATATTGATTACATATTTGTAAATTGATGTTAAATAAAGATGATATATTAATAGAGATTTTCGCTGATCTTCTTCTTTGGCCTTTCCCAGAAAGATCTCTTAACCGGTCCGGTTGTTTTTTTAATGTTTAAGTATCATCGATGATGTTGTAATCTTCAATGTGGAGCGTATTGGAATAGTAAAACGCTAAGGATTAATACTTTAATTAATTATTTAAGCGCGATGTGAACTGTGCAGCACTACAATGTAAGACTGACTTCCATTGGTGTTCGTGCGAAATAGAGGCAACAGATGCCATTGATGATGATGGCACACAGGGCCACTTCCTTGTTATGAAAAATTCCTTCTATCTTCTTTACAAGATAGTGAAGGGCACCCTCTGTGCTTTTGCCTTTCCTGTACGTAAACTGACGTGAGTGCAGAGGGATAGGCAATTGTAACCGGCGTCTAATATGAACATCAATAAGTCTCTCCATGGTTTTGAGGACAAATGATGTTCGACTTATAGGTCTGTATGATTTAGGCAGCTCACTAGGCCTATTGCCTGGTTTGGGGATAAATATCACATTCATCTGTCTCTAGATAGTTGTATCTGGCTCTAAGTAAAGCAATCATGAGATCGACTGACTGTAGAAGCGCTGGAAAGATCCCATCACCGCCGGGAACTTTTAAAGGTTTAAAAGAGCCCAATGCCCATATAACCTTATCCGGTCTGAAGATTTAACCTATTTACCCTACTACCTAGTAATACAGACCCTTTGGTCAGATGCGTTCGGGTACGTGTAGGGTGCACGACCAGACGAACCTGGGAAATGATCCTGGAGTAGGGTTCTGATTGTATCCTCACGGTCCGATGTGTAGGCGCTATCCTTAACTAATGCTCTATGGATTCGTGCAGCTACTGGCATTTCGCAGCATTTCCTCCATGTGGCACGTTTGGATCGTCTTAATTCAGAGTTGTAGTTTAGCAGAGTTGAAGAATTTTCTGACTTTCTTATACTAATTTAAGCCAACTGGTCATTCCACCAGGGAACCTTTCGCCTACATAATCTGGTTTTAGCGACACAGCTGTCATGATAGGAAGAGAGCAGCACAATATTTAGTTGACATGTTGGAAATAAATGCACTCCCGATAATGAGGTCGACTTCAATAACTCGATTGTTTGGACAGCTGCATCATATGTGGCCCGCTTGTTGAAACCACATATGCTCTTCCAATTTATCCCAAAAATTGCCCGCGATCTCAATTGACTGCGACTGCGTTGCCAGCATCCTTGAAGAATTAAAATTATGCACCAATGACCAATCCAGAATAATGTCATTTCATGAATGGCTGTGGCTGACTTTCCCAAATACCACAATTTTGCTTTGTTTCGTTGAGTCAGAAACGGGCGTCATCGCCACTGTTTATGGCTCAATCAAACCGCAAGCTGTTTTGGACGATTTAATGTCCGAAACCCACACGCACAAATGCTGACCACCCCCAATTCCTAGGGCTCCGCTTTATCTGCAACACTCTTTATTTTCGATAATGATCTTTTGTCTACTACCTCTAATCATTTTTTTTTTCGTCGCTGACATCACACTTGTATTGAGCACAGAAAAACTGGCAATTATATGGGTTTTAACGACAAGCTTCCCTGGAATTTTGTCGCTCAAAAGGCTTATATTTCCTAGGTTACGTTAGGTTAGCTTGGGTTGGCTGTCGGCAGGAAACCATCCCACTTAGACCAAAGATGGTCCATTGTAATGTCACATGGATCAAGAAGATTTCTCGCCCTACTCGTTGAACCAGTTGGAGCTTCGAATGAAGTGTAGAAGACTTTTGATGTTAGTGCTTGGCAAATCGTTATGGTCTTTGTAAAAGAATGCTTCCAAGTGGAGCTTACGTTTTAAAGAAAGAGCTGTGCATGTGCAGAGAAGGTGAAGAATGGCCTCTTCCTTCTCCTAGTCCACGCAGCTTTGGCAGAAGTCATTGGAAAATACACCGAGCCTTGCTGCATGCTTACCCATAAGACAGTTTCCCGTAATGACAGCCATTGTAGCACTTATGTGCAATCTGTAACTAACATTATACCAGAAATATTTCACTCCACAAATCGAAACACAAGCTTATACACATCACCTGTTTTCGCCTTCTTAACCGTTACATTCAACCACCAACTCAGTATTCCAAGGCACTTAGCACCACTACGCCTCTTTAACTCAGTAAATAATAAAAAAATTATTCTGTTATGCACATAAGCACATGCACATATTCCCATAAACATTTGTACATTTGTGTACCATATAAAAACAATTATACTTTAAATATAAACAGAAAATTCCCTCCTGTAGCTTTGTTATACTATTGAATATAATTTTGAACACAAGTCCTTAACTGATTGATTACTTTCTTTTGGTCATCAGCACCTATTACAGCAGTTCCTGATACAATCATATTAGCTCCAGCCTGTAGGAACAGATAAAAACCTCGTTTATTCAAAATTTGTAATGAGAATATCTACTTCAACGCACCTTCGCACAGCATTCGATTGTATTTGGACCTACGCCGCCATCAACTTCAATATTCAAAAGTGGGTAATTTTTTCGAAGCCATTCAACTTTTGGCATCATATTGGACATAAATGACTGTCCTCCGAATCCAGGTTCGACTGTCATCACAAGGACGACATGGGCTAAGTCAACATACTTTTCAACAGCTTCAATCTTGAAGGTGACAAACAATGATTAAGATTCAATAGAGTCAGAGCACTTTTGTTTAATTCAGTTTTTATACCTCCGTTCCCGGTTTCAGTGCAAGACCAACTTTCATACCACTTTCTTGCACTTTACGACACACATCAGCAACTTTATCTACAACTGGCTCGATGTGGAATGTATACAAATTAACTCCTGAATCTGCCATTGGTTCGATCCATTGCTCTGGATTTGAGACCATCATGTGCGTCTCAAAGTCGACTATCGTCTACCGAACATACAAAATCTCATTAAATCATGTTAACGAAATGTGGAAGAATACGTACCATGAGTTTGTTTCGCAGGCATTTTACAACTGGATGGCCAAAAGTAAGATTCGGTACAAAGTGGCCATCCATGACGTCCAAATGCAAGTAGTCAGCCCCATTGTCGAGTAGTTTTCGAGATTCATTGGCCAAATCGGACAAATCAGCATTTAGAATTGAAGGTCCAATTTTAGCTTGAAGTGTCATTTCTTTTATTTATAATTACTCTGATATGACAAAAGAAAATAGTCGGAAATTAATTGGAACCTAGGTTCCAAAATCGAAAGACTGCTGCCTACGCTTGCCGCCGGTGCCAGTTATAAATCGAATCAGAATCAGTACTTGGCTGTTGACAGGAGAACATATATATATATATATATATCTGTTGCACATCTTATGCTTATCAGTTACATCACATAAAGCGACGAACAGAGTAACAACACGTGCTATCCCTGTCAGTTTTGAAGACATGCTACTAGACTGACTTTTAAACATAGCAGAAAATAAAATGTAATAGATTTTTTACCAATTGTGAATTATCGTGTAGATATGTGACAATTGGAAAACCAAAGCCAATAGCAAATGACAAATGACAACAGAAATCGTGTTTCAAGGTGACGTGTAGTACTGTAGTTGTTTGTTTTTTAATCTAACCATTGTTGCTTAAAATTTTGCAAATAACAATCAAACAAATAGTATAAATAAAATAATGAAATCTAAAATTGTTTTGTTGTTCCTTATTATTGCTCCAGCAATATTAGCAAAAAAATTTGAAGAGAAGAAGAAACCTGATTGGGCAAAGAAAGACATTCGTGACTTCAATGATGCCGATATGGAGCGTCTCCTAGATCAGTGGGAGGTTAGTTGATTGGTATGATTATTAATTTTACGACTATTAGTAGATCGCTTTATAATTTAGGAAGATGAAGAACCTCTAGAACCAGATGAATTACCGGAACATCTTCGGCCACAACCACAAATTGATTTCTCACAATACGATATGAAAAATCCAGAGGATATGCTTAAAGTATCCAAAAAAGGAAAAACTCTGATGACATTTGTAAGTGTAACGGGCAATCCGAAACGTGAAGAAGCCGAAACAATAACTAAACTATGGCAAACAAGTCTTTGGAATAATCACATTCAAGCAGAAAGGTACATGGTCGATGATGCGCGAGCGATATTCCTTTTCAAAGATGGTGCACAAGCATGGGAGGCAAAGGACTACCTTGTCCAACAGGAGAGATGCAAAGGTGTTACTATTGAAAACAAGGAATACCCAGGTGTATATGCAGATGGTGATAAGGAAGCTAAGGTGGAATTATAGATGAAAAATATGTGAATAAAACATAATTTATGATTGTTTTGACACTTTTTTAAAATTATTTTAAAATTTTATTTCTCAGTGGAATAGATGTAGAATATTAGTTCTTCAGTTCAATCACACCCCATAACAGTCTTTTATACTTTTTGTATGAACCCAAACGAGATTCTACATAGTGAAATATGCAGTCTTATTAGTTCCATTTTAAACCTTCTAGTGAAACAAGGATGTAATATTTTTTATTGCGGTTTGATCGGTTTTGGTCGGGTTTTACCATTGTAAAGGGTTTTTCCCCCGGTGGCCATAAGCATAAGATAGTGGTGTGGTTTATTTTGGCGGGTGGAAGTGGGAGGGTTTGTATTCAGTTTAGGTAGGGCGGTGGTGGGCAGCTGGGAAGCGCTTTTCATTTTAGCTAAACTTGAGAACAACCGATTTTGATCTGGTGTTCACCATTGTACAGGATTATAAGCTGCAGTTTTGGGCAGTGGGTATAGGGACAGTGTAAAGATCACTGTGCGGGCAGTTGGTTGGTTGGATTGAGTGGGGTGGGGCGATGCCGGGTATTTTAGCAAGCAAGTCTAAAATGAAATTATATTTTATTTCAAATTGCTCTCTTTCAATGTTTCCTGTAGCTGTACAGGTACTAATGCTGTGACCTTTATATGGTTTTGGTCGGTTTTGTAAAATCTTTGAACTGACGTGGAAGTAAGTAAAGTGTCAATGAAGTGAGAATTCGGTAGTATATATGAAAGCTGAAAAAATATGTGAAATTGTTTATGAAAAATTTGAATAAATCGGTTGGTATACTTTTTGAATTGAAAATCTAAATTTGTTGTAACTAATTTTTTAAGCATTTTTTAGGGAACAAAAAATTTGTGTTTATAACAATAACACTATCACACATCACAGTCGTTACTAAAGTTCAATATGGCATTTGGGCAAGTTAAAGAATGACAAAATTAGCTAAGCTTTTCATTTAGTTTTGACATAAGAATGAGCCCACTGCTGCCCATTATAATTGAGCCTTATCGATAGACTTTCGCGAGAATGGACTACTGTCAAATGTCAACGAAATGCTTGCTCATATTTGACAAATTACAACTAATGGTTATGAAATTTTGCCTGCAATAACATTTGTAAAATTTACACATGTAAAGAGCGATCTGAATAGCTCGCGCGAATGTGTCGTTAATAAAGTTCTGTGTATTCGAAAATTCGCCTATGCTTCCTCATGTTGGCAAATATCCATTATTCATGCCTTAAAGGCTCCATCAAATAGTACAATACAGGGACCATGTAAAGAATCATTGGTCCGTGCCACACCGCCACTTCCCAGCGCTCTGTATGATGAAGCCTTGTGGGTCGGTCCCGCAACTATCTATGGTCCTATTCAGTTATTGCAGTTAGTGCAGTTAAACCAAAAGCTGTTGCTTTGAGAATTAAAGTAAAGCCAAGCCGGCTTTGCCAAAGTAATATAGCAATCTATATATATAAAATATTTATTTGTTTGTATATTTGTATATTTGTGCCTAACTAGCTCTGGAACGCCTTGACTAATTTCAACCAAACTTGGTATACATATTAGTTACTATGTGGAATCAAATATAGGTGGTGGGGGGTTTTTTGGCTGTGGGAGGCGTGGCAGGCTATTTTAGTGTCGCACCCACCCTTTTCGGTATCGCCGAGACGAATAGTGCAGGTAGTACACTCCTATGGATGAGTTATATTTCCGCGGGGGGTGGGTTACGACATTAGAGTTGATTCTATGGTTTTCCGGGTCGCTGAGTTGAATGGTGATGGTAAGGCAGCTCTACAGGTATGGGGTCGATTGCTGAGGGGGGGGGGGGTGACCGATATTGTCTATTTTATGGTTTTCGTGGTCGCTGAGTTGAATGGTGATGGTAAGATAGCTCTAGATGGATGGGGTCGATAACTGTTACAGTTTATGAGTTATGATTTATGAATTATTAGCATTACAATTATTTGATTTATGGAGGCTACAAAGACCAAAAAGTAATAAAACTTCCACGTAATTTTTAATTAACAACGTGTTGTTTTTCACGTAGTTTATTACTTTTTTAACTATTAAACAAATCTGGTTATCAGCAACAACCAGTTTTCTGTCAAAAATCGTAAAGTTTCACAGCATTTATAATGCGTTTCTGAAGAGGCTGCGTAACACCCAATAGAAATATTAATGACAATTGTACTTTCCATTATCCGTGGTAGTCATCTCATTAATCACAACATTATTCATCACTGAATACTCAGAGAATTTATCAGATTTTCTCGGTTTTTTCTTATTTGAATACACATAGCAGTTTGCCTCTTCAAAAGTTTCTATTCACAATAGTGACTACAGATAAAACAGCTGTTGAAGTAGATGACTACCAGCCATACTTCACAAACAGCTGGCTTGGTTTTTGCTGTCATTAAAAGCAAAAGTTTTTAATTTCCTTTTTCATTTCTGTGGTTCTTTTTCGATAGTGATGACGGTAAGACGTAGTTTCTTGAATTTAGTACGATGCGAGTCGAGTTGTTTGTTAATGCACTTTGTTGAGTACCAGCTGTAACAATTCGCGTGTCTAATCGGAATTCTATAGCAGAAGAGTGAAGATATTTTTGCAAATTAAAAAAAAAATTGACTTGCCCTACAGCCTGAAAAGTGGAAACTTGAAAAGCCAAAACGTTTTTGTAATCACTGAATAAAAAAAAAACAAACACATTGCTGAATTTGACTCTGAAATCAGCTCATTATTTACCGCACTCGTTCACAAGCGAATTGCTATTAGCTTGAGACTTACGGACGTAGATGATGTCATCGTAAAAACTTTACCCGAAAACACCCCAATAATAAATAAAGAAAAAAATATTTTTTCGATTTTGTAGGAAAACAAACAACAATTCATTTGAGAAAAGAATTTAAAACGGTATAACCTAGAGCTAGACCCAGTTAGCCAGAGAGAAGTGACGCGAGTGAAAAAATGGTTTTCGAATCTGTGGTGACCGATGTGCTGAACAAAATCCTTGGTGATTATGTGGAAAATTTGGATAAAACACAACTCAAAATTGGAATATGGGGAGGTAAGAACTTTTATTTATCGTATTTGTATTAAGACATGCTGCGGAAATGCACAGGAATGCCCCGTACAAATACTTTACATTTGCCGTTTAATTGTTTTTTATTGAGACACGCTGCAGAAATGGACAGAAATAACCCTGCTCCGAAGTACCTATTTCCATTTAACACAACAACGTTAAAAGTTTATTAAATTTTTCCTGGCATAAATTCTGTGTTATTTCTTAGTACACAAATTGTATAAAATGAATTTAAGTTTGCATATAACGTGCATTGGTTATTCGATTTTGTTCTCTTGTATTTATTGCAATTACATTCCTGCAGTTAATTGCTTGGCACTTGGCACCGTCAACATTGACTTTTGTTTTGGTTTTTCTAATTGGATGTATTGACGCTATTGGGTTGAAGCAAAAATTAGACGCTCATCACATACAGCATTATGCACTTTTTATGCGTATTTTGGTCACGCTGCTTAACACCAGATGTGCTTGTTTTAGTTGACATAGTAATGCTAATTAAAGCGATTTGTTTATCTCATTTAATACGAGTATAGGTGCTTTGGAGAAGGTATTTATAGTTTGCGTACGAATTAACTCTAGGTAGCCATGCGGCGCAGGGACATAAGTCCCAAAAGAAAAAATTGGGACTATTGTCCCACTTCAATTGGACATAGGTCCCAACTAATGTCCCACCCCATCAGGAGATAAGTCCAAAAAAATATGTTGGGACTTATGTCCCTGCGCCATTTAAAAGGAGTTGTATGTATTATGTGTATGTAATGAAAGTCCACAAATTTTGTTTTAATTCTCTGAAAATTTGGGACTGATGTTCCATCTTCGACACAAAAATTTTGGACTTAGTTCCCGCTCGGTTGGGACATAAGTCCCTAATTCGATTTGGTACTTATGTCCCATTTAAGTGGGTCATAGGTCCCAAAAGTAAATATTGGGTAACTTTTCTAACATTGTTTTTGGTGTTACATGAACCATGATGTAGACATTCTACAACAGTCCATACGGCTAGTAAACATTCGGTATTGTAGGACTCTTTCTTTAAATATTTAAATATGATACTCCCACTCGTCGCCTCACTCATCTCCATGGAAAAGATTTTCATTTCGATAGATAAGTACAAAGACATTCATTATTTCCGAATAGCGTGTCCACACAACAGAAGTAACATTTTATTGAATTCAAACTGAATGACGTCAGGTTATAACAACATAATCAATATCCACAGTTCGGCTGAATCAAATGGTACTTTGCTAAACATATTATTGTTTGTTTCAGTCGGGTTAAGAGTAATAATTGTAATTTCTTTTCCAAAAAGTGGAGCAGATGACATTCAACGTCTTCTTCAAGTTCCCGTTCGCATTATTGGTTGCTAAAGCTAGCTTGCCTTAAAAAGAAATGACTAGCCGACCAATAAGTCGTTTTCTAATCTAAGGGAATTGACTGGCGGCCAGGTTATGATGGAATCTTCCATATGTCACATACTTTATTATATGAAATGAACGACCGACCGCCTTTCAAATCGTATAACGTACAATATTTTTACTACAAACTATGTGGAACATTATGCACATAACTCGTTCAATATAAAACAAAAAGTTGCGTCATTGAAAATCTATTTCGTTCCATATGGATGAGATTTTCACAGACGGTTGTTGACGCGTTCCGCAATGGAGCAGATGTACCAAACAAAGAAACATCAGAACCGGCATTTATGTATATTTTATTATGTTTTGAAAACAAAGAAGTTTGTCTAAATTTCTCGTTCAAGGTGAATTTTCGTTTGCTATTCTACACAGTTTTATGGTTGGGATAGGTTTTATGTTTTAATAATGAAATAACTATATATTATATTGTTTACAGTATGTAAAACGTGTACGCAATAAAGGTTCCTTTTTGTTCTCGCATATGGGAGTGTTTATAATTATGTCTTTCAAGCACGCCGCCGTTAGTGTTCGTTTCCAAAAGTAATTTTCATGATGAACTTAAGGTATTCTGCAGTTTTATTTTAAGCAATGAACTTCAAGGTTTTCTTGTTGAATTTTTATCTAGTTGGATGTAATATTTATGTTCACGCGATATGAACAAAACCATCCATCCCCCTCGAATGAATTCCTTGACCAGTGTTTAGATGTATGCTTTTCTTTCCCTGTGTGTGTCAAATTAGAAGTATGTCTAGAAAAGTATTCAACAAGTGAACTTTTATTTATAATTTATTGCAATTGCGTGTACATGTTCGCTACTGGCCTACTACTACTACGCTACTCGGAAAGCAGTTACATGCTCATAGACCCGATAACACTGATGGGCAATACCACTATACATTACCTACTCCTTTCAGTTTTCGGGGACAAAATGTATTGCCTTTTTTTTTTGTTTTAGGAAGGCACATAATTATGTATATCAAAATAGTGATTAGAAGATTTTTCCGGGCGCTCCGGCACCCCGCCACCCGCCTACATGAATCCCCGCCTTGACAGCATTACCACCGGAAGGGTGTACTATTGCCTAAACCTAAACAAAGCACCACCGAGATTTTGTTTGTTTGATTTGTGAACGTTTCAGCTCAATCAGCTGCCGAGTTTTTTAGTTTTAGTGTCGTATTACAAACCAACAGACATTCATTTTTATATGCATAGATTATAGTTCATACAAAGCAGCGCAGCACAAAGCACAGTCATTATGATGCCGCTATATGGCGTGATGTTTGTACAGCACAGAAGGCAGCACAGCGAACAGTGCAGCACACAGCACACAGTCACTATAATGACCGAACGTTTTTTCGTCGACTTTAGTTATTTAGTTATAAAATTGGTCGCCACTAAAGGCCCTTTTATTAAATTGGGGTAATATATAGCGCCAATGTTCACCCTGAAAGTCCATTCTAAATATTTGTGACAGAATTTTTGAAATCGGTCCAGTAGTTTGGAAGATTATCTCCTACACACAAACCATCATTACCTCTTTATAATATTAGTATAATAAAGAAATTACTTACCTACGTAGAGCATAGCAAGGTTTCAGACGCTTTTGTGTATATATTTGCTTATTATGTCCAGCAACCGAGTGTCAGGACTGTTCAAAGTGTTCCTGTTGTTATTGTTGGTTTTTATTCTGTTCCTTATCACAGACAAAGTACTTATAAGCCGAAATAAGATAAGGAGGAAAAATCTTGACTCTTTACTGCACCAACAACAACAGTCAAGAGCAATTGTTTATATTTTTAATAAACAAAAGGGTATACAGTAAACGATAAAATAAATAACTGTAGAAAAAACATTGTAATTTCTTTTGTTTTAGTTGCTGTGGAAGAGATATAGCTTGCTGCCCGGCATTCTGTCATATTATGACGATAACAATTGTGTGAGTAATGCGAACTCGAACATTTAATTGAATTAACTATCAAGCATATGTGTCGGTACGAGTCTATGTAGGAATTCACCAAAAATATTCAATTGCCAATTAACCCCTAAGCAAAGCTGGTGGAGCTCTTCCATTTGCAACAAATGAGATCACTTAAAGTCTTGTCTTATAGGAAGACATTCCAATTGGCTTTTTAGAAGAAATACATAGGAGATATATTAGAAGGAATACATTCGCAGATAATTATTAGTAAAACTACTCGTATATTATCATTATGTACTATTGACACCGAGTTATTTTTTAAATTCTCTGTATTAACTTCATGCTTTTCAGGTGAACTCATTACATGCATTGCTCATTGTTGAGAGCGAAGCATCGAAAATCCGTCATATCCCTAGATATTTTTAATGCTTTTGATAGAGTTTGACATGATTGTCTTATTAACAAGATTCGTGCGCTCTACTTACACACCTCTTTCATTGCATGGTTTGAGGATTATTTATGGAACCGTAAATTAAAAGTTGTATTGAACGGTATATCTTCAGATTCACATGGGATAAATGCTGGCGTGCCACAAGGGTCAGCCTTGTCGCCTACGCTCTTCTTGATATATATCAATATTCCCCAGTATTCAGACAGTACATTGGCACCCATAGCTAACACGAGAACACTAATGAAAATGGACAACGAGTCATAGAGATGGCAGCAAGTACTAATATGGTCATTGCGAGTACAAGGTTTGCGCGTAAAAATATCCACAAAGCCACCTGCCACCAAAGCCACCAAAGACCACGTGTTGATAGACCGCCGTCACAACACGAACCTGATGACGGTACGAACGTATCAAGGTGCCAACGTCGACTCGGACCACTATCTTGTTGGTATGGTGCTCCGAGCGCGGATTGCATCATCACGAAAGACTGCATCCGCGAATCAGATACGAGTCATCACGGCTGCCCTTCGCAACGAAGAAACCAGAAACAACTACGGTCAAGCGATAGGACTCGCCCTAAATGTAGGGAGAGTAAGTTCTGGGACTGATGCCGGGCGTAGAAGAGAAATGGTAACGCCTTAAAAATACTGTAGTTGTAGAGATCGGAACGACTGGTTCGATGACGAATGCAAGCTAGCGACTGAACGTAAAAAAGTTGCGTACCGATCAATGCAACAATCTCATAGAACGCGGGCACGCGAAGATGAATGTAAAGAACTCAGCAGAAGATACCGGCGAAAGAAACCAGGCTGGGAAAGGAATCTCACCCATGAACTAGAACAGTACATAGCGAGGACCGCAACAGGCGCGGAAGTTCTACCAAAGAGTCCGCCGTATGACGCAATATACACCGTGTTGCAAATACTGCAAAGACAAAGAGGGTAATCTGATCGCCGATCTCAAAGGCATATAAGAACGTAGGGAAGAGCACTTTCATGAGTTGCTAAATGGCCGGCTTACTGAGGAATTGGAGTCTCCACCAATGACCGAAGACCACACTATGCTGCCGCCACCAAGCATAGGTGAAGTTCGGCTCAAAAATAATAAGGCCCCGATATCAGATGGTATCCCAGCGGAGCTGATTAAAACTTGAACTAATAGTGCAAATATGTGAGGAAGAAGCGATACCAGAAGACTGGCGGAGAGACATCCTGTGCCGCATACATACGAAAGGATATATCAAAAAATGCAGCAATTATCGTGGTATAACGTTGTTGAGTTCCGCGTATAAGATTTTCCCCATACGCTAAAGTCATCATTGGTCCATACCAGTGTGGCTTCATTCCAGTCAAATCAACAACTGATCAGATTTACACCCTAAGGCAAGTGATGGAAAAATGTCCAGAGTTTCAAAACTCACTACACCATCTTTTTATAGACTTTAAAGCAGCCTATGATAGCATAGCCAGAGTAGAACTTTAAAAAGCCATGAGAGAATTCGGCATCCCAAATAAACTGACACGACTATGTAGGTCGACCATGACCAATGTTGAATATCCGGATCACTATCAAGCCCATTCAACATCTATAATGGGCTCCGGCAAGGGGATGGAGTGGAGTGCTTGCGTCCTCTTCAACAATGGTCATACCATTACTTACATATTTATCCGAGACTTGGGTGCTTAGCAGAAAGCATTCTGACCTCTAAGCCGCGTTCGAGAGAAAAGTCTTACGGAGAATTGTTGGCCCCGTATGTGAGGAAGGACGATTCCAGAGACTATAATGATGATATCTACGAGCGTTACCGCGATGTCGACATGAGCCATGGCATCCACTGAATGTCGATATAAGGAAGCGAAAATGTCGATAGATTGGTCACACATTGAGGAAGCCAAATGAAAATATTTTGTAGCAGTCCTTTGGAACCCTCAGGGTGCTCAGCGGGTTGAAAGACCAAGAACAACGTGAAGATCAACAGTCTTAGTAGAAGCAAACTCTTAGAGGATAACGTGGCCACAGTTTAAATATCTAGCTGCAGACCGTGAAGGATGGAAAAGATTTGTTAGCTCCATATGCCACAACCGGGGTTACAGGACATGATGAAAGATGATGATGAAGTCATTCAGGGAGTTCTTTCTTGCCAATGGAGTTAAAGAAAATACATTTAAAACATGCGTGATAAATTTTTTGTTCGTTTGGCGCCTAAAACGGTCAACTAAGGGGAAAAATTAAAGGAAAGCCGCATTACATTCGTTAACATTGAAAACTACTGCTCAATAGGTAGTCAGCAATGGTCCTCTTCATTAAAGTATGTACTAATAAAACTGAACTCGAAGTCAGATTCTTACCTGTTGTTCTTAATATCTGGTCTATTAAAGGAAACTAATACTCCAATACAAACGCTCAAAAGTAAAGTTAACGTACTAGTGGATTAATGACAAAAGATTACTCCAAGTAAATAACATTTCTTTTAAAATACAACTTCTTAATGACCCAGTACGTTATCCGCTACCTCATTACAATAACCAATCAACTGAATCATCTTCGAAGAATGGAATAACGTTAGAAATAAACCACACCCAACATTCGAACAAGCAATATTCATAACACCAAGGTTGCTATTTGAAGATTAAAAGTAATTACAATAACAAGGTTAACATTCGAGACTTTATATGCATGCTCCGTCGGTGCAAAGCTTAAAATTGCAACGAAATCCAACGAAAGTTTAATTTCACTGATTGTGATCGTAGCCATAACATTGGATATTGCATGGAAGAGCCGGCAAAGGCACAGATTGCGTGGTATATACTTCCACGACCCACCTCGCAGTCTGTGACTCGGCCGGCTCGTTTATCAAATATTTTATGGGCACGATCAGCACACAATTTTATTTTTTTAATTAAATGAACATATTCCATTCAAATTTGCAAGTGTGCGTGAGAAACTGTAAGATTCCATTTAACTTTTTAATGGTTTGCTTAATTGTTTTGCTAAATATCTTTATTTGCATGCAAGCAGTGTGATAACGAATGTTTCCATTCAGCGATCGCAATTTGAAACAATAATCAAATATCTGTTAATATCGAATAAATACATGAAACGGTTTTTTTTCATTTCTTTTCTTCTTTTTAGGTGATGTGGTTCTGAACAACTTGAAATTGCGCGAAAACGCATTGGACGATTTGGATCTTCCAGTACAGTTGGTCTATGGTTACTTGGGTATAGTACATAACTGTTTTCTTAATTTCTCTTGCTAATTAATTAATTAACTAATGGCAGGCAAGTTAGTTTTGAAAATTCCTTGGAAAAATCTCTATGGCCAACCTGTGGTGGCACAAATCGAAGACTTTTACATTCTCATCGCACCGAAACAGTCCATTCAGTATGATGCTGAAAAAGAAGCTAAATACGATTTGCAAAACAAGCAATCGGCGCTTCAGAAGATCGAAGATGCACGAAAGAAAGAATTGGACAAAGGTACATACCTTGCTTCATGAGATTTCTTCGGTTTTTACCTTATTTCCTATTGAACGCTTTCCATTTAGATAAACCAAAACCCGACCAGTCATTCACTGAAAAGTTAACAGCACAAATTGTTAACAATCTCCAAGTGAAAATAGCCAATGTTCATATACGCTATGAGGATACGACAACAACGGGCAAACCCTTTGCATTCGGTGCTACATTACATGATTTGGAAATTTACACAACCGACGTCAATTGGATCAAATGTTATATGACGGAGCAAGTAAGCCGTGTCTATAAGATTGCGAATCTTGACTCATTGTCGATATACATGAATTGCAATGCAGAATTGTTTACAAAGTGTTCCAGTGAAGAGCTGAGCAACACTTTCAGGAGTAATATCGCCCGAAAGGAATTCATACCACCAAGTTATAATTACAGTAAGATATGGCTACAATTCAAATTGAGTGGTTCAGCAATTAATTATTCCCTTTTCTTTCCTTGCAGTAATTGGACCAATTTCATCGATGGCTAAACTTCAACTAAATATGAATCCAGAATATGACGATCCAGCATTTGTTATACCAAAGATTGATTTATATTTGGAAATGGAGAAGCTTAATATTGGCATTACTAGTACACAGTTTCAGGTTTGTGTTAAAAATAAAACATCGCATGAACTTCTATTATTATTATTTTTTTCCATTAACAACAGGACATTCTGAAGCTTGGTGACTCAATGAACCGAATGCAATTGGGATTGCCCTATCGGAAGTATCGTCCATTCAATAAACGTAAGCGCTAATACTGTAAAAGTTAAACTGTAACTTGAAAGGTTAAGTGTTATTTTTTAACAGCCTACAAGGGTCATTACAAGGAATGGTGGAAATTCGCCATAACTGCTGTTCTTGAAGAGGATATCAGACAACAGACGGCAAAGTGGTGTTGGAAATACATTAAGGGACACCGACAACTATGTAATACGTATGCGACGGTGTGTTTTGTTTTCAAATTATTTTTTAATTTTAAATCTCTATAAAATTACATAAACTTTCCTTTTTTAACCAATTACCTACCGTCAGTCTTTCAAAGAGCTAGAACTTTGCAAGAAACCCTCTGCAAATCTCATCGAAACTTGTAACCTTTGTGAACAAAAATTAGATTTGTTCAATTTGATATTAATTCGTAATCGAGTGCAACTTGAGGTGGATAAAATCAAGCAGGAAGAAGTAAAGAAGGCTAGCGAGAAGTCGTCTTGGTTTGGTGGATGGTGGGGCGGCAGCAAAAAGAATCAAGATGCGGATTCAAATGATTTCGGTTTGTTTGGCATCATCATCTTAATAATCGTAATTGAAATAACTCAAAATTTTCGTTTCGTTTTCTCAGTGAAAAAGTTCGAAGCTGCAATGACCTCCGAAGAAAAGGAAAAACTCTACGAAGCGATTGGCTATCAAGAGAATGCCGTTCAGCTGGATGTACCTGAGCACTTTGAAGCTATAAAAATGAACTTTAAACTTATCGCCTTGGAGATTGGTGTGTACGATGATTCAATGAATCAATCGTCAGTTGAAAGCTTTGGTAAACCACTTGACTATGCGACATTGAAAACGATAATGTTGCTGAACTTCTCATTGGCCACATGCAATGTGGTTCAGCGACCTGCAGCAAATGCTATTAGGTAATTTGTACGACTGTTTCCAAATATTGCATAAAATTTATCTCTTCCGTTTTAAGCATTACTGCCGGCATGAAAGAAATGAAACTTACCGGCTTGAAAAAGGAAGATTTCCAGCCGGTAATCATCGAATCCAATATCACCGATGAGTTCAACCTTTTGGATATATTCTTCGAGACGAATCCTCTTGACAAGGTTGCAGTTTTTTTTTTGTCTACAAATATCACTTGATTGATTGATTGTTCAATTTTTCTTTAGAAATGCGACCAACGGGTTAAAGTTCATGCTCGACCACTACAAGTGATCTATGATTCGGATACATTTTTGCAGTTAATGCAAGTTTTTGCTCCACCGAAATCAGTTAATTTATCCGAGTAAGTTCCCGGCATACTTATTGTTAACATTTTTAATTCATCCAATCAATGCACAGACTGGAAGGTGCTGCCTCAGCAAAGATGTCCACCTTTAAAGAACGCTCAGCAACGGGAATTCAATACATGATTGATACTCATGCAATTCTAGAGGTTGATATTAAGTTGATGCCAAATATTTTGATTGTTCCAAGAACGGGAACGTATGTACGGTAGGGATGATTACTTATAGGAAACTTTCCTGTTCGCTTTAATTTCAAACAACTTTTTCTCTACTTGTAGTGGTCAACGTTCACTGATTATCGTTAGTTTAGGTCAGTTGCATGTGACCACAGAACCGCGTATTGCCAAGGTGAGTGACGTCGCGGAAATGCATGCATCTGGTCATGCACGTGAGCAAATTATGCTTAGTACGATGAAGAACGCCTATGATAAGTTTAAAATTTCCATCGAAGATGTGCAGGTAAGTGGTGTTCTTTTGAAAATGAGTTTCTTCTCATCGCTTGACTACTCAAGGTTCTGGTATCGAGACCTAATGAAAACTGGCATGATGTGCTGGCACGTGGTACAATGTCCGAAATGCACATTCTTCCGCACACATCACTGATAGTAACCGCTGATGTTTGTGTCGTCGATGATGATCCACGCTTGCCAAAGACTAAAGTTGAAAGTAAGTTCATAAATTCAAATGTAAAATGCAATCAATAACCTTACTGTTTTATATTACAGTTTTGCTACCCTCTATCCATGTAAATATGACGGAAGATAGAATCTTCGAAGCACTTAATGTTCTCACAAGCATTCCATTACCGGGAGGTGATACGCCAGAACCAATGCCACTTCTAAAGGTACAGTCTTCTGTTAATTTCAAAGACAAGTCATTGTAATTGTATTTTTCTTCGTTAACTTCTAGGCAGCTGGTAGCATAGGCTCGTCGAGATTGTCTGTGACCAATTTCCTGAACCAAGAAGTAATGAAAGTCAAGGCGAACAAAGCAAAAGCCGTCGATCAAGCGCTTACAGCGGAAATTGTTCAGTACACAAATTTGGAGCTTAGTTTTGCATTGAAAGGTTTGCAATTCAAAGTGCGTCCTAGATGTGTTGTCATTAAATTTTGTTCGATTTGTTTGTTCACAGAATTCGGTGTCACTCTGTACAAATCCCGCAATGGCGATGATGGCAGCAAATACGATGAAACGCCTTCGGATAAATTCGGTACTCCAATCGAAGATTTAACACCCGAAGAATATGAAGACACATCCAGTCAGGTTATAGCTGTTGCTCCGCCAGAAGCTGATAAAATCCTCTCATTCCGAGTGCTGCAATTGGAAGCGCATATGGCACAACGTACCTATGAACTGGTGGCTACAGTAAAGTTAGTATTCTTAATTGATAATTTATTTTTTCCCATTACGCGGAGACTGGAAAACCTAATTTTATGTAAAAAACCATTATGCCTGAAGCTGTAGAAAACTGTTCAACATTGCGAAGGTCACAAGAAAAGAGACCGACTAGGATGCCTACAAAGCATCGCTCAAAGTATATATAAAAGAATAGATGGAGGACAAGCGTTTATCGTTGAGAATCTTCTGTGTCTTTTGTCTCTTCTATGTAGAAGAATTTTAGGCTAAGAAAATTCCTTCCAACCAATCCGATAACGATAACTGGTTCAACGAGTAGAGTGCATTTTTTCGATTCATGTGGTATCACAATGGATCACTAGTATTCTAAGTTGGTTGGTTTTCTGCCGACAGGCACACCACCCAACCTAACCATGTGTGAAGCAACTGTCCTTACTACTATCAGAAGATGTGTAGAATGTTTTACAATTGAGTAAACTCAACTCAAAAGTTGTGAAAATGAAGTAATTTGTCTTGTAATATGTTAAAAAGAAGAATAGGGCGATAGCTGTTTTTGGTTATGTAAGATTTTGATAATAACTTCATGTCGTAGTAATGCATTTTACTCGTATTTCGTGCTTAACTATTGAATATCTTCTCCTTCGCAGACTCGGTGCTATTAATCTTACGCAATACGATAACTTCGACAGTAAAGAGCAGGTCTTTACTATAATCGATACACCAAAGTTTTCTGAGGATTTGGAATATCTTTTAACTGTTTCCTATACAATGGTAATTACGTTAGAGAAAAACTCTTTTTAAATCGATAATTAATTGGTGATAACATTTTTTTTTGTTTTTAAAAAAAAAGGCCAACAAGACATCACCTGAATTTACAACAAAGTACAATTCTACAGAACAACTAATTGTCGTTAACTTTTCTACGTTAGATGTCATTTTGCACCAGGAATGCCTGCTGAAATTATTGGAGGTAAGAATTGTGTATTTGAATTGAATTGACTCCTTTATCACAGAATGGGGCAAAAGCATGAAAATTTAGGCCTCATTCAGTGACGATACCATTACAATAGCGGCAACCAGAGGCTGCCCACAAGGCAGTGTCCTATAGCCTCTTCTGTGGCTATTAGTGATGGACCAGCTACTTGAGAGGCTAAAAAAATGGCTTAATAAACATTAGCTATGCAGATGACCTAGTTCTAAATTCGAGAGCACAATAACAGAACGTATGCAATTTGCTCTCAAAATAGTGAAAGAATGGTGCAAAGAGGTTGGCCTAAGAGTCAATTGCACACTTTTCACGAAAAGTTAAAAAACGCTTCCTGTAGTACAATTCCAAGAGCAAATTCCTTCAATAAATTCCAGAAGCCAAATAGCTAGGAGTCGTAATTGATAAAAAACTGACATGGAACCCGCACATATCATATAATACTAACAAAGCTTACTTTACCTACCAACGTATGTTTAAGAAAACGTGGGGAATAAACCCGCAAATAACCTTATGGCTATACCAAAGTATTATTAGACCCAGGATAACATATGCGACGCTGGTTTGGTGGCCAAAAACAAAGCAAACAACGACGAGTTCAAAACTGAATAAAATACAGAGACTAATTTTTCTAGTGCCGTAGAGACCTGTCCAATGGCAGCTCTGGAAAAACTTATGGGACTCCTACCACTGCACATACATATCAAAAGCGAGACTGGATTAAGAGCCGTCAAATGAGACTTTCAATCAAATAAAAGCAAACTGAACAGGACACACCAGCCAACATAAAATTAGAAAATTAAACTGCCCATCCATCAGACTTAATGAACAACTTATTTTCAAAGAAATCTACCGATAAGAATACCCGAACGATATCAAGTGGAAAATATTATAAGTACCCTTCCACCCAATGCATCAATCTGATATACAGATGGATTAAAAACAAACGCAGGAACCGGAGCAGTGGTATTTGGACCCAGAACCAAACTGCGAATACTCCTAGGTAGATCTCCAACTATAGCAATAGAATCCTGCGCACTAGAATGTATAAAAAGAAGGTGCAGAAGAACCGAGAACTATGTGATCTCAGAGTCAGGAAGCACTGCTAGCACTAAAAGGTCCTGTCGTTTATTCTAAAACAACGTGGAGCTGCTTCTGCCGCTTAGAAGAACTGGCCAAAACCAACAAAACCACTCTAATGTGTTTTCCTGGACACTCAGGCATATCAGGAAACGAGGCAGCAGATCTCTGTGCAATAGAAGGAGTAGAAGGAGACCAGCATTGCCTAGTCCAAAAAGCCACATCAAAAACAAGGTCAAAGAATGCAAAAACACTTCCATCGAAGCGGAATTGGTATCATCGACTGGGATAAGGTAGGTCAAAAAGCTTCTCAAATACAACATTAGTCACATGGACCGGGCCCTCAAACTAGACCGCTATACAATAAGAACACTACTCTGGTACTTGACGGGACACGGCCCATTCTATAGCCATCTCAATCGGATCGGTGCCGAGTTTGCAACGAGGCAAAGGAAATATCAGAGCCCATTCTTTTCATATGTGTATCCCTCACCCGGAGAAGAATAAAACATTTCAAGGCTTATACAGTTCTCTGTCCGAATGCCGAAAAAATCGAATTGGCAGATATGGGAGTTTACTAAGGAACTGAGCAATCACATAATTTGGTAAAGTCATCTGGTATGCACAGATGCTTTACAGCACAAGGCTTTACAGCCCCACCTACAATAATAATAATAATAATAATGTGTATTTCAATTCCATTCTATTTATCAATCAACTTTATTTTCTAGACGGCCAACGGCTTGCAACAGAAGTTGGAAGCGGTAAATAAATCACTTGAGCCAAAAGATCGCATTGCATCGACTCTGGATAACGAAGGAATCATCTCGAAACTGCAAACAATAATAGAAGAAGCAAATGACGAGGACGGAGAAGTAATTAAAGTAAAACAAGAGAAACGTAAGTTATTGTTTTTACAATAATTTATGAGTAAACTCATTACAAGTGTACCAAAACCTCTAGCACGTCGTCGTGGTAAAGTTGTCAATAGCATTAAAATCAATGTGATTGCCAATTTACAACAAGTTGGCGTTCAACTTACCTGCCGCAAACGGCCATTGGCTTCATTGAAGGTTAAGCACTTATTTGCTGGTGTCATTTTGAAAACCTCGTATACGGAATTGACCCTTCGGCTGAAGGATATTGTTGTGACGGATTTAAATGCAGCCAGTATTCACACGACTGTAAGAACAGATAAAGCCCATACCATGATACAGTCTTTTGATTATTATCAATCGATTTCTTTTAGATCCTATCAATTGTCGGAGACAATGCCATAAACTGCCAGGTGGTTATGTACAACCTGGACGAGACAGCCAACTATAATTCAGATGACATGAAGATTAACGTTAGAATTGGTTGTGTGAAGATTGTGTTCCTCAATTGGTTTGTTACTTCGGTTTTGGTAAGTTAATAACCTGAATATAAAGCATAAAATTTACTCATCATTTCGTTTTTCTACTAATAGAGCTTTTTAAATAACTTCCAAGCTGCGCAGCAGGCTGTAGCAAATGCTAGTGCTGCTGCTGCCGATGCAGCTAAACACAATGTTGTGGAAGCCTACGAAAAAGCCACACGCATGAAACTGGATATTAAAATAAAAGCGCCCATAATAGTTGTGCCAGTTGATTCGCAAAGTCTTGATGGAATTTCCCTTGATTTGGGTTTTTTCAATCTCACAAACACGACAATGGAAATCACCGTACCCAGCAATGAACATAGTCCAGCGGTATTGGATGAAATTAAATTGGAAATGAGCAATGTAAAGCTGGCCAAGGTGGCAATTGTTGGTGTGTCTGATGGTTCTTCGCACATTACTATTCTATCTGGGGAAGATGGTAAGTTAGTTTTTAGTGGAGAGCAGCATTGTATATGTTCTTTCGTTCTCTTTGCAGCTCCCGATCTCGCCTATGGCCTTAAATCTAATGTGAATATTTTGGATCCAATCAGCTTTAATTTGGTTGTTAAACGTAATTTGTCCAGTGGATGGTATAAGGAGCTTCCGGAAATTGATCTTTCCGGCCGTCTGAAATCGATAGAGGTTAGTTATTGCCCCTGCGAAGCATAAGAGGATAGTGAACAAGAAGAAAAAATAAAAAATGTTATCTGTACACTTAAAACTTAAACAAATTACCTTCCATTGATTCAAACCAACATTATAATTCCACAGCTTAACCTCTTTGTTGATGACTATGCGCTAATTATGTCGATTTTGAATAAAAATTTAAGCGAAGGGCAGGATGAATTTCCACAAAATATTGCCGCCGCATCTATACACCAAGCAGCTAGTACAGTGGTTGCAGAGGTACACTCAAAACCAGGTAATATTTGTCGTAAAAGTGACAAATTGTATTTTGGAATAACCACTTAAGCGGAGAGTAGACCAAATCCCCCAAAGATATAATAGTTTATTAATTAAAAAAAACATTTTGCAGATACCCAACAGTCCAGAACTTCAGAGAGTCCTCGGCGTAAGAATAGTTCTAGGAAACGTAACGTTGAAGCGTTGGACAAACAAACCATCTACGAACAGCTTAAATTTAATTTCCAATTTGATGGTGTTATCGCTAATCTTATGCTAAGTAAGTTAAATTGCGGCTGGGTTAGTTTACATAAAAAAAATACAAACCGCTTTGATTAAATTGCAGCAAACAACGAGGGCTTAGCACGGTTCGGTATGCATTTCCTATCCCTAAAGGGCAAGAAACTGATGGATGGAACTCTGAGTACATCGATCGTTTTGTGTGATATTCAAATTGACGATATTCGTTCGAATACCAAGAGTAAAATTACAAAGTAATGAGCTAATTTCTGTTCTAAGCTTGCATTTTGATAAATATCGCTTGATGATTGCAGGTATCTTTGCCGTAAGGAATGGAAGCCAAAGGAAATGAGCTCACCGAGTGCCAACAGTGCCAGTAGTGAAGTGAGCCGTCTCGAGAAGAACTATATGCTAGACGTGACAGCGATTATCAAGGAGAACGATACTTTCGGTTTGTGCTGCAACCTGCAAATAAAATTGTGTTCTCTTTTATTACCCATCGATCGTACATTTGTCTTCCACAGCTGAAGTTCGCGTTTGTGGCTTTGACTTAATTATTTCCATTGATTTTCTGATGAAACTTGCTGAGTTCCTGACTGTGCCAGAAGAAGCTAAAGCTACTAGTGCTGGAGGAGTTGTTGTTGAGCAAAAGGCCATTGAACAGAGAGTATCCGATAATAAGGCTGTAGCAAGACCGCAAAATAAAAGTATATACCGTTTTAAGTTCTCCTTAAACTATTTGTGTACAAAAAACCGATGCTTTTTCAGAAACAGTCACCTTAGCTGAAGGTAGTAACGCGCCAGCGGAGCCCGAGAGTAAAATGAATTTAATGCTTTACATCGAGGAACCGGATATCATACTCATTGAAAGTTTGGACGACATTAATTCGAGTGCAATTATCTTCAATGTGAGTTGTGGCTTTCGGTTTAATATTTCCGTTTTCACTTCCACTTTCTGTACCATCAGGCACAAGTGCAAGTCAATTATCGCCAGATTGCTGATAAACAAATCATAAATGGACAAATCGATGCATTGAAAATGTACATGTGTTCGTTTATGCCCGAACGACGTGATGCTACCAAACATTACATCATTCATCCATGTGTGATAAGTCTTCAAGGGTCGACACCTGAACAAGAGGGCCTGCATATAAGTTTAAAACTGAGTGACATCATTATTAATATTTCGCCGGCAACAATTGAATTGATCAACAAGGCGATTGTAACGGTTACAGCATCGAGTGCTGAGAAAACCGCCGAAAAGATGCAGATCGCTGATTACACGGACATTTGGTCTGCACATGACTTTAAAGAGAAGGATTTCTGGTTTATTAGAACTGGTAAGATTGCTGGTTTCATCAGCGTTGGCAGTATGTAAATTACGTTTTTGTTGTTGTATATAACCCTCAGACCAAGGTGTTGATGTGCTTCAAATGCCAGAGGCAATTGATGAACAGCAAACTGTTGCTGCAAAGACAGAAAAATGTCTCGTAGAAGTGCCGTCACTTACTCTGGTAGTAGAGACGGGAGTCGGTTACTATACGACGCCAATGCTGTTCATTGAGACAAAACTAAATGCAACAGTCAGTGATTGGAGCCGCAACGTAAGTGTCCTTCAATGCAATTGTTTCTTTGAGGTTATTTAGTATATTATTAGATGAATGTCAGCGGATCACTTTGTGTAAACATGAATTACTACAATCAAGCCTTAGCTGTTTGGGAGCCACTGATCGAACTCAACGAACATCTCAACAAATCAGGATTGGTCGAATATTTGCCGTGGGAATTGAATTTTAGCTTAGAAATCGAATCGAAGAAAAACGAACTGCTGGATGAACCTGCCGAAGAAGCGACAACAAAAATTAAAATCCATTCCGAAGAAATGCTCGAGATCACAATGAGCAAAACATGCCTTGATCTGCTCGGTGTGCTGGGTGAAGCATTCTCGCAAGCTATCGATGCCAAGGGTTTGACCAAACCCGATGTTATTGCGCCATTCGTCATTGAAAATGACACCGGTTTTGATATATCCATTCAGTTTGCAAAAGGAATATTCACCCTTCACGAATGCCATATGCCAAACTCGAATGCGCGCAATTTGGATGCATTAAATAGTTCACTTGTTTTCCAAAGCAGAGCCATGGAGACAACATCTCACATCTGTCCCGAACAGATTACAGATTGTACCATCTCTGCCGGTGGGCGGGCATATTTGCAAACTAAAGATCTTTCTATGGCCACATGTCCAGAGGATGAAGAGTATAATGTTTATGCAAAGGTATAAGGAAGATGCTTGCATTCGATGTCCAAATCTGTTATCTATTCGATGTTTGCTTGCAGGTTGGTGGAATCGATAAAGAAGTCATATTGCCAGTTTCCAAATCTGACCAAAGATATTTCCCGCTCTATCGCGATACGAATCAAGATCCTTGGGGAATTTTATCCGAAGTTCGATCTGAATATGGAACTACAAAGATAAATATTCACGGCGTAGTCAGTGTGAGTATTAATACAATACAATTGGGGTGGGTGAGAGGGTATGTAAAAATTTTAAAAATCTCGTTGATATCATTGTGGGATAAAGTTTGTATATGTATGACACTTACTTCTGGTCTTTGATAAAGAAATAAGTATATATGTAAGCGCTTATTTCTTTAAAGTAACTTTTTCTTACATACCCACTTCATCAACTTAGACCTTCAGTTGTTGAAGCTGTCTTATTTTTTCTTTTATTGCCGAGTATTGGCATTTAGTTGTATTTCATATTCAAAATTCTTATTCACAGTAAGATACAATATCTTATAAATTAGTGACAAGCTTAATTAATGCTATGTGAGATAGCAACTTGAATCAGTAACAATTAACGATAAAAAAGAGAAGGAAACAAAAAAAAAACAATAAGAGAGTAAAGATAAAGAAAAAAGAAAGAATTAGCATGAAATAACAAAATAAAATAAAAAGGGAGACAAGGTTAGAGAACAGGTGATTTATGATTATTTTCAGATAGATAGCTTTTCAATTCAATTCTAATTAAATACTTTATTTTCACCCATCATGTTACAATAGCAAACCAAAGACATTTCTTACTATGGCATTAAAAGCAACGTTGAGTTTACCTTTAGATGCGTAGCAGCAATTGCAATAAATTACGCAGCTATACGTCAGGACTGAAACAGCTAATGTTTTTGCAGTTGTTCAACAGTTGTGGAATCGATAGCAAATTTCCTAATCCTATAACGATCCCACATACCAATTATTCACACTGCCAACCAACCAACCTTTCTACGCATCTGTATCACACCATTGATTATTTGCATAAAAATACATTACACATTTCGCACCAAATATCTTTCCATCAGAACATTTTTCGGTATCGTAGTTGTACCTTGTCCATTTCCACGAATGCGCATTCTCATACGAGTAGTAGTTGTAGTAAGCACCAGTAGATATTTTCATAGGATAAGGTAGCTTTTGTTTATCTGTGCAATGCTGAGAGGATCGAATTGCATCCTCCTGGCATTAGCCCAGTTGTCTGTGACGGCTCTGCCAAATTCGCTGAAGTCAAAATTTTTGGTGGTCGGAACCTGTAGATTCTTACTTAACTCCAGCTCTATATGAAAATAAGAGTCAGTCGATTCACCACTCAACGTACGGAGCAAAAAATTAAATGTCAGCATTGTGATGGAAAGGTGTTTGGTAGTCCTCTGGCAATGTCAGAATAGGAATTTATTTTAAATGTACTTGCCTCGTGTCTTTACGTGGTCACACGATAAACAATGCATTTATATTCTAGCTAAAATAACCAGCGTTGCCTGGCTACCCCCACAACACTACCCCACCCAACTGTCCCACTTTCAAAAAACACAAACCCCCATTCTAAAGATTCATGTCAAAGTTTTTGCTCCTTTTCAACATAGGCTAAGGGGTCTTATTCAACGTGATTGAATGTGATTGAAGGAAAATATGATAGCTTAGAAATGACTGCATTTAGATTTTTGTACCGTTTAGCATTAGACCACAGCGCAATATTTGATAGATTCTCATTTTTTACAACTCACAGTATGCTCGATTAAGCCCAACAGACAATTTAGGAAGAGCTGAGCATCGTGAGCGTACATATAACGTGAACTGTGATTAACAATCGATGGGACCTTCATTTACAAACAGGGAAATAATAATGGTCCTAAGATAGATCCTTGACGAACGCCACTGGTTCTAGGCAGAAAGTCTGATGAATTTCTACTGCCTGAAGGCTGCTTGTCAGATATGATAATATCAATTTCACAGCGTTCGGTTCAAAGTTATAGTCAAGATAGCTTATGACATAAAGTCAAATGATCGACGGTGTCAAACGCTTTGGAGAAATATCCAATAGAACTAGAAGTGAAACTTTTCCCTCATTTAGATTATGCCGTATCTCATCTGATATGTCTTAAGTTTCTGCCGAAATCCAGGTTGCTTAGGCGTTAAGATGTTGTGGGTGGAGAGATGTTCCCTTTTGTGTATCATATTTTTCAAACATATTGGATATAAATAGAAGAATGGAGATTGGTGTCAATTCATAGCTCTCTCTCTTTCAATGAAATTTTCAGGTCCACAATCATTTTACAACAAGCGTGAGCATTTACAGAAATAAACCGCACAGTACCGAAAAGATTCTTGTGGGTGAAGTTGCTTCCGGTAAAGTCTTCCACGTTCCACTGCATTCGATTTATGCCGAATCAAAGGAGCTGTACTTTTCGCTATCGGTAAGTATTTCACTTACCGATGTTTTTTTTTAGTAATATATATTTTATTCTTTTGCATTAAATTAACACGCATAGGGCTACAAAGTGTCCGTGCAGGGCATCAAATGGAACGACAGTCCAACGGACCTGGCATATCATCGTCAAATACAATGCGATCCTGTTGATACCTTCGAACCGTTGTACATTAACGCTATTCGTGAGAAAACCGAAGTATTCCATGAGAATACAACTAAATTTAAATTGCTTAGTGCTTTCTACACAATTCATTTGCGTCCGCCGCTTTATCTGAGAAATGCTTTGCCAATTGATATTAAAGTTTCGGTGGCCGGTTGTACAGTGCGTCAGAATGATGTTGTCAGCAAAGGTTTGGAACTTGATGAAGACACCTCAAAATCACTGGTAAAAGAAGATCTCTTGGACTACGGCGAGAAGTCTGTAAAGCCTGGAGATGTATTGCATTTGCCCACAGTCAAGTTGACTGGAAAGTCAAAAGAAGCCAAAAGCTACGTTGTAGTTAGAGTAAGTATTGGGCAAAATTGTTTTTTTTTTTGGTTCATTGAATATTACTACTACTACTTTTGTATTACCAGCTGATTCAATATTTGGAAAAGGACTGGTCGTGTACAACGGAAATTTCCGAAGATCACGAAGATTTTGCAACCTGGACTTTCAGTTCGTACGATTCGGCGGCGAAAATGGACATGGACTTAAGTGTTCGGTATGGTATTTGTTATCTGTTGTTGTTGGGAAACGCTGCAAATTTGCTATTGTGTGGATTCACAGATTTGAAAATCGCCATGAAAGCTTAATGGTCACCGTCTATAGCCCATTCTGGATGATTAACAAAACAGGTTTAATGCTCAGCTACAAGACAAACATCGAATCGGTTAATGTTCTGTATCATCCGCCCGAGTACAATGGGCCGATTTTGTTCTCGTTTCGTGAGAAGATGTTCTTTGATAAAAAACGCGCCTCGATTCGTGTCGATAATGGTGAGTGGAGTGATAAAATTCCACTCGATGTTGCAGGATCAATTGGCGCAGTCACATGTAAGGCGAATGATATCTCATATGAGGTAGGTGGATTCAGTGAATTTTACAGAGTATTTTCAAAAACAATTGTTCCCCCCCCCCCCCTCCAGATAGGTGTTCATAATTATTTGACACACAACTCATTGACAAAGCAAATCACATTCATTCCGTTCTATGTTGCCATTAATAAATGTGATTTCGAAATTGAACTTCAGGAACAAAGTCGTCCAACCGATCCATGGACAAAGGTTTCACACAAATCTTTGAAGTTATACACAATTACTGATATTTCTTGCTTTTAAGATTGAAGCAAATTCTTGTGTGCCTCTGTGGCCGAAGAGCGATGCCAGCTTTATGATTGTCGCTAAAGTTCGCGGTCAGACAACGGTTCCTTTCAAATTTTCAGAAGTGCAGTGCACACTTTTGAAGCTGACGAATAACCCGGTATGAGATAGTTTTTGTCAATGCTTTCCAAAGTTTTACTTACCCAACTACTTACACCACAGTATGGCGGCGTTAATGTTGATGTTCAAGCAACGGAAGGTGGCATCTATATAACATTTACTCAATACAATCCTGGTGATGCTCCTGGTCTGATTATCAATCACACATCTCAGCCAATTATTTATCGGGAAAAGGGAAACATCAATGAGCGCACACTTCAGCCGTCAGAAAAGATTCTCTTCACTTGGAGCGATCCGGCGGGAGATAAATGTTTGATTATAGGTCAGAATGCTGTGGAGAATGATCTGCGACGGGATGGTGTTGGAGAATTAGAGTAAGTTTACCATTGGCTGAATGCAAAATCATTGCTTTTCTAATGTTTTGTTGATTACTTCCTAGAATTCCTGCCAGCAATAATATCGCTTATTGGGTTTCTTTCTTGGATGGCCTGCAACGTGTTCTGCTCTTTACTGAAATCATTGACATTGCTCATAATGCAGAGAGTAGTTCCAATCTGCAGCAAGTCAATCAGGAAATTGAAGTGCGCATTCATGGAATTGGATTGTCTGTGCTGAATAATATCACGGGAGTTGATATTTTATACATGGGAATTACCAGCTCGGGAATTATTTGGGAATCGAAGAAGCCCAACAAGACGCGCTTCAAGCAGATGAGTATTGCCGATACGTACATTGTGGAGGCGCGCTATCAGGAGTACCTGCTCAACAAACAAGTTAACCAAAATCAAACCAATAAATACTTCCTCGATCCCAAACATGAGGTATATCTAAATATACAATGTGAGATATAAAGATCACTAATTACATTGTATATTACCAGCTCGATTTTGACAACATGATTCTGCACAAATCCACCGAACGTCAGATACAGCGAACATTCTATCCCGGTGTTTGGATTCACTTGAAGACCTCACCCTTTCAATCACAAATTCATGCCAAAATCAATAAAATTCAAATTGACAATCAGCTTACCGATTGCATTTTCCCAGTTGTTCTGGCACCGATTCCTCCGCCAAAAAGTGTCGCTAATACGATTGCTTTGAAGCCGTTCGTTGAATGTTCCGTAGTTCAGCGTGTCATCCCGAATTCAACTGTAAAGCAATATAAATATTGCAGCATGTTGATACAGGAATTCCACTTTAAGGTCGATTTGCTTTTTCTGACCGCAATCGCGGAGATGTTTACTGCGGGTGTTAGTGATGAGCAAGCAGCTAAACTTTTCAACGAAAATGTCGAATCCATAGAGAAGTCATTATCCGACTTGGTTGAGACTCATTCAATGCAGGAACAGAAGAATTTCTACGATAATCTCCACTTGGGGCCACTGAAAATTCATGTTTCCTTTTCGATGGCCGGTTCGGATACAACTGCATTACCTGGAATATTGTCGACAATTGTTCAGGGCGTTGGTGTCACCCTCACCGATGTCAATGATGTTGTCTTTCGGTTGGCTTTCTTCGAACGGGAATACCAGTTCTTCACACAGCGACAGTTGACGTCAGAAATCGTTACACATTACACCGGACAGGCGCTGAAACAGCTGTACGTGTTGGTCTTGGGATTAGATGTTCTTGGAAATCCCTATGGCTTAGTGGTTGGCCTGACCAAGGGTGTTGAAGATTTGTTCTACGAACCGTTTCAGGTGAGTAAAGCGATTCAAGTAGATAGTTATTGTTTTTTACGATGTGCCAAACGTTTCTATTACCTTATCCAAAGGGTGCAATTCAAGGCCCTGGAGAATTTGCTGAGGGTTTAGTTTTGGGAGTAAAGTCTCTGTTTGGTCACACAGTCGGCGGTGCAGCGGGCGCAGTTTCAAAGTGAGTACTAGAGGTTTTGGTTTATTCACTTAATTACATTTTGTTCACAGAATCACTGGTGCTATGGGTAAAGGCTTAGCCGCACTTACGTTTGACGAAGAATACCAGAAAAAACGCCGCCACATATTGAACAAGAAACCAACTAATTTCCAAGAAGGAATTGCGCGCAGTGGAAAAGGTTTAGTGATGGTGAGAAAGGATTAATCTGGAAATGCAAATGGTTATAACTTTTTCTTCTTTTTGTTAAGGGTGTTGTTGATGGCGTTAGCGGAGTCTTTACGAAGCCCATTTCTGGCGCAAAGGAAGAAGGCTTTGAAGGTTTCTTTAAGGGCCTGGGCAAAGGTGCAATCGGTTTGGTTGCCCGACCAACAGCTGGTGTTGTAGACTTTGCCAGTGGCAGTTTTGAAGCAGTTAAACGAGCAGCTGAAAGCACCGAAGACGCTCAACGCTTACGCCCACCACGATTTTTACATTCAGATAACGTTCTACGAGCTTATTCTCGCTCGGAATCTCACGGAAATAAGTTGCTCAAGTAAGTTGGGGAATATGGAAAAGTTGACCTGTCCTCTGTTAATAAAAAATCTTCACAGAGAAATCGAGAAGGGCAAATACGCTCGGACGGACATCTTTGCATACTCGGAAGAAGTTGTCGAAAAGCAAGAAATCCTTTTAGTTTCAAATCATCGAGTTATCTACGTGGGGAAAAATGATCTTTTCGGTACTTGGACGGTAAGTCAACAATGACAGATTCTTCCTAAAACCTAAAAACCTACTCAAACGCTTTTAAATACAGATTCAATGGACTTACTTGTGGCATGAGATTTCATCGGTAACTTCCACCGATCGCGGTGTTGAAATTTTACTCAAGAAGGAGGGGAAAAAAGTATTTGGTCTCTTCTCGTCATCTGAGGCGCAACGGAAAATTGTCTTTATACCTCAAAAGGCGAGACGCGATCATTTAGCCGAGATAATGGAATCCCAACGAACAGAAACTTAAAGGAAACAACAACCAAGCATCAGAAGCGATATATGCTACGCACATATTAACGTATTAATTTACGCATTGTATATCCGCCGCGCTCCTCAAAACCAAACCTTTTTCTACACCTGACCAACACATTACCGAATACTATTATTATTTAAGTATTCATTCGCCCTTTTCCCATTTGAATTCTTTATTTTTTTGATAAATCTACCTCATAATTTTATTGTTCATTGTTCCGTGCCGCCACCCACTCTGCATATTCACATAGAAAAGTGGTTCACTATGAATTCGCAAAAAACACATTTGTTACTTAACTAATATGCTGGTTCTAGTAGTTAGCTTTATCTAACCGGCCTAATAATTTATCGTTATACGATTTTTCTTTTATTTTCTTTCGTTTAAAATATATTAATCTATATTGTTGTAATACATAAATGATAAATATTTAATCACCTTTTCTAAATGTTAACAATTTCTATTTTGTAAAACAAATTTACATTCAAGGTATAACATTAACATGATAATGAATAAGACAGATGTGTGTTAATCCACCGTGATTATTTTTGTAATGAATTTTGTTATCTATTTGTTTGAGTGAACCGATGAACTGGCCTGGTGTTTGAGAATAATGTTACCACCCGTATGGTACAACATAATTTTAAATTTTCCAAAATGATGTTACCACTTATATGGGATTGTCTTTTAGTTATTTATCATGAATTTTGAATCACAAAACACGGTGCCTTTCCGCCATCTATTTCGATATCCAGAAAAGTTCCGCAATAAGAAGGCGGTCTAATATTAAATGAGTGCGTCTATGACTTGTGTATAGTCTGTCTTTTCGATAGAGGAATTCATGACACGTAAACTGAAGTATGTTGATAGACCAGAAGGGGAGGTTCACAGGAAATGAGGAGCAAAAAGCCCTCCTCCTGAGAACACACTTCGCAGGAAGCGGAGAGACCAGAAACGAGCCCGAGATGGTGACGAATTACCTCAGGGCAAGTAAGAATGACTGAAAGAAAGCCTCGGAGATCTTTACTGAACAAACAATCCGATGGGCAATAAAAAGCTTGCAGACCTATAAATCGCACGATGTGGACGGGGTAATCCCTGCAGTCATGCTGGATTAGATAATCTCCTTCCACACATTTTAAGAATATTTATAAGCAGTCTAGCACTCGCGTATATACCGACAAGCTGGAGAAGGGCAAATGTGGTATTCATACCGAAAGTGGGGAAAAAAGATCCCACCCATCCTACAGACCAATTAGCCTAACTTCGTTCGTCCTAATGACTATCGAACAGGCTATTGACAATTATATAAGATCGGAAGTTCTAGGAAGTGAATCACTACACTCCAGTCAACATGCGTACAGAGCCGGCAGATCTACGAAGACCGTACTGTAAGGGCTGACGCAATGTATAGAGGGGTCCCTTGCCTGTGCTTTCCTAGATACCGAAGGAGTATTCGACAACGCATCTCATGAGATGATTATAATTGCTCTGGAGAGAAAGAAGGTAGACAGCACAATCACTAAGTGGATGTGCGAGATGGTGAGTACCAGAACAGCGGAAACCATAGTCGGTGAGGAAAACATTATGGTGAGCACAACAAGAGAATGTCCACAATAAGTGGCACTGTCCCCCCTTTTGTGTAGCATCCTCGTTGATGAACTACTTCAGCGACTAGCTGAGGCAGGAACTTATGCCCAAGGATGCTCGGACGGGTAGTCATCGTGGCAAAAGGTGAAGTTCGAGGAATTGCTCTGTGATTTAATCCAAAACGGATTATCCATCACGAGAAAATGATGCCTAGAAGTGGGACTTAGGGTGAACCCAAACAAAACCACACTGGTACCCTTCACCAGTAAAAGGAAGCACCCGGTTACCCTCAATGGAGAAGAGATTACTATCAGCAAAGAGTTTAAATACCTGGGACTAATATTTGATAGTAGAGTGCTATGGAATAAACACCAACAGGCAGTACTGAAAAAATCAAAAAGAGCACTTACGGTGTGCAGAAGGGTGGCAGGAAACTCCTGGGGAGTTAGTCCCAGGATAATTCACTGGATGTACACCATGATAGTTATTCCAATGAATGATTATGGAGCAGTAGCATGGGCAAATAGAACCAAGCTAAACACCACGAGAAGGGAATTGGAAAAAGTACAGTGGCTGGCCTGTGTTTTAATTACAGGGGCCATGAGAACTGCCCCACGGCGGGTATCGAGGTAATTCTTGGAATAAAACTTAGTAGTGCGACAAATATATTGCGAAAACAATCGACTCGCTTGAACATCGTAGGAATGTTTCCTGCCTGTCACTGCTTTATCGCTTTGTCCACAAGCGTTTTTCAAAAGAAATATCAAAATGCATCCCGCTCACCCTCCAACCAAACCGCAATATCCGTGCCACAACTCGAGCTCATGGGTCTAATTTTTGACCTACCTTCGGACGCACCAAAAAATTTCGAGATTCCTTCTTTAGCCGCATAATAATTATGTGGAATGAATTGGCTGATATCCGCATTTGTATAATCTACAGTCATTTAAGTCACATGTGGATAGATATCTCATATTTGCCCATCCTTAATTTCCATACGTCCACGATAAGCGTCAAATCCCTTGAGAGTGTGTACCAAATAATAAGACTACAGTTGTCAACTGTTTTGATTGTAAAAATTACATATATATTCGCATTCGTATAATTTGTATTAAATATGAATTGTCTTCCACATCGGCCATATCAGTGCTAAAAGCTACAATATCCTTACAGGAGTGATTATACACAAAAAAAAAGTTCATTATAATCCGAGATTAAAACTGAAAAGTGGCCAACGCACCGCACTGGCCGGTTATACCTTCTTCATAAAACTACTTGGCGGTGGACCAGTCATTATTGGTTCGTAATTGTTGCAATCGTTTTCACTGAATGCACTGAATTTTAGCGACGAACTGGAACTGGCACCCAGTGAGTCACTAATACTGCTAAAGCCACCAGCACCTCCGGTAAGCGTCTCTACGCTAAACATTGTAGCCAAGTGACCGCTGGCCTCAAATTGGTTGATGATCATGTTCACTTTGCCGCCCTTAAAGCCGGGCGGTGTTGTCGGACTACTGCCACAGCTACCGTTGCTGAAGTCGGGTCCTTCATAGCTATCGCCTACCTCCAGATTGTTCAGAAGATTCTCTTTTTCGCTTTGTTTGCATTTACTTGGCGATACTACTGACGAACTATTGCCTCTGGTCGAAGATGTGGATTTATTGAGACGATTTAAGAACCAATTTCGCGTAGATTTCTCCACAGTTGGTGTTGTCTTGGTGGAGTTGGACTTTTGATTTGCTGGTGATGTGAGCGATTTTTTCAATTTCTTTTGCTCCTTCATAGATTGAGGCGTGTGTGGAGATAGCGCAATTGTTTCGGAATCGGGTGAGAATGATTTCTTGGCCGCTTTCTTGAGCCGCTCTGGAGTTGGCCCTGTCGGCGAAAGTTGGCTGGAAAGTTTACTGTGCACATCTTTTACTTTTGTCTGGAAGTCACTTTGGCTGTGGGCAACAGCAGTTCGGGTTGGCGTTGTTGTTGGCGATGTTTTCGTGGTTTCCTTCAGGAGTTCGCATGTTTCCGATTCCATTGATGCCATTTGGCATGGCTGAGGCGGACTCTTTGGGACATCATAATCAAATTTTTTCACCAGCATCTGCTTTTGCTTATCTGGCAAATTTGGTGGGAGCTCGTTGTCGGCATCGCTGTTATTGTCGTCTGGGTCACCATTGCTGCTACTACTCTTCGATATGAGCAACTGTGTTGGTGACTGAATACTGTACAGTGGAGATGGTTCCTCGTAAATGCAATCATTTGAATTGACATCGTCCATTAGAAATGTTGCCTTCTTTGGCATTGGCGGAGTTGGAAGTTTTCGAGAATTTTTCGTCAACGTCACCGACGACAACGATGATGACGAGCAGCTAATCGAGTCGCCACGAATTGCGGCCTCAATTGCGTGAATCCACTCTTTGGCGTCCACCTCGGAGTTCGTTTGAAAGACAAATTTCTTGTTGGGATCCGATGTGGTAATTTGAAAGCAAATCTCGCGACGTTTACCCTCGCCATAGTGTTCGATTTCGATGCCATTGTTCTTTAGGTGCAGACTGACTGAGGGCTTTAGCGACATTGGCCCCTCGCAGTAACACAGCAGCCAATCGTTTAGAATACCGCAGTAGTACTTTTTCGTACCGAAAAAGAGTCTTTTCTCTATGCGTGTTAGTTGGCCGAATTTCGATGACTTCTGAATGGACAAGTGGGCAGCAGGTAGTCCAGCGTATGGGCAGTCTACAATGTGATTTGGATCGGAGGCTGTATCATTTGGTGACATCACTTTTAACGTTTCCTCTGGCTCGGAAAGGGGAACATTGCAAATGTCATAGATTCGTGGGTCTTCGTTGAAATGCTCATCATCAACATCATTGTCATCATCATCAGCATCGTCTTCGGATGTAGATTTAAGGCCATTCAACGGTCGGAATCCTTCCTCCTCGACTGTCGTCGAGCAGCGAAAAGTCTTGTCACTGTTCGACGAATCGTTGAAATCAATGTAATCAGTCGATGATGTCACCGCTGCAACGGAATTAATAGATGTGTTACAAAAAAACAAACGTGATATATACCTCTATAAACTAAGATACCTTTTTTGCTTCCAGATGTCATGTCCAAGTATGAGATTTCCTCCTGTTCTTCTTCTATTATGGAATGACATTTTCCATTTCTCGTTGCAAATCTGCTGTCTGCTGTGAAGTCGGAGGCTGCTTCTGTAAACCCATTGAAGCTCTTCTGTACGTTGTTGCGATTGTTGTCGGCGACACATTGAGTAACGTGTTCCAGAATCCTCTCACATCGCTGAAGAAGTTTTCCCTTTTCTATGGAGGCATCATCGTTGAAAAGATTTGATGTATTTTGATAATCTACACATTCCAGAGTTGTCTTCAAATGATCCCGAACATCTGCAAGATATAATTACATTGATTTTACTTTACTTTCGACATTTAAGCCATGTTTAGGCTAAAAAAGCATACACAGGAATAAATAAAAGAACCTGATATCACTTTTAACACAGACTGATATCAGGTAATTATAATCGGAAAAATTATAAGATCTCATCCTGTCGGGTATGATTGCTTTACTTAGAGCCAACTACAGCTGGGGGTATATCCCGACTACCTGGAGACAGGTAGATGTAATCTTCATCCCCAAACGAGGCAATAGGCCTAGTGAGCTGCCTAAATCCCAGAAACCTATAACACTTAACATCATTTGTTTTTAAAACCATGGACTGACTCATTGACGTTCATATTAGAGGCTGGCTACCCCTACTCTACCCCTTGCACTCAAGTCAGTTTGTATACAGGAAAGGACAAAGCACAGAAGGTGCCTTCCACTATGTTGTGAAGAAGATAGCAGAAAATTGCCAAGGAAGTGGCATTGTGTGTATTCCTTGACATTGAGGGCACAATGGCTACGACTCAATAGCAAGAGCAATCAGTCGTAGAGGTATCGATGAATAGACCAACCAATGGAAACGAGCCATGCTGAAAAGTCCAAACATTACTTCCTCCTCTGGAGGATTGTCTGTGACTTCATTTAAGGGATGTCCCTAAGATGGAGTTCTTTCACCCCTTTTGTGGTTACTAGTCAGTCTTCTAGCTGATCTAGAGATAAGGATACATCGCAATTGGCTAAGCGGATGACTTGGCGATTTTTTTTAGTGGTAAACACAGCACAACCATTTCTGGTGTCATGAAAGGTGCTTTACTATACTTTTTAGAATGATGCAGCAGAGAAAGACTATTAATCAATCCTTGCAAATTGTTCTAGTTCCCCTTACAAAAAAAGACTGTTATATCTAGAAACTGGCATCATCAAATGCACCACATTTCTTTATTACATCAGTTAGGTTAAATATCTCCGAATCATCCTTGACAAACTGCTTAGCTGGAGTTCTCATATCAAGTCCGCCATTGAATGTGCCACAAGGGCCATGTGAGCCAGTAGACGCCTTTACGGCAAAACTAGAGGCCTAAATCCAGAAATTATACACCGGTTGTATACAATGTAGGTGAGGCCAATTATCACGTAAGCGGCCATCGTTTGGTGGTCGAAGGTTCTTGAACGGACAACGGTAACTAAGCTTCAGAAGTTCCAAATAATTGTCTGTCTCGGTATCACGAGTGCCATGCGTACCTACCCTATCACACCTACAAATCTTCATTAAGAAGACGGCTGCTACATGCGCTACTAACTTGCAGCTAGAATACCCGTACAAGCCAGGTGGCCATGTGGGACGCCTGTGATTTAATTCGTGAAAGAGATATGTTTTGCACTATCCGCGACATCATGGTGCGAGGCAGGTAATGAACTAGCTAGGGCTGGATCAGAATCTGCGCTCATAGGACCTGAGCCCCCTACTGTGGTGTTAACTAGGCTGCCGCCACAGCGCTGATCAATAATTGAAAACACAGACTTTGTCTGGCCAATTGGGAAAATCCTGGTGAGTTTTCTAATAGGTCACTGTGGCTTGCGGTATCACCTTAACAAAAATATTTTATGGTCAGAAACGGAATGGACGTTCTGCCAGCAAGATGACGAACCATCCGAGCACATTCTCTGGAAATGCCCAGCATTACTTTGGTAAAGGAGGCGTATTTTTCATAGGGAAATATGTTCGTCAGAAGAGATGAGAAACTCTGCCACTAAGGACATACTGCTCCTATCATTCATAATAAAGGTGATACGTCTCTTAGATTAGTTATACTCTGTGATAGAATAGATCTTTTTAGGTCGCAGTGTGCCATATTCGCAACGGATTCAAAAAAAATTGCTCGGAAGCCGCATCTATTAACAGAATATTAAATATCGGTCTCCGAAGGACAGTATTGAAGCAGAACTTCGAAGTAGCTGTCACTATATCTGGTTGTTTAAGTACCAAGGTATCGTGAATAATGAGACTATGATGTACTAATAATCAGCCACTGAAGTCCGAGGCCTTAATTTCGCATCAATTTTACAACTAAAAATTAAATATTTTTCGGTCTCGCCATCTATATTCGTAGTGATGTAGCTTATATCAAACTCATGTACAGTGCAACGATGTTCCAATGCGGAATTTAATTTCGATTGTATATCAACTTGTAGTGAGTTAGATGTACTGTCTGCTACTAGAGCTGTAACACATCCACGACAATTCTAGCGTACACAATTCTAGTTGGCTTCGCTATGCTGGCCTGACGACACCACAAGAAAGGCATGCTGAGTTTTTACTGAACTAAACAATTTTAGTCAACTTTCTAATGAGCCTTCTAGAACATCCAACTTTACAAGTCATCACGCGAACATCCTTGACTTGTTTCTTACTTGTCATCCTTATAAATATACTGTCAGTATATAAAGGCACCCCTCGGTCCACAGGGCCCGACTCATTTTACAAAAAGTTTTGTTCATCGGAGATACATATGTGTATAAAATTTGAAGACAAATTTGAAAAAATTTGAGGTCTTATGACCTCGGGGAACGAGGTCGGGTATTTGTATGGGAACCCTCCGACCCCGAAGCCTGAAGGGCCCAAATTCCACGACAAACAAACAAACATACGAGTACGCGAAGTTAATATAGAGAATTTAAAAAACTCTGGTATTTGAACAAATGCAAAGCCGTTAAGAACTACTATATTCATTCTATTCAACCAAGCCAAGCTCCTGGTTAGTTTTGTAAGACAATTGTTGTACCAGTACTTAATATGGTCTTGAAAATCTTAGCCGCTAACGATAACGGAGGATGAAGAACAATTTCGGAAACACTGCAGTATACACCAGCGAGAGCTATTTCCTAAGCTTTGAAGGAATAGAAAGATAAATAAAATGCTCTTGTCACTTGACCTTGATATGTATTTGAATATTTATTTATTAATATTTAGACATTATTGCTTATTGTTTTAAATATATGGGCAAAAATAATTTTATATTGTTCTTTCCCTCTCTCACATTTTTTTTTCATTCCTCTGATAATCAAAATTTGCAAATTCTTAACAAAACATACAAATTTAATTATAATTTTTTAAATAATTAACATTAATTAACATCAGTGTGTGCTTTTATTCTAGTACCTTTTTTGTTTTTTAAGCAAAAGTATTTTTTAGAAATACGGATTAGAACCGGAACCAATAATTCTAAGCTAACAGAGTTAACTATGAAAATCTAATTAGCATCTTGACTTGAATTGAAAGTGACAACTGAGAACAGTTTAATAGGGCACTCAATTTGCTGGGGGTAGAGTCGTTCGTGGTATCGGTTCGCGTTTTATTTTTGCAAACTGTTCCAGCAGTTTGGTGTAAATTTGTATTACATTTGCAAAACTTCTTAACCAAGACCTAAACAACGCTTCCAAAAGTTCATCGACGGGTAATGTTTTGTAAACTCAGCAATGTGGCCTTTAAAGCTAGCAAAACTAATTACTGAGAAGGGATTTTTCGATTTCGATCAGCCGATGTTATTCAGAATAAAACATCGTGTTATGTTGCGCTCTTCACTACTTTAGTAAACAACAGACATTGCACATTATTTATCTCGTTTCCATGAAAGTTAACCATGGTTTAACCAAGGTAAGCGCTCATTGAAATAGGGTTCAGTTGAGTTTTCGTTGAACTAAAAGTGGATTTAGACTATATCCGTACGAGAAACAAATGAGTGTGCCGACTATAGTTAAATTGAAGTTTTAGTTAGCCATGAGAGATTGGCACTACGTGAATGTTATAGTTATTTTATAGTAACATGGTAAATGTTATCTATAGCATTATGGTAACATTGAAAAATATACTACTTCTCTCGTCTGGCTAACTACAATTTCAATTTACCAACCGTCCAGCTCATTTTTTCGAACACGCCCCAAATGTAAATCAAGCGTCAGTTTGAACTCAACGAAAATAAATGGCACTTCGTTTCCATTATCGAGTTAACTCAGATTTATGTGCATGAAACCACTAATTAGAATTAAGTTTCGTTAAACTCAAATAAACTCAACGAAACTACTGTCATGGAAACGAGGTATGCGTTGAGTACAGTTTAAATTCAAAATGACGATTTTTATTATTTTGTACGGAGTCGTCGGATTTTGTATTATGTTGTCAAAATTTCAACCTAATTTCCACCTGATTTCAGGAAAACACCTGACAACACTTTGGATTTGTCGAAAATACTGTTACGAGAATAGTTTTAGTACACTTAACAGCGCCATCTGTAGATTAAGTAATATTGTATATAAAATCATATGTATTGAAATTATTTGTGGGGAAATTTACATAAATTATACCAGAATGTGTTGGTATATGCTAGGTGGTTCTTATTGTAATTTATGTTACGATTATCAAAGAATCAAAACTTCTCCGAACTGTTGATTTAGTATAAATACGCCATATTTCTTCGCAGTGAGTTATTAGAATTGTATCAGACTACTTGGCAAGTAGTGTTAAAAGTGAATAAGAAGTATTCACTAGATTTTTCATAACTAGTGAATAGAAAATTCATATCTATGTACAACAATGACGTACATATAAGTACATAAATACAGAGGTATTTGTATCTTTAATTTATATCATTCATTTCCAAGTAAAAATTTGAGGTAAAGCAAAACCAATTAACCAATGAGAAGTTGTCTAACCCATTGTGTCGTCTTAGTGCACGAATACACCTTAAATGCTGACCTAATACAGTACAAAAGTACAAATAACAAAGGACAAATCTCAACGACGCTACTTTTAATTACCGCAGTTTTCTTTTTAAATTTCACTTACCCAGTTGGTTCACATAGCTTCCCACCGTGTAAAATTTGCTCATTTTATTAGTCGTAATTACGAGATGATGAATGTGGAAGAGATTCAATTGGTATATTAAGACTGTATCATCACTCAGTAACTATCTCTTTTTTTATCCAAAAACACAGAGCTTGACCACGCATTGTCACATTCTTTTTGTACGGCTAAGGAAGGAATTTCTGAACTTATTATTTAAAGATTGAGGCGATGACCATACATGATGATGGTACTTAAATTTTGGACGATGAACGTTTTGAAAATAGTGGCCAAATTAGAGGATGTAAAATACTTTCTGCATCGTTCTATAGATCCAAATGGAAATGGAAACCCCTTTCATAAGATAATGTCTGACAACAGACGACTCCATTCTTCCTATTTTGTTATGCTGTCAAGGTCAGAATTTTTAGTTTCACTTTCTTAGATTAGTAGGAACATGGGCCGGGAAATATAAACGAGAAGATATGCTATCTATATACAATCAAAAAAGTATTAGGTTAGAAGTACCGTTGGTGATACTAATAGCTCTTTCGATTTGCAGGGTAGAGTTAAAATTTCTCTCTCGTGGTTTTGGCTTGGTGTCTATATGCAAACTTTACCCAGGGTGTACGGCTTGATTTTCCGTGTTATTTGCAAAGTTTTGTAACCGACACTGTAACTTTGCTACCCGTCGGCAATCGATTAAGATTGAATGAGATGAGAGACCCAAATGGAGTATATCTGAGAGCAAAACGCGAAAAATATCTCTTAATTTTCTTAATACGCGAGAAACCAACAAGCGTAGGACTGTATACTGAATTCCACTATAAATGCTGAAATATAAAAACACATACGAAGCACTGCTGCCCAACAACAAAACAACCCCAAACGTAAAGCAAGCAGCGCTGCCCACAGAGCACAGCGCACAACGCACTCAGAACACAGTCATTATAGTATGAAATCATCTGATGTCGGGGGAAAAAAATTGTATGGGAACTCCGCGGCCCGATAACTCTCAAATTTTAATAGAAAGTATTGTCACCGTAAATATACATGTGTGCAAAATTTCAATAAAATCGAGCTTTGGGAAGTGGGTTAAAAATTGATCACAAGACCTGACCAGCCAGTCAGCCACGGGCATGCGAAGTTAATATAGAGAATTTAAAAAGACACTTTCTTTTGGATGCTACAAGCCAAGTAATTGGATATTAACATACCCATACAGTGTAGGGTGTAAAAACTCAAAACCATAAAGTTGTTTTATTCGTCGGCAACTCATCTTTATACTCGAGAAAGAGTATAGATACATGTTAACAACTACTGTGGACAAGTAGGTAAAAGACTGTTAATTGAAATTACAGTTAATAACTGGGTTTGTAATGGAGTTGTGGGAACGAAAAACCACAGTCTGCTACATACAATAGAAATAAGCTACTTACATAGACGCGATACGAGTATACGAATGTAGCTACTACTGCTTTAAACTACATATAACATGAACTGAACACGAGCTTCCTCCACTCGTGGATATAATGTGAAATCACTTACCAAACAAAAACTGCTCTATTTCGCTTCGGTGAATATTTAAATCCATTATTATGAGTGATGATGCCGTGGTATTCTCTTTACTCTGAAGGGAATATTATGAAGAAGGTGTTGAGATGGGCTGTTAACCGACTCTCGCTAATTGGTAAAGCAAGCGCCGCACCGATAAGCTACTGTACTTTAATGCCAGCCAACACTATCGCACACATAGCATACGAGTATTATGGGAAGAAGATAGACACAATGTACGCGATCGACAGCAGATTGATCGATATACTGGCATATGTATTCACACGTTAAATATATGGGCGTATTTGTGTTATTTTAAAGATGCTTCTGCGAATGCACTGCACTGAAGCACCAAAGTTATTATAATAAATACACAGAGTTTATGAACGAATCGTCTCCTACAGAGATGTCTTGTTGTTGTTGTTTTGTTTTTGTATTGTGGCAGTTGCTGAAGCATTCGATGGCGATCATGATGTCGTGCTGCGTGTACGATGAGAATTCCTTTTAATTCTGAATTCTGGATTGTGATAAATATTACATATTTGTATTTTCCACGCCCGTATTTCTAGTTTCTCCTCGGAATTGTCCTTTTGCACTTTTCACAGTTCACGCACTTATTAAATTCAGTTTTATTTTTCTTATAATTCTTTGTACTTAGTATTCATTTCGATTTTCTTTAATTTTTTCTATTCTTATTTTTGTATTTCAATGCAGTTGCGACGTCACGCAACCTATTTGCGGATCATATTATTATTGTATTGTCAATCGCATTGTATATTTTTTCAATCACAGCACTACTTGGACATTGTGCAGTGGGCATTGTAGGTGGAATCACGCTATAAAAAAATAAAACGAACATTCCAATTTATCAGAAAATATTTTTGCAGTCATATATTCTGATAAGTGGGGATGAAGATTAATGTTTTGTTCCCTTAAACCTTGAATTTCTTCGTGAGATTTTCAAAAATATCGTTTTAATTTTTCAGGTTAGTTCATATATAGACGTATGTTACGAGTATATTGGTACCTAACAACTAAGTTTTATTAAAAAAGTCACTTCATGGTCGTTCAAACAACACACTATAGAGCACTTGAAATAAAAAAAAACTGAAACGTGTTCTGTAGCCAAACAATAACTGAAAAATCAAAACAAATTTAGCAAATTATTACGCTAATTGAGCCAGAGCTATTCTAATTTTTTAAGAACAAAAAAAAAGTAGTAGTAGTAGTAGTAACTGAATTAATGGAATCATATATGTACTGTGCACAAAAGTGAAAAATAAAGTCCTTTAAACATCCGAAAGTTTAGAGAGATATCACAAGACTAGCCCTAACACACAGGAAACTTATCCTAGATAGGAAACTCAGCTGAAAGTCGAATATAGAATTTAGGGCTAAGAAAGCTTACATTGCCCTATATATGCTAGCAGCAAAAACATTGGCAAGAAATGGGGACTGCAGCCGACGAGGGCTATGTGGCTGTACACAGCAGTGGTGCCAAAAAGCTAGGTACCTTTCCACGATGATTGGTTCAACGCACCGAAAGGACCCCAATACCTATCAAGACATTGGGCCAAAGATTGTCAACACAACAACAGGTTTGAGATTGGATCCACTCCCAAATCTGGAGTTGCTACAGCAACAACAACAACAAGCTAGGTAGACTACAAAATACAGAGATCAGCAGCTGTTGGCCCACCGATGCTCTTAACACAATCCTACACTTACTACCTCCCGACCTATTTATTAAATACGTTGCGGCGTGCGTGCAGCGCGGTCCTGCTCAGAGAATCTGGGTGGTTTGCTAACAAACCATACGGCCACTGCAATATAATGCAGCAAAAAAAGGTTCGTCTCGATTGGTGCCGCCAAATGCTTGAAAAATTCGTTGAAGGTACTTCCAAAAACGATCGTGACAGGTGACGAGTCATGGATATTTGCGTATGAGCCGGAAAGAAAAGGACAATCGACTGTTTGGGTCTGTCTTCCAATTCGAAGAAAAACCAACAAAAGTTGTGCGAGCTCGAAGCGTTGGTAAGTAAATGGTAGCGTGTTTCTTCAGGTAAACCGGTCATGTGGCTACTGTGGATCATGACAATCAAAAGACAGTCAATTCAGCTTGAGAGAAAACAACCCAAAACGACGAATTATTTTGCATCACGATAAGGTGAGCTCACACGTATCACATCAAACAAGCGAGTATTTGAGCACTCAAACGATCGAATTGATGGGTCATCCGCCTTACAGCTCTGACTTGGCACCCAATGACTTTTTCCTGTTCCCAATTATCAAAGACGCGTGGACAACGATTTTTATCGCCTGAAGAAGCGGTTGAAGAGTTCAAAAACCCTGTTTTGGAGCTATCATCTTCGGACTGGAAGAAATGTTTCGATAAATGGTTTGAGCGTATATTTTGAAAAGCAATAAAGCAATTTTTGATGAAAAATTGTAATCTTTTATTACTTTTCTATAAACTTTAAACTTCTTAACGGCTGGTAACATTTTCATATAGATTCAAGATTTGAATGAACAATTAGAACAATTGTTTGAATTTCCGTGGGCACCTGTCACGAAGACTAAATCCCACGGTCCTCTACGGGCACGGATCAACAATCAACATCCATCTTAGACAGATGTGACATTATTAACTCAATTGTTAGAGCAGGACCTCTCAATATCCTTGCCGATCTTCGGTTCACGAAAACCGGTTGAGATATGCAACTGAACAGTGAGCACATACTTGCGCACCGGCTTCATCAGGAAAGTCACTGATGTACCAAAGAACAGATAACACCAGGGGACACTCTGGTGGGTAGTAAACCATTCAACCAAAAATTGGTAACAGACTCGGTTAGCCTTCAAGTAGGTCAACCTCGTCCGTTGGCGAAACCCGTCATCTGGCATATAAGACACAGCAGCACATCCATCCGGAACCTTGAACCGACAACTTCCTTCTCCTAGGCAACATCACGGTTCTCGGGGAATGCGAGTAAAAATCGATTGTGGTGATTTTATAACAACGAGAATGGGCTCTGTGGTTAGTACGTTGGACTACAGACCGGGATTTTCGAAAAACAACAAAAGGGTTTTTAACGGTACATGTGATGTGACATTATTAACTCAATGGTTAGTGCAGGACCTATCAATATCCTTGCCGATCTTCTGTTCACGACAACCGGTTTAGATATGCAACTCAACAGTGAGCACATACTTTCACCGGCCTCATCAGGACGGTCACTGATGTACCAAAGAACAAGTAACACCAGATGACACTCTGTTCGGTAGTAAACCATCAGCCACTACGTAGATCAAGCCCAGAACGAAACTGGGTCCCAAAAGTTGGTAACAGACTCGGTTAGCCTCCAAGGAGGTCAACCTCGTCCGTAGGCGAAACCCAGGCATCTGTACGTTAACTTTGAGTGCCTGGGCGAAGCAAAGCTAACCCTAGGCAGCACATCCATCCGGAACCTCGAACCAACAACCACCTCCTCCTCCCTCCTCTTAGGCAACATCTCGGGGAACGCAAGGAAAAAGCGATTGTGGTGATTCTAGAACAACGAGAATGGGCTCTGTGGTTAGTACGTTGAAGTGCTGACAAAAGGGTTTTTAACGGTCCATCCTCTCGTGAATGTCTTACAAACGTCCTTATTACTCTCGGAAGTCAGAGAAAGCTACTTATTCGCCTTGTAGATAAGACGTTAAATTGTAGGTCCCTTTCATTTATGTATTAAAAATATACGGCTGCATAGATACAAAGAACATTGTTGTAAGCCAGGTTGCCATGTTTGTGTGGTTTTAAAGCGTCTGTGGGTAGATTGGTAAGTAGTTGGTAATAAGAACCAAACAAAACTAAGTTGCCTGAGAAAAATTGTACGAAGACTACAAAAAAGGGGAGAAACTGTCAAAAAAGACTAACAAGAAAGGTGTTTCCGTCGAGATCTGAAGAAAGTGGAACAAAGTTCCGAGTCAGGAATAAATTCCATCGGCTAGAAATCAGAGCTGATGAAGCATTTTTCCATCATTTTATCCAAGAGCTTTCTTTTCAACGTCACTTATGTGTTTACAACTTGTCACATAGGCACCCTGTAGCCTGTACTGTAAATTTTAAATTAAAAATAAAATTAACTGACCCAAGAGATTTCAAGAAATTTTTCTTGTGCCGCACACCATGTACTTATAGATCTTTTCGATCAATTAAACGAAAAATTTGTTTCTCCATACGGACTGAGGTTAATTGTATCTGATGGTATTGTGAAATTATTTTTTCTTGTATCTTATGAAGATGGTTGTGGTACACTGCAGCAAGGCATGAACGGACGATTAAAGTTGATTGACTCGTTGAATGAGAAGAAACCAGCTCGAACGAGTTATACGAAGAGTATCTAATTGTTTGTGTATGTGATGGTGTATCTTCTTCTTTGGGATATTGCAAAAATTACTGCGTTACTGACATACATTAATTATAATTGTATGTTTATTTTGCTGTGTCTTTTAGAATTAGCAAAAGATCTAAAAAACTAACTCATGAACTAATCACACTAACGAATCTGGTGCTGCACAGGAGCGGTGGAGGGAATAGCACATTTGATTTACAGGATCCCAGCACTGGATACAGCTTGTAGAGCCAAAAAAACTTAGAGATTTACAAGCGTAGGTAACAATTACATTAAATTTCATCAGCAAATCAATTTTGCAGGACTTGTCACTACAACTAAACATAGGGACCTCCTTACTCACTAAATCTCTCACAACTTAACATTATAGTCACTGACTTAACTTTTTAGTAGATATTTTGTTTTTTTTGTATCTTTTATATTTGTGTCTTTTACTCTGATTAATGCATTTGTTAAATTATTTTCTGATTAATATTTTGAATACGAGTTAAGAAGATCCTTAATTCATATAATATGCAAATGTTTCTGTGTATCTATTACTCGTTTACTTCAACAAAAACCGCATCGATCGTTGCACTACACAATTTACTTATGTACTTATATGTAATAATTATTAAAACAAACAATAAACAAAATAAATGTTCGTTAAGCCAGCTAGAGATACATTTTACTTGAATTGGAGTATATGGAGTCATTCACGCAGCGCACAAACCGATCTTGTGGTAATTTTTTTTATTTTATGTTGCATGCTGCATATTTTTATTAAAATTACAATTGGTTTTTATTAGGGTGAATTGGTGAATCAAAAAAAAAACCAAAACAGAAATCCACAGAAAGCACTTCGACAGCACAGACACTCAGCTAGACACGATTGAATGGAGAGATACTTTTTATGCACAGTACGATGACACAGAGCGATACTTGCGACAGTAGATACATTATTGTAACTATATATGGCAAATTGTGTGCCTAATAATAAAAATATCATTTTAGCACGTACGTATGAATGAAGCTGGCGGGGTTACAAGTAACTATAACTACACTACGAGTGAGACGTTGAGTTGAGTTGAATTTTCATCTGGAAAATTCACGAGCGCACGACCCGGCACGTACGAGTGTGAGTATGAGCGACCATCAATTGATCGCCCAGCCAGAATCGAGTGCACAACCAACCAAACCATACGAAGAACAAAGTTTTTTTCTGTCTTCTCTGGTCGTTCGTTATCCAATTTATGTTGCTCGCAAGAGAAGCAACAAATCACCACCCGCAATGCAAGACAGACACACTGACACAATACTAGATACCAGAACGCTGGCTTACTGTGCTTGCACTGACTTAAAATTTGGCTCAAATATTGTTAACCAAAAATCAGGAACTACGATGTTCAGCAATGTTCAATGTCTTATCATTGTAATCGATCAGTTCTTCTTTATCCAAATCCATGTCACATTCGCCCCAGTCACGGTATGAACAGGTTACGCAAAATCACTTTGCTGGGTTCTTGTATGTCAATACGCAACGGTTGGCATGTGGCAATAATGCGTTTGACCCAAAGTCGATCGATTTCTCCTGTGGCATTGATTTGCTTCCACACTGGCAATTTGCGAGTACGACCAGCAGCAGTAGCGATCTATAATCCCGTTTATGTTCTTGGGAGTAATGTGATGTACATAATACCAGTAATAAAAAACACTTCTTATTCACTACTATGTTAGTTGAGATGTTATTCCATTAAGATTTTATTTCACATTTCTATTTGTTAGCACTTTTGGTTTGATTCTACATATTAGCAATTCAAAATGTATCTATACACACTACCGGCATTCGGACGGACTTCCTGTCCGTTGTGACGACAACCACAACAACGACTTGTATCCGCAAAGACTGTACGCGTGCGTAGGTAACTAAATCAAATCTATTTAAAGACTGAACCTGAACTGAGCATTGTCTTTGCAACTTTCCAGGTTCACTTGTAAGTTATAGGCCGGCCATTGGCCACAGCATAGTACCAGTACGTTTATTTATTCTCTTTTAGATACATTAAAATGTATCTAGATACAGAAAGCTGTGGACAAAATACGAGTCTACCAAAAGCCACAAGCACAACTAGATATTAATTTCTCTCTCTCTCGTCTCACGCTCTCTCACCAGCTATAACTCACTGTTCAAGTGTGTATAACTACCATTGGAAATTTCAGAAAGCCAAAGAAACTCATTGCAGATAAATTATTAATACGAGAAAAAAAATCACGCATTTGTCCGGTTTGTTTGGTTTTTCAAAACTTTTTTGCCCTCTGTGTGTTGCGTTTCTTCTTTGAACCTTTTATGGCATTTGTCCTCATTGGATAACAACAAAAAATATGGAGGAAGACGGCTGACTCCGTATACTTGTATCTGCATATACAATTTTTTTTTAAAGAAAACTACCCATGCATCTATAAATATGCATACTGTGTGTCGTTTCTCTGTAAGTCACGTTCAATCGTTCACATCGAATGAATCTTCGATTTTTTTAATTCTTCGTTATGTGTAATTATAAATAAATACATACCAAGAACTGCTACAGTTGGTAGTTATCTGCTGTTAGATGTTTGGGTCTTTTTTACCGACTCCTAATGATTCGTGGTAAATTCGAGAGCACGATAGCAATAGAATGTATGCCATTTACTCTCAAGCTAGTAAATGAATGAATACAGATGCAGAGAGGTTCTAACCTACGTGTTAAGAAAAGAAAAGATTAACCCCTTTTGCACTACGATTTCAAGCAAAATCCTTCAAATAGTGCCGGAAGCCAAACATCTAGGGGTCATGTTTGTCCAAAAACTAACAGGAAACTCCCACATGTCACAAACCATTTATAAAGTTAACAAAGCTTACTTCATCTGCTAACGTATGTTCAGTAAAACTAGGGAAATAAGCCCGCAAATGACTCTTTGGCTATAACAAAGCATTATCAGATCCAGAATCACATACGCGGCCTAGATTTGGTGGCCCAAAAGCAGAGCAATCAAAGACACGCTCAAAACTAAATACAATCAGGTGCTGTTAAAAATTGCCCAACGGCAGCTCTTAAAGAGATTTTGCCAGATTAACCCACACCCTTTACTTACCCATCTATAAAGCAAGGCTTTTGAAATAAACTAAAAATAGTTAACCAAATAAAACCAAATATACCAGGACATGCCAGCATCATTACCAAAATAAGCTTGCAAAACGGAATTTTCCACTCAATAAGACTCAATGATAAAAACATTAACTTTAAAAGGATCTTCTCAGTTAGAATAGAATAATAACGAAATCAAGTTGAAAAGACTCTTATAATGAATAACATTCACCACCCATGCATCAATCTGGTATATAGACGAATCAAAAACAAACACAGGAACAGGAGCAGGAGTATTCTGACCCAGAATTAAACTGCGAATACTCATAGAAAAAAACACCCACCCGCATTTCAGACAGACACAATAGCAATAGAAGTCTGCACAATAGAGTGCATCATAAAAAGATACCGAAGAACCGATATCTACATGATCTCCTACAGCGAGGCTGCACTGTTAGCATTTAATGGACCAGTATTCAATTTCAATTTCAAAATAACGTGAAGTTGCTACTGCCACTTAAAGGGATTGGCAAAAACCAATAATATTACGTACCTTAATGTGGTCTCCCGGCCATTCAGACATCACAGGAAACGAGGCAGCAGACCTCTGTGCAAGTGAAGGCGCAAAAGGGATTTTAACTGGCCCCGAACCAAGCACTGCTTGCTTATCAAAAAAACCAACTCAACAACAAGATACGAGTAAATGAGTGGGAATACAATGCCAATGCCATCGAAGGATTGATAGTACAAAACAATATTTCCACGGAATAAGGAAAACCAAAATGCTTCTTTAATATAATGTTAAACACATAGACAGAGCAGTTAAGCTAGATCGCCATGCACTTAGAACCCTTATCTGGTATACGACGGAACATGATCCATTTTAGAGCCACTTATTAAAAATGGTAAAATTCCAAACGAACAGCTGCCGATTCTGAAACGAGACAAAAGAAACGCCAGAAAAAATACTGATTTTTACATGACACGGCCTCACCCGAAAATTAGTTCCATCTCTTAAGGCTCACACAGTTCCCTGGCTAAATGCCAGACCGGTTGACCTGGCAGATATAATGGCATTCATGGAGGAACCAAGCCACCACATAATGTGTAAATATCTGGAATGCACAGCAGATCTTAAGGATGCAGTCTACAAGGCTTATTCAACCCAACAATAATAATAAAATGAGTCTTTTTTAATTTCACCGAAAGGCACTGTTTTCACCATAATCTCTCGATTGAAATATTGCTGAAGAGCTCCTGAATTTGTCCGTTTATTTTGATTGGTCCTTATTCTCGTGACTAAATAAAATATTTGTTAAATTCTAAAAAAATTTTTAAAAAAATATACTGCTCACATGTAACCAGCTTTGTGCGAAAACTATTATCATTACCTTCTATAGGTAGGTAATGTAAAAAAAACCCATCCATACGATCTTCCTCGTACTTATACATGGTGATATTGTTGTTTTTTTAGCGTTTTGGTCACAAACAGAAACAAGTGCAATAAAGAGTCAGATTTGGGGTTACCAGGAAAACATTTTTTTTATTTAAGGTAAGTGATACAAAAAAAAAACAATGTTATTGCTTAGGAATACTTATTGGTAGAGTCTTACTTAAAAACTAACCTGACCAAGTGACTTAATTTCTATCTCTTTCTCGAAAAAAATCGATTTTTTTTTCTCCAAAATCACAGATCGAAGAAATGCAAGTGTTTTCAATCACCGTATGTGATGGAGCCGAGTCTTTGTGGAATATCCAGTTACCATTTGGATATAAAAACGTTTCGATTTTTTGATAAGTGGTGTTCAGAAGAAATATCCAGATGCATCCCGCCTATTCTCGAACCCATCCGTAATGCCCGTGCTTCAACTTGAGACTACGGGTCCACCAGGGGTTCCTTCTTTAGCCGCACAATAGTTATGTGGAATGAATTGCCCGACTCTGTGTTTCCGCATTTGTATAATCTGTAGACATCTAATTTTTTCATCTCCCTAATTTCCTAACGCCTACGCTGTGCTATCCATTATAAGAGTGCAAATCACTTGTCGCGACGTACAGCGTGGTCCGTCTCTGAGATTCTGGGTGCTTTTCACAAAACCGTACGGTCACTCTAATATACTACAGCTTTTACTATAGGAGATGATACCATCTTTAACCGACTACTGCACTACTAAACTACACTTAAGTCATAGCTTTGCTTTCGAATCGAGCTTTCGAATCGAGAGAGTTGGAAGGAGGGGAGAGTTTTGGAATTTTTGTGTTGTTATGCTTTTCAACGATGGATCCAAGATGAGAAATATAGTCGGTGCTGCAGTTTTCTCTGAAAACGCTAATCTTTCAAGGTCCCACCCGACTCTGCTAGCATTGTTCAGGTTGAGATCCTAGCTATAAGGGAGGCAGGTAACAGCGACAGAAGAAGAACATTAGACATCGCCTAAATGAAGAGAGTCTGCTGTGTATTAAGCTTCGTCAGGGAACGTGTTATCACCACTTCAGGTGGAATGACGACGGTGGATGACGAGATCTTAAGATCTCGGAAAAATATTTTCAGAGTGGTTGCCAAAATCACCAGCAATTGGCCGGTGGGCAGCTACGGAACCGAACTGGAAATCCTTCATAATACTCGTACCTTTTGCAGGAGTTGCTTGGATGTGAATGAGAGAGAAACTTTCATTCATTATCCTTGGAAATGTCCGTCCCTGGCGTAATTTCGACTCCGCAAATTGAGTAATCCCTTTTTTGCCGACATGAAGGAGCTTTCCGAGTACGACATCACCGGTCTGATATCGTACGTGAGTGCTACCCAAGTATCTTTCATTCCATGAGGATTCCTGAGGACTATGGTTGAAAAAGGGCGCTATTTGAGACAGACGGCGACATTATTATTTAATTAACTGGATAATAATAGCATTTTTATACTAATAATAAACAAAATATAAGTATTTTTCTTTTTATGAGGTAGAATCTATTACAAAAGAATTCCAATGTCTGTGTTCCCGGTTCCCGCAGACAGAATGCTGTTCTCAAATCGATAATAACAAATGTCTCACGACTATAACCGATTTTATTTAAATTTGAAATGTACGTGGACAAAAACTACCCTAAGTCTATATGTAACCCGATATCAACGAGCATGAAGAAACTCTAACGTTCACTTTATTCTGAATACATTGCCGCTGACCAAAGTCCCGACTCATATCACATTTCCTCAATCTTGAACTAAAAAGGATTCTTCTTGTGCATAATTTATTATTTTAGTCAGCCTTCTGCTAAAAATGTACTATCTCGCAACTATCGCCACGCAGCATCCTCACATCGGAAATTGGTTACGAAGCCGGCCATATGTCATTTACGTCTCAACATTATAATTACCGACTTTTCTCTGGGCTGCGACAGAGCAACAACTTTATAACAACTCTTCAATAGCCTTGACTTTGTCTGATTTCTTTGCCCCATTATCAAGTGACCATCGTCTTCTGCTTCTCTTTCTGATACGAGTGCAAAAATGAGAAGAATTAAGCTAAGCAACAGAAACTGGTTTAGCTTCTAATGCTGCTAATGGCCATGTGTATGTGTACCAGAGTTGAATTGAACAAAACGCTTCTATTAGCCATGCACTGCTGCAGAGAAATGGAAGAGGATACATGCTGCAGATCATTTATTATACATGTAGCGGGACATTTGTTTGGTAAAGCTACAAGTTGCTATATTTCCATTGCTTAGTTGCAGATGCCTACACAGATCGTTATGTATAACAACTGAGCCACGGCGCACACGCCCACCTCGCTATTAAGCTCCATTTAATGGCAAGTAGGACCAGCTCTGATCACACCCCATTGTGACCAGACAACTTTGGCATATCCGAACAGCGAACCTTCATGAACAACAATAAAGCCAATTGGCAAGGTTTCGCTGATTTCGTCGATATACAATTAATCCAGTTTCCTTATCCACTGAACGCTATATCTGGTGAGAAGGCCTTCCGTGACATTTTAGTTCGTGCCACTAAAAGATTCATTCCCGCCGGAAGCAGTCCGGCTTGCTGAGCGTTACGAACTACCAAGAGTTACGGTGCCTGCTGACCCTCGAGTTACTCGCAGCTAACTAAGGTTATTCAAAAACTGGTTGCCGATCACCAGCGATCTAAGTGGTTGAGTGATCTTGAGAACTGGACGCTAGGATCCAAACAGCTCTGATCCACGGTCAAAGGTCTTTCTGGGAAATCTCAATCTCAGGTCCTGACTTCCATTTCACTCAATGACCACCAATATGACAGCAATAAGAAATGCGCATCACATTTTTCACGACAATTGCCAGGATAGTTGCAGTTTTAAAACCTGGCAAACCCGCCCACAAGGGATCGTCCTTTACACCAAGTTTTCTGCTTTCTCCTACAGCCACAATTTTAGAGACACGCCTCCTCCTCAATCTTCATCAACATTTTGAGTTTCGCCTCCCACCAACACGGCTTTAGAAAACATCGCAGCACTACAACTGCCTTAACGGTGCTAACGACCTATATTAATAAACGCCGCCCGCACTGTCGTGGCACTCGATTTATCCAAGGCTTTCGACACGGTTGACCACTGCTACAGGACATACTGATTTCCACTCTCCCCGACTCCATCAAAATCAGCTTACCTAAATGGCATAGTATAGGAACTTTTATTTTCTATTAGCCTTTAGTTAATTTAAGTACATTACGAAATTAAAAAGGGTTTATTTGTACTGTGAATGAGCATGCAACACAATGAACTTTAGTCAAAGCCATTGTTGTTAGCCTGTCACAACCCTGCACGCCCAGTTCAGGACATCACTGTCAGTAAGATGCCTCCACGCTGCATACGTCAAGACGGACAGAGCCTGCATAAACCCAGTCACACCGGCCACCTAGAATCCCACCACTGTCCGTTCAGGTTCAAATAGAATACACTCTGAAGCAGTCTCCTCAAGAAAGGGTAATAGGGTCCATGATACACACCCTCCTCCCATAAATAACAGCAAAAAGTCCCTGCATAGAGAAACCCGGACAACCCTAGCACAAATCCGGTCGGGTTGGTTCAAAGTTATAAATCTCGTATTATACCTGACACCAATGATGTCTATCCCTACTGTAACCAAGGCATCCATACTACCAAGCCCCCATTGCCCACAGATTTGGTCCTTACAGACCTGTGGTCAAACCCATTCGGCATAGACATTCTTGGCCTGCCGACATAACTTGATGACTATACACCATCTTTATTCATCTAATTGGTATAAGGAACTTTTATTTGCTTTGCTTGCCTTTAGTTAATTTAAGTACACTGTGAACTTTATTTGGTATATTTGTACTGCGGATGAGGGTGTAATGATTGGAGGGTTTCTACTTACTTCAGACCTGGAGGTGCTACAACACTGATCCACACCACTCAGTCTAACCATCACAGACCAGAAAACTGTTGCCTATAGTCTCCGGTGCAAAAAAAACCCTGTACAGTGGTGAAAATCTGATCAAAGTAGTTTCGAAGATTATCATATTCTATTGAAAGTGCAAACTTACCTCTTTATATTTATAATAATAATAGTATAGATATAAATATAGATAAGTAGAGACTAAAGGAAAAATCTTTATTTGCTTTTTATTATCTAAGAAAATTTTTTAGACGACTTTCCTGCCTCGATGTGTTGCCCGCAGCTTCCTGGGCCTTTAACATTGCAGCTAAGTGCAAAAGAGAATTCTTTTGTTGGGTTTTTGATTGCGTCGTCAGCATCGACGACGGTTTTTGCTGGAGCTTCTGTGATTTGTTTGCCTTTTTTGATTTGGTAACTTTACTGAGGTTTGATGTGCTCGACTGAACTTTTGTTTTAGCCTTTTTCTGAATCATTGCTTTGACCAGATTTTGCTTTGTCTTGATATTTGGTTGGTCTGGTTTAGCACTAGACGACGAATCAGCTTCTACAATCGTCACACACTTCGCGTTATGCTTTTCTTTTGTTTTCACTAATGCAGCTGGTATTTTATCAATTTTTAAACCTGCCAGTTTATCCTTTTTCTTCCTTTTCTTTTTCGTCTTATTTTTGGATGATACTATCTGTTGAGGTAAAATGGTTTGCTCTTCCGAAGCCTCTTTCGCTTTAGGTTTTTCGTGTTTTGATGCTGGCTTAGTTAACGGCTGCAAAGTTTTCGTTTGGCAAAAATTGCATTTGATTTCCTAAAACAAAGCGTTGTGATTTCTTAAATGATATTTGTTGTAGGTTTTAATTGGCTTACCACATTGCTAGTTACTTTCTTTCTTAACCACTTAGCTCGTGTGCGCTGTTTTTTTGTTAAACTCGCTTTCTTGGTGCTGTCTTCGAAAACTGCCAGCAATTTTTTTGCTTTGGCGCTTCGTATCTGTTGTGGCTTAAGTTTGAGCGAGAAGTCCCCATCGCTCCAAACTGATGAACACTTGGGGCACATTTGTGAAGAGAAAAATTTCTCACTTGATAGTTCCACATCGCTTTTCGCAATTTTTCTACATGTTGTCCTAAGTTGAAGAATTGTTACAATACACGGTGTTCTAAAGAGATCTTTTTTTAACTTACAGATAGTGGGACTTAAGAAGCTTAGTATGGTGGTCATTTGTTTCTAGAGAATTGCCGAGATCCCATAGTAATTTTACTGTATTCATTGATGCCATTACAAGATTTCAACGAGATGCTTATTTATAAAATACCTTGGAACTGCCTCCTTGTCCTTACCAATTTTGACGTTTGTTGATAAAAGTCAGATGTGTTTTTGAATAACAAGCTGAATGTGTCCGAAAATTCGTATGTAAAAAAAACTATTCCTATTAAAAAATAATTTAGAGAATAAAAACTATTCCCATTAAAATGTTGGTATGAATTTTGTGGGTATCTAAATTTACTGGATATTGAGGCTTAAATTTTTTGTTATAATTCTCACTTGTAAAATTCTACATGTGCTGGATGTACAACCGATATCTTAAGCATGATTATAATGGACATTTGCAACCATGACCACGCTAAGGCAAATTTGCGAATTTTTGTTTACTTGCGCGAGCGATCCAGGTCGCTCTTTAAATGTGTAAATTTGTCATTTGTCTTTTAGATACGAAAAACAGAGACAAGCTAATGCAGGTTAACTTTTATTTAAATTTTTAATTTGGCAAACATGAACAAGCACTTCATTGATATTTGACAATAGTCCATGCACGCGAAAGTCTATAATAGTCGACACTTAACTATTGGTTTGGGTTTTCGATTATCTGCCAAAGGGAAAGTTATAGAAAATATCATTAATATATTATACATAATCGACACTCTAGCGGAAAAGAAATGTGGGGTTAAGAGTGTTGGTGCAGAAGAAATTCAATGCTGTATTAACGACAGAAAAAAAATATACACGTATTCAGCGTGATTATTAACCTTTTTTAATCTTTAATTTAATTTTTCCAACCTATAAATACATACTAATAACTGTCAAAAGAAGTAAAGTCACAAAACAAAAACTATATATGTCAATGTTAGCCAACATTTATAGCATTACTAAAACGGTGATAAAATGGGCGTATGTATTTTATTAGTTGCAAAAAATTTTCGCATGTTTTTTTTAATAGCTTGACGTGGAGTAGAAATATATTCTGGAATTTTGCGTCCGTTTAAGTTCAACAGAATAAAAATTGATATGTTGCGTATTTTATGTGTCAAAATGCCAAATTTCATATGAAGCCTACCGAAATACGGAAGGTACTAGCATAAACTATTTTGTATTTTGACAATGCGTTTAGAAGTATTTTTTGGTTGTGCAAGAAATAGTTATGAGAAGCTTATGATTGCATCTCAGAAAAAATGCTTGTATTTGTATTTATTTAATTATTGTTAACCTAAATTGTTCATTACTCAATTGAGTAATACTGTAAAAATCTAAAAATTAAAACAAAAATGTATGCACTGAAAGAACGTATTACTGTGATAATACTCGTTTTAGATGGAACTTTAATGTGTTCGTATGTAAGTAATAAAACAAAATGCACCATATAAAACAAAAATATTATTTATTGATAGTTTTTTTTTAGGTTTACTCCTTAAGAATTGATTTTCATAAATAGAAAAAAATTACACAAAACATTTTATGGGTAGTGAAATCGAGTGTTAACTTGTTATGCGTTAACAAAATGTGAAGTCGTTAGTTTTTGACTTTTCACACAAGCTAGAATGCGGAAATTTTGTGAGCAGTTATATCTCACACAGCATTTTTGATATTCCGCGTTTAATGAAAGAAAAAGTAGAACTGGTATATATCCGCTTATACCAATTGTTTAGTGCCCAGCTAGCGATGACGTTTTTTTGACGCGTGGCGTTTGGCGCGTGTTATATATGAAAATCGATTCTTAAGAAATAAACTTCTGTCCCGCGTCGGAGCTGACACGCAACTATTTTTTTATCATGCAACCATTTTGTGTGCTTTCTCAAAAGACCTTAAAATAATTTTCGACAAAATTGTTCTCGCTCTAACACTCGACTAATGGATACTTTAATGGAACTAGCTTTGCTAATTAAATTTTTTTATACATACATTTTTCTGTGCTGTCTGTCAAACCAATCACAAAACTAGTTTTGAATGTTCGTAACAGTAATACGTTCTTCAAGTACATACATTTTTATTTTAATTTTTATTGTAAACGTAAAAACAAAAAACGAAAAATCGAAAACAAAAATTCTATTATGTAATGTTCGCACGCTGTCACAAAAAAATACGTAAAAGATAAGACTATTGCTAAGACTGATTATTAGTCTGTGACTATTTGTCAGAATTGGATACATTATAAGGTTTACATATTTCATATTTAAATCAAAATTTAAAAAAAAATAAAAATTACACAAAAACTTAAAAATTTTGAACCGAATTTTAAATTTGTATCAGCAATATATAAAAACATTGAAAATTATATTTTCCGAAAATAATTAATATATCTTAGTGATTTGTTATCGTTTCCATTATAAACTTTTAGTAAATCATCTTAAGGTAAACAATTTTGTATTGTAATATAAGGATTGATAATTAAAAACAAAACATTAACTTGACACAAACCATTAATTTTCACAATCTTTTCTAACTATTCCCGTCTTTAAAAATTCGCATAACACACTCTTGTAATTTGCGGAATAAAATATTGCGGAATGTTTTTATTCTTATTTCGAACGATCTGCTCTGATTACTTGAGTTCTAATTGGCTGAATAAAAAATATTATTTTCAGCAAGAATATAATTTCTAGGAAGGGCGCCGTTATTTTTTGTGCTGTGTGTGTACCTACAGTTTCAAATCAAACTTCAACCGACAAGGATCAAGTTCGCGATCGGTGCTGCATTGTGACAAAATAGAAGCGTTGGTTTATTCATTGTTAAGAATTTGTTAAATTAAAAAACATAATTAAGTTGCAATATTGTGTGTTTGAAAATATTTTGTAAAGTTTAGTGTATATCTACATTGGTAGGCAAGACGGCTGCATAATTCAAGGACAAAGTTTTACATTCCCAAATACTTCACCGATGCAAAATGGATCCCTTTACTCAGGTTTGTGTTTTTTTGGAAAAAAAAATCACTGCATAATTTGCGGAATTTATAAATATACCATTCTTACTCCAGCGAATGCTTGAAAAGGCTGAGCAACGCAGTAAAACGTTGGGCATTAGCAAAACAACAAAATTCCCATTGTCGGAATGTGAAAATGCAACGATGCCAACAAACACGGCATCCCAATCGGGGCAGCTGCTGAAGCCACAAAAAATGCACACAACTACGTCATCGACTAAAGCGTCGAGCAATAAATTGCAAGTGATCCAGACAAACGTGCGAGAAGGTGGAACTGACGCTAGCAGCGCTTCTTCAAACAAAGTATTGCATCAGTTTGCGGCAGTTGACAAAGAGAACATGGACTTGGGAATTCAAATAAACATAACGACGGGACGCGATGTCGAGGTGAGCAGGATTTTTTCATATTTTTTTGGTCAAATAAATCTGTTTTTGAGGTTTCTAATTACATTTTAATAAATGTCTATGTTTTACATAAAATTCACTTTTTTTTTGTATCATACAGGTAGAAGTTGAGGTCGAAGAGCAAGATTTAACCGACGAAAATGACAGTGATAATAATCCCATTGAAAAGGAGTTTATGCAGCAACAACCATTGGCAAAAATTCGGGACACTTCCCGTAATCGTTTGCAACGTTTGGGCGCTCTCTACTCAGACAATGCCGATTTATCATCGCCAATTCATCGTACCGAGGGGAAGTTCCACGAAGGTTCTTCCACTGATGCGGACATCAACGCAACTCCGAAAAAGCAACGATATGGTAAATTGGTAGCGTTGGCCAACACTATCAACCAGTGGGAGGATGACACAACGCATCATGTGCTGCATAGCTCATCCGAGGTATCTTGCCAGAAATCATCTGTTACTGAAACGCAATATATCACAGCCAAACCGGCACAGGTTACTACTGCCAAGAAGCCGCTACAAATTGTCGACTATAAACTGAAGGATAATAAAAGCAGTGAAATTTCATCAACTCCATCCGTCTCTAAAACCAAGCAACTTAAATGGGATCCGAAAGTATTAAACTCGCTAGAAGCTCAAGGTTTCCAGCGACGTGAATCTTCAACGACGAAGATTGCATTCGAATATCCGAATGAATCCAACGACACAGAGAAGACGGCGCAGCCGAATGAGAAGGAATATTCAAATACACCAACAGCAATGCATTCAGTTGGTAAATTGGATAAATCTGAAATGTTGACTGGAGGACTGCAAAATGCTGCAAAAGCAACAACTGCAAGTGAGGACAAGAAACCGACTGCTGCGGAAAAGTTGATCCCCTCGGTTAAACAAGGTTTAGTGTCTGGTCGTGCAGCACTTTTTGAGAATAAATCAGCAGCAAGTCAGGCGCCAATGCGGCCACAAAAGGATCCCACTGAACTTTCGCTAAAAGAGCGAATGCAATTGTTCGAGAAGAACAAAGGGGAGGCTCTAATTCCGAAGGCTGCATTCGGAATGGCGCCGTCTATTAATAAAATTCGTCAAGATGGGCTCGGTAAGAAAATGGACGATACTGCGGCAACAACTGGTTCTAAAGGTAAATATTTAGCAAAGTTTTAAAATCGTTTTGTTATAAATATTAATATGAGTTCTTAATAAAAAAAAAACTGAATGATTTAGTCAAAATTTTGTTGAAAACTGCTGATGTGAGACAATATTGGGCTTCAAAAATCTAATAAATGCTAAGACATATCAACTCTTATTGGTTTTTTTTTATTCATTTTATTTCATGGCTGTAAAGTATGATTAGAACAATATCATGTCACAAATAGAGTCGACTTTAGCTTTGTAGCATCTTATAATATCTCACGTCGCCTAAGAGCTAACGATAGAATGCAATGCGCCGTCGGAATTATACTATAAGCTAAAAACAACCTTTATCTTTTTTAACTCTTACTGTAAGGTTTCAGTAACACAATTATAGATCATATTCAGAGAAGCGAATGAAATCACTTACTATTTTAGAAAAAAGAACCAACCAGATCTTTTCACTCTATTCCAATCTATTCTTAATTCTCAGCCGCTGCTACGGTCAAGTTAAATGCAGATACAAAAGTCCGCAATAAAGTAGCTGAACTTGTCGCCAATGCGAGCACACTGTCAGAGAATAGAATCAAAGCAGAAATAACCAAGCAGCGTAACGAAGATATGCAAGTGATTGCAAACCGTTTCAATAGGCAGAAGGATTTGTTTAATCCGTCTGCACCACCACCACCACCATCTATAGTGACAAAAAATGCTGAGCCTCAGAAACAAAATTACCCGATTAAGAAGCAGAACGAAGAAATTGTGGCCACATTTGTTAGGCCACCTCCACCACCACCACCGCCGCCACCAATGACATCATCAACACCAAGAGCATCCCAATTAAACTCAAATACAAATAAGAGGAGGTCTCGTAAGTAGTTAGTTTCGCTAGTGTCCTAATTTCTAATCTCATCGCATTTAAAATAATTCTTTTCGACAGCTGGTGACACAATTGATGAGAGCAAACGAGCTAGAAAATCTGAAATTTCATCGCGTTTGTATCCAGCACTTTCAGATTTGGAATCAAATGAATCCCTTTCGGATAATGATAATTGTTGCACCACTGCCACTGTATCGGGGCATACAACTGTTGACGAGGCTGATGGTGAAATGTCCGATTATCGATGGAAAAAGGACGACAATGACGATGATGGAGGATGCTGCAATCAAAGGTGGGCGGAATCATTTTATTCATGTTTGCTTTTTCTACTTTGCATTGAATAAGACTTGGGATTAGAACACGACGCATGCAACGCATTACAAATTACCATTGAAATCATACCTACCTAACAATTTCGCTTCATCTTAACATAATTCTAAGTTTTGTTCTGTTACTATTGCGTATATGCACTTAACAATTATCTAATAAATATTTTCTACACGATTTCGTTTGCTTTTGTTTTCTCCTTTTTGCGCGCTGTTAGTTACATGGATTCGGAAGACAGCAGTGTTGGAATCTGTAATGACAGTTTGGGACGTGAGATAATGCATGTTGTTCAAGCGAATGAAAATCAGCAAAACAAAGCAAAGCAGCAGCGGGTAAGTTGTCAGTCGTCTCGCTGTCCTTTTCTGGTCAAAATGCACATTTAACAGCGGGGTGTCTATCCTATGTTTTCTATTTTCTATTGACTTTTCCGTTCTCTCCTAACTACTACTAACAGGGAATTCATTATGCCGACAAAGATGTTTACTATGGGGACAGTTCGATGAATTCATCTGAGGCATCCCTTGGTGTTGATGATTATCTGGATGAAGCGCTCGACGAAGATGTCGACGGTGAGCAGAATGGCAATTACAACACCCAGGAGAGTGACGATGAAGAGAACAGTCGAGTTTCACGATCGGTAGGTTTTGCCTCGTACACGCTTTTTTTATGTCTGCTTAAAACTTCATTTTGTTTTTGTTGCAGAGCAAAGGAACTACAACGTCGAACAGTTTTTCCTTTAAAAAGACGCCCAAAAAATACATTAATTGTCATCCTATTTCTGAGGATCGTGATGACTATCAAGCAGCGGGAACCTCTGCTGCTGCAGCGGGTTCACCACTTAGAAATCCGGTTAGATCCGCTCTCACGGTTAATCAAGAGGACGATAATATGGTTACATTGGTTCACACAGTAAGCTTTTACCGCAGGCAGCAGAACACAAATGTAAGTTGAATGAAATAGAGAACTTTATTGCGTATTAATTCCTACAGGCAACTAATATTTATTTATATATAGCAATTTATAATCAAGTTCACATTGAATTTGCAGTCAATTAACTGAAAAAAATTTACACTAAACCCTCTACATAAGCAAACTCAGCATACGCGATTTCTCATATACGCAATCTAATTTTTACGAACTTCCCTCCACGCGGTCCATCAAAATATTAATGAATTATTATTCTTATTCAAAAATTTACAAAAAAACGAAATCAGCATAGTACGAGTGCGTTTCCTCCCAGTTGCAGGACGTACAAAGGTACAATTTCATTTTTCTGTTGGTTTTGTTGGTATGTACAACAAATGTTTTTCGTACGTAATTACGTATGCATTTCACTGCCTTTGACCACCTTACTTTTGAATAAAGAAGTTACAACTCACAATAGCAACAAAAAAGATATCCACGTCAGCAGAGCCGTAATTTTTTTTGAAATATCTAATAATGTCCTATTATTAAACGTTACAAGTTTAGTTTTAGTTAATTCAATATTTAATTGTGCCTGAATTGAAGGTTGCTCCGGTGAGATTGGCCAAACTTCGAGGAACTACAGAGAATCTTCAAGATCCTTATTTGAGTCCAGCGTATTCGCTCATCCTTGGTGCAATGCTTGGCGTTTGAGGCTATCGGCTCGATAGTTGTGCGTGCCTATTTCGTTTGTCAGGCCTGGTACTAGAAGGGAGAAGGGCCCTATGCTATTGGGCACTTTTTTGACATCAATGGGTCCACAGTTCGCACTATAGAAGCTAAAGAAGATTTAATCAAGGCATCTTTTAAAAATGCTACACCTTTAACAGAAAAAAAAAATAAAACAAAGCAGGGATCCCATACTGGAAAGGACGAAAAACCAACTTATAATAAATGGACGCGATTATGCTGCACCTAAAAATATTTCAAGCATTATGCTCTGAACCTAACATGTATTGGGGTCATAAGTTAAAAAATATTTCAATGAAAAGTGGAAATCGGTACCGAAGTCTTTGGCAAATAACCAAATACCTGCTCTCAAAATTTATGACTCTTTTTTTAGCATTTGACTCCCAATTCGCAACATCAATTAACAACCCTTTAGCCAGTGACATCCATGCTTTCACTATGGAAATAGAAGATACAGTTCAATCATTTTTACAAAATCCGACACTAATGCCACAACCTAAACACCCGACAACGGAAGAAGTATTATAAAATTATTAAAAAACCGAAAAGCTCCAGGATCAGATGGAATAATTGAGATTCTCATTAAAAAATTACCTCGTTTGGGAATATTGTTATTGCACCAAATCATTGCTTGTTTGCTTAATTTTTTTTTACTTCCCTGTGGCATTGAGCGATGCTAATTCCTATTGTGAAAGCGGATCAAATGCAGTCGGATACAAGGAGCTACCATCGAATAGCTCCACTTTGTACAATAAGTAAAGTAAAATAATTGAACGAATCATACTAAGTCGCCTTGATGAACACATTGATGAAAATAATATTATTCCTTGGGAGCAATGTGGATTTGTACAAGGAAAATCTACAACCCATCAACTCCATCGTATAGAATCACAAGGCAACTATGCGGAGATGGTTTTGTGTGATATCAAAAAAGCTTTTGACTAAGTATGGCATTCGGGTTTACTATTAAAACACACATTTAATACAGGTTGCCACATTAGAGGCTATTTTTTACATATTCCAGATATCAAGCAACAATCGTAGAACATTTGCGTTTGTGTGAACACAAACTTTATACCCTCCACACAAACTAACACAAAAAATACCATTTTTGCTTTAACTCCTCACAGGAACTTTTGATGTATAGTCCGCTTGTTGCGGCTAACATTTTGTTAATTTTAAAGTCTGCTACTCATACATACCCATACAAATTGACAAACAAATTTCACATTTCATACTCAACCATTTTACGAAGTGGAAAATACCTCTTAATGTATCTAAAACGAGAGCAATATTCATTACGCTGCGATTAACTCTGGAAATACCCAGAGTACCGCTTCGTATAAACAGCAGTACAATTAAGTACAAGTCAAATATTCCCATTGACAAGGAAAAGGATTAAAACCGGTGTTCCTCAAGGTTCCTGACTTGGACCAGTCCTGTTCAGCATCTACACGGCGGATCAACCCATCAATAAATTCGTTACAAGGACCATGCTTTCCGCGGACGACTCCATCACGTGTGCCGTTTCCCTCTCTCTTTTGATAGCTGCACGAAGAGTGAAGAATCACCTGTCTTTGGTCTTTGGTCTTTCGGACTACTACCTCAAGTGGGGACTGAAGATCCACGCCAACGAAACGGAACTCATCTGCTTCAGAGTACCAGCAATATAAAACGGAAATATTCGTAAATTTCGTAAGCCGGTGCAGAGGCCTAAAAATCACTCTTCCGGACAACACAACAATAAACACCTTTTCATTTGGTGCATCCGCTTCAGGAAAGACGAAACGGACTGTCCAACAACACCAGGTGGCTCATCTACAGGCAGCTCATCAGGCCAGTGATATCCTATGGCCATCCTATAAGGTCGACCGTCTCACACACAACGATGAAGAAGATCTCTGGAGGGTGCCAAATAGCTATAAGTTTGTCTTGACTGCGAGGCTTAACGAAGCAGCAGTTCTGCTGCCAATAACCGACTACTTGTTCCAAATGGCGTGGAAATTCGTTGACTGGTCTGTGGTCTTGGGGGTATCTGCAATACAGTTGTATTCAAGTTTAGGGCGAATATCTGCTTTGTAAATACTAGTCAGATCCAAGGGAGTGAAGTACATCTTGCACCGTTTTAGGAAACCTACAAATTTCGCAGCATTCCTAACGATGGCGAATATGTGGCCATTCCAACGAAGCTTGTTGACGCACATACCGAGTATTCATATGAAAAGCTAAGAGTGCTGTCGTCAGCGAAAGAATGAATCGGAAAAGAAGTAGCGAATAGGAGATCATTATTGAAAATGAGAAATAGTGTCGGAGACAAAACAGAGCCTTGAGGAACATCGGCGTTAATGCGGTGAACATTGGATTTGAAATCGTCCAATACGACCTGGATTGATCGGTGAGAAAGGTATTTACTAGTCCAATCAAGCAGAGTCTTATCAATTCCATAAGCATCATTTCGACAAAAGAGCTTGATGCCAGACTTAAATGCCTTGGAAATATCAAGTGCAACAACTTTCCTTTACCAAATTTTCGAATAGACTGGATCTACTTTTCAGTGTCTGTCCCATAGAGGATTTGACTCTTGCGAGTGCAGGCGGCAACAATGCGCTATCTGGTAGCGTAGAGCTCGCTGCGAAATGTGAAGCAAGCAGATTGGCCTTGTCTATAGAGCTGACAGCGGAAATGTCATTGTGAATGAGCTGTTGGAATTGAAGACGAGGCAGTATTTTTAATTCGTTTCACGAATTCTTATTACCTTTGAAATATTGAAGTATTTTTTGTCAGTTTTGTCAGTTTCTGGTCATAGTCGAATTTGGCTCGTCTAAGGTAGGCATTGCAATCATTTCTGACTCGTCTAAATTTGGTTCGGTATTCCACAGTAGGGTTTTCTAAATATAACCGAAAGAATACCTCCCGGTTCCTAGTAGCCTCCTTACAGCTTTTAGTAGTAAGCAATACGAAAAAACAGAATGTAAATACGTCGGTTATGGTTCACCTTATTTTAAAGAGTCAGCAAAGACCTGTATCAAAAAACTGCAAGCTACGCAAAATAAGCTGTTACGCATGTCCTCAAACAAAGATTTGGTAACCTCCAAGTCGCTAAACCCATGACCAGTCAACGGTCCTAAAAGTTCAAGATTATCTTAGTTATATTTTTGTGTTTTGTTGTTCGTTTTCGTTGTTTTTTTCTCTCCTCTCTTGCATAATTATAAAATTTAATTAATTGATAAAAAATCATTAAAAAAACTATGTTCAATTAGTTAGGTAAAACATATCATAGTTGTAATAGTATATATACTAAGTCTCTTAATTATATTCACTATCATATATGTTATGTAAAAGACCTAAATAATAAATATAATAATTTATTTTTAGAGCAATAATTCCACACCAGTTCGAGTAATAAGCCGAGAGCAAGTTGTCCGTTCGAATGATAACCATCGCAGTCAAAAGCAGCAACATCCTGAAACTGGTTCTTCCGACTACGACGACGATGACGAATCCAATTCTGATACCCACATGGATGACACTTACATGGTGCAGGAAAAAATCAAAAAACTTCTTGATGAGGTGTGCAAGCAACAGCAAGTGATCGGACAGACAAGTCAAGCGTTGAATTTGTGTGCAGCCACAATAGAGTTCTCCGGCTCGACAGAATCTGTTGAGGGCGAGAGGCATCTGTTAGTTGCAAGTGAGTATTGATTATGTTTTGTGGTGGAGGAGTCCTCTTCCATGCTCATCTTTTCGTTTCTATTAATAGCACACCGCCGACAAGCTGCCCTCGATGAGGTTCAGCGTTTACGCGTTGAGAATAGTCTGCGACCACTTGGAACATCTGATGGACAAGAAAAGGGACGGTTAACTGTTAAGGACATAACAATTCCGCTGCGGCAAGATTATGTTAGGAAACTGTCAGCTGATACCATCTCTGGCCATCATCTGGTTTGTTTGTTAAAGTATAATGAACATGTTTTGGCCACAAAGACTGTTCCCACTTTGCCCGGCCTACTTGCAGTGAGATTTCCAGATGTTTTACAAGTAAATGACGTCTATGCAGATTTCAGAGTGAGTGTTAGAGCATTTGTTAAGGTGAATTGATCTTTAAAAAGTTCTCCCATCCATCCGTGCAGGTAACATTGGAAATATACGGAATGACCGCTCAACGTGAAGTTCTACCACATGATGTCAAATATCACATTAATATAAATAACAAGAAAACCCCCAAGAAGAAGGGCGGCGAGAATCGCCTCGTAATGCCAATCGTACAATCACCTGCTGGACCACATGTGGTTCGTACGCCAGCATTGGTTCAGTATGGTTTTGCAATATTTTCGTTGCGTGAAATTCAGAGGACAACATGGACTTTGACGCAGGTAATTAATTAGCTTATAAAAAAAATAAAAGAAAATAAAAAACCATTTTAACATCACCCTTAACAACTTTAGGTGCTTGGTGTAAGTCCGCTTGATGGAGTCGTGCACATGAAAGTCGACTGCGAACTATCGGTGAGTCTTCATCATAAAGGGTTCCTGACAATGTTCGAGGACTCGTCAGGTTGCGCTTGGCACAGACGTTGGTGTCATCTTAACGGACACGTTCTTAACTACTGGAAGTACCCAGACGATGAGAAGAAAAAGGCTCCTATGGGATCAATCGATTTGTACCCGTGTATCACAAAAAAAGTCGCCACAGCACCGCGCGATATTTGCGCTCGATTAAACACAATGCTGCTCGAGTGTCAGCGACCAGCTAGGGACACCGATGTAGAATCGCTACTTGTTGTTCCGTGCGACAAGGTCACAATAGTGCGGCATCTCTTGTCGGCCGACACAAAAGAGGAACGCGACGAATGGTGCGCTTTCTTCAACAAAGCCCTCACACTGATAAGAGCTTGGGGACCTCCGCAATAAATTAACTCCATACTGACTACCTAACATAGACATATATTGTTACTCGATAATAGTTTCTCCACGACGGCATTTTTAGTGCGTGCCATAAAAGTGTTCGCTTTATGTGTCCCATCGTACCAATCGTAATTGTTTTATATTTTTGTATATTTTTACGCGGCAAACAACAGTTTGTCAAAATTTACTACTTAATCGTGTTTGTTTTCAAATATAATTGCGTTTCGAATTTGAAATCTTAGTCTTTACGAAAATACAATCAAATTGTAGTATCTATCTATCAGAACTAATGTACTCTGACATCATTTGGTAAACTTTTTTAATTTAAATTAATGTTGGTAAATGTATTAAAATACACTTTCGTGTATCAATAAATTAATTTTAATATATAAAAATGAAACTTTGTCTGTATTTTGTATGTCTGTTCGCGATTTATTCGGTTGTGGTAGGGATGGTTGCGGTGGATGTTTCTTGGGTGCTTGTGTGATGATGGTGTTAAGGGTGTTGACGTGGTTGACGTGGTGGGTTGCTAGGTATTGTTTGTATGAGATTGATTCGGAGCCGTGCATTTGATGGATAGAGGTGATATATGTGAGGTGGTATCTTAAAGTGGTTCTCGGGCTGGATCATATAGGGTCTTGGTGGTCAGTTGGGTGGGTGTAGTGTGGTGGGAACACTGTGACTGGCAGCCAGGAAACTCTGGGCATTCCCGCTAGTAATTAATAAATTTTTTGGTTCGCTTCTTATGTTAGTTTACCTTCAGCTTCAGCTTACTGGGTCCTACCTGCCATTAATATCAATGTCGTCAGTGTGAAAGCAGCTGAACAGTTCCTAATAAAATATTTGGTTCTATCGTACACCTAAGAATTTTGCGCAATTCTGTCTAATATGATGTTAAAGAAATCAAAAATTCACTGATTTTTTAATACATATCTATGTCTACATGAAAATACCTCATTTAAAAAAAATCTGTAAGTGTTGTCTGTACAATTTAGGCTTTTTATAACAGCAGTCTCCCGTAGATCCTTCAGATATAGAATATGTTTTAATGGAAAAGCGTTTTCTTCAGCCCACAGCAAGTGTTAAATGATTGCACAGCAATTGACACCCTTATTTTAGGACGTGGAGTAAGTTCAGCTTCACTTTCATATGTACTTTTGGTTCCTAGCTTTGTAACGAAGTTTTCCCAGCCGGGGTAAACTCGGCGTGACCAGGGGTTCAGAGAAAAAAGGCCCATACTATGAATGTGATATCGGTAGTCTTTCGGGAAGCTTTTGAGGGTTAATAGGTGGTCTTTTGGCTGCCTCTTGGGGGTTTTTAGAGGGTCTATTGGTGGTATTATGGGAGTATTTTGAGGGTCTTTTGCAGATATTTTGGGAGTGTTTTGGGAGACCCTCAAAATCTTTAGAGTCTTGTAACGAAGTGTTTTGTTACACCCAAATAACTCCATCACACACCGTACAGCTATTGAGTCTATACCAGTGAATCGTACAACCAGTATGTCAATATATACGCAATTTGGGAAACACCGGTACATGGTACAGTAGCCCAACCGATTAAGAGTCCGACTACAGAGCGTCAGTCTCACCGAATCACAGATTCCAATTCCCAGTGGGAGGATAAAGAGAGAATGCATGAAAACGTTAAATAAAACTAACGATTAGTGCTCGGAATTGTATAGACCACAATGATCGCATGCCTAAGACCACCGACTACAGCCGAAACACCCGTCCGAAGGTGGCTTCAAGCCACCCACCAGAAAATTTGTTTTTGCTTAAAACAAAAACACCCAGTCGCCGTGCAGTATCAATAGGAAATACAATTGCATTAACGGCAACAACAACGATAATAGAAATGTATAATTTTCCAAAAGGACACAAACGTAATTCACAAAAAAGTCTTTACTAGCACCCACATATAATGCACGGCGAAATTCCTTTGTATTCGTGGTGGAGCAAAACACCTTTTAAGGTGGTAGAGAATTCCATCATTCAAGGAGCGATACTGTTCCCATATAGTTCGTCAGTAATCTTTTGATCTCCGGATCACCACGGGAAAACCTTTTGGTTGATTAAGTAAGTAGCGTCATTGAAAGCGAATGCCAGTTACACTAATTTACTCCGATTCTGCTCCTAGGTGCACGCTACAGTAGATAGCACAGCAAGTACTACACTTGCCCTATATAAGTAGGTAGCGCCATTGAATGCGAATGCCAGCGACACTACTCTACTCCGTACCAATACCTCGACCTCGATATTTCGAGGGTATTTTGGTAGGCATTTGAGGCTGTTCTGACGGTTCCTTGGGAGTCTTCTGGTGGTCTTTTGGGAGTATTTTGGGGCTCTTTTGAGAGCTTTTTGGATTGGTTTTTAGGTCTTCTAGGAGGTCTTTTAGGAAGTCTTTCGGTAGTACCTTTAGGATTCTTTTGGAAATCTTTTGAGGGTGATTCGATCGATTTAACAATGTAAACACCTACAGTACATCCTGCACTTGTGCCTATAAAGGCACGATAAGCCATCGTGCATTCGAGATTTCAGCGTTATTCCAAGGATATTGTTTTGGTTCTACCGAATTGGTAATTAGGGTGTTACAACACCCAGCTGCATCTAGAGTTTTAAGAATTCTTTCTTTTGGAAATTGCAACAATCATCACTACCTAGGTTAAGTGGATGGAGAAATAAAAACTAAATTTCTTGTCCGTCATTAATTTTATTTTCATAAATACAAGTTTCTTTCATTGGACATACAGTGATTTATTATATAACTTCATTTTGGTATCATTAATATATTTAGTATACACATATACATATATTTATAATACATATATAATTTTTTAGGTATCACACTTAATCTATAAAAGCACACAAACCAAGCAGTCATTCATATTATATTTTGTAGATAACGTATTCGACGCTCTTATAATAACGGTTTTTAAGAATTCAATCGACTGCAGCAACTGTCAAAAACCGCTCGATCTCTGGTGTAAATAGCTTGCTGCGTTGATTGAGTTCTTGAAAACCCCCAATACTATAACAAATATCGGTGATATATATCCGCTCTACAACACTAGCATTGTTTTATTTCTTTTTTATTTATCGGGTTGATGTATAAATGTTTGCGCACTCTGAGAAAGAGAGAGAGAGGATCGTTAAAAATTGTCCTCAATAAATCGGCGACAAAACAAATGGTTTCCGTACTCAAAATTGCGAAAAAATTGTTACAAATTTTGCTAATTTTACTCCAAATGAGTTCACGACTCCCAAAATTAGTAAAAGAGAGTGGATAAAAGAGAGTAAGTTCATTTTCACTTAATGCAAATTTGGCAAACTTTTACTACAAAAATTTCTGTGAGTAAAAGTGAACAAACTGTCAAAAACGAATTTATTGACAACTTACTTATAATGACGAAAATTTAAGCGTCAATTTCCCTAAACACCCACTGTGCGCACATAAATCGAAAACATCAAATGCCCATTGTGCTCATTTAAGGACGGCATAGAATCCAAGCGAACAAGCGAAGTACAAAAGATGGCAAAGTGTCCGATGTACCTTTTCGAAATCCGGAAAGCCTTGATAGGATGATAATTTCCCTTTAGAACTTTCAGTCGCGAAACCGAAGTCAACGGCTTAGAAAACTCGGAGGGACAGCAAAATGCCACAGCAATACATCTAGAAGATCATCAGGGAGAATCACTTCTAACCTAATTAATTTAATATAATTAAATATATATCAATTTTAACGAGTCAAATTAGACAAATAATTTTTAACGAAAACCTAACGAGTTTTATAAACAAGGGATCCTCGGACGCCGTCGTGCGTACCATGGCAAATCACCACGATATAAGCCGCGTTCGATTGGACTGAATTAACTAAACTAGTCGAATTATCTGAAGTAGTAGAAGTGAAGAGACTGTTCTCTTATACATACATACATATATACATTAAATTTTTTCACCGCTGTAGCTGTTTGTTTCTTTAAACATGGGATATGTCGACTACTTACTATGGAGCTTTTAGGTAAAAAATAAAACTTTTCTCTGAAACACAGCAGATAATTTTTTTGATCTGACAGATATGATCAGAGAATAAATTATCAGATTTATCGGATATCTCAAATTTGTCCGATTTCTCCGACATAAAAAAAATAACACGGCCATTGTGTGGTCCAAATGGTTACATAAGCTGCGCTCAATATGCGACTGGCCTTACAGTTGTCAGTGTGCTTGCCAAAAACTATTTCTTTGTGGCATATAGCTTTTCGTCCCCTCCGATACTGTTTTGACGGGTTTTTTTTTGGCCGAACCATTGATTTTTACAAGGTAGGTATTGTGATTGTGGCAATAAAACAAAATTAAGAATTCGTTGTTTTTTGTAAAAGTACGCAAACATTTTTGCATCGATCGATTGTTTAACCGACATTTAAATGATTTAAACATAAACTAGCTAATTGTTAATTGACAATATACTCGTATAATATGTATTATATACAACAGAATCGTCTACGATTATATAATATGTATATGTATTTCTTAATTAATATTGTTTCATTAATATTGTAAATATAATAGTCATCAATTAACTTGTGCCTGATGGTGTGTTGTGGTGTGGTGGTAAAGTGTATATTTATAAATCAAACAAAGTTTATAACACCACAATAAATTAACTTTGTATGTAAATTAAAAATTTAAATGTTAATTTAGAAATTTCGTGGAAATTAGTTCAGTGGTACTGATTGTTAACATAGTCACCTTTTTGCCAATGCAACTTTGTCAGGAGCGCTTGAAAAAAGTGACCGGAGAGGCGGTGCACCCGCCAAATAATTTCGAGACTTCTATGATCTATTTGACCAGTTTCTAGCATGTGGAATATATTGCCCGGTTCTGCGTTGCCGCGCCTGAATGATTCACAGAAATTCAAAACAGATGTGCATATAGTATATTACATAAATATCTAGGAAAGTAGACGACAACCACTTTTCAACGGGTAATGTACGCTATTTTTCACACGACCAAAACAATTTTTATGCTAAACTGATCATACGCAATGTAAAACTACTGTGGGAATGTGTGTTAGCTGAGAATACAGTAAATAATAAAAGTGGTTTCTATGTTAACACACTAGTGTGGATAATGCTTACTTTCGATGCTACGTTATAGTATAGGAAACAGTCACTTTCGGCTATGGTCGTGTAAAAAAGCGTCATCAACAGACCTTGTGGTGGTAATATGTGAATATTGTAACCGGAAAATGCTGTTGCGATTATGCTCTCCGAAAATGATAAGTGAGCAGAGGTCGCAACATTCGTCGGTATAAAAGGGGTAGAAGAAAAGATTCTGTAGTTAATGGCAATACGTATTAATAAGAGCCCAGCCCATAGAATCTGTTGCGCCCGTTGCAGCAACGTAATCGTTGACGTTGCCATGTGTAACGAAAAGAGGCGACCCAATGAATACATTCACATAACGTCAAACCGCTGTGAGAGAACTGTCAAGTTGGTAAACTTTTTGCATCGCTTCCGCTACATGATTTGCCTATCATCTGTCAGTTGCATACCTCCCTGCGACGGACGCAGCGGATTCTATGGGCTGGGCCTTTGCAGTAAATGCGTAAAGGGCCCATCCTATAGAATCCGTGGGGTCTGCTGGGGCGTCTTTTTACATCCCTTTCGGCTCATGATTTGCCTATCACCTGTCAGTTGCATACGTCTCTGCAACAGACGCAGCCGACTCAACGGACGCAGCGGATTCTATGGGCTGGGCCTTTGCACTTAATGCGTAAAGGGCCCAGCCTATAGAATCGGGTGCGTCCGTTGCGCCGACGTATTCGTAACGCAAAGAGGTGACCCAATAAATACGTTATCGCTGTACAGGCAAACAAAAATAAATGTCAAAATAAACTTCAAACTGCTGTGAGAAAACTGTCAAAGCATATGCCGGAGAGAAAAGTGGAAAGTTGGTCAACTTTTCTGTCACATGCTTTGCGTATGGGACACTTCCCATAATAAAGCGTGTATTTCATCGATCTGTCAGTTGCATACATTGTCACAACGGACGAAACAGATTCTATGGGCTGAGCCCTTAATGTGGTTTCGTCGTGGATACGAGCGAGGGTCAGGAAACTGAAAATAGTTTAGTGATAAGTTTTGAACCAGTCTGAGATCTATAGGTAATCATTCATTTTCTCGTTGCATTGGTACCTACAAATGAAGGAATTAGTTTACCAACGGAATAAATAAATTTATAAATTTTCCGTGACAAACAGAACATGGTCTGAGTAGCATCGAAAGCCACATACATATACACGAAAAACGAGTTATATTGAAATTAAACGTCAATACTTAATTGTTACTTCTTCCCGTAATAGATAATTGACAAACATAATAATCTTTTCTATGTACTCATTCTTACGGTAATAAATTATTGTCATGTTTATTGGTTTTTTTTTAAGTCGCTATAACACATACATAATATAGATATGTATATATACTAGTATATTAATATTGTGAGCAGTGCGTTCTGTGTATTTGTGTGAGAGTGTGTACGATGTTGTTACTGTTGTAGCTTTGACTATTAAATTCTGTTTCTAAAATAAGATTTTCCAGCTAGTAACCAGGTAACAGCTATTAGAATTTTTCATTTATTTAACGTTAAATATACATATATCATGCTATTGTACATATATTAATATTATTGTTCTATATTTTATCGAATTGGTTTATGGCTTTGATTAACCCGTTGTTTCCATTTCATTCTGCAATACTTTTACAACACAATAATTTTTTTGTATGCGTGTACACGTTTACGGGGAAAGTGGTCACACTCTCGGGTTCAGGACTCACCCTCGCCATTCGAATCGTCTGTACAAATCTCGTGTTTTTATGAATTTTTCTGAACTTTTAAATAGTAGCGTCTTGACTCCTTAGTTTCTGAGATAAATAGTTTCTAAGATGAATAGTTACGATAAGGCAAAGACTCATCTAGCACACCTGGGGGTGTGGTTAGGAAGGAGGTGACATATGACATGACCTATATTACTGTCAAATACACAGTTTAAAGATTGGGCAACGCCGAGATATCCACTAGTGATAAAATAAATGTAAACCAAATTGAAAGGCAAATGTTGTAACAATATTTGAAGCTATTTTCAAGGTCTGCTAAAATTAAAATGGCAGTAGCAAATAGAAATCTGACATTTATGATTACCTTTCTGTTGTATTTTGAAAATATATTATAAATAAATATGTCTAGAAACTGAAAATAATGCAACTGAAGTCACTTGAAGACTGAGAAACAATTAGAAAATAAATAATAGGGGTGTTTTTGTACTTTTTGTAGTAAAAATTAGCAAAAAAGTAAATTAATATAAAATCCCTCAGAGAAAGCAAGCGCATAAAAAAGTACGTTGACAAAAGCATAAAACCACAAAATTGTCGTCTTAGCAGAAACTGTCAAAATTCCTTTGTCGCTTTCTTTTGATAGCAAAAGTGCAAAAATACTGCACTAAGTTTCACAAAAGTGCACCTGATTTGTTTGCTTATGTTACAATTGCAAAATAAAAAAAAAATGTTATCGTTCTTATCGTCATCGTGGCATCGTGGAAGAATTCAGGATTATTGGCTTCAGGATTGTCTACCCTATCACAATACATTAAACACCCTTTCTCCCTCAATATTTAAAACACATACAGTCCTAGAAAACTCACACATCGTTAGTTATATGGTCTAAATTCGTTATTTTCTTCCTGCGATGGGTGTATTTCAGCCATAGCTCCATAATTTTGTTCGCACAAGCCAGTTTATGTCTGTAGAATTATTGTGATATGAAATGGAAACAACGAGTAAATAAATATGGACAAAAAGCGACCAGCTTCATGTGTTTTTCCCTGGCGCCACATTTTTTTTTATTCGCCTTACAATTAAGGTCTATATATACAATTTTTATTAAAAATTTGTTAGAAATTACATTTCGTTGGCGGTCCAAATTTTTGTAGACAAAGCTCTCTGCTCGTATATTTATTTTTTGGTAAATTGATTTCGTATTTTTCTTCATTGACACAAGTCGAACGATGTCTCATTTGAACATATTTAGTTGCTTGTTGTTTTTATAAATTTTATTTCGTTTTTTTACAAAAAATAAATTTTCAGTTATTTACACATATATTAAACTTTTTACAACAATTATTAATTAATTATTGCTAGTAACAGATATATTTGGCATATGTTTAGATCAACCATCTTAGGTTAGTTGCGCAATAACATTGCAGTTTAGATACAATTACATTTATCTTTCTTAACAATAATAAATGTTAATACATATTTTAGTAACAGTGGGTTTTAGGATAAATGCATTTAAATTGATATGCTATTGTCTTTTTATTTTGAACAATACTACGGTTACAAGAGTGCAGGAGTTATGCAGGAGTATGGTATGCATTACTCAAGTGTGTGCGTGTGTTTGTATGTTTCTTTTTAAATGCTCAACAATTTTTTTTAGTATTTTTGCAATTTTTTATGAAAATACTCAATAGAAATTAGAAAAGCGCATCAACGGAGAGCGGTTAAAGCATAAGAGCGAGTATAAAAGAATATCATTACTAAGCTTGATAAGAATGCAAGTAGATTTTAAGCAAAGTTAGAAAGGGAATGATGGAGTAGGGCTTCTTTCATACGGAGCCTCCTCGGATCGTACCAACGATCGTGGTCTCCGTACATTCTACTAAGGGAGCTCTCACAGTGGAAAAACTTAAAACTTAAGACAAACAAGACTGTATGGATTGGATTTCCAACAAAACAAGCAACTTTTTTTTCGTCGAAGCCAAAATCCATATAATCTTGTCAGTCCAAGTTTTTCTATTATGAGAGCTCCCTAGGCTATTGAGTTTCTCCATTGTGCATTAAAATCTTTGAAAAGCTTTGAGCGTTTTTCTCAGCAAAAGCTGAGATTCATAATAATACCTTATGTTGCTACGTTAAAATTACATTTAGGGGAAAATGAAAGTCTTCTTTAACTTCTTCAAAGCTACTGGCTGGACGTCATCTGCGGCAGTATCCCTGGATCTTCTCACAAATACACACTTCCCCACCAGCAGCTATCAATGCGTACATAATTTGCTGAGCATCCGGTCTCTCGTGAGGTAGTAGATAACTCCTTAACCCGGGAAAAGGTTTCCTGGGCTTTAAGAAGTTTTTCGGCCTATAAGTCTCCTGGCTTGGATGACATACAGCCGATTATGCTACACCAGTCACTGGAGCTGTCGACTTCCTGGCTAATGAAGATTTTCAGAAACTGTATCCTACTCAGTTATGCCCCGAAGCTGGAGAGGAGTTCGGGTGGTTTTCATGCCCAAAGCAGACAGAAGAGGCCTTAAATCAGAAAAGGATTTTAGGCCTCTAAATCTCTTATCGTTCTTGCTAAAGGCTCTGGAGTGAATGCTATATAGTCATATCGGCCAACGATTTGAAGTCACCCAAGCATCGGGATCTCAACACGCATATCTCAAGGGCAGGTCCACGGAAACCGCCCTTCATGAGATAGTGCGAATGATTGAGCACACGATTAACTACAAGCAGTTTACGCTAGCCACCTTTTTAGATATAGGAGTGGCCTTCAACAATGTTCACATTGAGGCCATTAAGGAAGCTCTGACCCAGTTAGGAGTCGAATCCTTACTTACGCAATGGATAGTATCCATGCTCGGTAGCAGGATTATACATGCCAACCTTGGCAGATGTAAAATTACCAAACGAGTCGACAGAGGCACTCCCCAAGGAAGGGTCATCTCTCCCTTTCCTGGCTGACGGTAATTACCAAATGCTACCATAAGAGCTGGAAGCTAACATAGAGAACAGGGCTAAGAAAGCGTGCGTTGCCCTCTATGCCCGTAGCAAAACCATCGGCAGGAAATCGGGTCTTCAACCAAAGATGGCTCTCTGGCTGTACACAGCTGTTGTACGGCTGTTCTTACCTATAGATCGCTGGTCTAGTGGCTAGCGATGAAGAAGAAGTATAACGCCACCAAACTCAGCTGGTTACAGCGATCAGCAGCATTAGGCATCACATCAGCTCTACGGTCTTGTCCTACCGATGCCCTTAACACCATCTTGCACCTATTACCTCCTGAGATATTTATTAAATATGTTGCGACAGTGCAGTGCAGTACGACTCATAGAATCTGGGTGGTTTATTACTAGACCATACCGGCAGACAGTGCCTGAAGACATGATACCATCATCTAAATCGACTACTGCATCCCTAAATTAAGCTTCAACTCCTCGTTTAGCGTCGAGATTCCTACCAGGGGAAACTGGAAGGATGGGGCAGTAACGAGGCAATTTGACGCAACAATGTTCACTGACGGATACAAGATGAAGTACGGAGTCGGTGCAGGTATCTTCTCGGATGATTTAAGTCTGTCAAGGTCATACAAGCTACCCTATTTAGCTAGCATCTTTTAGGCAGAGATCCTAGCAATTAGGGAGGATTGCAGGGCTCTAAGCTCCCACCTCACGTGAGTATCTGACAAACGTCCCAGAGTAATAACTGTCATGGAAAGCTTTCCAAATTTCCTTTCGGTCATGGCTTTCAAATATAGATCTCTTCCATTTGTGTGAAAAAGTATAACACGAATAAAATCCTCTATAAGTCTATTCAGATACTGGCTTACGCAGACGACATCAACATCGTTGGTAGAAACCTGAAGGAATCTTTCATTTAGATCGAGCGGGCGGCACGAAATGTTGGGCTGCACATAAATGGGAGCAAAACAAAATATATGGGGGCACGTCTGCAAGTATAACTGTAGCAGCCGATGGAATCAGAAATACGCGCAGCGTTGGTTGAAGCCAACAAAGCTTACTATTGCCTGTCAAGACTCTTCAAATCCAGACACTTAACCATATTGGATGTAATAGTTAAGTAAAGCTACTGGTATATAAGACAATGGTCATACCAGTACTTACATATAGATTCGAGACTTGGGTGCTTAGCTAAAAGCATTCGGACCTCTTAGCCGCGTTCGAGAGAAAAGTCTTACAGAGAATTGTTGGCCCCGTACGTGAGGAAAGACGATTCCGGAGACTCTATAATGATTAGATCTATGAGCGTTACCGCGATGTCGACATCGTGAAGAGAATTAAGCTCGGTAGGCATCGGTGGGCAGTACACCTAGCTGGCATGAGCGAAGAGGATCCTGCTCGGAAAGTCCTTTGTGTTAGTATTTATGGAACACGGCAGCGAGACCAGGACTCCCAGAGTTTAGCGATGCAAAATTGGATGACATCGGTGGAGACACTTTTTGCGGTAGGCCAGGATCGGACCCCGGTTATAGAGCCAAATATGATGATGAAGAAAAACAGAGACAAATGCTTGTGCAGGCAAAATTTAATTCTAACCATTTGTTGTGATTTGGCAAACATGAGCAAGCATTTCGTTGACAAATGACACTAGTCCATGCACGCGAAAGTTCCTTTAAGTTTTTCAATTGTGACAGCTCTGTTAGCTGAGTTCAACGGTCTGCGCTTATTAATAGCACCATGTATTTGTGTTTACAGAACACAGAAGTCATAAAAAATTACACAGATTTAATAAGTACGATGACAGCCCATAAAAATTATGGATTGATGAAAATCATGTAATGTAAAAGGCCTTTACCGGAAAAGCAGTGATCAAACCCAGGCAAATTTGAAGGCTGGTCTACACACAAAAATATTTTGCTGCCAATATGTTGGGAATTTCTTGGTATAATCCCTTACCGCAGGGTAAAAACTTGATTCACCAAAAAGTCCTTAAAATTCAACGGATTTAGTTGTCGACCCAATTCAAAATTCGAACCGAAAAAAGAATCTCTCCCATGTTTTGTTGTTGTGGATTCTTTCCAATCAGTTATGTATACCTATGCATGTACATAAGCGATTCACACTTTGACCCAGAATATTTTGAATGGCAGTGTTATGGACTATTTCTTAAAAGACATACTGCGCCTTATTGCATAACTACTCCGTTGTGTTGTATTGTAAATTCGAGTTTTTTTTTCTTTGTAATGGAGTACTAATATAATACTAATTTGAGCAAACCTTATAAACCTTAATGATAATTATAATCGAATCGCGAGCCTTTGACTATGACTAATGAAAAATCTATAACATAATTAAACTTTACATAAATACAACGCATGAATTAAAATGTACAACTGTAACTAATTTACAATCAATAAAATATTTAAATTAAAATTTAGTAAATTGCTTAAAAATAAATAATAATTATCAAATGCAATATGCATATTATGAAATAAGTATGCTGTAAATACCCACTGTGCACAGCGCAGTCGTAAATCACAAAATAACAGATCTTCATATATTTTTTGTTTTTTTTTGTTTTAACTTTAACGTTTGCAACACAAGATTTTGCTTAAGCCTTATAATTATGTCATTTATTTGGAAAATAATTGTGAAACTTAAACAAAATCGATCCTGTCCTAAGGATTGTTGCTACTGTGACCGATGGCATCAGGTCCTTGGGCCAATTGTCGTCTCAGGTCGGAGCCTATCAGTGCAGTGACGATTGTGCCAGCGCACAGCATAATGGCCATAGTGACATTTGCCGGAACGTCACCGTACTCACCGAGTATTTCCGAGTACATCATCGTAAAGGCAATTCCGAATATTTGGGCGGCAGCATTAAGCAAACCAGCAGATGTACCTTCCGGTTCGGGATATGTTAATTCGGCGCCAAATTCAAAGCCAACTGGCAGATAGCCGGTCATAAAGAAGCTGCGCCAAAAAAAAAGAGGAAACCATTTCTCAGTTACTTTAATTTTTATCTTCTAGCCCTGCTTATCCACACCACACAAAAACTTTATTTGCTGATAGTTTCATGACTTGTTCCTACAGAACTTACCCGAGCAGTGAAGCTGTCACATAAACCACAGCAATGTTTCCTGTGTCCAGAGTGAATGAGAAAATCCACATCCCTACCATGGAGAATGTGTAAACAGCTAATGTGGTTTCCCTGAAAATGAAGCATAAACGAACAGATTTAGGTTAAAGCGGGCTTTAAGTACTTCTGTACATAATAATTTTAAAGTTTTTAAAGTAAACAAAATGGCAAGTTATATGGCATAATGACCTCCCGTCGACGAGTTGCCTACCAGCAATGCCCCCTTAAATATGTAACGTATGTAATACACATTTCTTCCGTTGTTCAGTTTACACAGGATGCTGGCAGATATTTATTTATTTCCTCAGTTACCCTGTTGCAGTGCATGCTGCCTTTTGTTTGCTCTTATCATTGCTTTTCCGCTATTAACATTGGCATTATTAATCTGTGTAGAAGGCACGTTGCCTTTCCTATTGTAACTTCACACTCAGATGCTGATAATGTGTTACACTTATCAATGCATTTGAATGGGAGCTAAGTTGTTTGCGGACACTAAAGAAACGACACTGATATCGACCAGCCCAATCCCTGACATGTAGACCCCATCACCCTAGAGGTGTCCTACAAACACTATTCACCTAAGCCACGCCGAAAAATGTGGAACCAACACTAATATCGACCACGCCCCCTTCTCCCACAGCGACCTTGAAGAATATAGAATAGATTGAACAATCAAACTAAGACACTACAGACTCGTCGAACATTACCGTGGACTACGTCCCTGCACAAGGCCATTATGCTTGGACAACGTGTCCACATCAACCACCACTGACCTAAGGGACGGACTAATACTTGAGGACAGCAAATAACAGCGACAACACCTAAACGGAGCGGCTAGGAAAAGACTCTCTTTCCTAAAGCAAAAGGGGCTCACTCATGACGAGGCATTAGCACAGTGCCTGACAAAAATTAGAGACAGGACTGCAACAACGACTGTCAAACGACGCCGATCGAACGACTCCAGCCAAAAAAAAAACCCCAAACGAGATAGGCAAGCTCCAACTTCTAAAGTATCCGAAACAACCAATAACACGGCTATATGGGGCCTTGGCGAAAAACAGTTAGCGTGCGGGTCAAGGACAGTACCAAACTATAGCAGCACCGTGAAGGGATCGTGATACTAATATCGGCCACCACCGGGAAATACCAGCCCCTTAGAAGTGTCCTACCACCACTATTCATCTCAGCTACCCTCTGGCTATCATAAGGCCTCAACCTCCAACAACACCCGATCACCAACGACTATTGTATCCAGCACTATTCAATTATTCATCACGGCGATCCCGAAAACTATGGGTTCGAATCTAATATCAGCTGCCACCACACACCCGCCGACAGTATTTGATTCCAGATTGGAAGTAATATCTATACCAAGTTTAGTTGAAGTTGGCCAAGGCAAATAAATTCTCTGTTTTATATACGAGACTATAGATTTGTTTGGGGCGCCGTGACTCAGTGGAAAAGTGCATGGCTACTGAGCAGGGGTTCGTGGTTCAAATCCCATTAACACCAAAAGTATTTTTCACGGTGTCCCACCTCTCGCAAATGGGTGACAAACGTTCCGAGAGTCACGGAAAGCTTCTCAATTCGCCGTTCGGATCCGGCCTTAAATTGTAGATCCCTTGACATTTCTCCATAAACATCAGGCAGGGAGGATGAGGGGTCGGATTACCACATACGTGACTGAATAATGTTGATTTGGCATGATCGCTTACATTAACGAGTGACGAGTAGTGATTATCCCAATGTAAATACTTGATCACTCGTTAACGTATGAATTTCATTCACTCGTTAACTGATGTCGTATTTTTTTGTCAAAATGAAATATTTAAACAATTGACAAAATTTTTCGACCCTTCTCAACTAAGAACAGAAAATAAATTGAATCAACAACAACTATACTCAAGTAAAAAGTTAAGCACCCTGCACTTCCGCTATACTTACTTGAATCGATGGGTTTTATCCAAAACAATGCCCGATACAACTGAACCCATCATTCCTGCCAAAACAATGCACAATCCAATGCGACCCGTGTCAAGTTCATGACCAGGATAGTATTTCAGAACAACCTGTTACGTGTAGGGGAGAGATTCCAAATGAAATAACAAAACATATTAAAAATGCAAAACTGTTACGAATGGGACGCTTTCCTACAGGATTAAGTAGAGTTGATATGGCATAGAAGACGCCGACATTCATGCCATAGGATAGCAGCAAAAGGATATAATTTCGATTGAGCATCAGATTCTTTAGCGATTGCAGAAATGTGACTTCTCCATCGGCATTCGGTTGGCTCGCCTCTTGAGCTGCGGACGGTGGTGTCGGCGGTTTATCCTGAAAGACTGAATATCATAGTTATTTTTGTTACTAATACTAATTGAAAAAGCGGTAACTATATCACATCTAATACGATACATACACAAAACCATTAAGATAACAAGAGTGGTGGTTAGGCCAGCCACCATGTAGAACATCATTTGCAGGTCGTCTCCTATTTCATCGAGATTGTCAGAATTTCGGACCAATATTGGTGGCAGAACGAAGCCAATAGCTACGCCGAGCTGAAAATATAAGGAAAATTATTATTTTTCTCTCTGTGAAAACGAGACGTTTCGTCAATCGGTTCAGTTCTGTTTAACAGAATTGAGTAAAATCTAAGCAAGGCGACCACATTTGGCCTAACTGCAGTAAAATGCATGCAGCGCTTCATGTGTACTTCACTTTTAAGCCCTTTCACCATGTGGAGCGTTTTTCGACGATATTTGACGCTAACCCCTTGGGCGTTATACTACAAATAGACTCTACATTCTTCACAAGTTCAATGATCAGTCCATCTACTATACATAGCTCATGGTCTACCGACATGGTCGTGTTAGTTTATTGGGGATGTCTAAAGGGCACAGCGGCGGTCAGCCATCAGCAGAATAGGGGGAATAACACAGAATGCTCTAGAATATCAGGTGGCCGTAACTAGTGCGATTAAACCTCCACGTGGTGGCCGCCGGTAGGTTTCCTCCAATGCAGGAAAAGCGGAATGATCGGGCTAGTCCCTTCAAAGTAAGGTTAGCGCGAGGCCAATAACCTCGCCCGTGAAAAAAAAATTATTATTTCGGAACCCAAAATCAGCCTCGGATACACTGATGAGCGACGACGACCAGGCAACGAAAACGGCTAAACGTTTTTAGAATTTTCTCATGGAACGTACGCTCACTGTATAAAGCTCGAGATGTACAGCAGCTGGCCGGTACCCTATCTAAATATAAGACTGAGATAACAACAATCTCGAAGATGCAGTGAACGGGGAATGGTGTCTTACAAAAATCAGAATATGACATATTACAGCTGTCATGCAAGACATCATGCGCTCGGGGTGGGGTTTCTAGTCAGCAAAAGAATGAAACCCACGTTATCGGCCTTAAAGCAATAAATGAACGGCTATGCACCCTTCGCGTGCGGGGCAAATTTAAAAGCATAAGCCTCATAAACGTTCACGCACCTACAGAGGATTCCCCAGATGATGAAAAAGAAGAATTCTTTAAATCAGTCGAACAGGAACCCCATGCCTGCCTTCAGTATGATGTCATTCTGGGGGATATCAATTCAAAAATAGGTAGGGAGCCAGTATTCAGGCAGTACATTGGCACCCAATACTTACACGAGAACACTAATGACAATAGACAACGAGTAATAGTGATGGCAGCAAGCAATAATTTGGTCGTTGCGAGTACAAGGTTTGTGCGTAAAAATATCCACAAAGCCACCTGGGTATCTTCTAATGGAGCCACTCACAACCAGATAGAAAGAGAAATGGACACGCCTTAAAAATACTGTCATTAGTACTGCTGTCTCCATCTTAGGTAATAGTCGTAAAGATCGGAACGACTGGTTCGATGACGAATGTAAGCTAGCGACTAAACGTAAGAATGTTGCGTACCGAGCAATGCAACAATCTTATGGAACGCGGGCATGCGAAGATGAATATAAAGAGCTCAGAAGATATGAGCAAACATTTCACCGGCGAAAGAAAGCAGCCTGGGACAAGAATCTAGTGAACTAGAACAGTACAGAGAGCGAGGACCGCACCATGCGCGGAAGTTCTACCAAAAGAGTCCGCAATATGACGCAATATACACCGCGTTGCACATACTGCAAGGACAAAGAGGGTAATCTGATCGCCGATCTTAAAGGCATCTTAGAGTAATGGGAAGAGCACTTTCGTGAGTTGCTACATGGACAGTTAACTGAGGAGTTTGAGGCTCCACCAATGACCGAAGATCATACTATGCTGCCGCCACCAAGCATAGACGAACTTAGCAGAGCGATAAATCGGCTCAAAAATAATAAGGGCCCGGGATCTGATGGGATCACAGCGGAACTGATAAAAATAGGAGGCCCCACATTACACCAAGCAATTCATGAAATAATAGTGTACGTATGAAAGGAAGAAGCTTTGACAGACGACTTGCGAAGAGGCATCCTGTGCCCTATACATAAGAAGGGAGATATCACAAAATTCAGCAATTATCGTGGTATAACGTTGTTGAGTACCGCGTATAAGATTTTCTCTGTCCTTCAAGACAGGATAGCCCCATCCCAGCCAAATCAACAACTGATCAGATTTACACCCTAAGGCAAGTGATGGAAAAATGTCTAGAGTTTCAAAACTCACTACACCATCTTTTTATAGACTTTAATGCCGCCTATGATAGCATAGCCAGAGAAGAACTTTAAAAGTGAGAGAATTCGGCATCCCAAATAAACTGACACGACTATGTAGGTTGACCATGACCAAGTAAAAAAATCCGGATCACTATCAAGCCCAATCAGCATCCATAACGAGCTCCGACAAAGGGATGGACTGGCCTGCGTCCTCTTCTACCTGGTGTTGGAGAAAGTGATCCGAGACTCTGACGTTACGACGAGAGGAACAATCCTCTATAAGTCCATTCAGATACTGGCTTACGCAGACGTTATTGACATCATTGTTAAAAACCTAAGAGCTGTACAGGAAGCTTTCATCCAGATAGAGCAGGCGACACGAAATCTGGGGCTGCACATAAATGAGAGCAAAACACGTCTGCGAGTAGAAGACCCAACATTGGTCCCGCGAATTTGAAGTAGGGCAACTCTCAACTATCTCGGGTCAACTGTAGCAGCCGATAACAGCATGGAACCAGAAATACGCGCAGGGTTGCTTAAAGCCAAAAAAGCCTACTATATAGTCTGTCAAGTCTGTTTAAATCCAGGAACTTAACCCAAACATCCAAGCTTCTGATATATAAGACAATTGTCATACCAGTACTTACATATGGATCCGAGACTTGGGTGCTTAGCAAAAAGCATTCTGACCTCTTAGCCGCGTTCGAGAGAAAAGTCTTACGGAGAATTGTTGGCCTCGTATGTGAGGAAGTACGATTCTGGAGACTCTATAATGATGAGATCTACAAGCATTACCGCGATGTCGACATCGTGAAGAGAATTAAGCTCGGTAGGCTCCGGTGGGCAGGACACCTAGCTCGCATAAGGGAAGAGGATCCTGCTCGGAAAGTCTTTTGCGGTAGGATTTATGGAACACGACAGCGAGGCCGGCTAAGACTACGCTGGAAGGATGTCGTGGGTCAGGACGCCCAGAGTTTAGCGATGCCAAACTGGATGACATCGGCTCGAAATCGGGACCGGTGGAGAGACTTTTTGCGGGAGGCCAAGATCGGACCCCGGTTGTAGAGCCAAATATGATGATGAAAGGTCCTAGCGTCCGTTGCGTCCGTTACGGCCACGTTTTCGTTGATGTTGCCGTATGTAACGCAATGAATACGTTGTCACCGTACAGGCAAACAGTTAGTTATTGATTCGATACTTGCTCTTGCTTGGTATAGTGCGAATCCTCGATATTTCGTACGCTTTGTAGGCATATAAGTAGTTCTAGAGGTTTTATAGTTTTGAAGACGATTAATTGATCTACTAATTTCTAATTACTCTAATCTCTACTCTAAAGATGCCTAATATGAAGCCACAGTATACTAATATCATGAAAATGAGTTTCAATTGCTCAGCATACCGACACCAGGACTATCTATTCGTTCATTATGATAACTTCTTAATAACTTAAAGCAGTTAATCAACTCAAAAGAAACGTTTCATTTATTAACAAAGATTATCCTTGTACTTTATCCTTTTAAGTTACGGAATGAACGAAATTGTAATTGTGTATTCTCAATTAAAAGCATGACTCTACTCGAGGCAAAACGCTGCATTTAAAAGTAAACTAATTCCAGAGTTATTCCTTTGTGTACCTTTGTTTTGTGTACTTATTTCCGGCTTTATTCTTCCACATACACATCCTTTCCATTGTTCTATAAACCACTGTGTCTCTGTGACTACAAACCTGCTATTATCTGTTTGCTTTGTTATCCGTATTTACTCTCGTGTTTCCAAGTGAAAATGACGAGAATTCATTACGATTTATTTACGGATTTTCATAAAATTCTCTATGCTGTTGCTTCAGTCAGTACCACACCACATATGCATTCTATAGTTGCATACTATATACACTTAACTGGAGTTTTTCAAACAAAAGTTAATTTTAAGTAATTTTTTTGTGAACTGCCACAAAAAGCTCCTTTAACAGCAATTCACAGAAAATCTCTCTGTATATTACATATGGAATTTTCACAGACGTAATTGATTTTTTGAAATAAATAATTTTGTCTGAAGAGCTGGGACGAATATAGGTTCGCCCTTACGGAGTATAACTCTGAATTGAGACGATCAAAATGAGCCACATGGCGGTAATGCTGTGAAAACATTGCTGATATGCCAGTAGCGGCACGATCCCCAAGGCACTCGTCAAGGATCAGACAAACTGTGTAAGCTTACTGAAGAAGACAGATGGTAACCACACGTCAGACCGAAAGGACACAATTAGAACGCTACTTCAAATTTATTTCCCCAGTTCGTCTATTTATGTTTCACTTACACACCCCACACCCGAATGCTCCTAATTATAGGGCACGCATTGACAGCAGGGTAAATAGTTTATCGGGAAAAATATTTAGTCCAGATAAGGTTAAATGGACCGTAGGCTCCTTCAACCCATTCAAAGCACCCGGCCGAGATGGTATTTTTGCAGCGCTCTTTCCGAGAGCAATGGAGTTCGGAATCCTGCCGGGTTTAATTGATTTTTTTAAAACCAACTAGAACTGGGGTTACATTCCGTACACCTGCAGAAAGGTTAACGTTATCTTTATACCTAAACCAGCCAATAAACCTATAAGTCTAACATCAGTTGTTCTCAAAATTATGGAGAGACTTATTGATGTTCATATCAGAGCCTGGTTAGATACGTCTAGCCCTCTACAAGTCAGTTCGCATACAGGAAAGGAAAAAGCACAGAGGGCGCCCCTCACTATCTAGTTAAAAAGATAGAAATAGCTATGTGTGCTTTCCTTGAGATTGAGGGTGCTTTCGATAACACTGACTACGACTCAATAACAAGAGCAATCAGTGGCAGAGGTATCAAGGGTTCGACCAACCAATGGATAAGGGCCATGCTTGAAAGTCGAGTCATTCCTTTCTCCTCAGGGGGAGTGTCTGTGTCGATGACTACAGCTAAGGGCTGCCCGCAAGGAGGCGTCCTCTCACCTCTCTTCTATGGACAGTCATCTTAGACAACCACCTAGCCGATCTGCATTGATCAGGCTACATCGCCATTGGTTATGCTGATGATTTGGCGATCATAATTATTGGTAAGCACAGCACGACCATAACAAATGCCAGGTGTGTTATTTCACGTCTTAGATTATTGCAGTACAGAAGGGTTTTCCATTAATCCTTGCAAAACCGTTCTGGTGCCTTTCACGAAACGAAGATTGTGCGATATGGGACCTGTTATCATAAAAGGTACTACATTAGAGTATTCTAGTGAGGTTTAATATCTCGGAGCCATCCTTGATAAACGCATAAATTGAATTAACATATCAAGTCCGTCATTGAACGTACCACTCGGTCACTGTGGGCCTGTAGACTCTCCTATGGCAGAACTTGGGGTCTTAATCCTAAAATGATACATTGGATGTATGCGATCATGATGAGACCAATTATCACATACGCGGCCATCATATGGTAGCCGAAAGATATTGAACGGACAAAGGTAATTAAGCTTCAGAAGCTACGAAGTATAGGTATAACGGGTGCCATGCGCACCTGCCTGCCGTACGACTGCATTAGATGCTGTTATACGGCTTTCACCCCTGCTAATCTTCATTAGGAAGACGTCCGCTAGATGCGCTATCAAGCTGCAACTAGAATATGGGTACAAACCAGGTGACTACGTGGGACACCTCAATTCCCGAAAGAGACATGTTTTGTACTATCCCGGACACCATGGCCAGGGAGTACTGTTACGGCAGGTTATTTCAGGTAAAAATATTGGACCGAGCAATCTGGTCTAATGGTGCTCTGGTCTTGTACACAGAAGAATCGAAGATGGATTCTGGAGTGGGAGCGGGGGTATTCGGACCCAACACCAAAGTCTCAATACCAATTTGTAAGAGTCCCACTGTTTTCCAAGCGAAACTCCATGCTATTGAGTTCTGCACTAGGATAAACCTTAGTAAGGGTATTATAGGCGCTACGATTTATATCTTTTCAGATAGTCAGGCAGCACTGAAAGCGCTATCGTCCACCATAATGCACTCTAAATTAGTTAAATGCTACTACGATGCACTGCAATTCCTGGTAGGGTTCAACAGGGTAAAACTCGGTTGGGTCCCTAGTCACCAGGGTGTTGCAGGCAACGAACATGCAGATGAACTAGCCAGGGCTGGTCCAGAATCTGCGTTCCTAGGACCGGAATCTTACTGTGGATTCTGCTGTGTTGCCACCACAGTGATGATTAATGAATGGGAAAGTAACCTTCGTCTGACCCACTGGGAAAATATCCCAGGGATTAGACAATCCAAACGGTTAATCAGGCACTTTTCCTAGAAGGAAATTTTAATCTAGACAAGGATAGCATCAGGAAGCTAGTGAGCTTTCTCACAGGTTATTAGCTCGTAAGTTTCTTTATTTTCTTACCAACCAATTTTCTTGACGTGACAACGTCTCACTACAAGGTTGTTTAAGGAGTACGAGTACATGTTCAAAAAGTAAAATGTTAATGTCCACTGTTAAGTGTCCACTGTTATGTCCCATGTTAAATGTCCACTGTTAACTGTCCACTGTTAAGTGTCCATTGCCATGTCCCATGTTAAATATCTACTTTTAAGTGTTTACTGTTAAGTGTCCATTGTTATGTTCCATGTTAAATGTCCATTGTTAAGTGTCCATTGTTATGTCCCATGTTAAATGTCGACTGTTAAGTGTCCGCTGTTATGTCCCATATTAAATGTCCACTGTTAAGTGTCCATTGTTATGCTCCATGTTAAGGGAACTACACAATTTCTCAAGCGATTCGCATGAAATTCGGTTTGTAGGACTAAGATGCGTTTGACTTGTTCATATGGAAATTCTGGAATATGGTCTTTTTGGTCTGGAATGTTGGGAACATATGAGATTTTGAGATGTCCGATCGTGTATTCTTCCACAGACAAGAAGATCTTTGTTTTCTTTTCTTTTGTCCGGGGCAGCCTACCCTGCTCTTTTGTATTATATCTTCTACTGGAATAAATAAATAATTTAAAAAGAAAGCAATACAATTTTGTCGTTAATCATCGTTTGAATAATGTGGATAAAAGTATCATTATTGGGTGAGCAAGTGACAGCGCGACAAATACAATATTTACACAAAAACCAATGTTAATAGCACCAAAATTTTACTAACGTTGACGTTATGGAAACTTCAATAAATTTATTTGATTACGCCAGTTTGGTTTAATGTAAATACGTAAACGTAATACTTTACGTAAACATAAACCACAACATTAACCAAAAGCTGTCAAAAGGAATTAAAGGAATCCGCATCAATTTGCTTTCCAAGTGGAACTATTACCATTTGTCGCTGTAGGCTGTAGCTGAATATTCACTTTGCAAAATTTAAATCAACACGTCGCCAGCTGATGACTACCAAGCCAGTGGTGTGGACAGATTGCTACAACCCACCAAGCAACCACCGTGGCACAGCCGAAACTTTGCCCAACGCAATAAGTTTGTTCAAATATTTGGTTTTGTTTCGTTAAAAACCAATAAAACTTTATCCTTTATCGAGGACGTGGAAAACTTCAGAGTCCTACGTTAGTTAGGTTGTATATCCTGTGGGTATTGTTGTCCCAGGCAAACGCACTCACTATTATTTCATCCATCCTGCGTTAAGCGTTAAGCTTCACATTTAGCATCGTCCGCTCGGTCAACTCGAATACAAGGATAAAAAAGTTTATTTCAAGTGCCTGACTGCTGGTACGCTTTTGCACGAAGTATACGAAGTGTAATTTCTCAAAAGCGAAATCATGGACAATCCTAGCCTAGAGCCATTTTCCAAAGACCACTGCATTCACTCGTGAATGACGAGGATTATGTTCACTATGTGGACGATGACCAAAGTTGGTTAAGGATTTTTCGGCTCGCATTTTCACTTCTTTCCATCGTCACTTCAATGGCATGCGAGAAATGTGCTCTGCAGGGCATTTTTTGCAATTTAACTCTGTCGTTTTATGGTTAACTTAAAACACGCCAAGCGTCAATAAAATTGGTTAAAGACTCATTTTTCGACCATTCGATTCACTGGTTTTTCTTTTTCTAAAAGCAAACCCGTTAACCGGTTGTTCACTTATAAGCTAAATTGGGGTTTAGTGACAATTGTTTACAATATCTACACAAAAATAACCCTCACCGTGCAAGTCACCCAACTCTCGGAAACTAATTTTTAAATTTTTTAAAGATAGTGTTACTAAATTTTGGCTGTCAAGAGTTTGTAATGGATTTTGCAAATGTAAACATAAGTTCATTTAATCACAAATTATAACTTTAATTAACAAATAGCAACAGTTCACAAATTTACACTGGTGATTCCTTATTATTCACTTATAAAACAATTATTCACATAGGCGGTAGCTCTATCTACTTTTCAACTTTTACAAGCAGTCTGGTTCACTTCCGAAAATAAGCTAACTGCAATTAAGTTGCTGTATTTATACATGAATTTATAATTTCGAGAAGAATTTCCTAGAAAAAAGCAGAACATACTGATATCATCATCATATTTGCCCTCCCGCAAACATACTAGTGGGCGCCGTGGCTTAGTGGAAATGCACATGGCTACTAAGCAGGAGGTTCGTGGTTCGAATTCCAGTAACACCAAAAGTATTTTTCACGGTGTCCCACCTCTCGCGAATGGGTGACAAACATTTCGAGAGTAATAACTTGTCACGGAATGCTTTTCAAGCTCGCCGTTCGGATCCGGCCTTAAAATGTGGGTCCCTTCCATTTGTGTCCAAAAATATACATGCGCAACACAAATGGTCGCGAGAAGCTAGGCTAGAGATATTGTTATTATAAACATACTGGTATCCTTATGTACAATTTGGTATATAAATTTCACTGTTCTTCACGTTGTATTGCGATCCCGAAGGGCAAAGCTAATATTCAGGGAAAAGGATTTTTTTTTCAGCGTGCGTGTGTTCATTTGTGAGTTTGTTCATTCATATCATCATCATATTTGGCTCTGTCCTCCCGCAAAAAATCTCTCCACCGGTCCCGATTTCGAGCCGATGTCATCCAGTTTGGCATCCCTCAACTCTGGGCGTCCTGGTCTACGCCATCCTTCCAGCGTAGGCTTGGCCGAACTCGCTGTCGTGTTCCATAAATCATACCTCAAAGGAGTTTCCGAACTGGATCCTCTTCGATCATGCTAGCTAGGTGTCCTGCCCACCGGAGCCTACCGAGCTTTATTCTCTTCACGATGTCGACATCGCTGTAACGCTCGTAGATCTCATCATTATAGAGTCTCCGGAGTCGTCCTTCCTCAGATACGGGGCTAACAATTCTCCGTAAGACTTTTCTCTCGAACGCGGCTAAGAGGTCAGAATGCGTTTTTCTAAGCACCCAAGTCTCGGATCCATATGTAAGTACTGGTATGTAAATTGTCTTATACATCAGCAGCTTGGATGTTATGGTTAAATTCCTGGAACTGAAGAGTCTCGACAGACTATAGTAGGCTTTGTTGGCTTTAAGCAACCGTGCGCGTATTTTTGGTTCCATGCTGTTATCGGCTGCTACAGTTGACCCGATAGTTAAAGGATTGGATTACTTCAAATTCGCCCTCCACTATTTGAATTGAGGGACCAATGTTGGATCTTCTACTCGCAAACGTGGCCACCATGTACTTCGTTATGCTCTCATTTATGTGCATCGTCTCGTAAGCCAGTATCTGAATGGACTTATAGTGGATTGTTTCTCTCGTCTCGAATCACTTTGTCCAAGGCCCACGTTGAAGAGGACGCAAGCCAGTCCATCCCCTTGTCGGAGCTCGTTATAGATGTTGAATGGGCTTGATAGTGATCCGGATATTTTTACTTGTACTTATATACTTATATTTACTTATAACATTGGTTATGGTCAACCTACTTTATAAAGTTCTACTCTGGCTATGCTATCATAGGCGGCTTTAAAGTCTATCAAAAGATGGTGTAGTGAGTTTTGAAACTCTAGACATTTTTCCATCACCTATCTCACGCTCACTGTATAGAGCTCGAGCTGCACAGCAGCTAGCCGATGCCCTGTCCAAATATAATGCTGAAATAACAGCAATTCAGGAGATACGGTGGTCGGGGAATGGTGTCTTGCATGATGTCATGTAAGACAACAACTGTCTGTGTTCGCAAAAATATTTGTAAAAGTCTGTTAAATTTAGAATGCTCGATTATTGAAATAGAATTAAATTCTTTTCTAGCTGCCAATTTGGCTTTTGTGATGGCTTATCGACCGAAGAGGCAAAGGGAAACATAATGGTTAATTGTCAAACAACTACCTTCGATTTCTATGACGATCTTTGCGTCGGTTGTGAGAGGAAATAAAGAAGAAAAAAGTTCCATTAATGTTGGGGAGAAAAGTTCTGTTTCATCATCACAATGCACCGCGTGAGACACTGGATGAAACCCATAACTGTGGGCTTGAATTACACTTTACTTGCCAGATCTCGTTCCGTGTGACTTTTATCCGTCCTCCACCCACAAAAAATCATATGGGTCGACAAAGATTTTTAACGATTGGATTGAAAAGGTCAAAAAAAGGCTACAGCAAATTTATTTTGTTACCGCATTGAGGAAGCTTCTTCTAAGACTGGTATTAGGACCTTAGATAAAACAAGCACATTTAGCTAAGAGAATTAGACTATGTTGTGAAAAAACGTGTATTGTAAACTTTTCAGTCCTCATTTTTGGTCAAAACACAAACTTTTCAATCCACCCTACTCGTATAACGCGGTTTATTATGTAAATGTCACCAAAAATAATTAAAATATTCCTCATTTCCTCATGGTACTATTCTTCTTTGACATTTTAAACCACTAATACTTCTTTATTATGTGTTAGTGTGTGTGTGAGAGTAAAAATTCCTTCCACATGACCTTAATAGAATTTTCATGGCGTACAAAGCTATATTGGTATGGTACGTTTATCACAACTTCTGTAACTTCAAATTAAAATCTGAATCTTCGCTGGATTGCTTGTTGAGCTACATTTTTAATTATTGTATAATAATAACAATTTCTTTTTGTTTATTAAAAATACATCATTATTTTTTGTTAATGTGTTTTTTTGGTTGAAATTAAATCTGATGTACTCATACAACTCACACAAAATAAACCGTATTCTCGCCAGAACCAGTGTTTACGGGCCCACCGATGAGGCGATAATATAATCATTCCATTCATATGCATTATATAGACGACCATAACTATGCACAACAATTGACGACAAGCGAAGCAACAATTCCTCATATTCGCTTGGTTGATTGCTGCTGGAAAGGCGTGCTCTTCCGGAAAATAAACCAAATGTGTACGATGTATGTTATGATTGTCGGTAACATTTGAAAATATTATAAAAGAACGGATGACTGACTTCTTTAATAATACACCCAACAAAAAAGCATAAGGAACAACAACAAAACGTCATGTGTCAAAATGTGGAACAACTAGCGTGGCGTGTTTTCAACAAGACACTTGAGAATATGTTTGCATGTCACTGTGTCAGAAAGTCTTTAAAATGGAATGACACTTACAAGTATTTTTTTTTAAATTTTTTTAATCAGGTTTTTAGATTGAATCTAGAATGACACTCACATAAATTTTTTTTAAATTTTTTTAATCAGGTTTTTATATTGAATCTAGATTGTTCGATGATTGATGAGACAAACCTTATCGCTTACGTTGTTATTTAAGTATGCAATTCTAGTGATGATGGTTAATAGAAACTGGCTGTTGCGGGGTTATGTCATGATCATTATATAACTTAGATGAGGTCCAGTCCGGTACCCTCAGAAAATCTCGCCACTTGGAGACCCTGAGGTCCTGGCACCTTAGTTTTTTCCTTTAAATCCACCAGATGACTTGATAAACAATCAATCTCAAGAATTTGGTTAGATAAAGGGATGCCTGCTGAATGGAATCTCAGCATTATTTTCACCATCCACAAGAAAGTCCTTAACATCGACTATAAGATCCTATCTTGCGTAATCTGTGAACGCCTGAAGCCACTCATCAACAACCTTTCAGTGTGGTTTTGTGCCAGGAAAGTTCAGAATCGAACAAATATTCAGCCTGGCGGATACCTAGGAAGTACAAACCTATATATTCACCACTCTTTGAACGATTTCAAAGTTGCATCTAATATTAATATCTTTGATATATAAAAAGCCATGCAATGATTTAGGTGAGGCGCCATCATGTGATGTCCTTAACTTTGCACCCTTATAATGCTTAGCACAGCGTGGGCGTTTGGAAATTAGGGAGAGGAAAAGATGAGATGTCTATGCACGTGTGTCTTAAACGACTGCAGATCATAAATACAAATGCGGAAACACAGAATCAGGCAATTCATTCCACATAACTATCGTGCGGGTAAAGAAGGAATCTCTGAATTGTTTAGTAGGTCCGAAGATAGGCTTAATGGTGGACCCGTGGGCTCGAGTTGAGGCACGGGTATTAGGGATGTGTTCGAGAATGGGTGGGATGCATCCGGATATTTCCTTTGAATACCACTTGTGGAAAAAGCGATAAAACAGTGACAGGCAGGAAACCTTCCTACGATGTTCAAGCGATTCGATTGTTTTCCCGATACGGGTATTTACGTCACCAATAAGTTTTAACGCGCGGTTCTGATACAATGTGGTCTTGGGGGCACCTGACCAGACAATACAGTTGTATTCCAGTTTAGGGCGAATATTCGTGTTGTAAATAGTAGCCAGATCTGAAGATTAGTGAAGTACATCTTGCACCGTTTTATTAAACCTAAGCATCTCGCAGCATTTTTGGCGGTGACAAATATGTGGTCGTTCCTGAAGCCCGAGAATTGAGAGTTTTTCAGTTTCTTTGATGCAAGATCCATTCATGGATAAAGATTAGGGGTTTAAATTACGCTTGGACGACAAAAGACCGCATTGAGCTTTGGAAGCGTTAAGTTCGACTCTATTATATAGTCTCCACCTTGTTATGCTATCAAGGTCAGAAGTGAACGTTGTTGTTCAAGTTCCACTTGGGATGAAGAGGGGCTTGCATAAAGCGTGAAGTCATACGAAAAGCTAAAAGTGCTGTCATCAGCGAAAGAATGGATTGGATTAGAAGTAGCGATTAGGAGATCGTTAATGAAAATGAGAAAGAGCATCGGAGACAAAACAGAGCCTTGGGGAACACCGGCGTTTATGCGGTGAACATCAGATTTGAAATCGTCCAATACGACCTGGATTGATCGGTCAGAAAGGTAGTTACTAGTCCAATCAAGCAGGGCCATATCAATTCCATAAGCATTCATTTTCGACAAAAGAGCTTGATGCCAGACTCTGTCATATGCCTTGGAAATATCGAGTGCGACAACTTTGCTTTTACCAAATTTGTGAACGGACTGGTTCAACTTTTCAGTAAGATAAGCCATCAGGTCACCAGTAGAACGTTGCCTACGAAAACCGTACTGCTGGTCGCTAAGGATTTCATGTGATTCAAGGTATTGCATAAGCTTACGATTGATCAGCGGTTCCATGGCCTTATAAAGTATGGATGTTAGCGCAATTGATCGGTAGGATGAAAGAGATGACGGTTCGCATTTTTCGCATTGGATACTACATAATATCGCTGAAAAATGTGGTATTTTTTGTCTGTAAATAATTCATGCATAACAATACAATTATTGTATATTGTATATTTAATTCTCTCCTGGTTAAAGTCAACAGTCAATACGGCACAGTCAACACAGTTCGCATAACGTCAGCACTGGCCACTTGTTAAATATCTTGACCTTGTTCGCCTGCCATGATGCTATTGTTCTTCTTCTTTTTATGACGTAATCTGTTTTTTTTTTATAAAAAAAAGCTTAGGAACGCTTAGAAGAGTTCCTGACCTTCCGAATCTTTCCCTCTCTTTAGTTCCTAGCCAACAACATTAATTGTATAAATAAACCTCAGACTGATATTGCACGACTATCGATTTATATCTTAATACCAACTGTTAACCCTTACAAGTATAAGAATGTGGAAATTTAAAGTTTACTATTTATTACTACTTACATAACGTTGTTGTACATTCGTTGCATATGATTTTCCTAAATAGATACAATGCCTGACATAAAAAAAAGCCAAAGGACTTATTGTTGTTTAACAAATTCTTCGAGTGCAGCACACAGTTTGCGATTTTGAAGTGCCAAACAAATACTCAAATATTAAAGCCAACGTCTTTTTACCTGGTGTCTAGGTCTACCTTGGGAGTGACCTTAAATTAAATGGTCTTCTTTGTATTAAAATACTTCCGAGCAACGAGTCCTTTTAATATCGTACCCCTACTCGTTAAAGATTAATAAAATGAGAAAATGGGGTAGTACGAGTAGAATCATCCATAGAGTAGCATTAACGTGTTTACAATGGCATTTTCATAAAGAGTGTACCATTTAGTTTTGGATCGAACCGCCCTTTCTAAGTCCCATATATCGCGATGTGCAGTAATTATCGTACTTTAACGTTGTTAAGTACCGCGTATACGATTTTCTAAACTGAAAGCCTATTGTGGAAATGCGTGAATTAGAAAAGTGTATACAGGCTGACAGTGTGAATGTTTCACTTGTTTCACTCATCCACATTAAAAATCAATTCAGTATTACTCAAGAGCCACGGATTTCCAATGTTTTCCTCAAGAAAATGGCAGTCTTTTCTTTTCTATTCGTTTTTTCGTTTTGTCACAATTTAAATATGTATTGAAAAGAATACTCCCTGTGGCACAGTTGTAGGAGTATTTCCGCAAGTAATAAAAACAGGAAATTCCTTTCTCCGAGTTGACATTCACATGATAAAATGGCGAAATCCCTCAAGCCAACACGATTAGGGTGAGCGCACCAAGCAAAGGGTCATTTTGACGGGAAAACTACTCCACTTAGTATTTGCGATTTTTGCAAAAATACTTTTAAAAGAGTGATTTGATGTTATGTGTGTTACCGCCTCATCTGATCAACATTTCTATTATGTATCCTTTTTCGAAGAAGTTGATTCCTGGTAATACGTTGGATTGAAGATGGAATGGAAACTAGGATTGAAAAATCGCAAGCAATCTTTTTAAGTTTAGCATATTTCCTTGTAAAACGTCGCGAGAACGATAAATTTGCAATTTTACAGGGAAATTTAGGTATCTCTCTTTTGGTTATTTTAGTTTATCATTTTCGTGAAAGAATCTACTTTGAGGTATAGTTGGTTTAAATAGGATTCTCTATGAGACATTGAAATGGGGTATCTACAAAGCACCCTTCGCCTTTGAAATTTTATTTTTGGTTCGATTTTGTGATGCTTGAAATTTGTGATAAAATATCCAGATGATTCCAATTGCAAGAACTTTGTCCCTTCTTCAGTGAGGAATCAATTAAAATATTTGTATATACATTAAGGTAACACAGAGAGACTAAGTAAGGTCAAAGATTCTCGAGAACTTTTCTCTAGATGAGTCCTGAAACTAATGGTCACTCTTAAATATTCACTATCTTTTTCCGTCGCTACTTGTCCCTTCTTTCTGTTCTTCCACCCTAAACCTATCCTTATCCCCTGGGCTGGATTAAGGTGTCATACGTACCGTTGCCGATAATCAACCTGGCTGGGGGCCAAGTTTTTTAAAAAAATAGCCCAGTCGTGACCCAGTGATGACCGCAGGAGAGCCATTAAAGCCATGCCTTCGACCGGCAGTGGCAGGATTGTGGCACTTCATGGCCATTCCTATGCAGATAACAAAGTAGCTCCCCCTACTACAGACGCCAACCATGGAGGCGCATCTGGCAGTGGACGTTTGCGACAACGCACTCCATCCAGATCACACTACATGGATCGGCGAAATGCCACTCGGACGCTGAAGGCCCTCGGAGATATTCCGGACTCCAACAGAACTGAGAGTCAGGTTGCGAAGCTCAAGCTTTTGACGACAAGGACAGTAAGCGGAAGGACTCCCAGCCTTTTACAAAAAGAAGATTAGTCAATCTAGGACGTATCACTATTAAATGCACCAGTGAGGTTAAATATCTCGGCGTCATCCTTAAAAAACGGCTTAACTGGAATTCTCATATCAAGTCCGCCATCGAACGCCAGTAGTCCCCCTCCCCATTGCGGCAGAACTTGTGGTCTGAATCCAAAAATGATATACTGGATAAGTGGATGTATACTATGATGGTGAGGCCCATTATCACGTACGCGGCCATCGTTGGATGGCCGATAGTTCTTGAACGGGCAACGGTCAAGTAAGATTGAGAAGCTTTAGAGAATTGCCTGTCTCGGTATCACCTGCCCTAAGCCAGCATTAGAAGCTGTCTTATTGCTTTCACTTGCATATCTTCATTATGAAGACGGCCGCTAGATGTACTATTAAACTGCAGCTAGAATACAAGTACAAACCAGGTGACCATGTGGGACATCTGATAATTCTTGACGCAATTCCCGAAAGGGACTTTCAGAATGTTATTTGAGGTAGAAATATTGGACCGTGCAAATTGGTCAAATGGTTTTGCGGAACGGGACCTCTGGTCTGGCTTACAGATGAATCAAAAATGGAATCTGGTCTCGATACATATGGAAAATAATAATTGGTTTCAGTTCCGCCACGCGACTGGAATTTACTTCTTAATAATCGATTTTCATATATAGCACGCGCCACACGCCACGCTTCACACGCGTCACAAATTACGCTATCGCAAACAGCGCGCGTGTGCGCCGTGGCTCAGTGGAAAAGCGCATGGCAACTGAGCCGGGGTTCGTGGTTCGAATCCCAGTAACACCAAAAGTATTTTTCACGGTGTCCCGCCTCTCGCAAATGGGTGACAAACGTTCCGAGAGTAATAACTTGTCACGGAAAGTGTTCTACACGACAGTTTTCCAAAAATTAGATAGGCATTTGGAGCTGAAGAAGCGCAAACTCCTTATCCAAGAGCGCATTCTGTAAATAGAGGAGGAAAAGCATGGAACTTTCATGAATTAAAACAGCTTCAGTTGCAGATCTGGAAGAAGCAATCATCTTCTTCTGATTCCTAAGAAGAAAAATATAGCAAACATTCCATTCAAAACTTAATAAAAGATAAACACACACGGATTTCATTCAGAAATTAACAATTTTGACATTTGTCAGCCACTTCAAATCAATGTAGTAGAATTGTACTAGTACAATTTTAAATGAACACTCGAAATGTGACCTTTCTTATGTGATCATCCCAATGTAGATACTGGATCACTCGTTAACGTATGGATTTCGTTCACTCGATAACTGATGTCGTAATTCGACTCCTGATTTGTTTAGTTCGATAACTTTTAACTTATCATTGTTAATATCACTTATTCGTACTGAGTTCACAATTCAATTTCCCGCAATTAAATCACTTAATACATTTATTGTCTACATTTTAGTATCTACATTTAAATAAAAGCTTGTTTTCCTTGTTTATTGGTAAACATAACTCTGAGTTATAAAAAATAGACTGAAATTAATTTAAAACCACAAAGAGTACAGTTCATGGTGGCAATTTAATTATTTTGAACTGTGATTAAAAACCATTGCTCTTAATTATATTCGCAGGGATCATAAATAATTTCAGCTAAAAGTGCTCTCAAATGAATTCAAAATTGATTTAAATTGCAAAGCAGTCCCGTCCCGCCTGGATGCGTTGTGAAATTAAATTGCAATTCTAGTTTGGCTAACAAATTTATTCAGACAAACAAAGATTCTATGAAATGGGAAGTGATAGTTTCAAAATGTCCCCTAATTGATGAGTTGAGTAATTCATCCAAATGATACTGTGATGCGATGAATTTCAATAATAAACGACAACAGAATGATTTATGTCAGACATTGTATGTACATAACGCTATCGGCCTAATAAGCACTTTGCAATTTATGCAAATTTGCATCAGTGTCGCAGTTGATCGTTTCAAAGAACTGATTACGGCTATCATTTTAATTCCCACCACCCACCAGCACCTCGCACACTCACCTGATTACCAAAGACGCCGATACTGCACGCTGATGATACTTGATCGGGACCAAACCAGACGGCGGCCACTCGGGCAGGAAGCGATAAAACGCAAACCTAAAACGAGATAAGTGCGTGCTGGAGTGAATATTTTTGTCCAATTATTCACTTGAGATTTATATGAAAGATGCGTCGCTCCGATTTCGCATCTGATGCGATACAGTTGAAGTAGTGATTCCACATCATTAGAGACATGGACGCGGACGAATTTGCGAATGAATTATGGGATGAATTGTGTGATTAAATGCACGACAACGTACCTGCGCCAAAGCAACTATCGACTGTCCGATGAATCCAACATGGAACAGATCTGGAGAGACCGAAAATACTTTAATCCACGCTCCTATACATGTACCAAAAACACCGACCAGGGCAGTTATTCGTAGACCCTGAAAGAGGAGTGATGTTTAAGATTTTTCCGATGTCCTGTTTGCATGTGGTATTTACCATTTTGTCTAGAAACCAACTTCCGGGAAATATCAATGGAATGTATAGAATCATATATATCATTGATGTCCAGTCGACCCATTTGTCACTGATGCCATAGTATCTGAAAGTTAAAGGGTGAAAAAAGTACGGAATTATTTAATATCCATCGATGGTTTGTTTGGCGGTTTTGCAAGGTGAAGAGGTCTAGGTCTGACAAATGGATGAGTAAATAATGACTGGAGTGACAGAAAAAAGCCACCACCTGTTGGCAACATTAAATATTTAATCACTATCGCTTAAGGTCTGACCTTTACCTTTCAGGTTGCATGTCAACGGATTGACAAAGAGAATTCGCGGTATTTTAATCGAAGTGCAAACATGAACTTCGTTTGGTTCATTAAGGCTCTGTTTTTTTACAACAAAAACCAGATGTTTATGTTCTTATTTTTATATAAGGCGAGAAGCGCAGAGATGAATTGTTGAAAAGTCCGTTAAGTACTTACTTGATTATGACATTGTTAATTATACTGTATTGGATCCATTGCATGGCATTCGATGCTGAATAAAGTGTAAACAAAATGAGCACCGCCCATCGCCTTTTGTATAATTTAAACTCTGAAATAAATGAATTTTGAAAAAGGTTTTTCATTATTCGAAGTTATTACAATCAAATATTTTAACACTTATTGATATTTTTTACATTTAGACATGCAAGTGCTATACAGGGTGTCCGCTAATTCGTGCTAATTTTGGAAATGATTCTTGGGTATATTCTAAGAATCTTTCTAAAGTAAGGGTGAGCCTATCTTAAATGTTGACATCATTTATCGGGGATTTAAGAAAAAGCTTTCTTTGTTGTACTCTGACCCATGTTAACGAAAATCACTCTGTTAATATAGGGTTTTTCAATAAGAGCACTTAAACTTTTTTTTTGAATAAAACACAAACTGTTCGACTTTTGAACTAACTTTTTTTTTTATTAACGAATTTGAACATATACATATGATACATTTAAGTATGAAACTCGATTTCTTTTGCATGACCACCGCGTGCACGTTTTATGAAGTCCAATCTTTCGTTATCGTCGATGAAAAAATATGGCCCAATGACGCCGCCGGCATGTAATCCGCACCAAACAGTGACTTTTTCGGGATGCAACGGTGCCTCATGAATCACGTGCTTTCTGCCCAGTAACGCATATTTTGCTTGTTGACAAATCCTTCTAGCCAAAAGTGAGCCTCATCGCTGAAGATGGCCGTAATGCTCTTAATGTAGCGGCAACAGAACGATTATTTTGATTAAAAATTTGCACGATTTGCAATCGCTGTTCACATGTGTAGCATTCCATGATGAAATGTATACTAATGAAGTTTCCAAATGACAAAAGAACAATAAAAAATATGGCGTCGTTCGCCGTCCCTATCGGAGAAAAGTTGAAGCGCACCTGTTGAAACACCCGATACTAATGGTAGAAGCGTCGTTTAGGACTTTGTTTTTAGAAGGAGTACTAGCCTTTGCAGCTGCGTTTAAATAAAGTTGATATCTTACTTGAGTGTAAAGATATCCAACTTCTATGCCTGTTCCAGTGTTCTTGTCTATGCTAATTTTTAAATTCTCTATATTAACTTCGCATGCCCGTTGCAGGCTGGCTGGCTGGTAGGTAGAATCTTGTGATCAATTTTTAACCCACTTCCTAAAGCCCGATTTTATTCAAACTTTGCACACATGTGTATCTCCGATGGACAACACTTTTTATAGTGGTAGTGATCGGACCCCTGGTCGGGGGGCACCCAAATTATAACGCATGTGAAGTCTTTAACAAATAAAAAAATTAACAGAATGTCATATGTATACAGCCTGTATATATATTGGTAAAAATAACATTTGTAATTTTAAATTTAGAGGTTCACTGTAATGAAGATTTACCAGCTCATAAAGATGTCTCGCCAGTGCGATCTATACTCAAGTCTTACCAAAGGATAGATCTATAAAATAATAAACTTAGAATTTCCATAAGAAGAGGAAGAAGCTTTGTGTACTGTTGCGAACATTTGAAAATGTTCCTGATATTTTGAATTTAGAGATTCGCTGTAAAGAAGATTAACAACAAGCTCACAGATATGTCTCACCAAATTTACCCACACCCATGTCTTCCTTAAGGAATAATCTATCTAATATAATAATAATAATCTAAGAAAAAACAGTTATCGACGAAAGAAAGCAGCCTGGGAAAAGAATCTTGTCCGTGAACTAGTACAGTACAGAGAGCGAGGAGCAAATTAGGCACGGAATTTCTATCAAAGTGTCCGCGATATGACGTAATATACACCGCGTTGCACATACTGCAAATAATGAAAAAAGGCATCTTAGAACGATGGGAAGAGCACTTTCATGAGTTGCTAAATGCCCAGCTAACTGAGAAATTGGAGGAACCACGAATGACCGGTGTCCACCATATGCTTCCGCCATCAAGCATAGATGAAGTTAGCTGAACGATAAATCGGCTCAAAAATAATAAGACCCCGGGATTAGATGATATCACAGCGGAGCTGATTAAAACAGGAGATCCCACAATACACCAAGCCATTCATGAACTAATAGTGCAAGTATGGCAGGAAGAAGCGATGCCAGCGAAGACTGGCGAAGAGGGATCCTGTGCCCCATACATACAAAAGGAGATTCCACATGCAGCAGTTATCGTGGTATAACGTTGTTGAGTACCGCGTATGAGATTTTCTCCTCTATCCTTCAAGACAGGATAGCCCCATTCGCTAAAGTCATCATTGCTCCATACCAGTGTGGCTTTATCCCAGGCAAATCAACAACTGATCAGATTTACAATCTTAGGCAGGTGACGAAAAAATGTCTAGAGTTCCATAACTTACTATACCATCTTTTTATAGACTTTAAAGCCGCCTATGATAGCATAGCCAGAGTAGAACTTTATGAGAGAGTTCTCAAATAAAATGACACGACTATGTAGGTCGACCATGACCAATGTTGAATATCCGTATCACTATCGAGCCCATTCAACATCTACAACGGACTCCCACAAGGGGATGGACTGGCTTGCGTCCTTTTCAAGATGACGTTGGAGAAAGTGATCCAAGACTCTGATGTAACGGCGAGCGGACAATCCTCTATAAGTCCACCAAGATACTGGCTTACGCAGATGACATCGACATCGTTGGTAGAAACCAAAGAGCTGTACAGGAAGGTTTCATCCAGATCGAGTAGGCGGCACGAAATCTGGGGCTGCACATAAATGAGAACAAAACAAAGTACATGGTGGAAACGTCTGCGAGTAAAAGATCCCTCAATTCAAATAGTGGAGCGCGGGTCTACTGTAGCTGCAGATAACAGTATGGAGCCAGAAATTCGCGCACCGTTGCTCAAAGCTAACAAAGCCTAATTTGCTCTGTCAAGATTCTTCAAATCATGGAATTAACCCTTAACATCCAAGCTGCTGGTGTATAAGGCAATGGTCACACCATTACCTACATATGGATCCGAGATTCTGACCTCTTATCCACCTTCGAGAGGAAAGTGTTACGGAAATTTTTTGGCCCTGTATGTGAGAAAGAACGATTCCGAAGACTCTATCATAAGGAGATCTACGAGCGCTACCGCGATGTCGAAATCGTTAAGAGAATTAGGCTTAGCGCATATTGAGTGAAGCAGAGGAAAACTCTGCCTCTGCGAGTCACCGCACATTAAGCGTAGTTGCTACTTACTCATAGCACAGCAACTACGCTTAATGTGCTATGGGTAAGGTCGGTTCGCTAATTTGGGAAAAAATACAACCAACTCACTTGATCGTCTTAAGAAATAACTAACCAACTTACCTGCTTTACATGATGTGTCGCAGAGGTGATAGAGGTTTGCGTCTGTGTTTTACCTTTGCTGCGTGCATTGTGCGGTGTTCAGTCTAACATTGTGCGACACAGAGCATTAGGCTACGCTGTGCTGTGCTGGGCTGTGCTGTGCTCAATATGCGCTAAGCCATAAGCTCGGTAGGCCCCGGTGGCAGGACACCTAGCTCACATAAGCCAAGAGGATCCTGCTCGGAAAGTCTTTGCGGTAGGATTTATGGAAGACGACAGCGAGGCCGGCCAAGCCTACGCTGGAAGGATGGCTTACACCATGACGCCCAGAGTTTAGGGATGCCAACCTGAATGACATCGGCTCGAAATCGGGTGGATAGGTTTTTTGCGGAAGGCCTTGAACAGGCACCGGTTGTAGAACCAAATATGATGATGACGATTATTTCTGGGGTTCTAAATGTGGAAACTATTCCAATGAGCATGATTTCAGTATTCAGCAGCGGGAAGCCGATATCAAAAAATCTTTATTCTCCACCGCATTTTTGTTAATTTAATTGCACTGTCGGCTTACTAGAGCTTGGATTGCCGATAACTAAAATTGCAAGCTGACCATTTTTGTTATAGCTGATAATGTACAATCTTTTGATAACAACTTTCTTCACTAAAGACTAAAGAGTTCAACTTTAGTTTTTTGTAATTTAGTAAATAGAATATTTAAGTAAATATTTAAAATCAGGCTGAAAACTAGATAGGCGGCCGGTTAATAGAGCAGTTACCCTATAATACATAAAATGATTTGAATATTTTTTCAAATTTTCAATTCATGTCTTAAAATTAAAACTCTTAGTCCTTCGTTGGTCTATTGGGCATTTTTGAGGCAAACTACATTTTACCTCTACTCTATGATCTCTGCTAAAAAATTTTAAAGGTCTCCAATCCTCGTAGATGACCATGCCATGCAAGGATTCTCGGAAACGTAGCTAAGAGTGCGAAGTACATCAATATGCTTACTATTAGTTATTGTTGTATGCATTAGAGTTTTCTGGACGTTATGGTACAGAGCCTTGGCTTGAAGATTCTTTACAGATTTTTGCACACTTTGTTGGCTCTCTGGATTCGTTCTGCTATTGGTATCTATAATTGACTCTAAATGGTGGATTAAATGGCTCCACTTTCTTAATTGTGGGTCACTAAAGTTGGACATTCTGTTGATTTATATTACGACAGTGCTACAAAGTGTATTATTCTTTGTACAAAAATCTCTACAAATTTCCAAAAAGGCATTTACTAATCCCATCGATTGACGCACTTTGTTTACACCTTTTGACAGCTTAGGTATGTGTGGGTGTAAATTAATCACATTGTGCAGCGTTCTGTGAATCTTTTGTACGCAATTCCAATAATCAATGGCAGGTACAACGTCCTGCTGTATTGCGTTGAAATAATCTCAAAGAAACTAAATCCATGTAAAACAAAATGCTGTTCTGTTGGAAAATCAATTAAAAGTTTTCTTTTTTTTTGTATGGGAATAGGATAGGATACATTATTCTATTCTACGTGTAACGTAGCTACATTTACAGCACTGCACAGATCCTTCAACGCTTCGAACGAAGTTTATTTTTAGTAACAGAAGCATGCGATGCTTCGTTTTCTTTTGCATGCTGCATGCTTCTTCCTTTACGCCTCTTGTCCTCATACACACCGGTTCAACTCAACCCTAGTGCAACCCGACCCGACACCCACTCAGGCTCTCAGGGTCAAGTGCAATTCTGCAATTTTGTGAAAGAAAAACAAAGGTTAAGCGAGTGAGACTGAGTTGTAGGTCAAGTTGCGCCCGCAACGACACCCCCTGTTACCAACGTACACATGTACTGAGAAATAAGGGTGGGCGTCCGAAATAACGTCAGCTCGTTTGTACAGCACAGCATAGCGAGCAGCTAATATTTTGTTAGTTCATTCAGAGATGAATGATTGAAGGTACATATGAAGTCGACATGTGCGCTGTGTACGTATGTGTCCTCAAGGTCATTAGCCACTTAACTGTTTCGAGTTTAATTATGAGTATATACGAGGGTGTGTGTAACGATATAAAACGCTTACTAGCACCACAGGAGGCACCGAAAAGCAACGTGCTAATTAATTTGCTTAGCGAACATGTGCGAACGTAATTTTTGCACATCATCATCATTTTAAACTTAAAGGGCACCTTAGGAATTTGACATATTGCGAAGCTGCTTAATTTCTCACGTGAACCTAAAATACTTACAGCTTCCAACATTGTATGCGATTGCGCTTAAAAATAGCTTCCTCGCCCGCCTACAAGCATAATTTGTAATCTTCCCGTGTATTTACATAACCGCAGAAAAAAGTTTGTTTTACATATAGGGTTGGTTGGTTGGTTGGTTGATTTTATGCAAACACTTACCATCTTGCTTGCCATGCCCCCCTGGAATAACGGTGGCATCCTTTGGTTTTATTAAGTCCGTTGACTTGCTTCCGGTGACATATGAATCTGTGGATTCATTAGTGATGGAGTGTTTCAAATCCATGGCTGGGCAAAGAGCAGTTTGGTTGTTCTGCGCTTGAATCTTAATAAAAGTCTCCACACTCGACTCTTGTTAGTCCGTGGAATGTAATAAATTACGTTGGTACCGCATGGAATTAGAGTGTGAACGTTGTTTCGTGTAAAATTTTAATTTTTTGGCTCACACCATGCACTGGCTCTAATTGGCGTTATGTGCTCTATAAAGTGACAGCTTAATTGTGCGCCCATTAATTGTATCTTTGTTCAAGTAACAGCCGCTATCTAGAATAAAAAGAAGGAAAATAAATTAGTCGGGTGCTTTACTTTACAAACTGGTTAGGTGCTGAGAATAATATAAAAACAAATATTTCCAAATTAATTTACAAGGAATTGTTTTATTATTCCAAGACCGACGTATGCCTTTGCTCTTCCCTTGTTGTTTCTACTCCACAGTAATCATAATAAGCTATATTCCTGATAGGCTCTTGCAGTATCGTAGCTAAGGGGTAGGTAGCCTGCATCAGGTGCCACCCGACCGTGAAAAAAATAAAAACTTACACAAAGCATCACAATGTTTTTCAACGGCTCTTTAAATAAAAGCAATTTCTTAGAACTAGTCAAACTACTGTCAAAGTATGATGTAGTGTTTAAAGAACATATTGTTACGAATGGTAGTTACTAGTACATTAAAAGGAATACGAACTTAGAAATAAGAAATTTTGTGAATTGTCATTGCTAACAGCGCAGAGCGTCATCCGTAGACTAATAGAATAAGTAAATCGATTATCAATTATGAATGACTGTTGTACATTGAATCTATTTTTAGAAGTTTTACGCTAGATGACTCATTATGTACTTGCGAGCGTAGTGTAAATAAGGGAAAGTACCACAATGTTATGGGATTTGCTATATATTTCTGATTGGAAGTATCTGGAAACTTTTCAATGGGTATAAATAGGTGACCTTTTGCCGCAGAGATTTATTCATTATTTAGAATTCAACCAGTCAAGTTGAAAGAGTACTGACAAAAAGGTAGAGGTACCAGCTAAGTGTTTAACTGTTTTTGTGTGCATTGAAAAGTTTTCCAGTCTAAAATTGTAAACTGTTGTTATTTTTAACCTTTACGAACTCGAAAGCCTAAATTTCTTAAAAAAATCCTAAACTTGGAGCATGGTAAGTAATCATACAGACCGATAAGTTCTCAAAATTATCGAAAGACTTATTGATGTTCATATCAGAGCCTGGCTAGATACGTCTAGCCCTCTACAAGTCAAGTCAGTTTGCATACAGAAAAAGTAAACGCACAGAGTGTGCCCTTCACTATCTATAGTTAAAAAGATAGCAGGAACTATTCGTGCCAAAGAAATAGCTCTGTGTGCTTTCCTTTGCATTGAGGGTGCTTTCGATAACACTGGCTACGACTCAATTACAAGAGTAATCAGCAGAAGTAGCAGAGGTATCGAGGGCTGGACCAACCAATGGATAAGAGCCGTGCTTAAAAGTCGAGTCATCACTTCCTCCTCATGGGGAGTGTCTGTGTCGGTGACTGCTGCTAAGGGCTGTCCGCAAGGAGGTGTCCTTTCTCCCCTTCTATGGTCACTCGTCATAGACAACCTTCGAGCCGATCTTCATAGATCAGGCTACATCGCCATTGGATATACTGATGACTTGGCTATTAAAGTTAGCGATAAGCACAGTACCGACCAAGGTAAGCAACGAGTTACTTCAAGTCTTATAATGATGTAGTATAGAATGGCTACTGACTGTTCAAAACTTGGTTTGAGCCAGTTGCGCAAAAAACAAGTTCATGATGTAGTGCTTGCTCTACCTCCTAGTGGTGGTCCACGGGCAACTATGTGTATAAATCCTTATATATGTAGACAAAAATTGCAATGGTCTAGCATTTCTAGTCTAGGTAACGTGGGTTAGCACTCTGCGGTATCGAAAAATGCCCGCTACTGAAACCGACTCAACGCCTCGGATAAGTAATGATCGAATAATGACGACTTTTGGCTATTGTACCCGGACTAAGATTGGTTTCTGGAATGTGAGGACGCTCCTTGACTCAGGGAGTGAAGGACCTCAAATGCCAGATTTCTTCAACTGGAACGTGAGTTTCTTCGATATAATTTGAACATACTGGGAGTGAGTAAAGCAAGATGGTTCGACGCGGGAGAGTACCAATCCCCAACGTGTAACACTGTGCTACTCTATTCCGGCAAACCCTCCGGCAGTCCCCGTGAATCTGGAGTGGGTCTGCTGCTAACGCCAACAGCACGCAGACGCCTAATTTCCTGGCACACACATGGTGATAGGATCATATCGGCCAGATTTCGGACTAGAGTACGGCGCGTCACGATCATGCAGTGTTACGCCCCAACGAATCCTTCGACCGAGGATGAAAAGGACAACTTCTATAATCAACTAAGCGCTGTATTCAACGCAATGCCGAACGGAGATATAGTCATCGTGATGGAGACTTGATAGCCAAGGTTGGCAACGACAACAAAGGAAGCACGGCCTGACAATAGTGAAAGATTTGTTGATTTCTGCAACACCAATCACCTTGTCATAGGAGGCACCATGTTTGAGCATAAGACCTGCCACAAGGTCAGATGGGTGTCAACTGACAGGCAATCATCATTCAACCGAATCGACCATGTGGCGATCAGCCGACGTTTTAGGAGCTGTCTTTTAGACGTCCAAAACAGACGAGGAGCCGTCATGGGTATGGTACGGGATCACCACCTTATGGTAGCTACTGTCTAGTTACGTACTGCATCAGTTCAGAGAGTCCGAATGCCTAGGTATAACATCGACCGGCTAAATATCCCCTCACTACGCCAACAATTAAGCGATCATGTATTTCAAGGAGTGAAAGCAATCAGCAGCTCACTGCCGACAACCATCCAGGAACATTGGAAGGCTGTGAAAAATTTTTTCACATCTGGAGCGGAAAGTATTGTTGGTAGAAGCCAGGCAAGGTACAGCACGTGGTTTACCGATACACTGGAATTCTCATATAAAGTCCGCCATCGATTAACCCACAAGGGCCTTGTGGGCCAATAGACGCCTCTACGGCAGAGCTTGAGGTCTACATCCAAAAATGAAACATTGGATGTATATGATAGTGAGACCGATTATCATGTACGCGGCCATTGTTTGGTAGCCGAAGGTTCTTGAACGGACAACGGCAATTAAGCTTCAGAAACTGCAAAGAATTGCCTGTCTAGGTATAACGGGTGCCATGCGCACCTGCCCTACGGCTGCATTTGAAGCTGTTATAGGGCTTTCACCATGCCAATCTTCATCAGGAAGAGGTGACTACGTGAGACACCTGGAAATTATTGACTCAATTCCTGAAATAGACATGTTTCTGGAGTAGGAGCTGGTGTTTTCGGACTCAACACTAAAGTCTCGATACCAATGGGTATTAGTCCCACGGCTTTCCAGACTCCATACCATTCAGGTCTGCGCTATTATTAACCTTAGTAAGGGTATTATCGGCGCTATGATTTATATCTTTTCAGATAGTCAAGCAGCAATGAAAGCGTTATCTTATAACATTATGGACTCCAAATCAGTTAAGTACTGCTACGAGGCTTGCAATCTCTACCAGGGCATAACAGGGTGAAACTCGTTTGGGTTCCTGGTCACCAGGGAATTGCAGGCAACGAATATGCAGTTGAACTAGCCAGAACTGGATCGGAATCTACGTTTTTGGGACCGAAACTGTGGTGTGGTACTGTGGTGTCAACTGGGCTGCCAATTCGTTAAGGATAACGTGAGTTTTATGTCGAAGGCTTTGTAACGCGATAAAATAAAAATTGAACGGGAACACAAGGGATTCAAAATTATTAGCTCCCTTGGTAAGATAATTTAAGCTTTTAAAAATCTATCCAAATAGATCGGTTTGAGGCTACAGCTCTTTGTGCCCGCAATATTTCTCCTCCAGCTAGTAACTTATTATGAAAATTTAATTATTTTAAGGCTGCACTCCTTTGGGTCCACAATATTCTCCTCTGTCAGTAACTTATTCTTAAGATTTAAAATTCTATTAAATGAAAAAATCGCCATTTCAAGGCAGGGCAAGGTAAGTTTGTTTAATTTATCGAGTATTCTATTTATATAGATAACTTAACTACGTCCTTTGGATTGGTCAAGCTTATAACTCTAGCAAAGGTAAATTTGAAAACTAGAAAAGTGCCAGAAATGAATGTTCTTTCCACTTTCATTTGCATATAGAAATTCTGATGGTCACGAAACGAACGTAGGTTCATTATTCAAGAACTGATTATTATGCGATTATGGTAACAGGTAACCCCCTATAGTCGGTAGTGATAGACTTCATTACAGGTACTTTACCTAAAAAGTAATAAAATTAGAATTGGCTTAGCTCTTTCCCAATTGTTGAATCTTTTATTATCAACGGTCTTTCGTCAGTAGAGTATTTGCATTTTAGCGGCAAGTAGTTTTGAAGAAGATAATCATACCACCAAACCATCAGCAACCAGACGGGCAGACACAAGTGAAATAAGTTTTCCAGTTATCATTAGGGGTTTATTTCGTGTCTTGGACAAACTAACTAATAACCTAACGGGCATAACCACCGAAGCATTCCCACAATTCGTTGAGAGTGAACGAGTGAATTCTAAATCCAGCATTCCAGATGGTCGAGTGGCCGGCGAGTGGCTCATGAATAAATCATCTGCCACTCGAAGGTAAAGTGTGACCTATTTAAGCAGTTTTTTTGTGTGTGCTCCTCACAGGACAACCACTCCAGGATCATTGAAAAAATTGCACTATTAGTCAATGCCAGAGGGTGGACCATGACAAATGCGTTCGTACCCGCATTTTAAAAGCACAAACAATCTCAAAACAAGTAACGTTTGGTAAAACACATAAAATGAAAAGTTCGGTAATAAATTTTGTAAAAAGGAACAACGATAAAAAAAATCAATTACTTGAATTTGTAGCGCATGCACAAGTGCCTGTGGCTACTTGAATAAGAAATGCATTTTTTGTCACTTGACTTTGGAGAGATTATCGAATAAAATTTGCCTCGAGTGCAACGATTGGCAGGCAGGTATATGCATTGTGGATTCGGCTTGGACTGCTCGGATAGAGTGTTGACTTGGATAGATGTGACACTTTGTGCACATTGCAGTCTCTGAATTGCACAAATGCATTGCTGATAATGAATAATGCATGTTGCTCCACAATCAGTTTAACGCAATAGCATTCGGACCAAAAATAATCAACTCAATTGAGAAGTACCACAGTAAGTGATGATGATCTATTTAGCAAACCGATTGTTCTACAGGGTGACTGACACGAAGTGTTACCAAAACGAAACGCCACAGAATTTTTATTTTTTAATGAATTTTATTGAATCAAAGTAAAAAATGTTCACAAATATTTAGATTTTTCAAGAATTGCATTAGCAGTTTTCGATTTGGCCACCCTTAGCTGCGATTATGGCCTTCAAACGGCCGACAAAGCTATTGCATGCAGCAAGAAAGTGGCTCTGTGGTATTTTGGCCCATTACCGGCGAAGCGCTTGATTGAGATGATCGACACTTTGGTATTTTTTTGTCCCAACCTTGCTCTTCAAAATACCCCAAACCGAGAAATCTAGCGGATTTGAATCCGGTTAATTTGATGGCCATTGGGCAGTGGAAATGAACCGCGGAACGTTGTTTCTTGATTGAAGTGCGCTTTATAACTCGGCGCCGAGTCAAGTTTGAAATGTCCAGGTTCTGCGGCCGAAATGTTTTTGTGCGCAAGGCTTTAACGCTCCCTCCAACACATGATCCCGATAAATTTGAGCATTTATTTTGATGCCACGGTCCAAAAAAACGAGCGTTGAACGGCTTTCGGCCGTTACGGCGGCCCAAACCATCACCATCGGCGGCGCTTGGTTTCGAGTGGCAATCCGTTGGTCCAAATTTTCAGTAGAACGGCCGGGCAAGTAAATCCGGTCGTTTTGCTTGTTCACATATTGCTCAATAACGAACGGCGACTCATCGGAGAAAACCAAATTCGGCAAATCGCCACTTTAGTGCAAGCGTAACAACTCCTTTGCTCGTTCCACTCTAACTTTTTTTTTGAACATCGGTGAGACCATGCGTTTTTTTTTTGGAATTTCAAGGCCTTTAGTCCAAGATGATCTTTCAATATGTGCCGCATCCGTTCGAGCGAAATGTTCGCCTTACGATCCATTTTTCTGCCGCTACGGCGCGGATTCCGAGCCAATTTGGCCTTCACCTTCCGAATGATATCCGGCGATGTTGCAGTGCGTTTCGGTTCACCACCATGGCGTTTTGCAATGCTGCCAGTATCGTTAAACGGATTTATGGTGCGATACACAAACATTTTATTCACATGCAGATGTTTTAACTGGTTAACAATCTGCGGCTGTGGTTTTCCAGCCAAATACAGAGCAATCACCAAATTGATGCAGAGACCGGTTACACTGTTCGGTGAGATATACCATCAAATCACCAGTAGAACGTTGCCCACGAAATCGGTACTGCCGGTCACTAAGGATTCCGTTGGTTTGAAGATATTTCTTAACCTGAAAGTTGATCAGCGTTTCCATGATCTTTTGAAAGAATGGATGTAAGTGCTATGGGTCGGGATGCCCACAAGGTGGACTCTTATTGCCGCTTCTATGGTGCCTTGTTGTCGATTCTTTGCTCGAAGAAGTTGGTTAATTAAAGGGTGATCAGATTGGAGTTACTTTTTCCAATAGGAATATTTTGACGTGTCACGCGTGACTACTGTCAAACCAGATACATAATTTTATTCAGTATTCATTGACATTTTATCATGGAAAGACTAACGCCTCGACAACGTTTACAAATCGTACAATTGTATTACGAAAATCGACACTGTGTGAAAAGTGTTCATCGCGCGCTTAGGCCAACTTATGCGGTGTACAAATCGTCCTACCGAATGCACTATTCGGAATACCATCGGCAAACTTGAGAATACTTTTACATTATTGGATGATACTCGACCGATTAGACCACGTTCAGCCCGAAATGAAGAGAATATTGCGGTGAGAGTTTTGCCGAAAACCCGGAAGAATCGATTCGGCGCCGTTCTCAACAACTTGGCCTATCTTATGGCACTACTTGGGCGATCGTGTGATATCACACTTTTGGACTTTTTTTTGTGGGGGTATGTAAAGTCTTAATGTTTTGTGGATAAACCAGCTACGATTGAGGCATTGGAAGCCAACATTACTCAAGTTATTCGCGAGATAGCGACCGAAGTCCTCGAGCGAGTCATTCAAAATTGGTGTTTACGGATGGCCGAATTACGGCGCAGTTGTGGCCAACATTTGAAAGGGATTATCTTCAAAAAATAAATGTCATGAATGGTTCTAAACAAAAATAATAAAGATTGGCCAATCAATTTGAAGTTTTGTTGCTTTATTTCAATTTAAAACCTTTATAAGAATTTATACGCATAGTTGCCCGGGGACCACCACTAGGAGGTAGAGCAAGCACTACATCACGAACTTGATTGTTGCGCTTCTGGCTCACACCAAGTTTTGAACAGTCAGTAGTTTCCCGATCAATCACAATGCAGATCCCCCCCCCCCCAGGCAAGCTTAAATATTGGTATTCGAAGATTTATGGAAACCGAAATACATGAAGAACTACCAAGCACTTTGTGGATAGGCCGAACAAAAACACCGCTAAGTTTATTTTGGGAATATCGAGAAGAAGCTTTCGGAGCATGGTCGGTTTAATTTCGGGACATAACCCGACTGGAATTCATATGTTCAAGTTGGGACTTATATTGGATCGAATATGTAAGTCATACCTGGAGGAAGAACAAACAACTACACATTTCCTTTGTAGCTGTCCTGCTTACTGCAGGCTACGGATGAACGTTTTTGGAAGGTACATAATAACGATCGAAGAACTTCGGTCGTTGAAACTAGAACAAGTCCTTCGCTATCTTATAGTTCTTTCTATTTGCAGGGTAGATTTAAAATTTCTTTCTCGTGGTTTTGATTTGGCGTTCTATTTGCAAGGTTTTGTAACCGAAACTGTAACCATCGGCAATCGGCGCTAAGGTTTCGTTTACTCAGAAATATGACGAAGAGAGAGCAAGCAGACTAATTTCTCAGTTTGTTGTTCTTGTCAAATTTGGTTTTGATTTGGCGTTCTATTTGCAAAGCATTCATTTTGGTAGCTTACCCGTGGGTAAAGTTTCGGGTATGGTTTGAGCAAATCGAAAGAGGCATTAAAGTAACGAAAAGATTTGAATAGTGAACTTACTGGGAACGAGTACAAATAGACCGAAGGTCTGAGTACTCTGGAGTGGCTTTTGTCAGACTATCACACCAACCCACTACAACTATATATATATAACACTTTGCACATCTCCGATTAGAGAATTTATATGAAAAGTGGTAATTTTTAAATTCTCTATATTAACTTGGCGTGGCCGTGGCTGGCTGGCTGGCTGGTCAGATCTTGTGATCAATTTTTAGCCCACTTCCCAATGCCCGATTTTAATGAAATTTTGCACACGTATATATGCCCGGTGACAATACTATATATATTAAAATTTGAGAGTGATCGGGCCACGGGGTCGGGGGGCTCCTATACAAATTTTTTCCCGGCATCAGATCATTTCATACTATGATGACTGTGTTCTGTGTGCTTTGTGCGCTGCTTGCTTTACGATTAAGGTTGTTTTGTTGTTGGGTTGCAGTACTTCGTATGTGTTTTTTTATTTTTTAGCATTTAAAGTGGAATTCCGTATAGTATTGGTTATTAGAGAATTTACATGAAAAATTAAAATTTTTATGGGTTGGTTTATTTTCTTCAAAATTCTGTTTGCTAAACTATTGTAGCTATATATAGCAGCCAGACAGCTGTTTGCCACCGATGTTATCTGATATAATCGACTATAATAGTAACTGTATTTGGAACTTTAAAAAATCGAAGAATCGTTATCTACACTTGCGTACGATTACAGGAAAAAAAATATCGAAAATATCACCACTGCACGTACTTTTCCTCTGAGCATTCAAGGCTGAAGCAGACAGATAAGCAGAAGATCACTTGTAGCTTTGGTAATGCACAACTGACTGTGTACAATAATTATAACTCACGAAATTTGATATTTTTTTTATATTAAATAGTAATTAGTAATCACACACCTGATACTAGTCGTGTGCAGCGGAGCAAGAATTCGCGTTTCCCTTATCGGTGGTGGGAATTCATTACACAACGCTCACCTTGATGTCTTTCGAGCCAGACTTTTTCTTGATTAAAATATAAGTGGAGGAAATTTACAATCTGTACTATGTGTGCAATTAAGCGATACTGGATCTGACGAGGAGCGCGGAACTCTCGGTATTATCTGCGATCGGTTAGAAATATGAGTCTTCATTTCTTCTAATTGATGGCGTGTGACAAATTGAAAAATCTAACCACCTTATGATTATTGAAATTTGCCCAAATTGCTTAAAATTCCCACACGCACACACACACAACACTAAATTACATTAATAATTCCGGAAGCAATGTTCTTTTAAATGTATATGCCATTTTACAAAACACTTCTTTTTTTCTCTTCTCCAAACTCAATTACGATTACTTGACGTTTCATTACATTTCATTGTTTACTCCGCACAGCCGGTTTGTAATTAACTTAATAAGTTTCATTAGCAAAACACTCAATGTAATTGACAACAATAACACAACAAAGGGGAAAAAAGCGCGCGCTTTATGATTTACTCTGTCGTTTGAGTAGCAGGGCGACTGACGGATTGATTGAATCAATTTGGAATGACCAATTTGCATGGAATAATCAAATTGCCGGCAGGGTCACCACTTGACAACGGGCAGCTGATATTTATAGCACTTTGACTGAATGCACCAATGAAATTGAAAAAAATTGCCATATTGTCACGTTGCTAATCGGAATAGTGCTTATCAGTGGAATTACAGGCCGGACGGAAAGCAAGATCACCGGACCACATATTAGTAAGTGTGTAATATCAATGAAGAGAGTGGGGTGCTCTTGTTGGCAGCACTGACTTGTACGCTAAAGTAATTAAATCCGAATTTGTTAAAAGTTATGATTTATAATCCGCTTGCTAAAAATCGACGCACTTTCAGTTAAGCGTGAAATTTTCACGGTCGCGTGCTGGCATGAATGTCAACATGCTGTTTGCCGGCTCCCGGCTCGGCTTGACTGAAGCCAAGGCGAGTACGGACCGTCTGACGAACCTTACCTCTCTCTGCCGCCTGTTATCAAATCAACAGCAGACAGCAGCGGCGGCGATTGTGTATATTGCGAAACATCGCTCGAACGTCAATAATGCACGAGCGTGTCGTTTAATCGCGCAACAATGAAGAGTGAACTGATATCAGTCATCGCCTCTTTCGACATTTGGACATTAAATTTCTATTTGCTCCTTCAGTTTAAGTGAAGTGAACTTGGAGAATTACATTCTCGTATACATTGTATGGGAGTGCAGTGTGTTTTTCCCCTTGACACGATGTACAAAGTGGATGTTTGGATTTGGGAATCACAGCGACAATAGTCACTGGGGGAATTTGATTTTTTTTTTTAAATCTCTATATTAACTTTACATCCGGATGTGTTTTTTTTGTGGTTGGCTGGCCGGCCAAATCTTGTGATTAATTTTTAATACACTCCCTATAACCTTTTATTCAAACCTTGCACACATGTGTATCGCCGATGACAACACTTTCTAGAAGTTTCTTGGTAGTAATTGGGACACAGGGCCGAGGAGCTCACAGATGAATTTCTTAAAAATTAATTATGGGTTTATTTTAAATGTTAAATGCTTCCTTTTATATTAACTAGCCTCTGTCGGCTTATATGTCATTCTGTCAGGCGTTTTCATTCCAATGAGTTGTGAGTTGACAATTTCGTACGCGTTTTTATGGTAGTATCTTTCAGAGGATGGTCTTGAGAAGGTTTTAAGATGGTTTGGAGAGGGGTCTTGAGGTGGTCTTGATGGGGAATTCGAGGTGGTTTTGAAAAGGCTTTTGAGTAAGTTTTGAGTGTTTTTTGGTGGGGTCTAGGAGCGGTTTTGAGGGGGTCTTGAGGGAGTCTTGAGCGCGGTCTTGCGGGGGGTATTGAGTGGGGTCTTGATAGGTGTCTTGAGGAAGTTTTGAGAAGATCTTTAGTGGGATCTTGAGGAGACGAGTCTTAAGAAAGTTTTAAAAGTGGTCTTACGGCCGGTATTGAGGGTCTTGAGGTGGTCTTGACGGAATCCAGGGGTGGTATTGAGGGGGTTTTGTAAGTCCTTGAAGAGTCTTTTAGGTGTTCTTTCGGGGTCCTTTGGGGTACTTTGGGGGTCGTGAAAAGGTTTTAAGAAGGTTTGAAGAGGGGTATTTAGGTGGTCTTGAGTAAGATTTCGAGAGGATAACGAAGATACCCGAAAAAACGCCCAGAAGATCCTTAAAAGACCTCTAAAAGACCCCAAAATAGACGCTAAATGACCCTAAAAAGACGCCCAAGAGACCCAATTATTTTTTGGGCACATCTTTCGAATTCTTTAGATAAAGGGGGCATTGATTATGAACATTCTAGTTCATGGTTAAATAGTATATATGTATCTTGCTCTCTAAATATTTTATGCCTTAGATGACTTGCGTATTTATTAACTGAATTTGAATTGTATTATTTTTGTGTTTTTATTTTTTTTTTGTGCTTATAGTGGAAAACTTGTTTGGCGCTGGCAACCTAGCCAATCTGTTATTTGGTCATTGGGCAATTTCATGAAAAATTTCAACTATTACGGGTTGTTTTTTACATGGGTTGGTTGTTTTTTTTTTGTTTTTTTTTTTTTTAAATCCACTACTAATCAAAGTTGTGGCAGATATCACTGCAAGTGTCTTGAATAATAATCAGAATAATAATAAAAACAACTGAGTAGTTAGTAGAGAATGAATTATTTTCAATTATCGATAAATGTAAATTACATTTTATGTGCAATAATTATACAATACTACAATAATAAATATTAAACAGGCGAAACAGCACACATGCCGAGTATAAGCCGTTTTTATCATTAATTCTTGAGTACGTAACAGATACATCATCGATATCTCGTAGTACCTGCTTAGCCCAGATAATGAAAAATCAGTGAAAACACGATTTCGAAATAAGGTACTTGTCAGTTAAAAATATATCTGAGGTACTCGTCATTTGTTTGCGCAATAAGCCCGTGTGTCTTATAATAAAATAATTAACTTGTAGTGTTGTTGTAGTGAATATTTGTTTAACCTGCCGTTTAATAAAAGGTATGGCTATACATAATAAGAATACTGAAGGAGCAGGTATTCGTGCTAGAAATATTATTAGGAAAAACATTTGCTGGGTTCTGCCAAATATAACAATGTCATGAGCGTATGGCAGCAGTTGAACAGATTTGAAGAAAAGAATGCCTCTATCGTGAAAATAAATCTTGCTCCCCAATGCAATGAATGATGCTAAAGAAATGACATGAAAGTACGTCACTTTACCCAAATCCTTCCTTGAGTCAGCTTGCTCCCGACCTTGATGGAGATGGAGCCTTGATGGCGCCACGCGAATCCTGCATTGTGGAAAGTCATGCTCTTTCCACAATGCAGGATTACGATGGAGAATTCTCGTGGTATATCTTCTGTATGAGGTATATCAAAACTAGACATAAAATGTGGTTAGTATCGATTTGCACTTCTTGGGTCTTCTCTAGGATCTTTCGAGATAAGCTCGTGTATGCTCTCTACCAAGTCATCTCTTTATCATCATAATTGGCCCGCCCACCGGAGCCTACCGAGCTTAAATCTCTTTACGATGTTGAAATCGCGGTAACGCTCGTAGATCTCATCATTATAGAGTCTCCGGAATCGTCCTTCTTCACATACGGGGCCAACAATTCTCCGTATTTCTCTCGAACGCAACTAAGAGGTCGGAATGGTTTTTGCTAAACACCCAAGTCTCGGATCCATATTTAAGTACTGGTATGACCATTGTCTTATATGCCAGCAGCTTCTATGTTATGGTTAAGTTCCTGGATTTGAAGAGTCTTGACATACTATACTAGACTTTGTTGGCTTTAAGCAACCGTGTGCGTATTTCTGGTTCCATGATGCTATCGGCTGGTACAGTTGACCCGAGATATTTTAAGGATTGCATTGTTGGATCTTCTACTCGCAGACGTGGTCACCATGTACATTGTTTTGCTCTCATTTATATACAGCCCGAGATTTCATGCCCCCTGCTAAATCTAGATGAAAGCTTCCTGTACATCTCTTGGGTTTCTATCAACGATGTCAATATCGTCTGCGTAAGCCAGTATCTAAATGAACTTATAGAGGATTGTTTCTCTCACCGTTACGTCAGAGTCTCGGATTACTTTCTCCAACGCCTCCTATTTTTATCAGTTCGCCTGGGATCCCATCAGATCCCGGGGCCTTAATATTTTTGAGCCGATTTATCGTTCTGCTAACTTCGTCTATGCTTGGTGGCGGCAGCATAGTATGATTTTCGGTCCTTGGTGGAGCCTCCAATTCCTCAGTTAGCTGGCCATTTAAAAACTCATGAAAGTGCTCTTCCCATCGCTTTAAGATGCCTTTGAGATCGGCGATCAGATTACCCTCTTTGTCTTTGCAGTATTTGCAACGTGGTGTATATTGCGTCACACCGCGGATTGTTTGGTAGAACTTTCGCCCCTGGTGCGGTCCGTGCTCTCTGTACTGTTCTAGCTTACTGACGAGAGTCTTCTTCCAGGCTGATTTCTTTCGCCGGTGATCTGTTTTTTCATATCTTCTGAGCTCTTTAAATCCATCTTCGCGTGCCCGCGTTCTATGAGATTGTTGCATTGCTCGGTACGCAACATTCTTACGTCGTTCTGAACTCTACGACTACTGCCTAATATGGAGTCATCAGTACCTACTAATGACAGTATTCTTAAGGCGTGTCCATTTCTCCTCTACGCCCGACATCTCAGCCCCAGGACGTACTCTCCCTGCATTCTTTCTGGTGTCTTCGTTGCGCCGTGTTGACTCGAATCTGATGCGCGGATGCAGTCTTTCGCTATGATGCAATCCGTGCTCGGAGCTCCATACCAACAAGATAGTGGTCCGAGTCGACGTTGGCATCTCAGTATGTTCGTGCCGTCATCAGGTTCGGCTTGTGGCAGCGGTCTATCATCACGGTTCTGGTTGCGAGTGGCCCCTTAAGGAGAAGATCGTACCCAGGTAGCTTTGCGGATATTTTTACGCACAAACCTTGTACTCGCAACGACCAAATTATTGCTTGCTGCCATCTCAATGACTCGTTATCCATTGTCATTAGTCTTGTAAGCTATGGGTGCCAATGTACTGCCTGAATACTGGCAACCTACCTATTTTGGCATTCATATTCCCGAATGATTTTTACATAAAACTGAGCGCAGGCATGGAGTTTCCGTTCGACTGATTCAAAGAATTCTTCTTTTTCATCATTTGGGGAATCCTCTGTTGGTGCTTGAACGTTCATGAGGCTTATGTTTTTAAATCTGCCCCACACTCGAAGGGTGCATAGTCGTTTATTTACTGCTTTAAAGGCGATAACGATGGGTTTCATTCTTTTGCTGACTAGAAACCCCACCCCGATGTCTTGTATGACAGCTGTAATAACGGGTGTTTTTTTAAGAGGTTGCCGATTTTTTTTTTGAATAAAACACATATAAAATTATGAAATGACCAAAATTTTTTTTTATTTGGTAGATAATTTTTTGGCATTTAACATTTAAACACAATTTCTGGCATATGGCTACCAAGACTATTTTTCACAAATGTCATTCTGGAGGTCCAATTTTCCAGCACTTTTTCAAGCATTTGAGGGCGTATGTCAGCAATGACACGTTGAATATTGGTTTCCAAAGCGTCAATCGATTGAGGTTTATCCACATAAACCAATGACTTCACGTATCCCCACAAAAAGTAATCGAGTGGCGTCAAATCGCACGAACGCGGAGGCCAATTCACCGAACCATTTCTCGAAATAATGTTGTCGTTGAAAGTTTCTTTCAATAAGTCGATTGTTTCACGTGCTGTATGGCAAGTGGCACCATCTTGTTGAAACCACATTTCATCCATATCCATATCTTCAAGATTTGACAACAAAAACTCATTTAACATGGTTCTGTATCGATTTCCATTCACGGTAACGCGTCGTCCTTCCTCATTTTTAAAGAAATATGGACCGATGATCCCACCAGCCCATAGACCGCACCAAACAGTACATTTATCAGGATGCATTGGTAATTCTTGAACGGCGTGTGGATTATCTTTGCTCCAAATGCGACAATTTTGTTTGTTGACGTATCCATTTAACAAAAAATGCGCCTCATCACTGAAGAGAATTTTACGGTAAAAAAATGGATCTTCGTTCAATTGATTTAACGACCAATCACTGAATTCACGGCGCAAACGATGGTCGTGTGGCTTTAATTCTTGCACCAATTGAATTTTGTATGGCACCAAACCCAAATCTTTACGTAAAATTTTCCATAAAGTCGATGGACAAAGTCCAATTTGCTGAGCACGACGACGAATCGATAAATTGTCGTTTTCTTCGACACTGGCCTCAACGACAGCAATATTTTCTTCTGTACGAACTCTTCTCATTCTTGTCGGTGGCTTGGCATCCAAAAGAGTGAATGTAGACCGAAATTTGGTAATTACGTTCTTTATGGTGGTCTCTGACGGACGATTATGTGCACCATAAAATTCACGAAGTGCTCTATAAACATTTTTAATTGAACACTGATTTTGAAAATAAATTTCCACGATTTGAAAACGTTGTTCTGGAGTTAACCTATTCACAATGATTTGCCAAACAATACTGAGTAGAAATGCCACTTTGAGCTGTCAAAACAACTGTCATAAAATAAAACGACATCTATCGGAAAAACAAACCTCCTAAAAAAACACACTTTATATGTCATATTCTGACTTATGTAAGACACCATTCTCCGTTCACCGCATCTCCTGGTTTGCTTATATTTCAGCCTTATATTTGGACAGGGTATCGGCAGTGAGTGAGACAGTGAGCGTACGTTCCATGAGAAAGTTCTTAAATCGGTTGGCCGTTTTCGTTGCTGTGGTCATCGTCGTTCATCAATGTATCCAAGGTTGATTTTGGGATCCGTAATAAAGTTTTTTTACGGGAGAAGTTATTGGCCTCACGCCAAACTTACTTTGAAGGGACTAGCCCGTCGAACGATCATTCAACTTTTCCTGCATTGGACGAAAATTACCGGCGGCCATCACGTGGAGGTTTAATCGCACTTCCACTAGTCAAGGACAGTTACGGCCACTTGCAATTCTTATGAATTTTCTGTTATTCCCCCTATTCTGCTATTCATCTCTTATCGTTTTTAAAAACTCGGAAGACAGCAGGTCGGCGACAGTAGCTTTGTTAGTCTTAAGTTAAGATGTTGCGATCGTAAACGTTGAAAGTTTCGTTCTGGCTTACATCGGAATGTTGATCTTCATCGCCATTTAACAGACTGCAGATGTGGTCTTTCCATGTCTTCAGTACTGGTTATGATTTTACTATGTGGTCTCATTTCTTATCTTGGAAAGTTAATTTTTGAGTTTTGTGGCGTTGGCATATGTTTTCGGTGTCGCTTTTTCTTTTTCCTTTAGAAAATCCGGTGTCCCATTTGCCTTTTCTGTGCTCGTAGAACTCAGAAGCAGCTCTCGTTCTTATTTGGAACACCGCTAGGTATGCCTGTTGTTTTGCTGCATGCATGCATACCTGAATTCGTCATCACATCGATGTAAAAAGCACTTTTTGGAGAACTATTATCACAAATCAACATATACAACGGGTTTTGACAAGGAGATGGACTCACATTTAAACTTGCACTATTATCCGGAGCCTGGTTTTACATTTCAAGAAACTTTCCTCTACATTTTTAAAGCATGCACCATGATATTTAAGCCTGCACATTTTGTAGATCAAATTAAGACATAGAAACGGCAACTAGCTTCTTCGAAGAGCATTGCTCATAAAATTAGTAAAATGGGGCAGGAACTCAAAGTAGTGCAGTAGTTTAATATTTAATGATCAGGTAATAGAGGTAACCGGCTGATTCTACTAGGGAGCAATTCAACCGGACACAATTCAACTCGACAGTAAATATCATTTATAAATATTATTAAGATAAATAAATAAATTCTTTTAAACTTCTCCAATTTATTGTTTTTTTCTCGTAAATAATTCAATGCCTTCAATTTCCATATAAAGTATTAAATTTCCTTCTTAAAATGTGAACGCATTTCTTGTCCTCATAAAAGAACTTAACTAGGACATAGTGAAATTGTACCAGAGTGGAATTGTGCCAGTGGGATCGTCCTAATTGGTGATAGTAGCATGAAGTCTTAATACGAACACGAACTGAATACTAACATACAATCTGCTGCTATATGCTACATAAGACAAGTTGGTCTTAACAGTATTGGCGTACGAATGCACAGCGCAAAAAATGCACTAAACTTTTACTGACGTTAAGGAAAGATTTGGTTGCCAATACAACTATCGCCGATTCCATATCAGCTACTCGACTATCATCCCAGCTCATTCCAGAGACTCTCACCACTAGATTTTATACAGGCCAAGTATAGCTAAACTTTTTCAAACAAATATCAACAATGCACATGCATTGAACGTCAAAAACCTACCAGGAAAGTTCCACGAACTTCCTCGGCACACTATTATTCTTTTATTTTATCGATTTGTTTTAACGGTAATTTCCGTCGGCTGTCAAATTTTCACAGATTAAAAGTCGGAACATGCAAAACAAATGCACTTTTAATTACTTGCTTGACTTTGGTAAATTACCTGAATTTTAGTATCGTGTGATATATGGCATTCACAGATGTAATTGCTCTGCCATTTTTGTGCCATGAAAACTTTTAATCTGTGATGCGACATCTTTTCTGATTGAAATGCCACTGCTTTTGGTTCAATGTTCGGTGTTATGATTGAAAAATTAAATGCTACATAACGCGTTTGTTTTTGATTACAGCTGAAATCAGCTTTATTAGTCTGACTTTAACTGTTTAACACCATATTAACCAAACCACACTGTTCGTAGCTCGTACATGGTATAACAGCGGTCGTTAAAATCCTCTAAAATCCAAAACATCTGTCCGCTTTGTATTGAACTGCATTGAGTTGTGAGTGACACATGCCATTCCGTATCTATATGGTTAAGCTTCGGTAACCAAATACCATTGTTGAAATTGGCAAAACAATGTGTCGCGTATGTCCTCTTTATTCACAGCATAATGTGCTTGTGCTTTGATTGTCACGATTTCGAAAAGTCCTAGATACTCGTATTATGTTTTAAAACCCAAATGAAAGCGCTGTTTTGTTGTCATCGAGTTTAAATTATAAGCCCAAATCTGAATTCACTTTATTATTAAGAACAAAAGGAAAAGGTGAGGGAAACGCAGTACCAGACAACAATTGTTTTGTCTAATGAATATCTGAATTTGATTAAAGTCGATTGTATCCTCGGAATACTGCTCTTCGATTATTTTTGAAAATAAAGAAAGGGACTTAAGGCATTAGATAAAATTCGTATATATGCAATGTAAACATTTGTGGGATTTTAAATGAGATTATAGAAAAAGATTATATCTAATATCTTTTTTTTTAATTTCCTAATATTTATTCATTTTAAATAATCATAATATGCATATTATGTAAATAGGTAATCATTAAAAAACAATAAATATTGCTCGTATTCGCGGCATACGGCAGAAACAAGCTCTCGCCATTGTCGTCGGCCCTTCGCAAATTCGCTTGATTTGCAACCACACTTCTCTTACTGATGAGTGTGCTTCTACGGACCTCATCCATGGTGCCCACGTCTTCGGAATACTTGCGGATTCCATTACATTCGTAGACAACGTTCTAACAGGTGACCTGTTGGCTTATCACCAGTATATTCACAAATTTGGTGAAAGTAAAGTTGTTGCACTCGATATTTCCAAGGCATTTGACAGAGTCTGGCATCAAGCTCTTTTGTCGAAAATAAATGCTTATGGAATTAATAACACCCTGCTCGATTGGACTAGTAACTACTTTTCTGACCGTTCAATCCAGGTCATATTGGACGGATTCAAATCCATTGTTCACCGCATAAACGCCGGTGTTCCTCAAGGCTCTGTTTTATCTCCGACACTCTTTCTGATTTTCATTGATGATCTCCTATCCACCACCTCTAATCCAATCCATTCATTCGTTGATGACAGCACTCTTAACTTTTCGTATAAGTTCACGCTTTCTGCAAGCCCCGCTTTATCGCAAGTGGAACTTGAACAACAACGTTCACTTCTGACCTTGATAGCATAACAAGGTGGGGACTATATAATAGAGTCGAACTTAACGCTTCCAAAACTCAATGCTGTCTTCTGTCGTCCAAGCGTAATTTAAACCCCTAATCTTTATCCATGAATGGATCTTGCATCAAAGAAATTGAAAAACTCTCAATTCTCAGGCTTCAGGAACGACCACATATTTGCCACCGCCAAAAATGCTGCGAGATGCTTAGGTTTAATAAAACGGTGCAAGATGTACTTCACTAATCTTCAGATCTGGCTACTATTTACAAGGCGTATATTCGCCCTAAACTTGAATACAACTGTATTGTCTGGGCAGGTGCCCCCAAGACCACATTGCATCTACTAGACAGAGTTCAGAAGGCGCGCGTTAAAACTTATTGGGGACGTACATATCGCGAAAACAATCGAATCGCTTGAACATCGTAGGAATGTTTCCTGCCTGTCACTGTTTTATCGCTTTTTCCACAAGCGGTGTTCAAAAGAAATATCCAGATGCATTCCGCCTATTCTCCAACTCATCCGTAATACCCGTGCCTCAACTCGAGCCTAAGCCTATCTTCGGACGTACTAACCAATTCAGAGATTCCTTCTTTAGCCGCACGATAGTTATATGGAATGAATTACCTGATTCTGTGTTTCCGCATTTGTATTTGATCTGCAGTTGTCTTTTCCTCTCCCTAATTTCCTAACGCTCACGCTGTGCTAAGCATTATAAGGGTGCAAACCCCTTTAGCGTGTGTACATTATAAAAAAAAAAATTAAAATGCCATTTTTGCAATGTCATTTGCCGTATATCCAATCCATTGCCATTTTTCCGCCGTATTTCCATCTTTGCTGGACTTAGTACTTACATATCCAGTATATCAACGTTTGAGATAGAGTTGGGCTAAAATATTGTGTTACTCTCCATGTTTCGCCATAGATTGTACGCTTGAATGTTAAGTTTGGTGCGTCTTGAATTCTTGATATTATTCGCGAGCGCCATTCAGTTGGGACAAGGTTAATTGGGTAGTAGGCTCTTTTAAAAAGTTAAAAGCTCCCGGCGGTGTAGAATCTTCCCAGCCTACCGGGTAGGATTGCTTTATTTAGAGCCAGCTACAACTGGGGTTACATTCCTACTATCTGGAGACAGGTAAATCTGATATTTATCCCCAAACCAGGCAATAGGCTTAGTGAGCTGACTAAATCATACAGACTTGTAAGTCTAATATCATTTGTCCTCAAAACTATGGAGATAAGTCTCTCCAATGTTCATATTAAAGGCCGGTTAGAATTGTCCACCCCGCTGTACTCAAGTCAGTTTGCGTACAGGAAAGGCAAAAGCATAGAAGGTGCCATTCACTATCTTGTAAAGAAGATGGAAGGAACTTTTCGTTCCAAGAAAGTGGCTCTGTGCGCCTTCCTCGATATTAAGGGTGCTTTCGATAACACTAGCTACGACTCTATTGCAAGGGCAATCAGTAGGAGAGGTATAAAAGACTCGACCAATTATTGGATAAGAGCCATGCTTAAAAGTCGTGGTATTATTTTACACTCGGGAGGAGTGTCTGCGTCTGTGACTGTAGTTAATGGATGTCCCCAACAAGGAGTGCTTTCTCCCCTTCTATGGTCACAAGTCACTGATAATCTTCTAGTCTGTCTTCACAGATCAGGCTACATCGCCATTGGTTATGCGGACGATTTGGCGATTTTTATTAGTGGTAAGCAATGGACGACTAACTAGTGTCATGCATGGTGCTTTACCACATGTTTTAGAATGGTGCAGCAGAGAAGGACTATCCATCAATCCTTGCAAAACAATTCTAGTGCCTTTTACGATAGGAAAACTGATCGATTTTGGACCTATCATCATCAAAGGCACCACGTTAGATTATTCCAGTGAGATGAAATAAATCGGTGTCGTCCTTGATAAACGGCTAAGCTGGAATTCTCATATAAAGTCCGCCATCGAACACGCCACTAGGGCCTTGTGGGCCAGTAGATGCCTCTACGACAGAGAAGTTGGGGTCTAAACCATAAAATGGTACATTGGATGTACACAATGATGGTAAGACCTATTATCACGCATGTGGCCATCGTTTGGGTGCTGAAAGTTCTTGAACGAACAACTAAGCTTCAGAAGTTACAAATAGATGCCTGTCTAGGTATAACGAGTGACATGCGCGCATCTTAACAAAATTGGTGTGGGCTTAGAGGCAGAATGTAGGCATGAAGAGTCATCAGAGCAATCTATGTAAATGCTCAGCATTACTTTGGTCAAGGAGACACATCTTTCACAAGGAAATATGCTTGACTGCTGAGTTGAGAAATTCTGCTACTAAGGATGCACTATCGTTCAATAGATCTTTCAAAGTGCTTCTTATTTCAAAAGTTCTATAAGTGTAATGACTGCAGGTATTGAGTTGTGAGGACTCAATACGCTTCAAGCTTCAATGTTGACATCTATTCCCATACATGTTATAAATACTAAGTTCAACTAAATGTTCAATAGCTTATAAAAAAAAAGCTGAGTAATGAAAGTATTCATCCCTATCGTAGATTTGATGACGGACTCCTACTTCAGATGTCTCAAGTAATACTTTTATGCTGGTCGTGAAAACGACTAAGTGGAATATGGCGTTTTATGAAGAAATTAATTATTTATGACTCGTATTAGCAAACCTACAAATGTTTTTAAATTTTCCACTTCATAAGCCACGATGATTTATTGTTGTAATGCCGATTAGCTATACTGAATATAATATATGTCATATAATCTGCTTTCGGCAAGATCTCAAAAGCCCAGCAGTCATAAAAAATCAATTCATTAGACAATTAATTAGCCATTTTGATAATAATTTCCATAACATAACATACAGTGCGAACAACGAAATTCATATTTCAAGATAACAATGTGGGTAACAATGTCAGAACTGCTCCAAGGCACATACATATCGTCTTACAGATTAATCCAATTTTAATTAATTTCATGATTTGTTTTCAGATTCTATTCGGTATGTCTCTTTTATATACACCCATCCGTCACCCAACCATGAAGTGACAATTGATCTCACATGTTGAGGAAAAATCACGAAATTGAGTTCGGAGACTATTAAATAAAATCAGACACCAGAATTGAATTCCTTTCAAGGTTCAGAGAGGACACATTGTAATTAGCGACCGAAAGACAACTCGTTGATGATGTAGATCCAGCTTAATTAGTTATTTTAACTTACGCGCGTAACGTTAGTAGGATTATTACGTACATGTGCCTCGCAGCGTTCTTCGGACAAATACGCGTATATAGAGTGCTGAGTGCTGCGTTCCTGATTGTGTTAAGTTTTTTGTCTTTATAAAGATATCCATAACTGAAAAATAACTCTTATTGAGACATCAGGGATTACATTTCAACTTAAAACCTTTTTCTAAATAAAGCATTGGACTTACAAATGTAATATTAGCCAAAAAGTGTTGCATTTTTTGATAAAAGAACTATCTTAGGCTCGAGTTACAAGTCAGACGGAATGACTGGCTTTAATACGGAAAAACGAAAGACTAAAATACGAGTTACCAGTTTTTTCCTTCGGCAACTTCTTCTTGTGAATAATTAATTGAGAACAACGCTATAATTGGAAGCTGAATTTGTTAAAAGTTTTCCATTGAACAATAAGTTTACTCCACATCTTCTCTAATGCCACGCGATATCAACCTAACTTAATTTCCATTCAAATTAAATTGCGCAGCTTCAGGAGCAGAAAGTCTGTCTGTCTCGATGTCAACATCAGGGCAAGTAGAAAACACTGGGGCAAAACTTAACAACATTTATTATCTGATAAGCACACAAGGACATAGTGCGGAGAAACGATGTAGGAAACTATTGCTATTCCAGGCATGTCACTTAAACTCGTTCTATTCACAGTTTTCTTGAAATTAGTTGTGCTATTTTTGAGCCATGGAATTTGTTTGCTTTTTAGACATTAATCCCCATTTAGAATAATTTCCAAAACTAAAACCTAAATGCATCCTTGCATTCCTCACGACTTCAACAAACTATCAACAAAAGTGTATCCATCAAATTTAGGTAATTAGCAAACACTGGAATAGCTCATTTCCAAAACCACTGTAGGCGATGCTCCGCTTTCCATAGAAACTAGCACCGGAACAGACATTTTATACCATTCTTGGGGTTATAAACTTATTGTGTGGACGTGACTTCTGCATTATCAGTAAGTAAACGCTGAGGTATTAACTGACAAACATGACTGAAAACGGACAGACAAAACGATGGAGGTAAAATCAAAATAAAAAGACGGAAAACAGATCAAGTGGAACGCTTCGGTTGAGAAATGAGAGTAGCGAATTTCAAGAATTAGTCGGATAACGAAAGGGTTGACATTCTTCTTCCATTACACTCTGTTCATTATTATCATTATTTTGAAAATAGTACGCCGATACATAACGTTGGCGACAATAAATTTTCATAATTCCTTGGAGACTTAACCGGCAATTAAAAGGATTGTGCAGTATCCTTATAATTGCCGGGGGTAAAGCTCGAAGAAAATATGTCATCGAAATTTAAAAAAAAAAAAAAAAAACGTTGCTGTTACATAATATTTTTTGTTTAATCTTTTTTGTAAAAGCAATGAAGTTTATATTGGAGTATGATTAACTCCTAGGACGCAGGAACTTAAAAGGAATTATTAGTGGGATAGTCGCACAATACTAACGATTCCTGGAATCTTCTGCAATGTGAAAGAAAGAATATAAAAAAATCATTTACAGAGTGTTAGAAATAAATGTTGAAGGAACGTTTTTTAGCCTGTGACGAATACACTACAAAGACTGCAATTTATAATTAATTAGCGCACGCTTCAAGGCACTTCCACCCCCATAATGTTTTGGCACAGAAGAAGAAAATAAAGTGTTGTAGTCGGTGGAGTTTTTAAAAATAACACTCAAGCACTCACATTGTTTTTTCTAATTTGCGTACGCGTAAAGGGGCTCGCACCCTTATAATGCCCGTCTATATCCTTGGGACAGTGTGGGCGTTAAGGAAAAGGAGGAGATAACAGGAGATGTCTATGAGCTTGAATGCCCGAGGATCATAGTGATATGGTAAGACAGAGCTTGGCAGATTATTCTACATACGTGGTGTACGGCTGAAGAACGAATCCCCAAACTTAACTGAACGTCCGAAGATAGGCTTGAGGGTAAACTGATGAGCATTTAGAGCGCCACAAGTGTTACGGTTGAATTCAAGGAGAGGTGGCATGTAGCTGGTTGTTTCTCTTGAGCATCGCTGGTGGAAGAAGCGAAAAAAAGTAAAAGGCAGGAATCTATTGATTTCGCAATGTTTTGGTCATCGATAAGTTTTATAGCTTGGTTTTGAATTCTGTCTAGCTGATGCAAGGTAGTTGTAGGCGCACTAGACCAGAAATGGCAGTTTTACTCAAGTTTTGGGTGAATAAAACCCTTGTAGATAGTAGCCAGATCAGAGGGAGATTAGAAAACCTAAACATTTCGCAGCATTTTTGGCCACGGTAAATAGGTGGTCATTTCAACGAGGCTTGTCGTTAACGCACATACCGAGAACTGCGAGATTTTCAGTTTCCTCGATACAAGTGCCATTCATGGATAATGGCATTGGATTTAAGATTCGCTTGGATGACAAGAGAATAAGGCATTGGATTTTGGAAGCGTTAAATTCTTGATCAGCATTTAATGAACATAACATACGTAGTTGTTTGAGTGGAAGTGGAAATGGAAGTGGAGATACGTACCTCAAACTTATATGAGAAGCTGAGAGTGCTGTCGTCAGCGAAAGAGTAAATTGGATTAGAAATCACAGATAAGAGATCAATAATAAAAATGAAAAAGAGTGTCGGGGACAAAAGAGAGCCCTGGGGAACACCAGCATTTATGTGAAGTATTTCAGATTTGAAGCCGTCCAATATAACTTGAATTGAGCGGTCTCAAAGATAGCCAGATAGACCAGTAAAGCAGTTTTCATAGACTCCATAAGCACGCATTTTGGAAAAAAGAGCTTGATGCCATCGAAATCCGTAATGCCAATGCAATCATTTCTGGCTCGCTTAAAATTTATTCGGTTTTCCTCTGTAGGGTTTACTTTGTAAAACCGAAAGCATACCTCTCTAATCCTAGAAGCCTCTTTACAGCTCGAGTCATACCATCCATCCTCATTTGGCTTTACAGACTTATTCCTGGAGGGGATAAATTCTATCATGCCATGCCAATAAGGATGATGTTTTATCGGCGGCGGCATCCACGTTGCTATCGCAAAATAATAGCGACCGGTTAATACTCTTAAGGAAGTTGTTTAGGCCGTCTTGTCATACTGTTTTTTGTAAGTTTTTTTCTAACTGAGTGGTTTATTAACCAGAAATAAGCTGATACTACACAATGGTCTGACGAGCCTAGAGGCGATAATACATTGACGGAGTTTTTCTGTTGTAGAAGATAACAGGTCATTGATATATATCAAGAAGAGCGTAGATGACAAGGATGACCCTTGTGGCATGCCAGCATTGATGCCATGTGAAGCTGAAGATATACCGTTCAACACAACCTTATTATTAAGACAATCATGCCATACTCTATCAAATGCCTTAGAAATATCCAAGCGACAACGCTCGATTCACCTAGATTTTCAATGCTTCGCTCCCAACAATGAGTCATGCACGTCATGAGTTCATCTGAAGGGCGATTTTTGCGAAAACCTCATTAGTCTGAACTTAACGATAGATTCCAATACCTTCGATAGAATCGACAACAAAGCATAAGGACGGTAGTTAGTAGGTGCCGATTTATCACTTTTTTCGGAACTAGATTAATGAAAAAACACCTGTCTTCATTGAGAGATGAAAGAATTTGCTAAGCGGTTTCGCCAAAGTATGATGACATCTTTTCAATAATAATGACGGAATACTGGCGTGACCAGTCGCTTTATTGAGGTCAAGTTCTTTAAGAATCTTTGAAACAACCCGTTTTCAAAAATTGGGTTTTAGACATTCTTGGGTCTACATTCGGGAGAATTGGTGGGCCTTGGCTAAATAAAGGAATGGTAGACGTACAAGCAAAATGCGAAGCTAAGTTATTATCTTTATCAATACTAGTTCTATAAAGAATACCGTTATGAATTAAAGAAGAAATAGATGAAGTATTGTCTGCAAATTTCTTTTACCAAGGCAGTAAGCGACCAAAAGCTTCGACTGTTTTGAATCTGAATCAAAAGTTTTTCGCATGCTATTTGCAAAAACTCAGAAAACTGTCTAAGTTAACTGTCACTTCCGGTTGACTGATTTCCGTCAAAATCATCTGGCCACTCAAAATTTATGTAAAAAGCTTAAATATGAATTTTCATCCCGATAAATTCAGCTGTCTGGGCTGTAGAGTGGACACAGACAGACAGAGATTTTTTTATTTTCGCTTTTTCTGACTCAGAAATAAAAAAAATCTGCAAAAATCCCGAGTTCGAAAATGTTCATGATTGCTATACTAGACAGTCTATTATAGACAGTCATGTCCTTAGCCTCTCGCATCACAACTCCCATCTTATGCGTCCACGTCGCGTCACTGGAAATTCGGCCTAATCAAGTAAACGATTTTGGTACCCATTCCGATTTGTATTAGCTTGGGTCGGGGTTAAATAAGAAGATGGACTTGGCTTGTTCGTCGGCGCTTCATATCCACCTAGGTTGCGGTTGGACAATCACCACTCAACTGAATTAATTGATTCTTGAAACTAATACAAGCATCGAATACATATCGAATTCGTTTGCGGGTTTTTGTAGAAGCCCTACGCTCCCCCGCGGAGAAAAGTAAGCAATGAATAACAGCAATAATTAATTCACAATATTCACCGGAATATGTTATCAAATAAAAAATTAGAACAACGTCCCTCCTCTTCGGAAGCCAAAACAAATTGCACTACAAACTGTGTTCTACATTCCGACTTTTAATGACTTTAATAATTAAAATAAAGTTACGGACTTTGAAGGTCATAAAAATAGCGAAGTGGTTGAAAAAAAGGAAAATTTTCTAAGGGTGCGCACTTCACTGCATTACGAATTGGAACATAAATGGTAGGAAACATCCCATTTGTGAAGCCAAAACAAAAATACAAATCCGTTTAACCCCACATAAGATGAAGATGATTATGTTACGAAATGAAATGTTAATGATAGCAATTCCTGTAGGAAAAATTGTTGGTTTAGGCCGCTGCAGTTTTACCGCCTACTGACGAAACGACTTTTGACATTTTGACAGGACGTCGTTACACAGAACTACCTAATGTGTCCTACGACGTATTAAATGGCTTCGAGCACATTAAAGTTCATTTGAGAGATTACCAATAATTATCATTCAAAGACTTAGCCCTATGGGAATCACGTAAATGGCTTGTTAGCTGGAGATTTTGATTCTACCTTGATAAGAGATTATAATTCGTATTTTTGCTGTTGTTTAGAATATTCCAGAGAAGAATGTGATAAGATGTCATACACAAGAATATCATTTGCAGAGATATTCCTTTAAACAGAAATCCTTACGCACTGTCCTCGCCGAAGGACGCTTATATCGATATGAAGATTTAAGAACGCATTCGAACGCTCCTACAACAAAACCAAGGCGGAGCGCGCAGAGAAACTCAAATACCACACTCAAGATCTCGCACGTCATTATCGTTCTTACGCTCCTCTTTTTGTCTATTTCTATCCAGCGGGCAAATCCTGTGACACTCACACGTTGCGTTCCAGCTCACAAATCCCCACTGACCTTCGACATTGTCGTCGCGTGTCGTCACCGAGGAAGCTGCAAAGTGTTTGCAAACATCAATTAAACGTCAACGTCAAAACGTGGAATAGGCACACGACGCACAGCAGACAGATCCGCATTCTATTTGCTCCAACGGAAAAAAGGAAATTGCAAAGGAAAAGAAAATAAAAATCCACAAGAGGAGGCTACACTCTGTGAGAGCAGAGGCATCGGCCAAAAGGAAAAGTATAATTGTGTGAAGCGAAAGGAGGTTTAAGTCAATTTCACAGAGACGCGATGCCTTCTACCTATATCCTTGCCGCCGCCACCGACGAGCGAATTTCCAGCGCTCGACAGACTGGTGGATGGCACACTGAACAAGTGCCTCCTTTGGAATCAAAATTCAAATGTAAAACCACAACGGTGGAGAGTGTGGTACATATTTCCATTTTTCTACTCTCATCAACAACATCATCAGACTACATCGACGATGTATGCACGTCAGAGGATAATACACAAGTGCACCGAACACCAGCGCACCGTTGTGCTCACGGTCCATTAAGGTTTTGTTGGTAATATTATGGGTTAGACTATCAACCTTAACAACGCTAGAATTTCCTACTAGACTATTCCACTCGATTTCACATATTGTCACGATACACGATACAGCCACAAACACACAGAAGCAGGTGAGATGTTATAGAAGTTTGTGTGGTTGCTTGAATAAATGAAAATCTCAAAAGTGAAATGGAGACACAGAAGAATACAGAAATAGGGACGAACCAATGAATCTGAGCGAATGCTTTCCAGCTTGTTGAGCAGAAATCACGACAAATATCGGAAATATCGGAAACAAAAGAAGTTTGAAATGAAGTCAAACGAAAACACGATTCTTGTTGTCCCACAAGAGTCAATGGAATCATGAGAGCAAAACAAAGTACATGGTGGCCACGTCTGCGACTAGAAGATCCAACATTGGTCCCGGAATTAAAATAGTGGAGACTCTTCAAATCCAGGAACTTTACCATAACATTCAAGCTGCTGGTATATAAGAAAATGTTCGTACCAGAACTTACATATTAATCCTAGACTTGGGTGCTTAGCATAAAGCATTCTGACCTCTTAGCCGCGTTCGAGAGAAAATTCTTACGGATAATTTTTGGCCCTGTACGTGAGGAAGGACGATTCCGGAAACTCTATAATGATGAGATCTACGAGCGTTACCGCGATGCCGACATCGTAAAGAGAATTAAACTCGGCAGGCTCTGAAGGGCACGACACCTACTCTCAACCGATTTGTATGAAATTCGGTATGGTCTTTTGAGAGTCCTCAGAGGGATCTTTTGAGGGTCTTTTGAGTGTATTTTGAGAGGTGATGATGTTTTGATAATTGTTTTGATGATTTTGACGTGACAACGTCCCACTACAAGTTTTAAGGGGGTAAATGTTCAAAAAGTAAAATGTTAAGTGACACACTGTTAATGTCCGACTGTTAAATGTCCCACTGTTAAATCACTGTTAAGTGAGACATAATTTTGGGAACTAAGCAATTTCTCAAGCGATTCGCATGAAATTCGGTATGTAGGACTAAGATTCGACTTTAAGACTTGTTCCTATGGAAATTCTGGGATATGGTCATTAGGATCTGGAATTTTGGGAACGATACCGTTTTGAGATTTTGAGATGTCTGTTCGTGTATCCGTTCCACGGACAAGAAGATCTTTGTTTTCTTTTCTTTCGTCCCTGGCAGACACTTTTCACGCTCATAACTCACGGCCGTGTCTCAGACACATTACGCAAATCAATCGTTGAGTCGTGAGTTATGGTCGCGAGTTCATACAAAAAACCCTTATTCAGACTATGAGGAACATTTTAAAATAAAAATCAGCCAAATCGGTTCGGTTCGGTATAGAGTGATCTAGGTTGTTCGGATGGATAAACTGTAGAAAAGGTTGGAACCTTCGCGAAGCTTTTGATTTACTTTAAATATGCGGCGTTTTGCTGCAGGGATTTTTTAGTTTTTTTTTAATTCAACCAGTCAAATATATAAAGCTACCACCTAAGAGAATGTTATTGAAATACAAGTGTTGTTGTAATAAGTGTTTTTGTGTGCATAGAAAGTAATCACCAGTGTAATTTGTAAACTTTTGTTATTCTTTTACTTTTTAAAGTGAAACAATTTTCAAGTGTTACATTGTTATTGCACTGTTGTTACACTGTTGTTCACTGTTGTTACACTGTTATTACTCTGTTGTTCACTTTTGTTACTTTTATGACTCGTTTTCTATAGCTATATTTTATATGTATGCAACTAAATATGTATATAACTACAAAATATATAAATATAAAAATACATATATACATATACACATATATGCATACAGGCATATATATATTACTACGGCCACAGCTGCATTAGGAACTAAGCGATTCGTATGAAATTCGGAATGTAGGACTAAGATGCTACTATACGACTTGTTCCTATGGAAATTCTGGGATCTGGCAAATAGGGTCTGGAATTTTGGGAACTAAGCCATTTCTTAAGCGATTCGTATGAAATTCGGTAGGCAGGACTAATATACGACTATAAGACTTGTCTTTCTGGAAATTCTGGATTTGGTCATTATGGTCTGGAACTTTGGGAACTAATTCATATATATGTTATAAATTATATATATGTTATAAATTTGCTATTGGTTCAACTTGAGAGGATAATAGCAGAATTGCATTTGTTAGTAATACTGTAAACTAACTCGCACGAAACAAGATAGATAGACTTAACATTTGTGTTTAGAAAGTGAAAAAACAAGCTACTGTTCCTTTATACGTAAAAAAGCGGCACATAACGCTTTCAAGTTGCAAGCGACTTTGTAGTTTGAAATCATTCATCATTATCAGCGCTGCCCATATTAAAAGTACTTTTGGTCATCATTTGGTGGTCTTTTAGAGGTCTTTGGAAGGTCTTTTTGGCGGTTTTTTGGGGATCTTCTGGGTGGTCTTTTGAGAGTCTTTTGAAGGTGGCTACAATTTTTAAGATTTACTCGTTAAGAAAATTCAGATCGCAAAATGTGAATAATTAGGTAAGTGGTGGGAAACCGGTATAAGAGCAATGTGCGTCTTCTTTTATAGGTCTTTTGGGGGTCTTTTGGGGTCACTGCTCATCACTTCTCTTATGTTGATATGAAAATCATGCGACAAAGAGTTCGTGGGTCTTTTGGTAGTCTTTTGGGGTCACTGCTCATCACTTCTCTTATGTTGATATGAAAATCATGCGACAAAGATTTCGTGACTCCTTCACAAACATTTTGGCAATGATATCAAAATTACTGGATAGCAAATGGGGCCCGATGAGTACATTAATCAGCCAATAGAAACCAATTTCGCTTTTTTCAGTTCATAGTATACCCACATCCTAATCAATTTCTAAGCTATTATCTCTTGTTCTATAAAAAAAAAATTCTAATAATTTATCTCTACCTAATAAGCAAGAAGTTTTACTTGTGTAGTGCGTGGACTCCATTACTTTTATTAATTAAAGTTGTAATTTGTAAATTAATAAACTTGTGTCGCGTGTTATTTTCAAAATCCTTTACGAACTTGAAAGACGAAATTTCGTAACGTAACGGATGGAAAAACCAATCGAACTACACATAAATTTATACAACTCATTACACTCTCTCCTGAAATTTTCAAGACTTAAGTTAAGTCTTATAAATAAAAGTCTTAACCAAAAGATCTTAGCTAGACAGTCTAACGTCAGAATCGACCTGTAACACTTGACAGCGTATTTCGAATATTGAGAACGTTTTCAAGTTTGAGTTTCAAAGAACTGCCAGATAAGTTGTTAAGTCTGTCTCATTAGAAGAAAACTTCAGGGCATAGACAACTCAATGGACTAATAATTTAATAATTCTACAAGGAAGTTCTTTATTTAAGCAGCGCTTGGATACCATCTTAATAAACTAAACTTGTGCCAACATAGAGCCATTAATATTCCCATAAAGTTTAGCCCGACAATTTCGTACGCCTGTGTAAGTTCAGATACCTTAGATTTTTTAAAAATTTCATTTGTTTCAACATTTAACATTAAATGCATATTTATTTTAGATTTTTTTTGCGATTACCGTTCTGTCAAGAAAGGCATAAATTTAAAACTGTTCGTTTAAGCTAAGAGGCGCAAAAGCTCAAAGATCGAAGAACATGAAATGTTACATTTTTTTTACGATAATCAGAAGTAAACCCGTTTTATGTGTCATTTGTGTGCAAAAATATAAAACGCACAACACGAATGGTCGCGAGAAGCCAGGCCTTAGACCGCAACGCTAAATATTATTATTATTACCTTCTGAAAGACACTTGAGTAATTGTTTATTGTAAAAGCATCTAAAGTTGTATGAGTATGAGAATTTTCAATAAATATTTACCAATTGATCCGTCAACTTAAGAGAATTAGACGATCTCCAAACAATAAGGGGCAGAATAATTCAATAATTAACACTTTGAGCACAATTTTTAAGTTTCGAAAGCTGCTCGTATCGAGAGATATCCTTAACTGAAGCTGCTTTGCTTAGCACAACCGATACCGCGCACAAGTAAAGTCAAACTGAACGATCGAGATGATGATGCTCGCATAATTCCCCCAAATGCCGAGCGAGGATGCGATTGTAGAGCAAATTTGACAGAATAATTTTTATGCGACAACACCTCGTACTGCCCTACAGTCAACCATCAGTGACCGGCATGGAAATTTACAATTTCCCGGCCATAATTGGAAAATAAGCAGCCGATGCTACGCTAACTTAGTGTCGAGAATTAAGCCGACCGTGTCAGACCCCGGCAGTACACTAATCTGCGTTAATAAAACTTAAATTTAGTGAATTTAATATTTCCACGATGTCACAAGCGACGTTGCTTTTGCTTGATTCTCACAAGTGGATGACAATTTCAATCATAATTTCACACAAGGCAGCCACGGATGCCGACGGAAGATGAAACAACAACAACTGTCAGTGTCAGATGAATTCTAATTTAGTCATCCCCCTTGACGAGTACCGATTTTTGTTTTCTGCTACCGAATCACATGTGAGTCGAACAAAAACTTGGCGAACACTGAGCACGTTGCTATGGCGGAGATGAACTTTTATCCTTAGGCAGGAGGCCGAACGGAATCCGCACACAAACGCGCAATACCGAGAAGGGATAACGACGGACAAAAACTAGAAAAGAGCCCTTCGAGCTGCGACTTCGGTGCTCAAAAACGTGGGATGCTGTGAACAACTGAAGTCGACGTCGGTTGCTTTGGAATTTAGTTGAAATGCGGAAGTGTAACACTGCGCAAGTACAAACAATTCTGTGTAGTGACCTCATCCCCGGAATGTCTGCATCTGGGGGTAGTAGCATAAAACGCGTGAAGCACAAGCGCCCACCGGTGTCGTCATTTGAACTCAGTAAAAATCTCACGCTGTGTGCTGTACTAGGTGCACGCAGGGGTTGATTACGAACCGGAATAGGGTTGGCGCTGTCGGCTCACGCTGACATTTCAATGCTCTTTACACATACGAGTTATGCTGTAGCGTTGCCAGATCTATTGGGAATATGAATATTGCAGAGAAGTTCATAGGGGTTGGCGGACAGTTCAATGTGCTTTTGTGTTTGGCTTTTTCTTTTGCTGTTTTGTGGCTGATTCTCTTTTTAATGATTGTTTGAATAGCCCGCCGACAGCGAGTTTGACGATTATGCTTTATTTTGTTGTTGTTGTTGTGGTTTCTTTTTAAACAGTTATTCAGTGCAAGAAAAGCTTTATGTACAGCGAAAGTTTTGTTTCATTTCCGTTACAAATCGACACCTGTTTGTTGCATTTTCAAAAGTGCGATGTATAGTGGTGTTGTGTATAGGAATACTTGGTTGGCTTGTGGCAGCGGTGCCAACTATAATTTTCGAAAAACCTATAGCCCGAAAAGAATAAAAAATTCACAAACCTTCTTTGAGGTTCTTTTTAACTAACTTTTACACGTCCTATATCTCAAATTTTGTAAGCGTCTGACGCGTATGGCGTGTATAGTTTATACATAAATGTTTTTTAACCGAAAAACTAAGTTTTTTTTTTATATTTACTTGTTACAATTTGCTTACAATTTCAAAGATTTTTAAACTCCATTTAAAGAACACTAGTGGCCCCTTTAGAGATATCTATTAGAATAATCCATACCAATATTATAAATGTGAAAGTGACTCTGTCTGTCTGTCTGTCTGACGGCTGACTCGATTTGGCTCATTTTTTTGTTAAATGTTCGTCATAGTTCGGGGATGCTTATTGGAAGCTGGAAAATTGGAAAATTCGGGAAAAATTGAAAAAATGTAGTTTTCCATGGGATTTGTGTATGAATTGGCGACCGGTGATTATAGGCTACAATTTTGTCTCAGTGGTGGGAAGGTGGGGGTACGCTCAATGATGTGTGGTTGTTTCAGTGGGGGAGTGGTCAGTTTGGTTGGGTCAGTAGGGTGTGAGGGCAGCCAGACAACGCCTGTTATTTTTGCTTTTGGCGAGTCTAAACGGTGTCTTGGGTGTGAGGGTCGGCGATCCCGGGTAACGCCGGGGCTACCAACTAGTATAAAATAAATTAAAAGCGACTCAATGAGATTCAAACAATTGCTGACGAAACAAAAACTGAATAGACTCAATTGAGGCAGATTTGAGACAGAAACTTCAACATAATTTTTCTTATACTCAGCTCTTTAGCCATGAAGCATACATTTCAATCAGCTTCCGCAATATTAATATTGTTACGAAAATGTAAATAGAAATCACTTATTCCACTGTACATCATCATCATATCTGGCTCTACCACCGGGGTCCAGTCCTGGCCTTCCGCAAAAAGTCTCTCCACCGGTCCCGATTTTGAGCCGATGTCATCCAGTTTTGCATCCCTAAACTCTGGGCATCCTGGTCTACGCCATCCTTCCAGTGTAGGCTCGGCCGGCCTCGCTGTCGTGTTCCATAAATCCTACCGCAGGATCCTTTTTGGTCATGCGACCTTATCGGAGCCCGTTATAGATGTTGAATGGGCTTGACAGTGATCCGGATATTTTTACTTGGCTTATAACATTGGTCATGGTCAACCTACATAATCGTGCCAGTTTATTTGTGATGCCGCATTCTCTCATGGCTTTATAAAGTTCTACTCTGGCTATGCTATCATAGGCGGCTTTAAGGTCTATAAAAAGATGGTGTAGTGAGTTTTGAATCTCCAGACATTTTTCCATCACCTGCCTAAAGGTATAAATCTGATTAGTTGCTGATTTGCCTGTGATGAAGCCACACTGATATGAACCAATGATGACTTAGCATATGGGGCTATCCTGTCTTGAAGGATAGAGGAGAAAATCTTATACGCGGTACTCAACAACGTTATACCACGATAATTGCTGCATGTTGCGATATCTCCTTTCGTATGTATGGGGCACAGGATGCCTCTTCGCCAGTCTTCTGGCATCGCTTCTTCCCATATTTGCAATATTAGTTCATGAATTGCTTGGTGTATTGCGGACCCTACTGGCCTAAGCAGCTCCGCTGGTATACCATCTGATCCCGGGACCTTATTATTTTTGAGCCGATTTATCGCTCTGCTAACTTTGTCTATGGTTGGTAGCAGCAGCATGGTGTGGTCTTCACTCATTGGTAGAGCCTCCAATTGCTTAGTTAGCTGGCCATTTTGCAACTCAAGAAAGTGCTCTTCCTATCGCTCTAAAATGCATTTGAAATCGGCGATCAGATTACCGCCTTTGGCTTTGCAGTATGTGCAACGCGATGTGTATTGCGTCATACCACGGACTCTTTGGTAGAACTTCCGCATCTTGTGCGGTCCTCGCTCTCTGCACTCTTCTAGTTGACGGAAGAGATTCTTCTCCCAGGATGCCTTCTTTCGCCGGTAAACTGTTTTTCATATCTTCTGAGATCTTTATATTTATTTTCGAGTACTTGCGTTCTACCGACATCTCAGCCCCAAGACTTACTCTCCCTGCATTTAGGGCTAGACCTATCACTTGACCGTAGTTGTTACTGGTCGTTTCGTTGCGAAGGGCAGCTGTGTTGACTTGAACCTGATGATGCAATCCGCGCTCGGATCACCATACCAACAAGTTAGTGGTCCGAGTCGACGTTGGCACCTCGGTACGTTCGCACTGTAATCAGGTTCGGGTTGTGGCGGCGGTCTACCAACACGTTGGTTGCGAGTGGGTCCATCCAGAGATACCCAGGTGGCTTTGTGGATATTTTTACGTGCAAGCCTTGTACTCGCAACGGCCAAATTGTTGCTTGCTGCTATGAGTCGTTGTTCATTGTCATTAGTGTTCTCGTGTAAGCTATGGGTACCAATGTACTTCCTGAATACTCCCTATTGAATAAGCTTTGTACTTAGAAAGCTTTTATTGAACAAGCTTTGTATTGAATTGTATTTCCGCCATTGCATATTTTTGGACTCAGTAGTATTGTTGGGAGTATATAAGATCATATGGAAAGTTTTATACAAGATTATGACTGGTACTTCCGTATACCTACCATATATGTAGTTGAATTTGTATGTACTTTTAAAATGGTGAGTTTAATATAGGCATTTACTAGTATGTTTTTGTATTTGCTAGATGGTCCTCTGGAATAGAACCTTCGCGAAACTGTAGATTTGGTATAAATAGTACAACTTTGTTTAGTTATTATTTGGAAGTGAATCTGTTCAATAATAACGTTCTGTCTCCTGTGTCCCCTCATAGATAAAATGGGTGATGTGTGTGTGTGTGTGTGTGACTCTATCTGAGCCAAACCCATTTCTGATTATATTTTCATCCCTATATCTTTGATACACTGGCATACTTAAACTGGTTTAAGTCCCTTTTCTTGTTTTATTTTTGCTAAACTAGTTTGCATAATTCGTTTATCGCAGTTCAACGAAATGAAACTTGACATCCAAGGGCAACGGGGGTACAATTGAACCCCTTGGCTTGGAAGAAGAAAATATACAATTTAATAAAATAAATGTTTATTGTTATTTGTTGTAAATAATTTATGTAAATAAATGGTTTTGTATTTTATACATTTTAATGTAAACTTTGAGAAATGTAATTTTTTAAATAAAAATTTATAGTGTTGTTTCTCTCAACAAAACCATTTATAATTTTTTTTTTTTGTCAAATAACAGCGAATAGAATTGAGTGTGTCAGTATCAACAGTTATCTTATAAACTACAAACAATAAACTTTAGTATGCCAGTTTTTCAAAGGTATTACACATTTGATGAAATAATGTCTAGAGTTAAGACAGAAACTGTATATTGAATTTACATGGGTATCTGTCGGGAAGACTCTACCCCACGGTTCTATTCCGACACGGATAAGTTGTACGACAATCACCGTTCCCCCCATAGAAAAGATATGACAGTATAACTTACTGAAGAAGCAGGGCAAATCTTCAAGTTTGTATGACCAGTTTTAATACAAACAAGCGTCTATCATCAGATGATCTTATTAACTATAAATACACTTCAAAACAATTTAAAAATAGGTAAATAAATACGCAATTGTTTTTTTTTTGTTTTTTTTGTTTATACGAAAGCATTTCAGTCTACCAGATAATATCGTTGTGCATAATTATTTTTAAGTGTTATTTAACGCTTAAATGTACGAAAACAAATGAATCAGGCTTCAAGAATTACATGCGCTAATCAACCCTCGTTATCGGTATCGTCATAATAAAGTCGGCGCTCTAAGTTTTACAGAAAACCGGTCACTAAATGAATAACAATTAATTGCTCTCTAATAGATTTGTATATGAATACTAAATGAAAATGTGATATAAAATAGAATACGCACGCGTAGGTAGGGTATATACAGGGTGCTTAATGGAAAGTATACCATTTTTCCATTTTAGTAAATATATCAACTTTTTCTTGGAAGGATATTCGACAAATCAGCTAAGTGGTCAAAATGGTTTATCAAAATTAGTCCTTAGTCAAAGGAAGTACCGGACTCCATTGACGTACAGACCTAAGAAAATGTCAAATTGTTGGCGGCAACTACACAACTGAAAGCATCTTTTACATGAGTGCGTTGAATTCCGGTCACCACTGCACCTGCTGTTCATCGATTTTGAGAAGGCCTTTGACAGTGTCAACAGACAGTTTATCTGGCTCGCCTTGCGCAGGAGAGGTATACCCGATAAACTAATAGCTATTATTAAAGCAACCTATGATGGCTCTAAATGTAATGTGCTGCATAGAGAAAAGCTGTCAGAGGAATTCGAGATCCTAAGTGGGGTACGACAAGGTTGCATTCTATCGCCGATACTTCTTTTTTTGGTGTTTAGCGATGTACTTCGCGCAGCATTATCTACTGGAAACTGAGGAATTCGTTGGTCTCTTACATCTCAACTCAAACATCTGGACTACGCTGAGTATGTTTGCTTACTCTCACACAGAATTATGGAGCTGCACCAAATGACAACAAATGTGGAGATGGAGGCAAATGTTGCGGTTTTGAAGATTACTGCCAAAATCAACCTCGGCACTGACCCAGTAACTCAAGTTAACATTGCTGGACAGCCGGTAGAGAGATTAGAGATTTTCCAATATCTTGGGAGTATTGTCTCGACCAAAGGTGGAACCGAACAGGACATCGTCAACCGAATCGGCAAAGCATAATCAGTGTTTGTAATTATGTCTATGATATGGCGAAGCAATGCGATCAGCTTAAACATCAAGCTGCGACTGTTCCGTTCAAATGTTGAATCTGTGCTGTTGTATGGGTGCAGCACTTGGAAGGTGACCGCTACTATCACAAAAAGATTACAAACGTTCGTAAATAGGTGCCTACGGAATATCTTAAGGGTTTTCTGGCATAACCGTATCTCTAACGAACATTTTTACCAGAGAACGGGTCAGAAACCAAAAGGTACAACCATCCAACGATGGAAGTGGCGGTGGATTGGTCATACACTCATACGAAAAGGCGACAACTCCATAGCAAACTACGCAATGCAATGAAATCCGTTATCTCAGGATGGTAGAAGAACGGGTTGTCCGAGAAATACATGGCGCAGAACAGTTGAGGAGAAGTCACGGCAATTGGGGAAGAGTTGGAGAGAGCTGAAGCTCATTGCCCAGGAACCGCATGCGATGGCGCGTAGGCATAGTAGAGGCCCTAGGACTCACAAGGGGATATAGGACATAAGTAAGTAAACAAGGGGTCTTTGAACCGTATATAGGAACGAAGCCACGAACAACAAAGCAACAGCGAGGGTGCGATCGACAGAAGCAAACATAGACCGATCGAAATGATATTAAAAGACAAGCAGCCCAGTCTCTTTTCCTGGAGTTTCTTCTGCTGATTTGTAAGTTCAGATAAGAACTTTTTTTCCTAATTCCTAACTTTGTGTTTTAAGAGTGATAACCTTGCCACTACTACTTGGGTTACACGCTGCTAAACTTATTCAGAACGCAGTTGTCTAAGGGTGATAAACTTGCCTCTACCATTCCATATACACGCTATATTAATCTTTTACCTTCCGCTACACGCTTTGCTATGAATAACAAATGGCTGTAACGATACGCATTCTACGAACCACAGAACGCTACGACACAACGAATCACTGAAAGCTGGGGTGGAATTACGACATCATTTAACGAGGCAATGAAATCCATACGTTAACGAGTGATCGAGTATTTACATTGGGATAATCACTATTCGTCACTCGTTCACGTAAGCGATCAAACATTATTCATAGACCTAACCATAGTGTGGGTATCGGGGTAATAAGAAAGCGAACGTACTGCCGTAGAAAGACTGCTGTCCATTAAGCTACGTCAGTGAACCTTCCAAGTCAATAAGGCACAATTAAGGTGGAATGACTTGACCAACTGCTCTACATCGAGAGCGATGTGGCCTTCTTACAATAAAAAAAAATCTACCGACCTGATAACGGATACATATTTTCAGAGCCGTCGCTATAATCACTGGCCATTGACCGGTGCACAGCCACGCAGTCAAACTGGGAGTTGCGCATAATATATTTTGCATAAGCTGCAGGGATGATAATGACAATGAGAAAGAAACTCTGCAAATGTCCAGTCCTAGCGGGCTTCCTTGCTTTACTTGCCGACCTGAGGCAGCTTTCGAAGTGCCGGATTACCGATTTGATCTCTTACCTAAATGCTACAGGTTGGTTAAAATCAATTCTATCACGTCATAAGGTCTCCCGAGTTCTGTTGTTACAAAGCGGCACACTCTAGCGCTATTTGAGGCCCCCGTTAAGGCGGCATGAACCATAACTCTACCTACCTACCTAAGGGGCGATGCTGCCACAAATTGTGACATACCTACAACACCTTAATATGTTATTTTATCAAATTATACAGTATTACTTTCCGTAGAACACCCTGTATATATGGCATATATGTATATTGGGAACACTTAGAAGTACTGGTTAGCGTCGTATTCATCTTTATTCTACCGCGACTGCAATTACAAATTACTTATTGTTAGTTAATTCCCAGAAAGAGAACAACAAAACAGCTAATACGATTATGTACGAGTATACATACATATGTACATATATCTATATTGTACGTAAAATATGTATTGTCACAGATTTATTTTGAATACGTTAATAAAATTAATGATTACATGTTAATTACAAAAAAAGAAACGCCAACAGCTCATTGGTTTTTCTCCATTAACACTTGGAAATAAAAAAACGTAATCAGAGATTGGCGGCGAGAATGGAATTCAAAGAATGGCAAAAGTAGATCCAACTTACCGGAATATCAACGTGATAACATTTTGATTGGATGAGCATCACATTTGTTAGAGTTGAGACTAAACAAAAAACACTTCAGGTCTCAAATTTCCCCATTAAGTATTCTTCTTGTGAACCGAATTTGCACAGCTCACTAAATTTGCATTAAAATTCCACCGCAGGGGCAAACAAACAAACAAACAAAAAAAACCCTGAAAATTTGGAAGAAACTATACCACGGATTTTGCCCTACATTCGTAGCACGTATTAGCGGTTGCAGTAGGTAATTCCCTGCGATGTAATTTTAAACGTATCCTGCCATGAAGAAGCCTCCGATTGGTTGTTTTTTTCTTTTCTTTGTTCAACGACATAATAGTAAATTATTGCTTCTTCCTCTTGGAAATTCTATTTTTGTATGAAGCGAAACGCGTCCAACCCTTCTAATGATGAACTTACTTTGGGGTAATATAATAGCTGAGCTCTTTTTGTATGTGGTACATGGTTATCGCTCACGTGAAAGATGTGCGCACAACAAAAATATGAGTGTGCTGTTACTTAGAGCCGGTTTTTCAGTGCTGAGTTAAAGCAGATTTAAAGCAAAGTTAACTAACTCTTGACCCGGCTGAGCTGAATAACTATTTTCTCTCATCTGTAACACCAAGCTCTCTCTCGCTTTGACTCCAGGGGTATATAATAATATTTTCACACGCCCATAGACGAAAGTGACTGTTTCGTACGCTATAAACTAGCCTCGAAAGTAGCCCATAGCAACACTAGTTATGTTATGATATAAACGTCTTTTGTTATTTACTACAATCTCAGCGAACACATTGCGCATGAGCAAGAATTCTCTTTTGTTTGTCGTTTGTGATTTCTGCTTCTCTCTCGAATAAGCAGGAAAACCGGTTTGGACGCGTGAAAAATTCATTTCTTTGTTATTTACTGCAGTCACAGCGAACACACATTCTCACATTTCTGCTTCTCTCTCGATTTAGCAAAAAAAACCGGTTTGGACGCGTGAAAAATAGCGTACATGACTTGCAGAAAAGTGATCATCGTGCTCGTTAGATTGCCGAACTCGGCTACCGCCTGTGTTTCATACACTATAACCTAGCCTCGAAAGTAGCCGTTATACACACAAGTTAGTTAACATATAAAATACTTTTATTGTTTACTGCAGTCACAGCAAAAACATATTCCCAGAGTAATTTTGCATTGCACATATTCCCGGTTTATCAGAAAAACCGATTTGGTCGTGTGAAAAATAGCGTACATTACTCACAGAAAAGTGATCATCGTGCTCGTTAGATTGCTGCACTCGGCTACCGCCTCCTGCTTAAAGCTTCTAACTCCCACGATAAACTCCACTTTTCTCGCTCATTCTGTAATATACTGTTTTCCGTAAAGATTTGAATTTTTTACTTTCTCGGAGTAAAGTTGTCTCCTCAGCAATCTGGCTTCCGGCCTTATCCTAGTTGTAAAACAGCGATGCTAAAATTGATGGATGACATTAGCAACTCGTTTGACAATGATCATATTACTATTTTTTGTTTGTTGGAATTCTCTAAGGCCTTTGACACTATAAATCATGATACTCTCTCTTCTCTCTCTCTTTTGCTTTGGAGATAGCTCTGTTAAGCTCTTAAAAGACTATCTTACATATATGTGCTCGTTGGAGTTTTTTACTCTTTGTATAGCCTCGTTGAATCCGGTGTGCCACAAGGGTCCAACTTGGGACCGGTCCTATTCTGTATTTGTATAAACGACTTAACAGGTGTTCTTAAAAACTGCAACTTTCACCTTTATGTTGATGACGTTCAAGTTTACATTTCGAGGCCTAGAGGCCTTATAGAGGATCTTATTTGTCGTTTAAATTAAGATTTGGCAGCGATTACCGAATGGTTTTCTTGTTTTGGTTTGAAATTTAATCCTATGTAGTCGCAGATTCTTGCAATTTCATATGAAAACTACGATGTTTCAACTTTTCCCCCTATTTTTTTGGCCGACGCCGGCTAAGCTTTTCTAACTGTGTTACCAGCCTGGGGATTAAAATAAATGTTGATGGCGGTCAGCGTAAGTAAGGTTGGCGCGAGGCCAATAACCTCACCAGAAAAAAATTATTATTACGGAACCCAAAATCAGCATCGAATACACTGATGAACGACGACGACCACGGCAACGAAAACGGCTAAACGATTTTAGAATTTTCTCATGGAACGTACGTTCACTGCATAGAGCTGGCGCTGCACAGCAGCTGGGCGACACCCTGTCTAAATAGAGGGCTGACATAACAGCAATCCATGAGATGCGTTGGACGGGGAATGTGGTGTGGTGTCTTACAAAAATCAGAATACGACATATATTACAGCTGTCATGCAAGACATCATGTGCTCGGGGTGGGGTTTCTAGTCAGCAAAAGAATTAAACCCACCGTTATCGGCTTTATAGCAATAAATGAACGGCTATGCACCCTTCGCGTGCGCGGTATGACGCTAATAATCACCGCGTTGCACATACTGCAAAGACAAAGAGGGTAATCTGATCGCCGATCTCAAGGAATATTACAGCGATCGGAAGAGCACTTTCATGAGTTGCTTAATGGCCAGCTCACTGAGGAATTAGAGGCTCCACCAAGGACCAAAGACCACATTATGCTGCCGCCACCAAGCATAGACGAAGATAGCAGAGCGATAAATCGGCTTAAAAATAATAAGACCCTGGGATCTGATGGTATCACAGCGGAGCTGATTAAAACAGGAGGCCCCGCAATACACCAAGCAATTCATGAACTATTAAAGCAAGTATGGGAGAAAGAAGCATTGCCAGAAGACTGGCGAAGAGGCATCCTGTGCCACATACATAAGAAGGGAGATATCACAAAATGCAGCAATTATCGTTGTATAACGTTTTTGAGTACAGCGTATAAGATTTTCTCCTCTATCCTTCAAGACAGGATAGCCCCATACGCTAAAGTCATCATTGGTCCATACCAGTGTGGCTTCAACCCAGGCAAATCAACAACTGACCCTTAGGCAGGTGATGGAAAAACGTCTACAGTTTCAAAACTCACTACACCATCTTTTTATAGATTTTAAAGTCGCCTATGATAGAATAGCCAGAGTACAGCTTTATAAAGCCATGAGAGAATTCGGCATCCCAAATAAACTGACACGACTATATAAGTTGATCATGACCATCATGTTATAAGCCAAGTAAAAATATCCGGATGACTATCAAGCCCATTCAACATCTATAACGGGCTCCGACAAAGGGATGGACTGGCCTGCGTCCTCTTCAACCTGGCGTTGGAGAAAGTGGATGCCCAAAGTTTAAGGATACCAAACTGGATGAAATCGGCTCGAGGTCGGGACAGGTGGAAAGATTTTTTGCGGGAGGCCAGGACCGGACACCGGTTGTAGAGCCAAATATGATGATGATGATGATCATTTTTCTTAATTTTAGTTTTGAAATTTGAATTCCTCGGATTCCACAAAACTCGTTCAGAATCGTATTTAATTAGAACCTCATCTTTATCTCTCGACGCCTTTCTTGGTATTTTTTTTTTATCAAAAAGAACACTGACTGACGTGTAGAAACTGAGAAACATTTCAGAAATGTTAATTTTCTATTGAAATGTTTCTTTCAGTCTGAGCAGACCTTATCACTTTAACACACACCTTTAAAGCGCACAAAACGTGTTTAATTTTAAAACGACTTTGCCTGGCGAAATCCTGCGAATCAGTCGGTAACCAAATAAATAAACGAAAAAAAGTCATACATCGATTAAAAACGCGTAAACCGGAACTGTTTACTTAGAAAACGAACTCTCAGTAATAATGAAATAACGAATCATTTACGATTTCATGGGCATTTGTTATTCACCGGCAGCTCTACAATTCGCTAATCACGCAAAGTGATGCGGACAAAAATTCCGAGAAATAAAAAACAAAAAAAAAAACCAATTTATAAATTAATTTAAAAAGCACCTGTAACAATTGAAACACGAACAGACGCTTGGTTTTTTCACTCACAAGGTCAATACGATTATCAACACGTTTCCACGAGAACTTCAAGCCGACGACTGTAAATGAAGTTCCACAAGAATTTTTTACAACGCAGATTGAAAGATACACAGAAATTAACTTAAACGCTAAGTCACGATAGAATGTATTTACATTAACACTTCTGAACTTCTGGCACCAACACATGCATGCTCATTGTGTATGATCTGGTTGAGAGTTAAGCTGACAATAAAAAAAATTGCTTGGAGCGATGTTATCATCCGAAAAGATTCAAGAAAATAGAAGAACATATCCAAATTGGAAAAGATAAAGGTCTAATAAGCAAGTTGCTTAAAGGAATTTAACTAAATCTTCCAAGAGGAAATAAATCTCAGAAGGACAGTCGACATACATTAGAGAATTGCTAAAGGTAACCGAACAACTTATGTTGTGCTGTAAAAGATGATGTACTACTAACATACGAATAAATCCAGACAATTCCATATTGTGAGCCGAATGATACAGCAGGGCAAATACTGCACATATCCTTGGGCTTGGTAATACCCTGCGGTTGTAGAGCCAAAAATGATGACAATGACCAGCAGCTCTAGCAAAGCTTCTAGGACTCTTACCCCAGCACTTAAATATAAAAAGTGAGGCTAGTTCAAAAGCTATCCAACTAAAATTGCTAATCTAATAAAAGCAAACAGACCAGGACACGTCAGGAATATAACCAAAATAAATTTGGAAAATAAAACTGTCCAAGTATCAGACATAATGATAAAAACGGCTAACTCCCAAAGAAACTTTTCGATAAGAATACCTGGACGGTATCAAGTTGAAAATATCATGAGTACATCTCAGGAAACGAGGCAGCAGACCTCTGAGGAAGAGAACACGTAGATGGAGTCTTCGCTGGTTCCGAGCCCAGTATTGCCCATTTCAAGAGCCATCTTAAAAACACAATCAAAGAGTGGCCAAAAAACGTCATCGAAGTGGAATGGGATTCATCGAACGGATCGGAAGGGAGAATAAAGACTCTGTCAATAAATATTAAGTGCGCCAGGAAGGAGGATGGTTTACTCGGTTGTCCGTTTGTCCGTCTCCTGACAATCATCGTCATATCTTAAGGAGAAAATCCTCCATTCTAGTATAAAAAGATGTAGTGATGTTGTGTTAATATAGTTATTGAAATAATGAAAGTCCGTACTCTTCCATTCGAGTTTAAAAGAATGAATTGATATTAAAGTCATCGGAGCCAGTCCGAAATTGCTCCAGAACGATGGGTTCTGCTTTTTAAGGACTGGTTAAGCCAAATGCAGAGTTTTGCCATCAGTATGAAATAGTTGTATTAATTTTAGGAAACAAATGTCGGTTACAAAACTTTGCAAATAAAACTCAAAATCAAACCATAACCCGGGTACAGTTTGCAAATACGAGTAGACCGTCAAACCAAAATCACGGGAGAGAAATCTTAACACTAGCCTGCGAATCTAAGGAGGCATTAGTGACATGTAAAAAACTCCAGATTGTCGAAAGGAGCTATCAAATAAATAGGAAAGGATTAAAGAAGCTCTGTATTATACGCTATGTGATGCACCCCATTTAAAACACGCTATGGAACTAAGACTAACTTTGGCTAGACGTGGAATCACAATGTAGACGAGAAGTAACAGTTCATTGCAATAAAACCCAATGGATTTTACAACATGCGCCTAAAAGTTGATTAATTTGAAAAATGAGATTACAGTAGAGGCGGTAAAATAATGGAATTTTTTTTTTAATAAAAACTTGTGACTGCTTTTAGAATAGAATAGAATATTTTATTTATTTGCAAGATACATTTTTGATGCTTACTCCTTAAGAATCAATTTTCATATATAGACAAAAATTTAAAAAAAAAATTATATCGGGAGTGAAATCGAGAGTTAACAAATCGAGCGTTAACAAAAAGTGAAGTCGTTAGTTTTTGACCTTTCACGCGACCAAGAGAGCTGAAATTTTGTGAGCAGCTATATCTCACACAGCATTAGAATAATCCGCGTGTGACTCGTGTCGCGCTTCGTGTGTGGCGCGTGTAATGAATGGATAAATGGAACTGGTATATATCGGCTTCTACCAGTCAGAATTTGATGAGATTTGTTTATAGACAATTCGTTAGCATTGCTCGGCTTGCGATGACGCAGTTTGTGACGCGACGCGAGTATATACGATAATCGGAGGTGGCCTCCCGCAAAAAGTCTCTCCACCGCTCCCGATTTTGAGCCGATGTCATCCAGTTTTGCATCCTTAAACTCAGCGGCGTCCTGGTCTACGCCATCCTGCCAGCGTAGACTTGGCCGGCCTCGCTGTCGTGTTCGATAAATTCTATCGCAAAGGACATTCCGAGCAAGATCCTCTTCGCTCATGCGAGCTAGATGTCCTGCCCACAGGAGCCTACCGAGCTTAATTTTCTTAACGATTTCGAAATCGCGGTAACGCTCGTAGATCTCATCATTATAGAGTCTCTGGAATCGTCCTTCCTAACATACGTGGCCAAAAATTCTCCATAAGACTTTTCTCTCGAACGCGGCTAAGAGGTCAGAGTGCTTTTTGCTAAGCACCCAAGCCTCGGATCTATATGTAAGTACTGGTATGACCATTTGTCTTATATAGCAGCAGCTTGGGTGTTATGGTTAAGTTCCTGGATTTGAGGAGTCTAGTAGGCTTTGTTTGCTTTAAGCAAACGTGCGCGTATTTCTGGTTCCATGTTATTATCGGCTTCTATAATTGACTGAATTGACTTCAAATTAGCGCTCCACTATTTTAATTGCGGTACCAATGTTGGATCTTCTACTCGCAGACGTGGCCACCAAGTACTTTGTTTTGCTCTCATTTATGTGCAGCCCCAGATTTCGTGCCGTCTGCTCGATCTGGATAAAAGCTTCCTGTACAGCTCTTCGGTTTCTACCAACGATGTCAATATCGTCTTCGTAAGCCAATATCTGAATGTACTTATAGAGGATTGTTCCTCTCGCCGTTACGTCAGAGTCTCGGATCACTTTCTGTTGTGATATCTCCTTTCTTATGTATGGGGCACAGGATGCCTCTTCGCCATTTTTCTGGCATCTCTTATTCCTCCCATACTTGCACTATTAGTTCATGAAAATTGCTTGGTGTATTGTGGGGCCTCCTTTTAATCAGTTCCGCTGGAATACCATTAGAAGCCGGGGCCGTATTATTTTTGAGCAGATTTATCGCTCTGCTAACTTGGTCTATGCTTGGTGGCGACAGCATAGAGTGGTCTTCTGTCATTGGTGCAGCCTCGAAATCCTCAGTTTACATAAAAAAATTTAATTTTTATGGGTTGCTTCTTTATTCAGCAGATCCAATGTTATCTTTAAAGTTACGTATACGCCTCAGAAAAATGACAGGTAGTCAAGTTATTATAATCGTCTCTTGTCTCATATAAAATATTACAAACTTTTAGGGACTTTCAGACCCTAAAGAAGATACATACTTGAAAGAGAAAATTCAGTGAAAAGAAATTGTAAAGACACGCTTTCCTTACACTTTGCCAAAAAGTTATTTGTTGCATTCCGGATAAGTTATGTTTGTCTATGCAATGAAGATAAAGGCGGCAGCCAATGTAGTGCTTTGTTCTGGTTTTTCCGATCATCTGATATTAATGTGTCGGCTCAGACTGGCACATATATCACGTTTTGTTTATTTTTGTGTTTTTGTTTTGTTTTCGAAAACGTTCCTCTACCGATCTTGCCAACGTTTCTATACCAAACTTTTACCAAAAGGTAAGTAACAGCTAATTTCTTTTGTGACAAAAACAAACCACTTCAATGCAGTGGATATCAAAATGATTGGAAAGGTTGTTAGCTGCTAGTCAGCCTTTTAATTGGGTGTGTTTAATGGATCAGCTATCAGCGGTCACTCAGCGTTTGTCACATAGCGTTTGTCACATAGCGTTTGTCAGGAATAATAATGTTGCACGGGACTGAACGAAAACAGACGGTTAGTGTTGCTTTTAGAGTGATATGTGAAAATATTTTCTTGCTTAGTTTCCATCACAAGTTGTGGTGACAACATTCACTCGTAGCAGTAGCTGTGCTGTTGCGACGTGGGGTTAATGGACGAAAATAATGATTTTTATTTTTTTGTAAAATGGTATGTATTGATATATTATTTAAGGTATTAGATAGAAAGGAACATATTTCCTAAGCATGATATCTTTATTATAATTATTGAGATGCCGAGTTATGTTATGTTATCTTATATTATGTTACTTCTTTATTGGAAACCCCTTTATACCCAATCGTACCTAAAATTCATGTTGGGAGAGGATAACTGGGAAGAATAATACGGCATTTACGGAAAAATATCCTTTACTTGAGTTAATTTGATCTGATCTTGTGATGGTGTAGGCCAAGAACTTTACGCAAAATTCGCCACAATGTGGACTGAGAGATTCCCATTTGCTGTGAACGGTGTGTACACTGTTAACCTCGCATATATATGGGACTGAAAATCGTGCAAAGAACTTTTCGCTCCAAACGGCCAAGGATATTCTCATCTGTAGTCAATAGAGATCATGCTTCAACACAGTAGAGTGGGGCTGAGGTGCTCAAGTTATTCTGATTGGTCTTACTTAATTGCTGAGCTGACATAATATTAGGAAGGAGTTCGACTTCAGAACCGGGTGTCGCTCTCAGCTATAATAGGTACGTAGATAGAGTGGTTGACTCCGCTGTACTTGCGATGTCCTCAATTAGCGCTAGTGTGCATCATTTTGATGCCAAACATCTCGAGGGACCTAGCATGGATATTTAAGTGGTTTAAATCCAGCCTGTAGCGTTCAGATACGAGATCAGCTCGACGATCCTATAATCTGAGAGCTCTTTCAGGTCGTGAAAAAATGGTTTACCTAAAAAGCGGTGCTAAGACTGGACATCTGAAGAGTAAGTGTACGAGACTTTCTTTCTCATTTTCATCTTTGAAACTTCTGCAGAAGTTGTTGTGCGGTATACCCTAATTAGCAGTGTGCCTGTTCACTGGCCAGTTGCCCGTGCTGATAGCCACAACTCTGGCAATATCCTTCCGGGTTCTAGATAACAATTCGGTGGTTTTCCTTTTGCTGTAGGATGGCCACATCAATCTTGATATGTCGCAGTTCGACAGACTGCTCCACCTGAGCTGCGTCTTAGTATTATAAAATAGGAGAGAATTTGCTCCTTGACTGAGCCATTGAACAGCTAACCCTCTCCATAGAGCCGGTGTTCATAACGACGCCCATCTTAGTTAATTCGTTCGCCATCTCATTACCCTTTATGTTACTGTGCCCCGGCTCCCATGGTGATGTCCAGGAATTGGCTGATCGAGGCCAAGTCGCCCTTATGGCAGATTGACTATCAACGCATGTGCCAACCCTTCCGATTTGTGCGTTACTAAGCCTTAGTGCCCTGCAGACCTCCCTAATTGCTAGGATCTAAGGACTTGCAGCTAAATTTAGGGATGCAGTAGTCAGTAGATGATGGTATCATGCCTTCAGTATATTACAGTGCCCGTATAGTTTAGTAACCTCCCAGGTTATCTGATTCGTACTGCACTGCACGTCGCTACATACTTGATAAATATGTCAGGAGGTAATAGGTGCAAGATGGTGTTAAGGGCTTCGGTCGAACAAGACCGTAGAGCTGCTGATCGCTGTAATCTGCTGAGTTTGGTGGCATTATACTTCTTTTTCATCGTTGGCCACTAGACCAGCGATCCATAGGTAAGAATTGGTCATACAATAGCTGTGTACAGCCAGAGAGCCATCTTAGGTTGAAGCCCCCTTTCCATGACTTGACCGAAAGGTACTGGCCTGATATGATTATCACCACGTCATCTGTTTACGCAACTACCTTCGTCCTATCCTCTTCAAGTTTCGGTTGCATTTTGTTTATCACCGTCAGCCACAGTAAGGGAGAGATGACCCCTCTTTGGGGAGTGCCTCTGTCGACTCGTTACATCTTCGCTCCTCGTTACATCTGCCAAGGTTGGCATGTATAATACTGCTACCGAGCATGGATATGATCCTTTGCGTAGGAAAGGATTCTACTCCTGACTGGGTCAGAGCTTCCTTAATGGCCTCAATGTGAACATTGTTGAAGGGCCCTTATATATCTTTAAAGGTGGCTAGCGTAAACTGCTTGTAGTTAATCGTGTGCTTAATCGTTCGCACTACCTCATGGATGGCGGTTTCCGTGGACCTTCCCTTGAGATATGCGTGTTGAGATCTCAATGCTTGTGTGACTTCAAATCGTGTTGCCTGATATGATGATCTAGAATTCGCTCCAGAGCCTTTAGAACGATGAGATACTTAGAAGCCTAAAATCCTTTGCTTATTCATGGCCTCTTCTGCCTGTTTTGGGTATGAAAACCAACCGAACTCTTCTCCAGCTTCGGGGTACATAGCTGAGTAGAAGAGAACTTCTGAAAATCTTCATTAGCCAGGAAGTCGACAGCTCCAGTGACTTGTGTATCATAATCGGCTGTATGCCATCCAGCCCAGGAGACTTATAGGCAGAAAAACTTCTTAGAGCCCAGGAAATGATGTTATCCACTACTTCGCAAGAGACCGGATGCTCAGCATGTCCCCTCTACAAATTATCTACGCATTAATAACTGCTGGTGCGGAAGTGTGTGTTTGTGAGAATATCGAGGGATTCTGCCGCAGATGCCGTCCAGCTACCGTCAGCTTTTTTGATGAAAGTCGCACAGGTACTCTCTTTGGACAGAATCTTGAAAATTCTAGCAGAGTCCTTGGTAGTTTCAATTGATTGACAGAGTTCTATCCAAGAGCGTCGGTTGGCTTCTTTGATGGCCTTCCTGTACCTTCTTAGGCAGTCTTAATAAGGCTGCCAATATTTGTTATTATAACAGATATTGAAGGTCGACCTAGTCATACTCCTAAGTTTACTAAGGTCTTCGCTCCATCATAAGAGGCTTTTAGAGGCACGTTCATTGATTTTTCAAAAGTTTCAATTTTCTTATCTATTTCAGCAGCCGAATCAATCTCAATATTTGGTCATTTGACTTTGAGTCAGATCTTTTTATATTTTGATAAGTTTTGAGGTTCAGATCAAACCTTATATGTATACTTATGGTCAGCGTAGGAATTGACATCGGACACTGTCCAGTTATCAACCCCGAATAGTTAGCTATTATACTCGTAGCATAGCTAAGGTCCCTAACTAACTTAAAGTCAATAACTTACTTAAAGTTATGACTGTCTTTTGTGACGTTCTGACCAATACGTCGACGTTTGTGTTGACAGTAAATACTTTCTACCGCTTCTGCCAAATGCTGGCAACTGCATCAGTATTGAAGAAAAAAAAAGGTTCCAGTTTCAGTTTGAACGTCGATGACATTGGCATGAAATCGGGACCGGCGGAGAGATTTTTTGCTGAAGAGCCAAATGATGATAATGACGTTAATTTTATAAAAACAAATTCCCTACACACATGTCGTGAATTGCTTTCCCTTCAATCAATTAACATAAAAAGAATCTCACATTCCACATCCGCGTTAGTGCAACTTCTGAGAAATTGGCTCAAGTCCAAGGGGGTCATCGAGCGCCTACAAAGCCAACCAATCATCGACCGCACACACATCTAACAGCGGTCACAGCAGCCAAAGCCTAATGTCTATGGACAATTTAATGCAAATGTTTGACTGACGTTCATGTGCAAGGTGTGAGGCGGCAAATCAATTAACACAGCGGATTCACCGCACTGCCTAATGGTTCAAGACACGGAATGATTAGAAGATAAATACGCAAACCAATCCATGTCTGGAGATGGCCAAAAAAAAAGGCCAGGCACTGGTAAAAAGCAAAGCAACGTAAAGAAATCGTTGAACACAACAAACAACCCAGCAAGCAAGCACGCTGCCAGACAGACAGACAGACAGTCAGTGCCAGTATTTGTGCTTGTCCCGATTTGATGTGGCGTGTGTCTAGTCGAGTGTCCCGCGACGTGGCACCCGTATGTCTACCGTGCATATTCGTATCTCAGCAACCGCAACAATGATGGGGAAATCGCTAACTTCCCGTGTTCCCATAGCCATCGCACAGTGAAAGAGATTTGGTCTCTTGGCTCTTGGTTTTCCTTCCTCAGATTATGGCCATAGTGTGATGTGGGTACCCAGCGTTATGTCCGTTCGATGCACACACTCGCTGTTGTGCAATTTGTTGGTGTTTTTTGTCATCTCCCTGGGCGATTCATGTATTTTATTCATCAATCCATTGATCTATCTGCCCCGTTGCCGGTTGTCGTCATCATCATTTAGAAAATTGAAATGAAACTAATCGCCTCACACAGTGGGATTATGACACAAAATTTCAAGATCAATAAAATTCAATTCAATTCTTTATTAATAAACGTTATAATACTTGTGGATAAATGATAAAATAAATAAAATAAAATTTAATAAATTAAAGAATTAATTTGTTTAATAACTGGATTAATAAAAAAAATAAAATAACAAAAGAGCTGTATAGAATGCTTCCTACTAGTAATTTTCTTTAAGCAACGGATTCATATGTATTGTGCTTTGAATTCACTGAACTGCGTAAGTAAACTACGTAAAGCTCTAGCGCAAAAAATCACACACTGAGTGGCTAAGGGCCAAGCCACGCCTAAGGCCTAAGGGCTAAGTAAAAATTCACTTTTCTCCTCAACTTTCCTGGACATTGTTTTTTTTTTCTTCTTCTCATTACTGACGCAATAGTAATTCGGGTTTATTATTTGCCCATTAACATGGTAATCAACCATGATGATACTCTTTGCATAACCCCGCCTTGCATGCCGATCCCAACCCCGGATTTGAGGCAACGTACTAGTCCTATCCTCAGTAGAAGGTATTCTTAATCCAAGGTGGAACAGCATACGCCGATGGATGCATGGCTAAGAGGTTGCCTAGTCGATAGTATGCGGACTCTGAATACCTGGCGACCTTCGGTTTCAACTAGCCTTCCCATGGTATACCGGGCTCTGTCATAGGTGACCTCCTATTCCGGATACTCCTGGGTCATTATTGAATTAAGTTTTAATTATTATAAGGTCGATGCATCTCAAAGCGCATCAACCTCGGTCCTGCTGTTGAGCAGCGCGCTGTATCTAGAGAAGCTGTTAACTTCTCGATGGCCAACTCCATGTTGGACACAACTGCTCAGTGTGCGGTTGAGTGGACCCTACCCAGAGTTCAGATGGCGTAGTCATACGGGCTCCATCTGTCACTCGCGAGGGCGTTAGAACTGAGGACGTGGAATCAGCCACTTCTGATTATGAAGCATTCACAATCGTTCATGCATGTAACGTCATCTCGGAGAACTCCGAATGCTCTTCTATTGGGATAGATTCATTAAATTAAAGATAAAGATCTCTAAAGATAAAGAGAAGACGACTTAAACATACTTAACCCATGGGCAAGGATAGAGAGTGTGGTCTTGCTTTTGCCAAAGCCGCCCCTTCAACCCCTCAGCATCCAGTGATGACTAATGAGCTTCATCAGGGTGTTACAGGCAAATCTGTGAAGGGCGCATCCGCTACATTCAGAAGGCGGTTCGCCGAGGGAAATATAATAATTGGTCCCATCGAAGTGCCATGGGTTATTAGCGGACAGATAAAAGGTCTTTGGAACGGGAAAATTAATTTGATCTGTAACTGCGAGGAGCCAGTGCCAAGGGCGGCCTGCTTGATTGGCACGAACATCAACTTTATTCCTATTCCAGAATTCATAACGAAAGCCCTGGTGACCCTGATGATTGACGTTCCGACCAAGAGGGGAACACAGAACATCGTGTGTGCTTCAGCATATTTCCCCGGCGACGGCGACATCATTGCGCTCTTGAAGGTCCAGGATCTGATAGAGTACTGCCGGAACAGAAACATCCAGTACCTCATATGATGCGATGCAAATGCACATCGTGAGGTCTGGGCCAGCACCGACATCAATAGAAGGGGTGAGTGTCTTTTAGAATATCTTATCAGTAGAATTGCAAATATACTAAATTCAAGATCCAAACCTACCTTCATAAATGCGATTCGCAAAGAGGTACTTGACCTCATCAATGGCCAGTCCATTTATCTCTAACTTTTTTGAAAACTGGCATGTGTCCGATGAAGCCTCGTAGTTAGACCATCAACACACGGACTGGAATCTATATCGTTGACTTTTCCTCTCTATAGTAGACAAGCTTATCACATCTATTAAGTCCACAGGGGACTCAGATGAGGCAGAATATCAACTTAATGATGTGTTGCTCTCTTTCTATCATGACAGCTGTATCCCTAAAACCAGCTTGTGTAAACGAAAGGTTCCCAGGTGGAATGACCAGCTGGTTAACGAAGAGTTGGGACGGATAGATGTTCACCTTAACAGAGTACAACTCTGAATTAAAATGATCCAAACGTACCACATGGAGGAAATGCTGCGAAAACTTTGTCGAAATGCCAGTAGCTGCACGAATCCATAAAGCATTAATTAAGGATCAGTAGCAGCGGTATCGAAAACTCGACCAATCATTGAATAAAGGCCATGCTTGAAAGTCAAGATGTTATAGTGTCTTTGTCTGTGACTGCAGTTAAGGGATGTCTCCAAGGAGGAGTGCTTTCTCCCCTTCTATGGTCACTAGCCATTGACAACCTTCTATTCGATCTTCACAGATCAAGCTACATCGCAATTGGTTATGCGGACGATTTGGCGTGGCGTATTAGTGTAAGCACTGCACGACTATCAGTAGTGTCATGAAAGGTGCTTTACTACACGTTTTAGAATGGTGCAGCAGAGAAGGACTATACATCAATCCTATCAATCCTAGCAAAACCGTTCTAGTGCCTTTCACGAAAAGAAGACTGGTCGATTTGGGACCTATCATCAAAGGCACCACGTTAGATTATTCCAGAGATAATCCAGAGAATTTAAATACCTCAACGACATCCTTGATAAACGTCTAAACTAAACGGCTGGGCCAGTAGATGCCCCTACGGCAGAACTTGGGGTCTAAATCCTAAAATGGGACATTGGAAGTACACAATGATGGGAGACCTATTATAACGTACGCGGCCATCGTTTGGTGGCCCAAAAGTTATTGTACGGACAACGGCAACTAAGCTTTAGAAGCTACAATGAATTGCCTGTCTAGGTATAACGGGTGCCATGCGTATCTGCCCTGCGACAGCAGTGAAGCGGTTGTAAGGCTTCACCCTTGCAAATCTGATTCATTAAGAAGATGAAGATGCTAGATACGGTATTAAGCTGCAACAATAATACGGGTCCAACCAGGTGACTTATGGTTCACCTGAAAATGCTTGACTTAATTCGTGAAAGAGACATGTTCTGCACTATCCCCGACATTATTGTCAGGGAGCATTGTTGAGGTGAAATATTGGACCGGGTAAAATGGTGCAATGTTGTTATGGCACTGGACTGGACTGCACCAAGGTTTGACAAAGCCATGCTAAGAGTTATTTCATCAATATGAGAACGGAAATTTAGATGACTGTCGTACAATGTGTCAGTGTCGGTGGTGCAGTGATTATAAGTATTGGCTCCCACTCGGACGACACCAGGTTCGATTGGACGCTAGAGTTCTGGTCTGGATCTGGTTAGATGTATCGAAGATGGAAACTGAAGTTGTAGCTGGTGTCATTGGACTCAACACCAAGGTCTCCATACCAATGGGAAAAAGTCCCTTGATTTTCCATGCCATTGGTTTTGGATTTGTGGTGTCGGTGTAGTGTTTCGGTTTTCAAAGCCATGTTTTTGGCACTACAACATATCAGTTTTTTTTAAATAATATCGTATTCTTTGGGATTTTTACAGAAAAAGCACTTTATTGTGTTTCAAAAGGAACACGATGCGACTCTGGTGTTTATTTTTAGTGGTTTTTAGAACAAAAAGTTTTCAAAAATGCTCTAGAGCAAAAAAATAAAGCGTTTTCCCGTCCTGAAAGAACATGAAATGACACTTAGGGCGCTTCTGTTTGCTCTATAGCTTGCTCCTTTTGCTAATTCTTTCCCGAAGGAATTTCATATAAGACTATTTCCTATAAATGTGACAAACAACAATAAATTCGATCAGTTCCTAAACCCTAAACGCCTGCCTAAAATTCTATCTACAATCAAAATAAGCAAACAATTGGAACATATCGCTTGAAATTTTTGCGAACTTATCTGATTTGTCCCCACTATGCATTCAGTAGAAATACAATTTTTTAATTCAACTTCTCTTTAGCTTAACCCCAAGCCTTTCCCACCTGAGCCGCTGTCTGGGCTGCTGGCAATCAATCCGTCAAACCAAACCAACATCAACATCAACTTTATTGGCCACTCTACATGACCGGTGGTCGTAAGTACCGTTCGCCGTTAGTATGAATATTTCGCCACATGTTTCCACCAAACTTTAACGAGACATCGAGACGACTTGTGCACCAGCTGTAGAGTGTAGACAACAACAAGCTACTGTTGCAGCGGTACGACGCGAATTTTTTTTAGCCACAGCAGCTACTGCCTAGAGCGCAACCAAAAAGTCTCTCGTTCATTCGCTTTTTCATCTTCGTCAGTGAATCAGTGATGCCCGGTGCCATATCGAAAGTGTGGAAAAGTTCCCTTCAATACCTAACGCACTAGCCAGTGACTTGAATACCAACTCAAGACGGAATTTGCAATAACATTGAATTGGAAACGGATAGCGAGCGTGTAAGACCGAAATCCTGTTGCCGCAAATCGTGTGATAACTGATAACGTGACAAAGAAGTTGCGTGAGTGTATCAATGCGGCTTTAATCAGGAAATCTGCATTGTAAATGGAATTACTAGTAGTGCTTAAGAGGCTTAGTATACACAAAAATAAAAAATAAAAAGCCGATTCCATCGTACATCAGTGTAGTGCACATTTTAAATCTTCATCAAGTTTGAATGTGAGTGTCATTGTTTTTGTTGTCTATGTCTACATTAAAAAAAAGCACAGTGATTAAAAAATCTGCAACGTGTAATAAAAAAGATTTTCAAATTATTGAGAGCAAGTTTGTTGAAAAATTCATGCCAAAGTCATTATCAACAACAACAAAAAAACAACCAGCAACAAGCACATTTATTAACCCCGTTGCGAACTGTTGCTATGTGCCTAAAATACTTGAAATTAAGGTGAAGAGAAAAAGGTGGATTATGTTTATGTGTTTTGTTTTTAATTAACATTTAGCTATAACTCTACTGACAATTTTGTATGTCATTGTCAAAAGTTGCGCTTTAGGTCAGGTCAGTTTTTCGTCAGAATTTGGTGTAATGTGTGTACAATGGAAGCATGGTTGTCAATGGTTAATTAATTTACTGTGTTTTGTACAGAAAAAAACGGAAAAAGCAAATTTCACAAATTTCACAACTGAAAGTGGTTGGTAAAATTTTGAGGTCATACATATGACACTTGAAAGAGATATCTACCGAATAAAAAAAGGTAAACAATGGCTCGTCTATTTCCTATCGTCTTATAGTTTTACACTTAACTCTAAACAAATGAACCCAGTGTTGCAAAATAAAGAAATTCTGTGTCAGTGTAGCGTTATACAGAAGAGAACTGACACTTTATAATACCTAACATAGCTGTACTGGATGACATCAGGTCGAAAGCGGGACCGCTGGAGAGTTTAATAATAGATCCGTATTAGAAGAACGTCTAAGCGGTGGTGTCTGTTGCATTCTGTAATCTGTACTATTAATGGAATAAGCGCTCAAAATTAATTGTAAAATACAAAGTAATAAGAGACTTAGACATTCCAAATAATCTGAAGCATATCTGACCATGACCAATATAACCGTGACCGTGACCTGACCGTGTCTGTATAGCAAACCATGTACCAGTCCGACTGATAGCCATAACTTTGAAATTGACCTGGAAGGGACGACCATATAAGCCATTTTTAACTTTGGCGGGAACAATAGTCCCAATTTTTTCGGCTTATTACAGGCTTTAAAACTATAACTAGCAAGATTGAAGACTTTAAAATTTGACTTCAGGCTAAGACTTAAAACTAACATTAAAGCAAAGGGGAATGGTAAAGAAGATCGTGTGGGGAGTGCTGACTGCTTAAAATCGAAAATGGTAAGATTTAACTTATACCACAGCATATGGGAGAATGGTTCGTTAGAGCCGTAAGCTGTGCGGTGTGTGGGTAGAAAAGAGGAGAGCATCGTGGAATAAGAGGGTTAGTATTAAAGAAAATTGAGTTTCGCAATAGGAGACGATGTATGGAAATTGTGCCAGAAGCGTTTCTCAATGGACGTTAATTTCGAATTGAAGTCACTACAGCTATATTTCATATTCAGTCTGGAAACTAGAGAAGCCATATGACAGAACACCGTTATAAGTCGACCCGGCTATGGCTGTTTAAGACGCCGCCAAAACCAACTAGGACCACTTTAATACCGTCTTAGTAAATATTATGTGGTCCAATGCCTAGTTTCACGCAACCATTTGTGTTGTTCATGTATATTTTTGCACACAAATGGAAGGGACCTACGAATTAATTCAGATTCCGAACGAAGCTTTCCGTTGCAAGTTATTACTCTTGGGCGTTTGTCAGACATTCGCGAGAGGGGTGACCTTGAACCACGAACCTTCTGCTCAGAAGCCATGCACTTATCCACTGGGCAACGGCGCCCACAAAGACCCGATTAAGACCCTCTTAAAGACCCCAAAAATGACCCCACGAGACCACCTCAAGATCCTCTCGGGACTACATCAAGACCCCAAAAAACACCACCTCAATACCCACCTAAATACCTCCCTACATACCACCCTCAACACCTCCCTTCATACTCTATCAAAACCACCATCAAGGCCCCCTCAAGACCATGTCAAGACCCTTTTAATACCCCCGTAAAGACCGCTCAAAACCCCCTCAAAATTGCACTCATGGTCCTGTTTAAAACCACTTCAAGGCCTTCTCAATACCCCACCAAGAACAACCTCGAGACCCAAAAATTTCTCTCAAGATCCACTTAAGACCCACTTAAAACTACCATAAGATCCCCTTAAAAAAATAATGTCAGCCACATTAAAGTGATTTAGTTGGTTTTGGCCAATTATTTTAAGTGGCAGAAGCAGCTCCACGTTGTTTTGGAATAAAAGACTGGACTTTTATGTGCTAGCAGTGCTGCTTCACTATCTGAGATCATATAGATCTCGGTTCTTCTATATCTCTTTTCTTTCTAGAGAAGTAATCTAAAAATGTCAACACATTCTAATCACCCATTCCATTTAGTCGAGTATAGACCTTGACCATTAACTGGTGCAATTGGAGATATAACAATCTTTTGATATATTCTTGGGCGAAGGCTTCTATTGCTGTGGTTTCCGCCTGAAATAATGTTACAGATCTGCCTCTAGGTTCGAAAACCCCTGCTCCGGTTCCTGTATTTGTATTTGATCCGTCTGTGTACCAGATGGATGCATGGTGTGGAAGGTTACTTCCTTGATTTCGTTCGGGTATTCTTATCGAGAAGTTTCTTTGGAAATTAGTTGTTTTTATCATTATGTCTGTCTGATGGTTGGACAATCACATTTTCCAATTTTATGTTGGTTTTGATGTTGGTGTGTCCTCGTCTTTCAACTTCAAATTAATGTATGTGCAAGGGTGGGAGCCTCAGGAGTTTTTAGGATGGCTGCCTTGGGCAGTCTCTGTATTTTATTCAGTTTTGAGCGTGTCGTTGTTTGCTCTGTTTTTGGCCACCAAATCAGGGCCGTGTGATCTGTGTCCAATGATACTTTAGTATAGCCATAAGGTGATTAGCGGGTTCATTCCCCACCTTTTATTAAACATGCGTTGGCAGGTAAAGTAAGCTCTGCAAGCTTTGTTCGTAATATATGATATCTGGGGGTTCCATGTCAGTTTACTGTCAAACACGACCCTTAACTTCTGGCCTCAATTTAAGGGTTTTGCCGTGGAAATGTAGCGCTGGAAGCGTTATTTTGTTCCGTTTTGTGAAAAGTGTGCAAACTATCTTTTCTGGATTGACACTTAGGCCAAACTCTTTGTGACAGTCCTTTACTAGTTTTAGAGCATATTGCTTTCGTTCTGTTAGTGCGTCAATTTCTAGTTAAGCTGGACCTTGTAAGCAAATAATGCGAGAATGTATGCAGAATTCTCCTCCGGATAGTGGGGCTAATGTTCAGTTGCTCAAATCTATGGCATATACTTTTTGTAACAGCAGCAATATTCCCGATTAATCGCGCTGGTTGAACACGAGAATAATTGGTCTTCTCAGCTAGCAGGCCAATCTTAAGAACTTTCTTCAACAAACTTGCGTAGAGTAGTGCATTATTTCGATTCTTTTCTTTTCAAATTTTCCACCTACCACTTACTTTGGAAGGCGATTCTGAAAGAGTTGAGAATCATAAAGTCAAGAGGAAAAAGACCTTTTTTGAATGTTTATTAGTAGGATGAGGAAATTTTGGTGATATTTTTGATAAAATGGGCGAAAGAAAAGCAATAGTGAACGAATTAAAAGAAATAATTCACTAAGTCGAAAATATTAGCAGAACTTAAGGCCACTTTCGCCTGCTTATGCTCATGCCAAAGTTTTTCTGGTAAAAAATAACGCTGGCGAGCGAATGTGTCCTACCCGTACTACCTACGTAATGATGAAAAAACCAACCGGATTCTCACAGTTGTGTTGCAATGAAAGTCGCGACGTTCGTATGACATTTTTAATAAAAATATGTCAGGAGCTTGTAGGTTTATACAGTTGGAGCGTGAGCCCCGCGCTTTTCCAGCTTGCGCCATTAAGCATACTCATTCATTACTAAATAAGCAGTCCTTTCTTTCGAGAGTAGACCGCAACCCCCGCGTTGCATCCCCAAAACGAGCTGTGTCCTCAACCACAATTGTCCTCAGACTGGTCGAACCTAACGGCCGGCCTTGTTGTCTGTGGGCACGGACAATTCCCGCAGTACCAATTCGACCTTGGATGGGGTCTGACATCAATGGCTTCGGAAATTTCAGGTATGTGTGCCTGGGCATTTGACAAGGCAAAACCCTAGCAGCACATCCGTCCGTGATCTAAGCCATCTCACTTGCCATCAAGATAGCAAGCTATCCCGAGTTTCCAAACGCGACCTTTGTCAGTTCTGGCATCAAGAATCACCCATTCGTTCCGGTATGAGTGCCTGGGCATTTGACAAGGCAAAACCCTGGCAGCACATCCTTTCGGAACTTCGAACCCTATCATTTGCCACTAGGAGACTAGGACAGCAAGCCATCCTAGGATAGCAAGCTATTCTGGGCCCTTCACATATGTTAGACTTGACCACTTAAATACGAAGAGTTTGCCCGACTGTAAACATCTCTAAGTACCAGTGGCCATTTCTTTTATTTATCTACCGTGGAAGAGTCCTGCATCATAAACCAAAGGATAAAAAGATGCTGCTGGGACCCCAACACGAAATGGAACTTTAAAGGACTCTTACCCCAGGCGTTCCGTACCGCGGTGTTTTATATACCCCACACCGCCGGGGATTGTCTTCTTATTAAATTGTTTCTGATAGCATTGGTGATTGTGAGGAATCAACAAAACACAATCACCCGGTGATGTGGATCTCGTAAATCCACAAACACCAGCCATCGTAAACCTGACTTAGCCCCCTTCATGATCGTTTAATCATCCGGGGCACATAAGTCATGGTTTTTTAATGAGGTTCTGTTCCTCTACCCTTCCTCCTTTTTCAACACGGGCTTAGGACCGGCTTCGGCGGAGTTTGTACGTTTATACAGGATGACACTGAGACTTTTCGATTTGGAGGTCATTGTTAGTCTTTGGAAGAGCAAAACTTCAGTCTAGTGGTGAATTCTGCTTTTCTCTGAGTTACATGGCTTCGTTAATTACGGATAGGTGCTGTTATGATACAAAAATCACCACGTCATTTGCAAACGAGATTATGTTAGTCCGGTGTCTCTGTCGAGTGTATTCAGGATCTTGTTTATGACCATTAGCAAGAGCAAGCGCCAAATAACACCTCCATGGGGTGGGCCTTTTACTATAACAAATACAGTTGATCAGTATAAGGATTGTATGCTCTTTTAATCTTTTTCGCTGCTGGGCACTTATTTCGTTGTTGGGGCTTTGTTTGCCGCCCTAACAGCTGTAACACAAATTGCAGAGAAAAAATTAATTAAATTACATACGGATATGAAAATTGCAATGCAGCTGGCACTGAGCTTTTGGAAAACCGGTGTCTTACACTATTTTTAGATCATGTGCATTGCTTGGTACATTTTAATGATTCATTATAGCAAATATTTGTCCGTTCGATTTGTGTCTGCATTTAATTGATTAGCTATTAAATGGCAAACCAATATGTATACAACACAATTGAACTATCATCAAGCGCTTTGATTGGATTCATTATTTAATTCAAGTCAGCAACTAAGTGAATTAGCTCACATCCATTCAGTCCAATGGAATGAAATAGATTGTAATTAACCATTTACATGTGATGAAAATTAATTTAAGTCGGGGTTTAATTAGTTTAATTTAGACGGACTTATTTGCTTTATGTTTTTTCAGTTATTGTTGTTAGTTGCTCTGGGTATTAAATTCTGTATTAGAGTATCACTAAAGCTATACTTCATATTCATTGTTATAGAAATTTAATAATTAGGTGCGCTGGACGATAATTTCGAATTTAGGTCTCTAAATCTATACTTCATTTTCAGTCTAGAAAGTAGAGTAGCCAGGTGACAGAACATTGTTATAAGTCAACGGTTTAAAAATCGATTATGGCTATTTAAGACCCCCTCAAGTCCATCTTAAGACACCCACAAGACCCTCTTAAGATCCCAATAACCGCCTCAATAGACTACCAAAACCACTTCAAGATCTCCCTTAAGACCCCCTCTCAAGACCGTCAAGTATATTTTAAGATCCCCTCAAGACTCCCTCAAGATTCCAGTCATGACCGTTTCAAAACCTCCTCAAAACCTACTAAATACAACCCTCAAGACCACCCTAAAGCCCCCGTCAAGACCACCTCAAGACCCTCCTCAGGATCCGACTTAAAACCCCTTTAAAAACGACCAAAAGATCTCCTCAAACCCAACTCAAGACCCCCTCAAGACCCCTTAAGAACCCATCAAGACACCACTCAAATCTTATGAATACTTTAACCATCATCCTTCAAGAAGTTGTTAACGGCTAATTTGAACGCCTGCAGATTATAAGATTCTGGAAACACGTGTTCGACCTATTGATTCCACATCGAAGAGACTCTAGGAAAAAAGGAGGATTTAAAGTGTTGGGTTCTACATGAAAAAAGTTTTAAGGCAAATCTATGTTGATTGCACCTTAAACGAGTGTTTACGTTACTGAGAAAAGGCCCAGGAACTAGAGAACGGGTTTCTAAAGAACATTTACCTTTGTAAAATTTATAGAAAACAAATAAAGCTCCTACATTTCGTCTGTGCTCCAAAGTATCAAGAGACGAAGTAATGGTTACATCGTTTATCAAACGGATAACTCTATTCTGAACACCATCAAGATGAACCAAATGCGATCTTGGAGCACCACCCCACACATATGAATTAAATTCTAAAATTGGTCTAACATAAGATTTATATAATCTTAACACTTCAGAGGGAGTGAAGTAGAAGTTACAACGTCTTATGAAGCCTAAACATTGGCTAGCTCTTTTTGAAATTTCATAAATATGTTCTTTCCAGGAAAGATCACTTGATACTTTTAAACCTAACAACTTAAGTGAATCAGATCTCGCAATAGAGGTACCATTAATAACAGGAGGAACATAATGTTGAGTTGTCTTCTGAGAAAAAAGGCAAGACTGGAATTTATTTGGGTTAAATTCTACTCTGTTAGAAATGCCCCAATCAAGAATGATTTGAATATTAGACAGAATAGTCAAATTCATTAATTCACGCGAACCATTCAAGCGAGAATTGCATTCTTTTTGATTGTCCAACTCAATGGAGGCCGATAGTGCAAATCAGCAAATGAATGGATATCACAGGTTGTAGAAGACAATAGGTCGTTGATATATATCAAGAAGAGCGTGGGAGACAAGGATGATCCTTGAGGCACGCCAGCATTAATCCCATGTGAATCTAAAGATATACCATTTAATACAACTTTTATTTTACGGTTCCATAAATAATTCTCAATCCATGTAATGAGAGAGGAGTGTAAATTCAGCGCACGAATCTTATTAATAAGACAATCATGCCATACTCTATCAAAAGCTTTAGCAATATCTAAGGAAACAACGCTTGATTCACCTAGGTTTTCAATGCTTCGCTCCAAACAGTCATGCACGTCATTAGTTCGCCTGAAGATCGATTTTTACGAAATCCATACTGCACATCGGATAAAAGAACATTCGAATCCAGATAGTTCATTAGTCTGAAATTAACGATAGATTCCATTACCTTCGATAGAACCGACAGCAAAGCAATAGGTCGGTAGTTCGTAGGTGCCGATTTATCACCTTTTTTCGGAACGGGTTGAATATTTGCTATTTTCCAAAATGATGGAAAAACACCCGTCTTCATTGAGAGATGAAACAATTTGCTAAGCGGTTTTGCCAAAGTAAGATGACAACTTTTCAATACTAATGGCGGAATACCGTCGGGGCCAGTCGCTTTATTGGGGTCAAGTTCTTTCAGAATCTTTGAAACAACCCGTTTCCGAAAATAGATTTTAGACATACCTGGGCCTAGATTCGGGAGAATTGGGAGGCTTTGATTAGTTAAAGGAAGAGTAGACGCACCAGCGAAATGAGAAGCTAAGAGATTAGCTTTCTCAATATTAGTTCTATAATGAATACCATTATGAAATAATGAAGGAATAGACGAAGTATTGTCTGCAAAGTTTCTTTTAACCAATGCAGCAAACGACCAAAAGCTTCGACTGTTTGAATCAGAATCCAAAATTTTTCGCATGCTATCTCGAATCTTAAGGTCATATATTATTTTGGACCTTTTCAATATAGCGTTTGATCTGTTTCTAGCTATTCGAAACTTCACAAGGTTTTCTTCTGAAGTGCAATTAACGTAGTCCAAATGGGCTGCTTTTTTACACGCGACTGCTGACCTGCAATGTTCGTTAAACCATTTATTTTTATGAGTATTTTTCTTTTTAAATGAAGAAGGAATGCAATTTTTCATTCCTAGCAAAATGGTTGACGTTATAAGTTGTGATGCTTCATCAGCATTATTGCTGGAAAAACAGGTTGACCAATCAAATGAGCTATAAAATTGATTCAGGAGCTCCCAGTTAGCATTTTTATAGTGCCAGAGTAGCCTTTTACTTGTAGTCTCTATAAGGGCTGGTGATATTGAAAATTTGGCTACTATCAAAGCATGGTCAGAAAGACCTAATGGAGCAGATACATCAATTGAATATTTATCAGGCATAGTTGTAAGAAATAAATCTAAAAGGTGAGGTGATTGACCAGTAGTATCGGGATACCTATAGTTGGCTTATCAACGAGTTGGGTGAAAAGATTAACATTTGAAAATAGTTCAGCGGTTTCACCTGATCGTTCTCTACCATTCGAATAGGTCAACCATGAATCATTGTGGACATTAAAATCACCCAAGACTACCAATTCTGATGTTGGTGATGATTTGTAAATCTTGTCTATTGTGTCTGATAAGTAATTAAACTCAATATTAGTGTCATCAGGTGACAAATTAGGACTACGATAAAGGGAACAAATAAATATCGAATGGTTTGAAATTACAATTTCAATCCATATCGAATTGAACATGGGATTACTGTTTGGATATTAAAATTAGGTACACTAAAACTGATGTCTTCTCGTATAAATAAAATAACCCCACGATGAGGAACCAAACAGTCGACACGAGAATACCCCTGACATTGAAAATCATTTGGGGTACCCATATAAGAGGCCTACGTTTCACATTAACTTAGAACCGCAGGTTTATTCGCGGACAGACAGACAGAGGCAAGTTAATATAAAAGCATTTAATAAGACGCATCACATCATTTATTTATGTTTTTCTCTGATTGGGTCTTCTAATTTGCTTTGCGGTGTTCCTGCCAAAGTTTAACTTCTTTTTAGTACACTAGAGCTTAGAGATTCCTATTCAAAATTCGAAATCGAAAAAAAAACAGAGAAAAATACTAAAAAGTTTATGAGCAGATTCGAACCCGAGGCAGGTACACCCATCCTCCTTTTTACAGCGCAGCGCTCTAACCGGTAATCTACGGAACACAAATAGAACAGTCAGCTAATTTTGCAAACCTGAAGTTAGTGTCGTTTCTCTTTTAGATTCTGCTTTTCGTTGGTGTCGTGTATTATATATATGTAGATGTAGATGAAATTTGCATTTCCAAAACTAACAGTGCTATTAAGGGGTTTGGTGTCCCATTTCGACAGCGTTCTCGACGAAAACCAGTAGAAATGGGACAGTAAACCTTCACTGTACCCAGCAAATCGAAAGTGCTGTAAAGTACACACTTTCGGAGCAGAGGATTTTCTTACTCCGATCAAACCGTTTCGTTCTGATCCATGTCTTGGGATGATCAGTTGTTCAGCTGATATCTATCTTTCATTGCGATGGTTATAAGCACAAAGCAAGAATTTGGTACGATTCTGTTGATTGTGTTTGCATACCAAGCTGCATTCTGCAAGTCAGATATCTGGGGTCGAATTACAACATCAGTTAACGAGTGAATGATAGCCATACGTTAACGAGTGATCGATTATTTACATTGGGATGAACACTACTCGTCACTCGTTCACGTAAGCGATCATGCCAAATAAACATTATTCAGTCACGTATTATTTGGTCACGTATGTGTTAATTCGACCCCTGCTTTTAACCACACATTCTTGCGATTGTCGACAAGAAGAAACTACGCTACCACCAGCCATAGCTCTCGGTATCATAACGTCTTCTGAGGTCTTATGATAAGATCACTTACAGCTATTAAACTAATAAAGAGAAAAATATATCTGTACTTGGAAGAAACATAATGATGATCTGTTTTATCCTTTTCTTTTCCTTACCGTTCAGTAAAGAAGATACAATTGTTTAAGCTACTGTCTGGCTACTGATGGCAATTTTGACCATTTTTGATTTAATTTCGATGGCTTTGTACTGCGTCAACAGCTGGTCAATGATGGCAACACTAAAGCATCCCACTTTATATGGACATCATCAATAATTGTCGGAGCCTTTGAAGTCGTCTGAGGTTCTTTACTGTACTACCAAAATTTTTGGATAAAAATCCATCCAGTTACTATACGATTTTCAGTAAGTCAAGTCAATTCATGTGATCCATTTTCGCCGCTTAAATCCAGAATAGAAGATGGGGCATCCGAAGCTCGTTTGAATTTTCTAAAAGAAAAAAAGAAAAATATGTCGAAAGACATGATTACAACTACTGTCCCGAAAAAAAAGACATAATTGCTATTTCGTAAAAATGTTGTGAACATTTGGTAATACGCACATAAAAGACCAAGCTTTAGCCAACTTTATACTTGTACGTGATGAGCAACGAACGACGAGCAGTCATTTACGAGTCAGAAGTGTCCACTTTTCAGCTGCCTGACAATTTCCGATTGACATTGGCCACACGTTGGTCATTCGTGAAGATAAATTGAAAATTTCATTTAATTGCAAACGAAATTGTAGCCAAACGCAATTGAGTTATTTGCAATAACGCGGCTTAATTGGTGTTCACACGACTGTGTTGCTGTGCATTACATTATTCAACAACCCACAACACCTCACGCACGCCAAATAAGCGAGATTAATGTTTAATGAAGTTCCCCGACTGTGATATATGCCAAATGATTGCAAATTGAAATTCCATTTGCATGTCGTCCATATACTCGTAGATAGTATAACTGGGGCGCCGGAATAACGCAAAAATAGTGATTTCCATCCATTGAAGCGGTTTAATGGATTTTCTTTTTTTATTCAGTGGACACATCTGTATTTTGGTAAAGAGACACCTCTTAACTAGGCCAAGATCAAAGCATTTAACACATTCAGCTTTTTTGTCAATCCTAATCTACTATTAAACTATTTAAGCATATAATTTAACTTTTAATTATATTTTTGAACAATTTTATTTTAAAAGAATATTGTTCTTCCTTGCCGGTAAACTGCAAACGAACTCTGTTAAAATGCGTTAACCGGACTAAATTCTGATTTGTTTTCAAAGAATTAAACAAATTTAAAGGTCCAACCGTCTTTGGCATCGCTATTCCTTCTTTGAAGTCTTGATCTACCGCCATGTCATGTCCCAAAAATACTTCCGTAACTAGTTTTTCAAACAAGTTCTATTCTGAGAGCTCTCTATTGAGCTTTCTCGGCATTCATAGTATATTTCTTTTGGAAGACCCTTGCCCATATGGCCGATACTGATCAAGTTGAAAATATTATAAGAACCCTTCCACACGAGGCATCCATCTGGTACACAGATAGACCAAAAACAAACAAAAGAACCGGAGTAGTGGTATATGGAGACAGAACCACACTACAAATACCTGTAGTTAGACGTCCAACAGTATTCCAGACATAAACCTGCGCAGATCTTTGTGATCTCAGACAGTCAGACAGCACTGCTAGCGCTAAAAGGTCCAGTCATTCATTCTAAAACAACGTGGAGCTGCTTCTGCTACTTAAAAAGAGTAGGGTAGGCTGTGTCGAAGACACGGCCGTGGGTTTTGAGCGTGACAACGTCTGTCCGGGACGAAGAATAGAAAACAAAGATCTTGTTGTCTGTGGGACATAAACACGGACGTATATATTAAAAAAATTTCTATACTAAATACAAGTCCTACAACTTGCACCGTAGCTTAAAACATACATCATCATCACATCACATTATATATAAATTATTTATAAGCGAATTTTAATGTTCATAACCACTAACTGTGAAGTGGCTGCATATTGCATATCACTGCCCAAACAGAGTAATCAGCTTTTGGTTTTAACTCATAAAAAATTTGAGTTGTTTTAAATTAATTTTGTAGAGAAGAGAAGTGAGCAGCACTAACCAATGCATCGAAATGGTATGCTAAGAATGTCGCTTTGAAACATGCAGGCGTGAATAATTTCTTTTGCATGGTTCTCTCCCTTCTGTAATAGATCAAAGAGTTATTCAATTTATAAAAAAATTGAGTAATTTTAAAATAAATTTTAAGAGAAATGAAATTGAAAAGAGAAGAATTTCGCTTTGATACATGCAGGCGTGATTAAATTTCTTTTGCATGGTTCTCTCTCTTCTGTAATTGATCGAAGAGTTATTTACTCTAGTTACTGTAAACATGACTAAGGATAAGATAAGCGAAAAGAACAGGAAATAGTTGCAAGGAAGCTTGCAGGTTTTCATTGTAACATGGATCTTTTTTGAAACTTATGGTAGTTTTGTTTTTCTGCACCTCATGAGAGCACTGTTACGAGCAGAGCAGAGCACCGATAGAAAATGAACAGAGACTATACTATCACTACGGCTGCGGTAAAGAATTAAGGAGTTACGCAGCTTGTGCTGCACAAAAAAATGGCAGGCAGTCGGTATGCACGAAATTGTGGCTATATTTTGAACCGACTTACAGTCTGCTTGTAGGGCGACAATTTGACATTTACATTTTGCTATTTGCATCCCATTTTAAGTAGCTGCGTAAACTGCGCAGTCGATTTTTCTTTAATGCATTGGCTGAAAAGTGAATTTTTGACCAACATGCAGCATAAACTGCGCAGCGGCTGAATTCTTGACCGCAGCCTACTACTGCATATGTTTGTTTCGTTCTGCTCTGCTTGATTGTATGTTATTGAAACCACATACATGATCATCAATCACATCACATACAACGAATAAATAATTTATAAGCTGATTTAAATGTTCATAACAATTTATTGTGAGGTGGGTACATATTAAATATATCATATCACTGTACAAACATAGTAATGCAGTTGCATCGAAAGTAGTAGGAGAGCAGTAGGAGAAGTAAGAGCTGTTAAAAAAATATGTGCGTGTAATCTTTACGCGCGGTTGGAGTGAAATTCGTTGACGTTGTGGCCAATATTACGATTAAATTAAAAGGCACGAGTCGCTTGAGAAATTGCTTAGTTCCCGAAATTCCAGACAATAATGATCATACTCCAGAATTCCCATAGGAAGAAGTCTTATAGCCGCATATTAGTCCTGCATTCCGAATTTCATTTCAATCGCTTGAGAAATTGCTTTGTTCCAGAAATTCCAGACCATAATAATCATATTCAAGAATTTCCATAGCAAGAAGTCTTAAGCCGGAACTATAATGTAATTTCATCTCTTTACGCTAGTGTCAAAACCCGACGATTAAATGTGCGAATACAATGAAAATGTATGCTGCGCCCATAATAGCGTTCGCAATACTTTCGTTACTTTGCCAATCGATTAGATGTGCGCTGGCGAGCGCATTTTCTTAAGAAAACTTGACAGTTGTCATATGTTATTTCGTCTAGGTGACAAAACTACATTTTGGTCGGATGAGAAACTTTAGAATCTTTGGAAAGCATTTCGTCGGATTTTGACTTTAACATAAGGGGGCGAAATTGCATTATAGTTTAGCCTTTATAGTCGCATCTTAGTCCTACATTCCGAATTTCATGCGAATCGCTTGAGAAATTGCTTTATTCCAGAAATTCCAGACAATAATGATCATATTCCAGAATTTCCATAGGAAGAAATCTTATAGTCACATCTTAGTCCTACATTCCGAGTTTCATACGAATCCCTTGAGAAATGGCTTGGTTCCAAAAATCCCAGACCCTATTGGCCAGATCCCAGAATTTCCATAGGAACAAGTCCTATAGTCACATATTAGTCCTACATTCCGAGTTTCATACGAATCCCTTAAGAAATGGCTTGGTTCCAAAAATCCCAGACCCAGAATTTCCATAGGAACAAGTCTTATAGTCACATATTAGTCCTACATTCCGAATTTCATGCGAATCGCTTGATAAATTGCTTTGTTCAAAAACTCTAGTTCCTCATGACCAAATCCCATTGGATATTAAAAAACGTTACTTAAAATCTGTTAAAAACGTAACTTAACATCTGTTAAAAAATCGTTACTTAACATCTGTTAAATACGTAACTTAACATCTGTTAAAAACGTAACTTAACATCTGTTAAATAGTGACATTTAACATTTGAGTTTTTGAACATGTACCCTCTTAAACCTTGGAGTGAGACGTTGTCACGTCAAAAAAACTGGCCAACCTCATCAACAAAACCACTCTACTGTGGTCTCCCGGACATTCAGGCATATTAGGAAACGATGGAGCAGACCTCTGTGCAAGAGAACGAGCAGAAGGAGCCTTCACTAGCCCCAACCTCAGCATTGCCTACTTCAAAAGTCATATCAAAAATAAGATTAAAAAATGGGAAAACACTGCCTTCGAAGCGTGATGAGACAGGCTAAAAAGCTTCTCAAATACAACATTAGTCATATGGACAGGGCCTTCAAACTGGACCGCCATACACTAAGAACACAAGTCTGATACTTGACGGGACACGGCTCATTCCATGGCCATTTCTTGAAAATGGATAAATCTCAATCGGATCGCTGCCGCTGTTGTAACCAGGCAAAGGAAATATCAGAGCACATACTTTTCATATGTGAAACCCTCACCCGGAAAAGACTTAAACATTTCAAGGCTCATGCAGTTCTCTTGCCGAATGCCAAACCAATCGAAATGTGGTGGCGTTTTCCTGACCAGAGCAATCACATAATGTGGTTAAACATCCGGGATGCACAATAGACATCAAGGGCACAGTGCACAAGGCTTTACAGCCCCACCCACAATAATAGTAACAATAATAATAATATGGCCGAACTTGCGACCTGAAAAGATCTTTTGTATTAGAAAGGTGTGACTATTCTAAGAGGCGTTATCACTGAATGTGTTCGGATGATTCGTCATCTTTCGAGCAGAACTTACATTCCGTATGTGAGCCCAGATTAAGTTTCTTAATGTGGAATCGCAAACCACAGTGAAGTGTGAACCGCTCACCAGCTTTCTGATGCTATCCTTGTCTAGATTAAGGATTTTCTTGTAAGAAAAGGTCCTGATTAATCGTTTGCCCCGAGACGTTTTTCCAGTGGGCCAGACCAAGTTCGTTTTTCCAATTATTAATCAGCTCTGTGGCAGCAGCCCAGTTGGCACCACTGTAAGGTTCCGGTGTCAAGAACGTAGATTCCAATCCAGCCCTGGCTAGTTCATCTGCATATTCGTTGCCTGCAATTCCTTGGTGACCAGGGACCTATCCGGGTCTCACCCTGTTATGCCTTGATAGGGATTGCAGAGCCTCGTAGCAGCATTTAATTGATTTGAAGTCGTGGAACGATAACGCTTTCAATGCTGAAAGTTAATCTGGGCTCAGACACGCAATGTAGGTTCTACTCGGAGGATGATTAATCATACGGGCACATTCCCTGTGATTGTCCAGCATTGATCTGGTTAAGGAGACGTACTTTCCATAAGCCAATATGTTCGTCGGCAGATCTACGAAACACTGCCAGTAAGGACATACTATCATTCATTAGGGAGGTAGTAAGTCTCTTAGATTAGCTACACCCTATTATACAATAGATCTTTTTAGGTCGCAGTGTCAGCCACTTGGGCTAGGGTTGTTTTAAAAAAAAAAAAAAACCTGGGACATTTTCCCATGGGGCCAGACGATGTTTGTTCTCCATTGCAGTTACAGCTACATCTTCCAATCGAACTGCCTTTTGAGCCGTTGTCAAATCTTGTAAGCTTCAATTGGAGTTCATTTTTCAGTATCCGTCGGATGCTTTTATCGGACACGTGCAGATTTTTTGCCAGTATTTGCACACTCTGTCGTGGATTTTGTTTATTTCGTGTCTTCACTTTGGAAACCATTGATGCTGTTTTTGGAAGGACACCTCCAAGGCGTTTTTTGCGATGTTAACAGTGTCTTTCGAACGTTTGATGTTCCGATACATAAACATGTTGTTCACATTCAAATGCTTGAGCTGTTTGACAGTAGCCGGTTGTGACTTTCTAGCCGAAAAACAACATAACAGACTAACGATTCTAGTTCCTATTGCAATTTCCGACTGATGCTATAATTAGTTCAGCTTCAGAGAGAAAATCGGATCGGATCGTTAACCCCCCAAAGACACCAATAATTCCGATATTCTTTATTGTAACAACTCATTGTGCTTTTTACTTTGGGCAGCGGCCTATTATTATCAGTAGATTTAGCAAGGATGCGAACATTTTACCCGGTGTCAAAGTTTTAGTCGATGAAGAATCCATTTTAAGATTTTACTACATCAAGAGCAGTGAAAAAATCTTCTAGCGAACTTTCTTCTTGTTCTTTATTCTTTCTCGCCACCATCCGGGTGAGTGTCAGCCACTCTTTCACCCTATCGTCATTGCTGTTATCACTCTCGGATTTCCCACGTTCATTTCAGTTTTATAAATACTCGTATCACCATCAACTGCTAACAGCATTTATTCGATAGTAATTGTTTATTTCGTCCGCTGACAATCGATAGGTGGCGATGTACACAAATACAAGCAAACACAATATTAAAATTATAAAAGTACCTAATGTCTTGTCAAATCTGCTTTATCAGCAGCTTTGTAAGATTGCAAATCAAACACATCCTCGGTCATTGGAGGATTCTTTTTCGATTACTTTGGTAATTTATAGAAATGCTATTCAGGATGCATTTGTGATATCCGATCATATAACATTCTATCTCTTTAGTCTGATTGCCTTTTTCTTTTTCTCAGCTCTCTAATTTCTGTTCGTTTGACGATGTGCAATGAGATTGTCGCAATGCTCGGTACGCAACAATCTTGCATTCAGTCGCAATTGTTTACATCACCAGCGAATCCGTCAATGTGCTCCTATCCGATGATCTCTGCATGAGCTTTAATGTTAGCGCTTGAGTACGACAAGTTTTGCTTTATTTTGTTTTGCTACAAAGGTTATTTAAATAAATTCTGTCTATTCATCCGACTAATAGAGGAATGGCAATCAATAAACTATTACTTATCTTTGTTTGTTAAATTTTCCACTGATCTACGTTTATGAATACATGAATAGACACTAACATCTATGTGTAATGTGGACAACGTCTAGAGATCAACATTTGTGCGAAAAAAACATCAACTGATTTCTAATTAAGAATCAATTACTTAACTCAACAAAGCGAGGAAAAAGGTAATCAAAATAAAAAAAAAAACATTTTTGCCTCTCCAGTGACTCCTCCATGTATATTTTTCTACCTTTAATCAAATATGTTATATTATTCTTACTATTCTTAAATTCACTTTTCCAATGTCATAAATAATTATGGGAATAATACAAGTTATTGTGAAGCATCTTGAATACAACTTCTAGTGGGCATTGAGCTTGCCTTTGGGGGTCGCAGGAAATGATAAAGGCTATAGGCAGACAGCTGAAGCATATACTGATTCAGATTTCGGTCTAAAGAAATACCGCAATGACCATTCACACTAAGAAAAATTAAAAATGCATTTTAGCGGAAAACAACCCGCGTCTACACATCTGCTTTCGCTTTCTAGCCGTACACAGCTCAGTTACGCAAGACACGGAAATTTTTTAATAAAAACTGGTAAAATTTGAATAAATACTTGGTAGACAGATATAATATCTGTGGTTGTGTTAGCTAAATTTGAAAACAAAGAAATCATCATCATGAAATCCGCATCCAATTATTCAAATGATTTCGGTTGAGTTTTGCTTCGCTTGCAAACCGAGATTAATATTCAAATTTCATAAAAGTGAAAATGTAAAAGTCGGCTTAAAATATTACATATAAATAAAAACATTCCAAGTGTGCATATTATTTTTGTATCTACATATATAAAACATATCTGTGCAAATAAGTTAAAGTAACTAATGTCTATTTTTAAGATTTTTCCACAAAGCTGAAAGAAGTTTCAGGTCGAAAAAAAAAGAATTGGTCTTAGATTCATAAAAATCGACCACAGGATAAATAGTTTAACTGTCTGTTTACATGTCAAAAGTTTTTGATAAAAATGGTGATTAGGTACTCAATTAATTAAAAGATTTATTAACTTAATGAGATTCTTTATGTCGACATAAGACCCTCAAATTCGTAAGATAGCTTATGTTACTTAAGCTTTTTTATTAAACGAGAAGGTACGAGAAAGAGATGACGGTTCGCCTTTTTTAGGAACGGGCTGGATAAAGGCTGTTTTTCAATTCCTTGGGACGACTCAAGAAGAGTAGAATATAAAAGCCTGCGCAATGGTAATGCCAACGTTGAAGAACACATCTTTAAAACTATAGCGGTAATGCCATCAGAGTCTAAATGGGAGAAAACACTAAATGCGTATACGTATAGGTTATTCCGACAAAACTAGAAAATAATGGATATCAGATAGCACATGGAACACCATTCGTGAACGCCAATCCATCAAAGTAGAGTTAAACGCGGCCTTGGGTGCCGTGCGAAGAGCATTAGCGCGGAAGTATAGGGATCTGGACCAGCAAGTTGGCTGCTCATCTAGGAACGACAAACGAGCATGCAACACAAGCACAGCAAGCCGCTGATACTAGACAATACAGCACAGTCTACCAACTCGCTCGTAAGACCGCCAACAAGAAACACCACAACAACTAAGGCAATAGACGGCTCTTTGATCCTTATGGTGGAACAAAAATTAACCCGCTGGACAGAACATTTTAAGAACGTTTTGATTTGCCAGGCACGTCCATCAACCCACATATGCACCCTAATAGGCTACTTAGCATCAGCGTAGCTAATCCTTCGTTGGATGAGATAAGGACAACAATTCGTTCACTGCAATCAGGTAAAGCAGCGGGCAATGACAATATCTACGCAGAACTCCTTCAAGCCGACGTCGAGTTAACTACGCGAGAATTGCATGCGATATATCAAGGTATCTGGGAATCTGAAACCATTCCATCGTCGTTAAAAGAAGGCTTCATAGTCAAACTCCCCAAGAAATGTGATTTGAGCAATTGCGAAAACTGGAGAGGACATACGAGTACCATAAACAAAGTGATCTATAATAGCTATGCGCTTACGGAATGTGTTATAGCTAATTTTGAGAAATGAACAAGCAGGATTTCGCCCAAACCGTTCTTGTACTGATCAAATTAACACCCTGTGTATAATCATTAAACCGTCAGTTGAGTATCGCTCTCAATATTTTCAATTCAATTCAATAACATCATTAAGGAGCTGTACCGCGACTCAACATGCCGCGACTCAACATGCCGCGTCATTCATAACGGCCATCTTGGCTCACCTTTCAACATCTACTCAGGAGTCAAGCTATTCACCATTGCTTTTCACAATTGTCACCGACCATACTCCATCGTGGAACATGTGATCTGTCGATTGACGGAGATCAGATAGAGGAAGTCGATAAGTTTTTTTATTTGGGCAGCTGGATGTCAAAAAATGGTGGTACTGAGTGCTCACTCGGATGTGTGCTCTCGTGTAAACAAGGCGCGACACTCCTATAGTATGCTAAGTAATATCTGGAACTCCTCGCAAATTTCCCGGAATCTGAAGCTAACGATCTTCAGATCTAACGTTTTCTCAGTACTCTTGTATGGCTGCGAAACGTAGAAAGTTACAGAGTCAATTGCGACGTGCCTCCAAGTCTTCGTCAACAAGTTCTTAACGAGGATACTGAGAATAAGATGGCCGGACATTATCACCAATCAAGACTTGTGGAGAGTAACGCAGCAGAAAGCTGCAATCGCGATCACAATCAGACGACGAAAATGGAGCTGGATTTGCCACACTTTGAGAAAGCCAGCGGACGATATTACGAAACTAGCGCTCGACTGGTATCCACAAGGAAGCCGCCGAGTTGGCCGTCCTCAGCAAGACATGAAAAGGACCATAGAAGAGGAAGCAAGATCCCAGCGGACAGAGTGGCGTCTCTTGAAACCTCAGGTGATAAATCGAGTTCGTTGGCGGGTGTTTGTAAAAGTTCTATACTCCCTAATGGCCATATCCCAGTGAAATATTAAAAGTGTGACTTAACAGTGGACATTAAAAGAGTAACTTTACAGTGGACATTTAAACTGTGACTTAACAGTGGACATTTAAACTGTGACTTAACAGTGGACATTAAAAGTGTGACTTAACAGTGGACATTAAAAGAGTAACTTTAGAGTGGACATTTAAACTGAAGCAAGATCCCAGGGGACAGAGTGGCGCGTCTCTTAAAACATCAGGCGATAAATCGAGTTCGTTGGCGGGCGTTTGTTAAAGTTCTATGCTCCCTCGCGGAGTAAAGGAAAGAAAGAAAGAAGATATTAACTTCGCATGTCCGTGGCTGGCTGGATGGCTGGCTGGCGGGCACACCAAATCTTGTGATCAATTTTTAACCCACCTTTTAAAGCTCGATTTTATTGAAAGTTTGCACACATGTGTATTACCCATGACAAAACTTTATATTAAAAAATGGGCTGCTTTTTTTGCTTAAATTGTATTACCAAAAATGTCAAAAAAATCCGTTCGCTACTTAAAATAAACCGCAAATCATTTAATCAATCGTCAAACTGAAACATTTTAGGTTTGTTTTGATTTCAATAGGAACGATACCAAATCAGACGATGCTTCCCAAACCAAGCCATTGTCATATCATTCTATGCAAACTTTTCTGGCAGACAATCACATTCGAAAAATCATGCGCTCAGCAAATTGTTTTTTGGAAAAAGTTTACGCTTTCCGTTTATCGTATAACGAATATTTTTTATCAAAGTTGAGTTAACGACTAACAAAACAGACGTCTTATTACATATAATTATATAATTACGAAATTTTGAAATGATAAATGCATTATGCACATATGACGGTTGATCATTTAATTAGCCAGCATCTTCTCTCGCAGTTACGGTAGTAATCATGTCTACGATTTCAAAACGCCAAATTGCATTTGTGGTTTCAGCTGCAAAAAACGAGTATCATTCCAGAGAAATCAGTAATTGGTGAAAAAAACTGTAAAAATCATTAAACGCAATTTTTTTTATTCACACATTCGTCGTGTGTATCTGAACATTTCAGGTTTCGGATGTTAATTACTCAAAACGATCACGGATTTATGTGTTATGAGATAACTTCTAACCGTCGTGTTATCTAGCTCTGCGTCTACAATGTTGATGATTAGGAACAACTTTTAAGAAAGCAAAAGAACAATTGAAACTCGTTTAAGTTTTTTTTTCGCACGCACAAAGACGTGATTACACGTATACACTGTATGTATGATTATACGGAAGTTAGAACGTCGAGCGTCAATAGACCCACCACAAAAGTACAAAAGATCGTTCGTTGCTATCTACTCGACCGTGTCTACTGAATGGATCATTTGGCTAAGTAATGATCTAATGCGCGATGACAAAAAAATTCATACTGAAAAAATTAATAAATTTTAGACAGTGACAGATGTCGTGCCATAACGATGACTTATAGGTCTAGAAGTATGGGTTCTTTGACACCCAATGTATCGGTGCTTAAGACGCACAAACCTTAATCGAATCATTAAAATACAAATAGGAATAACAAATCGTATTATTTGAATGAATTGAGGAGATTTATTTTGACTCGTTTCTATTAAATTCTTTATTAAAGAGCATGTCGAAAAAACACGGGTATTTCTTTTAATTTAATGTCAATTGTCTTACAACGAAAATATTTCATAAGTTATACTTAAAAGTTTGAGATGCAAGTTTGTGCCTTTTTTATAGTGCGTACGTGAATGACTGAACGAGTGTCAGGGACAATCAGTATTAGGATTATATCTTCATTTATGAAGAGGAAAGTTTTGTTAGTATTTCTGTTCCCAGGTCCCCAGCGCTTCGCAATATAAAATCAGGTTAAATAATCTCGTTTTTCAAAAGGGAAAAGATCAAACAACTGAAAAATGATACAATAAGTGAATTCATACGTACGCTTACAAAAGATTCTAGCACTGAATATTCATGTGGAAAGCAACCTGGAAGCTGAGAAGACCAATAATGCAAAATTCGGATGGCGGTTTCCTTCACAACATAAATGAGTGCATGTAACCTTTACGCGCGGTGAAACTTCTTTGAGGTTGTGGCTGATATTACGACTAAATGAAAAGGGTTAAAATACTTACCGGATTTTACACAAATCAATTAAAAATGGCTTCGTTACCGAAATTCCAGTTCCTAATGAGCATATTCCAGAACTTTCATGGGAACAAATCTTATAGTCGCGTCTTAGTCCTATATAAGGAATTTCACACAAGTCGCTTAAGAAAAGGCTTAGTTCACAATATTCCAGTCCCTAATAGCCACATTCCAGTAAACATTAAAAGTGTGTCTTAACAGTGGACATCAAAAGTGTGACTTAACAGTGGACATTAAAAGTGTGACTTAACAGTGGACATTAAAAGTGTGACTCAACAGTGGACATTAAAAGTGCAACTTAACAATAGGCATTAAAAGTGTGACTCAACAGTGGACATTAAAAGTGTGACTTAACAGTGGACATAAAAAGTGCAACTTAGCAATGGACATTAAATGTGTGACTTAACAGTGGAAATTAAAACAGTGACGTAACAGTGGACATTAAAATTGTGGTTTAATAGTGCACATTAAAACTGTGACTTAACAGTGGACATTAAATGTGTAACTTAACAGTGGACATTAAATGTGTGACTTAACAGTGGAAATTAAAACAGTGACTTAACAGTGGACATTAAAATTGTGTTTTAATAGTGGACATTAAAACTGTAACTTAACAGTGGACATTAAAAGTTTGACTAAACAGTGGAAATTAAAACTGTGACTTAACAGTGGACATTAAAAGTGCAACTTAACAATGGACATTAAAAGTGTGACTTAACAGTGGACATTAAAAAGGTAACTTAACAGTGGACATTAAAACTGTGACTTAACAGTGGACATATAATATGTGACTTAACAGTGGACATTTAACATTCAACTTTTTGAACATGTACCCCTTTAACTTTGGGGTATGACGTTGTAACGTCAAAAAATATGTTGTGGCATACGCACCTTAGATCTCAGTCCTACTGAGACTTCTCCATGCGTATTCCAATTCTTCTGAGTTATGCAAATCGCTTTGCTTAAATTGTTTAGACCGTATCTAATCTAATCCCTGATCTTAAACGTTTTTTGTAACATTATAATTATCAAAAGGTTAACAGAGAGGTCAGACCCGAACACCGCTTGTAGAATCAAATATGATGATGAACTTGTTCAACACATCTTCTGACGACCAGTAAGCAATCGCAAACCTATTTACGCATTTTTTTAGCCTAACCACTCAAACTTTACTAGAGTCCTTAGATATTATCTTAGCGACTGTAGAAAATCACACAAGACAAATTAAGCCCAATTGTCTTAAAAGCATGCGTAAGATCTTCGGCTCAACCTGTCACAGATCTTTTCGATTTATCTATATCAGGTGCTTTTCTTCCTATTCTGAAAGAGCTTGTACACAACTCCCCTACAAAAAGAAAGACTGTGAAAATTAAATTTCCAACAATCGCCATATCGCTGAACATTTCTGCATATCAAAGCTTTTTGAAAGTATTGCTTACGATATCATGATTTCCACTATAAGCCGGTTTTCTTCACTAACCTGCACGGTTTTTTAAGAGCAGATCGACAACCCGAAACAATGCATTTACTCTGACACTCTAAGAAAACTGCAAGATGCCAAATCGTTTCGAAATCTGTACTCTGGTAGAGAGGAGTGTAAACTAAATGCGAACATTTCATTTTGTTGTATCAGAAGTGATATTAAAAACATGTTACCTCTTAAAAAACAAAGAAATTAAGCGATTTTAATCAAAGAATCATTTAGAAAATATATCCCCGCACCCAGATCCAAGCATTCATTCAAATTGTTCATTAAAATTCATAAGATCATCCGATCAATGAACTCTTAAAGTGCAAAAGAGTATTCATTAAAAGAAGTATATAGTAATAAATGGCAATTTATTGTTTTAAGCAAATTAAATACATTTTGTACTTTTGGTTACGTGCTGTAACGTAGTAAAATCAGCAAAAAATCGTTAACAAATAATTTTTAGTTCGGTTTTAAGTTACACAACATTCGAATCAGGTTCATTTTAATAATTACATCATAAACTACCAATTGCGGATCCTTTTAAAAAAACTAATCAGGTTCTCATTTGTTTGTATTGCGGCCAATGATCTGGCTGACGATACTTATCGTGAAAACAATATTTCCATTATCAGTGTGTGTGTGGTGAAACTGTAAATAATTAAAAATAAAAACAAAAATAAAACAGAGGTGATAGTGAACGATTAATAATAAGACTTGTATTGAAAACAAACATAAAGGGTTATCCATTTTGCGGTTTCAAAAGTAAACGTAAATAAAACACATATTAAATATTTTTTATCATGATATTTCTTTTTTATTATAAAGTTTGAACGTTGACATTATATGTGAAATACTACATCATTTAAATGACCACCACGCGAATTGTTGCAAGCATCAATTCTTTTGAGGTAATTTTTGACCACTTTTTGACACATATTGGCCGGTATCTCAGCCATAACTTGACGAATATTGGTTTTTAAGTGCTCAAGAGTTAAAGGTTTATCTGCATAAACACGGTCTTTCGCGTAGCCCCACAAAAAAAAAGTCAAGCGGTGTCAAATCGCATGATCTTGGTGGCCAGTTGATATCGCCACGACGAGAAATTACGCGGCCAGGAAATGTCTCTTGCAATAAAGCCATATTCGCTCGAGTTGTGTGGCATGTGGCACCGTCTTGTTGAAACCACATATTTTCTAAGTCGTATTCTTTAATAGCAGGCAAAAAAAAGTCGGTTAGCATATGACCATAAACCTCCGAATTGACGGTGACAGTCGTTCCATTGTCGTTTTCGAAGAAGTAAGGTCCAATCACACCTCCGGACCAAAGAGCGCACCAAGCAGTGACTTTTTGTGGATGTAATGGCCTCTCTTCAATTACTTGAGGATTCTCAGAACCCCAAATACGACAATTTTGTTTGTTAACATACCCACCGAGTGAGAAATGTGCTTCGTCGCTGAAGAATATTTTGTTCGAAAAATCGCCGTCCACCGCCTGTTGTTCAAGCACCCATTCGACGTATCTACGACGTTGTGAATGGTCACCTGGCTTCAGTTGTTGTGTGAGCTGGATTTTATATGGATGTAGGTGTAGATCCAAATGCAAAATACGCCATAATGTGCCGTAAAACAGTCCTAATTCCTGAGAACGACGAGGAATCGACACATTCGGGTCTTCGGCAACACTTTCACTTACAGCAGCGATATTTTCAGTGGTACGAGCGAAACGATGATGCACAGGCCTTACAATATCTGTAACCGATCCAGTCTCTTCTAATTTCTTCACAATTTTGCCAATTGCTTGCGTAGTTGGACGATTATGTAAACCATAATCTCCTCTTAAATCACGATATGTGGCTGTGGCAGAATCACCATTTTTGTAGTAGGTTTTTACAATTTTCAAGCGTTGTGCGATAGTTAAGCGATCCATTTTTGTAGACTTTCAGACTTTCAACTGAAAAAAAAAATTGTTTTAACAACTTAGTTTGACAGATGTCGAATTCCAGCCCTATACTTTTGAAACCGCGAAATGGATAAACCTTTACATTTATGTTAATTTGGCAACAAAACACAAAATAAAATCTATATTAATAAAAATGAAAATCTATATGTATGTATGTATGTCCTTTATACGTTTCCACACCATTTATCCGATCACAGTGAAACTTTGCATAAAGGATTCATAACATAATAAGCAGGTTTTCATCATAAGACTCATGGGTCAACGGGCCACCATACGAATTTTTTTACAAATTTAATGTTTTAATAGGAAAGCTGAAAAAATATTTTACTTAGCCGGAGAAAGCCGAGTGTTTCAGCTTGTATATATTAAAAGCAATAACAATTTTTATCTTTACAAAAATAAGTTTATTGCGACCGTCGAGAAATTGCTAGCAATTAAGATGGTAGGCTGAAAAGTAAACTAGACTAGCAAACACAACTTTTTCGGAAAAAACTAAATTTTTTTCTTAAGATAGTCCCCTTTTCACTCCCATATCCTGAATTTAATCAGGATCCCAGACAATTCACCACTAACATACGAATAAATCCAGACACCACTCCGAACCTCCATTTCAACAGAAACTTCCAGGTCACCTTCCCCTCCACATCATTCTGGGAAAAAGACGCTTACCTGGAAGGTGAACACATTCATTTTTTACACAGACGGGTCAAAAACTGATGACGGAGTCGGCAGAGGTTTTTTCTCAAAAAAGCTAATTATTAGTCTCTCTTTCCGTCTTCCAAATCACGGGCCCGGGGGTCCACCATTAAGCCTACATTCGGACGTACTAACCAATTCAGAGATGTTGTCCATCGGAGATACACATTTGCATAAAATTTGAAGAAAATTGGTGTTGCCACCGGAAATACACATGTGTGCAAATTTTCAATGAAGTCTATACAGACGGGTCGAAAACTGATGAAGGGTTGGCGGAGGTGTCTTTTGAAAAAGATTAAATCTAAGTCTCTCTCTTTTCGTCTTCCTGATCACTGTAGTGTTTTCCATGCGGAAATCATGACTATTAAGGAAGCCTTGTCTTGGCTGAAGAGTAATGCCATATCTGTTAAGGATATCCACATTTTCTCGGATAGCCAGGCTGCGCTAAAGTCCATGGAATCAGTCTCCACAAATTCCATTCTAGCCCGGAATTGCCGATCGTCTCTTGAGGAGATGGCGGAGCATTTCAACATTAAGCCTATATTCGGACGTATGTCCGTATGGCTGTTGTATGGCTGATGAACTCGCTAAACATGGAACCACGACACCCCTATATCCTGAATATGGGTCACTAGTTATGCCGATCGCTACGTGCAACCTCATGTTTAAACGGGATGCTATAGTAAAAACTAATTACAGATGGTCAAACGGTACAACTTGCATAGCAACGAAGCAGATCTGGCCCAAGCTAGATCCGAAACGCTCCAAGTGTCTGATCTCTCAAAACAGTCTGCACATTAGTGCCATAATAGGTGTCATTACTGGACACTGTCTCATAGGCAAGCATGCAGAAAGACTAGGAGTCTTTTCCAACGATTTCTGCAGAAGCTGCATGGATGAGGAGGAGGAGGAAACCACTCTTCATCTACTTTGTACGTGGCCAGCCCTCTCGAATAGGCGGAAGCTCCATCTGGGAGCGTTCTTTTTCAACGATCTCAACGATCTAACCCACATTGACATTAATAGTCTCTTGCGCTTTATACGAAGCTTCAAGTGATTCAACGAGTAGACGTGGAATTTTCCAGATCCTTGTGGTATCACAACGAACCTTCAAGTGCGTCGGTTTTGACTGAAGGCCACTTCAACCTAACCTAACCTAACCTTCAATGAAATCGGGCTTTGGGAAGTGGGTTAAAAATTGATCACAAGATTCTACGATACACAAACAGACAGTCCGACAAACACACGGGCACGCTTTAAGTTAATATAGAGAAGTTAGGGCACTTACAAGATTGTTTGGATTTCCAATATAACGAGCAAAAATTGTTTTTTTGTCAAAACCAAAATCTATACAATCTTGTAAGCATTAAGTCTCAGGTTTTTCCATTGTGACAGATCTGTTACATGAAACATGTTGCTATTCACATTTTCAACCTTCCGTTTAATGAAAGAGGAAATTGGAGGGCATAATAATCGTATGAAGGTATGATACCTATATTCTTGATCGTTCAAACTATCATATCTGTTTTATTCTTATTTCTATTTTTAATTGTTTACAGTTTCACACACACACCCAACAAACACACACTTGGTAATGTAAATATAGTTCCTAAGCGTTGTGTAATATGTAAACACTATTTTCACTTACTTATCATCAGCTGGATCATTGGCCAATCAATGGATATTTCTTATTACCTATTTGTATCCAACTTATTAAGATTGTGAGCGACATGAGTTATAAGGGTTTTTTGGTCGTTGACTAGCTGAGCGCTTAGCAGAACATTGTTTGCTTCCATTCAAGCAGTCAGTATTTATTCATCACACTTTACCATATCAGCAGATACATATTGCTTGATGTCAGAATATTTTTTAAATTGTGTGGTATTTCTGAGACCAAATTGACTGCTGTTATTCCTCTGAAGTCACCTTAAGTGCTGCTTCCTAAAAAGTAAACGCAACAACTTTTATTAGTGTAGGAGTAGTCATAGTATCTATTGATTTTTCATCTGCATTCGGTAACAAAATCGGTATTGTTTTAAATTTGTCATCACTATATGCCCATCCCACCTACCATTGGTTTCATAATCCATTTAGCTCGAACATAAACGATTCCAATTCAAATTCAAAAATGCAGCTACATTGCGAGGAGCCCCATGAATGTCTAATTATGAAAGCAAAACAACAACAAAACATGAATAACATCGAATGCTCCAAAACACTTGTATGTACGCGAACCATGATATCTACTTGCCAGGGGCGGATTTGCTATCAACCGGCCGGCAGTAGTCGTTAGGCTCGTTAGTGACCGTTTTCTTAATTATTTTCTGTCTCCGCTAGATATCGTAAAAATATACATAGGACAAACCTCTGAGAAAATGCCTAATCAGAGAATTTGCTGGACACAGTTAGACGATTTTTAAAAGTTTTGACAATTTGATCTTAAGAATAAGAAAGCTAAAAAGCCGGACAAAGACGCTTACCTGAAAGATGAACACAGTAATTTTTACACAGACGTGTCAAAAACTGATGACTGAGTCGGCAGAGGTGTTTTCTCAATAAAGCTAAATATTTGCCTCTCCTTCCGTCTTCCAAATAACTGTAGTGTTTTCCAGGCTGAAATGATGGCGATCAGTCAAGCCTTTTCTTGGCTGAAGAGAAACGTCATATCCGCTAAGCATATCCGTATATTCTCGGATAGCCAAACTGCACTGAAATCTCTAGAAATGCAATTCTAGCCCTTAACTGCCGATCATCTCTAATGGAGATGGCGAAGCAGTTCAATATCCACCTGTGTTGGGTGCCGGGGGGGGGGGGGGGGGCACAGATACATTTCGGGTAACTGTATGTGGCTTGATCTTAAGAATTTTGTTTATTTAAGTGCTGCTGAAGTTCGGGGTGAACCTGTGCCTTAATCAACATGCCAATCCAATTAGAAATGTCCACCTACTGCCTCCAATTGGTCCCGTATACCTATGCACGTTATGCATCTTTTGCACTGTCCTCTGGATTAGATTCGAAGACTTTTCGTTGATTCGCTCTATATATCTAGTCATCTGAAACGATCAGTACGAAGCTTAATGAATAGGTGGATACCTATAGATATACAGCTATAAACTGATAAACTTATTCAAGTGATGGCCTCATAAGCCCACCCAACAGACGGACCTGAGTATCCGATTCGCTCCCAAAGTCCACTCCCATTATGTGCTGCGATCTGCTCTATTAGACACATTGCTGCGTAAGACTTCTGTTTTTCCTCTTAGTGTTTTACCTAAAAAAAAAAAGTGATAGAAATGAAGATACTTCCGTTTCGATGCTGGCGAACAGTTGAAGTTCGTTGTTATCTTTGCCGAGACACACAGTCTCTCTTTTGCTGTAAGTGTATGTGCAATATTTGTCGAAAATTTGAAGAAAATTTTGAAATTACAAATACTCGTGCACTTTCAAATATGTTTTATTAGGAGATCACAAACTAAATACTTTCATGAATTTATCTTAATTGTTGTTTTTTGTTTTGTTTCTTCTCATACCATAGGTTGCATTATCACCAACGCCGTGGAATCGCTGAAGCGCCTCCGACCGACTGATAACAATAAGCTTTAAATATTTTCGAAACAAATCTACAAAGTGTGGTGTTGGTAAACGCAAATCTATTATTACGCAAAGCAAACATAGAGCGTTAAATCCGAGGAAATTATTTCAAGTGTTTTTGCGAATTGTGCTGAATCGGAGCTGAATCTGAGCTTAATTTTATTTTATTAATTTAGTTATTGGACTGTGTGTGTTCATTTTTGCTTATATCTCCGTTCGTTTGTTTTGTTAACACCACTTCAGTACATCAGTGCAATAGTCAAGTGCGGTCTGCTTTTTCATTCATGGAAATATTTCTATTTGTGTTTTAAGTTTTTTAGCGGTTTTTATTTTTTTTTTTATTTGAAATTTTAAAGCAAACTGTCCACAAAATGTCCGAAAGTGAAGATGTCGTCCAGTGCCGATTGCAAATCGACGAAGTTTATCAGCAGAATGTCAGCAGTGAGAGCAACAGTCCCACGCTATTTGAATGCAGTTTCGACAGTGGAATCTGTGTGGAAGGAAGCTCTGCGGTAATCCATAAGAAACTTCAGGAATACAAACGAATATTGTTAATCGTTGAAAGAGACAAAGAGATGTATCGGCTGCTTCGAGAGAGATTGAGGTGAGTTTGTAGCCATTTCTTGGGAGTAGTAATAGAATTTTAAAGTTTCGCGTAGTGTGTCAATGTTTTTAAGCCCTTCGCTCTGCGCATTTATATGTACAAATCATCATCTTAATATCTAAAGAAGAGAAATTGTGTTTTTGTGCCTAACTAACTCTGGAACGTCTTGACCAATACATATTACTTACAGTCTTCTGGACATACATTGTGCGGGGTAAAATGTTTTGATGTGGGGAAGTGGCTGATATTCGTATTAATTCCATAGTTTTCGGAGTCACTGTGATGAATAGTGACGGAAAAACACCTTAGGTAGGTAGAGTGGTCCGCGTCGCCTTAGGGGAGGGACTCAAATAGCGCTATAGTGCGCCATTTTGTAACCACAGATCCCGGGAGACCCTATGTCATTATAGGTATCTGAAAATAGTTATAACCAACCTGTAACATTCAGGTACGAGATCGGATCGGTGAGCCGGCACTCCGAAAGTTCCTCAGGTAGGGCAAAGAAAGGTTTTCCCAATTTGTGGAGTCGCCGGGGGTGGACAATTGCTGATATAATGAACGAGAGTTACTTTCCTATTAACATCACTAAAACTTCTGCAAAATATATTGTGCGGAATTTCCAGTTTGCCTGCGGGGCTGCCCACCGACTAATGGCCAGTTATTATAGCAACGACTCTGGAAATATCTTTCTGAGATCTGAAGACCAGTTCGGTAGATGTATTTTTATTGTAGGAAGGCAACATCGCCCTCAATGTAGTGCAGTTGGTTAATTTATTCCACCTTAATTGAGCCTTGGTGGTATTGAAGGTGAGAACACGTTGCCTAACGGAGCTTAATGGACAGCAGACTCTCTTCATGTAGTCGATGCCCAATGCCTTCTTATTGCCGTTAACCGCTGCCCCCGGTACCCACGCCAGGGTTTGGTCTATGCTTTGGCTTACCGAAGCCAATTCAGCTTGGCACTGTCTGACAAAGCAATAATGGCTTTAATTGCAGATTGGGTGTGTACGAGTATGCCAACCCTACCAGTTAAAGCCGTATTGTTAGCATGTGCCCTTCAAGCCTCCATAATAGCTAGGATCTTCGCCTGAAAGGTGCTAGCTGAATCGGGCAGCTTGTAGGACATTTAAAGATTAAGTTTTTCTGAAAAGACTCTAGCGCCGACTTCAAGTCTCATCTCCCTTTGTGAGTAGAGTAACATCAAAGAGCCCCAGTACTTGTCCGTTCTACCAGATTTTTCTAGTCGGAAACTCTAGGACAAAGCTAGGGCTGAAGGACAAGTAGTCAATTAAGGATGGTATCATATCCTTTGGTAACGACTGCAGTGTATTGTATTTTCCATATGGTTTGCCAACTTACCATCCAGCTTCTCTGAGCAGACTGCGCTCCACGTCGCTACATATTTAATATATAGGTCGGTTGGTAATAGGTGTAGAATTGTGTTGAGAGCAACAGTATGACAGGACCGTAACGCTCCAGTTGTACTAACTGACCTTTTTATTCTACCTAGCTTGCTCGCATTGTACTTCTTGTAAATCGCCGGCCACCAGACTACCGCTCCATAAGAGAGAATAGGACGTACCACCGCTGTCTACAGTCATAGAGCCATCCTCGGCTGCAGGTCCCATTTCTTACCGATGGTTTTGTTACTAGCATATAAAGCAATATATGCTTTCATACCCCTAAATTCTATATTGAACTTCAAGCTGAGTTTCCTATCCAGGATCACGCCGAGATATTTAGCGTCTTATGTAAAGTGTACGATCATTAACCTCTGAGGAGTGAGTGGAAAAAATTGGTATTTTGGACTTAGCGGTAAACAGTACCATTTCAGTTTTACTATAGTTAACTCATAGACATCAGCTCATTACCTAGGAGCTAACAGCTCCATGACTTCACTAATTACAGAAAGGTACTGTCCTGATAAAAAAAAAACACATTAAAGTTGGTCGAATGAAGGGTTGGAGATGTCGATCCTATAGTTTTCGGGTACCTAAGATATACAGTGATGGTAAGTCACTGCTCAAGGGTGGTTTTTGGTCGTCGATAGGGTTGGGCTTTGGTTGGTGGAGGGTGTTAAGGGTTTCCTTGATGTCTTAGGGGGTCTGAGGGGTTAGATATAGCTGAAACTTTAGAGATATTGATGACGGAGAGGTGATGTTTCTAGTATGTGACGGATGGTTTTATGTCTTGGGATCTTGGAGACGATTTTTGGGGTCTTTGGGTTCTTTGGGGTCTTTGAGGATCTTTGGTGGTCTTTGGAAATCTTTGGGGAGCCATTGGTAGGTGAGATATTGGAGATGGGCTTAGGGTTTTGGGGTCTTGAGTGGGTTTTTGATGAGAGTAGTGAGGGGTCTTACGGTGGTATTGGGAGCGGTCTTGAGAAAGGTTCGTGGGGGGCTTTTCGGGGAACTTTGTCGAGGTTGTGTGGTTGCCTTAGGTGGTATTTAGGCGGGCCTTGGGTGGTGGGTTTTAAGGGTGGTCTTGAGAGGGTTTTCAGGCGGTCTTGATGGGTATCTTCTGGGATATCTTGATGGAGATCTTGTAGCGCTCTTGAGGTCTGTCATAATGGGGTCTTTTGGGGTTTCTTGAGCGGAATGACGTCATTTTTTAGAAGTATGATCACTTCCAAGGGTCATAGAATGAAATTTTTTAAATAAATAAATCGCATTTTGATACTATCAATAATTTTTGGACACAGATTCCAAATTTTTTTTTAAAAGTTTGGTAAAGAAAAAAAAAGAACCGCCATATTTTGAAAGAGATCAGACGCCTAGGTCATGGAGTTCCCATACACATATTTTTTCCAAATCTTATCGCCTAATAAAATAAATGCGTACTTGTGATCTGAGAGTGGCGCTGCGATAGCGATATGATGAAATATGGTAAGATGCTAAAAAAATAAGATTTTGTAATTTTTGAATGGTTCTCACACGAATGTTTCACATACGAAATATGTCATATTTTCGAACCGGTTGGACACCTCAGTATTTATACGTGTGGGTAGCGAAATCCCTCAGAACATCAAGTACTATAAAATTAATCCGTTCGGTATTCATTCTATAGTCAGAAACCAAGTTGTTAACTTGAAACCCACAGGGACTCCATTGTTGCCAACTGTGTTTACAAATCATTTCGTATTGAGCTTGCGAATGGCAAGTATTTTTGAGAACCGTTGTGAAATCATTTCTCGATATCTGACGAACTCAAGTTCATCGAAATACTATAAAGTTGGAAGCTATATGAAGAGGGTTCCTGTCAAGTACTTGTCTAGCTATGTCATTCACTGTACATATCACATTTCCATTTCGGTCTATGCAGCTAAGCTGGTTAGTGTCAGATCTATTTGAGCGATTATATCTGAGATGTCCTGACTATGAGCCAGTCTATAGTACGTATATGTTTTATGCAACCATGTGCGTATTTCTGCCTTTCTGGAGTTAACTCGTGTTTGTAAAAGTGCACAGCAATTAACTACACACTTGGGTATTAGCACATCTCAACACATTAAGTGAAAGGCTTGCTTTTTTTTAACGGCAAGATTCATTTTAATGTTTCCATAATTTGCATTATGTGACGATAATGAGCTCAGCTATTCCAGCATTCGACTTCGAAGTCTTTCGCAGCACAACCAATACAAATACTAGTAAAGTCTTATGTATCTACATAGAGGAATGTAACCAGTAAACTCAAAATTCACTTCCAAACAAGATGGATTGCATTCATCTCCATCAAACCAAGATGAATATCGTGCTGTGATGGGATTACGTGCAGCACCTAGCTGCTAAATTATTCCTTGCCTGCATAATTATCGTCTATTTTGCAAAATATCTGAGGTGGTAACGCGAACAGCAATGTCCATGATGCTGTTACGTACTCGTATTGTTGTATAAGTGCTGACAGTCATTTTTTCCAATACTGAACATTGACACATCAATACTTCCTTATAAATATGAGTGAGTGCTGCACATGTTGCAAAATTTTTTATAATTCATTTTTATTTCTCTACGTGCCTGCAAGTTATTTTAGAAAGTAAAAGCGACAAACTTAATTTTCGCACGTCACTTCCAGTGGCTGTGTTGTTTTGTTGTTACTACATTTATATGCGGGATTAAAGCCAGCTTGAACTACGTTTCTGGGTCTACCTGGATCGAGTTCAGATGAGATTGACTCGACTCGCCTTCACTCGATTAGCGAATTCGATTTTTTTTTTTTTTTTTATAATTCGCGCACGCTTCAAGGGGTTCGCACCCTTATAATGCTCGGCTATATGCTTATCACAGTGTGGGCGTTAAGGAAGGGGAGGAGAAAAGAGGAGATGTCTATGAGCTTGTGTTTTGAATGCCTGTGGATCATAGTGAGGTGGGAAGACAGAGCTTGGCAGTGTATTCCACATACGTGTTGTACGGCTGAAGAACGAATCCCTGAATGTAACTGTACGTCCGAAGATGGGCTTGAGGGTAAACTGATGAGCATTTTGAGCGCCACGGGTATTGCGGTTGAATTCAAGGAGAGGTGGCATGCGCTGGCTATTTCTCTTGAGCACCGCTGGTAGAAGAAGCGATAAAACAGTGACAAGCAGGAAACCTTCCTGCGGTGTTCAAGCGAATCTATTGATTTCGCTATATTTTCGTTACCGATAAGTTTTATCGCGCGGTTTTGTATTCTATCTAGCTGATGCAAAGAAGTCTTAGGCGCACCAGACCAGATATGGCAATTGTACTCAAGTTTTGGGCGAATAAAAGCCTTGTATATGGTAGCCAGATCAGAGGGAGTGAAATATTTCTTGCACCGGGCTAGAAAACCTAAACATTTCGCAGCGTTTTTGGCGACGGTAAATATGTGGTCATTCCAACGAAGCTTGTCGTTAACGCACATACCGAGAATTGCGAGATTTTCAGTTTCCTCGATGCAAATGCCATTCATGGATAATGGCATGGGGTTAAGGATTCGCTTGGACGACAAAAGACAGCATTGGGTTTTTGGAAGCGTTAAATTCTACTCGATTGATTTCTCCCCATTGTATTATGCTGTCAAGGTCAGAATTTAACGAGCTTAACATACAAAGTTGTTTGAGTTCCACATCAGAGGTGGAGGGACGTTCCTCAAATTTATATGAGAAGCTGAGAGTGCTGTCGTCAGCGAAAGAGTGAATTGGATTAGAAGTCGCAGATAAGAGATCATTAATAAAAATGAGAAAGAGTGTCGGGGACAGAACAGAGCCCTGGGGAACGCCAGCATTTATGTGGTGTATTTCAGACTTGAAACCGTCTAAAACAACTTGAATTGAGCGGTCCAAAAGATAGCTTCTAATCCAATGAAGTAATTTATCATCAACACCATAAGCACGCATTTTACACAAAAGAGCTTGATGCCAAACTCTGTCAAATGCCTTCGAAATATCGAGTGCAACAGCTTTACTTTCACCAAAATGATGCAAAGATCGGTTCCACTGTTCGGTGAGATATACCATCAAATCACCAGTAGAACGTTGCCCACGAAATCCATACTGCCGGTCACTAAGGATTTCGTTGGTTTCAAGATATTTCTTAAGCTGATAATTGATCAGCGTTTCCATGACCTTGGAAAGAATGGATGTAAGTGCTATGGGTCGGTACGAAGAAGGAAAGGACGGCTCGCCTTTTTTGGGTATTGGCTGGACAAATGCAGTTTTCTATCTTCTCGGGAAGAGTCCAGAAGAGTAGGATAGATGGAAAAGCTTACGCAATGGTAATGCCAGCTTGGAAGAACACCTCTTCAGAACTAGTGGAGAAATACCATCTGGCCCAGCGGATTTGTGAGTGTTGAGATCATTTAAAACTCTAGCAACTGCACGAGTACGAAAAAATATCTGTCCCATAAAGTGTTCAATATTCTGAGGTGCAGGAGGCGGCAATGCACAATCTGGAAGCGTAGAGCTAGCTGCGAAATGCGCCGCAAACAGATTTGCCTTGTCTATAGAGCTGACAACTGGAATGTCATTATAAATGAGCGTTGGAATCGACGACGAGGCTGTATTTTTGATTCTTTTCACGAAAGACCATTTCTTGCTCGTTTAAACTTTTTTCGGTTTTCCTCGGTAGGATTTGCTTTGTAAAACCGAAAGCATACCTCTCTAATCCTAGAAGCCTCTTTACAGCTCAAGTCATACCATCCATCTTCCTTTGATTTGATAGATTTATTCCTGAAAGGGATAAACTTTTTCATACCAATAAGAATGATGTTTGTGATTGCATCAGCGGCGGCATCCACGTTGCTATCACGAAAAAATAGCGACCAGTTAGTTCTCCCAAAGAAGTTGTTAAGGCCGTCCCAATTGGCTTTCTCGTATTGCCATACTATTATTTTTGGGAGTTTTTTCTCTAACTACGTGGTTTATTAACGAGAAATTAGCCTAGAGGCGATAATACATTTATGGAGTATTTCTCAGGACGAGAGGTAAGGAACAAGTCAAGGGTGTTAGCGGAATGATATGCAATGTCAGGTATTCGGGTAGGCTCATTTACAAGCTGAGTAAGGTGATTGAACTCAGCAAATAACTCAACACACCTTCCTTCGGGTGTTATCTGGCCAGAATGGCGAAGCCACCCAGAATTGTGTACATTAAAATCGCCCGCAATAACGATTTCATGCTTTTTATCAATTCTTAAGATTGAATCAGTCAGTTGGGGCTTCTGTAAAGGAAACAGTAGTAGATGTTGCGCTCTTGTACCTTAACTTTGAGCCAAATGAAATTGAATTCCGGTTTGGAACTTTGGCTAAATTGAGGCAAAAGCTGAAACGCAACATCACTCCGGACATAGATTGCGAGTCCGCGTCGAGAGAAAAATAATGGCACCAAGCTATACCCAGGCAGATTAAATTCCGAAACATCGGAATTATCAAACACCTGAGTTTCACTCAGTGCCAAAATTGCTGGCCTGTGGACATGTACATGGTTAAACACAGCGAACGAATTCGTTCTCAGCCCACGTATGTTGCTGTGATCCACTCTGAAAACACACATAACTACGACAAACAAACACACAATACACAACTTACCGCTTCTTTAAACCGAATTGAGAAGAGTATGTCTCAATTTGGATTATCAATTGAGATATACCTTTGAGATATCATCTTAACCCATCTTCAAACAAGATATGCCATATGCATATCTTTCAAGCCATATGCTGAAATACTTGGGCCGAAATTTCAACACAACTCGAAGTCAAACTCTCAACCACGCAATATGTATTTCATCCATCCGAGTCCCTACCAGTTAATGTTCTGATATTGAAGTTTAGGGTAGACCGTGCGTTGAGAGGAAGTCATTGCAATTGCGTAAGAGCTATGTAAAAAATAGCTTGTGAGGATTTTAATTACAAAACCACCCATTACCGCAAATGGGACGACCTTGTCATACCAGGAAAGGCTGATTGCTTTTGGTATATTGCTCCCACATAAATGCTTAAACCGACGCGTCTCATCAGTCATCCGTTATAGAATGTCAATAACCTTATGAGAACGTCGAAAAATACAACCGATTTAAAAATAACCGTCTTAAGAAGTTCAGAAAGCCTTTTTTAATAAATCGACGCTAATTTCATAAAAATCGTTGCAAATCATTTAATGTTTGCGAATTGTTTGATTAACTGGAGGAACTCTTCTGGCGGTATATGATGTCCAGTCGTCATAGTCTCCTCAAGTTAGAAAGCCCCGATACTAACTCAGTTTACTCCGATACTAACAAACTTGGCCAACTCGGTGGCTTCCTTGTGGATTCCAGTCGAGCGCTAGTTTCGTGATATCGTCCGATGGCTTTCTCAAAAATATTTGAATATCAGAGCATCGGTACATTTAAATTTTGTGAAATGTTATTTTAGTGTATCTGATAGATTGTTGTTTTATTAAATCTTAAAAGAGTGAATTGTTTATTAGCTATAATAAATGTAAATGCAAGTAATTAGTTATAATTGGAAAAGTACACAATACCTTAAATCAACTATCGTTTGAATTATTACTCAAAGTAGGACATAAGAATTCGCTAAAGTCGCTATACTTGGTAGTTGCCGACAGACTGATGGACAAAAGAAAAGAACCAACAAACAGATAAATTGGCAAATATTACTCGTATGTAGATGTTTTGCTTAATTTTTGTAAGTAGCTTATTGGACGACGTTATCCTCGTTCGATGTTTATTCTCCGCTGCTCCTCCTAACTAGCATCAGTCAGATTTGAAATCGCTCTATCTTTATATGTAAAGATGATTGTGCATATATATATGTAATCGCGCAAAGCCTTAACCACAGAACGTTTCAACAAAGCTGTATTCACACCATTCGTTTGGATCTCCGATAAGTTTATATTTTTTCCAGCCGGTAGGTACCGCTGCAGTAGATATTTTGTGTAATGTATGTAAGAGCATCACGCCTATACCGCTAAACTTTTTGAAGCCAAATTCACACTATCTGTTCAATTGGTGCTCCTAATGACTTATCTCCTTTTTAAGACCTGTAGGCGGCGCTGAAATCGAGATATTTTTGAAAACGTGTATTTATAATGGTACATATGCATGTAACGTCTTTTCATCCAAACCACTGGACGTATCGAAACCACATTCATTCATATTCATATGTTCGTTTGGTGCTCCTGTAAGTTCACCTTTTTTCGGACCCGGAAGATGGCGCTTGAGTCGAGATATTCACGAAAATGACATTAGTTACTTTATTTTACACAAACAAAGTGTTCTAAAGTAGGTTATGTCATATTTTTTGATTCAAAACTATAGTACACCCCCTTCACCCTTCCTCTGGGGAAAATGTAAAATATTAATATCAGCTACCGTGGCGGTAAGTGGAAGACAGGGTTTCATGTGTGCTGCTAGTGACGCGCAGCTAGTCTATTTATATATATAGTTGTGGTGGGTTGGTTCTACACTGCGAAAAAAAACCACACCAGAGCACTCCAGCTCTATCGGTCCATTGTACTCGTTCACAGTGAGCTCATTATTCAATCTCATCATTACCTTAAGACAGCGGAAGACTTGATCTAGTTCAGCAATCAAAGTTCTTCGATCATTATTATAACCCTTCTTAAAACTTTCATCCTTAGCCTAAAAAAGCAGAACAGCTACAAAGGAAATGCATAGTTGTTTCTTTATCCTACAAGCAGGACTTACATATTGGATCCAATATAAGTCCCAACATGAACATATAACTTCCGGGCAGGTTATGCACTCTAAGTAAACCGACCATGCTCTGAAAGTTCATTCTCGATATTCCTCAAATGAACTTGGCCTTTGGTCTGTCCAAAGAGTGTTCGGTAGTTCTACATGTATTTATGGAGTTATAACAGTGATCCTATTCGGCTTTCATAAATCTTAAAAAATCAAGAGTTAAGCTTGTCTTACTCAAGCCTATGATTTGTTTCGGGACCAGTAGGACCATCGGAATAACCACTTCTTGCGAGTGTATTAACAGATTAATTTCCTTTTATTCCTTAATGGGCCGGAACCCACATAAGAGTGACGGAATTCCATTTTCAGTCTTCTCCTATACATTTCAGAATAATCTTTGAGTTGACAGAAGGTGATTCCAATGCTAGTAGATCAGCTGGGCTGTCACTACATATTGCAAACTTTTGTCCTTTTATCTTTTTAGAGAGAGCCATATTTCTGTTTGAAAAACAGTTGTCCATTTTCCAAGTGCGAATGCCTCCTCAGAATTCTCATCTAAGAACCATCTCGCTCCAGTTCTTTCATTAGAAAGCGAACCGTCAGTGAAGAATATTGGTTCGAATTACACAAGGATATCAGAGGGAATTTTTCCAACTTTCCCTGCTAGGGTTTTGAACTTTCGTAGAAATTTGTTTCGAAATCTTATGGAATGTTTCCATGCACACTCTTATGCCCATCATGCCAGACCTTATTCTTTCACAGTTGATGTATAGTTTTAACTGCTTCAGTCTGAATAACTAGATCCAGAGGTGGCAGATTTAATAGTGCATTGAGAGCATCTACCGCGGTAGAGCCCATTGTGATGCATATTCCACTTCATCTTGCAATCTAGAATTACCCCTAGATATTTGACTTCCGTTGAGATTAGCAAAATGAAACCTTTTTTTCCGGGAGGAATAAGACCATCGAATTTATTGCTAGCCCAAAGGGCGAAGCTTATATTCAGAGGACATGAAATTTTTTCAGCGAGCGTGTTTACATTTGTACGTACGCACGTTTGTTTTCCGTGTTGTATATCTCGGCTTGTGCCAATCAAAATTTGTTGGGACTTGTTTTAAAACAATTGTTTAGCGCTCGGCTTGCGTTGGCGTAATTTTACTCAATCTACGCAGCGCTATCAATTTTTTTTTAAACTAAAGGTCTGCAAAGTGTGTGGTTTTTTGTGGTTTTTCAGTCTATTTAAGAAATCGCTTATGACCGAAAGACCTACATTTAAAGTTGCATACTATTAGGCTTTTAAGATAATTCAGTCTTTAGACTTAATACATTTGTCACGCGCATAGCAGAATACATTAGCTCGTGTGTCTATAGTAGTGGAAAGTTTTTGGTAGGAACGTTTTTCAATACTATTCCCAAGTCAAAGTACAAGTTTTGGGAAAACGGTTCAAAAGTCAAATCTGACAACAGATTTAGACTTCATTTTTAAGGGAAGACGGTAAAACAAATCTGACGATTTTCATTAATAATCATTTTCGTCATTGTCTACTTACTTACTTATGTCCTATATCCCCTTGTGGGTCCTAGAGCCTCTACTACGCCTTCGCGCCATCGCGTGCCGTTCTCAATACTCCCAAGATATTGGAAACTCTCTACTCTATCTACCGGCTGTCCAGGAATGTTAACTTGGGTTACTGAGTTAGTGCCGAGGTTGATGTTTTTGGTTTTGGCAGTATTAATCTTCAAACCCGCAACATTTTCCTCCAATTCCACATTTGTTGTCATTTGGTGCAGCTCCATAATTCTGTGTGAGAGTAAACAAATGTCGTCAGCGTAGTCCAGATGTTTGAGTTGAGATGTAAGAGTCCAACGAATTCCTCCGTTTCCAATAGATAAAGCTGCGCGAAGTACATCGCTAAGCACCAACAAAAAAAGTATCGGCGATAGAATGCAACCTTGTCGTACACCACTTAGGATCTCGAACTCCTCTGACAGCTTTCCTCTATGCTTCTACCAGTTAGTCCCATTAGGACTAGTTTTTTAATAAAAAGTTTTTTTTTATTTTTATTCTTCTGATAATGGTGCACAACTCCTTACATTGTAGTCGTAGGGTGCTCACAAATTATTGATCTTTTTTGGTCTGCTTCAGTCAGTCATACCGAATAGACCGAACATTATTACAAATGTTTCATAATTCTATATAATGATGTGTTTGTTGTTGTGCCACATACCGTACATAGAGCAGGAAATAATAACCAAACTACCCCTCATCAGAGCATATAAGCGAATGTATGCCAACCGTCACATATATAGATTTGAGCCGGGTTTTCTAAGACGTTGCTAGAAAATTTAGTAGTTTCACTTCGGTATTCTACACGAAACGCACACTTAGTCGTTCCCAGAGTAAACCTAAGAAAAAATAAAAATAAAAATAAAAAAACAAACAAAAAAACGGAAAAATTGTGAAAAATTTAAAAAGTTAGTTAAGAAATCCATCATACATGTCCGTTACCGCCTTAACTCATGATTGTGTTAAAGTTAAAATAATTCTCCATAAAGATCAACTTTCGTTTATACCTTGATATTAATTAATATCATAAACATATTCTAACTTTAGCTTTTTAACAAACAAATAAAACAACAAAATCTTAAGCGCTAAACAGCCATAACGCTGATACCGCGCTGATTCCCTTGAAAAAGCTACATCGTAAGCTTTCTGACCGTGAGCTGGTCACGCGTTAATTGTTGAACTTTTTCGCGCGATAAACATTTTTTCTGCCCTACAATAACAACAATACACTAATAATAATCTAGAAAAGTTTAAATCTTATCGTGATTTTGTTTATTTTGTGAATTTTGGTTAAAATGTCCAGTAAAGCGCAAGGAAAACGCAACGGTTCGTTCGAGTGTCGCAGTAACTGATTTGATTAACGCTCAACCACAGATTTGTTGCGATAGTTACTTGAAATTTGTGTCTATTCGCGAATTCCGGGAAGACCAAAGTGGTCTAATACGAGTGTGTTGTTGTCGGTCGGTCGTAATCGCACCTCAAACTTTAACTCGAAGAAGAAGACAGAATTATTGGTAAAATTTTGATATTTCAATATTGTGTCAAAATGTTGCTCTTGAATTATTATGTCAAAATATTGCTCTTTGGTTAACCTTTTCTCTCGTTCTGTTATAGAGAAAACTTTCTAGATTTAAATGTGATTCGTTTTATGTTTAAATTTTCAATTATGAAATTGAATGATAGCCATTCCATGTCCTAAGCTCGTCACCATATCCACAATCCACATGCAGCGTCAATGGATAATGTAAATATTATTGACAGCAAATCGTACCAGGGTCAGAAATGCATTACGTTCTCTTGTTGTTGCTCCTGTCAAATTTAAGCCGTATTTACCCACACATTGTCGTGTTACCCGTTTGTTTACATTCAGATAGCAACTAAGCTCTGACATTCCTAAATGACGTATGATTTTCCGACCAACAGTACCGCGCTGACAGTGCGCAACGAGTGATAGTGACAACTGATAATAAATGTTGTCCTTCTGCTTCTGTTTATACAGCATGGGATTAAGAAGTGCGCTGAAGTGTATTTTGAAATTATTTAAGTTAGCTGGGATTCTAACAAATAAAGTTTCATCACATTTGCACTGTAAATGTTTCAATGCTGAGTTTAAGTAAATTTTTGACGTTTCCTTTCTGTTTTTTTGGATTTAGCGCACTTTATTTGACTGTTGTCTCTGTGTCGAGCTTAAGTGGGTATATGTCAAGAAAAACAGGATAACTTTTATTAAACTTCCTTTGTTGCTCATGTCTGAATACAAAAAGAGAAAAATAAAAGACAAAAGGTTTCAATTTTACAATTCTGGAATTGACAATTGACGTTTAAGCTATGATAACAATGATTATTATTGTTTTTTCTTGATATTTCTTCAATTTTTATTTACAGTTAACAATTATTATTTACAAATAAACACCGCCCCCTTATGAGCATAGGGCAGAAACAAATTCCCTCCATTTTCGTCGATCCTGTGCCAGTGCCCTGACTTGCCGCCACGTACCTGTCATTCTTGACTTTTTTTCAATGGGCCTTCTCCAGGTAGATCGCGGGCGTCCCGGAATCCTTGCGGATTCCACTCAAATGCCATTTTTGTGATGTCATCATTTGGTTTCTTCAAAGTATGTCCCACCCACTGCCATTTTCTCCGTCGAATCTCTGTAGCTATTGGCTGACTGTTGGTAAGTGAGCCTCCGAGCCGCCATCTTTCTTTATCATGCTGCCGAGGTAGCAGAACTCTTCGACTTCATCGATGATGACAGCGCGTTCGTTAATTGCAATTGTTAGCAGAGCTAAGTTTCTGGTTTCGATGCGCATCATTTTTGTTTTGCTCATGTTTACCTTCAACCCGACTTTCCTTGCATTGGCGATCAGTTTCTCCAATTTCCTGAGCATGTCAGGAAGTGTGTGTGTCATCAAGCAGATGTCGTCAGCGTAATCGAGATCGTGGAGCTTTTGAGATGGGCGCCATTGTATTCCGTTCGGTGCTTCGGTGTTTGCTTGCACCATGACACTATCAAGAACAAGAGCCGTGTTCTAAGCTTCAATAGCGATGTTGTTTCTAAAGTGCTCACGATCATTGCGCACCATCCTTCTCACCTGTCGTTCCGCGTCGTTGTAATCCCTTGTTAGCTGTTGAGTTTCTTGCTGCGTGCGCGACTGGACCTTCTGAGCATTGATTACTCTTCTAACCTTGATGCACCTCCACGTTCCATCCCGTATCCAAGGCTTTCGTTTGTGTTGTACGTAGCCAAGTGTTTCTTCTGCAGCGTTTTTGCATGCGGCCTTAATGCTCTTCCAGGTACTGTCTCTGCTTTCTGCGATGTGGGTGTCAAATCGCATTTTGTATTCTTCCACCTTGGCAGGATCCTCCAGTTTCTGAATATCGTACTTTCGTGCTGCTCTCTGTTGTGGATGAATCGCCGCTGGACGTAACCGAATCGTTCTAATCACAAGGTGGTGATCACTGTAGACATCGGCGCCGCGGCTAGATTTGACATCTAAGAGCGAGCTGAGAAATCTCTTGCTGATCAGAATATGGTCAATTTGATTACGTGTCGATCCATCTGGGGAATGCCACGTGTATTTGTGAATATCCAGATGCAGGGACCTGGTACCACCAATGTATAGCTGATGACTAGAGCAGAGGTCAACTAGCCTTTATCCATTGTTGTTCCGTGCGGTGCCGAGACCGTGTTGGCCCATAATCGCTTGGAGGTTTATGTTGTTGTTAGCCACTTTGGCGTTGAAGTCGCCAAGGACGAGTTTTATGTCGGGAGTTGGCTAGGGTAGCTTCCATCTGATCACAATGATTATAACAACAGTATATGTATAAGTATTTTTATTTGCCGTAATAATTAGTCAATCTTTCAATCTTCAATCTTTTTTTAAAACACAACTTGGCCCTTGCAATCTCAGTAATGAAATTGAAAACACGTTTGACAGAAAAGTTAAAGTGTTTGTGGGATTTTATTCTCGTCAAGCCGTATAAGTCCCTTTTGAGTTTTGACAGGTGAAGATGAACTTATCGGAGTGCCATACGAACATATGGTGTAAATATGGCTTTGATCCCAATTCTTCTATACATTGGAAATACGCTTTTTAAAAAATATCTCGACTTGACTTTATTTAGTAAACAATTTTTACTGTATTGGTATCAATAAACTGTATAAGGTGTATTGTAAGCAATTTAATAACTTAACTTAACTTAACTGATTAGGTTACGAAAATATAAACTCGATCAATAATTAAACTGTGTTTTAATTCTCCTGTTGTTGTACTAATATCTATGTTGATTGATCGATCAAAGCAGTCTTATTAATGTTTAATAACTGTTTAAGCCTTTTTGCTTAGCTTTTAATGTACCAGTACCTCAATTTTATAGCAGTTTGTCTTAATTTAAATTAGTTTTTCATTTTTCTAATTAACTAAATCGATATACATAACAAGTTTTACATTAAGATTGGCCCATTTCGGGTTTTTAATAAATAAGCTTGTGTTTGAGATATCACAAAAAAAGCTAGAGGTGTTAAATCACATGAACGATCATCATTTTACTGCTCCATTTCGGCAGATATAGCACAGTCAATGAACTTCGACTTCAATAACTCGATTATTGTTTCAGCTGAGTGGCATGTGGACTCTTAATTGATTGTTAATGCGTTTCCATCATCAACTATGCGCCAATGTCCCCTTCAGCATTAAACACTAAATTTTTGTGGGTACTATGGCATTTCGTGAGTAAGGGTTCGGGTTGCTGACTGCTGTCATTGCCAAATATGGCAATTTGGTTTATTAACGAGCCGTTGAGCCAAAAATGGGTTTATCGCTGAGAATGATTTTGCATTGGAAATCGGAATCGTTTTTGCACATGTTTATGGCCAAATAACTGAAGTAATGTCGAAGCTTTGGACTAACATGCGAGCATAAAACTGGAATATGGACCAGATCGACACAACTCTTTAGAATTGTTTCAGGCAAAGGAAGGATAATATCCGAAGGTCTTTGCAGCTCGGCTGGAATTATGCTATCAGGTCCTGCAGATTTGTATTGTTTGAAGCTTTTTAGCACCAAAATCAGTTTGTCTTTATTTATCAGATCATTGGAGAAATTTGTTCGAAGTCAACTTAAAATCAAATCGAAGCTAAACCAAGTCACAATATCTATGTAAATATAATTCGCCAATCGATCCTGCATTTTTAGTTGACCCTTCAAGATTCGTTATTTATTAACAGGTTGAAAAAATAAGGAGAAATATTAGAAATAAATTGGAAAACAAAACAATAGCCGATAGAACCTTGGGCGCCACTGTAACGTCCACTATCGGAAGCAATATTGGTGTTAGAAGAATACATTGTGCAGAGGTTGGGGCGGTCAAATGCTCCAGCTAAAAGCTCAGGGATATGAACTTGCACACTGCCTGTATTAGACCGCTGGGAGAGAATAAAGGAGTAAAGGAAATTAAAGTCAACATCAACACACATCCATCAGAGGTGTTCCAACTCACTCTCAATATCACCGAACTTTTACCTCATCACTTATTGGTACCAAATACCAATTGAAGTGGGTATCTAAAATCAGATTGAGCGATTATTCCCTTAAAGTAGTCCACGAGCCGCCTGCTTTTTTCAGGCAGCTCGGAATTATTGGATTGGTTGCGAGGATTTTTCTTAGCCTAGTCGCCTCAGAAGATTCTTCTATTTTATCACAGACTGTCCTGTTGTTGTGACTGTTAGCTGTCCTTAATTCTCTTTTATAAAGTTTGAGAGATGTTTTGTAAGCATCCCACCCAGGTTCTAATCTAGTAGCCTTGGCTACGTTGAATAGCTTCTTGCAGCTGCTCCCGAAAAGCCTTAACTCCGAGGTCCACCAATGTTATTTAAAGCACAGATGAGTAACTTGGCCTTGTTGTCAAGTTTACTAGTGCTAAGGGGGGAATTGTGAGATCGGAGTGTAAACGTTTCTCGGTATTTGAGCCTGTCAGTCTTCCTATGATTTCTATATGGTGATTGGTGAGAGGGCTTGTCATCTAAACTGAATTCTATGTACCGGTGATCGGAGAAAGAATGTTCAGCCGATACCTTCCAGTCAGAATTATTTGGTTGATGGAGTCGGCGAAAAGAGTAATATCGAACACTTCTTGTCGACTCCTGGTTACGAAGGTTGGTTCATTACCAGTATTGACTACAGTTAAGTTAATACCTAAAATATAATCGAAAAGTAACTCACCCTTGTCGTTGATGTCGTCCCCGTTGGGGAATTCTACAAAGGGTGCGTCCTCCTCCTCCATAGGTCAATTTGGCATAGTTTACGTTTACATAGAGAAGGAGTGCAGACAGCTAAGTATTGCAGGGAATTAATGCAAACAACACACGCTAATGACCTACACGCCCGCAGCTAACGCAATAGAACAAAATTCAATAAAATTAAATGCAATGATTATAGAGGTTAGACCCTTTGTCAAAAAAGCCTCAAAAACGTTCAAACTGAAAAATTTTCGCACCAATAGTTCGCACAGACTCGTCTGCCAGCTCTAGTCAACCTTATCTGTGAGCACCACCAACTTCCCTTTAGGAACCAACGCGACTTTGGGGAGATCTGGCATCAATGGCCTCAGTTCGTTCGGTATGAGTGCCTGGACGATGACGATAAGCAAACCATAGTAGCACACCCATGCGGAACCTCGAGCTACATCATCTACCATTAGGATAGCGAGCTATCCTTGGTCCCCACATAGACCTGTGTATGACCCGGCTACTGAATACGAGGATAGGTGCCATTTAGACATTCTAAGTACCTGCAGGTGAGTCAATCTATCTACCGAAGTGTCCAAGTATTATAGGTCCAATGGTGGACCCGTGAGCTCGAGTTGAGGCATGGGTATTTCGGTTGGGTTGGAGGATGGATGTTTCTTTTGAACACCGCTTATGGAAAAAGTGATAAAACAGTGACAAGCAGGAAAAACATTCCTACGATGTTCAAGCGAATCGATTGTTTTCGCGATATTTACTTCACCCATAAGCTTTATCGCAAGGTTCTGAATTCTGTCGAGTATATCCAATGTGGTATTGGGAGCACCTGCCTAGACAATACATTTATATTCAAGATTAGGGTATATATATGCCTTGTAAATAGTAACCAGGTCTGAAAAAAAAGTACATCTAGCAATGTTTTAGAAAACCTAAACATTTCGCAGCATGCCTAGCTTGTTTTTGATGCACATACCGAGTATTGCGAGCATACCCTGTTATGCTGTCAATGTCATAACTTGTTATTCAAATTCCACTGATGATGAAGAGGGGCGTGGAGAGAGCGCGAACTCGTATGAAGAACTAAAAGTGCTGTAGTCAGCGAAAGAATGAACTGGATTAGAAGTAGGGGATAGGAGTTCATTAATGAAAATGAGAATAGTGTCGGAGACAAAACAGAGCCCTGGGGAACACCGGCGTTTATGCGTTTTGCGGAACAGAGGATTTGAAACCGTCCAATACGACTTGAATTGAACGTATTATTATACTGAGGCGTCTTAGAGCCTATCAATATTGATCACCTCAATTTGGTTCAATCTCTATGCACCATCCATTGCGTTGTAACGCCAGAAGCTTGGATCAGTTCTTGCAACGTCAATTTAAAAAGGAATCAGCCAGGCAGGAGCTTTCAAAGCTTAGGTGTAAATGTCGATTGCATTTGATAGGTTTTCACAAATCTTTAAATTACCCAAGTTTTGGAGTTCAAGATAAAGTTCCTTTTTTTAGTTTCTGTCTAACATGGAGTCAGCAGTCCTAACAGATAAGTTACCAAAATGTAGGCTCGATCAATAATTGCTACGTTAATTGAGTGATCAAAGCAAACCCAGCATCTCGGCCACAACTTATTCTTCCCTTCTGGTTAATAATTAATAAGAGCAATATTTTGAGTTTCAAAGACAAAAATCCAATCCTAATTACTACTAACAATATATTTAAATTCCGCTTCCGAATTTAGCAACAAAAGAAAAATGAGTTACTCAAACTCAGTTGAGGTTCCGCTTAGTAAGTGTAACAATCTTATCTTGGGCATAACCGCTGTTATTGGAACAATCGGAGGAATTTATCTGCTCACACAAAGCACAAAGTGTGTCTACAGGTGAGTTGATAAAAACATAAATGGATTTTTTTTTGTGTTGAAGAACTACTACCTTCGTCTAAATAACAGCACGGCGGACTACGAGTATTATGTACAGATGAGCGTATCGCTCATCAACCCAACAATCCAATGACATACCAAATAACCTAAACGAGTTCGTGAAGTAACAAACACTACCTGATAACAGTTAGCAAATGATATGCCTCTTACGTAATCAGATTGATGTAGACAAACGCACAACTACACACATAATAATCACCCAACTTGTCTTTGGGCCTGCTTCCGCACTCTGGCGGCATACCAATTGTGGCTCGAAAATGACAACAACCGTACTCATATTTGGCTAAAATTGCCTTAGCCAGAAGCGATAAAATAGCTCTGCATAAAGCTACGCGTGCGAAGATTACGTTGCACGAGATCTCGAATCGAATGCACTGTTAGTGCTAACAACAAAAAAAAAACCTTTTGCGGCCTAAGCTGGCCTACCAAACAGTCTGTTGATAAGGCATGAAACCTGGCAGATGTCACATACAGGCACCTGTCTGCAAAACCGTTTTTCGCACGCGAACCAGTCGCAGCCGACCACCGACCGCCGGCCAATGCGAGCGATGTCCGAATTTGGTAGTTCAGCTTTTGGTGCTACAGCGGTTGGTGGTTGATGGCTTGAATTTAAATTTATGGGAGCAGCACACAAACGTTATCGCTCGCTCGTAACTTTACACAAGTCACGTTCGATATATCGTTATATCATTGACCATCGCGGTCGGCAGTCACTAACCCATCAACTGTGAAGACCAAAACATTAGAACGGAAGTGAACTACGCACACACATGTCACGTATGAGTTTGTGTATCGATGAGAATGTATTATACGCTGTCTAAATGTAATTGTGTGTGTGTATCAGTTTTGTGCAGTTTTTGGTTTAAGCACCGGAACATTCTGACATGATAATGACTGTTGCACTTTTCAACAGAAACTCTGATTGCGATAAATGTGCTTCATAGGTGATTTTCTTATGAATTTTGATGGAAACTTTTTCGCTCAAAAAAAGTACATACATACTCCCACTTGATTGTTGCGCTAAGTTGATAAATATGTTATTGTTGTTGTAGTAAAAGTTTATCACTTAATGAAAAGATTTCTTAATCCTCTTATCATATTTGCTAATCTCAGTCATTATATTATTCCTTAAAGCGATCCCACATGACAGAAATACAGATGATGTCCGCGTTCGATTGGCCTGAAGAGTACATCTCTTTACTTCAGTTAATTGAGCGACTCTTCACTTAAATGAAGAGACTGTACCACTTCAGACAAATGTCAATGTTACTCATCTGAAGTAACTACACGAGCAGAACACCTATTCACTTCAGTTGCCCAATTTCAGCCAATTTTTAACTGAAGTGAACAGTTGTCAAGCGAACAGTCTCTTCACTTCTGTTACTTCAGATACAGCTACTAATTCAGTCCAATCAAATGCGGCTGATATCTTATAATCGATTTTCCTATTTACAGCTGAACGCAATGATGTAGCTGTAGTAGTAGTATGAGCTGTCAAAAATAAAAATATACACAAATCCAATACTGCGCACACAATTAGTAGCTGAAGTAGTAATTCGTTGCTGTAGCGGTTATAAAAATTGGCAAACTTTTAACTTTCTTACAAGTTTGACAGCTAAATACAAACCTTAGAAAGGGGCGACTGCGATTTGGTTTTATTTGACATAAGCGCGCCACAATACTGTGGGCATAGCAACACATCATTTGACAGTTCGTACTACTGCTACAAGTACAACGCATTGTGTTACAGCAGTTATCATTAAAAGTCAAGACATTTAATAAATCAAGGTAATTGCAAATGTCTCTCCCATTTGTGTGCAAAAATATAACACGCACAACACGTGTCGTTGTCGTTAAGATTGTCTGTTCGTTGAAAGCAAAAAGTTATGCAAAGCACAGCACAAGAGCAATATTTTTTTGTTGTTTTTTCAGCATCCGTGGCAATAGGTTTTCGAAGAACGCCAAAACGTGCCGACATGATTCCAAAAACGTTTTCAATTACGCGGCGCGCTCGGCTGTTGCGAAAATTATGTACGCTGGTGGAGCGCGCAAAATTCAATGTCTGTACGGTTTCATTAGGTTGGGTCGCATAGCAAAAGCATCATCAGCGATTAAGACGTATGGAACTGCCGCGTCTCGTCCATTTAGAGGATGTGGCAAGCCAAGTGTTCCGCATTCCGCTTTCCATTGCGCGCGCAAAACTGCAACTATTAAATATGGTCCGAATTCCGACCATTGCATCCGAAATCGATATAGAGCAGTTTGTAATCTGCGTCTGCAATTCCCATTAACACAATGTTGTGTGTACCTTTATAATTATAAAATACACTTCGACTCTTTAGAGGTGCGACTATCACTACGCGCTTTCCATCGACAGCATCTATGCAGTTTGGGAAATTCCATAACTGTTTGTACTGTCGTGCAAACAGGCGTATTCGGAGTATTAGGTGTCTAGCAGTCGGTGAAACAATTTTTATTAAATAAAACTTATGAAATACTTACCCTAAGATATTCGTCAAACAAAATCTTGTAGATGGATGGATAGAACTTCAGGGATGATTGTAGTTGTAATCATCGATTGCGGATTGCGGAACAGAAATTGCAGTGACCTAAAACTTTCACCCGTGGCCAAGGATCTCAAAGTCAGTGCCAATGCAATGCATTTTCTCAATTTGGTGTCTTTTGTTGCATTTAGCGTCTTAACTAACAAGGACAAATACGAGTTATCAAACTGCTCAAGAAGTTGCGGTGTAAATCTGGCTCTTTATCCCGTAATTCACGCATCAATTTAACGTAGAAGCCGTACGGCTCTCGTTTTTTAACCCAGTCTTTTATCCAAGCAATGCGTGCCTTCCGCTGGACAGCAAGGAGATCCCCACCGATTTCGTATTCCCTCTCTAGTAAATATGCTGCCAAAATTATTGCATATCGCTGTTTCCTATTAATTTTTTTTCCAATTTCCATACAACACACAATTATCCCAAATACAAAACAGCTTTAAATATACATATATGCCCTTTGAATCAGTTTGGCATACAGTGTTATATGGGTCCTTACTATTTGTCAAAAGATTCGAAACAGAAGAATTTGACATCGCGTAAATTACAAATAAAAATGTGACATTTTAGCTAATATAGCATTCGGATACAGTTTGTCAAACTATTTTGTGACAGAAATTTGCGACATATTTTTGATGGCATACGTGAGTCGTTTCGTCAGACAGTCTAACCATAGCTTTACTGACGATAATGTGTAAGTGTCACTGATGTCTGTTACCTCCAGTACAAATTGATCGAAAAATTTCTTCAATTTTTTATTTGATATTGAAGCGATGTTTTGGAAAAGCGTACAGTTTTTTTTTTTAATTTCAACCCAAATATATGAAAAATGCTACATCAAAACCCAAAAGTCCCAACTCTCTTCAACTAAAACGATACTATCTGCTGCTTTTGTTTTCGTACTTAGGTATGTATTGGTTCGATTTTTCCTGAACAAAACGCACCTTGAATTGGCCATCAGGTGCGAGCACGCGACAACTCACCCAAAGTCTCTTAGTTTCAATGGAAGAATTGCAGTAAATGGTCCGAAAACGACGCGACAAAATGTTCTAGTGGCAAAGTGAATATAAGGATAAAGGAGAAGTCCTGCTAAAATTGTGTTCAATTATACAAAAGAATCTACGGAAGCCACAAAAGTGAAAATAATGCTTCCAAAGTTTGTCTAAGTGAATAGATCAGTGGCTGTGCATTTTGTTAACGAATTCAAATTCTCTAAAGTTATTGTGATGAGCCTGGAATTTTACGCCTATCCCCGAAGGTATTTTCTGTTAAGTTTACAGTTTTTTATTTAATAAAAACTATGTGCATATAGCAATAAGATAAACCATTCGACCAGAAAAAACACAAATGACGGTTGTTTCCGACAGTGTTGTTTTTTTATCAGATTAACATATAAATACAAAGTTAACCTTTGTGGGTCTGAAAAACAAAACGAAAATCCTTGAAATGTATTTTATATGCAATGGTTCACAATGTCCAATGTAGTTGGCATATTCGTACAAACATTAAAAAGTATGTTTAGTAATTAGCAGTAATGTAGTTCAATGTCATTTTTGGGCACACACTAAAATAATACTCAAAATATGTGTAGTCTTACGTAATATTAGTACATGTACTATGTGGTATAAAGGTAGATAGTACGTACATCTATGATATGGCCAACATAATCGTATCCATCTGGATGGCCTACCATAGCACTTCTGTCAATGTTGTCTTGCAATAAAAAGTCACGACACGAACTCTTAAGTTTTCATTTAGGCTGACATGTCAAGATTTTTTTTATAATTCGCGCACGCGTAAAAGGGTGCGCACCCTTATGCTTAGCACACCGTGGGCGTTAAGGAAAAAGAGGAGATCTCTATGAGCTTGTGTTTTGAATGCTTGTGGATCATAGAGATGTGGAAAGACAGAGCTTGGCAGAGCATTCCACATCAGTGTTATACGGCTGAAGAACGAATCTCTGAACTTAACTGTACTTCCGAAGATGGGCTTAAGGGTAAACTGATGAGCATTTAAAACGCCACGAGTATTGCGATTGAATTCAACTGGCTATCTCTTAGTGGAAGAAACGATAAAACAGTGTCAAGCAGGATTAAAATCCGTGCCGATGTTTGGTTCACGACAACCGGTTGAGATATGCAACTCCACAGAGAGCACATCAGTAACATCAGGTAAGCCATTGATGAACCAAGAATTTGGGAACATCAGGTGCACCCCTGATGTTACCAAGTTTCTGCGGTATTCAAGCGAATCTATAGATTTCGCAATGTTTTCGTCGCACCGATAACTTTTATCGCACGGTTATTTATTCTATCTAGCTGATGCAAGGTAGTTTTAGGCGCACCAGACCAGATATGACAATTGTACTCGAGTTTCATCATCATCATCATCATATTTGGCTCTAAAACCGAACCCTCCCGCAAATAGTCTCTCCACTGGTCCCGATTTTGAGCCAATGTCACCCATTGTTTTGCATCACTAAACTCTTGGCTTCCTGGTCTATGCCATATTTCTAGCGTAGGCTTGGTCGGACTCGCTGTCGTGTTCCATAAATCCTACCACAAAGGACTTTCCGAGCAGTATCCTCTTCTCTCATGCGAGCTAGGTGTCCTACCCACCGGAGCCTACCGAGCTTAATTCTCTTCACGATATTGACGTCGCGGTAACGCTCGTAGATCTCATCAATATAGAGTCTCCGGAATCGTCCTTCCTCACGTACGGGGCCAACAATTCTCCGTAAGACTTTTCTCTCCAACGCGCCTAAGAGATCAGCACTCAAGTCTCAGATCCATATTTAAGTACTGGTATGACCATTATCTTATACACCAGCAGGTTGGATGTTATCGTTAAATTCCTGGAGGATTTGAAGAGTCTTGACAGACTATAGTCGGCTTTGTTGGCTTTAAGCAACCGTGTGCGTATTTCTGGTTCTATGCTGTTATTGGCTGATACAGTTGACCCGAGATAGTTAAAGGATTGCACTTCTTCAAATTCGCGCTCCACTATTTGAATTGAGGGACCAATGTTGGATCTTCAGACGTGGCCACCACGTACTTTGTTTTGCTCTCATTTATGTGCAGCCCCAGATTTCGTGCCGCCTGCTCGATCTGGATGAATGCTTCCTCTACTTGTGCTCTTGGGTTTCTACCAACGATGTCAATGTCGTCTGCATAAGCCAGTATCTGAATGGACGTATAGATTATTGTTCCTCTCGCCGTTACTTCAGAGTCTCGGATCACTTTCTCCAACGCCAGGATGAAGAGGACGCAGGCCAGTCCAACTCTTGTCGGAGCCCGTTATAGATGTTGAATGGGATTGATAGTGATACGGATATTTTTACTTGGCTTATAACGTTGGTCATGGTCAACCTACATAGTCGTGTCAGTTTATTTGGGATGCCGAATTCTCTCATAGCTTTATAAAGCTCAACTCTGTCTATGCTATCATAGGCGGCTTTAAAGTCTATAAAAAGATGGTGTAGTGAGTTTTAAATCTCTAGACATTTTGCCATCAACTGCCTAAGGGTGTAAATCTGATCTGTTGTTGATTTGCCTGGGACGAAGCCACACAGGTATGGACCATTGATGACTTCAGCATATGGGGCTATTCTGCCTTAAAGGATAGAGGAGAAAATCTTATAGGCGGTACTCAACGTTATACCACTTTACTGCATGTTGTGATATCTCCTCTCTTGTGTATAGAGCACAGGATGCCTCTTCTTCTGACATCGCTTCTTCTTCCCATACTTGCACTATTATTTCATGAATTGCTTGGTGTATTGTGGGGCCTTCTATTTTAATCAGATCCGCTGGGATCCCATCTGATCCCGGGGCCTTATTATTTTCGAGCTTTGCTTTGCTAACTTCGTCCTATCCAGATCAGCTGGGATCCCATCTGATCCCAGGGCCTTATTATTTTTGAGCCGATTTATCGCTTTGCTAACTTCGTCTATGCTTGGTGGCGTCATCATAGTATGATCTTCGGTCATTGGTGGAGCCTCCAATTTCTCAGTTTGCTGGCCATTAAGCAACTCATGAAAGTGCTCTTCCCATAGCTCTAAGATGCCTTTGAGATCGGCGATCAGATTACCCTCTTTGTCTTTGCAGTATGTGCAACTTGGTGTAGATTGCGTCATACCGCGGACTCTTTGATAGAACTAACTTCAGCGCGTGGTGCGGTCCTCGCATTCTGTACTGTTCTAGTTCACGGACGAGATTCTTCTTCCAGGCTGCTTACTTTCGCCGGTGAACTGTTTTTTCATATCGTCTGAGCTCTTTTTTTATTCATCTTCGCGTGCATTGCTGCTTTGTACGCACCATTCTTACGTTCATTCGCTAGCTTACATTCGTCATCGAACCAGTCGTTCCGATCTCTACGACTACTGCCTAAGATGGAGTCAGAAGTACTAATGGCATTATTCTTAAGTCGCGTCCATTTCTCTTCTACGTCCGACATCTCAGCCCCAGGACTTACTAGGAAAGAATGGATGTAGGTGATATGGGTCGGTACGAAGAAGGAGACGACGGCTTACCTTTTTTGGGTATGGGCTGGACAAAGGGAAGAGTCCAAAAGAATATGATAGATGGAAAAGCTTACGCAATGGTAATGCCAGCTTGGAAGAACACCTCTTCAGAACTTATGGGAAAATATCATCTGTCTGGTCCAGCGGATTTGTGGGTTTTGAGATCGTTTAAAACACTAGCAACTGCACGAGTACGAATGAATATCTGTTCCATAGAGTGTTCAATACTCGGAGGTGCAGGCGTAAGCAATGCACAATCTGGAAGCTGCAATCATAGCTGCAAAATGCTTAGCAAATAGATTGTCTTTGACTTTAGAGTTGACAACTGGAGTGTCATTGTAAATGAGCCTTGTATTATTGGTTCTTTTTACGAATGACCAAAAATTGTTGCTACCTCTGGGAGAATGTAGTATTTTTTGCCTTAATTTTTGGTCGTAGGCGAATTGGACTCGCCGAAGGTGGGCATTGCAATCATGCTATAGTTAAAAAATGATCCAAATCAGTCGATTCTTTCTCTCAGTCCACATTGAGGCGAATTTATCGTAAAAATCTTAGCCTACACCCCTACCAGATCAAATTATCTTAAGACAACGGAAGCATCTTGATCACTTGAAGCGTCGAAACTTCTCCGATAGGTATTTATTATTATTATGATTATTGTTGGTGGGCTGAGAAGCCTTCTGCACTGCATCCTTAAGAACTTAAGATCTAAGATCTTAAGAACATTATCTTTAATTTGGTTAGTTCACATCTGGGAATTTTAGTGTTGCTACAGCTGGCTTTCTCGTTGTTTGACTTCGTGGGTTTGAGCGGTTACATTGAGTGTAATAACACTCGAGCCAGCTTCGCTTTTGATGTATAAGTGAAGTCAGAAGCTTTTCAAGAGCTGCCGTTGGACAAGTCTTTATAGCATCTGTTGCACTTTTGACAGATTAGTCTCTGAATTTTATTTAGTTTTGAGCGTGTCGTAGATTGCTCTGTTTTTGGCCACCATATCAGGGCTGCGTATGTGAAGTTAGGTCCAATAATGCTTTTGTATAGCCATATAGTCATTTACGGGTTAATTCCCCACGTTTTGCTGAGCATGCATTGGCAAGTGAAGTAAGCGATATTAGCTTTGTTGGCGATGTATGACATAAGGGAGTTCCATGTTGGTTTTTGGTCGAACATGACACCCAGATATTTCGCTTCCGGCATTGTTTGGAGAGTTTTGCCTTGGAATCTTTAGGTCCACCTCTTTGCACCATTCGTTTAATAGTTTTACAAAATAAAATAAGTCGAGGTATCATAACGAGGCCAACGGTAAAAGTAGTTCCAGTTCCCATCGAAGACGACCACACTAATCATGACCCAGATGGTCCATCACTCTACATTGTTATATCCTTATAACATGGTGTGTAACGATGGGGAACTTCATTGCAACGTTATGTCACGACAATTGCTCCACGTTGTGGTATCCCTTTTCTAATGTAGAGGCACAGTATGCTTCTTTTTCAGTTTTCGGGCGTCATTCCTTCCTCCCATACTTGCACTAATTACTTCATTAATTGTTTGGTAAATGGCGAGCACTCCAGATTTTATCAGCTTCTCTGGGATGCCATCTGATCTGATCTAATTTGTCGCTCTGCTAACTTCTACGCTTGACACCGGCAGCATAGTGTAGTCATGAAAATGCTCTTCCCATCACTCCGAGATACCTTTTCTTTTTCAACCAGCACTAACCTCTTACTAATTATCACCACCGCTTATGTTTAAAATTCAAAAAGCGCATTTATGGAAAAATTCAGAGAGGTGTATACCTAAAGGCGCGCGATGACAAAAAAAACTTTAAAAACTTGGAAACATTACCATTTTTCAGCAACAAGTATTAAGCTTTTTTATCACTGGACGTTAGCTGATCTTGTTGAGCTTATGGGCTTGCAACATGCGCTTGCGCTTGCGTTCAATATGACAATCGAGAAGTCTCAACTCATAGTTTCCGGCAATAGCTTCTCAAGCAGAGTGTAGTTTACAGTTCGAACGCGTATCGCTTATGAGGTTATTGCCTCATCGATCATTTATGACGTCACTCATGGGGTTACTCGCAATTACTCGCGTGCTCGCACAGTTGCGATCATATTGAAACTGAAAGTACTTTCTACTGCAATGAATTGATTGTTGATGGCATGTGACTATGCGGTTAACTAATCCGTAGTTTGTTCATCATTCGGCACCTCACCTCTAATTATTACACTTTCGTTTTGTGTTGTTTTTGGTTTTTTTGTTTCTTGTTGATTGAATTCCGATTAATTTTATCAAGTCATCAAGTATATATGTAGACTAAGGTGATTACTTGCACTGGTCGTGGCCTGCGGTCGGCTTTAGTGATAGTGGAAGAACCTGCAGCACAGAGAGTGAACAAGCTTTACTTAATACGAATAGTGCAACGTTTTAAAATAAAATAATATCGGTTTATAAGTTAAGTTTTACGTTGATAAGATTGCGCTATTAACTTCTATATAAACCGTGCTATTGTCTAACTCCTATTAGTGAGCATGGTCAAAGACTTCTAGTTAGTTTAAGCACGAGCCTAATGAACGATTTCCAAACTATCGCTGTATTCACGTTCCCTACAAGATTTACTTATCGTCATCTGCTTCACAAAACTAAAAAATCCCATTTTTAAAGGAAGTTCCTCTATTCTCTATTATACTCGTACCAATTGCCCCTGTCACTCATTCACGCACTATTGTGATTCTTAAAACTGTGATGAAATATCATTCAGTGATTCACAAACATTTGACAGAGGCATAAAAAATAATGGCGATTTCAATGATTCTCAAACTTTTCTTTAAGTGATTCTCAAATCTAATATATATAGAAATGGTGTCTGTAATGATTGGGATAGCCTTTCTCAGGAACCATCGCAGGAAGCTGAAATTTTTTACCATAGATTAGGATTTTAGCGGTTTTGGGTTTTTGTTTTGGTTTGAACTCGCTAGGTGGCGCTGTTGTCAAAATATAACGGTTTTTTTGTTTCCCAGCAACGAAGCATCTTAGGAATTCAAATTTTAGGTTTTTTTCGTTGCTATTTGGGTTTTTGTGAAATTTGTACCCGATAGGTGGCGCTGTTTTCAAGATAGTAGGTGGTAATACCGCTATTTTTGACATTTATTTAGTTTCACATTACAGCACGCGCAATAATACATCGTAGGACGCAAAATTAAAAATAAAATTTGTAAAGATTGTCCAGTTAAAGTAAAGTTTTTTAAAAGACGATCTGCGAAAGAAATTCTTATCTCAGAGCTCCTTTAAAAATAAATATTTATTGTAACTAACATATTTCGAATGCTGATCCATATAAGGTTAACCATCCTTACCTGGATAAAAGTCTGTCCTCTCTACCAGTCGTCTAACTACAACAATGAATTGAAATCTCTAAGTTACCATTACGTAGATCATTTCATTAAATGTCTATCTACTTTGGTGGCTAAGAATGTTGTTAATTTTATTAAAACTTAAGAATTAATTTCGAATTACTATGACAAACAAACAAACGTTTTATGACGCACTGTGGATTATAATTTTTCACTGTCAGGGTCGACCACAAAATTGTGTTCTTTCTTTAGGATTATGTTGAATAAAATTACAAAGCAGCTGATTTGAAATTCAACTGTCTGGCGCCAATATTCTAATTTGTTCCGTCACCTGTGTAGTAACATTTCAGGTTCTTTGCTGTACATTTCATCACCATCAGTAGGGTATTGGTATGGGTATTGCTATAGGGAATAAATTAGTTGCTGAATTGTTTTTCTCAGAAATTCTATGGGTTAATAGGATATTTTATAAAAAGATTTATTAATATTAGTCATTTGTTCCCACTCCTCTATACGACAGAAACTGGTTATGCAAAGAGTTTATAGAGAATCCAAACTCCAAACTCCAGTTGCAGAATGAGCAGTTTTTATTTATGTACATATACATATGTTATAGATCAATGTTTGTATATATTAAATGCTTTTGTTATAAAAATTATAAACACAATTTTAAAAATCAATATTTGCTTAGATAGAAAAAACGCGGAGCACACCGAAGTGTTGTAGACAGGGAGTTTTGAACTCTATCGGCTTTACAAAATGTAAGCGTCTTATTGCGAAAATATTCAAATTAGCAGATGTTAATTAATCATCTTAATTTGAATTTTATTTGACTGATTAAGTTTTTCTTTACAACCATTTTTGCAAGGCAAGTGTAGAAGGTATGCAAAAGAAACAGAATATTTCTTTGTCAGTTATATTAATGATCGTTATAACATTAATTGTAAGAGGTTGACTTGGAGCATATGTGGTTTCAACAAGTTTCGATTACCAGCATGTCCAACAAAACCTAAGAATATACTTGCACACAGCGGGTCAATCAATCGAATTATTGAAGTCGAAGTTTGGCTCGTATTGTAGATATCCCAGCAGCAGCAGCGAGGATCGAGCTAGAGTCCATGTATCGAAGAATAATGAGAGAAGTGCAGCGTAGTGTAAGACGTGACAAGCGTAACTATATTAACAACCTGGCCTCAGAAGCAGGGGATTAGATTAAGATATTTTTATTAAACATCAAAGTAATATACAAATTTGATTTAAAAGTAAACTTATAAATAATATTAATATGTGTCGGCTCAACAAAAGGGGCCCGACGTATTTACATTGTCTTTTTTTTTGGTATTGTTTATTTTTAAACAATATTTTTTACTACTTAATCTACTACATGTTAATTTTTAATGTAATTAAATTTTAAACAATAATTTTAAAATAAAATAAGAATGAAAAATATTAAGCGGCGTATAAACAGGGCGAACTTCAGCCTCTGTAATATTGGTTGCCCGCCTTCTCGTAGAAGGAGACGTCTTGATTGTTAAAGATGTCATCGAATCTAGCATCAGTGAATCCTCTTATGTGTATGTACCGGTGACTTGGCTCGATTTCCTCGATTCGCAGTCCTTGCATCTCAGGACTTGGATGTGTTTCCAATGCGTCGACGAATTTCCTCGCTATTCGGAACAAGTGGTCAGTTATTGGCAGCAGACCTGCTGCTTCGTATAGTTTTGTAGTCGACACAAACTTATAGCTGTTTGTCACCCTCCAGAGTCCTGTACAGATCCTTAGTACCTTCCTTTCAAATAGGGAGATCTTCTTCATCGTTGTTGGTGAGACGGTGAACCATATGGGGTAGCCATAGGTTATCACTGGCCTGATGAGTTGCTTGTAGATAAGATTTGTCGATGTGAGAGTTAAACTTGAGCCTCTTAGTAAAGTTGATTCCCAGGTACTTAGTCTCTGACTCGGTGTTTATTGTTGTGTTATCCGGCAGGGTGATTTTAAGGCTCTGCACCGGCTTGCGATTTTTCTTATCCTTGTTTCGGTTGCTGGTACTCGGAAGCAGATGAGTTCCGTTTTATTGGCGTTGATCTTTAGTCCCCACTTCAGGTAGTAGTCCCAAAGGTTTCTGAGGTGTTCCTTCACTCTTCGGGCAGCTATCTCGGGAGAGCGGGAAACTGCATACGTTATGGAGTCATCCGCGAAGAGCATAGTCCTTGTTCCGGCTGTATTTGTGGGTTGATCCGCCGTGAAGATGCTATACAGGATTGGTCCAAGTCTGGAACCTTGAGGAACTCCGGCTTTGATCCTTTTCCTTGTCGATGGGCGGTCGTACACCTGTACAAAGAAGACCCTGTTAAAAAGAAAATTTTTAATTATTTTTACAATATAATTGGGGAAACCAAAACTAATAAGCTTGTACAGTAGCCCGTTTATCCAGACACTATCGAAAGCTTTTTCGATGTCTAGCAAACAGGCAACTGTACTACTTTTGACGTTCAGTCCTTTAGTGACGTCACTGTGAAGCTTCAGCAGAGGGTGCAGCGTAGAGTGCTTTTCTCGGAAACCGTACTGAAAGGAAGGAATAAGATTTCTTTCCGTACAAAACGTATTGATCTTTTTACGGATCAATGATTCCAATACTTTACTGATACAACACAGTAAAGCTATTGGACGGTAACCAGTTACGCTGGAGCGGTCGGTTTTCTTGGGTACTGGTACTACCTTGGCCACCTTCCAGTTGTCCGGAAAGTAGCCATTGTTTAGGCAATTGTTGAAAATGATGGTTAACATCAAAATTGCCATACCCGGTAACTTTTTAAGCAAAAAGTTAGAAATCCCATCTGTGCCTGATGATTCAGAAGCAGGGGAAGCAGCGAGCAGGTGCGATAGCAGAACCGTTTACAGAATCACCAAAGAGCTGACAGGTGATCACCGCTCTAGCCAACATCCGGTGAAAGGCCTAGGTGGTGCCGTACTCGTTTCAGAGAAGGATCAGCTCAAGCGATGGAAGGAGCATTTCTCTACGGTCCTTAACCGTGTACTTGCTAACGATATGCACCAAAATCAAACGGAGCTGCCGGAAGTAACAATTTCCCGAATTCGCACCTCAACTCCCAGTAAAGACGAGATCGCTACCGCGATCAACGCACTAAAGAACAACAAGTCGGTAGGACTAGATGGTATACCCGCAGAGCTTCTGCGTGCAGCTCCAACGACATCAGCAGAGCTTTTATATCTTCTTGTAGAGAGAGCTTGGAAGGCAGAAAGTTTCCCCGACGAGTGGAAGAAGGGAATGATTGGCAAGCTCCCTAAAAAAGGACTGCGAAAACTGGAGAGGCATTTGCGTTCTTCCTGCAGTACTGTAAAGTAGTACTTGAGCGAATTAAGGAACATCTGGAAGATACACTCTATGCCGAACAAGCTGGTTTCCTGTATGGATCCTCCTGTATAGACCACATAAACACCCTGCGGATCATTATTGAACAGTGCGTTGAATTCCGGTCACCAACCTGCACCTGCTGTTCATCGATTTTGAGAAGGCGTTTGACAGTGTCAACAGACAGTTTATCTGGCTCGCCTTGCGCAGGAGAGGTATATCCGATAAACTAATAGCTATTCTTAAAGCAACCTACGATGGCTCTAAATGTCATGTGCTGCATAGAGGAAAGCTGTCAGAGGAATTCGAGATCCTAAGTAGGGTACGACAAGGTTGCATTCTATCGCCGATACTTTTTTTTGTTGGTGATTAGCGATGTATTTCGCGCCGCTTTATCTACTGGAAACGGAGGAATTCGTTGGACTCTTACATCTCAACTCAAACAAAACGCTGACGACGTTTGTTTACTCTCACACAGAATTATGGAGCTGCACCAAATGACAACAAATGTGGAGATGGAGGCAAATGTTGCGGTTTTGAAGATTACTGCCAAAATCAACCTCGGCACTAACCCAGTAACTCAAGTTAACATTGCTGGACAGCCGGTAGAGAGAGAGAGAGTAGAGAGTTTCCAATATCTTGGGAGTATTGTCTCGACTGAAGGTGGATCCGAACAGGACAGACAAAATCGGTTTTTGAAATGATGTCCATGATATGGCGAAGCAATGCGATCAGCTTAAACGCCAAGCTGCGACTGTTCCGTTCAAATCTTGAATCTGTGCTATTGTATGGGTGCAGCACTTGGAAGGTGACCGTTACTATCACAAAAAGATTACAAACGTTCGTAAATAGGTGCCTGCGGAACATCTTAAGGATTTTCTGGCCTAACCGTATCTCTAACGAACATTTTTGCCAGAGAACGGGTCTGGATCCAATAGGCACAACCATCCAACGACGGAAGTGGCAGTGGATTGGTCATGCACAGTCTAGAAAGTTTAGTTTAACGTCGCGTATATGGGAAACAGTGTGTGGACGATCGTTATCTTACATCAGAAGAAAATTGTCGCCTATATGGAACAAATGGCAATATTATTCCTATTAAAATGTTCCTTACATACCTCTCTGGTGTTAAAGATAACAATTTGTAAGTCCGTGCGTGGTTCCATACATACACTACACCAGACCATTACTCAACTTACACCATTGGCTACCCTTGCGGAAAGATGTTCATATCGTTCACCTGATCTTTTCCTCGTCTTTCATCTGGCTGTCAAGAGCATTCATTGCCATTCCTTCTCAGACCAATTTCCATGATTCTGGCAAAATCAGTACGCGCTACTATATGTTATGTGTTAGAAAGGGGGCTCTTCGCTGGTCTGTAAGATATTAAGACAGTGTCATTTTGTTTCCCTTTAACCGTTTTAGAGACCTTAAGTCTGCTTCTAACATCAGATGCCACTGCATGCCTGTCTCTAAGGGCATAACTTACCCACTACCGTCTGTTTGTGTCTTGGCCTTTCATCTGCCTTCTCCGCGTTTTCTTTCTTAAGTAAACCAGTGTCTCTGTACTGAATAACATTGTGAGACTTTGACACATTAAGCACATTTGAGGTCAGTTCTTGGTGCATGTGTCTACATTAAATCAAGGTTACTACACGGGCTACTTTAACTTCACTTAAGACAGGTATTTTCGTTTTAATTGTTGTTGGCAACTTGTTTTGGTTTTGTAATCAGATACAACTTTACAAGATGCGTACGAAAAATGAAATTACAAAACACAAAAAGTTTGCTTGCATTTTATGACCAAATGTGAATTAGCTGCACTTTAATGCTTAAAAGGCGTTACCGTTAGCCAGGTGCGTATTCAACGCACAGCTACTTACAAAAAGAAAACTTTAGAACATAAAACAAAACGTGTCGTTAGTTAAAACGATGGTCAATTGCAAAGTTCGCGGCCTAACCAAGTAAGAAGACTCGGAAGTTTACAAAATGATTTTTTGTTTATCAATATAACCGCCAGCCACTAAGCTCAATGCTCTTACTCTAACTGATATTAGTGGTTTTAAAAACTCATGTAAAGTTTTTAAAAAATAACAAAATATTTGTATGTACGTGTAAGGCTATTTAATAGAAGGCATGTTAAATACACGTTCACTGTAATAAAATTTAACCAGATCACAGCTTTGTTCCATAGATGCTACTAATAGCCAAGTGTTCATTAAGGAATACTCTATTGCATAAAATATGTTGGATAACCCTACGGACAGAAATAAGCTTTTGTGATGAATGTGATTTGCATTTGCAATTTTAACGAGTTTTTTTTTTATTTTGGAGGTTCACTGGAAAGCAGATTGGCCACTTCACAGAGATGTCTCACTAAATTGACCTACACCCATGTCTTCCTAAAGGAATTATCTATCGAATAAAATGTGTGGGATTATAATGCAGGGGGAAGAGGCTATTGTGTATCGGTTTTAGTGAGACATCTTTGTGAACTGGCCAAATTGCTTTACATCGAATCACTAAATTAAAAATTGTCAGGAACATTTTCAAATGTTCACAACAGTACACAAAGCTTCTTACTCTTCTTATGGAAATTCTAAGTTTATAGATCTATCCTTAGGTAAGTTAAGACTTGAGTATAGATCTTACTGGTGAGACATCTTTGTTAGCTGGCTAATCTGCATTACAGCGAACCTCTAAATTCAAAATTATAAATGTTATTTTTACCAATTAGCTGTATAAATATAACATTCTGTTAATTTTTTTATTTGTTAAAAACTTCAGATGCGTTTTTAAAAATGGTTTCCCAAGGACGTTTACTGAATATTTTTTTAACCTCTTCATTCATTGAACATCCTTGTGATCCCAAAGGCTTTTTTTAGCTTTGGGAAGCAGATGAATGTCACAACTTGCGATGTCAAGCGAATAGCAAGTAATTGAAACCAACGGATAAGGATGTCACGTGACGCATCGACACTAATATCGGTCCACCCCCCCCCCCCAGCTATAGACCACATCACCCTAGAGCTGTATTAGCATCACCATTTAAGTTAGCGACCCCGAAAACTATAGAGTTGACACAATCGGTCCCCGCCCCCTCAGTTATCGACCCTCATCCCACTAGAGCTTACCAACTTGCCATCACCATACAAATCAGCGCCTCCGAAAACTATAGAATCGACACTTCTATAGGTCATCCCCCCCCTCTGTTATCGACCCCCATCCCGCAAGAGCTTACCAACTTACCATCACCATTCAACTCAGCGACCCCGAAAACTATACAATCGACACTAATATCGATCGCCCACCACCCTGCGGGGATACAAACTCAACCGTAGGAGTGTACTACCAACACAATTCATAACGGCGATACCAAAAACGGTGGGTCAGACACTAATATCGGCTGCCACCCCTCCCCCAGCCAGGAAACCTGCTGCCCCAACCACCTATATTTGACTCCAGATAGTAACTAATATGTATACCAAGTTTGGTTGAAATTGGTCAAGGCGTTCCAGAGTTAGTTAGGCACAAATATATATACAAGCATACAAATAAAATTCTCTATTTTATATATATAGAATACTAGCGGAAATACCCGGCGTTTCCCGGCTGTCCCATCCCACTGACCCCCGCCCACTGACACCCCACTAACTAATACAGTCAAAATATGTACACTTTTTCGAATATTCTTTATATGAAGATCATATACAGGGAATACTACATTTTCCACCCCATCGGGTCCAAATTTTGTCAACGACTTTCTTTTTATTTAAATATTATATGGTGTGAATTTAAGCCAAATCTTTCCATAAATAAGAATTTTCGGAAAAAAAAGATAAATACATATGTCACCCACAACTCGAAACGTCATCATTCGTTCGCTGTTTTCGTTTCAATTCAAATCAGCATGAACTGTCACGGCAATATATGAAATTCATTGGAATGACGGTGGCGCCATCTCTCGAAAATTGGTCGTACCAACTCAGAATCCTTCGTGGGCTCATGCACAACAACTAAAGATCATCACATGATCAAATGCATAGTTTACAAGTCTATAAAGGACATAGAGACAAACATTCATTTTTATATATATATATAGATTTTATAGGTCCAAGAACTCCCAGTTATTCTCAAGATTCTATTTATCAAATTTAATCTTAATTTCGTTTCATTTCATTTCATTTCATTTCATTTAATTTCATTTCATTTCATTTCATTTCATTTCATTTCATTTCGTTTCATATCATTTCGTTTCGTTTCATTTTGTTTAATTTCATTTCCATTACGTCCAATGGCTGCCCATAGGAAAGACTATGTGATTAGTGCTAAGTTCTCTATGGTTATAAGATACAGTACACCCCCACCAGGCGTAATATTATATAAAAAATTCATTTCTTCACTTTTCCATTAAAACAACCAACACCCATAATCAATTAATGGAGATGGTGCACCGGTTTAGTTGTTGTTAGGATTTCAACCCCAATAACATTTTTTTCATACACAACGTTATCTAACAGCATTTCTACCAATTTATTCGCGTGTTTACAAACAAAAACACAAATCCAACAATCTCTTTTCCTCAAACATCATCGTCATCAGCGCACCAACCTGTTTGAGCAAAGCTCCGGGCTTTGATGAATCTAACAATGAACACAGGTGGTGGTGCGGGCGGGCAGTGATGACTGCGAATGTAACGTCGATGTCGGTCGCTCGCTCGCCAAATACAAATTGAAATTCATAACAAAAGCAACGGTCGAGTGGAAAGGTATACAACGGCGATCTGACGGCGGTCGAATTAGTTAACATTATAAACAAATATTTAGAGAGAGAGTAGAATTCCACAATGCGTTTAATTTTTTAGAAAACTGGAATAACATGTGTGCGAAATTCGAAAGTCCTAAAAAGTGACGGGCGAAAAAAAACTGAAGTTGATAAAAACTTAAAAAAAAAATCAATTTTTAAAAAGCTACAAGTGCAGAAATGTGTGAATAAAGAGATCATCGCTGTGCAGCTGCAACCCAACTAACGTATCAATGTCCGCCATTATGATGTCCACTCTGACTGGCACCTGGGAGCAGATATTCATTCCGGCCAGTGCGAATTTGACCATTTTCATGTTCCTCTTCATGGTGTGCACCATCGAAGTGGTACTGATGAAGCTCACAACCAACACAGTATTCGATCATGATATGGACTTTGACAATTCAAGTGAATACGAAGAGGATATTTACTATGAGGAGTTGAACAACAATTACGATCACTGGGCAAGGCGAAGGATGCGTCAACGGAGACAGCAACAGCAACAGCAACAGCGCCAGCACGGAAACCAAAATTTCCATCTTCCATCTACAAACTGAATAGACTGGAGATACTCATTTAGGTACGCGATCTATGGGTACAATAATTTAGCTCTAAGGATATACACTCGCTTACTTCACGCTCATATCAGCCTGCCACTATACTTGTCAGCTCATCGCATCATCGTCGCAACATTTCATCAATGGCATTTTTTGTTTATAAACCTCGATATAAAGAAATGTGATCATTAAATTAAAATTCAATCTTCTTGTGTATGTATTATAGCATTTTGTGATTAAATTATATTTTTGTTTTCCTTTTTATACCCATCTATCATACATTGACGAACAAATTTAGCATATATGTCAACTAATATTAAAATCAAGTACATAATTAAAAAAATAATTCAATAAAATGAAGAACCCAGTGAAAGTGAAAAGGTTTCGTTTTTTGCCCCCCTTTGGACAACCCTCTCTCAGTTGGCCTCAACCACAAGCGGAATTGCGATTTATCGAGAATTTATTGTCAACTGGTCGAGATTTGTAAAAGTAAAGCCGCAGTTGGCAACTTTTCTTCCGCATTTCAATGCTTTCCTCCGTTGGAGACCGACCCCGTTCGCAAAAATGCGGGAAAATCGAATCGAAAAGCTGACGATGGAAAACTGCAAACAAGCCATTCGTTATCAGTTAGAGTTGAGAGCGGTAAAAATTTGCCTCCTCAGCTATTGCTAAGCTCCTAAACGAGTTGTGCTATGGCCAGTTGATTTCCGGGAGAAAATAGAAAAATCGCTTGCGCAATTGAGGGAATTTGTAAGCTGGACTGGAATTTTCTTTTGCTTCTAACTGCGACACATAACATGTGATGTGTGTGTGTGTGCTGTTGATGCTGACGCGGATGATGATGATGGTGATGGTGATGACGGTGGTAATTATGGTGATGTAAGCGATTGAAAATTGCTTTGTTTTCCATGGAACTCCTGCGAGAGTCGGATAGCATTTGTGCTCAAGCACTTTTCCCGCCAATGAATCTATATCTAGATACTCCTATGCAATATTTCGCTTTATTGTTTGTTGAGAAATCATCCATTGGTTTAATATTCCAAACGGCAAATGCTTTTGAAATGGAAAGTTTCTTTTTATCACCACACACCACACTTGATTGCTTTTCGTTTCTGGTCGGCTGTTTGTTTTTGGTTACTATGCCGTGGTAGATACTTACAGGTTTTTTTTTTTCAAATCAAGCGTTTATATGAAAAGTTACTTGCAGTTGTTATGAGCACAACACATCGCAAAGGGTGTAATTAAAGGTGTTTTTCATACATATCTTGCATATTGACGACTGCCACTATAGTATAGTCATTAAAGCTGTTGCTTTATTGCATCAGTAACTGCAGTAACTGCAGTTGCTCATTAAAACTTTATACATAGAGTGTGTTGCCAATTTATGTTTTCTGTTGGCATATCTTAACTTAAGGAGCTTGTATCTTGCGACCCTACATACTCCTCTATGGATTTATGTTCGGCTTTGGGGTACTTGACCCCTAGAATCTCAATTTTTAATCTTAAACCGGGGATAGAAGACTCAAAATTTGCTTATCTTTTTTTTAAAAAAAAAAAAAAACTAAGAAAGATATCAGAACGAATCAAATGCCTTTTTATAAAAAAAATATGTCTTCTAAAATTAGCTAATTTCTTAATTTTACACAACGACCTCAAATGAGTCAAATAACCCCAGAACCGGGGTAAGTTGGCTAAGGGTATGGGGTCAGTTGACTATATTCTTATTTTCACCTTTTTGATAATAAAACTATAAAAAATAGAATAACAAATCAATTTTATTTGAAACAAAAACTAAAAATAGAGAGTTTCAAGAGACAGCTCAGCAATAGGGATGGAAGGATGTTCCAACTTTTTCTGCTTACATTTTTTAACATATCTTTGCATGGTTTTGGTTTTGTAAGGAATCCCGTGGTCATGAGCAACAGATCGTATACTCTTTCCTTTTCCAAGTATAAGCTGGCACGCACGTTTGGTCGGTTGCGCCTCTTGCGGTTTTCCTAACATATGTTCTCATTTTCACCTAAAAAAATGAGTCAACTTACCAAGAAAAAAAAAACAACCCATAAAAATTAAAATTTTTCATCTAAATTCTCTAATCGCAGAAATTGATATGGGAGCCCCTCGATCCTGGGCCATTTTTTTTTATTGTAGAAGTAAATCATCGAAACAAACATTTGACATCAGATGTTAAAATTGAAAAAGCTCAGATCATTTTATTCTGAGCACTTAGAGCACGCTCATACTCTGAGCAAATAAGAAACACGAGCAGTTATCTTGAGAACTCTTTGACTGCTCTGAACTAATTTATGAAAACGCGAAATGACAGAATATTGTGAAAACTTGTTGTTCTATCTGTAAGTTGATATCGACAACAAAAAACGACATCAATAAAAATACAATTCAGTAAATAAGTATGTAAGTTGAATTAAGCATAAAACATGTATGTCTCGTTTCATTTGCTGGGTTCATTTGTGCGTGCGCTAAGATTTCTCTCTCTCTCTCTCCACCACCACCAAAACCATGCAGCGCAGCCGACTGCGCAGCACACACCGCACACAGTCCATAAAGGGCGACGAATATCTGATGCCAGTACAGATACTTAAAAAATGTATAAGGGCCTTGCGGCCGAACCCGGGACCCGATCACTACCAAATTTTCGAAAAAGTATTGTTTATTGGGTATACACATGTGTGTAAAATTTGAAAAAAAATCGGGTAAATTTTTTAAAATTTTTGTTTGGGAGCCCCCCGACCCCGCAGCCCGAGGGGCCTCAAAATTTAATAGAAAGTGTTGTCTCCGGAAATACACATGTGTGCAAAATTTCAATAAAATCGGGCCATGGGAAGTGGGTTAAAAATTGATCGCAAGAATCCACGACAGACGACCGACCGACGACCGACCGACGACCGACGACCCACGGGCAAGTGAAGTTAATATAGAGAATTTAAAAAAGTCAACTTACCCCGATCGGCTTGTCGGCACTCAATGATTTTTTTTCGGTGGTAGGAAATAAAAACAACAAAAAGCTACCCGCTGTGATGATCGCGAATATGCACTCGCTCTCTATCCTAAAAAAAATGTGACTTAAACACAAAAACCGCTGCGAAAAAAGAAAACGAAAAGAAAACGAAAAAATTACTCACGAAGGCAAAAATCAGTTTTTTCGCAATAAATCTCGAAAGACGTCTGACTCTGACGAAAGACAATGGGAGACTAAGCAGGTAGCTGTGCTGGATGTAACAACAAGAACTAACATGAAAGAAATTGTTTGTTTTGAAGTTATTGGCGGTGAGTCTACTTGCCCCTGGGGCCAACTATCCCCGGTCTCCCCTATTAGGTCTACTTTTTGTAGTAAAAATTAGCAAAAGAGAAAATTGACATACATTTCTCAGAGAAAAAAAGTACGGGAACTCATAAAACCACAAAATTGTTGGCTTGGTAAATCCAACGGTCAAAAATCAACATTCACAAGTAAGTTATGTGGGTTTCTTTCGATAGAATAACTGGCTCTACAATCGGGGTCCAGCCCTGGCCTCCCGCAAAAAGTCCCTCCACCGGTCCCGATTTCGAGCCGATGTCATCCAGTTGGGCATCCCTAAACTCTGGGGGTCCTCGACTACGCCATCCTTCCAGCGTAGGCTTTGCCGGCCTCGCTGTCGTGTTCCATAAATTCTACCGCAAAGGACTTTCCGAGCAGGATCCTCTTCGCTCATGCGAGCTAGGTGGCCTGCCCAACAGAGCCTACCGAGCTTAAATCTTTTCACGATGTCGAAATCGCGGTAACGCTCGTAGTCCTCATCATTATAAATCCGTAACCGTCCTTCCTCAAATACGGGGCCAACAATTCTCCGTAAGACTTTTCTCTCGAACGCGGCTAAGAGGTCTGAATGCTTTTTGCTAAGCACCCAAGTCTCGGATCCATGTGCAAGTACTGGTATAACCATTGTCCTTTATACCAGTAGCTTGGATGTTATGGTTAAGTTCCTGGATTTGAAGAGTCTTGACATTGTAGGCTTTGTTGGCAACCGTGCGCGTATTTCTGGTGCCATGCTGTTATCGGCTGCTACAGTTGACCCGAGATAGTTAAAGGATTGCACTACTTCAAATTTGCGCTTCACTATCTTAATTGCGGGACCAATGTCGGATCTTCTCCTCGCAGACGTGGCCACCATGTACTTTGTTTTGCTCTCATTTATGTGCAGCCCTAGATATCGTGCCGCCTGCTCTATCTGGATAAAAGCTTCCTGTACAGCTCTTGGGTTTCTACCAACGATGTCAATATCGTCTGCATAAGCCAGTATCTAAATGGACTTATAGAGGACTGTTCCTCTCGCCGTTACGTCAGAATCTCGGATTACTTTCTCCAGCGCCAGGTTGAAGAGGACGCAGGCCCGTCCATCGCCTTGTCGGAGCCCGTTATAGATGTTGAATGTGCTTGATAGTGATCCGGATATTTTTACTTGGCTTATACCATTGATCATGGTCAACCTACATAGTCGTGTCAGTTTATTTCGGATACCGAATTCTCTCATGGCTTTATAAAGCTGTACTCTGGCTATTCTATCATAGGCGGCTTTAAGTCTATAAAAAATGGTGTCGTGAGTTTAGAAACTGTAGACGTTTTTCCATCACCTGCCTAAGGGTGCGTAAATCTGATCAGTTGTTGATTTGCCTGGTATGAAGCCATGCTGGTATGGACCAATGGTGACCTTAGCGTATGCGGTTATCCTGTCTTGCAGGATAGGGGAGAAAATCTTATACGCGGTAGGTACTCAACAACGTTATACCACGAAAATTGCTGCATGTTGTGAAATATGTGGTCATCCAACGAAGCTTGTCGTTAACGCACATACCGAGAATTGCTCGATTTTCAGTTTCCCCGATGCAAGCTCCACTCTTGGATAATAGCATGGGATTTTGAATTCAGTCAGACAACAGGAGACAGCATTGTGTCTCGGAAGCGTCAGAATTTAAGTCAGAATTTTGCATGTTTTCTCAGAAGGCAGTGTCCTATAATTATCCCTACAACCGTTCTTAGTTCACATCTTTGTAGACAGGTTAGCGCAGTTAAGCACATCAAGTCTAGTTTCGGCCTAACTTATCTTGATATATTGCAACTGTCAATATTGTTTCACCATTCGTTCGTTATGCACAAAACGAAGCACAAGCTTTAGTGTTGCAATAGCTCTCCGCACCTCTGCTCTTTCCGGTAGCAGGTGGTGAGTCGTACCGCGTCTAGCTAGCTCGTCCGCCCTGCAATTCCCTTCAACAGCCGAGTGATCCAGGTCCCAAATGATCCCAATGTTGAACTGATCATTCATCTAATTAAGAGAGGAATGACAGCTCCACGTCACTTTTGATTTCCGTGAGACCAATGATTTTACAGCCGCTTGACTGTCCACTTTGATGATAATCTCCTTTGAAGATAATACACTATGCTTTAGCCAATTCATAATCTTATTAATTGCTATTACCTTAGGCTGGTATACGCTACGGATCAGGGAGGCGGACAGAGATGTTTACTTTCAGTTTGCCACAGAAGACTCTTGCTCCTACTCTGTCATCTAGTTACAGCCGTCCGTGAAGAACTGTATCGTTTCATCGTTTCGAACTCACTCTCTCAGTATTTTCCGGAGGGGATTAACTGAATAACATTAATAATAATAATAACATTTTGCGCGACAGACCATTGTGGTCCAAGGCCTAGCTCCTCGCCACCACTCCTTTTGGGCGTTTTATGGAATTCTCAATTCGCCTTTCGGATACGGCTTTGAATTATAGGTCAATTCAAAGCCGTATCCGAAAGGCGAATTGAGAAGATTTTCGGGACATTTTATTACTCTCGGATGTTTGAGAATCGGAGAGATTCCCGAGAGTTAGGACCGTGGTTCCTAAGCGCGGCGGTCACTTAGAACGTTAATTACCCTTTCCATGCATTGCGCTGAGTAAGCGGCGCATGGAAATGGTAATGAAATAATAAGGTTGTTTGCTTGTGGAAACAAATATGTCAACGCAGCAGCATAGGCGAACGAACCCAAAAAAACCTTGACGCGGTCGGTCATATATTACATACGTACATACATACACTATGCTGATAAAGCGATATTATGTAAAATATGAATATCGATGAGTAGGCATTCCAGAGTCGACAAATTAGGACAACTTTACAAGTGCGATATCTTAAGCTTTTTCATAAAGCTATTTCATAAGCTCTGCATATGGCATTTTTCTTATTCAGCTAAGCTTTAGCACTCAATCAGGACTTTCCTCCGTAAGTCTGAGTTAAAAATCCTAAACTTACGTAAGGGTAAAAAGTATTAACTCTTTCCAGTATAAAAGAAAAGTGAGTCAAGTACACAGTTTAGGATCTAAATTGAGATACAACTTATCGCTTTTGCCGGTAGCCATTCACCGACTGTCGCTTCCCTCATGAAAGTAAAAAAAAAACAACAAAAATTAAAAATACATGAGCTTAGATCGGCTTAGCCTTGAACTTGGATCGGGCTTGAAGTGTTGTTTATCGGTCGTGTGATCGTAATACTTTATAATATTTGCATTTTTATTTTTATTTTGTCGTGCGCCAGTTTAATGCATTAAGTGCGTTTTTTTTTTTTGGTGTGTATTTTCAGTAAAATCGTCGACAGGAAAAAGCAAAAAAAGCCAAGCGAAGAAGAAATGTGTAACGTATGCTGTGCGGAAATCAACACAGAAGATGCCAAAAGGTACGGAAATAACTTTATAGGAACGATTTTGATTTATTACTAGCTGAAATACCCAGCGTTGCCTGGCTGCCCCCACCACCACACTATCCTCCCCACAGCTGACCAACAAGACCCTTTAAGACCCACCTTGAAATACCCCCCCCCCCCCCCACTCACCACATATAACAGCACTATTATTATTTTTATGTTTACTTTAATTTTAATTTTAATAAAGCGTATAGCCCACATTATTCCCGTTGAGCAAGTCATTCAGTGAATTGTCTCTTGGAAATAAGTTTATATATAAAAAAAATATTAACGGTCCTCGAGTCAAGCTACCCATCAACTCCCTAACCACCATTGCCACACTTCTTTGTTTCCTTGTTGCCTTTACTCCGCGGGGAAGCATAGAGCTTCTACAAACGCCCGCCGATGGACTCGATTTATCGCCTGAGGTTTCAAGAGACGCCACTCTGTCCCCTGGGATCTTGCTTCCTCTTCTATAGTCATGCTAGGACGGCCAACTCGGCGGCTTCCTTGTGGAGAGTAACGCCATACAAGAGAACTGAGAGAACGTTAGATCTGAAGATCGTTAGCTTCAGATTCCGGGAAATTTGCGAGTAGTTCCAGATATTATTAGCATAGTATAGGAGTATGTTTACACGAGAGCACACATCCAAATCAGCACCACCATTTTTTGACATCCAGCTGCCCATATAACAAAACTTATCGCGACTTCGTCTATCTGATGTCCGTCAATCGGGAGATGACATGTTCCACTAGCGTTAACGCGAAGTAGTTTTGTTTTTGAGACGTTAATTTTTAAACCCACTTTGTTAGCGTGAAGTTCTGGTGAGTTTAATTTTCGCTCTATATCACCTAGAGAATGTGATAGGAGATAGATATCATCGGCATAGTCAAGGTCTTCTGAGCGGTGAAAAACATTCCATGGCAAACCTGATGGAGTACGGGTTACTATTTTCATCACCCAGTCGATGAAAATTGTGAAAAGCAATGGTGACAGGGTACAACCTTGCTTGACTCCCGAGTGGATGTTGAAAGGTGAGCCAAGATGACCGGCATGTTGAGTCGCGGTACAGCTCCATGATGATGTTGATGAGTTTTTCTGGAAACCATAGCCAGACAAAATCTGCCACCTCATGTTTCGGCCCACGCTTTCAAAAGCGCGTTTAAAATCTACAAAAACCATATACAGAGGAGAGCGATACTCAACTGACTGTTCAATGATTATATGCAGGATGTTAATTTGATCAGTACAAGTACGGTTTGAGCGAAATCCTGCTTTTTTTTTCTCAAAATTGGCTCTAACGCATTCCGTAAGCGCCTAGCTATTATAGAGGAGATCACTTTGTGTATGGTGTTTAGCAGGGTAATTTTTCTCCAGTTTTCGCAATTGCTCAAGCCATGCTATTAAGCCTTCTTTTAACGTCGATGGAATGGTTTAAGATTCCTAGATACCTTGATATATCGCATGCAATATTCGCGTAGTTATCTCGACGTCGACTTGAAGGAGCATAGTTTGGTCTTCGGTCATTGGTGGAGCCTCCATTTCCTCACTTAGCTGGCCATTTAGCAACTCATGAAAGTGCTTTTCCCATCGCTCTAAGATGCCTTTGAGATCGGCGATCAGATTACCCTCTTTGTCTTTGCAGTATGTGCAACACGGTGTATATTACGTCATAGGGCGGACTCTTTGGTAGAACTTTCGCGCCTGGTGCGGTCCTCGCTCTCTATACTGTTCTAGTTCACGGACGAGATTCTTCTCCCAGACTGCTTTCTTTCGCCTGTGAATTGTTTTTTCATTCATCTTCGCGTGCCCGCGTTCTATGAGATTGTTGCTTGATTGGCACGCAACACTCTTACGTTCAGTTGCTAGCTTACATTCGTCATCGAACCAGTCGATCTACATGACTACCACCTAAGATGGAGCCAGCAGTACTAATGACAGTATTCTTAAGGCGTATCTTCTACGCCCGGCATCTCAGCCCCAGGATTTACTCTCCCTGCATTTAGAGCGAGTCCTTTCGCTTGACTGGAATTTTTCCTGGCCTCTTTGTTGCGAATGGCATCCGTGTTGACTTGAATCTGATTCGCGGATGCAGTCTTGTGTGATAATGCAATCCGCGCTCGGAGCACCATACCAACAAGATAGTGGTCCGAGTCGACGTTCGGTACGTTTGCACCGTCATCAGGTTCGGCTTATGGCGGCCGGCGGTCTATCAACACGTGGTCTATCTGGTTGCGAGAGGCTCCATCAGGAGATACCCAAGTGGCTTTGTGGATATTATTACGCGCTATCATCTCTATGACTCGTTGTCCATTGTCTCCATTGTGCTCATTGTGTATAAGCTATGGGTACTAATGTACTGCCTGAATACTGGCCCCCTACCTATTTTGGCATTCATATCCCCCAGAATGATTTTTACGTCATTCTGAGGGCCGGAATGGAGTTCCCGTTCGACTGATTCAAACAATTCTTCTTTTTCATCATCTGGGGAACACTTTGTAGGTTCGTGAACGTTTATGAGGCTTATGTTTTTAAATCTGCCCCGCATTGCCGTTCATTTACTGCTTTAAAGCCGATAACGGTGGGTTTCATTCTTTTGCTGACTAGAAACAATTGTTCGGATCTAAAAAAATTAGAAATCAAAAGCTAACTTCGACAATATTTTAATTACATATTTTTTCTATATTCCAGCTGTGTAGTGTGTTGCATCTGCAAGAAATCTATCTGTCGTCGACCAAATTGCTCCGAATGGAAACCCAAAGAGGCACAATGGGAGTGCCAGTTGTGCCATACAAATAGAGAATCTTTCGCGTTGACCTCCTCATGGGTTGCTGAGCAATTCTCCTTCAACAATCAAAAGTGCGTTTATCCGATGAGAGCACGCAGTGAGATCTATATCCCTCTAAGTGATCCAAATGAGAGGACATCCCGTAAGTAAAGATTTTGCCATAAATCTCTTTAAAAAAAGCATATTATTGAACTTTGTTTGTAATGTCTTCCACTTCCAGAATTTGAAAGTGTCAGTCAAGTTGGTGTTATGTCGTCTGTAGGCGCAGAGGATAGAATGAGAATTCGTCAATATGTCGAGGAGGTTGTGGCAAACTTATTGGGTGGATCGCTGGATAACATTTCGGTAGGACAACTGTCCAGGAGTGAAAACTGTAAGCAAAACTATTGCATATACATAGCATTAAAGTAAGGCAATCAATTCGCATCAAAGTCGCCAGATGCTAGTGCATACTTTTGGGTTATATTTTATATATTATGAAGCACTAGTTAGCATATTTTCAGGCTACGCAAAAAATAAAGTGAAACTTTGCCGTCTAACCACCCATCCATCCCATCCAACACACACATCTCATCACCAATGCTTTACTTGAGTCATTTTATCTTCTTGTGGAGTTTTGTGTTAAAATTTTCATTTTAATTAAAATTTCCAGACTTGCAACTTTTCCACAAATATCACTCACGATTAAGTGAACATTTTATTATTTTGGAAAATTCGCTGTGTGAGTCGATAGCAAAAGGTGAGTACGTTTTCTTCTGTGGAAATTCATTCGTGTGATATTTCTTTGTGACTAAGCTTATGCATGAACTACAAATCTGTCGCATGTCATTTTTCACTTTTGTTGCATATTTTTCTTAATTCATGACAGAATCTCATGACAGCTCTCTGTGATATTTATTAAAAAGCTTGCCTACATAACTTACCTAACACTCTTATAGAAATTTTCATCTCTGAGTCCTGTTAACATGGGAACACAAAAAAAGTTACAGGATTTTAGAGTTTTGAGAGTTATTCCCAGCATTAACCCTTTGGAGACCCTTGTGCATTACAACTGACATCAACTTTGCAACGAAATATCTTATAAATTAATCCAATAATGAGACTTTTTTCGAGATACTATTCCAATGTGTTTATGTACACGCGTACATATCCTAAATGTTGCCCAATCTTATCTATTTTGGCAGATAGAATGTCTTTGGTAAATAAGTTGTCAAATGTTTTCTTTTAAAAGAATACCCTAACCCTTTGGAGACCCTTGTCCAGCGAAGACTAACAGAAGACTAATACTGCGACTTAAAAGATCTATTGTAACTTAGGGTGTATTTATTCTAAGAGACGTACCACCTCACTAGTTAAGGATAGTATATCCTAAGTGGCAGAATTTCTCAACTCCGCTGTCGAGAATATTTCCATATAATAGGTGCGTCTCCTTAACCAAAGTAATGCTGGGCATTCACAGAGAATATACTCGGCTGACTCGTCATCTTCCGAGCAAAACCTACCTTATGTCTCTGAGCCCACACCAATTTTGTTTGTGATATGGCAGGCTACAATCTTCTTTCTTTCTTTCCTTTACTCCGCGGGGCAGCATAGGGCTTCTACAAACGCCCGCCAACGAAATCGATTTATCGCTTGAGGTTTCAAGAGGCGCCACTCGGTCCCCTGGGAACTTGCCTCCTCTTCTATTGTCCTTTTCCATGTCTTGCTAGGACGGCCAACTCGCCGGCTTCCTTGTGGACTTCAGTCAAGCGCTAGTTTCGTTATATCGTCCGCTGGCTTTCTCAAAGTGTGGCCAATCCAGCTCCATTTTTGTCGTCTGATGGTGATCGCGATTGCTTCCTGCTGCGCGTTACTTTCCACAAGTCTTGATTGGTGATAATATCCGGCCATCTTATTCTTAGTATCCGCCTTAAGCACTTGTTGACGAATTGGAGACAGATATAATCGGCATAGTCCAGGTCTTCTAGGCGGTGAAGAAGTTCTGCGTAGATGTTGTCATTGCCTGCTGCTTTACCTGATTGTAGTGAACGAATTGTTGTCCTTATCTCATCCAAGTAGCCTATTAGGGTGCATATGTGGGTTGATGGACGTGCCTGGCCAAGTACAATTCAAAACATTCTTAAAATGTTCTGTCCATCGGGTTTATTGTTGTTCCTCCATGAGAATCAAGGAGCCGTCTATTGCCTTAACAGGGTAGGTGATGTGGTGTTTCTTGTTGACGAGCTTACGAGCGAGTTGGTAGACTGTGCTGTATTGTCTACTATCCGCGGCTTACTGTGCTTGTGTTGCGATGTCGCAATGCATGCTCGTTTGTCGTTGCTAGCTGAACGGCCAACTTGCCGGTCCAGATCGCTATACTTCCGCGCTAATGCGCTTCGCTCGGCACTAGAGGCCGCGTTTAACTCTGCTTTGATGGAATGGCGTTCACGAATGGTGCTCCATGTGCTATCTGATATCCATTCTTTTCTAGTTTTGTCGGAATAACCTAAAATGTTTGAGGTTGCTTCCGTTTTCTCCCATTTAGACTCTGGGGTTTGGGGCTGTATATCAGAGAGTGACTGTTGTATGCGGAATACATATTGCAGTTTCACATCTGATTCTTTCAGTGCTGCTACAGCGGGCTTTCTCGTTGTTTGACTTCGTGTGGTTGAGCGAATCGCTAGCTTCAATTGCACACTGCCAACCACAAGGTGGTGGTCGCAGTAGACGTCGCGGCTGCTCTTCGGGTTGTAACGTCCAGCATCGTTGATCGCCACTTGCGGCTTAGAGCGATGTGATCAATATGGTTGTGGTACATGTGATCAGGAGAGGTCCAGGTGGCTTTGTGGATGTTTTTGTAGGGAACAATTGTGCCTCCAATAATTAGGTTACGATCAGAACATAGATCAGCAAACCTATCTCCGTTGTCATTCATAGAACTAAGGCCATGCTTTCCCATGACATGTTCCCAATTACTGTTGTCGCTGCCATCCTTTGCGTTAAGGTCACCCATCAAAATAACGATGTCACTCTTCCGTAGTTTATCTAATGAAAAACGTGTCGCTTTCTTCAGATGTGGCTTGTTCCGTTGGTGCGTAAATTTAAATCTTACAATAATAATTCTATCGGATATTGCTTGCCAGTCTTGTAACGATGTTCTCGCGGCTTTAGAGAATCGAAATCCCACTCCATTCGCATGCTGTACTCCTACAGGCTAACCCGAAAAATTAGAAACTCGCCGGTAGATGTTCGTTTCTCCCATACTCCAGACCATCTCACCTCACCTCACAAGACCAAGAATCTCTAGATGGTATTTACGAAATTCTTTTGATTGTGCAAGCGTTGTTGTCTTGAATGTTCCAAGCTCCAAAACGTGTCCTTTTCCATGGTCCAGAGGTCATTGTTCATAAATTCGATATTTATCCGAGGCTTGTATTATTAGTTTCAAGAATCAATTAATTCAGTTGCGTGGTGATTAGCCAACCGCAACCTAGGCCGACAACCAAGGCAAGTCCTCTTCTTATTAAGCCCCGACCCAAGCTAACACAAATCGGATTGGGTACCGAAATCGTTCACTTGATTTGGCCGAGTTTCCAGTGACGCGACGTGAACGCATAAGATAAGACTGTCTATAATTGCGTCATCATCACCGTTCGTCTATTCATAATTAATTGCCGGAGTTTGTTGATAATAAACATCAAAAAGTGAGTGCAGTATGAAATCTTATTTGACAGTTACCCTTTAGTATGTCACCCTTTATTTCTAGTTACACACGTGGCACCTTTAAAGGATATAAGAAAATAAAACAACACATAAAAATTTATATTTTTCGTATAAATTCTCTAATAGGGAATACAAAATTTTTACATAAAGCGTTGTGCATCGGATATATACATGCGTATAAAAGTTGAAAAAAATCGGGTACTTTTTTTTAAAAAATTTGTATGGGTGCCCCCCGACCCCGGGGCCGAATCACTTCCAAATTTTTACAAAAAGTGTTGTCCAGCGGAGATACACATGCGTACAAAATTTGAAGAAAAGTGGGTACTTTTTTTATAAAATTTCTATGGGTCCCCCTACAAGATTCTGCCCACCAGCCAGCCAGCCAGCACGGAAGTTAATATAGAAATTTTTAAAACTCGAACTGTTTTCTTGATTCGGCTTAGGCAGATACACGTTGCTGCTTACTGATTACGTTTAAGACTAAGCAGTAACGTGCGTCTGCGTAAGCCGATTTTTCCAGGTAGGATACCCCTAAACTACAAGTTGGCGGCAATTTGGCAAAATGCGAACATCAGTAAAAGTCCAACAAAACACAACCAACAACAACAGCACCAACAACACATGAGCGTTATCAGCTACAGTCAACACAGTTCCATTCCGTGTCACGCTTACTCTCATTAATAATTTTTAACACAAAAATAACGAATATTAAATAAATAATAAAAAAAATAGCACACAATTAAGCTACGAGCGATTCAGGTGTTGTTTTTTCTCTGATAACTCAAACTCGACAAATTCAGTTGCGATACGTTAGTCACCGTGATTAAACCTAAAGTTACTTCAGCTCGGACGAGTGTGCTACGCGAAGTGGTTAGCTACACGCTATTGTACTATTGTTTACCAGTGAAATAATAAAAGAAAAAAGGAATTAAATTATTATTAAATTAATGCGTGAAGATTGCCCAAGTGAATCTGAATTTTAACGATAACATAATATATGCAACAATGTCAAATTCTCCGTTTCCGTGAACCTCTCCCGAAACTATCACTTTCTTTTTATAAATATGAGATAAGCGCCAAACGAATATGCAAAGCATCAGTGTGATATCAGAGTGATTATAACAGTTGGTTTGCGTGTATAACAGTTGCTTGTTAATGACGTGTTCTAAGATTTGTGATAAGAAACCCCGTTGGTGGTTTGAGGCAATGATACGATATGAAAAATAACAAAATTTCATATATCGAGTTATCTTCTAGTGTCAAGCCTATATAGACTTCTAACGTAAAAGCCTCTCGTACAGAAATTAGCTAAGTTTCGTATCGCATGAAGTGATGACGACATTGTTTGTCATTGCAAATTCCAATTTCTATGCGATAACTTATTTTTATTTTGTTTTATTTTTTTTGAAAGCTCAAATCAAGTTAACCTTTTTGCACAGCCGATTGCCACTAGGTCTTATCATGACCCAATTGCTCATTAAACTCAATCGCAATTGTCGAGGGAATGACGTCGAATTTAAATCACAAATTACACTGACAATTTAATTTAGAATAAGCCCAAGCCGAAAGACATACCTTAAATAAATCAGTCCGTCGAGATATTGAAAAGAAAGACAAAAACCAAAAAAAAAATTTCCAATCGCTTTGCTTTGCATTGATAATCCTCACCATAATAATAATAACAATATTCGGCACGACAGACCGTTGCGGTCCAAGGCATAGCTTCTCGCGACCATTTGTGTTGCGCTTGTATATTTTTGGACACAAAAAGGAAGGGACCTACCATTTAAGGCCGGATCCGAACGGCGAATTGAGGCTTTCCGTGACAAGTTGTTTATTTACTCTCGGAACGTTTGTCACCAATTCGCGAGAGGTGGGACACCGTGAAAAATACTTTTGGTGTTAATGGGATTCGAACCACGAACCGATGCACAGTAGCCATGCGCATTACCATGCGCCCACAATCCACACCATATGTTGCTCAAATGCTGTAAGGGGAGGTTTATCAAATGCTCGCTACTGCACATAGAGCAACAAATCAGGCAACCAAATTGCTTTTGCAGTTCGTGTAGAAAATGTCATAGCCTAAGTGAGTGCCTTGTGTCAGCTTTGTCTGTTCAATTGGTAACAGCCAGAAGAAATCATCGTGCAATCGTTCATCGGAACAATATTGTATGATAAAGTTTGGTGGTGGAATTGTGAGCCGGAAAAAAAGACTGTCTTTTTCTTATATTTATGAAAGTTGCCCCTATTTTTATAGACTTTTTAACTTTTACAGTGTGTGAAGTGGCTTTAGGTTTATGAAATTTAGTTTCTATAATTCGAACTTATAGAAATGATTATTTTTAATCATTCAATGTTAAAATGTTTCATACAGGGTGTCCCCTTGGGTATATTCTAATAAAAAATCGTTCTATAGTAAGGGTGTATCTCAAATGTTGGCATCATTTATCGGGGATTTAAGAAAACGCTTACGTTGGTGTACCTTAACCCATGTTAACGGAAATTACACTGTTAATATTAATGTTAGAAACTTCGTTAATGACTTTATTTTTAGAAGAAGTACTAGCCTTTGTAACTGCGTTTAAATAAAGTGGATATCTTCTTTGAGTCTTCAGATATCCAACTTCTATGCCAGTTCCAGTTTTCTTGCACCTGCTAATTCCTGACTTTGAGGTCAATTTTCTGCAAAAAATGTGTAATAAGCATAACGCTTTATTACTTTTTTCTTATGAACGTAACAATATATATACAGGGTGTATCGGTTAAGGTGGCAAAGGGATTCCTTGATTAATTTCGTGAAAAATATCTTATGGGATGGGGGGGTCTATGTGAAGAGGCGTACTTACGTACACTTCACACCCTGTAACTACTGAACGCTTCTAGCTACAAGGCCCCTGTTGGTCATTTTTGAAAGAAAATTAAATTTTTAAGATCAAATAATGTACACAGTTCTTTAAATTCTTGAGATCGTTACCGATATAAACGTCGTCAAAATCCAAAAATATTTTTTTTCTTTTTTTAAATTTTGTTTTCAAACGCGAATATTTCGAAAATTGCTCTCGGATAATTTTTGTTTGACAAATGCAGTTTTAAAGCCTATTAAATTTTCTATAAATCCATCTCACAATATTTATGCATTCGGTCAACAGGAGCAGAGTTAAAATTGAAAGTTTGTAAAATGAACGAAAACGTACTTTTGACCTTATATGACTTCACACCCTATAACTCTTGAACGCTTCCACATACAAGGTTACTATTAATCTTTTTTGAAAGAAAAGTACATTTTTAAGATCACACAATGTTCCTTTTTTCAATTATTTAAGCCATATTACCGATATAAATATCGTCAAAATCAAAATCAAATCACAAAAAATACAAACATATCCGCGACGTTTATACAGAGAATTTAAAAAAGCAAGCTATAACAATGTGCTCATATGTTACTTAGGTAGGTAGGTAGTCCACCGATTACGATTTAAAGCTAGCTGTTCTAATCAGTAGGCGCTATGAATCTCTAAACTCTATGTATATACCAGCATGTCTCGCTATCAATACGCACAGATCCCACACCAAGGACTCCTCGAATAATTTTTCTTCGCATATGTGTGCTATACGTTTTTATGCCCAATGGAGCCTAAATTATTTGCAGTAGAATTTGTATTCATAGTTTTTTGTATCTTCAGAAAACCGGAACAGACCTTTTTTCCAACCAAGTCCACCGGAAATTCATTCACCGGAAAAGTGTCCTCTTAAACACAGCTAAGATGCACACGGTTTTTATGCTCATAAGCCCACATTGATGGCTCTACATCTTGATTAATTTATTTATCAACTAAACCGTACATGTGAGTGCAGTAGTATACGGGAACTGTATATTACATATACAGCATATTATCATATGTATTTAGAATCTAGATAATGAGTGCGTTGAGAAAAATTTGTGGCGTGTTTTAGACGCGCCGGAAATCGTCCTCCGAGTGAAAGCCAATGGTTCTAAACACTGCACCCACCACCGATACTGACAATCACCTTGTTTATCCCCTTGTTGGAGTCCATTGTAGGTAATGATTGAACTTTCCTAATCTTCTGAAATAGTTTTTTTTCTATACAAATACCCACATCCCCATGTGGAGACAGTGCGACCTAAACGATCTATTGTATCTTATGGTATCTTTACTCTAAGTGACGTACCACCTCTCTACTATCCGAAAAGCTCCAAATATAATAATTGTTCGTTTCAAAGAACCAAAATGTTGAAAATCTAGAAAACGACAGATATAACAATTATCCGGCTCGAAGGACCAAGTTCTGTATGATTTAAACGAACTTTAACACGTTCGATGAGTAGTTGTAAGTTACTGACTTTATTTTTCATAACTGTGGTGATCTCGACTCGTATATATATTTAATAGCTAAAAAGATATCTAAATAAATACTCTTAAATTTGTGCGTTTATACGCGCGAGAGTTAAACCCTACTGAATTTTCTTCCGACTTGTTTACTCAGGATTGTTTTATCGGCGATAATTGCTCCGATGATGGAATAATATATACATGGGATTAATTATTTTATTACTCAGTGGTCGTTGATATACAAAAGGTAGTTTACAACATGTTAACATTAAATATAAACATAATATAATTTAAGCTGTACAGATGCCTCTAGTATTAGAGAGGTACGCTATAAAGCAAATCCTGTTAAGAAAATCATACCAAAATTTAGACGAGCCAAAATTATTGTAAAATTCGGCTACGACCATAAATTAAGGCAAAACAATTCAAATGTTTCATAGATAGTTGGTCAACTTTGTTTATTCTTGAAAAGATTTAAAAATTTAGCTTCGTCATCAATTCCAATGCTTATTTATAATGCTCACCTGTCAACTCTTTAAACAATGCCGATCTAACTCCACGATTCCAGATTGTGCACTACCTTCGAGAATTAAACACTCTATGGAACAGATCTGCTTTCGTGCTCCCACAGTTGCAAGAGTGTTAAGTGATCTTAGCATACACAAATCCGATTGACGGTTGTATCTTCACAATGTTCTGAAAAGGTGTTCATTAAAGCTGGCATTACAATTGCGTAATTCTTCCAAACCCTTCGCGAAAAGTTGAGAAACAGCCTTGCCTTTGTACAGCATGCATCTAAAATGCCGTCGTCTACTACTTTGTACCGACCCATCTTTCTAACCGCAAAGTTGTTTTGGACGCTTTAATGTTAATATAAATGCTGACGTTCCACAGGGCTCCGTTTATAATCTGTATTCTTTTTTATCTAAATTAACGATATATTACTTTTCTAATTCCATTCATTCTCATAACTCACGGTAGCACACTCGGCTTCTCCTATAAGTTTAAGGGACATCCATCCCCTACACAAGAGGAACCCAAACAACAACGTATGTTAAGACCTTGGGTATAATTCTATAAGAAAATAAAGAGAACAGAACAGGATAGGACTGTAAAACCAACGATGTCTCCTGTTGTTTAAGCGAAACGTAAACATCCAGCCATCGTGAATATTGATTACCAATTCACAGTATGTGTGTTAACGACAAGCTTCCTTAAAATTACCACATAATCATTGTTGCAAGAAATGCTGCGAAATGTTTATGTTTCCTAACATAGTGCAAGAATTATATCACTCCCTCTGTCTGTCTACTATCTACAAGGCGTTCATTCCCCCTAAACTTGAGTAGAATTGTCATATGTGGTCAGGTGCTCCTAAAACTATCTTCCATCGGATAGATGGATATGGATGAAAACTTATCGATAACGAAAATATTGCGGGAGCAATAGATTTACTCGAACACCACAGGAGTGTTTCCTACTGTCATAGCTTCTATCACCAGCAGTGCTCAAGAGAAATAGGTCGCCTCTCCATGAATTCAAACACTTACTCTAAATGCTCATAAGTTTACCCTCAAGCGTAAGAGATGTTAGAAATTCCTTCTTTAGCCGAACTGCACGTATGGTTTGACAAGTTCTGTATTTTCGCATCAATATGATCCGAAGGCATTAGCTCACAGACATCTCCTTTTTGTCGCCTTCTTAATCTTAATCTTAAATGTGCCCAAAGCATTTTAAGCCTGGCATTATAAGGGTGCAAGCTCCTTTACGTGTGCGCAAATTATAACAAAAAATAAACCGTCGCACAACTACTTTGTTGTTGTTGTTCTTTCTAGTAAACTAATTAAAAAAGCAATTAGCTATAATTAAAAGGTCGACAAGGTTACAAGAAAAATAAAACTTCTATTAATGGAATTTACATACACAGATTGTGTTATAAATTTTATCTAATTTGTTTGCAAAACAGACATTGTGGTTTCATAAGCTGATAGCAAGGGTGGGTGCACTTTATTACCTGACTAACTAATGAAATGAATTAAATGGAAACTTAATTGAGAAACAATTTCCAAGTTTGATGTCGATCGAAAAATTACAGTTGAGCCGTTTAACAAGTCAATGTCGATATTAGTACGCTCTTCTATATTCTGCCTTATTTCCCATAAATTTGTATCTAAGCGCTCAAACTTTGTGCAGTGATAAGTTCCAAGAAAATATCAAACACTGGAGTAATCATCTCTTCTTCTTCTTACGTAACTTCCGGGTAATAATGCTCAATTAATAGAGCTTAATAATCTTAATCCCCAATGAATGTTAACACATACACCCAACAAATGCGATAGTTTTGTATCTTTCATCAAGTTTTCAATTTGGAGAAATTTCCAGTTTTTTTTGCCGCCAAAATAAGTGTGTTTCAAAATTTGCATAGAAAATTTATGTAGCTTCACACCTTTTGCATCTTATGGATATGCTACATTTTTAAGTTGACATTCGCTTTTTGTCATTAATGCAGAGTTTAATTTGGAGCTCGATACATTTGGATACGATCAGGGGGTTTCATTTATGGTAAAGTGCACTTTAAATGCAAATAACAGTTACGTGTAAAGCGATTTTAAATTGTACTCGTATAGTTATCATTTTGCATATTACCACATTTCAAATCGAGCGCAATGTATACAGATTGGTTGATTGTATCCTCTAGTCATGCTTTCGATATTCAATAAAGAAAAAACAACAAACAAAAATTACCTTCTTTCTTAGGTGTGGTTACAGTTCGTTCAGGGCGTACTTTGGCCTAAGCTAACGTATGCCTCTCCAGTTAGCAAGGTTTTTTACTAACTGCCTCTAATTGTGCTCACCTATCCTTTGCTAGAGACTTTTCACTTGAGCGCCCTATCTAAGGCGTGTCTTTCTTCTACTGCGCTCTCACTCTAGATTAGATTCAAAGACGAGCCGAAACATTGATGTCAATCCGCTTTACATGTCCTAGCCATCTCAAACGTACAGTACGGAGTTTCTTGGCTAGATCGGTGTCATCAAATCTTAAGCTCTAGATCACGTCAACAGAAACACAAAAGAAAAATCTTTCGAAGAATTTTTCGCTCGTTTTGTTCGTCCGGGGTTTTTTTTTCCTTTGGTCGATCCTCATTTCCTATAGGATTTGAACGTTTCCTTTTGGAGGTTTCAATCGGTATCGGGGTATCATGATTATCAACTGATTTCTTCCTAGGTAAGGAAATCGATCTTTTAGGATTCTCCCTTATAACTCCTATTGTCGGCGTAGTTTGACACGTCTTATCAATCAAGGTCTTCTTGCTGACTGCCACCGATTCATACGTCATCCGTATTATGTTGACCAACTTTTTAATCTCAGCATTAATATTGCTTCTTGTTTTGATGAAATCGGAGAGTTCCTGAATCTTCTCTTTGAAATACAATTTCCCTGCTTTCTATGGTCCCATCTTCTGTTATAGGTATCGACGGGGGCGATCGTTTCAGACTTCCACTCATCGAGTTCTTAGGAGGTGTCCTTATGGTTTTTGTATTCCTCCTAGCCAAACTGCTTATATCATCTACTTTAGCCTCCTTGTGTGCCATTTCGGGGCTCACTCCTTTTTCTCCTTCCTCTCCTCCTCCTACTCAATTTGTAATCATCTCTGTTGGTCCACAGTCAAAGCCGTTATCAATGCTCGGGTGTGTAGTCACCTAATGATCCCATGGTTATCTATCCAAGCAGTCAGACCATACAAAGGGTTGACACGAGGGGTCTTGTGTTCAGAGCCAGAGCCAGGACTTTTACTTTTCTCTTATTTTTCTGGTATGTTCCCAAAAAGTTGAAAAACAGCCTTCATACTGACTGTTCCTAACAAAAACGAGTCGTCATCTTTTTCCTCGTACGACGCAATGCGCTAAAATTCGTACTTATGGAAACGCTGATTAATCGTAATGTTATGCAATACATTGAATGAAGTGAAATCCTTAGCAACCAGAAGTACGGTTTTAGTAGGCAACGTTCTACAGGTGATCTGATCACTGAAAAGTGAAATCAGTCTGCTCACAAATATTGTGAAAGGAAAGTAATGCCTTCGATATTTCTTAGGCATTTTTGACAGAGTGTGGCATCAAGCTCTGGAATTGATAAGACCCTCCTGTATAGGACTAATAACAACCTTTCTGACTGTTCAATCCAGTTCGTATTGGACGGTTTAAAATCCAATGTTCACCGCATAAACCTCGATGTTCCTCAAGGCTCTGTTTTATCTCCGATAGTCTTTCTGTGTTCTTGTGTTCAAAGGCAGATCGGTGCTAATCAGGAATTTTGTATCTGTACCTACACCACTAACTTAATAGCGACGAAACATTGAGCGTACTTTATGGTCTGCCAGGGTTTTTACGGGACAGGGGCGCCGGTAGCATTAACCTGAAAGCAATTTGAGCAAGATTTTGCTCTCGCCTACTCAGGTAACATAATACCACAGACGTCCGCCGATAAGTTGACAAAACAAGTTCGTATGTCTGTTCGCGATTAACTCGAAGACTGTTCATCTGAATTAGTTGAAACTTTGGTATGTGGTGGGGACGGTTATGGTGGATATTTCGGTTTATTGTGGTGTTGGCGTTGAGGGAGTTGGTAGTTGGTGGCTATGTAATGTTTGTATATGATTGACTCGAAGACCGTGTATTTGATAGATAGTGCTGATATGTGTGTGGAGGAGGGGATTGGGGGTATTGGTTGGTCTTGGAGGATTTTGATGGTCAGTTTAGTGGGGGTAGTGTGGTGTGGGCAGCCGGGCAACGCCGGGTAGTTCAGCTGGTCTATATAAATAAAAAAGAAAATCCACCGGAAAAGTCGAACATTTGACTGGTATTTTTGTATGAAAATTCCAATAAAAAAAATTTGACGTTCAGTTTGACAGTTCTGCTGTCACATGTTTTCCGCATTCCGCATTGAATATTGATATTTTGCGAAAAAGAATCGATATTAAAGTGTCGATTATGGGAAGGGGGTGTTGGTAAGGGGGAATGCGTTGTGTCAAATTTTACAAATGTGCAATGACGGGCACTATAGTAATTGTAACTCACCGCTATGGGGACGGTGGTCAGTGGAAGGGATGTGGGTTTGATACTAGTGTAGAATTTTACACCCGTGAAACGCCGGTTACTAACTAGTATTATATAAATTTTGCAAACGAATACGTTCTCGTTATATTTTTGAACAGGACCGCTGGGTCAATGAACCCTATACACATTTTGTTCATGTTGTTATGAATACTCTAGAAATATTGCACGCAGCTTGTGAACAGTTAAGTGCGATAGCGCTCGCCAGCTCTACGAATAGTTGCGCCCTCGAAAAAAAATTATAAAAATATACATAGTGTCCTATTTTGATAAAATAAAAAGAAAATTTGACAATAAATTTTTCAACTGAAACAATAACCTTTGAACATGGACCGGACCGTACACGCTGTTTATAAGATTTATTAACTTTTTAATAAATCTTATCACCTGAGTTTAATTTACAATGCACAGAAATATGTTTTATTATTTGTGAAAAATTCAAAGACCTGCCAAAAGATATACGTTTAGTAATGGAATTGCTAATTGCTTTGGAAAAAAGTCAGCTTGTCTAATCTTCTTGGGGTTTAATTTTTTTTATCTGTCACAACAAATATTGGTATAGAACTAAATTCTTACAATTTCAGACTCAACATAAGAAGAGATTCTTATCTTTAAAGTAAGAAATACTTGAAAAATATTTTGAGGTAAGAAAAATAAGATTTGCAATTGATAACCGCGTCAACCTGCCGATAAGAAACTGAAATTTTTTTATCTCAAACGTTGGGACTGTATCTGTTATTACTTAATATTCACTTTACAAAGTTTTCCATTAACCTACTCATGTTGGTATAAATTTATGTTACGCTAATTTGATCAAGCGCAGTTAGATGCTGGCGCAAGCGTAAATCCCTACCTATTCCAAATACTTGCAAAACTGTAACTGATGCATAAGTCATAAGTTGTGTTTTGTGCTCGACAAAATACGCGAAACCAAAAACCGAATAACGAGTTCTCAATACCATAATAACCGTTTTGGTTTTAACCCAATTGAGGGTTGCAATGCATCGACGTTTTTTGCTCTTCCCACCCTCTAAACACAACAATTTCATATTTTTTCCTTTTTCAAATTTCTCAATGAAGCCCTATAATATTATTACATAATCTATACTGACATAGTTTAACCCCATGGCATGGTGTTACAACTTTGTTCTCTTATTGGCAGTCGGACGTCATATAAAGTAAAACAATCTTGCAGTGAAGAGAATTCACAAAACTGTTCTAGCGCTGCATCCGCTAATTGTACTCTACATTATAATTATTGTAAATAATTACAGTTCAAGAACCCAAAGATCAAAAGAGGTCGAAAGAAAGCAAATAGATGAAAACAATAACAACAATTTAGTACAATCATGCATGATACAATATGAGTAGTATCTGTGTGCAAAGTTTTAATAAACTAATTGCTTTTTAGAGTAAATTGAAACATATCTCTCTTTTTCATAATAGCTGACGGCCTTCAATATGAATGATGAGAGAACTAAAAATTGCATATAATTTACATCGCGTTTCTAGACAAAATTAGATGCCAACTTTGAACTTTGAAAATTCATTATCGTCATAGTTGGCTCTACATCTGGGGTCCGGTTCTGTAATTCCACAAAACATCTTTCCACCGAGTTGCTGTCATCCACTTAGCCAGCCCTAAACTCTGGGCATCGTGGTACACGCCATACTTCCAGCGTATGCTTTACCAGCATCGCTGTTGTGACCCATAAATCTTACCGCAAAGAAATGTCCGAGCTTATGCTTATGCGAGCTAGGTTTTCTGAGCACCAGATGCTCACGATGTCAATATTGCGAGAACGCTTGAAGATCTCGCCATTATAGTCTACAATTTTCCGTAAGACTCTTCTCTCGAGCGTTGCTAAGGGTTGGAGTGTTTTTTGCAGCGCAACAGTCGAATCCTCTATCCGACGGAACTACTTTCGTACTCGTCAAGTAGATAGAATATTAAATGATCTCAACATTAATAAATCTGGACTGGGCCTGATAGTATTCCCGCAGTAGTTTTGAGGAGATGTTCTTCAACGCTGGTGTTGCCTTTGCGTAGGCCTTTCCATTTCTCTTATTCTTTTGATGTCTTCCCAACGAGTTGGAAAACATCGCCTTTATCCTGACTGTTCATAACAAAAACGAATAGTCATCTTTTTCCTCGTACCAACCCATAGCGCTAATATTCGTACTCATGGAAACGCTGATTAATCGTAATGTTATACAATACATTGAATCAAGTGAAATTCTTAGCGACCAGCAGTATGGTTTTCGTAGGCAACGTTCTACAGCTGATCTGATGGCTTATCTCACTAAAAAGTGGAACCAGTCTATTTACAATTTTGGTGAGAGTAAAGTTTTTGCACTCGATATTTCTAAGGGCATTTTTAACGGAGTCTGACATCAAGCTCTTTTGTCGAAAAAGAATTCATATGAAATTGATAAGGCTCTGTTTGATAGGACCAGTAACAACCTTTCTTTAAAATACTTTAAAATCCAATGTTAACCGCATAAACGTCGGTGTTCCTCAAGGCTCTGTTTTATCTCCGATACTTTTTCTCATTTTCATTATTGATCTCCTGTCCACTACTTCTAATCGAATGGATTCTTTCGCTGATGATATCATTCTTAGCTTTTCATATGATTTCACACTTTGTCGGCTTTTCACGAAATGCGAATTGAGAAGCTTTCCGCGACAGTTATTACTCTCGGTCGTTTGCCAGACATTTTTCTATCTATTGGATGAAGCCACACTGCTATGAACTAATGATGACTTTATGGGGCACAGGATGTCTCTTCGCCAGTCTTCTGGGATCACTTCTTCCTCCCATACATGCACTATTAGTTCATGAATTGTTTGTGGTATTGCGCGACCTCCTGTGTAATCAGCTCCGCTTGTGATACCATCTGATCCCGGGGTCTTATTATTTTTGAGCCGAACTATCGCTCTGCTTGGTGGTGGCAGCATAGTGTGGTCTTCGGTCATTGGTGGAGCCTTCAGTTCCTCAGTTCGCTGGCCGTTAAGCAATTTAGAAAGTGCTTTTCACATCGCTCTAAGATGCCTTTAAGATCGGCAATCAGATTACCCTCTTTGTCTTTGCAGTCTTTGCAACACGGTGTATATTGCGTCATGGACTCTTTGGTAGAACTTCCGCGCCTGGTGCGGTCTTCGCTTTCTGTACCCTTCTAGTTCACGGACGAGGTTCTTTTCCCAGGCTGTTTTCATTCGCCGGTGAACGGTTCTTCTGAGCTCCTTATATTCATCTTAGCGTGCCCGCGTTCTATGAGATTGTTGCAATAATCGGTATCGGTACTTTCTTACGTTCAGTCCCTAGTCCTAGTCCCTAGTCCCTTACAGTCAACATTGAACCAGTCATTTTGATCTCTACCCATGACTTACTGTCCCTGCATCGCATCGCTTGACCGTACTTGTTTCTGGTGTCTTCCTTGCGAAGGGCAGCCATGTTGACTCAATCTGATGCGCGGAGTAGTCGTTCGTTATGATGCAATGCGTGCTCGGAGCAACACACCAACAAGATATTGGTCCGAAACGACGCTGGCACCTCGATACGTTCGTACCATCATCAGGTTCGGGTTGTGGCGGCTGACTATCATTACGTGGTCTATCTGGTTGCGAGTGGCTCGATCAGGAGGTACGCAGGTGGCTTTGTGGATATTTTTACGCCCAAGCTTTGTACTCGCAACGACTAAATTATCGCTTGCTGCCATCTTTATGACTCGTAGTCCATTGTCATTAGTCTTCTCTTGTAAGCTATGGGTGCCAATGTACTGCCTGAATACTGGCATTCATATTCCCAGAAAGATTTTTACATAAAACTGAGGGCAGGCATGCAGTTCCCGTTCGACTGATTCAAAGAATTCTTCTTTTTCTTAAATCTGCACGGCACGCGAAGAGTGTATTTTATTTTTTTAAAGCTGATAACGGTGGGTTTCAATCTTTTCTTCTTCTTCAGTGTTCTTTCTTAAGATCTTACATATTTTTTGGGCGTTATAAAGGACGGTGGTAATAATTGGGTTAAGCAAGAATTCCTATTTTAGCTTATACGGAATGATTTGTTCGATTCTGTGTTTCCACGTCTGTATAATCTGCAGGCCTTTAAGACTCATGTGCATAGATATCTCCTCATTTACTCTCCTTAATTTTCTAACTCCCACGCTGTGCTAGGCAGTGTGTGCTGTGCTAGTGTACAAATCCCTTAAGCGAGTGTACGTAGTAAAAATAACATATTTTTTTAACAAAACTTCCAGTGGGCATGAAATAATTTTTTATTTCTTATTTGAATGTATTACTAAATAAGCTTTTCCTGAAAGAAAATCCAAAGTCTAATGCTAAAAAAAATTCCTTACGCGTGATCTTCTAGTGGACGTTACACGATAAGTCGGCCAAACTTCAAGTGTTATTTGTGTGTATTGTGTACTAATCCAAATCGGTAGTTTTAAAAATATACAATCAAGTCAAGCAAAGTAAACAATTTCTACACTAACAACAACAAACTTTTTTTTCTCTAAAATAACATTAAATGTGATCTAATCTCAAGTACAAACATAAGATGGACCTTACTTTGGGTGTAATTACTGGCATTTATGGTTTAATTGCATTAATTATATTCTACATCGTTTACATCATTGAAGTGGAACTAGGTAAGGATTGCGCAATGAGGAACAAGTTTTTTTTTGTACGTAGATATACAGGCATTTAAGTGTAAGCTGTGACTACCTATAAAAACTTTATTTTACATTACTTTAAAAAAAGATACACTTGTGTATGTGTATATAATACCTGTATCTGTACTCTGTTGCTTACAATTGTTCGATTTCTTCACTTACCCTTTCTTAAGAAACGCACTAAAGAAAATTCTCCGTGTTACGGTTGTGTTCGCTATCTCTATTGTTTGGTGTAACTAATGTCTATCACGAGGGAATATGTTCGCGTACAACTTCAATTAAATAATAATCTCTGTGGGTTTATATGTTTTCTCGGTTTTAATTCTTCTGCTTTCGTATCGATTCTTGCAGACGTTCACAACACATCCAATGAGAATGGTGAATTCCGCGGCATATCACATATCCGCCTGAGACAACTTGTCGAGAGTATAATTGCGGAAACACTCAGATTACCTGGTCTGTCATTGGCCGCCAACGATGAACCAGATCACACGCAACAAACACCTGCACTAACCAATGGGGGATCGAATCATAAGAAATATTTCGAGCCCAGGTTGTATCAGGAACTGTTGGCAACGGCAGTCTTAAATAAGGTAAGTTTGACATAAATATATATATAAGTTTATGGTGTTTACTAAAAAACTTTAAAACTTTAGTCTCTGTTTATAAAAAATACATATCAAAGTGATGAAGAGAACAATTTACTATCATAGCCTATTCGTTTGATAGTTTCCATTTGGGCAAAACCTGGCACTCATATAAAGGGTGTTCTTTATTTTGCTTTGATAGAAATTACTGACGGATTAATTCTCCAACAAGCCGTCATACTAAGCTTACTTTTGATATTTGTTATTAATATACGCTTTTTCTATAAGGAAATCCTTGACCTAGACAAGGATAGCATCAGAAAGCTGGTGAGCTATCTCAGAGGTAATTCTGACCTGCGATATCACCTAAGCAAATTGAACCTTGGCTCAAACACGGAATGTAGGTTCTGCTTGAAGGATGATGAAACATCCGGGCACATTCTCTGTGAGTGTCCAGCCTCGTGTCCATATGTTCGTCAGCAGATCTGTGAAACTCTGCCACTAAGGACATACTATCCTTAATTGTCTTTTATTAGTTACTCCGTACGATAGAATGGATCTTTTTAGGTCTCAGTATCAGCCAATTGGGTTTGAGTTTGTCTTCGCCGGCGTAGGACAAAGTGACCCAAGAGGTTGCTGTAACAAAATGAAAGCCGTCATGCTCTATAGATCGAACAAGATATTGCCCTATTTGGTTAAGGTTCCTGTATATACCAATTGCCCTTGTCACTAACTCACTCACTCACACATCATTGTAATTCTAAAACTGCGATAATATCTTATCGGTTTACCAACTCAGTGATTCACAAACTTTAAATAGAGACCTAAACCATAATGGCAGCAACTCTCTTAGTGACTCTTAAACTTGCGTAATAGAAGCAATACTTTGAGTTATACTTATACTTTTCAATCAGTGATTCGCAAACTTTCAACAGAGACCTAATCCATAATGGCAGCATCTCTCTCAATGATTCAATGATTCTAAAACTTTTCTTTGATTGTACTGTACATGAACAAGATCTGCAAATCTAATGAATGCACTCATTATGGCAATTGTTGTTTGTATTTCATCATTTTTGTTTGAACGTTCTTTTTACAAGCCAGTGAACTCTCCCCAGCGGCTAGAACAGAAAATCGCCAATTTCTCAAGGACAAACATGTGTCGTTGTTATTGCAACTTACGTACACACGTAACGGACGGGATAATTTATTCTTCACCAGCCGGAAACAAGCTACTCTGGCGCCATTGTATTTATAATCAGGCCATATACAATTATTATATACCTAATTCCATTTTTTTTGATTTATGTTTCAAGTTTCCGTCGATGCAACCTATTTGGCGTTCGTTGGAAATATATAAATAAAAGGTGCAAGGAAGAATGTAAACTTAATTGGCTAATAGCTTTTAACATAATTCATAACAATTCTGTGACTTGAATAAAAAAAATGACACCAATGAACTCATGTCAAGCTGAATTGACACTCAGTTCCAGTTTTATTTTTTAGTTTAAGTCGGCACTATAAGCTCTAAAGACTCGATAGCTTGAAAAGAAATCATTAATTGACACACTGTGTTTTTAGGGTTGGGATTTCTATTTTTATTAACCAACTATTTGCCGTTGTATAAAAGGTACAAAACAGAGAACACAAGAAGTAAGGGACTACCAAATAGCCGTTGGCGCCTCGTTTAGAACATAACGAAAGATAGCAACAGACGTAATTGCAATTACGTCGTCGACTGGACAGACATTCTAATTCTAGAATAACGTTTTCTAAAAATGGACAGACGGATAGATAGTCTATGCTCGTATGTATTTGGGTATATTACCACCTCCACGTTTACACTGCATAACACTTTACAATCAATTCGACGACAGTAGCAATATATGGACTAGTTGCAGATGCATGTCGGGCAGTGGCTACTTATATGGCTTCAAAGGAGGCATTTTACATGGCGGTATCTGTGAATGGTTCCGCCATTAATTATATTCGCACACAAAACCAAATAATTGTAGTCTGATGGTAGAGACATTCAAAGCAGATTCCTGCTTTTGCATAAATTAGTTTGTGGTCAACTTTCAAGCTAATTTGTTCAGTCGCTGACAATATACAAAAAAAAACGAAACATAGCAAGAAAATTCTAACAAATATTAAAATCTATTCGCAATAAAAATCACAAAAAAAAAAAAAAAACAAAAAACATTTAAACCGAAAGGATTTGCTAACTGAATTTCGAAGAGATCCCACATCATTGTAACAAACTTGGACAAATGTTTCAACCGCAACATGGATAATTCAAACGTACTTCAAGGATAACTCATTACACGCATTACCATATATTATCTAAAGTGTTTCTTAAGGATAAATTTTATTTGGCGCAACAGATGGTTCTTGTCCAGGGACTAGCTTCTCCCGACCAGCCGTGTTGTGCGACTAATAATTTTTCACACAAATGGAAGGGATTAGGAATTTAAAGCCATCTGAAAGACGATTTTAGAATCTCTTATATCACTCTCGGATGTTTGTCTGACATTCGCGAGAGCTGAGACCGTGAAAAAGATTATTAGTTTTTTTCTAGTATTCTAACTTTGAACCACACGCTCAGTAGTTCAACAAAATACAACTTGACCAACAGTGTCCACGTTTAAGGATATTTCTGTCTAATTGAAAAAGCAATATATATCTTCAAAAATGTGTTGAAAGATTTAAAAAAAAATGCAAAGACTTTGACTTTATAGAGAAGAGTTTAATTTTTTAAACATGCATTTTGAACTCAGCAATTTCGATCATGAATAAGAGCCTTTATAAATACTACCTGGATTAAGTACTTGATACGTTTTAGTTCAACAACCGGGATCCATTACTGGCCTCCCTCATTGTTTAAATAATTTCGCATTTTTAGTTTAAAGTGCAGTTTATGTGGCTTTCTTTGATAGTTTGATAGCAAAAATATTGCACTGAATGTCACAAAATTACACTCGTTTTGTTCGTTTGATTTTGCAAATTGCCCTGAGTGTAGTTCTGGGGTAATATTTTCTAATCGAGCTTTTTTAGTCGAGTATACCTCTGCCTATACACACCAACAAAAAAACTCTCATTGTGCTACCATTTTGACACTTGATTTGTGATTAGTTTTAAATTTTTATTGAGTTTAATTCGGTTCAGAGAGTAATTAACACTGTAACTGAAAATATTCGATTAGTGCTTAAACATAAAATAACTTTAAAACAAAACCTTTTCTTATCATCGTCATCGACGGATTTGTGTGGCCATTTTGACACAAATAGATTTAAATACATTTTTGTTCATTTGACGACTAAAAACGAGTGCACTAGGTCAAATAAGGGGAAAAATCAAACAAAAGCCGCATAAAATACCGAAACCGAAAATAGCCTTTGACTTTCTTCACACCAATGACACATCACATTACGAGTTTAAAGCAATTGCTCTCCCTATAATAACAAATGAGCATTTTCATTTTAATCACTATATAAAGTTAATTAAAGTGACAGTTCTATTTCGAGAACAGTTTTTTTTCGAGACATATGAACTGACCATGTTACTCAATCAAAACCACAAGCTTGAAGTGTGCATTGCGTTTACTTATCTTCTTAAATTTAGATTTTAATTGAAACGTCATATATATAATTAATATAAAAGGAAATCGATATTATTTGCTGTCTACCATTATAAATTCCCATGTACAATTGAGAACATGATTAATGGAATGTAATGTCAGTTGAATGGTTTTTTGTTTGCATATCGACAACTTTTTTACACTGACATAACATGAAAATCAATCGTGCCATCTCTTGTTAATAAATTGTACTAAATAACCTTGTTCCAATTGACGTTGTCAGGTACAAATAACATAGTTCTTACAACGGAAAAACTTAAACTTAAAATTACATTTATTGTATGGATTTTAGTAATGAGAAAAAAATTTTGACTCAAGTTATGTTGGTATAATATTGGGGCGAAAGTTAACAAACTTTTCATAAGAAATGCAGAAAGAAGTTAGCAACATTTCGAAAAGGATGTGAAGTATCTGTTTTTGGTGTCGTTCAGATGTCAAAATTTTAGTAAACAAGCTTCAATGAATACAATTACAATGAGTTAGTCACAATTTTAACCTTTTTTTTATTTATGTTTGTGCTTGCTATTCTAAAGTATAAGGACTAGTGACAAATGGTTATAATGAAATAATGCCTCCATTACCATGTGTCTTTGTATTTAGTACATAAAAGACAAATGTCAAATTTACAAGTGTAAACAGCGAACCGAACGAATCGGAGCTGGGCTCTATTATAACAACACAATACACTTTTTTGTGCATTCGTTTATGCGTGCATGCTGACAAATGTCCATTATTAAATTCTCTATATTCACGTGCCAGTGGCGGGCTGGCTGGCTGGTCAAATCTTTTGATAAATTTTTAACCCACTTCGTAAAGTCCGATTTTATTCAAACTTTGCACACATGTGTATTTCCCATGACAACACTTTCTATTAAAATTTAATAGTGATCGGGCCGCGTGGTCGAGGGGCTCCCATACAAATTTTTTTTCCATATAGCCGCATTAGATTATATCATACATGTCATACTATAATGACTGTGCTCTATGTGCGCTGTGAGCAGCGCTGCTTTGCTTTTGCTTTACGATTGGGGTTGATTTGTTGTTGGGTTGCAGCGCTTCGCATGTGTTCTTATATTTAGTTTTCTTAAATTTTATTTATATTTTTTAATTTGCCTATACTTATTATTTAATCTAAAAGTTAAGTTTTCTCGATGGTGCTTTTCTTGATTTTCCATCATTTCATTAACCCAATTAGGGCGATCAAGTTTTCTTTTTTTAGTAGGGAGGGAATTGGTTCTTCTGAATCAATTATGATTTCAGAATCAGCAACTTCCTGGCTTTTTCTAAGTCTAGATCCTCTAGAACTGTTAAAACGTTTCAATTTTCAACAAATATTATGTATGACGTTTCAATAAAAATATATGAGGCAATATGAGTTAGCTCTGGTTGTTACCACACACACACACATGACAAGATTTATAAACCCTAATTGTAAGCCAAAGGTCTAAATAAGCGTTGATTTTTTGCCTTCTTTTTTGCAGATTGTCGATACTCACGGAAATGAACGTAACTTTTCCGAGAGCAGTCCAGATTTATCAACCGGATATGATAAAAATCACAACGCACTGCTATTTAAACAGAATCCAATTCCATCTTCAGGAAGTTCTTCAATTGAACCGCGTAGTGATAGCAGTTTAACGGATACAGATCAATTACTCAATGTTAGTATATAAGCTGATTAGAATAAGACACTTGCTGGGTTCCATTATAAGGTGCAATTCGTAATTAAGTACATTTATTAAATGAAACACAACTTTTAGTTTTCACAGGAAAACATATAACTGCACATAAGCAAGCGCAAGTGCTGTGGCGAGTGGCCAAACGTATTTCGCCATGCTTGATGAAACCTAGCAACTATCGAAACTATCTTAAAAAAGAATAATTAAACGAAAAAATTCAACTCCTTCCTCTATTACAGCAAGAAGTCATTAAAGATGACAATTCATCACCCAGCGCTTCTTACTCGATCGAGGTTAACGATAACTTCGAACCTGGACGAGAATCAATACTCAGCGACTACATAGCTTCACATATGGTGCCGCTTCCTGATATTTCAGAAGCAACTGTAGCCAGTGGAATTCAAGAAGAAGAATCCGACGAAGGGGAAGGTGTGTTGATCTCATCGCCATAAATACAGAACTGTTGTTCTATATAACGATTATATAATTTCTAGATTACACATCAGTTGCTTCTAGTGGCTGGGAAGATAATTGGTTGTTCAAGAAGAAACGGAATGAGGGAAAAGTCACATCGGCTAGCAGTGTGGGAATGCTAGTTCCGGCCCCTAAAGAAGATGTACGCGCTCAAATTGGCGATAGGACAACAGATGAAATCAGTGATTTGTCTGAAGTCGGTTCCGACACTGAAGAATCATCATCGCTTGATCTAATTAAGGCAGCAGCCAATATGGATCCACTCAATGATCGCCTATTGAACAAGCACCTAATTGGTGGTAAAAATACTGGAGTTGCGTTGGATGAACTTGTCGATCAGACCAGTATGATTTCATCTTCGTCATTGACGGAAAATGAACCTATGTACAGAGAGACGAAAAACAAGCACGTCCGAGGTGGAGGAATCTTAAATGAACTACAGATAAATCCGACATCGAAACCTTCGAATCCGGTATCCATTATTCCAACTGAAGCTATTAATGCAAATCTAACGAAGAGCATTCTACAAAATAGTCCACCAAACTCTGATATTATGACTGAGGACGATGATGAGCTGATTCTGGCGCCACCAACTAATTTCACCGATGATGAACGATTGCATCATTTGATGGAAACAATAGCCAATCAAGAAGATGACAGCCACAGCAACTATCTTGGCGGTGGAAATTCCGGTGATGAAGAACTATTCCCATATTCTCAGCGATCATCGGTTAGCGGTCCTTTATCAGGTTTGTTTAATTTCTAAGTAGAACGTATTTTAAATGCTTCTTTTATCTTGCACCTTTGTAGTCAGTAAGCTAACACAATCTAACCTTAAATCCTGAAAGTCATAAGTAAACTATTATAGCTGAGAAATAGAATTCATAAGCTATAAATATCTGATGAGTAGAGTGAATGCTAGACCATTTTTATGTTTCACGCCTTATACATTTGCCCGCCATTATCGTTATCCTCGTAGCTACTCTCGATTGAAGGTATTGCGTAGATATTTTTGAATAAAATCCACCTGATGTTCGGTACGGAACTGAGATGACGTTTGTGCTTTCAGCTATGAATCTAATGCATGCCATTTCACAAAATGAAGGTTGTACAGGATTTAGTACTGTAGAGTCATTCGACGAAGAACCGTTTAGCGATGAAGATACGAGTTCGTTTCAGTTAATGGACAGCTCATCGAGAAGGTCGTCAGTTATAGAAATTTTAGCTGCGATAGCTTTAGGGCCAATGTTAGCCATTCCGGCGTCTGAAGATGAAAAAAATATACTAATATATAATACTGCTATTCGCCAGCATTCGTTGATGGAACTCAGTGAGCTGGCAATAGCGGAATTGAGTGCTCGAGGCCCAGACGAAGGTAGTACAAAACTTGGAATTATTCCAGAAGAATCATTAGATGAATGTTCAAAAGAGCAAGATATTTCGGAAAAGTTCCAGGACTTTGCAAGGCAAGTTCCAACATCCGATCAAGTAATGAAGGCCGTTCAGAAACTAGTGGCCGAATGTAAGGAGGCAGACGAAGCCGCAACAGCTGCCTTATGGGCATTTCGTTTATCTAACCAAATTGATGAAATTGAAGATGTAAGTGAAATCACTGAAGTTCTAGAAGAAGCAGAGCCTGAAACTAGTTCTCCAGCTGCAGACAGTACTGCAAAAAAACAAGAAACAAACGCCGACGATTGCCAAACGTCAGTTCCTGAATGTGAATGCCAAATACCAGTAGACGAAGTCGCAAAGGCTGCCTTAGATGCATCTTGTTTATCTAGCCCAATTGAAGGAATTGAAGGTGTTAGTGAAACCACTGAAGTTCTATCAGCAGCTGAAACTAATTCACCAGCTGCAGAGAGTACTCCAGAAAAACCTAAAACAAACGCCGACGATTATAAAACGTCAGTTCCAGATTGTGAATGCCAAATACCAGTAGACGAAGCCGCAACGGTTGCCTTAGGGAAATCTTCTTTAAATAACCAAACTGAAAGAATTGAAGGTACCAGTAAAACCACTGAAGTTCTATCAGCAGCAGAGCTTGAAACTAATTCTCCAGCTACAGACAGTACTACAGAAAAACAAGAAACAAACGCCGACGATTGCCAAACGTCAGTTCCTGAATGTGAATGCCAAATACCAGCAGACGAAGCCGAAACGGCTGCCTCAGAGGCATCTCCTTTATCTAGCAATATTGAAGGAATTGAAAGTGTTGCTGAAACCACTGAAATTATAGGAGCATCAGAGTCTGAAACTAATGCTCCAGCTGCAGAGAGTACTACAGAAAAACAAGAAACAAACGCCGACAATTGCCAAACGTCAGTTCCTGATTGTGAATGCCAATTACCAGTAGACGAAGCCGCAACGGCTGCTTCAGAGGCATCTCCTTTATCTAGCAAAATTGAAGGAATTGAAAGTGTTGCTGAAACCACTGAAGTTAAAGTAGCATCAGAGTCTGAAACTAATGCTCCAGCTACAGAGAGTACTACAGAAAAACAAGAAACAAACGCCGACGATTGCCAAACGTCAGTTCTTGAATGTGATTGTCAAACACCAGTAGACGAAGCCGCAACGGCTGCTTCAGAGGCATCTCCTTTATCTAGCAAAATTGAAGAAATTGAAAGTGTTGCTGAAACCACTGAAGTTATAGGAGCATCAGAGTCTGAAACTAATGCTCCAGCTGCAGAAAAAACTACAGACAAACAAGAAACAAACGCCGACGATTGCCAAACGTCAGTTCTTGAATCTGGTTGTCAAACACCAGTAGACGAAGCCGCAACGGCTGCCTCAGAGAAATCTCCTTTATCTAGCAAAATTGAAGGAATTGAAAGTGTTGCTGAAACCACTGAAGTTATAGGAGCAGCAGAGCCTGAAACTAATATTCCAGCTACAGACAGTACTACAGAAAAACAAGAAACAAACGCCGACGATTGCCAAACGTCAGTTCCTGAATGTAAATGCCAACTACCAGTAGACGAAGGCGCAACGGCTGCTTCAGAGGCATCTCCTTTATCTAGCAAAATTGAAGGAATTGAAAGTGTTGCTGAAACCACTGAAGTTATAGTATCATCAGAGTCTGAAACTAATGCTCCAGCTGCAGAGAGTACTACAGAAAAACAAGAAACATACGCCGACAATTGCCAAACGTCAGTTCCTGAATGTGAATGCCAAATACCAGTAGACGAAGCCGCAACGGCTGCTTCAGAAGCATCTCCTTTATCTAGCAAAATTGAAGGAATTGAAAGTGTTGCTGAAACCACTGAAGTTATAGTAGCATCAGAGTCTGAAACTAATGCTCCAGCTACAGAGAGTACTACAGAAAAACAAGAAACAAACGCCAACGATTGCCAAACGTCAGTTCTTGAATGTGATTGTCAAACACCAGTAGACGAAGCCGCAACGGCTGCTTCAGTGGCATCTCCTTTATCTAGCAAAATTGAAGGAATTGAAAGTGTTGCTGAAACCACTGAAGTTATAGGAGCATCAGAGCCTGAAACTAATGCTCCAGCTGCAGAAAGTACTACAGAAAAACAAGAAACAAACGCCGACGATTGCCAAACGTCAGTTCTTGAATGTGATTGTCAAACACCAGTAGACGAAGCCGCAACGGCTGCCTCAGAGGAATCTCCTTTATCTAGCAAAATTGAAGGAATTGAAAGTGTTGCTGAAACCACTGAAGTTATAGGAGCAGCAGAGCCTGAAACTTATATTCCAGCTACAGACAGTACTACAGAAAAACAAGAAACAGACGCCGACGATTGCCAAACGTCAGTTCCTGAATGTGAATGCCAAATACAAGCAGACGAAGCTGCAACGGCTGCCTCAGAGGCATCTCCTTTATCTAGCAAAGTTGAAGGAATTAAAAGTGTTTCTGAAACCACTGAAGTTATAGTAGCATCAGAGTCTGAAACTAATGCTCCAGCTGCAGAGAGTACTACAGAAAAACAAGAAACAAACGCCGACGATTGCCAAAAGTCAGTTCTTGAATGTGATTGTCAAACACCAGTAGACGAAGCCGAAACGGCTGCCTCAGAGGCATCTCCTTTATCTAGCAATATTGAAGGAATTGAAAGTGTTGCTGAAACCACTGAAGTTATTGGAGCAGCAGAGCCTGAAACTAATATTCCAGCTACAGACAGTACTACAGAAAAACAAGAAACAAACGCCGGCGATTGCCAAACGTCAGTTCCTGAATGTGGAGACCAAATACCAGCAGACGAAGCCGCAACGGCTGCCTCAGAGGCATCTCCTTTATCTAGCAAAATTGAAGGAATTGAAAGTGTTGCTGAAACCACTGAAGTTATAGGAGCATCAGAGTCTGAAACTAATGCTCCAGCTGCAGAGAGTACTACAGAAAAACAAGAAACAAACGCCGACGATTGCCAAACGTCAGTTCCTGAATGTAAATGCCAACTACCAGTAGACGAAGCCGCAACGGCTGCTTCAGAGGCATCTCCTTTATCTAGCAAAATTGAAGGAATTGAAAGTGTTGCTGAAACCACTGAAGTTATTGGAGCAGCAGAGCCTGAAACTAATATTCCAGCTACAGACAGTACTACAGAAAAACAAGAAACAAACGCCGACGATTGCCAAACGTCAGTTCCTGAATGTGGATGCCAAATACCAGCAGACGAAGCCGCAACGGCTGCCTCAGAGGCATCTCCTTTATCTAACAAAATTGAAGGAATTGAAAGTGTTGCTGAAACCACTGAAGTTATAGGAGCAGCAGAGCCTGAAACTAATATTCCAGCTACAGACAGTACTACAGAAAAACAAGAAACAAACGCCGACGATTGCCAAACGTCAGTTCCTGAATATGGATGCCAAATACCAGCAGACGAAGCCGCAACGGCTGCCTCAGAGGCATCTCCTTTATCTAACAAAATTGAAGGAATTGAAAGTGTTGCTGAAACCACTGAAGTTATAGTATCATCAGAGTCTGAAACTAATGCTCCAGCCGCAGAGAGTACTACAGAAAAACAAGAAACAAACGCCGACGATTGCCAAACGTCAGTTCCTGAATGTGGATGCCAAATACCAGCAGACGAAGCCGCAACGGCTGCCTCAGAGGCATCTCCTTTATCTAACAAAATTGAAGGAATTGAAAGTGTTGCTGAAACCACTGAAGTTATTGGAGCAGCAGAGCCTGAAACTAATATTCCAGCTACAGACAGTACTACAGAAAAACAAGAAACAAACGCCGGCGATTGCCAAACGTCAGTTCCTGAATGTGGAGACCAAATACCAGCAGACGAAGCCGCAACGGCTGCCTCAGAGGCATCTCCTTTATCTAACAAAATTGAAGGAATTGAAAGTGTTGCTGAAACCACTGAAATTATAGGAGCAGCAGAGCCTGAAACTAATGCTCCAGCTGCAGAGAGTACTACAGAAAAACAAGAAACAAACGCCGATGATTGCCAAACGTCAGTTCCTGAATGTGAATGCCAAATACCAGCAGACGAAGCCGCAGCGGCTGCCTCAGAGGCATCTCCTTTATCTAGCAATATTAAAGGAATTGAAAGTGTTGCTGAAACCACTGAAGTTATTGGAGCAGCAGAGCCTGAAACTAATATTCCAGCTACAGACAGTACTACAGAAAAACAAGAAACAAACGCCGACGATTGCCAAACGTCAGTTCCTGAATGTGGATGCCAAATACCAGCAGACGAAGCCGCAACGGCTGCCTCAGAGGCATCTCCTTTATCTAACAAAATTGAAGGAATTGAAAGTGTTGCTGAAACCACTGAAATTATAGGAGTAGCAGAGCCTGAAACTAATATTCCAGCTGCAGAGATTACTACAGAAAAACAAGAAACAAACGCCGACGATTGCCAAACGTCCGTTCCTGAATGTGAATGCCAAATACCAGTAGACGAAGCCGCAACGGCTGCCTTAGAGGCATCTCCTTTATCTAGCAAAATTGAAGGAATTGAAAGTGTTAGTAAAACCACTGAAGTTATAGGAGCAGCAGAGCCTGAAACTAATATTCCAGCTGCAGACAGTACTACAGAAAAACAAGAAACAAACGCCGACGATTGCCAAACGTCAGTTCCTGAATGTGAATGCCAAATACCAGTAGAAGAAGCCGCAACGGCTGCCTCGGAGGCATCTCCTTTATCTAGCAATATTAAAGGAATTGAAAGTGTTGCTGAAACCACTGAAGTTATTGGAGCAGCAGAGCCTGAAACTAATATTCCAGCTACAGACAGTACTACAGACAAACAAGAAACAAACGCCGACGATTGCCAAACGTCCGTTCCTGAATGTGGATGCCAAATACCAGCAGACGAAGCCGCAACGGCTGCCTCAGAGGCATCTCCTTTATCTAACAAAATTGAAGGAATTGAAAGTGTTGCTGAAACCACTGAAATTATAGGAGTAGCAGAGCCTGAAACTAATATTCCAGCTGCAGAGATTACTACAGAAAAACAAGAAACAAACGCCGACGATTGCCAAACGTCCGTTCCTGAATGTGAATGCCAAATACCAGTAGACGAAGCCGCAACGGCTGCCTTAGAGGCATCTCCTTTATCTAGCAAAATTGAAGGAATTGAAAGTGTTAGTAAAACCACTGAAGTTATAGGAGCAGCAGAGCCTGAAACTAATATTCCAGCTGCAGACAGTACTACAGAAAAACAAGAAACAAACGCCGACGATTGCCAAACGTCAGTTCCTGAATGTGGATGCCAAATACCAGCAGACGAAGCCGCAACGGCTGCCTCAAAGGCATCTCCTTTATCTAACAAAATTGAAGGAATTGAAAGTGTTGCTGAAACCACTGAAATTATAGGAGTAGCAGAGCCTGAAACTAATATTCCAGCTGCAGAGATTACTACAGAAAAACAAGAAACAAACGCCGACGATTGCCAAACGTCCGTTCCTGAATGTGAATGCCAAATACCAGTAGACGAAGCCGCAACGGCTGCCTCGGAGGCATCTCCTTTATCTGGCAAAGAAGAAATTGAAAGTGTTGGAGAAACCACTGAAGTTATAGGAGCAGCAGAGCCTGAAACTAATATTCCAGCTACAGACAGTACTACAGAAAAACAAGAAACAAACGCCGACGATTGCCAAACGTCAGTTCCTGAATGTGAATGCCAAATACCAGTAGACGAAGCCGCAACGGCTGCCTCGGAGGCATCTCCTTTCTCTAGCAAAATTGGAGGAATTGAAAGTGTTAATGAAACCACTGAAGTTATAGGAGCAGCAGAGCCTGAAACTAATATTCCAGCTACAGACAGTACTACAGAAAAACAAGAAACAAACGCCGACGATTGCCAAACGTCAGTTCCTGAATGTGAATGCCAAATACCAGTAGACGAAGCCGCAACGGCTGCCTCGGAGGCATCTCCTTTCTCTAGCAAAATTGAAGGAATTGAAGGTGTTAGTGAAACCACTGAAGTTATAGGAGCACCACAGCCTGAAACTAATATTCCAGCTGCAGATAGTACTACAGAAAAACAAGAAACAAACGCCGACGATTGCCAAACGTCAGTTCCTGAATGTGAATGCCAAATACCAGTAGACGAAGCCGCAACGGCTGCCTCGGAGGCATCTCCTTTCTCTAGCAAAATTGGAGGAATTGAAAGTGTTAATGAAACCACTGAAGTTATAGGAGCAGCAGAGCCTGAAACTAATAGTCCAGCTACAGACAGTACTACAGAAAAACAAGAAACAAACGCCGACGATTGCCAAACGTCTGTTCCTGAATGTGAATCTCAAATACCAGCAGACGAAGCCGTAACGGCTGCCTTAGAGGCATCTCCTTTATCTGGCAAAGAAGAAATTGAAAGTGTTGGTGAAACCACTGAAGTTATAGGAGCAGTAGAGCCTGAAACTTATATTTCAGCTGCAGACAGTACCACAGAAAAACAAGAAACAAACGCCGATGATAGCCAAACGACAGTTCGTGAATGTGAATGCCAAATAACAGTAGACGACGCCGCAACGGCTGCCTTAGAGGCTTCTCCTTTTTCGGGCAAAATTGAAGGAATTGAAAGTGTTAGTGAAACCACTGAAGTTATAGGCGCATCAGACCCTCAAACTAATGCTCCAGCTGCAGAGAGTACTACAGAAAAACAAGAAACAAATGCCGACGATTGCCAAATACCAGTAGACGAAACCGCAACGGCTGCCTTAGAGGCACCTCCTTTATCTGACAAAGAAGAAATTGAAAGTGTTGGTGAAACCACTGAAGTTATAGGAGCATCAGAGTCTGAAACTAATGCTCCAGCTGCAGAGAGTACTACAGAAAAACAAGAAACAAACGCCGACGACTGCCAAACGACAGTTCCTGAATGCGAATGCCAAATACCAGTAGACGAAGCCGCAACGGCTGCCTTAGAGGCACCTCCTTTATCTGACAAAGAAGAAATTGAAAGTGTTGGTGAAACCACTGAAGTTATAGGAGCATCAGAGTCTGAAACTAATGCTCCAGCTGCAGAGAGTACTACAGAAAAACAAGAAACAAACGCCGACGATTGCCAAACGTCAGTTCCTGAATGTGAATGCCAAATACCAGTAGACGAAGCCGCAACGGCTGCCTCGGAGGCATCTCCTTTCTCTAGCAAAATTGGAGGAATTGAAAGTGTTAATGAAACCACTGAAGTTATAGGAGCAGCAGAGCCTGAAACTAATATTCCAGCTACAGACAGTACTACAGAAAAACAAGAAACAAACGCCGACGATTGCCAAACGTCAGTTCCTGAATGTGAATGCCAAATACCAGTAGACGAAGCCGCAACGGCTGCCTCGGAGGCATCTCCTTTCTCTAGCAAAATTGGAGGAATTGAAAGTGTTAATGAAACCACTGAAGTTATAGGAGCAGCAGAGCCTGAAACTAATAGTCCAGCTACAGACAGTACTACAGAAAAACAAGAAACAAACGCCGACGATTGCCAAACGTCTGTTCCTGAATGTGAATCTCAAATACCAGCAGACGAAGCCGTAACGGCTGCCTTAGAGGCATCTCCTTTATCTGGCAAAGAAGAAATTGAAAGTGTTGGTGAAACCACTGAAGTTATAGGAGCAGTAGAGCCTGAAACGTATATTCCAGCTGCAGACAGTACCACAGAAAAACAAGAAACAAACGCCGATGATAGCCAAACGACAGTTCGTGAATGTGAATGCCAAATAACAGTAGACGACGCCGCAACGGCTGCCTTAGAGGCATCTCCTTTATCTGCCAAAATTGAAGGAATTGAAAGTGTTAGTGAAACCACTGAAGTTATAGGAGCATCAGAGTCTGAAACTAATGCTCCAGCTGCAGAGTGTAGTACAGAAAAACAAGAAACAAATGCCGACGATATCCAAACGACAGTTCCTAAATGTGAATGCCAAATACCAGTAGACGAAGCAGCAACGGCTGCCTTAGAGGCTTCTCCTTTATCGGGCACAATTGAAGGAATTGAAAGTGTTAGTGAAACCACTGAAGTTATAGGAGCATCAGAGCCTGAAACTAATGCTCCGGCTGCAGAGAGTACTACAGAAAAACAAGAAGCAAACGCCGACGATTGCCAAACTTCAGTTCCTGAATGTGAATGCCAAATAACAGTAGACGACGCCGCAACGGCTGCCTTAGAGGCTTCTCCTTTTTCGGGCAAAATTGAAGGAATTGAAACTGTTAGTGAAACCACTGAAGTTATAGGAGCATCAGAGCCTGAAACTAATGCTCCGGCTGCAGAGAGTACTACAGAAAAACAAGAAACAAATGCCGACGATTGCCAAATACCAGTAGACGAAACCGCAACGGCTGCCTTAGAGGCACCTCCTTTATCTGACAAAGAAGAAATTGAAAGTGTTGGTGAAACCACTGAAGTTATAGGAGCATCAGAGTCTGAAACTAATGCTCCAGCTGCAGAGAGTACTACAGAAAAACAAGAAACAAATGCCGACGATATCCAAACGACAGTTCCTAAATGTGAATGCCAAATACCAGTAGACGAAGCAGCAACGGCTGCCTTAGAGGCTTCTCCTTTATCGGGCACAATTGAAGGAATTGAAAGTGTTAGTGAAACCACTGAAGTTATAGGAGCATCAGAGCCTGAAACTAATGCTCCGGCTGCAGAGAGTACTACAGAAAAACAAGAAGCAAACGCCGACGATTGCCAAACTTCAGTTCCTGAATGTGAATGCCAAATAACAGTAGACGACGCCGCAACGGCTGCCTTAGAGGCTTCTCCTTTTTCGGGCAAAATTGAAGGAATTGAAACTGTTAGTGAAACCACTGAAGTTATAGGAGCATCAGAGCCTGAAACTAATGCTCCGGCTGCAGAGAGTACTACAGAAAAACAAGAAACAAATGCCGACGATTGCCAAATACCAGTAGACGAAACCGCAACGGCTGCCTTAGAGGCACCTCCTTTATCTGACAAAGAAGAAATTGAAAGTGTTAGTGAAACCACTGAAGTTATAGGAGCACCACAGCCTGAAACTAATATTCCAGCTGCAGATAGTACTACAGAAAAACAAGAAACAAACGCCGACGATTGCCAAACGTCAGTTCCTGAATGTGAATGCCAAATAACAGTAGACGACGCCGCAACGGCTGCCTTAGAGGCTTCTCCTTTTTCGGGCAAAATTGAAGGAATTGAAACTGTTAGTGAAACCACTGAAGTTATAGGAGCATCAGAGCCTGAAACTAATGCTCCGGCTGCAGAGAGTACTACAGAAAAACAAGAAACAAATGCCGACGATTGCCAAATACCAGTAGACGAAACCGCAACGGCTGCCTTAGAGGCACCTCCTTTATCTGACAAAGAAGAAATTGAAAGTGTTGGTGAAACCACTGAAGTTATAGGAGCATCAGAGTCTGAAACTAATGCTCCAGCTGCAGAGAGTACTACAGAAAAACAAGAAACAAACGCCGACGACTGCCAAACGACAGTTCCTGAATGCGAATGCCAAATGCCAGTAGACGAAGCCGCAACGGCTGCCTTAGAGGCATCTCCTTTATCTGGCAAAATTGAACGAATTGAAAGTGTTAGTGAAACCACTGAAGTTATAGGAGCACCACAGCCTGAAACTAATATTCCAGCTGCAGATAGTACTACAGAAAAACAAGAAACAAACGCCGACGATTGCCAAACGTCAGTTCCTGAATGTGAATGCCAAATACCAGTAGACGAAGCCGCAACGGCTGCCTCGGAGGCATCTCCTTTCTCTAGCAAAATTGAACGAATTGAAAGTGTTAATGAAACCACTGAAGTTATAGGAGCAGCAGAGCCTGAAACTTATATTCCAGCTACAGACAGTACTACAGAAAAACAAGAAACAAACGCCGACGATTGCCAAACGTCAGTTCCTGAATGTGAATCTCAAATACCAGCAGACGAACCCGCAACGGCTGCCTTAGAGGCATCTCCTTTATCTGGCAAAGAAGAAATTGAAAGTGTTGGAGAAACCACTGAAGTTATAGGAGCATCAGAGTCTGAAACTAATGCTCCAGCTGCAGAGAGTACTACAGAAAAACAAGAAACAAACGCCGACGATTGCCAAACGTCTGTTCCTGAATGTGAATCTCAAATACCAGCAGACGAAGCCGTAACGGCTGCCTTAGAGGCATCTCCTTTATCTGGCAAAGAAGAAATTGAAAGTGTTGGTGAAACCACTGAAGTTATAGGAGCAGTAGAGCCTGAAACTTATATTCCAGCTGCAGACAGTACCACAGAAAAACAAGAAACAAACGCCGATGATAGCCAAACGTCAGTTCCTGAATGTGAATGCCAAGTACCAGTATACGAAGCCGCAACGGCTGCCTTAGAGGCAGCTATAGAGATTACTACAGAAAAACAAGAAACAAACGCCGATGATTGCCAAACGTCAGTTCCTGAATGTGAATGCCAAATACCAGTGGATCAAGCCGCAGCCGCTGCCTTAGAGGCATCTCCTTTATCAAGCAAAATTGAAGGATTTGAAAGTGTTAGTGAAACCACTGAAGTTATAGGAGCATCAGAGTCTGAAACTAATTCTCCAGCTGCAGAGAGTACTACAGAAAAACAAGAAACAAATGACGACGATTGCCAAACGACAGTTCCTGAATGTGAATGCCAAATACCAGTAGACGAAGCCGCAACGGCTGCCTTAGAGGCTTCTCCTTTATCGGGCAAAATTGAAGGAATTGAAAGTGTTAGTAAAACCACTGAAGCTATAGAAGCATCAGAGCCTGAAACTAATGCTCCAGCTGCAGAGATTACTACAGAAAAACAAGAAACAAACGCCGATGATTGCCAAACGTCAGTTCCTGAATGTGAATGCCAAATACCAGTGGATCAAGCCGCAAACGCTGCCTTAGAGGCATCTCCTTTATCAAGTAAAATTGAAGGATTTGAAAGTGTTAGTGAAACCACTGAAGTTATAGGAGCATCAGACCCTCAAACATCTGCTCCAGCTGCAGAGAGTACTACAGAAAAACAAGAAACAAATGACGACGATTGCCAAACGACAGTTCCTAAATGTGAATGGAAAATACCAGTAGACGAAGCCGCAACGGCTGCCTTAGGGGCATCTCCTTTATCTAGCAAAATTGAAGGAATTGAAACTGTTAGTGAAACCACTGAAGTTATAGGAGCATCAGAGCCTGAAACTAATGCTCCAGCTGCAGAGATTACTACAGAAAAACAAGAAACAAACGCCGACGATTGCCAAACGTCAGTTCCTGAATGTGAATGCCAACTACCAGTAGACGAAGCCGTAACGGCTGCCTTAGAGGCAGCTATAGAGATTACTACAGAAAAACAAGAAACAAACGCCGATGATTGCCAAACGTCAGTTCCTGAATGTGAATGCCAAATACCAGTGGATCAAGCCGCAGCCGCTGCCTTAGAGGCTTCTCCTTTATCGGACAAAATTGAAGGAATTGAAAGTGCTAATGAAACCACTGAAGTTATAGGAGCATCAGAGTCTGAAACTAATGCTCCAGCTACAGAGAGTACTACAGAAAAACAAGAAACAAATGCCGACGATTACCAAACGACAGTTCCTGAATGTGAATGCCAAATACCAGTAGACGAAGCCGCAACGGCTGACTTAGAGGCACTTCCTTTATCTGGCAAAGAAGAAATTGAAAGTGTTGGTGAAACCACTGAAGTTATAGGAGCAGTAGAGCCTGAAACTTATATTCCAGCTGCAGACAGTACCACAGAAAAACAAGAAACAAACGCCGATGATAGCCAAACGACAGTTCGTGAATGTGAATGCCAAATAACAGTAGACGACGCCGCAACGGCTGCCTTAGAGGCATCTCCTTTATCTGCCAAAATTGAAGGAATTGAAAGTGTTAGTGAAACCACTGAAGTTATAGGAGCATCAGAGTCTGAAACTAATGCTCCAGCTGCAGAGTGTAGTACAGAAAAACAAGAAACAAATGCCGACGATATCCAAACGACAGTTCCTAAATGTGAATGCCAAATACCAGTAGACGAAGCAGCAACGGCTGCCTTAGAGGCATCTCCTTTATCTAGCAAAATTGAAGGAATTGAAAGTGTTAGGGAAACCACTGAAGTTCTAGTAGCAGCAGAGCCGGAAACTAATGCTCCAGCTGCAGAGAGTACTACAGAAAAACAAGAAACAAATGCCGGCGATTGCCAAACGTCTGTTCCTGAATGTGAATGCCAAATACCAGTAGACGAAGCCGCAACGGCTGCCTTAGAGGCACCTCCTTTATCTGGCAAAGAAGAAATTGAAAGTGTTGGTGAAACCAGTGAAGTTATAGGAGCATCAGATTCTGAAACTAATGCTCCAGCTGCAGAGAGTACTACAGAAAAACAAGAAACAAACGCCGACGATTGCCAAACGACAGTTCCTGAATGTGAATGCCAAATACCAGTAGACGAAGCCGCAACGGCTGCCTTAGAGGCACCTCCTTTATCTGGCAAAGAAGAAATTGAAAGTGTTGGTGAAACCAGTGAAGTTATAGGAGCATCAGATTCTGAAACTAATGCTCCAGCTGCAGAGAGTACTACAGAAAAACAAGAAACAAACGCCGACGATTGCCAAACGACAGTTCCTGAATGTGAATGCCAAATACCAGTAGACGTAGCCGCAACGGCTGCCTTAGAGGCATCTCCTTTATCTAGCAAAATTGAAGGAATTGAAAGTGTTAGGGAAACCACTGAAGTTCTAGTAGCAGCAGAGCCTGAAACTAATGCTCCAGCTGCAGAGAGTACTACAGAAAAACAAGAAACAAACGCCGACGATTGCCAAACGTCAGTTCCTGAATGTGACTGCCAAATACGAGTGGACGAAGCCGCAACGGCTGCCTTAGAGGCATCTCCTTTATCTAGCAAAATTGAAGGAATTGAAAGTGTTAGGGAAACCACTAAAGTTCTAGTAGCAGCAGAGCCTGAAACTAATGCTCCAGCTGCAGAGAGTACTACAGAAAAACAAGAAACAAACGCCGACGATTGTCAAACGTCAGTTCCTGAATGTGAACGCCAAATACCAGTGGATGAAGCCGCAACGGCTGCCTTAGAGGCATCTCCTTTATCTAGCAAAATTGAAGGAATTAAAGGTGTTATGGAAACCACTGAAGTTCTAGTAGCAGCAGAGCCTGAAACTAATGCTCCAGCTGCAGAGAGTACTACAGAAAAACAAGAAACAAACGCCGACGATTGGCAAACGTCAGTTCTTGAATATGAATGCCAAATACGAGTGGACGAAGCCGCAACGGTTGCCTTAGAGGCATCTCCTTTATCTGCCAAAATTGAAGGAATTGAAAGTGTTAGTGAAACCACTGAAGTTATAGAAGCATCAGAGACTGAAACTAATGCGCCAGCTGCAGAGAGTTATACAGAAAAACAAGAAACAAACGCCGACGATTGCCAAACGTCAGTTCCTGAATGTGAATGCCAAATACGGGTGGACGAAGCCGCAACGGTTGCCTTAGAGGCATCTCCTTTATCTAGCAAAATTGAAGGTATTGAAGGTGTTAGTAAAACCACTGAAGTTATAGGAGCATCAGAGCCTCAAACTAATTCTCCAGCTGCAGAGATTCCTACAGAAAAACAAGAAACAAACGCCGACGATTGCCAAGCGTCAGTTCCTGAATGTGAATGCCAAATACCAGTAGACGAAGCCGCAACGGCTGCCTTAGAGGCATCTCCTTTATCTAGCAAAATTGAAGGAATTGAAAGTGTTAGGGAAACCACTGAAGTTCTAGTAGCAGCAGAGCCTGAAACTAATGCTCCAGCTGCAGAGAGTTATACAGAAAAACAAGAAACAAACGCCGACGATTGCCAAACGTCAGTTCCTGAATATGAATGCCAAATACGAGTGGACGAAGCCGCAACGGTTGCCTTAGAGGCATCTCCTTTATCTAGCAAAATTGAAGGAATTGAAAGTTTTAGTGAAACCACTGAAGTTATAGAAGCATCAGAGACTGAAACTAATGCGCCAGCTGCAGAGAGTTATACAGAAAAACAAGAAACAAACGCCGACGATTGCCAAACGTCAGTTCCTGAATGTGAATGCCAAATACGGGTGGACGAAGCCGCAACGGTTGCCTTAGAGGCATCTCCTTTATCTAGCAAAATTGAAGGTATTGAAGGTGTTAGTAAAACCACTGAAGTTATAGGAGCATCAGAGCCTCAAACTAATTCTCCAGCTGCAGAGATTCCTACAGAAAAACAAGAAAAAAACGCCGACGATTGCCAAGCGTCAGTTCCTGAATGTGAATGCCAAATACCAGCCGCAACGGCTGCCTTAGAGGCATCTCCTTTATCTAGCAAAATTGAAGGAATTGAAAGTGTTAGGGAAACCACTGAAGTTCTAGTAGCAGCAGAGCCTGAAACTAATGCTCCAGCTGCAGACCGTACAACAGAAAAATCCGAAGATATGTCATTATCAGTAGTAGCTAAAGAAGAGGCTTTAAAAACAGATGATAAAGCTATAGTGAACACTATTTCTTCTCCGACTTTGGCACACGTGTGTGACAGTTCTGAATCCCAGCACGTAATAACAAGTGAAGAAGACCCTTATTTGAAGTCTATTCCCACCTCCTCGATCGACCCAGAGTGTGTTTCTGTTCCATGTTTAGCAGATGAACTAAGGGAAGCGGCAAAATTTTCAGAAATAGAAACACTTTTGTGCAATACGAAGGCAAAACTAATTACACAAAGCAGAGTATCCTGTGATGAACAATGTTTTGTAGAAGTAGTAACCGAAACCATTGAATCCACGTCAAATGCAATTCTTTACAGCTGTCAATCGATAGATTTGGCATCCGTTCCTGACATACCGCCACCGCCAACTCCTTCACCATTGCCGGAGCAATTACCAACGGATATCACCGCACAAATACAATTACCGCTACACGCTAAAGGTAAAGGTACACAAGGACTCATGCGGCAACAGCACATTGTAGAAACATCCTTCACCACTCATCATAGCTTGCCACTACCAAACAAACATAAAATCCCATCATCGATTTCCAAGTGCTACATAAAAGACAAGAGGCTGTTAGCTGAATTGGACAAACGTCGTCGAAAGTCGGAACTTATTCAAAAATATCTGAACACCTTAGACAATATTGAGACCCCATCATATCTGTCAGAAGATATTTACCTAAATTGGAGCTCCGTTTTGAGCACTGATGGCTATAGCTTTAATGATGAGCCTAATTTTGTCATAGGAACCAATAGTGAATCCTCAATATATTTTCTCAATAATATTCTCTTCTCAGATCGGAAAAACTGTAATTCAAACAATACAGATGATAGTACGCCGACGGTCATTGATACATTCGATTTTTCGGTTGTAGAATCGGAAACAGATTCTAGTGAACACAAACATCATTATGAAGAGCACAGTTCCGTCACGATCGAAACTTCAGGCATAACCTTGACCCCAGGCACAACTACTGCTACTAACTATGATACTAACCAATCGCACATTAACTACCATCATCCTCCTAGTGAAGAGATCAGTTGTACACGTACAATGAAGTCAGCATGTTCCACGTCAGCGACATCGACTGCCTCGAATGCAGACGAGGAACATGTTGATGATGATCTACTGCGACATTTTGTTCCAGGTAACATGGTTAATTTACAGTTATAGGTGTTGTCTGTCTATCTGTATACAGTATCATGTCAAAAAAGTAGTCGCTTTCGAAATGTAATTGCTATATGTTGTCTTGTGTTGTGCTTCTCTTTCTCTTTGGATTCTTTTAGGTTCAATAGCTGAACGTGAATACAAGAAATGGTACAACGCTGTTGAGATGCCAAATAACCCATACTCCCCAGAGGCTCTAAAACGCCGCCTTAGTGAAAGCAGTGAAAAGTTCATAGATCTTCCGAATATTAGTCCGAGCACGGAATTAGCTACATCCTGCATTAAGGACGACAGTAATCAGGAAGACAATGAGTCAGTCGATCCAGGGCAGGTACTTGATTACAAAAGGTAAAACCATTAAACCCAAAATTGAAAACAACCCCCCAGATAACGTAACAGATCACTTATTTACAGGTACAGCCGAGATTACTACATTAACGATTCGAAACATGCCAGCGGAACTACGAAACGGTCCTGCACTAGTTCACCATCACCTACTAGGACAGACGTCACATCTAGACCCATCAGTTCGAAAGAGGTAAATCGTAGTGGATTTGAGAATAGACATAATTTGACTCACCATCATAATTGGAACCTATCCACTCCTGTACGAAGAGCCAGCTCCATGAAACATATTAGGCAATTAAATTCTTCTCTATGTAAAGATGACAGTCAATCTCATGGATCTTGGAGTAGTTCAGTATCAGCAGAAACTGACTCTTCTTTATATTCGTCGTATGGCAAACGTTCATCGCTTAGTCGTAGCATTTTGTCACAATTCGAAAAGCAATTGCTGCATAAAGATCTAAAACGTAACAGTTTTCGAGCAATCTCCACAACAACCAAAGATTTTGTCCTTAATCCTCTGTTTGATTGCGAACTTTTTAACCCCACTAGCAAAGCCAAATTATCCGTAAAACAAGACACATACGCCAATAATGATGACACCGGCGATTCGGGTGTAGACAGTTGTTTGAATGGGTTTAACGGTACCGATGTCAAGAGTAGTAGTAGCAGTAGTTTATTGTTTTAATGCTTAAAGCATATTGAGTAAGAGTTAAATTAAAAATTTGGCTCATTTGCATATCATTCAACATTTAAAATGCTAAATTAACTTAGTCGTTAAGAGTTTGGCGATAGGATCGTTTTGCAACGATAAAAAAATACAAAGAAATAGTCACCCATTCGTTCGCAATGGTCCCAATAATTTTCTTGCTCAAAATTCGTAACAGGGCTCTCACAGTTGAAAAACTTAATACTTAAGACCTACAAGATTGTATGGATCTCGCTTTGGACAAAAAAAAATGTTGTGAATCCATACAATCTTGCTGAAGTATAAAGTTTACCCATTGTAAGAGCCGATTATAATAGCCTTTCGCACGCATAAGCTAGTGTCAAAATTAAACGAAATGCTTGCTCCTGTGTGCCATTTATCCCTGTTTTTGTATCCAAAAGTCAAATTTACATATGCAAAGAGCGACATGAATTGCTCGCGTCTTTGCACATGAATGTGAACGAAAACTCAACGTATCGGAGCTGAACTCTGTTATAACCACACAATGCATTTCTGTGTTCAATTTCTGCTCTTTTCATGTTTAAATTTGACATTTGTCTTTTTGATACGAAAACCAGCGACAAATGCTAACGCAGGCAAAATTTCATTATAAAATTATTTGTTGTAATTTAGCAAACATGGGCAAGCATTACGTTGACATTTGACACTAGTCCATGCACGCAAAAGTCTATAATAATCGACCCTTAAATCACAACCAAAATTATAAATGAGTTTTCAAAACGTCGAGGTTGTGCTGTGCAAACTTACTTATTATATCCGAATAGACCAAAGAGATAAATCTGTGACACACAAAGACATGTGGTAATATTTGTTTAAAAAAAACACATATTTTTGTGTCACAGACTGATCTTGTCGAATTTAACGTTGAACTGAAACCCATAAATAACAAACTTTCCATTCTAAATAGTTTTGATATCGGTAAAGAATCAACTATAATGGGCAGCAGCATTGAGTTTATTCGTGTGTCAAAATTGAACGAAACGCTTAGCTAAGTTCTCTCATTCATAAAGTTATCCATAATGAACTTTAACAACCGCTGTCATTGTCATTAATATACGAATATTCTTGTTTCCTAAAAAAATAAATTAATTTAAATAAATTTAAAGTCTTCAATTCAATCTTAACTGTCAAATTTCCGCAACGAATACCTCACTTCATTGAAACCTTGCTTACTCCTACATTACGGTCACAGCTGTGGATTTGAAAAAAAAATTCTACTCGTTGTTTTGGTAGATTTTAGGTTCTTAAGTTTACAAACTTTTCAAAAACTACAGAATGAAGTTCGCAACATTTCGAAACGGATATGGCGAAATATTTGTTTTTGTGGTTAATAATAACACTTCAATATAATATTGTTATTATATGATGAAATGAAACAATGAAACTTGTCACAATTTAAAGCTTTTCTGTCAGAACTGTTCATTGTGCTCTTCTAAGGTTTAAGTTTTAAGTCTTAAGTCTAAGTTTTTCATTGTGAGCGCAGGGTAACGATTCATATGTAATGAGTCGTTCACAATATCTAAGTGAACTTCACTCAAGTCCATTATAAGCTATGTTGCTTTGTTAAAGCTAAGCGGGTTTTACTTTAATATCTCAAAGCAACAACACCGCCTTACGGTGAGCTACATAAATATAAATGGTTTTAGCTTCCTTAAACCTGAAATTTTTTGGTTTGACATTAAAGAAACTTCGGCTTTATACTAATGCGATTGTTGTTGTAAGCCATGCTGGTTTTGCCAAAGCAACACAGCAATAGTTGAGCCTTAAGTTTGGTTCCGTCTAAATTTTAAAAGAGTTCTAAAAAAATTCTTTTGCTACCTTTTAAGAACTGCACGCAACTACTTCTACTACTCGTAACATTGTATATTATCAATAACATAAACTTTTGTGCCATTATAAATTTTTATATTACCATACAAATTTGATTAGTTTTTAAATTAATAATAGCTGGTTAACAACAAATTAAATAATTCGCTACAATTGTTTATTGAATTCTGCTAAAATGAAGTATATCTTAATTATGTTCAAAAAGGCCACAAATTTATTAGATTATTTTTAACATAACTAAAATAAAAAATTTGTTAACAAAAACTTAATAAAAATACAAATCAAAAGCAAAAACTTGAAGCAAATGTTTTAGTAAAATATAAAAATAAAATGTTTTTATAAGAACTGAACTAAAGGTGAGTACACACATATCTGAATTTTCAATCTGAATTAATTAATTCCCGGTTTCCAATATTCACCTTATTTGGAATTTAAACTTAGCCTAGTAAACAAAATAATGAATGTAAATATATAGATATATGTATGTAAAAGAGTATGGGTTATACTATATAGACAAGTTTTACTAACAACATTTGTTTCATTTTTAATAACAACGAAAACTTAGTCAATCTGGCGTTCTTTGGCGAGATGTATATTATTTGTAAAGAAATTGCATGATTTCTACTTTACATTTAATTTTCCACTATCATTTACCTTTAGTATTATAGCATATAGCTTCCTTCATGCTCCTTCTACAAACGTCACTATTATATTCTTCTTTATTCGTTCTAAGATGCGTATCTTGCATTGGTTTACTATTAAAAAGGCGGCTTTAAAATTTCGACGATCAAAATGTCGCGTTTAAAAAGACGACAATCAAAAGGACGAGCGATTAAAAAGTTGACCAACAAAAAGGCGACCATCATTCATTCTGTATTGTATCATCATTTGTATACCATCGCTAATGTTTAGCTTCTACTTTTTTTGTTTTGTTTAAAATATACTGAACATTTTTGATGCCGTGATTAGAAGGAAATCATCAATAAATGTAACGTTGTCTTCTCGCAACAATAACCAGGAATTGAGTTACAGAATTGTCCATGGAATTCTCCACTGTGATGTTGTCGCTTTATTTCGATCGTTGGTCTTTTTTTTTGTCTTGGTGATCCCTTCCAGTGTGAATTCTGCTTCTGCTTCTTCAAATTCATCTTTGTCAACCTGAAAATCCTTTGTTGGGTCCTGTGTCCTGTCTGCCTGTGTATACAGTAACAAGCCCGTCCAAATACTTTGCTGTTAATAATTTACTTTTTTAATTGCGTGTTTGCTCTGCAAATTGGTTTCGGGATTGGCATTACTTTTATCTCCATCTCCATGTACCTAATTAATCTAACCCTTACCAAATAACAATAAAAATATAAAAACAATATAAATCGCTTATTTTAACTTATTTTAAGAAAATGAACTACCAAAAAAGCTTTTATTAACTCTTTGGGTATTATTTGCATGGGTTTAACAAAAAAATGAATATACAATAAGATTGAAAATGCTGTCAGTCTTCATGGATTGTCCACAACGGTGCCATCTCTTTACAACGAGCAGCCAACGCAAAGCGAAATCAAGCCGGAAATATACCAAGCAAAACCGGCAGTTGTTGTTGATGAGACAGCAGCCGCCGAAGTCATACTCTCCTCAATAACTAGTGATACTCTAACACCCAGTGATGATTCGGACACGATACGAGTTTATAATTTAAAGAAGCAGGAAACAAAAATTCTTCGACAATCGAATGTACTGTCATCACCAGCATCACCAATACAATCGCCAACTACATCTCCTACAAGAATACGCAAAAAGCTGCGTCCAACTGATTTGCAATTTGGTACAGAAACTCCAGCCACAGTGACTACTACAGGGGCGCCATTGTTTCAACCAACGAAAAGTCTAACGCCGACGTCCTTAAAATTTCTCCAGCCTAAGCGAAAACTAATTGATCCTGGTCAGATATTATCGTCCGATGTGGATATAACGCCGGTTTGTAGCACTACAACATAAGTAAATAGTTATAATTAGTAACACAAAAGGAAAAAATTTCTTTTAGATAACTCCATTGCCGGTTGAGAAGAATGTTATAGAAGAGGATGTGGTGCATGCCCTCCCATCCGTGAAGGCATTGGCACAGGCTTTTCTAATGACGTCCAATAAACGTCCGGAAATGGTTTCTCGATGGCATAAGGTAAGAAATTGCTGAATCAAAAAGTAAATTACATTTAATTAATTGACTATCTATCTTTTGGAAAAAAGATCCATTAAATGCAGTATAGAAAACCAAAAATTATTTTCACAGTTAATCTGTGAAATAGGACCGACCTCAAAAACATATAATTTGCCATTTAAAACCAGAAAATACAATTTTAAAATAAAAGGACTCTTTTATTATTAATTTATTATTTATTACCCAGTTATGCATTATTTTACGGATTGTAAATTTTACTTTTAAAAATCGTGCAACGTATAAATAAATTATAAACTGGGTAACAAAAGTAAATATAGTATTTTTACATCATATTATGTACTAATAATATATAATAATAAACAAACTGTTAGTATTATGAAGTCGGGCCAATTTCAAAAGAAATCTATCTCCACTATTTTTTGTTTCTTCTGGAGGAAAAGGCAGAGATCCCAGCTCTTTTTCAGCTGCTTTTCTAAACGCCAAAAAGATGGTGTCCGGTAGTCAGTTAGTCACAACCTGACATTTTGAAACGTAAACGACATTTTGAAACTATGTACATATATGCATAACATTTTTTTGAAATAATAACAACTGTAAGTTTGTTGATAATTTAGTGTTAAACGAAATTTATTTAATTAAATTAAATAGCTTTAATAAAAACACAACTAGTTTTATATTTTAATATTTTATTAGCGGTCAAATATTTTGACGTTTCGCTTACATTGTTAGACTAAGGACTGACGACTGCTGTGACGACTAAAGACTACTGCTGCGTTGCTTTGGCTAATCCAGCTTGGCTTACAACAAAATCGCATAAGCATAAAGCCGAAAATAAATCCGAAAAGTTTTTAAGATTTATAACTAAAGCTATTTTTTTACTTATAGTGCTCACCGTAAGACGGTGATTTGTTTAACACACATAACAATTAAAATGCATCGAACATTTAAAGCCCATTTAAAGCCAAAAGCTGTTGCTTTTGTAAAGCCAAGCTGGATTAGCCAAAGCAACGCAGCATACGTTGCTCGGTTTTCGTTATCATGATATTCCGTACAGTATTACCAGATAAAATAAAATAACTTTAATATGATATGGAAGAGAATAAGTAAACAAATAAAAAATTTTACGATTGAATATGCGTTAGTCTATTGAAATATATATGAATTCTTAAATAGAAGAAATATGGTCTATATAATTTTAACGTATTAATAAATAGTACATAAGAAAATATATGTTAGCCACAAGTTCATCTAAAAAAATTATTATTACGCTTCTTATGATAATTTTATTAATTTACTTCCCGGTAGCCACGATCGAAGATACCAAAAACTCCTACTACACCCGCCAAGGAAGCAATGCCACACAACGCGTCCATTCCATTCGTAGTTGGCGACAATACTAGTCAAGGTTCTGCAGATGATGCTACAATAGCTTCGGATTTATCATCTCTTGAAACGTAACATAACTTATTTATTGATAAATGATTTAAATTTGATTTTCGCTTTTAAAGTAGAACTCTTATAAAATGTTGTTAAAAATTACAGAGACCCACCATCAAAACGAGAGCCCGCAACCTCGCCAACTCCATCAACAGCAGGTAGTCCTCGTCCTCTAAGTCCAGTTTTAATACCATCAGGATATTTAAAGAATAATATTGCTTTCTTTGAGAATTTAAAGAATAAGTAAATATTTTTGGTTTAATTATTGTTGTTAATACTCAATATCCTACGATTATTTAAAATATTTCCATATTATAAATCGTAATATGGAACGTTGAACCAATATATTATTACATGGAGAAGTATTCGTATTATTTATGCTATTATTATTTATTACAATAATAATTTTTAGTTATATAATACATACTAGAGAAAAGGATTCCATAAGGTGCCATTTTTTTCAAGTAATCAACAAATTATATCTACATCTGGATTCTTGTGCCCTATTGTCAATTAAAATACAATAAATTAGAAATAATTATATATGGTAGAAAAAAAATTGTAAATTCAATTAATTTTTTTTTTAATTTTTATCGGAATAATTATTTAGGAACTATATTTTGTTTTCATATATAAATTACCAAAGCTTATCCATGGTTATTTAGTTTATAAAGTTATTTGGCTGTATGGAAAAGGTCATACATTAGCAATATAATATTTATTGTAATAAAAAAATAATAATATAAACTGGTTGTGTGTTTTGTGTTTGTTTACAGTTAACAGCTTTATGTGCCTTGTTCCCGTGGCCTTTTCAAAGATCCTCCTATTAATGTCCACGTGGAGCGTGCGTAGCTCACCTGTTGGCGAAAACTTACAACTCCGCAACCATTCATGCAGTTTTTCTCTCATTTATACGAAGCCTAAGATTTCGCTCCAGCTTCCGTACAGGTCTTAAATTTCATGACAATATCGTCTACGTAAGCCAGTATCCAGATGGCCTTTTTGAATTTTTATATTAAATAATACGCTAGCCCACATGTCTCACACTGCGACTTAAAAGATCTATTGTATCATAGGGTAAGGGTAATCTAAGAGACGAACCACCTTCTAAATGAAGGATAGTGTGTCCTTAGCGGCAGAGTTTCTTAACTCTGCTTACGAACATATTTCCTTACGGAAAATTCGTGTCCTTAACTAAAGTAATGCTGGGCATTCACAGACAATATGCTCGGATACTTTTTTATCTAACCCTAAGTCATTTTGGCTAAGATGGTGACAAGCCACAGTGGTCCGTGCGAAATCTGACCCTCTTTCAAATGGTATCCATGTCTAGATTAAGCAATACCTTATAAGAGTATGCTCTGACCAATCGTTTGGACTGTCTCAGTCCTGAGATACTTTCCCAGTGAGCCAGACGCTCCCAATTATCCAATTATTAATCAGCGCTGTGGCGGAAGCCCAGTTGATTAAGCTAAGGTTCAAGTCCTATGAACGCAGATTCTAAGCCAGCCATAGCTAGTTTATCTGCAGATTCGTTGCCTGCAATTCCTTGATGACCAAGAACCCTTTTTATCTGGCAAGAGATTGCAGTGCATCGTAGCAGCTGTTAACTGATGAGTCCATTAAGCTGGACGACAGCGCTTTAAGTGCTGCATGGCTATCTTAAAATATATATTCTCGCGGCAGTAATGCCTTTAATAAGGTTAACCTAGCGCAGAACTCGATGGATGTTCATGGAGTTCAACCTGGAAAACCGTGGAGCTCATTCTCATTGGTACCAAAACTTTGGTGTTGGGTCCAAAGACACCACCTTCAACTCCGGATTTCATCTTCAATCCATGAACCAGGCCAGACCATTAGACCAGATTGTACGGTCCAATATGTCTGCCTTAAATAACCTGCCGAAATAGTACTCCCTGACTAAAGTGTCGGGGGTAGTGCAAAAGATGTCTCTTTCGGGAATTGAACCGCCATCTTCCTAATGAAGATTTGCAAGCGTAAAAGCCCTATGACATCTTCTAATGCCACCGTACGGCGCGCATGGCATCCGTTATACCAAGACAGGCAATTCTTTGTAGCTTCTGAACCTTAGTTACCATTGTCCGTTAAGGAACTTTCGGCCACCACAAGATTGCCGTGTACGTAATAATGGGCCTCACCATCATTGTATACAACCAGTGTATCATTTTAGGATTTAGACCCCAAGTTCTGCCGTAAAGACGTCTGCTGGCCCACATGGCAATAATGGCGGATTTGATGTAAGAATTCCAGCTAAGCCGTTGGTTAACCATAGCTCCAATATATTTAACTTGACTGGAATAAACTAAAGTAGTGCCTTTAATAGACACAGACACTCTGCCTGATGAGGAAAAGAGTTTCTCTACCTTCGAGCATGGTCTATGGTGTCAGTTTTCCGGGAATGTCAAACCTGATGTGCTGATGTTCTGACAGCGAGGCTTCGTCGGACACATTCCAGTTTTCAACAAGGCTGGAGATAAATTGACTGGAGACTGTGAGATCGAGTACCTCTTCGCGAATCGCGATAATGAAGGTAGATTTGTATCTTTTATTAAGTATATCTACATTACTACTAAAAAGATATTCTAAAAGACACTCACCCCTTTTATTGATGCCACTGCCGTCCTATACCTCATGATGTGTAATGGCGTCGCATCCTATGAGGTACTTGAGGTTTCTCCTGAACATTTGTTGGCGGAATGTTGTCGTCAACGCCGGGGAAGTATGCCGAAGCAAACATGGTATATTGGGTTCCCCTCTCGGTCGGAACTTTTACTAGCAGGACCACCACTTTATTTAAGAATTCTGGAGTTGCAGGAAAGTTAATTGGCGTGCTGATCAAGCAGGCCGCCCTTGGCAGTAAATCTCCCCATTTGAGATTAACTTACTTGCCTTATTCCGTAGACCTTTAAGCTAATAAGCCAAGAAGGCTCTTGGATGAGACCAAGGGTTATATTTTCCTAGGCGAACCGCTTGCGAAGGGTAGCGGACGCGCCGTTCACGTGATGTAGGTTCGCCTGTAGCACCCTGATGGTGCTCATTTGTTCTCCCTGGATGATATAGCTTGCCGGAGTAATTAGGATTTTTTGGAGCCCTGCGGTTGGCCTTGCAGATCACTTTTCCTCTCGCCTTTGCATCAGTCTCGGATCACTTTCTCCAACGCAAGGTTAGAGAGCGCAGTCTATCCTCTTGCCGTTTTATATGTGGAATAGGCTTAAAAGTGATCCGAATATCCTTGCTTGGCTTTTAACACCGCTTATGGTGGTCATCCAACATAGTCAGAGACCGACGTTGACACTTCGGTACTTTCGTACCATCATCAGGTTTGGGTTATGGCGGTAGTCTATCAATACGTGGCTCCATCAGAAGATTTCCAGGTGGCTTAGTGGATATTCTTACACGCATATCTTGCATTCGCAACAACCAATTTTTTTTATTTCTGCCATAGAGATGAGTTGTTGTCCTTGCCATTATTGTTAAAGTAGTGTTAACTATGGGTGCCAATTATTAAATAATTATTATATACTTCTCTGAAAGAAAATAATTTAAGAAGTGTCGAACATCTCGTTCCATCATAGATAATCTAACTTCGAAAGTATGCGAAACAAAAAGCTATGCAGGGCATTTCTAACATGAATTGCGCTAACAGCATGGATACTACATCTACATCTATATAGCGCTTTCAATTTAGAACTTCAACATTAAATTACTTTGATTTTCATAATTTCGCGAGAGCGTTGTATTTCATAGACTTAAAATATGAAATTTTATTTTTGTAAGGATGTTTTCTGATGACAAATACATCATCAGATATCTCTTATTAAAACATATTACATATTTAATATATAAACCGATATTTTCTTAGTACCGCCATTCAAATGTTAATCATTATTGACTTTATATTAAAAAAAATTACATGTGATATACAAACAATATTGCAATTCACTGCATTGTTGGAAGAATTTAAATAAATACTTTCACAAAGTAACTTATGTATACAAATGTGGCTGCAATCATAGAAAGGCACTTCATCTTCTTTTTCTTGGAGTTACAATTAATTAATAAATTGCCTAACTTACATTATACAAATGTAGTAAAAAATTGCTATAATATATATATATAATACAATAAAGCATAAAATCTTTGTTTTTATGAGAGGGTTGAAGAGGAATGCAAGTCAATATCTATGCTACTCCTAGTCAAATAGCGGTGTGATGAAATCGTTCTGGATGCTCAGCAACGTAAAAGACATAAATCAATGGTATGGCAAAACATACAGCCAAAATCACAACAAAGAGACAAATCCAAGACATGTCACAATCCGACCCAGACCAATCAAAAGCTCGTACTGATAGTCCAGCGATTGGTGTAGGCTGTGGAATAGATTCGTCGAGAAACCCGCTGAGCAATGGTGTTGAATGTGCAGTAATGTCATTTGGATCGAGTAAGTCTATACAGACAGCAAATCAAGTTAAATTTCAACATAAATCAGATATGTAATCTTACCTTCAGGTGTATCACTATATGGTGTTTCGGTTGCGGTCACCTTCGAATTTAATATAATATTGTTAATCGAGTTCGCTGTTGTCGTTACAGCTGAGTTAACTGAAGCAACAAGCAGCTTCTCACTAAGCACATTTACTTCTAATGGGTTTCTCGCGATGGTTGAATCCACTCCGTCAAGTGGGTGATGTTTCGGACTGTTGTTGCCACTTTTGTGGACTGCGGGCAAAGATTCGAGCAGCACAGAATGCACAGTAATAGGAATTTTTACAATTTTTCTTGCGAAAATCTCGTTGTCTTTGTCTATTTTATTAAGTCGTTTTATATCAGCGACCTTTTAAAAAATTGTCAATAAAACATTGAATATGGAAGGTGATGGTCGCCAAGAATTGTGTCTTACCGTACAATGAAATCGTAGGGCTAATGCCTGCAGTGTATCACCATCCCGGACTTGTGCTTCCAGTGAGTTTTCGAATTTACGTTGCTGTTGGATTTTTTGCATTGGCATAAAATTCGCACTACGTCCCTGTAGTACGCTGTTATTGTGATGCTCTTCTCGGTAATCAGGTTCATCAAGTTGATTTGTGGTATATCTTCTGCAAAATATTATAGGAATTAACTATATATTTTTTGTACTGACACGACGACGATAAAAAATTACTTCTGACGCTTCATTGTCTCCAAATTGTCGAGTATTCCTAGTAATTAGCAGTTATTTGGCAGCCCTTTTCGGCACTAGCAAATTTCGATTCTTTCTAGTTTTGAAAAAACATGTCTTTACTGTAAATTATTTGTATTATATATATTTAAATAAAAAACGTAATTGTATAAACAAAACAGTCCTTCGGAGTTAAGAGTAAAATAAATTGTCGTTTTGGCTTAAAACAAAAGTGACATATTCCATTTCAATTGCCAATTTGTAAAAGTCAAAATAAATTTGACATTTACCAACGTCACATCTGGAAACGTTACGTTATTCCATTTTGTACTACGCTTTTATGGAAGATCTATCGATAATTTTTATATTACAAAATTGCATAAACAAATTAGTTCTTCCGAGTTTAGAGTAAAAGAAAAGCTTTTATTTGCCGAGGAGTAAGGAATTACAACAACAATAGCATGATCTTATCCTTTCTTTGGAATAAGAAAACCTTCTGTTGTGCTGGTTTTAAAATTCTAATTCCTTATGCCTCGGCAAAAAAAAATACGTCTAAATTGTCGTTTTGACCAATTTGTAAAAGTACAAAAAAATAACATTTTACAATTGGAAACGTTACGTTATTGCATTTTCACTTCTTTTTTACAGAAGATCTAAAGGCAATTTTAATAACACGGAAAATTTTAAAATTGTAATAAGGTGCGTTTGACATTGACAAAGTTATCCTGGCATTTTGGAGTATGTAATTCTCTCAAATAGCCCATAAGCTTAATTAATTATTAAATCGATCAACACTGCAGAGGTTACTAAATTAGAGATGTATCTTTCATGATTGAACAAAATGAACAAAGCATTAAGGAATAAGCCATTGAGCTCATTCATTCCGAAAACAATTTTTGTTCTTGTTTGAGTTATACAATTATTAATGAAATATTCTAAAAGTTAAAGCCAGGGTAGCTCTTTGTTTCGCAAATTTTTGAAACTCGAGTTTTTTTATTTCAGCCGTGAAAATATATTGCAGTGCATCGTTTCTTTTATCGCCTGACAAATTCATTGTGTTTTATGTCGTTTGAAGACGTATGTTCTAAGCGTGATTTACCAACATTTTTCTGCAATTTAGTACTCAGACAGTACAAAGATCCAAATAAAAGAAATGAAAAAAATGTACGGATCTTTTGAATGGCTATTCATTGTGACTGGACCGAAAGATTCAGAACAATAAAAAAATCCATTTTCCCACATCTAAACTAAACGTATACGCTATTTTTTGTTTCCGCATCTATCACAGGCATTCAAACCGTCTATCTACCGTTGAATCTACTTAATGAGCATAGTACGTGGATCACAGATTGATCTTTTGGACAATTCGGATTTAATATTAGCTTACTTATTATGTTAATTTTTTTATTTCCTAAAAACTCTACCCCAGAGCGCGCTCGACCGCGAAAATCTTTTTTTTTTACATTTAAAGAGGAGTAAATCTCCCAAAATATACAGATCTGTTTTCGTTTTACGGTAGAAAAAAAAACGATATTAGTTGATGTAAACTGGCTCTAATTCTATAGCAAATGTCAAAACTACCTTCAATTTCAGCAAATTAGTTTTTGTTTTGAAATAAAACTAATTTAAATTGAATTAAAATAAAGGCTTCAGTGGAAATGCCATGTCTAAATCAGGCTCAGAAGAACACCACAAGCAGCATGAATACTGCACAAATCGGCTACAATACCGGCAAGGCAGACAGTTGACTGCAGTCAAAGTAGGTATTTATGTAGGTATGTTTTATGTCCAAACTAACAAAAATTGTTTAATGTTGGTTGATAGACATACACGGTGGCGAACGAATCAATTCACCTGCTGGTTTTTGGTGTTCCGAAAATTAATTTGCAGCACGAATTGAAACGTGCATTTATGAGACATGGCCCTCTTCATTTTGTACAGTGTGTTACCACAGACATTGCTAGGAAAAGTAGGTGAGAATAAAGCAATTGTTGCGACACTATTAAACGTTTTTTAAAATATTTTTTAGTGGAATTAGAAATTTTCACCGACGTATACCATGTAAAGTTCCAAAAACTAGAACATGCACGTAGAGCAAAGCGGTTTCTCGATGCGCAGGAATTCTATGGTGGAATATTACATATTTCTTACGCTCCAGAGTATGAATCAGCTGATGAATTGAGGAGGAAACTTGCGCAAAGAAAACGCGAGGTATATTATCGAATTAACCTGAATTCCAAGAAAGAATCTACTAAGTCTGAATCTACAAAAACTCCAGATTAAATCAAAATTAATTTATATTTTATAAACAGACTAAAAAAATGTTTTGATTTTAAATTTTACTCAGCCTTTCGCCAGTCGTGGTAGACACTAAGGAATTTAACTCTCTGCTGCCAGACATTCTGTCCATAATATGCCCAGAAGCTTAAAGGGAAGAGTTTTATTATTCCTCTAAATTTTACTTTTATTGGTACTTACATTCCGAACAAAGCACCACCTAAATGCGCTGCATGATCAAAAAACTTCCATCCCATTAGGCAACCCGCTAAATCAAGTCCCATAATAACTTTAATTGCCTGTTTTAGAAGATACAATTTAAAATAAGAAAATCACCATATAAATTGTTTCTTACCGATCCAGCTGAAAACGTAACCATTGGCAAAAACAGAATACTTAATTGAGTGTCCGGGTATTCCGCACAGACGTATGCCAGCACGGCCATAATTGCACCTGACTTGGAATTTGATTAAATATTAACATTTTTTTTATTTATTTCTACTTTAAATACCGCTCCTAGAGAAAGACCAGCTTGGCTTGTGATTGCTTTGTACATAACACTTGATAAACTTGCTATCACGCCAGCACTCAAGTACACAGCTAAAAATTGTTCTTTGCCTAGCGAGTGTACAGCCGCATTTGAAAAACTATGTAATACATACATATTGGCAAAGATATGAAACATTGAATAGTGACTAAATGTAGAGAGAAACATCGGCCAACAGACGACTCCTGTCGAAAGAATAAGAAAAGTATTGAAAAATAAAAAAGACGATCTTGCTTTAAAAGCTTACGTGCAGCAGGATTTGAACAAAAGTATGTCATCATAGTGTGTTTGAAGGCTGGTATTCGCCATAAACCAAATACTAATAAATTTAATACACACAGCGGTGTAAACACTTTTTCCCCAGGACTTAGTTTATTCCAATGGATTGAGAGTTCTCTTTTCAGGTTTTCCCATGTTTTATTTTGATGGTCTTGTTTGCTCCTGAACCACGGGAATTTCGCGGAGCGTGCCTTTTCAATCATTAAATTTCGTGCATTTTCATACTCCCAAACGGTTGATCCTATGAAGCAGCCTACAGTAAACTATGAATCCAGCTAAGTGTCTATATCATCCATACGTTATACAAGTAGCTCTTACCGCTCCAGTAAATATAACAGCCTTTCCTACATTGAAAGTTGGCACTGTGCTCTGGCTAACGCATGTATTATCAAATGGTGTGGTTTGAAGACGCGGCCGAGATTTACTGCTTCTGTGGCTAGTGTTCCGAATTAAACGGTGGGTAAACTGTAGAAATGAGGGCTTTGGATGATGCAATAAGAACACGGGAACACCATTCCTATGATTTATTCCGCTGATGAAAAAGAAATTTTAAATTTTAAAATAATTTTTAATTTATTTTATTTACTTAATTTGTCGATACCAGTTGCGAAAAAATACTTTTTGTAACAACATTCTGTTTAAAACTAATAAATTAAACAATTATATTTATCACCACACCACCGCTCTAATATAAATCAGTTTACAAACCACAAACCAGGGACTTTCGCTTACAAATGTCAACCTAACGTAATCTTCATGACGTTTCCTTACGATACACACCATTCGTTCATTTTCTTTATTGCTTTTTATAATAGGTCTGTTTCCGTACTCAAAAATACGTCTGAATTAAATAATTGTATTTATCCTTTTAGAAAACTATGATCGAGCTCAGATTTTTCTCGGCAAATCGAACACTACGGCTGTTTTACCTACGAGTACTTCTTTGTTTGGCTAAACTTATTTGAGTGTGGAGTGGACACAACACGACTTTCTTTTACGGACGGGACCGGAATATTCAGTAAATGTATATTAAATTTTTTTATTTTTTTTGTTTACATTTCTTTTGCACCTCAACAGATTTCTCCTAAGTGCTAGACTTTTTGAGGTATTTGCAAAAACTCGAAAAACTGTCAAAGTAAACTATCACTTCCGGCTGTCAGATTTCCGTCAAAATCATCTGGTCCCTCACAATTTATGTAATAAACTTATATATGAATTTTCATCCCGATAGGTTCAGCCGGTTGTAGAGTGGACACAGACAGACAGAGATTTTTTTATTTTCGCTTTTTCTGACTCAGAAGATACATTAATGGGTAAAACTGCAAAAATCCCGAGCTTGAAAATTTTCGTGATTACTACACTTCTGCTTGGTTTCGGTTTAACGTTTTATTTGCACAGCGTTCACCACGAAAACTACATAAAAATCTGTCTTTTTGACAGTTTACCCGTAGATATGGTTTCGGATACGCTTTGTGCAACTGAAAAGAGACATAAGAAGCCATAAAACAAACTGAGCTTGTAACAATATTTCATTTGATTACTTTTCGTCTTCTTGGGCCCTTTTTTGATATTACATGTAAGTATCAAATTTAGAACTGAATTATTTATTGATCTTATTCTTATCTATAATGAAATATCCTCTACTCACCCGTCGTTGTAATTTTTTTTATTATATATCAATTATTGCTATGCCTGCGTTCATTAGATGACATGCCACATAGAGATACTACTGTTCAATTTCTTTTATTTGGATACAATTATTTGGTAATTTTAAAGAGAAGGTAAATTCGTAAACGTTTTTCCATTCTAGAATAGTTAAACCATTTGGAATAGCTTTTGTAAACAATGTGACTTCTCTTGACCAATAATTGTTAGAATTCGAAAACTTCCGCAAAGAATTGGGAATTAATAATCGAATCCTTTTACGTCGTTCAGTCGTCAATAATAATGACATGGTATGCGGACTTTTGTAGATTTCTTTTTCAAATTTGCTTGTTTAGGGGCTATTAATTGTATTGAATTTACATTAAATAAAAGCCGGAAATACAAGGTGGGGCAAAAGTAATGTCATTACGTGAATTGGCTGCCATTTTTTAGAAATGAAAAAAATTAAAAATAATATTTCTGCGTTCTTCAGGTTTGTATCGCTCCGTTGGAGTTGCTTGTGTTAATTATTCTCTTTGTCTAGGCCACTTACAAAAATTATGGCTTATTCACATTATTACATTACTTTTGCCACACCTTGTATTTCCGGCTTGAATTTCATATAAATTAATTTTTTTTGTATTGAAGTATTTTAAAAAGAAAATAATTATTATAGTTCTTATGTACCTTCATTTATTTCAAAAATGCTGAAATACGCTAAATGCTGCCATTGTAATCTAGATTTAAGTAAAATCCAATCAAAAAGTTATTTAATTAATTATTTATTTCGCCAAAATCTAATGTTTTCTTTTATTCTTTCCAAATATTACAGCGTTTCAAAACTGACATAAAACGTAATTTTTTCATTCTATTCCTTTTTTATTATTTATTTTTCTGAACAATATTAATTGTGAAAAATCCGAACATATTCTTTTCGTACTTCGTAGTATGAAAAGAATATTTAAGTCAGAGTGTTTAATTAATTGTCATTCGTTGAATGCATCACAATTAGCAAATGAAAATGCAAAATAGCGTAGTTGAACAATAAAAGCATTAACTACGTAGTCAATGTTATTATAAAAGTCATACTTTGTATGTAAAGCTAGTAATAAATAATATTAACTTCTTAAGAAATATAAATGACATGAAGAAAATTGTTTGGATATTGGAAAAAGGAAAATATGAGCTACTTAATGAAACTTATAAATGTAATGAAAGAAAGCGCGTTGTAGTCTTATGTAAAATTTTCAAAGAGATTTTAAAATATACAACACAAAACTATACTTACAGTTTAAAAATTATGAATTAAATATTAACGAAAATAAATCTATTTCATTCCTTTCATTCCATTTTGTTCCTTTATTACATTGTGTTTGCAATATTCTGTTGTCACTTGATCATTATTCCATTCCTTCTCTGAAATGATTAAAAGAAAACAGGAAGATTTTAGTAGAGAGTAAAATCTTATTGAATACTTTTTGTTAATTCTTGTGATGCACAAATGACGTTTTCCGTTTGGCAGCTTGTATTCTATAGCTGTATTTTAGCTGTATTTTATTTGCCGAGGAATAAGGAATTACAACAACACTACCTATATCGTCTTTGGAATAAGAAAAGCTGGAATCTGAATCCGAATTCGAATGTCAATACCAGCAAAACAGCAGGTTTTCCAATTCCAAAGAAGGAATTCGGCAGTGCAATTGTTAGCTGCATTTTATTTGCCGAGCGAGTTCGGAATTCGAATGTCAAAACCAGCCAAACAGCAGGTTTTCACAATTCTAAAGAAGGAATTCGACAGTGCAATTGTTGTTGTTCCTCGGCAAATAAAATACGGCTTTTGTTGTAATTCCTTATTACTCGGCAAATAAAATACAGCTTATATATGTTTTTGCGTTCTTTATATGTATTCCATTTTCATTCTACCTCATACCATTTATACCAGTAGAAAATTTAGAATAAATACAATAATTCCAGAATTAACACGATAAATAAAAAATGCGTTTCGCCATTCTGTAATATTAAAGCTGTTTCTCAAACGAGTACCTATTTGTTTGGCCAAACTTATTTGACGCCATTAATAAATCACCTCGCCATCCATTATTCAAATCAGAAAGTCTCAACAAATAAGTATTGGAGTTGGCTTCAGAAGATACCAGTGTAAGTACGATCATGGAAATGAAATTCATGTCCAGCGAAACAGGTAGGTTTTTAGTTAGTTAGTTGAAAAGAGAAAGCTTGATTCCACCGAGAATACACCGAAAGTCCACTGCAAAATATGACTTTCTGCGCAAGCATGAACGTTCTATACGGCAAAACAAAGCAAATTAACAAAGATACACACAAATGCTTCGTTATGTGTAGCCTCGACATTCATGGGCATAACTTTCATTCACACGCCTGTGTAACCACGCTCTAAAACGATATTAAATGATAACAACACAATCCTTCATGCATTGCACATTGCATAAATCGTATTGAACGCACTTATCTGTTATTATAACTGTAAAACTCTACACACTCTACAATTTATGCAAAGAAACGTTGATCCCGCCAAAAATTACCAGTAGTAGAAAAAATATAAAATTTAAGCGCCAACTAATCGACCATCGACGAAATCATCATTCTGCATATGACTTTTGACAAACACGTTTGACTTTGTGGTGTCTTCTTTCTGTTTTTTTAACCAAAAAGTTCAGCTGCTTTTGCATTTAATAGACAGACATAAATTGTGAAATAATTCCTTCCAATAAGGACTTTATATAAATCCGAAAAAATGTCGTCGTTCGTTGCCGGCAAGGAAAACATCTCTGATAGCATGGAAAAATTTTCGTTGAAGGTAAACTGAATTAATTCCGAGTTTATTTAATAATTGTTTTGCTAAATTAACTTCCTGATATTCTTGCACAGAGCCCGAGAAAGATCTTGACGGAGAACGCTAGCAATGTTCGGAAATTGTCTACTAACGACGTGGACTCAACAGCGAAACAGGCTTCGGCTGCTGCGGTTAATCAGCAATTCGATAGTGTTACCTCCTTGCCAAATAAAACGATGGTTCCCTTTGATCCACGGCTGGAACCACTTTTAAGGGAAAATCCACGTCGTTTTGTCATTTTCCCTGTTCAATATCATGATATCTGGCAAATGTACAAGAAGGTGAGTTTTAAGCAATTTAATTGAAATTTAAAAATGTAGAATTTATTTTATAAAGTTGAAAGATACCTTCATTACAACCAATTCTAATATGTAATTCAAAGATCTCGAATTACTTATGAATCATACGATTTTTCAATAGCGTGTGCAACGCCATTTCATTAGTAAAAAGGCGCGAAATATTATTAGAAAGTCGAGCAAGATATATTGTTTGCCTTGTTATTTCGCAATTGTTTGTAATTCCATTCAATTTTGTTAAAGAAAACACCATGGCTGACTTTCTTTTGAGCTTTCGCTCTCTACTTTATTTGCAATATTCTCCACATCGTCAAGCGATTGGAAAAACTCTTCCTCACAGTGTTCAGAAAATTCGGAGCATATTCTAAGTTTCTCGTCACTGTCCTTCGCACAATAACGTCTATAGGTTCTTGGCCCGTTCTCCGGTTCGTCGTTGGATATACGATTGGGCCAGAAGATCATCAAGATGATACGTAGGCATTTGTTTACGAAAGATTGCTGCTTTCGCGTGGTAGTGGTATCCACCCATAAAACAGTACTGATTCGACGTTGGAGCGGAACAGTCGAAGCTTAGTTCTCAAGCTGAAAACATTGCTTCTCCAGACTTTCGATAGCATTCCGAACGCAGCCTCTGCTTTCCCGATTTTGCTGCACACATTCAGTTCGGTGCCACCGCAATCAGCCGAGACCATACTTCCTAGGTATAGAAAGTTGTTTACCTTTTCGACTACCTGTCCAGCAATGTTGAGTTGAAAGCGGGTGTTAGGAGTGTTTAGGGCTTTTGTTTTGGCAGTGTTTATCTTGAGCCCCAGTTTTTTAGCTTCGGTTTTTAGATTTTGTGCCATATCCGATGTGAGAGCAGGCAAACATCGTCGGCGTAGTCTAGCTGTTTAAGGTAAGCTGTCATAGTTCATCGAATTCCAATGTTCCCTACCGTCAGTGCTGCACGGAGTACATCGCTGATGACCACTAGGAAGAACAGCGGTGATAGTATGCACCCCTGATGCCCTACACTTTGACTTCAAATTCCTAGGACACCTTGTTGTGTAGGACGTGACATTTACTTCCTTCGTATGTAGCTTTGATAATAGCTATAATTCTGAGATACCCCTCCTGCGCAAGGCCATCCGATAGCATCTCTATTTAAGCTGTCAAAAGACTTCTCGAAGTCGAGAAACAGTAGATGTAGAGGAGATCTGTACTCAACGTATTGTTCTATTATGATCCGCAAGGTGTTTATGTGATCGATGCAAGAGGATCCATCGCAAAAGCTTGCCTGTTCGACGTCGAGATTTGAATCCTTACGAGAGATCGAACCGCAGGATGGAGTCCTATAAGGCCTGCCAGAGTCTCGAAACCAAGAAAAGGGATTCTAACATAGATTTAGTAGGGAGCACCAGATCTCTCACTGTTCACTCTCTACTAAATGGGAAAAACTCGGCCCTACAGGAGATCGAACCGCAGGATGGAGTACTATAAGGCCCGCCAGGGTCCTGAGTTCGAAGGGTTTCTACACCTAACAAAGGCGAATATCTCCCCATCGAGGTTTTCAGTGTCTCGAGATGGAGTCCTATACGGCCCGCCAGAGTTTCGATACCAAGAAAGTGGATTCTAATGCTAACTCACTGGGAAATTTGGCACACCTGATTCTAGTGCCGACAAACGTTGGTTGTCCCGTATCCCGCCTTAAAAATTATTCCGTTCCTTCGTTGGAAGCTTTGGTGTCGAATATGTCGCTGGTAGTGCCTCGCCTGTGATGTTCACTTTTGTCACTTTTGGATGTGTACCAAGGACCTGTTAACCTTGCTTGAGGAGACTGCTGCAGAGATTGTATCATGGTGTATACTATTAGAGGCTGAACGGACAGTGGCGGGATTCCAGGTGGCCGGTATGACGTGGTATGCAGCGTGGAGCCATCTCACTGACAGTGATGTCGTAAACTGGGTGTGCGGGATTGTGGTTGTTGGGGTTGAAGACCAACGGCTACCAATTCCTTTTTTGCATGCGAAGAGTGCCACTGTAGCTTTACAAACTCTTTCTTGTATGTTAGGTTTCCAGCTTAGCTTTCTGTCAAAAATAAGACCCAAATACTTGGCTCTATTAGAGAATGTTAAGCTTATATCTTTTATAGAAGGAGGGTTAATAAGTGAAACTTTATATTTCCTGGTGAATAGGACAAGCTTGTGAGGGTTAACCTCTAAACCACAGCGATATGCCCAGCAAGTTGAGAGCATTTTGCAGGAGTTCCTTTAAGTTATTCGTGTATTTTCCTGAGACGGCAATAGCAACGTCATCCGCATAATCGATTACTCTGCAGCCCTCACCTCTTAGGCATACCAGAAGCTCATTCACCGCTTAGTTCCATAGAATGGGCAGGCAGATCTTCTGGCAGACGACACGCCTAGCTTTGAATTAATAACCTTACTTGTGAGTAGAAGATTAATCAATTCGCCAAGCGAGTCGTCCACTCTCAAAGTCGACAGCGCATCCATAATGGCAGATGTGTTGACGATGTTAAAAGCACCTTCAATGCATAGGAATACCATGTGGAATGAATTGTCCGACTCTGTTTCATTTAAGACACATGTACATAGACATCTCAACTTTTCCGCTCCTTAATTCCCGAACGCCCACGCTGTGCTAAAGTGAAAATTAAACCAACTTTTTAAATAATAAATGATACATAGCTGACTCATGTCCATTATGTCTATTACAGGCTGAAGCATCCTTCTGGACTGTTGAAGAAGTTGACCTTTCCAAAGATATGTCCGATTGGGAAAAACTAACTTCCGGCGAGAAACATTTTATTTCGCATGTTTTGGCATTTTTTGCTGCTTCTGATGGAATTGTGAACGAGAATCTCGTTGAGCGTTTCAGCCAGGAAGTTCAAGTTACTGAGGCCAGATGCTTTTACGGTTTCCAAATTGCAATGGAAAATGTTCATTCGGAAATGTATAGCATTTTGATTGATACGTACATTAAGGATCCAAAAGAAAGGTAACTGCCGGTAAACACTAAGTACACGGATATGTTTATTATTAAAATTTTAAAATTACACAGAGATTTCCTTTTTAATGCCATTGAGACTATGCCATGTGTTAAGAAGAAGGCCGACTGGGCAATGGCATGGATATCATCAAAGGAAGCTAATTTTGGTGAGCGCATTATTGCGTTTGCTGCTGTCGAAGGCATTTTCTTTAGTGGAAGCTTTGCTTCGATATTCTGGCTAAAGAAACGTGGCCTTATGCCTGGTCTTACATTCTCGAACGAGATGATCTCACGCGATGAGGGCTTGCATTGTGATTTTGCCTGTTTAATGTTTAAGCATTTGGTTCAGAAGCCAAGCAAGGAGCGCATTACAGAAATCATTAAAGAGGCGGTTAAAATTGAACAAGATTTTCTTACGGACGCTTTACCGGTTAGTTTGATCGGCATGAATTGTGCTCTTATGTCACAATACATTGAATTTGTAGCTGATCGATTACTGCGTGAGCTTGGAGTTGATAAGGTATACCATAACTATTTTATTTCAAAAAAAAAAGTACAATATAACTCTCTACGCTCTGTTTACAGATTTATAACACACCGAATCCATTCAGTTTCATGGAATTAATTTCACTTGATGGAAAAACGAATTTCTTTGAGAAAAAAGTCGGCGAATACCAAAAGTGGGGAGTCACCGCTAATCCTTTGGATAACGTATTCACGTTGGATGCTGATTTTTAATGTTTCTTTATGTTTATCGTTTATCAGTATCGCTACTAACCATTTGTAAGTGGAGCTTTAACTTTAGACAATACGAATATATACTTAGTTTAGTTTTTAACACAAATCTTCTTCTCAGTATTCACAATCTTTTTTATTTATTTTTAAAAATCTCTTTTGCACAGATAAGACTTTTTGTATCGAATTTCTAAGAACTGACAGAGATCAATTTTATATTTTTGTTCAGATGCAATGTGCTGCAATACATTCGTTAAACCTGAACTGCATTAGAAGTATTGTACAGCTGTAAATTTTTATTTTCCTACTTTTACTGTAATTTTTAAATACTGGACAAAAGTTCAATTAACTTTAATAAAATACACTTTTAAAGAAATACTCAACCTTAAATGTTTTTTATTTTCAAACAAATTCACAAAAAGTTTATGAAACTACGCCAGATGTAAAAATTCCTTCCAATTAAAATATTTTCATATGGTATGGGATTTTAAAAAAAAAATGTGCCTTCTGTTTGGTCAGCAACGAAGGGTGGTTTTGTGATTCATTGATATCACCTTCCGACTGGATCATCGAACACAGAATGAGGCTTTATTTTGGCTTTATATTAAAAGTGCGTCTTTTTCCAAGAAGCAATTGGTAGCTCAACTCTAGATCATTTTTGTGTTGCGAAATAAGAAAGATGATAAGATGAGATGCATTAAATGACTGCAGATCATACAAATGCGGAAACAGTCGGGCATTTCATTACACATAATTATTTTTCTGCAAAAGAATGAACCCCTGAGTTGGTAGACTAATGGTAGACCGTGAGCTATAGTTGTTGCAGGGGTATAGCGGAGTGGTTGGGGAATGGGAGGGATGCATCTGGATATTTCTTTTGAACACCGCTTGTAGAAAAAGCGATAAAACAGTGATAGGCAGGAAACATTCCTACGATGTTCAAGCGATTCGATTGTTTCCGCAATATTTACACCACCAATAAGTTTTATCGCGCGGTTCTGAATTCTGTCTAGTAGATGTAATGTGGTCTTGGGGGACCTGCCCAGATGATACAGTTGTATTTAAGTTTAGGGCGAATATAGGCCTTATAAATAGTAGCCAGGTCTGAGGGAGTGAACCGTTTTAGGAAACATAAACATTTCGCAGAATTCTTAGCGATGGCGAATATGTGGTCGTTCCAATGATACTTGTTGTTGACGCACACATGATGCAAGTTTCATTCATGATAAAGATTGGCTTTTGGAAGCGTTATATTCTACGCTATTGTGTAGTTCCCACCTTGTTATGTTGGTAAGGTCAGAATTTAACGTGTTTGACACACTTGTTGTTTATGTTGCTTTTGCAATAAAGAGGGGCAAACAGAAAAGCTAAGTGCTGTCGTCAGCGAAAGAATGAATTAGATTAAAAGTAGCATATATGAGATCATTAATGAAAATTAGAAAGATTGTGTCTGAGACAAAACAGAGCATTGTGGAACACTGGCGTTTATGCGGTGAACATTGGATTCGAAACGACCAATACGACTCGGATTGTCCGATCAGAAAGGTAGTTACTAATCCAAGCAGGGCCTTATCAATTTCATAGGCATTTGATTTTCGACATAAGAGCTTGTTGCCATACTCTGTGAAATGCCTTGAAAATGTCCAATGCAACGTCTTTGCTTTCATCAAATTTGTGAAAAGATTGGTTCCACTTTTCGGTGAGATAAGCCATCAGATCACCTGTAGAACTCTGCCTTCGAAAATCATCTCGCTGGTCACTAAAGATTTCCTGCGATTACGATTACGATTACGATTGATCAGCGTTTCAATGACCATAGAAAGAAGTATGTTAGCGCAATGGGTGGGTACGAGGCAAGGCCTTTTTTACAAACAAGCTGGATAGAGAATGTTTCCAACTTCTTGGTTAGACTCCAGCGCAATAAGAAAAATGGAAAGTCGGCGTTGGAGAACACCTCTTCAAAAGAATTTCGAGAATACCATCAAGCCAAGCAGATCTATGAATGTTGATATCATTTAATACTCTAGCTACTTGACAAGTACGAAAGTAGATTTTTCCCACAGAGGTTTTGAATCTTGAAATTACAGGCGGCGGCAACGAGCAATCCGATAGCGTTGAGCTAGCTGAGAAGTGTGAAGCAAGCAGATTGGCCTTGCCTATAGAGCTGATAGTTGGAATGTCATTGTGAATGAGCGTTTCACAAATGACCAAAAATTTTTACTTCCTTTGGGACATTGAAGTATTTTTTGTCTCAGTTTCTGGTCATCGTCGAATTTTGGTCGTCTAAGGTAGGCACTGTAATCATTTCTGACTCGTCTAAATTAGGTTCGGTTTTCCACAGTGAGGTTTTTTTTATATAACCGAAAGCAGACCTCCCGGTTCTTAGAAATCTTTTTGCAGCTTAAATTAAACCAAACTTTTCCTTTTGTCTCATACCCTCGAAGATTGTTTTTGTGATCGTATCAGAAATGACATCCACATTACTAATGGCATTGAGTGACCAGTTTATAAAGAAATTGTTGAGGCCATCCCAGTCGGCTTTATCGTGTAGCCATACTTTTCTTTTATGAGTTTTATATTTAACTGGGTGGTTCGACAACAAGAAATTAGCTGTACTACACAATGGTCTGTAGATCCTAGAGGTAATAGAAGTGTGAATTAGTTTAACGTGGATACCTCCATAGAATGGTTTACCCCACGGTCCTCTTCGGACTTGGATTAGTTATACGACAATCAACGTCCATCATAGACTGATGTGCCAGTATTAACTCAATGGTTAGAGCAGGACCTATCCTAAGTCCCTGCCGATCTCTGGTTTTTCGACAACCGGTTGATCTATGCAACTCCACAGAGAGCACATCATCGCACCGGTAACATCAGGACGGTCTTCTTATGCACCAAAGATTTTTGGTAACATCTGTCCCCACGCTGATGTTACCATGCTAGTGTTCTACCCGCATTTGGGTAGTAAACCACAGCCACTACGTAGGCCAAAGCCAGAATAAACTGGACCTCAACCAAAGGTTGGCCCAGACTCAGTTAAACCTCCGAGGAGATTAAACCTTGTCTGTGGGCATCCAACCCCCGTAGTACCAACGCGACCTTGGTGAGATCTGCCATCAAGGGACTCAGCTCTTTCAGAATGAGTGCCTGGGCGATTGCAAAAGCAGACCCTGGCAGCACGTTCGTCCGGAACCTCGTATCCTATCATTTGACACTAGGATTTGCCAAGTCCTAGGCCGCCCGGGATAGAAACTATCCCAGACACCAACGCTATTGTACGGTAGGAGCGCTTCATGCTTAAAAATAGCGCCCATACTGACATTTTTTAAAGAAGCCCCCTGCCACTATAATCTACCGAGTATGACCAAGTATCAAACTTATAATAACCAGACGATTAAGTAAGATACAGCGGCCCCCTCGGGGGATCCTAGAGGTAATGATACACTGACGGTGTATTTGTTAGGATGGGAGATAAGAAACAATTTAAGGGTATGCAGGTTTGGCAGAAGTTATTGGAAAGTACGCCAAGCCCTACTTACTGCATGCCTATAAGACAGTGCCTAGTAATTAAACCTGTCGTAGCGCTTATGTGCACTCTGTTTAGTGAGATCAAACACTGAGAGATGACCGGAAGTCTAGGGCTACAATAGAGTTCGTAGAGACTGATTTTAGGGATCTCAAAGCAGCTTGACTAACTGAGAAGACGCGGATATCCTTAGTGGATATAACGTTTCTCTTCAGCCAATACAGGACTTCGTTAATCGCCATGATTTCTCCTTGAAAAACACTGCAGTGATTAGGAAGACAGAAATTGAGAAATCGAGAAAACACATCCGCCTACCCTACCATCAATTTTTGACCCGTCAGTATAAAAACTGATTCACCGGGATAGCACCTTTCTCCCAGAGTGATCTGGAGGGGATGGTGACCTGGAAGTTGTTGTTGAAATGTAGTTGCGGAATGGTGTAGTCTAAACCTCCTGGTGGCGCCCTGAATTAATTCAGAATAGAGGAGTGTCCGAATTCATTCTAATAGCCGCGATAGCAGCAACTTGTATGCTGAAGATGTCGAGTGGTGTTCGGTCGAACAGTATGTCTAGTGCAGCGGACATTATTTATTAAATTAATAAATTTGTAAATTTTGATATTTTATGTTATTAACATTAGTACCAGTGTTATTATTACAATACTTCAATCCTACAATAATAAGAAGAAACAATGCTTTTAATGTGCAAATAATGTCCTAATGTACCATAAGAAAGAAAGAAGGATAAAATCCTTCAACTAAAGCAGGGAGTTCTTAAATGAAATGAAACAAAATTTATGATTGGGCGTAGGAGGGATCACCTACAAGGGTTATTTAAACTACACGAAATAACATGTTGCTCTTAAGTGCAAAATCATCAATTACAATCGTCTTATAAAACTATAGTTGTTATTTAACACAGTCATAGTGTTTTGCGTTTGCCGTTCCAAAATAATCCTTGACATTTGCTTATTTTAAGCAAACTTTGTAAGCAAACCGACAAGCTACCAATTTTGCAGGACGAGCGAATCCATAACACATTAAAAATGAATTGAAAATAAAAGTGGACCAATTAAAAAGGAACAAGGTGCTGGTGTTTATTTTTCGGTTCCAGATAAATAATTATGATATGTATTCCGAAGGCAGAAGTGCTTTCCTAATGCCTAGCACGTGCTTCCAAGTGAGAGTAAACATGCGCTCCAAAACCAAATCATTTATGTCTTTTTAGGCCTATTAGTAGCAGGGAGAGCATACAATTAAGCTTTTTCTGTTAGTATGCCAGTTCCTTTATCATTGGACAAGTGAGCTTCAACAAAGCTCCCTTTTTATATTTACACATCACTGGCGCAATGCTATTACTACTTACTACTTGAAAAGTTGAAAAGTAGATAGAGCTACCGTCTCTGTGAACAATAGTGCTATATAAGTGAATAATAAGTAATCACCAGTGTCAATTTGTGAACTTTTTTTGTTGTGAATTTGTTAATTAACGTAATGTTCTTATTTGCGAAATAAATTATGACCTCTAGAAAGGTTAAAATGCGTAACAATATAGAGAATTTAAAAAGGTACTTTTTGCGGGATATTTCAACATTGATGGCTGGCACCGCCACTTCGCATTCTACGGACTGAATGGTACATTACTTTACAAAAAAAAATGTTGATAAAAGCATCATTGTTCAATTTAGGAATGTACCCCTTAAAACCATCCCTTAAGCGAGAGAAACGAAAAGTTCATGACGTGAACTTTTTCAAAATCTGTCCTCATCCAAACCACGTTATGTTGCTGAAGCATTGCCAAGCGTCATTATGGCATTAAAGTGGAAAAAAAATCGAAAGTTTAGTTTGAAGCACTCAGATGGTGTTCTTCGTCCGACCGGAACAACGGCTTCATAACCTGACGAACCTTTTCATATCCTCGTACGAACGTTTTTTTAATATCGCAAATAATTCGGTCGTAACAAAAGTTAATGTTAATAAATATCCCAGTTAATTAATTAGTGAAAAAGTGCCTGCAATGTTACAGTTGCTTGTTCGTTTAAAGATATCTAGATAGTTAACGGTATATGCAAAATACATGCTCGTATATATGTATATCAAAGTCGATGTGTGTATTAAGTAAAAGATTCGAAACTAACTCAAGAATCAATTATTGTTCTTTTATTTTTAGAGCAGAACATTGGGGTAGGTTTTTTTGAAGGTGACATACATACGTATAACAGCACCTACCTTCACCCCTAACATATATTCATTATCTGCAGTGCAATCCATCACATTTCCCATTTTGAATTCCGCAAAAACCTTGAGATTACATAACCGAACCATATGAGTTATTCATTCATAAAAACAATATGTTGACAATAAAAAGAAAACGAAAAAGTTTTCAGCTAGGAATTGTAATAATCTTAAATAAAATTAGCATATGGGTATAAAAGCTTCGAGAGATTTGAAATTGTGATAAAAGTCAAAATTCATTGATTATATTCCTATATGGGATCTCGTTGTATTATAGCGTATCCTGTCTTTTTGTGATGTCGTCACGTTTATACACAATTCATTTGCACGGATAAAACTATTGCTCCAAATTTGATTTTATAGAGCGCGCTGTCTACATTCGAGCTGAAAAATCACACTCAACTGTACTCTTGCTCTTACACATCCCTATATTTGTGCTTTGCTTTCTAAATCTTAATATTGTTTTTCGTTTATCTTCTTGTCATCAAATACTTAATTGTTTTTATAAAAAAAACCCATAAGCAAAGACAACAAAATTTATGGAAATAAAATGTGTGTTCAAATTCTGTTGTAATAGAAAAAGTTCTTAAGTGGTCAGTTATTTATTTGCTTATCCTGATTCTCAGCATATGCTGTTACGAAAATGTAAAAAGAAAGCTTTTATTGATTGCACTGTACATACTCATATATAAGAATGAGCATTGAATTGAATTGCATTACAATTAAGAAATTACCAAAAACCATTGCATATCTTTAGGATTAGTTATATTGTTGGGAGCTTGTATTTATACTTAAATGAGTTCCATAATATGAATAGTACGCTTAGAGAAATTGTACCATGTGGTATGTATGATCAAAGTTGCAAACTTGATCGTGCCTTCATCGGAAGGATCCTTCGGACAGATAAAGAAACTTTAACGAGGGACGGATTGACAAGCTTACACAACCTTCATCAATTGGCTGAATTCAATCCACATGTTGTCAAAGTAACATCTTCGTAAAATCATTTTAGTATCAATGTATTGGCTGGAGTAATCGGGGATCATTTCATTGATCCTCACATACTACCCTTTTCAAACTTTTTACGAATCACCTGCCAGAATTGATGGAAGACGTCCCATTACTGACGCGAATCAATATTTTTCCCAGCTATATGTTGCTCCTTGTCACAGTGTACGTAATGTTATTGCGTTTTTAAGTGAATTCGATGGATTGTTAGAAACGAATCGATATTTTGGCCGTCTAGGTCACTGAGTCTAACTCGTTTAGATTTTTTTATGTGGGGAAGAATGAAAGAAAAAGTGAACCAAGCAAAAAGAATGTCTGGCGTGGTCTGTACCAAAAAATAATTAATATCGTGTGTCGAACGTTTGACGTTTACTTTCGGTATATCGCATTTAGACTTCGCTTTTTTTCCAACGAAACCTCACTAGGCTTGGTAGTTTCTTCGATCGGCTGGTCGTCTACAGCCAAAAATGCGGCTTTCAGTCGGTCGATGGAAATTTTTCTTGGCTTCTTATGAACTCTGAGCTTGAAATATTTTTTATATAGTTGCACGACCTCGTATGGTCCATTGTAAGATGGTTGTAACGTGCCTTTCACTGTGTTGTTCCGCACAAAAACATGAGTGCAATCCGTCAGCAGTTTTTGTACGAAGAATTTCGACCGATCGTGACTCGCAAGTTGTGGTCGAACTTTATTCGTCTTAGACTTTTCAGGAGCTAACCTTAATGACATATAGTATGATGGAGTCGCTTTGATATCTTCCTTGAATGTTGATCTCAACCCTATTAGGGAGTACGTCGAACCAGTCGTTAGTTTGGTAACTCTTGATTGCGCTTTTAAAAGTTCTGTGCCATCTCTCGATCATTCCATTCGACTGGGGATGGTACGGCGTCGTTTTAAGATGGTTAATTCCCAAAATCTCGTTAATTCTCGAAAAACTTCAGATTCGAACTGTCGGCCTAAATCCGTGGTGATTCGCGATGGAGTACCAAATCGTGATACCCAGTTCCAAATAAACTTTCGACCGATGGTTTCAGCTGATATTTCGGATATCGGATAAGCCTCTGGCCATCGCGTATTTAGGTCGATGCATGTTAAAATGTAACGTATGCCTGAACTAATTGCGGACGGACCAACGATGTCCATATTGACAAGTTGCAATCGACTATCCGGTACGATAAAATCGGATACTGGTGTTTTATTGTGCCGATGAATCTTCGCTCGCTGACACGATAGACAAGCTCACACGAAGGTGTTGAAATCTTTATTCATCTTTGGTCAATATAATTTTTGCCGTAATAATTTGTTTGTCCTGCATGAGCATGTTTTTTTTCAAAAAATAAACTTTTTTCTTTTTTTAAAAGTTTTTTTTTAAAAAAAATTAAATTTTTTTACACGCGCCACACGTGCCGCACGCGTCATACGCACCTCATGCGTCACAATTGTTTTAAAATTAGTCCCATTTAATTCTGACTGGTAGAAGCCGAGATATATACTTTCCACTACTGTAGACACACGAGCTAATGTATTCTGCTACGCGAGTGACTACACACACCCGTGTATGTATATTTAGTTGTAATTCAGTCTAAAGACTAATTTATCTTAGATGCCTAATAGTATGCAACGTTAAATGTAGGTCTTTCATTCATAAGCGATAGGTCATTCAGTAATAAGCGTCTTCCTTTCATATTGCTATGGAAGTAAATGAAAAAAACACATTTTACTTTGCAAACGTTTAAAAAAATTTGAAAGCGATGCATAGACTATTTTTTTTTCTCCAAGTTTAACATTTTTGGAGGTTATGTTTCTCAAAAGTAATCTGTCAGTTCGCATCGCAACATTGTTTTTTATTTATTTGAAAAATTTAATTCAGTGAAGAAATGGAATTATCGCGTGGTCATTTTCGAATGAGGCTAACTCAACAACAGTGCTTCGAATAACTTCATTCGACTTTTGGCGACGAGGCAACATCCCTGGCTGGTGTTTAAATTTGGTACAATGAATTTAAACGCGAACGACGTTCACTCAAAGACGCGCCTCGTGAAGGTCGCCCAAAAACAGCTGTTGTGCCAGATAATATTCATGCTGTGAGAAAACTGATTGAAGAGGATCGTCATGTGACTTATCGGGAAATCGAAGCACGCCTATGCATTATTAACACCAGCGTATATACGATCTTACATGAACATTTAAAGGAAGCTATGTGCACGTTGGATTCCACATTTTTTGACAGACGCACAAAAAAAGGTTCGTGTCAATTAGTGCCGCCAAATGCCAAATGCGTTGAAGGTACTTGCAAAAACGTGTTCAAAATCGTGACAGGTGACGGACGAGTCATGGATTTTGCGTATGAGCCGGAAAGAAAAGCACAATCGACTGTTTGTATCTTCTAATTCGAAGAAAAAACAACAAAAGTTGCGTGCAAGCTCGGAGCGTTTGGAAGCAAATGGTAGCGTGTTTATTCACGAAAACCGGTCATGTGGCTACTGTGGCTCTTGAAAATCAAAAGACAGTCAATTCAGCTTGGTATACGACTATTTGTTTGCCCGTGGTTTTCAACAATCTGAGAGAAAACCAGCCAAAATGGCGAATCATTTTGGAGATAATGCGGATCACATGAAACAAGCGAGTATTTGAGCACTTAAACGATCGAATTGATGGGTCATCCGCCTTACAGCCCCGACTTGGCACCCAATGACTTCTTCCTGTTCCCAACAATATAAGATAGGATGCGTAGACAACGATTTTTATCGCCTGAAGGTGCGGTGGAAGCGTTCAAAAACCATGTTTTGGAGTTATCATCTTCGGACTGGAAAAAGTGTTTCGATAAATGGTTTGCGCATTTGCAAAAGTGTATAGATCTTAAAGACGAATATTTTGAAAAGCAATAAAGCAATTTTTGATGAAAAATTATAATTTTTGTATTGTAAACATAGTTATATTTTTTCACAAAAAACCATACCGCAAACAATGAAAAACAATTTTATCCCATGATTACTTCAAGTTTACTGTGCGACAACATTTCCTAGTGGGTAGCAATTAACTTATTGTTATTGCTATGAATGCTACTCGGGAAAAGCTTTCTTTATGGCATTCAATCTCGAAGGAACTTGTACCACATTGGTGGCTACGCTTTTTGTTAATAACAAATTGCCTCGTTTTAGCTTACTCCCGTAAGATTAAATGTTTTCTAAATTTATTTCATTTTTCTATTGTTTTAGCTTTTAGCGGTCCATAGTCCAAGTCCATTAAATGTGGATTGTGGAGCAATGTGCTTGATTAGTCTGATCAGTGATCAGCTGTGTCGTCAGCTGCGCATTCGGGTGGGTGATATGTGTACTTGTAGTGTGTGCAGGGATTTCCTTGCTTTCGGGTCATTCAATTTAAAATTATTCAACGAAAGGTGGAATTTGATTAGAAAAAACACGCAAAGTAGTTTTTAAATGAATTACGACTACGCCATAAGTCAAACAGGTTCGGCTAATTTGTGTTGAAGTTGCGAATTAGAGGACTTGCACAATAGCACTAATATATTTATAATCAAACAATTATTGATCAATTAGTCACACCGCAAAGTTTTGTGCTTATAGCAAATAAATGAGTGAATGAATGTGTCATAGAATTCAAATTTCATTTATGTGACAAATCTATTTAAAGCTGTGCGCGGATTACTTCTGTTAGTTACATATGTAAATGCATAGTTTTACGAATGTAGGTATAACAATAAGTAAATAAGACGTTAAAATTTAAACATGTTTGTGATTATTAAGCTGCCTATTAAGTGTGCGATTATTTTGGTAAAATTTCTTGAGGTCATCGTTGCCGGTTGCCGCGCAAATTTAAAAAAAAAAATTACTATTCATATTTAATGGGGTAGATTACTTAATATTTATTATATGAGTACTTCGTCACCCGTACTTGTTATCTTGTCCGTCCGGTTTGTTGCCTTTAAAATAATTCCAACTTCTAGAAACTTTTTATAGCAATTAATTATGGGCTCTGAACTTTTTGCAACGAAATATAACAACTTTATACGAGAATGTTAAATATTCAATTTTTGGCCTTCAATTGTTGTTGGTTTATATGATTGCCAGACGATTAAATGTAATATTTGAGTAGACACCATCCTTGAGCGATGGAAATTGCATTTTTATGAACCAAGTAAAAGTGAGAAATTTGAGGCTTTACTTTCAACCTTAAACCTTCTTAGGTCAACAACTTGGTAGGAAATACGCGCACGGTTTTTGAATCTAATAACGACAAAAGACTCTCCAAATCTTTTTATCTTGGAAACTTAGCGCACATGTTTGTGTGTGATCTTCATACTTGGCTATGTAACCGGAGTCCGGTTCTGACCTCCCACAAAAATCTCTTCACCGGTCCCCATTTCGAGCCGATGTCATCCAGTTTAGCACCCATAACTCTGGGGGTTCCAGTCTAGGCCATACTTTCAGCGTAGGCTTGGTCTACCTCGCTATTGTGTCCCATACATTCTACCACAAAGGATTTTACGAACACGATTCTAACATAGCTTCAACGCCAGCTTGAATTGGATGCAGCCAAGTCCACTCCCATTTTTTTAGAAGTATCATCATCATATTTGGCTCTACAACCGGGGTCCGGTCCTGGCCTCCCGTTTTTCGAAGTATAATGGACTTTATATTGATCCAGATATCTTTACGAGGATGGTCTGAAAAATTTCCGATCCAACAAAGCTCATCATCACATTTGGCTCTACAGGGGTCCGGTCATGGCCTCCTTAAAAAAATCTCTCTACCGGTCCCGATTTCGAGCCAATATCATGTAGTTTGGCATTCCTAAACTCTGGGCGTCCTGGTCTACGCCATCCCTCCAGCGTAGGATTGGCCGACCTCGCTGTCGCATGCCATAAATCTTACCACAAAGGAGTTTCCGAGCAGGATCCTCTTCGCTCATGCGAGTTAGGTGTCCTGCCCACCGGATCCTACCGAGCTTTATTCTCTTCACGATGTCAATATCGCGGTAAGGCTCCTAGATCTCGTCATTAAGAGTCTCCGGAATCATTCTTCCTTACATACGGGGCCAACAATTCTCCGTAAGACTTTCCTCTCGAACGCGGCTATGAGGTCAGAGTGCTTTTGCTAAGCACCCAAGTCTCGGATCCATATGTAAGTACTGGTACACCAGCAGCTTGGACGTTATGGTTAAATTCCTTGATTTGAAGAGTCTTGACAGACTAAAGTAGGCTTTGTAAGCTTTGAGCAACCATGCGCGTATTTCTGGTTTCATGCTGTTATCGGCTGCTACAGTTGACCCGAGCTAGTTTAAGGATTGCACTACTTCTTATTCGCGCCCCACTATTTTAATTGCGGAACCAAGTCCATACCCTTGTCGGAGCCTGTTATAGATGTTGAATGGGGTTGATAGTAATCTGGATATTTTTACTTGGCTTATAACGTTGGTCAACCAACATTCGTCATCAAACTAGTTGTTCCGATCTCTACGACAACTGCCTAAGATGGACTCAGCAGTACTAATAACGGTATTCTTGATGCGTGTCCATTTCTCTTTTACTCACTACATCTCAGCCCCAGGACTTACTCTCCTGCATTAAGGGCGAGTCCTGCCGCTTGACCGTAGTTGTTTCTGGTCTTTTCGTTGCGAAGGGCAGCCTTGTTGACTCTAAACTGATTCGCGGATGCATTCCTTCGTGATGTCGCAATCCGCGGTCGGAGCACCATACCAAAAACAAGTGATCCGAATCGACGTTGACATCTCGGTACGTTCGTACCATTATCAGGTTCGGGTTGTGGTGGCACTCTATCAATACTTGGTCTATTTGGTTGCGAGTGGCTCCATCGGGAGATACCCAGGTGGCTTTGTGGATATTTTTACCCGCAAACCAAATTATTGATTCCCGCCGTCTCTATGACTCGTGGCCCATTATCATTAGTGTTCTCGTGTTATCCCAACAAAGATGTAAGACGTTTTTCCTTTATATTTTTCCACATAGTCTCCTTATAAGTCTACAAACTTCTCCCAGCGATGCCTCCATCTCTTTAAACCGTCCAAGTAATACTCGGCGTATTTCTCTTTAAAATAATTGTTTGCCAAGGTGATGGCCTCCTCAGTTGACGAACTCCTCTGTGCTCTGTTCGTGGATTTTCGCCATGATAACCGCTAAGGTGTGAGTCATTGTGAAACAAATTTTTTTTTTGCAAATATGGCCGTTTTCCACGATTTCTGCCTTCAGATTGTGAAACAATGATGCGTAGTATGCTTTTCATCAACCGTACAAACGTATATTGAAGGATTTTCCAATCTTTCCACATTGCTATGATCCACAGGCATTCAAAGCACAAGCTCATAGACATCTTCTCCTGACTTATTTTTTTTCTTTTTGAATATAATGGATTAAGATAACTCCATGACAATCCCAAAAAAACGGCGCCGTCACTTTCCCAACCGAAAAACGCGTTTTTGTTTTAGCCGATTCCCTCTTTGCAGTCCACTGTTTTGATTGTATTTTTTTGCTGTGGTATAATGGTGTATCCAAGATTTATCTAAAGTTATTAATCGGTTCCAAAACTCTGATTTATTGAGCCTGAACTCCGAAATGCTCATTCGAACACTATTTTGGTCCAACGTGAGCAAACGCTCCACCCAACGCGTCGACAGCTTTCCCCTGTCTAATTCTTCATGCAGTTTATAACAAACACGTTCTTTGGACGTATTCATAGCATCTGCTATCTCTCTCACTTTAATTCGCCGGTCGACTAGCACCATTTGTTGAACTTGAGCGCTGTCAGTGCTAGGTTTGACCGTACGGTTATCCGGTCTGAGGACAACTGTGGTTGAGGACCCAGATCGTTCTGTGGATGCAACGCGGGGGCTTACGGTTTACTCTCGAAGAGAGGACCGCTACATAGGAATAGATCAAATGGCAAAGAAACACGGTCCGATATAGTGTTAAAGAAGAAGAAGCGCCATAAAAACCACGAAGTCGTGTCTATAAGTTGCGTGAATCGACGGCTGATTTTCAAAGTAAATTTGAACAACTTGGTAGCGTTGCTTAAGCGTGGGTCTTTTCATAATGATTTGACAAATTTTACTGATAATTAATGACTGAAGCACAGTATGACAGCTCGTTTGACAGTTAACCCATTAGCAAGTTCAATCTAAGCAACAAAAAAACACCCTTTAAAATAGCGGTTGGTTTTTAAAAGCTGTTCTTCAAAATTAGCGAGATTTTTGTTTAACATTTCAATGCTTAATGTTTTCAACACGTTTTCTTATCTTTTTCAGTTAAAAAAAAAACTAAGGTGACCGTCAGCATTGTAAAATGATAACGTCAAGTATTATGCTTATCGTGTCTCAATCATATGTGAAATTTTGTAGAAAAACTTATAACAAACATATTGATAAAAGTATTGAGTTCGTAAAAAACTGTACTTCACTATACTTCATTAGGGTATATTTTTTGTTGTATTAAGTTGTATTAATCAAATATTTGGCCATTTACCGTCTTACCATTTGCTATGTATAAGCATTTTTTACATCGGATGGAAATCATATCTCAGGCCTGCTTTCAACAGCAGGGCAGGATAAAAAAATTACAATCAAGAACCACAGCACTGCACTCCAATCTTTATTTTAGAAGAAGAAAGGCCCAATAGTTTTCCCGTACCCCTGCAATTGACGCAGGTAAATGTCTTTCGGTTTTTCAGTAAACCAACCTGTAAAAAGTTTTATCGCGCGGTATTGAATTCTGTCTAGTAAATGCAATGTGGTTTCGGTGCACCTGTCTAGACTGTATTTAAATTTAGGGCGAATATATGCCTCGTAAATAGTTGCCAGGTTTGACGGAGTAAAGTACATCTTGCACCGTTTAAGGAAACCTAAACATTTCGCAGCGATGGCGAATGTGTGGTCATTCCAAGCAAACTTGTTGTTGACGCACATACCAAGTATTACGGGGTTTTCAGTTTCTTTGATGTGTAAAATCCATTCATAGATACGCTTAGACGACAGAAGACAGCATTGAGTTTTGGAAGCGTTAAATTCTACCCTGTAGTCCCTAACCTGTTATGCTGTCAAGATCAAGAATACGGATTTAAAACCATTTACTGTGACCTGGATTGAACGATCAGAAATCTACTACTAGTTACTAGTCCAATCAACCACGGTCTTATCAATTCCATAGGTATTCATTTCCGACGAAAGACTCTATCAAATCCCTTGGAAATATCGAGTGCAACATCTTTGCTTTCACCAAATTTGTGAATAGACTGGTTCCACTTTTCAATGAGATAAGCCATCAGATTAACTGTAGAACGGACGTTGCCTTCGAAAACCTTACTGCTGGTAAGGTCGCAAAGGATTTCACGTGATTCAAGGTATTGTTTAAGATTGCAAATAATCATCGTTTCCATGACTTTAAAGAGTTAGCGTTAGCGCAATGGGTCTGTACGAGGAAAGAGATGACGGTTAATCTTTTTTAGGAACAGGCTGGACGCTAAATGCTATTTTCCAACTCTTTGGCAAGACTCCAGTAGAATGGAAGAAATCTTCAAAACTAAAGCAGGAATACCATCAGGGTCCAGCGGATTTGTGAGTGTTGAGATCTTTTAAAACTCTAGCTACATGACAAGGGACGATCGGTCTCATAGAGGATTCGACTCTTGGAAGTACAGGCGGCGGCAATGCGCAATCTGGTGGTGTTCAAATGTGTCTAGGGTTCGAAGCAGCCCTGAGTATTTTTTCAAAAAATATTTTGAAGCGAAACTTCTTTAGGCGCGTCTTGTGGTAACTAAATGCATTGCGGTGATGTCAGTTGTAGTGTTGAGATCTTTTAAAACTCTAGCTACATGACAAGGGACGATCGGTCTCATAGAGGATTCGACTCTTGGAAGTACAGGCGGCGGCAATGCGCAATCTGGTGGTGTTCAAATGTGTCTAGGGTTCGAAGCAGCCCTGAGTATTTTTTCAAAAAATATTTTGAAGCGAAACTTCTTTAGGCGCGTCTTGTGGTAACTAAATGCATTGCGGTGATGTCAGTGTAACGGAAATAACGAATGTAGGGGATGAAGTTAGCTGTCAAAGATAATTACAAGTGTAAATTCATTTACCATTTTTGTATCCGGTTGGTGTATATGATAAAAGTATAAGTACATATTTGTAGTAGCGTTGATGTATTGGATCGCAACAACATATGACTGAATATATTTTGTGAAATTGCAAGGGACACAGTTTTTACTGTTTTTTGATGGTCTTTTGGGAGTCTTTAGAGTATTCTTTGGGGTATTTTTGGGATATTTGGGAGTGGGGTCTTTTGGTGGTTTTTTGGTGGTCCTTTGGAAGTCTTTAGAGCCCCTTTTGGAGATAATTAGGAGGTCTTTTAGGGGTTTTTAGATGGTCTCTTTGGGTCTTGTGATTCTAAAACTGATGATGAAATATCATCAGTATCCAATTCAGGTATTCACAAACTTTTAACAGAGACGTAATGCATACTGGCAGAAACTCTTTCAGTGCTACTCATACGTTTCTTTTATTCTCAAACTTTTAAATATAAATTGAGAAATATTTTCGTTGTAAGACAATTGACATTAAAATAAATAATAGCAATATCGAATGTGGGTATTATAAGAATACCCTCAATACCTAAACCGACCAATAGACTGACTTATGTATGGCACATGTTATTGAATGTACAAATTCATCAATGAACCCAACTCGATAATCTTAAGTAAAATTCAAATAATAAATCGATTAAATAAACAAACATCAATCAAAATAACGATAAAGACAAAGTCAATAAAATGCGTCGAGTTTAGTGCCGTTTTATGTATCTGCGTTGCAAAGCTATGATCACTGACAAATCTGCAGCATTTATATGTATTGCAATTTAAATGAATAATAAAATTAAATGCATTTTGCGAATGCACAATAACAATAAGCAACTATTCGAGTACATATTACATTTATGGTCATCGCAAATAGATGACCATCATAACGTTTACATGCAGAACACTTGTACTGCATGATGGTAGTACTCGTATTTGCTGCTCTTGCACTGATCACTAAAATTGCACTTTAGATTGTACGAGTGTGTATGATTTATACTATGTCGACGGACGTAACGACGAGTGATAAGCATTTGTGTCGCGCGATCATCATCATTCTTAGAAATGTTCATCTGTGATATTAAAATAAATTAGAATCCCTCGTTGTATTTTGTACGAGTGCATCAGTTATTTTTTTCCACCTCACGAAAAACGGTCAAGCAAATCTGGTAGATTGTTAGCGATACATTGGAACAATCAATGTACTCAAAATAAAAACATACCTATATAACATTAGATAATTAATTATGCTGGTAAATTTTTTAATTTTAAAATAATTGTATCTCTTTGCAGATTAGCCTCTTAAGCCGATAATTAACAACAATAACAACAACAAAAGAACAATGCTATATTCCATGTATTGTTATTTATCTAATTTGCCACGTTGGCATGTATTAGCATTTGCAACAATTGCCTACATAATTTATTATTTTATTCAAGTGGTTAAGGTAAGTGCATTTTAATTATTTATGAAAAGTATTTTTAGTTTTTATAAAAGTTTTGTTAAAAATAAAACAACTTCCTTTTTTGGGTACAACCTTTTATGTATAGATCGCCACACGCCAACAGTCATTTTATTTTTACATTGTATTATTTAGTAGTAACCGGTATTTTCTTTTTTCCACGCATCACACGCGCCACACGCGACTCGCGACACGCATCGCACGCGGGATAACAAAATTGCCCCTTAACATTGAGCTGCTCACAAAGCTCTCTCTCAGACCTCTCGGTCGTGCGAAAGGGGGTTAAAAAGGACACGCGCCACATGCGAAACGCAAAACACGTCACACAGGGAATATAAAAAATGCTATTTGGGACTTAGAGACGCTCACAAAATGTCAGCTCTCTAGGTCGTATGAAAATATCCCTTAAAGTAGTCGAAAATACAGACGAACAGGGGTCAAAAGTCAAGTTAAATAAAAGTTTTTAAAAAGGACGTACACCTTTATAATATTTGTCACGGGGTGGGCATTAAGCCGGATTGTAGCACTTAAGCACAGCTATAGTGAAAAAACCTATCTTGATCTGTAGCGACTCTTTGAATACAGGAATTTAATATCCAAACTGCTTGTGTATAAGGTATAAGTCTTATCTGTAGTTTCATATGGATCCAACACTTGCTTAAGAAAAAAGCACTTAGACTTCAAAGCCGCGTTCGAGAAAGAAGAAATAATATTGGCATCGTATGAAAGGACGCCCATATGACACACTAAATTATGTTGGCTCAAAAATTGGGGCCAGTGTAGAGATTTTTAGCATGAAATAAAAACTCCCTAATATCGTTGGCACCGACTTGTTCATCCAGTATACATCTGATCGCATAGAGCTGTCACCGTGACAACCCTGCCAGATCCACTGCTCAAGACACACTCGGCGCTACCTCCGGTTGTCGGGTTAAATGCAAGCCAAACCCAACATGAGGTACGTTACTGCAGTATCTCTAGTTAGCTTTCCCATTACCCAAAGTCTTTGCCATTATAACAACATGGAAGATCGCGGGCATGTTGCCCGATTTCGACAAATAGCCAAGTGCATCTAATGTAAGCATTTATTTATACCACCTGAGGATAAATCCGTTCTCTAGTGCTTTCTCGAAGTACTGCGGATTTGTATAGAAGGTTCCCGAAATTAGGTCGTTTGTAATAGAGGCTGACCGAGCGAAATAGCTTCTAATAAGATCTAAAATGACATTTTCGATTCTTGAAACCCTGGAAACTTCCAGAAGTTTCTTATTCGACACATAATGCGTCTATTACCTGAATGTTCGCTTACATATAATTTCATACACGTTCTAAGGCATTTCCTCTAAGGAACGCTGAATTTTTCCACGATATTGGACACGCATACGTTAAAATTGGTCTTATGAACGCTTGGTAACAAAATACCTTCACCTAATTCGAAATGTATTGTGTGTTCCCTAGTTTTGTTCAACTATTTGGTTTCGAATTTAACAATTAAATTAATTACCTTTAATTGTATATTAATTACTAGCGTCCAATACTTGCCGTTTCCGATGGTCCATTTAAAGAATTCCTCTTCAAAAATATCCCCACATTGGAAATGAAATTTTGGCCAACATTTTGGTGTGTGGAGAGCCGAGCTCAGACAGTATTTGCCAGCATTTTACGCTCCCAAACTATTCCTAGGATTGAATACAGAAGGTAAGTCTGTAAGGAGAACCAAAAACGATAACGATGATGATGATGTGCTGCTCAGATTAATCGAATCTTGAAAATATTTACAGAGAAATTCTCGCGCTGAAGGATGGTGGTGAAGTGGCCCTGGACTGGCTTGAAACTGATTGTGAAGATAATTCGCCATGTATAATTATTTTGCCCGGCCTTACAGGTCAGTTTAATAAATCAATGCTGATGGATGCAAAAATTTGCAAGAACATATTAGGTCTATAACCGTCCTTTTAGGTGAATCACAAGCGGAATACATTAAGTGCTTAGTAATCGCTGCTAATAATACCGGGATACGAGTGGTCGTGTTCAACAACCGTGGTCTGGGTGGGATAACATTGAAAACTCCTCGCTTATATTGCGCCTCGAATTGCGAAGATCTGTCGGAAGTAGTTAACCATGTGCGCAAATGTAATCCGAATGTGAAATTAGGTGCTACTGGAATTTCAATGGGTGGACTTATTTTAGGTAAGTTCAATTTGAAGGAATGAATGCGAGTTGCCACTACGAATTTTGTATACATTTTCAATTTTTATAGGAAACTATCTTGCTAGAAAAAGCGACGAGTCTCGTGAAATTCTGACAGCTGCAAAAATCATATCTGTACCATGGGACGTTCACAAGGGTTAGTTATTTCAGTTAGTAGTTGAGATTTAACTTTTTTCTTACTTTTCTAACATATGATAATCCAGGAACTGCCAGTATTGAAAAACCCATTTTGAATAGCCTTCTAGGAAGACATCTTACCAACAGTTTATGCCGAACCTTAAGTAATTGCGAAATATACCGTGAAACTGACATTGATTTGGACCGGATATTGACGGTAAGGATAACAAAATGCCATAACAAAGCTTTTGCATGCAGCACGAAAGTGGCTCTGCGGTATTTTGGCCCATTCCCGGCGAAGCGCTTGCTTGAGATGATCGACACTTTGGTATTTTTTTGTCCCAACCTTGCTCTTTAAAATACCCCAAACCGAGAAATCTAGCGGATTTGCATCCGGTGAATTTGGTGGCCATTTGGCAGTGGAAATGAACCGCGGAACGTTGTTTCTCAGCCAATCTTGATTGACTCGCGCTTTATGACTCGGCGCCGAGTCCTGTTGAGATGTCCAGGCTCTGCGGCCGAAATGTTTTTGTGCCCTAGGCTTCAACGCTCCCTCCAACACATGATCCCGATAAATTTGAGCATTTATCTTGATGCCACGGTCCAAAAAAACGAGCGGTGAACGGCCGTTACGACGGCCCAAACCATCACCATCGGCGGCGCTTGGTTTCGAGTGGCAATCCGTTGGTCCAAATTTTCAGTGGAACGGCCGGGTAAGTAAATCCGGTCGTTTTGCTTGTTCACATATTGCTCAATAACGAACGGTGACTCATTGGAGAAAGCCAAATTCGGCAAATCGACACTTTCGTGCAAGCGGAACAACTCCTTTGCTCTTTCCACTCTAACTTTCGGTGAGACCGAAGCGTTTTTTGGAATTTCAAGGCCTTTAGTCCATAATGATCTTTCAATATGTGCTGCATTTGTTCGAGCGAGATGTTCGCCTCACTATCCATTTTTCTGCCGCTACGGCGCGGATTCCGAGCCAATTTGGCCTTTACCTTCCGAATGATATCCGGCGATGTTGCAGTGCGTTTCGGTCCACCACCATGGCGTTTTGCAATGCTGCCAGTATCGTTATAACGATTTATGGTGCGATACACAAACATTTTATTCACATGCAGATGTTTTAACTGGATAACTATCTGCGGCTGTTGTTTTCCAGCCAAATATAGAGCAATCACACTATTACGCTTGAATTCTATAGCGGACAACTTTTTCCTGAATATTTCCCACTAAAATGCTTTTGTACGCTTTTAACAATGGAGTGAACTGTCATTAGTGTAAATTTGAGCGCTCTGTCATCACTGGTTTGACAGCAATGACAGTCTGAAGTTGGTAACACTTTGTGTCAGTCACCCAGTCACAAATTTTAAAAAATTTGAAAATTTTTAATAATTTCTCCAATTTTTTTTTTTTTTTTTTAAAAAAATCTAATATTTTAAGATATATCTTCATCCTATGTTTTTTTCTAACATTTGAAGCTAGGCCTTGGACCGCAACGGTCTGTCGCGCCGAATATTATTATTATTATAATCATCCCCGAACTATTACAAACATTTTAAAGGGAAAATGACCCCAATCGGTCCAGCCGTTTAATATTAGTAAGGAAGTAAGGATAAGGATTACTTATACGAGTACAGAGTGTACAGATGGCGCTGTTAAGTGTACTAAAACTATTTGCGTAACAATATATAGAAACATTGAATCATAAGCCAAGCTCACTTGAAAAGTTGGCATACTGCAAAATTAAATTTTACTTTTTACACATATACATCAAACCAAATCAAAAAAACGAATTTTACTCTATCTCTAGCTTATCCTGGTTGAGTTTTGCGAATATTCTTGGGTTATAGTGTTTCGATGGGGTTTTAGAGTAGGACATAGAAAGTCCTATGTCGTTTTTGACTTAGAAAAATAACTTAGATATCATGCATTTAATAAGAAAAACTGAAAACCTTTTTTTCTTTAGTGTAAAACAATCAAAGAGTTTGATTCACTTTTCACATCGAAGCAATTTGGCTACGCACATGTCGACGATTATTACACAGATGCGACATTGCACAATAAATTGGATAAAATTTCCGTGCCTTTACTTTGCCTTAGTGCCGCCGATGATCCATTTCAACCGCTTGAAGGTAAGAGTATTAAAGTGCTAACACTATATATATTTATATTCTATTATTTGGTTTTCCTTAGCAATTCCAATTAAAGCTGCTGAGGAGTGCACTCATGTAGCTATTGTGGTAACAGCTCGTGGCGGGCATATTGGCTTCCTGGAAGGATGGTGGCCATCGACAAAAGATCAGTATATGGGTCGTTTATTTTCAGAATTTTTTTCAAAAGTTCTCTTTGATGAGGATGGCGAATTCAGCAATGCTTCCGATTTTCTGAAACAGAAATTCCTCGCAAGGCAACCGCTGCTGACAACTACTAATACGTCTGCACCAAACACTCCACAATCATCGAAATCCTCAACACCCTCTGGCGCATTTTGTGCTGAAGAACTAGAAAAGTTTATGGAAATGTAGTAGTAGAGAATAGAACAGTTACCTTTTCATTATGGTCTACAATTTGTATTTCTTATAATTAGAGACAGACACATTTTGCATTAATTTTTTTTTCAATAAATAATATTGTACATCAACAAGAAAAAGAAGCGCAATTACACTTTGTCAATTTAAGAGCTTTAACTATACATATTCTAGTGATCCATAGGTCTTAGCGATACTTAAAAACTAAGGTTTTTTATTCCAAAACTAACACATAAGTTAGAGTATAAAAAATTTCAACTCGCAATTACTTACATAATAATATGGCGTAGATAGAACAACATAATATAATAACAAGTTACATTAATTTGTAAAATTACTTTTAAATAAACAATAAAGCTAGAATTGTTATCTAGTTTCGTACATTTATCTATCGAAAATTGCAATAGTTATTACTTTAAATATATATTAAGATACGAATGTACATATATATAGATATGGAATTACATTTTTTTAAATTAAAATAGAAAAGCTTTAATAGTTTAACGATATAAATACACGTAAAGATTGAATTCAAATCCTGATTTTATATTTTTTATTTAAAATTATTTAAAGGCTTAACAATAATTGGCAGCAGTGGGCTTATTCTTATGTCAATACGGAGCGATAATCTGCTAAGCTCTCATTCTTAATGGTGCTCTCACAATGGAAAAATTGAATGCTTAAGACTTACAGGATTGTATAGATTTCCAACATAAGAGAAAAAACCAAGTAAGTCTGAAGTATTAAGTTTTTCCATTGAGAGCACGCACAACGTTACCCATTGTTGTGTAAATGTGTATGCTGTCTTGTATATATCTTTATATATATAATACAGCTATAAGCCGTATTTTATTTGCCCCGTGATGATTTGATGGAAAAATGTCTAGAGTTTCAAAACTCACTACACCATCTTTATATAGACTTTAAAGCCGCCATGATAGCATAGCCAGAGTAGTAGTAGACTTTAAAGCCGCCTATGATAGCATAGCCAGAGTAGAACTTTATAAAGCCATGAGAGAATTCGACATTCCAAATAAACTGACACGACTATGTAGGTTGAACATGACCAATTTTATAAGCCAAGTAAAAATATCCGGATCACTATCAAGCCCATTCAACATCTATAACGGGCTCCAACAAGGGAATGCGTCCTCTTCAACCTGGCGTTGGGGAAAGTGATCCGATACTCTGACGTAACGGCGAGAGGAACAATCCTCTATGTGTCCATTCAGATCGAGCAGGCGACACGAAATCTAGGGATGCACATAATGAGAGCAAAACAAAGTACATGGTGGCCACGTTTGCGAGTGGAAGATCCAACATTAGTCCCTTGATTCAAATAGTGGAGCGTGAATTTGAAGTAGTGCAATCCTTTAACTATCTCGGGTCAACTGTAACAACCGATAACAGCATGGAACCAGAAATACGCACACGGTTGCTTAAAGCCAACAACAAGTCTGTCAAGACTCTTCAAATCCAGGAACTTAACCATAATATCCAAGCTACTGGCATATAAGGCAATGGTCATACCAGTACTTACATATGGATCTGAGACTTGGGTGCCTAGCAAAAAGCATTCTGACCTCTTAACCGTGTCCGAGAGAAAAGTCTTACGGAAAATTGTTGGCCCTGTAAGTGAGGAAGGACGATTCCGGAGACTCTATAATGATGAGATCTACGTGCGTTACCGCGATGTCGACATCGTGAAGAGAATTAAGCTCAGTAGGCTCCGGTGGGCAGGACACCTAGCTCACATGAGCGAGATGATTCTGCTCGGGGTCCTATGGAACACGACAGTGAGGCCGGCCAAGCCTACGCTGGCGTAGACCAGGACGCACAGAGCTTAATAATGCTAAACTGGATGACATCTCATTAAATTCTCAGCATTCCATTCAAAATAACTACACTGAAATACCTTTTTTTTAAATTAGGACACTCGCTCTTCTCAGTACTCCACGACTAATGTGCGCTCACTGAGTCACATAAATATCATTGGCATTTCCTGTTTCATCAAACGTTAACGCCTTCTTATTTTAAAAATCAATTACAGCAATTACACCACTAAGTACAACGTTGAATTTATTAGCAATATTAAAACAAAAAAATAACAATAACAGTATGTATATTATGTAGTATATAATTCACATTCTTAAAAAAATAATTCTTCTTTATTCTGTTCCATAAAATATAGGATTATATTCGTATTAATTTTTAATCAATGTAATTATAATATCAGCGTGCCAGTGTATTTTGCTGCAACACATAATGAATAACTGGAGTTTATATCGGGTTAAAAAGGTTTCTGCGTATAATTAATATTTAAAAGGCAGAATATGATTTTGTAGTTTAAAAAAAAATCAAATACACCACCGTGGTCTTATATGGGCTTGTACAAAAGCGTTGTTACATATTTTTTTCGGTAACGATGCGTTGCGCTCAATACCATGACACCGTCCTTGATCGAAAGAGCATACAGATGATTTAACATCACGTGATTCGGTTCCGGAAGAAGAGTTGGTTCGCACTAAAATGGGATAATGAAAACGACAAAAATTAAAACAAAGCACTTTGGGTATTCATAAGAACATTGTTTGTTTATGCCTGACCGATAGAGGGGTATCCTTGTTGAGTATAACTTGTAGTAAATGTGGCGGTAGCACTGGTGGGCCAGAAACCTTTTCCCATGGTTTTGCTTGCGGAACCTCTTGGGAGTATTCCTTTTCGGCATAGTTCGGGACATCTTCACTGTCCTTGGCAAGAGCTTGAAAAACTTCAAAATCGGATTGCCTCACGGATACAAGGTTGTTTTTCGTTCCAGCGTCGTTGTCGATGCTTTTCTACACATTGCAAAATTGTAACCGATTAACTTTTTTTTTATAATGTACACATGCTAAAAGGATTTGCACCCTTATAGTGCTTAGCACAGTGTGGGCGTTGGGAAATTAGGGAGAGGAAAAGATGAGATGTCTATGCTCGCGTGTCTTAAATGACTGCAGATCATATAAATGCGGAAACACAGAATCGGGCAATTCATTCCACAAAGCTGTAGTGTGGCTAAAGAAGGAATCTCTGAATTGGTTAGTACGTCCGAAGATAGGCCTAATAGTAGATCCGTGGGCTCGAGTTGAGGCACGGGTATTACGGGTATTACTCTAAATTAAATGAAAAAATCATTGGGCATATCCAGTTGGTTGAGGACACACTAAGAGGTTAAACAAAATCTATATGTAGGTTACATCCAGAACATGTAGAATTCTATAAGTGAGACTTACCTACATGTGAGAAGATATCAAATGTAGGCCTCAACGTAGTGGATACACCACTGACTGTATTTTTTTTTTTATAATGTACACACGCTAAAGGGGTTTGCACCCTTATAATGCTTAGCACAGCGTGGGCGTTAGGAAATAGGCAGAGGAAAAGATGAGATGTCTATAATGTCCATATAATAGATAACAACTCTACTTTAAAGCTATCAAACGTAATTTCTACAAGAAATTCCGAAAAAACATCAAATTATCGATTTTTCCCTAAATTACTTTTGAATGACATCTTACCAATCGAGGGTCGTGTTTCCATTCGCCATCGACACAAAATTTATATTGATGGTCGCCTTCGGGTAAATCGATGATGGTTACAAAATTTCCGTGACTTCGCACCATCGGGATAGCTTTCCAATTGGAAAAGGTTCCACTGATGAGAACCTGGCGGCCTCCGCCATCCCACCGTAGCACAGTCGGTAATGCTGGCTTTAATATATCATCAGGGTTTTCAGAATCAGAATCCTTGGACATTGTCGATGGAGTGCCCTCAGATATGGTGCTAGAGCGAAGTCTTGGAATAGGCCCACCGAATTCCGGGTCGTGCTGGACAACCGATGATACTGGCTTTGTATAATATGGCTCTTCGTCCTCTTGTGACGATCCCCCTTGAAGGACTAGGCGCGTGTCTGGCTTTTTGTCAAAAATGAATGCTTGTCCGCCAACTCCAGAATGTGTATTACTGACACCACCCCCAGCCACAGCAGCATTAACCGACCCACTGACAAGAGTACCTACACCACTACCACCACCAGGTAATTCTCTAAACGGAGAGTTTGGCGTTGAAATGTCACTTGACTTATGACGTTCACGGGCTAGGCTAGCACTGCCTGCATTTCCCATGCTTTTCAGCGATGTCTGTTAGTGTCGATGCTCACCAGTTTGGACGACAATTTGTTATATTGACTTTAGCCTTAGCGTAAAGTAGTTTTAAGTAATTTCTTTTGTTTGTAAATACTAAATAATCAGTTGCACAACTTCTGGAAGCACTGTTTGATTGGTAGGTTGTTTGTAGTAGAAAACCTATTTTTAATTAGTTTCATTCATTTATTTACGATCATATGATTCGTTTGTACAATTTACGTATTGAGAATTTTGAGTTTCAAAAAAATTGGTGGCACAGGATTACAAGAATAAAACGAAAACTTAAAAAAACAAAAAAAAAAGGCCGACGATAGATTTGGTAACTGGATAACAATTGACCGATAGACTAAAAAAAAATTCTTTTGTATGGAAATATGTACTTTGCACAACTAGAAGTAACTACTCGACGTTCTCTCTGATAAATTTTCCATTGTTTTCCTTTTACACAACGTTTTAAAGCAACAATAAGACGAATTAGAGTCAAAGAGCGTAAAAAGTGTCAAAATCATATGACGCAGAAGCTACTTTTTAGTCTGGCTTCTGTTCACTTTTTGCAACAAGTTGGTTTTTATTTACATTGTTCACAATGATTCTTGTTATACTCCATTTATAATACAAACTCACCACTTTGACAATTACAATTCATACAATTGGGCTGTACATATATTTACTTATTAATTAATTCTCGTGGTTTTTAAAAAAAAAACGGTTCACCGACAAAAAAGTGTAACCAAATACGAAATTTCTTTTTTTGTCGTTATATTGTTAAAGAGAGAAGAGATGGATAGATTTTTTTTGATAAGACAAGTCTGCGTCACGTCAAAAATTTTTGATATTTTTTTCCCCGATAGTACGTGAAACGTAATATTAGAGTTCAGCTCCGTTTCATTAAGTTTTCGTTCACTTTCACGTGCGTAGCCGCGAGCGATTCAGGTCTTTACCATCTGTGTAAATTTGAAATGTGTCTTTTGGATACGAAAACAGAGCCAAATTCTAATGCAGGCAAAATTTCATTTTAACCATTTGTTGTAATTTGTCAGACATGAACGCATTTCGTTAACATTTGACACCAGTCCATTATCGCGAAAGTCTACTATAGTCGTAAGTTTTTTCCATTGTGAGAGCTCTGTAAGCACGGTGTTAATGAAGTAAGACAATCTGTATGAAAATTTGACAGCCAACGACACTAGTCCATAAGTTCATTATGGGTATTTAAAGAAGGAGAGAAATTAACTAAGCTTTCCTTTCGGTTTTGACATAAGAATAAGCCCACTGCTGCCCACTGAGTTGGATTTTTTTCTTAGGATCTCAGGATCAGGATCTTTTTACGAATGTGTCTAATAAATGGAATACCTACAGCAAATATTTCTTATTATCAAAAGGTCAAAATTTTAACGTTTTAACCAATTGCATTTGGAACAGCAGTTCGGTTGAGAAATGAGGTAGATGAAAATTTTTTTGCCACAGTTAAAATATTTTACTTTTTAACTATGTAATTGCAACAAAGCCTTAGAAAAAGGTCCGTCTTTCTACAGTACAAGTTTGATGCCATTTCGCTTAATCTTTTTTGGCTATATACGCTGGACATTTCTTTTCCTTTGGTATATTCGCCCTTAAAATGATTGGGTCGGTTTAGCCCAGCTCTTTTTAAAGGAGAAATTCTTATATTACCTTTAAATTGTTGATACCAAAGAGAGGAAGAGAGTTCCCCCTTATATTTAAAACCCAGGGAAATACGGATTTTAGCAGTTTACCTATCCCTATAATAAGCTGTGTTGCTTTGGTAAAGCTAAGCTGGTTTTACTTTAATATCTCACGGTGAGCACTATAACTATAAAATGGCTTTAGTTTCCTTAATCCTGAAAATTTTTTACTTCGGCTTTATGCTTATGCGATTGTGTTGTAAGCCAAGCTGGTTTGCCAAAGCAACACAGCTATACTGTTCATCCCATTCATATCACAAAATAGAGTTACGAACACACTTTTGTTCGAAATCTTCTTAATATATAAAAAACAGCCCATAAAAATTAAATTTTTTTATGTAAATTCTCTAATTAGAGATAAACATGTGTGCAGTTTGAATAAAATGGGGTTAATTTTAAAAAAATTATATGGGAGTCCTTCTGTACTGGGGGCCAATCTCTTAACTTTTTTCAAAAAAAAGGGTTGTCCATCGGAGATACACATGCGTATAACACTGGCTATTTCAGCTAGCTATATAAAAAAGATCAAGAGTAATTACCATGTTCATGCGGTGCTTAAATTAATAGGATATAAGTATATTAGTAGATAACGATCTCATTGCTTTTCTCGAAATGATAAATTAGATTTGTTAATGAAGAAAGGTAATTAATCACTTTCCCACCCCAGAGTATTAAAATAATAAAATGTTTCCCTATAGCTCAGTCGTGTTTTGTAAATATATTAACTTGGATCTAATTACAACCTTCTTAGTTATTTTGCCAACGATGAGTTTACCAACAGGCGCATATTACATTAAACTTTTTGCATATTGTCTTACCATGCACTTCTCCACTTGGAATTATTCTAAAAATTCAGCTATGAAAACAAGCTTAACTATTGGATTTAATACAATTCTAATTTTGGCAGGGCCATTTACAGTTATCTTTTTTAGTCACATAATATTTGCATTTGTTCATAAACCAGTCCTAATGGTACTCGATACTGCGAAAATAGTCGGTCCCTTCTTCGGGCATGCACTTCTTGTTTGTGAAACGTGGTTTCATCGCAACACCGATATTCGAATGTGGAAACAAATCGATACAATAAATCAAAATTTTGGAATAAATATCTGTAACACTATTAATAAAAAGTTTACGAGAGTTTTTCTTATAATTTCATTCGTTCCGTTGCTCGTACAGTGTTTTGTTGTGGTATACACGCTTACTTCTCAAAAGTCCTGGGCAATGGGAATTTCCACTAGACTTTGGCCGGAGCTAGTTGGTCGTTGGAGCATAATGTCCTTTATATACTACATTCAATATATATCATATTGCATCAAGCATATCACTAATGAAGTTCAGCAGACTGTCCAACTGATGGAAGAGTATCCGCAGAATGCAATCGTAATTACAGCAAGAGACCAACTAAACAGATTGAGAACGACTTTTATTTTACTATGGGAATTTCATTTAAATATTAAAAAACGTTATGAATTCACTTTGGTTTCACAGTTATTTTTGAACTTTTGCGGTTTAATAGGAGCTGCGTATTTCCTGTGCATTCGCCTCATTACAAGGACATTTTCATACACATTTGGTATGTGTTGTATTGTTAATATACATACTGCAATAAAAAGATAAGAACGCATTTTTTTCTTTATCCACACAGAATCAGCTCTATGCGTTTTACCCTATTTCTCTGTTTTTCTTGTACTATCTATTGAGTGTTCAAGTTTTAAACGAAGAGTACGTTAAATTTCAATTCTATTTTTTGAGAATTATTCAGTATGATAACCAAATATGTAAAAACTTTTTAGCATAACGAACTCATTGCTGCTTTGCACGAAATGGCAAGACTCAACTGCAAACGTAAAGAAATTATCAGAACAATAAGACCACTACTAATTCAGATGGAAGTTGCAAACTTACAGCCATCAATCAATGATCATTTTACTTTAAATTCAAGCAATATGCTGCAGAGGGTATGTACTCATATATGTATATGTATTCGATGGAATTGGCCAGCCCTATATTACTTATGTATTTATGATCTTTTCAGGTATTGTATGTGGCAACTTCATATATTTTTATATTTTTGTTCCTAAATTAAAAGAAATGTGTACTCGATGAGTTTCTTTATTTTAACCAAGGCATAATGAAAAGAATGAACTATGAATAAAATGTAAAATTCTTATTATATACTTGTAATTCATACAAACTTGTCGTTTTTCGTAATCAAAATTAAAATCAACGGTTAATATTTGGAACAGGCCCCATCTCAAAAACGGATAATTTGGCTATTATTATACCAAATAATGTAGTTTAAAAATTAAAGTACTGTTATTATAATTATTTATTTCTTATTTATTATCTAGTCAACAAAGTTTTTATGCAATATTTTACGGATTACAAATTTGCCTTTTAAAAACGTAACGTAAAGCAAGTAAAAGAAGGAAATAATAAAATTAACAGGATAACAAAAGTAGTAATGTATGTATGTATTAATAATAAGTTAAATGTAAGCCCATTCCAAAAATAATCTAAAATTTAAAATTGAAATGAAATAATTTATTCTTCTCACAATAGACGCGTTCGAGATGTGGAGGTTTTCGTATACTCCGTGTCCTCAGTATCTTGAACACGATTGCTTGCTGAGGAATCGGAGAATTTTCTTAAATTTTCCGAGACAAAATTATTTTGGATTCGCTCACTCACTTCAAATTGTCAGTTGACTTTTAAAAGTTTTTGTTGCTGAGCTGACAGATAGCGGAGAATGTTGTTCAACTGAATGCAAGCATATTTACAAAGGAGAAAATCTCTGAGCCCTTAGCTATCTCGAAAGCGCCTAATGTATGAATACGCAAATATGTATTAACAATCAACGTGAGAGAGGTAATTTGGTGTTATTGAAAAAAAAATAAAAAAATAAAATAAAAATAATTTTATATTTATAATTGTAATAATTACTTAATATATCTATTTAACATCGATGGCAAATCGAGCTGATGGCTGATATCGTTATTGGGTTCTTACTTCGCTAATATTATTTTGCTCATTTCGTCCCCATCAAAGTGATTGTGCGAAGCCGAATTTGATTGCGATGACGACGGACTACACCATTGGCGGTTTTTACTTTATACATCTGCTAGTCTTTTCTATAATTCCTTGTATATACGTACCTTTCAATTTGGAATTTAGTTTTTTTTTACTTTCTTAAGGTGTTTCTTGATCGAAAAGTTGATTGAAAGTTAACATAGTTTTGAGCTCTATTTAATAGAGTTGAACACGAACTATTTTGCTTAGAACGAAGAAATAATGTTATATGAATACGCGATTTAAAAATCGACACATAAAACAAAGTGATTATATTGCTAGTATAACAAACATAAAAGTGGTTATATTGGGCGTTTTTTATTTGCCGAGGAATAAGGAATTAGAATTTGAAAACCAGCAAAACAGAAGGTTTTCTTATTCCAAAGAAAGAATAAGATAGTGTAATTGATGTATTTCCTTAATCCTCGTTAAATAAAATACAGCTAAGCTATTGTTGATATATTCACAACGATTATTTCCCAGAGAAGTTGTGGTGCGGACCAGCGCGAGAACTTTTGTGGCTTTTTTGATGAAAGCTGCTGGCAGTGTGGCAGTTATCGCAGCTCCTTATAACATTTTCTCAATCGCTGTCAATGCCTGGGCAACAAGAATAGCTTCGCGAAAGTTGTTTCGTTCGAACGATGCTCCCAGTGTCACTCACGTAACATCGCGATTTCGGAGGTCCTCCGGTATAATTTTTTAATTGGTTTCATTCGTTTGATTGTACAATCATATTTCCGCTGGCAACACATACATGCAAACTGCATAATGTTTATTCGTCATAATATCGCTTAGGGGGTTACAAGTTGTTGCTGAGTTATAACTGATTCTGATTGTGCTGCAATTTCAATCACCTTGGCAGTAATAGAAAAAAGGATGAGGAAGAAGCAAATTTAGTGTAGGTTGGTTTAAAACAAAACATTTCTCCTGGTGAGCGGTTGCCGCTCCCTGCTCGAGTTCATTTACTTGACTGAGCAAGTTTTAATCATAAACCTCACTGTCTGGCATTCTTTAAAAAAAAAAAAATTATAAAAATCAAACATTTTACATGTACAACAATAAGGAGCATGAAAATTCCGATTCATTAAATTATTTCATGTTTGCGAAGGCATGATTTCTAGTGTACAGCTTTAATATTAAAATAAACTGTCAAAAATATAGAAATAGACAGTAAATAAATTGATGAGTGATGCCTGCTGAAGTCCACAACTGACAACTCCACAACCATTATCCATTAATACTTTACTTACTAGTTGCTGCTGTTTGTATTAAAAAAAATCCTTAGAAATGCCAATTTCCTGTAAATCTAATTGTGGTAATAATGCTGTTTTGAAGGTAAGTGGGAACACGGAAAGTGCAATAATATTTTTCCACTTTTTTTAGAGGCCGAAGACCGGGTGTGCCCTTTGCAAAGAATGCTTCTTTGCAGCATTTGAAGCAGAAATTCACAACACAATCCATACAAATATACTATTTAAGCGCGGTGAAAAGGTTGCTGTTGCAGCCAGTGGTGGCAAGGATTCCACTGTGCTTGCTCATGTGCTAAAACTACTCAATGAACGCCACGACTATGGCCTGCATTTAGTGCTGCTATCTATTGATGAGGGTATTACTGGTTATCGCGACGATAGCCTGGAGACGGTTAAGAAGAATCGGGACGATTACAATCTCTCGTTGAAAATTTTATCTTATGAAGAGCTGTATGGATGGACAATGGATAAAATTGTCCAGCAAATCGGACGTTCGAACAATTGCACATTTTGTGGTGTGTTTCGTCGGCAAGCATTAGACCGAGGAGCTAAACTCTTAGAAGTTGATTCAATTGCAACTGGACACAATGCTGATGATATTGCCGAAACTGTGCTGATGAATATCCTTCGCGGTGATACAGCTCGTCTGCGACGTTGTACCGATATTAAAACGCAAAGTGGAGAGGATTCAATACCCCGTGTTAAACCATTAAAATATGCGTACGAGAAAGAAATTGTTATGTACGCTCATTATAAGAAACTTGTATATTTCTCTACGGAATGTGTTTTTGCTCCGAACGCATATCGTGGTCATGCAAGAGCATTCCTTAAAGATCTTGAGAAAGTTCGTCCTTCTGTTATTATGGACATAATACACTCGGGCGAACAACTTGCGTTCAAGGAAACTGTAAAAAAACCAGTGCGAGGGAATTGTATGCGCTGTGGATTTGTTTCATCACAACAGCCTTGCAAGGCCTGCGTTCTTTTGGAGGGACTTAACCGAGGCCTACCAAAGTTAGGAATTGGTAAAAAATCTAGAGGAGATCGAATGATAGCCAATCAGGAGAAGGAATTGGCATTAAAAGAAAGGGCAAATTTAGTTAAGAATGATTTTTAACTTTTTCGCAAATTAGAAATGTATACATATTTAATTATTTTTTTTACAATTTTGTCCAATTTCACTAAAATTGAATTGATACACTAGATAACAACTTTACAAGATGTTTTATAGATTTTAATATATGTAAATCAGCAATAAATTATGTAAAATAATAAAATGTAAACCTGTTTAATTACTTAAAATACTGTATCAATTGCTTTTATTAGTGACATTTGCATATATTTTATAGGAATCCAACATCATCATCGCCAATCGCCACACTTCTTGTTTCAGCAGACTTAAAACAGTCGCACAAATGTCTTAAAGTTAAATGTACAAATTATGCGACAGAGCTCTCCCGAGGGAAAGACTCCTGCCCCTTAACCTTTAAATAGCTCCACAATTATTACATAAAAGTTTAAAATTTTGAAAAAATTTAAATCGTGACAAACTTTTTGTTATTATATTGAAGTCCTAACAATTTCTCAAAACAAAAATACATACAATTGCGCGAGGGTGAGCTCTCCTACCTTGAGGTATAGCAGGCAACTCACGTGTGTATCAAAAATCGACATCTTTTCGTGGCGTACAAACGAATTTAAAAATTAAAAAAGCTGGGAGCTTAAAACTTCTAAATTGAATTTGAAATTGTCGCCGGTAATAAGCGCACTTCACAGCTAATAAAAAAATTTTTCATGTAAATTCTCCAATTTTTATTTTATTCTCGTTATGCTTATTAACACATAGTAATGTAGAAATGATTAAAGAAATTTTTCTTCTATACTAAGTCCTAAAAAGAGGACATTCTACGACTGGCACCATAGCTCATCACATACATCATAATCAAATCACATACAATTAAATTAAGAATTTATAAGATGATTTAATTTTCATAACAATTTATTGTATTAAACATTAATGCAGCTTTGGTTTTCAATTTATAAAAAATTCAAATAATTTTAAATTAAATTTGAAGAGAAATGAAGCAATGAAATGTTATATGCTTCTTTTTTTGTAACTTATAATAGCATTTTTTTTGTATCAACTGCGCTGTAGAAACGATGTGCACGTTTGTTTCATTCTGCTCATGCTGTTTGGATCCAGTTGATGACCAATTACCTAAAACAAAGTAAAATCATTGAGTATAAGTCAACATATTAATCTAATAAATAACTACGCAAATTACTTATCGAAAAACATTTAATTTAACCTGAAAGTTGTACTAATTTGTTATTTATGATTAATTTTCACTCCAAAATGTGATATTATATTACTTACTTAAATTCGGTTCAAAAGACCACGTTCAATTTGAAATGAATATGAATATGAATATTTGCGCTCTGCTTGATCAAAAAAATGTTTTATTTCAATTATTTCAATACAATACAAAATATTTAACTTTGCTTTGTAATTTAGAATTTACCAATTTTTCGCCTGACAGTAAAAATAAAGTACATTTCATTAAAACTAACAAAGTGAGAGAACTATATCAACATGATATATATAAGTTTCACCTAAATCATTGAACATTCCTAAAAATTATTTTGGTTCCGTTTAATGAGTTAGAGTTAGTTAATTAAGAAAGTTGAAATAATAATTACAACTTACAGGTTAAATTAAATGAAATTCGATAAAAAGTAATTAGATTAATATTTAGACAACCTATACTTAATTTATTGGGTATATATTCATCAGATGAATATTTTGACTTATACTGAATGGTTTAACTGTGTTTCAGGTAAATTGTCATTAAATTGATCCAAGCACATGCTACGAGCTTGATTGTATGTTATTGGGCTTTAGTAATGCAGAATAATGAGCAATGAAAATCATCAGAAGGATGATTTTATAACAGTAAGTAATGTAGAAATGATTAAAGAAATTTCTCTTTATCACATAACATACACTAAGTTGAATAAAAAGTGAAATAACAGAGAACAAAAAACTGTCAAAAGTGTGACTGAACAGAGGACAAAAAACTGTTAAAAGTGTAACAAAGCAGTGGACATTTAAATTTTTTGAACATGTACCCCTTAAACCTTGTAGTGAGACGTCGGCACATTAAGTGTTGTCATCGGACATACACATGTGCTTAAAATTAAATAAAATCGATTAAATAAAAAATTATATTGGAAACCTCCTACCCGATCACTTCCAAATTTTAATAGAGAGTGTCTTAATTGGAGATACACATGTGTGCAAAGTTTAAATAAAATCGGGCTTTATGAGCCATACGCTGTACGAGACTTAACTGCTCACAAAATGTCAGCTATCTAGCTCATGTGAAAGATGGTTAAAATGGACTTCAAATAAGTCGAAAAAACTTTTAACTTTTTGTACATTTACCCCTTAAAGCTTAAACGATTGCAGTGAGATGTCATTACGTCAAAAATCTCAAATACGCCATCGCAAGCCGAGCAGTAACCAATTGTTTTAAAACAAGTCCCATCAAATTTCGACTGGTAGAAGCCGTGGTATACGAGTGTCCTGTGATTATTACCTTCGCTCTTCGGGCTCGCAATAATTTTTGAACCTCAAACAAAAAACAAAAACTCTGAAACAAAAACCACCAATGACTCTTTAATTGAACAGAAATCAATAAAAATGGTGCCACCACATGCCAGGCCAAAACGACAACAATATGAGAATATTTGTTGGCGTATCTCCAGTATACAGTTTACGGTATTTTTTTTAATAAAAATACCACTATAAATTAATTGAGCCCACTGTATTTTACAGTGTGTGCATAATTTACAGAACGCCTTTTCAAAGGAAAAACTCCTATCTAATCTATCTATTAATTAATTGAGCGCACAAAATCTTACCGTGTCCATAATTTTCGAGTACGCGTTTTAAAAGGAAAAATTTATTTCTGAATAGTATGAAAAAACTCAATCATATGAAATGAGTATATTTTGATGTACTTTTCATTTAAATTGGAACACACCCATGGCTGTGTAGACCTAATTTTCACCTTTCATTTTGTACATATACTTAGGACCCGCCCACTTTTAAGAATGCCCCTTTTGTACTTTTAAGGTTTTTTTGCTCTACTACTGGCAAGGATGGTTCGATTGGTCCCATTTTTTTTCATTGATACTTACCTATATTACCTTTTATTTGTTACCAATTACCACCTAAAGCTCCTTCAAATAACTTAGAAAAATGCATTTATCTGAAGAAAAAAAAACTCGAAACTTTGGATGCCCCTCCTACCTAAAGGGGGCGTTTCCGGAAAACAAGATGGCGATTTTCAAAATCTGCTCAGTTAGTGCTTTCATTGGAGGTATGGCCGAAAGCCCAAATCACTAAAACCGTATACTGGAGTTGTAAAAGAGCAAAATTTGGCAAGGCCGATAGTTTTTTGGTCACGAATCGAAGAACAGTCTGTCAAACAAGCAAATATACATCTTTTTTGCGCGAATTGAAACTAACTTTCGTAAGAGTAGACATTTCCGAACACAACCAGTAAAATGCTTGTGCTTGTACATTTCCATTCCACGTGCCAGAAATTTCCATAATTCCTTTCCTTTTAACCTCAAACTATAAACTCTTTCAGTTCTTCTTGACGTGCAAGGGCACGATGTATAATTATCAGTTTGCGATTCTCCGAATTCTAACTTCTAAATCTAGTGTGGACTATGGACTTTTAAAGTTTTGATTGATATAATTATTTCTATAAAATAGAAATTATATATATAAAAGAGGTAAGATAGCCCCACCATTCATTTTTTGGCTTGGTTTTATTAAATTTGGATACAAGGCAAAATTATTATACCTATGGTAAAAATATTATTTTGTCTGTGGGACAAACTGTTTGCTAAATAAAAACTTTGATCGTGTGACGGTTAAAATGGAAGAGATCTCCGTTGTTCCATTGTATTTTTGCATGGAATGTCCATTGATATCTCTTACAAAAATTAATTCAATTTATTTGATCAGAGAAAAATTGTCATTAAAACTTCAACAAATCCAAATGAACTACAAAGAAACGCTTAGAATTAAGTTATGTAGGCTTTAATTTATGTATTTAATGTTAACAATTTTTTCAGATGGAACTCGGATGAGAATTTTGTTGGATTTTGGTGCCTTTGTGGCATTTTGCTGAATACTACATTTCGTGAAGGGAGTGCCTGAAATTGTGGAGTAAGTTTGTATACATATATTTACCATATAGTTTATATATCTTTCGTAATAAATCAATAAAAATGTCGAGCACAGAGTCGCTGGTTTAAAGATAAAAGTAACCACTTTTGTCAGTGCTTTTTACTTGCTCGAAGAACAATTTTAGATTTTTGCCCAAGCATAACCCAGATTACGTGTAATGAATTTGCGGTGCATATTTTTTTTGTAAAAATCACATTCTTCAAGTTATTCTTAGCAAAATTTTATCAATATGTACTCCAATTGAAAATAATGACTGTTAATAAAAATGTTCCTAAAAATTTGTATTTCTAGGTTTAACCGAACTCTTAAAGTTATGAAAATTAAAACCACATAGGTAAGAATATTTCGATTTTGTAACAATTTGTTAAATGTTTTGTTGTTTTGCCTTTGACTGATGAAACTATAATTCTGACACCTCATATGAACCCATGTGATTCTACTGTTTATTTTAATCTGATGTGTAAAGACAAAAAACAAACATTTATTTATTTCATATAATGATTGACTTCGTGCAAAATTTAATTTTGATTTTCCTTGTCTTACAGGTTTCTTGCAATTCATGCTACGCTTCTATGCATTTATAATCATGAATGAGCTCCCTAAGTCTTATAGGGTAGTATGGATCATTGCTAAGTTTTCAAGGTATGTTTGCTTACTTACATTCATCTATGGGTTAAACTTATAATGATGATAACAAAACCATTCACAGACAACCATATATATGTAAGCCTATGGTAAGCAACCCCAATATTCTTTTGGGACTTGTGAACTTCGGTTAACTGGATATGGACAATGGTTAGAAGATGGCACTGAACAATTTTTCCATTTATTGAATATATTATTTTTTAGAAATAATTACTTATTAATCCTACTTTTTTATCAATTTATTTAAGGTATCGGTGGGAATCATTTGGAAAACAACGACGGGGCATCATTTTTTCAAGCCAAACAACTGTTTCAACTCATTAATTAAAATACTAATAAAAGTCGTTTTCTCAATAATGTAATTGTAGATTTGGTTCATACCAAATGTGTTATTATTAAAAAATCGTATCAAGAAACAAAAGCTTTAAAAATGAATAGTGCCTAGTAAAGTTGGCAGGTTCATACCAAACCCACACGATTTTGTTACAAAAGAGTTTTTTATATAATGCGTAGAGAGGTGTACACTTATAATGCTCGGCTATTATCTTGGTATAGCGTTGTTGTCAAGTGAAAGGAGAAGATTCCTCCGAGCTTGTGTTTTGAATGGTTTTAGATCATAGCGATGTGCAAAAGCCACTTAGTAAAGCATTCCACGTGTTGGTCGGCTGAGGAAGGAATCTCAACTACACGGATAAACTGAGATGCATTTAGTTCGCCACGAGTACTGCGGTCGAATTCAAAGAGGTGACATGCAACTGCCTATTATTCTTTAGCACCACCGCTGGTGTAAAAGGCGGTAAAACGGTAAAGGTAGGAAACGCTCATGCGGTGTTCAAGTGAATCTTTTAACTTCGCAATGTTTTCGTCACCGATAAGTTTTGTCGCTTGGTTTTATTTACTTTTTGGCAGATGCAAGGTAGTCATCGGTTTACCTGCCCAGATTTGACTATTGTACTCAAGCTTAGAGCGAATAAACGCCTTGTAAATAGTAGCCTGACGAGGGGGAGTGAAATATTTCTTGCACCGTGTGAGAGATTTTAAATATTTTGCATTTTTGGCAATTTTAAATATGTGGTTATTCCAACGACGCCTGATGTTAACGCAGATACTGAGAATTGCAAGTTATTCGTGGATGATGGCTGTGGGTTAAGGATATATTTGAACGACTGGAAACATTTATGCCTTCAAGATCAAATTGAAAGTGCACACGCGTAGTAGGTTGAGTTCCACATGAGACGTTCCTCAACTCTTCCCCTTTCGCCAAGAGAAAAACTATGCCATTTGGTACTTTGGGTGGAGTTCAAATTCAATTCAATTAAAAAATAAAATCGCTTGCTGGACCAAATCGGTAATTTTTTACCAAGGTGTCAGGTGCGATCTTGCGAAGGCGTGATGGGTAACCATGCTCTCACAATAAAAAATTAATACTTAAACCTTAGAAGAGCTCGCACAATGAATAGGAATACATAAAAGTTTTAGGTTGTCCGGGTATTTGTAGTGTCAAAATTCAGAAGGAGTTTTATTTTCATTCTCCGAAAAGAATTTATTTCCATTATTTTTAATAATTTATTTTATAGCTTACCGAGAAAATATTTAAAAAATTAATTGAATAAATATATATTTTAAAAATCCAAATTAAATTTATTTCTTAAAAATCTAGATACATTTTAAAACGAATAACATTTAATTTTTTTTTGTTACACTCGGATATGATTTTTTTACTCTCCAAGAATTTACAAAACATTTTTTGACTGCTGTGGTTGTTCGTTTCTTTAAATATGAGACATGTCAACTACTGTGGAGAATTCAGGTGAAAAAAACTTTTGCACTTTACAGATTTATCTAAGTGCTATACTTTTTGAGTTATTTGCAAAAACTCGAAAAACTGTCTAAGTAACCTGTCACTTCCGGTTGTCAGATTTCCACCCCTCACCATTTATGTAAGAAGCTTGAATATGAATGTTCATCGCTATAAGTTCAGCCCCCTGGGCTGTAGAGTGGAGACAGACAGATATTTTTTTATTTTTGTATTTTTTATCGTGAATGTCTGACAAAAATTTGAGAGTTATAACTTTTCACGGAAAGCTTCTCAATTCGCCGTTCGGATACGGCATTAAATTGTAGGTCATTCCATTCGTGTGCAAAAATATACATGCACAACACAAATGATCGTGTTAGGCTCTATGCCTTGGACAGCAACGGTCTGTCGCTTCGCATATTATTATGATCTTTTTGCTCTGAAGAAATATCCAGAATATTTTTGACAGCTGTTGTTGTTTCTTTCTTTAAACATGAGTCATGTCAACTACTATAGAGTATTCAGGCGAAAAATAAAACTTTCCTATGGTACTAAAAAAACACAGCCTATAATATTTTTGATCTGACAGCTCTGATGTCTGATCAGAGATATAGATTGTCGTATTTATCGGATATCTCGAATCTCGGATTTCTCTTATCTCTCCTAAATAGTTAAAAGAATTTTATTGGCACAGCAATAGGAATACGAATAATTTTACAACAACAAAACTATACATTGCATTCGGATGAATTTTATTCCAACTTTTTTTTTAAGGAACGAAACGTTTCTAGAAAGCTCGCCACCAGAATTGATTTTAATTTGCACTTTGCCGGTTTAGTTTATGACAATTAATCGCTTTATCCGTTTTTTCCACCTCAAATTACAATAACTCGGTGTTGTCACTGAAATACCCCTATAATAAATAGGAAATAACGAATTTAGTACAAATGTAATGAATGTAATGAAAACATATTTTCTTATTGGGTCTGTACCATAAGGTATTATGTGTTCAAAATATGGAGTGTGGTCGGCGCAATAGTTGTGGTTCCGCTAATTATTTCGTACCAATATATGTTCTGATTAATAAATAGCGAAATAGAATAGTTCAAGATCTACATGCTGCGCGAACATGTTAATTATTATATTTTATAAATATTCGTGGAAACAACGGGTTATGGTATCGTGTGTTCTTTGTCAAGTTATCCACAAACAACGTTTTTAAAATTTCCGAAACCAACGGTAAATGCTAAATGGATGAATGAATGGTAGATAGTGAATAAAAACTAAGGTAGCTATTCCATGAGCTTGCCGGAGAATAAAAGTGTGTATTTTTATGTATACAAGTTATATCAAGTAATAAAATCTCTGTAATATACAAAAAATTTTGTAATGTCTTTCGAAACTGACGAAAAAATGCTGGATATGTCGCTGGGTAAGTTATATGTATAAATTAATTTTCACATTTCGTGTGGTTGTTTATCCTGTAATATCATCATCACGTACAGACGACTATATCCAAAGTTTTAAAGAAACTAAAAGAATAATGCCTACCAACGAAAATTGCGATAGAGAGGGCAATTTTAAGGAAGGTCGTCGCCAACAGAAGGACGACGATGTTGATGATGAAGAAATTGGAGAGGGCATATGGCAAGGACCGGAGTCTTCGACGAATTTTCTCAGTATCGACCTTGAAGCGGAAGATTTAGATTTGGCAGAAGTTCAAGAATCCACGGAACAAGCTGCAAAACCTAACTACGACCTTCGTCAGAAGATAACAGGACAGTTAGTACCAAATCGTAATTCGGCACAATGGCGGCTTATGTATCCAAATGTTATACCATCACGCCCAGCAGGAATGCCTCCATTGGTGCCTTTAGATGCACCCGCCGATAATAGAGAAATGCGAAATAAAAACTACAATAATAACTACTGGAGGAAAAATAATCGAAATCGCAATTATAACAATAATAACAAAAGGGACTACAACAATTGGGGTAGCAACAGCAACAAAATTTGGGATAACAACAATATTTTCAACAATTGGGGTTATAACAACAATAACCACAACAACCATTCAAACAGCTGGGCTAATAACAACAACCATTCAAACAGCTGGGCTAATAATTGTAATAACAACAATTCGAATAACTTGACTAATAATCGTAACGGCAACAATGGTCGAATCGAACGTTTTTATCGCAAAAACGGTCAACTCAATTCATCAAGGTACTATTTTTGTTTATATTTTTTAATATTCTCTCACTCTTACTGATCATATCACACAAAATTGTAGCAAGAACATTAAACTGGCTTACGAACAACTGACTCAACGAAATCCCATGGCTTTCTACCCGAATACCGGTCAAGTTAACGATATGACAGTACAATGCTCAAATGAGGAACCAAGTTCAAGTAGTAAAGACTTTCAAGTATCTGTAAATGGCTTCTATTCAGATACGCCTTCAAGGCTAACATTTAACACTTCTCCAGTTGTCACTAAATCAACTGCTGCTGCAGCAGCAACAGCAAATTCAAATGACCAACCCCAAGCCATTAAAAGTCTATTAGGCATTACACAAAGCTTAAAACATGATATGCTGCCCATATTGGCTACAAAGTTATTGGAATTTATTCAGGAGGGACAGCAGCAAACCGTTCACAAACCAATTTATGACATGAAAATTCAAAGGGATATCCACCAAATTCAAGTAAGATACGATGAAATTCGACAAATTGATTTTGTAATTGTGTCTTATCTCGTTTTATTTTTATATTTTTAGAATAAACCCATTTTATTCAGGTGCCCTGGCGGTGATGTCATAAGTTGCGACGGAAAGGGTATCGACTGTAAGATTCAACCGCGAACAAGTGGAATATCACTAAATAACAGATTCGCATAATTTTTGATTGCTTCTCTTTCTTTTCATTTCGATAAACTGGACACGTTTCATTTTAAAAAAAAAAGTGAATTACATAATCGTTTTTGACTTAATTGTTTTATAAACAAATATAATTTCTAAGTAATCTATTTGTATTTCTTGTAGTTCAATGTTTATTTTCTTTAAGCACAAACATTTAAAAAAAAATCATTTAACCTGACTTTTTCTGTCTGTCTGGTTTTTCGACTTCTTTCAGCTCCTTTGTGAGCAGCTCTATATCATGTGCCATTTCTAAGATATCGCATGTGATATGTGTTTCACGCGTGGGATGCTTTGGAAGGGGATCATCTTCGAAATAATCCCCATTTTTATTTAACCACCTTCTACATGTCCTAGAGAGTTGACATTTTGTGAGCGGCTGTCTTTTTGAACATTACCTGGCCAATTTATTCGCCTTTTTTGAGATCTTTTTAACCATCCCTCGTGTGACACGTTTCACAAGTTGCGGGTAAAAGTGGGTTAATCTTACAAATAATCATCTTTTTTAACCACTCTCCACACGTCCTAAAAAGTTGAAATTTTATGAGTCGCTTAGTCTAGTAGCGAGTTTCTAAGATCCCACTTATGTCGCGTCAGGCGCATGCAAGTTGGCTTAATCTTTGAAATATGACCTATTTTTAAATTCTTTATTAATTTTGCGTGCACGTGCTTGGGTGGCTGGCAGGTCAGATTTTCTGATTAATTTTTAACCCACTTCCCATAGCCCGATTTTATTGAAATTTTGCACACATGTATATTTCCGGTGACAATACTTTCTATTAAAAAGAATAATGCCTACCAACGAAAATTGCGATAGAGAGGGCAATTTTAAGGAAGGTCGTCGCCAACAGAAGGACGACGATGTTGATGATGAAGAAATTGGAGAGGGCATATGGCAAGGACCGGAGTCTTCGACGAATTTTCTCAGTATCGACCTTGAAGCGGAAGATTTAGATTTGGCAGAAGTTCAAGAATCCACGGAACAAGCTGCAAAACCTAACTACGACCTTCGTCAGAAGATAACAGGACAGTTAGTACCAAATCGTAATTCGGCACAATGGCGGCTTATGTATCCAAATGTTATACCATCACGCCCAGCAGGAATGCCTCCATTGGTGCCTTTAGATGCACCCGCTTTGGAAGGGGATCATCTTCGAAATAATCCCCATTTTTATTTAACCACCTTCTACATGTCCTAGAGAGTTGACATTTTGTGAGCGGCTGTCTTTTTGAACATTACCTGGCCAATTTATTCGCCTTTTTTGAGATCTTTTTAACCATCCCTCGTGTGACACGTTTCACAAGTTGCGGGTAAAAGTGGGTTAATCTTACAAATAATCATCTTTTTTAACCACTCTCCACACGTCCTAAAAAGTTGAAATTTTATGAGTCGCTTAGTCTAGTAGCGAGTTTCTAAGATCCCACTTATGTCGCGTCAGGCGCATGCAAGTTGGCTTAATCTTTGAAATATGACCTATTTTTAAATTCTTTATTAATTTTGCGTGCACGTGCTTGGGTGGCTGGCAGGTCAGATTTTCTGATTAATTTTTAACCCACTTCCCATAGCCCGATTTTATTGAAATTTTGCACACATGTATATTTCCGGTGACAATACTTTCTATTAAAATTTGAGGCCCCTCGGACTTCGGGGTCGGGGAGCTCCCATACAAATATTTTAAAAAATTTACCCGATTTTCTTCAAATTTTATACATATGTGTATCTCCGATGTAAAACACTTTTTGTAAAAATTTTGGAGAGATCGGGCCCTTTGGTCGGGGTGGGGGGGGGGCACCCATACAAATTTTATGAAAAAAGTTCCCGATTTTTGAGGCCCCTCGGACTTCGGAATCGGGGAGCTCCCATACAAATATTTTAAAAAATTTACGCGATTTTCTTCAAATTTTATACAAATGTGTATCTCCGATGTAAAACACTTTTTGTAAAATTTTTGGAGAGATCGGGCCTCTTGGTTTGGGGGGGGGGGGTCACCCATACAAATTTTATGAAAAAAGTTCCCGTTTTTCTTTAAATTGTTTACGCATGTGTATTCCGATGGACACTTTTTTTTAATTATCAATTTTTTACGCACTTCCTAAAGCCCGATTTTCCCGAAATTTTGTACACATGTGTATTACCGGTGACAATACTTTTTCTAAAATTTGGTAGTGATCGGACTCCGGGTTCGGTCGCAAGGACATTTTTTTAAATATCATATAGTGGCATCAGATACTGTCGTACTTTAATGACTGTGTGTGTTGTGTGGTGTGTGCTGCGCAGTCGACTGCGCTATTTGGTTTGGTGGATTTTGATTGCAAAATCATGGAATCACTACGAGTTTGCGTCGCCATATTTTTAACTCGGCACTTACACGGTTGTGCCATTTCACAAAGTTACCACGAATGTGCGTAATAGTATAAAAGTCGAATCGATTATGAACATTCCATTTCATCATTATGTAATATGTATGTATTTTGTTTACTAATTGCTATATTGCTTTCAACAAAAAAATAAAAATTACAACACAAACACATTGGATAAACCAGAAAATGGTTAGCGTTAACCAAAAAAAAATTTTTTGGTTAAGAAATATTTAACCAAATTTTTATTTATAATTCTAACGACCAGAGTCGACTTTTAAAAATTATATATGGATAAGTTGGCAAACACATGAAACAAAAAACTTACCAAAATTTGGTTAGTTTTTGCTGTTGCTTTAATCAGCCGTTAACCACAAAAAATACCTAACTCATTTTGTTGAAAGCAATATAGCAAATGTCTCTTTCCAATTGCACAAACTGTATCCGAAACCATACCATAGGTTAGCTTTCAAAGTAACAGAGTTTTCGAGGTGAACGAGGTGAGTGCCCGATGTACCCGATTGCTGACGGGTAGCAAAGTAACATTTTCGGTTACAAAACAAAGGTACATAAAATCAAACCATACTTCGGGCACAGTTCGCAAATGCAACGTTAAACTGAAACCACGAGAGGGAAATAGCTCACCCACAAATGAACCCAGCAAATGAAACGAGACATAAATGTTTTATGCTTAATTCAACTTACTTACTTATTTACTGAATTGTATTTTTATTGATGTCGTTTTTTGTTGTCGATATCAACTTACAGATAGAACAACAAGTTTTCACAATATTCTGTCATTTGGCGTTTTCGTAAATTAGTTCAGAGCAGTCAAAGAGTTCTCAAGAAAAATGCTCGTGTTTCTTATTTTCTCAGAGTATGAGCGTGCTCTAAGTGCTCAGAATAAAATGATCTGAGCATTTTCAAATTTGACATCTGATGTCAAATGTCTCTTTCGATGATTTTCTCCTACAATTAAAACAAAAAAAAAGGACCCAGTATCGAGGGCCTCCCATATCAATTTCTGCGATTAGAGAATTTAGATGAAAAATTTTAATTTTTATGGGTGGTTTTTTAAAGACTAATTAAATTTTTTCAGAGTAAAGAGATTATATCCGGGAATTATCGGAGCATAAAAAAACGTCTCAGAAAAAGAGATTTGTCGGAGGATGAAAAAAAAAACAGTTTTGAATTCTGACAGTTAAATTATCTCTCCGATTTCTCCGACATAAATAAAAACACAACCATTATTTACACCTAGGCCTTGTTTTTTTTGTCGGAGCCCTAATAAAAAGACATTAGGCGCGTTCGATATAGATCTGAGCTCTGAGATTTTTTCTTTCTCCTAAGTGAAAAGGATTTGTCTGCAGTCGAACAACTCAGCTCGGCAACAAAAACTTTTGATAGTCAACTGAAAATGCGAAGTGAGGACCGAATTCAAAATAATTTAAGGAAACCACCGCATCTCGAACGCGCCTATTTTTTCGCATTCATCAGCTGGTTAATTTTTCAGTCTACAAATTATTGTGCATGATGTTGTCTCTTTCTTTGATATGATACTTTCTATATGAATGCATTGCAAATTTGTGACTATAAAAAAAAAATGATTACGATTCCTTTGATGGCTTCTTTCTTTCTTGATTTAAATCTTTACATCGCTGTGACAATGAGATTCTAGGCATTTACAACAAAACGTGATGATGAACTTTAACTCGAACTCCGAGGTCCAAGCTCTGATGCGCGCTTGGCTGGCTTCTTATCAGACTCAAATCAGTTATGAGCTCGTCGGTCGTCCTCGTCAGTCGTCACTATTCGTATTCATTCAGCAGCTCCTACTGATACTGCCGATGCCGACAGTACACAGTAGCCAATCAAGTACAATTCGGCACCAACGTCACTCTAAAAATTCCGCTTTGATTTGTATTGTGCTTGTGCGATGCAGTACGTATCCATTTATAAACAAATAACTAAAACACCAAGTAGCAAGTACTCAGTTGTGCTCTTTGTGGGGTTTCAATTGTGATGTGTTTTAAGTTGCACGGTAGTTTCATACTTCATAGTCATTTAATAGGCTTCTCGCGGCCTTGCAGCTATCTCTAGAAACTTAAGTAGATTCAAGTGCCAGTCTTTATCAATAATCTTGACTTGCATGTAGTTTTAATTTGTAAATCGAAATTTAAATGTTAAAGTCCAAAGGAATTTTCCATCATGTTCTCAGAGGTAAGGCAAAAAAACTGTTGATCATCAAGCGGAAGATTAATATTCTGAAATTTTATAAAACAATTTAGATGTAAATATATATTCTCACTGTGTTAGCTGACAGTCAGTTATTCTTATCACCTAACCAAGTGGGATTAAAATATATTCTTATTATCACTCAGTGCTAGAACCCATATATTCATACAGCAGCGTGTATGGTTGTGCCAGTCGAGTGGATGATACTTTCATATTCATATGGCAGAATACAACGTACAAACATTTGAAATAAAGATTTCTACATGCCTATCTATTTCAAATTGAAATATAACGTCAAGGTGTAAGTTCCGTCATTTATACAAGTGAATGTAAATGTCCGAATCGATAGACGTAACTATAACTAAAAGCAATGCTTTTACGGACGGACGGATTTTGATAACTTCTAGCCTTGCTCCAACGGTACAATCCACTCTATTCCATTGATATAGCATATTATTTGTACTAACGTCTATCGATTCGGACCTAAATACAACTTCGTTTTTCGTGTATACGCTACAGTGTCATACGGTTGCTTAGAAATTTTCATTGGCATAGAGCTGCGCACAAAGTTTCAGTTCTCTAGGTTGTGTGAAAGTTAGTTAACAGCGACCGAGAAGAAGAAACATACATAGAAACAGCGTTCATGAGTTAAGCAATGGATTTTGTTTACATTCCTTTTTTTTGCCTTTTTTTACGTACATTGCCTTTTTTGATACCTATTAACGATAGTAAAAACTAAAATAAGGGCCATTTACGGAAAATATTATAATACAATACCCAAGAAAAATTATAAACCTGACATTTGTAACCGTGCTCTTACAATGAAAAATTAAGGACTTAAGACTTACAGGATTGTGTGGTTTTCCAACATAACGAGCAAATTTTTTTTTGTCAAAACCTAAATGCTTACAATCTTGTTAGCCTTAATAATTAAGTTTTTCATTGTGAGAGCACCATAATTTGTCTAATTTAATTAAATCATAAACGTCAAATTGTTTATTCACATTACGCAGAGAGGATTTTTGGCTGTCAACTGTCAAGTTGTTCGTTTCCCCAAAAAAACCAATCTACCGATTGAAAACAGATCTGTATATTTTGGGAGATTTATCCCTCTTTCACTAACTACAACAACAACACGCCTTTCGTGTTCAGAGCGCAGATTTCTAGAAGAAAAAAAAACAAAAACGACAAACACGTTGAATTCCTTCTTTGGAATTCGAAAACCTGCTGTTTGGCTGGTTTTGACATTCGAATTCATATTCGGATTCGGATTCCAAATGAAATACAGCTATTGTTGTAATTCGTTATTCGGATTCAAATAAAATACAGCTAATGTTGTATGAATTTTCAACATAACGAGGAAACATCCGTCCGTTGAAGCGAAGCTATAAGCTAATGTAACTGGCAGATCGCCGAAATACACGCGTTCTTATGAGAACGGGAAGTATTCAATAGGCAAAACATGTGATAGATAGAAGCGGCGCTAAAAGTTGACCCTTTTTAAACTTTTCTCTTCGGCAAATGCTTTGACAGTTCTCTCTCTCTCAACATTTTTAAAGTTATTTTTTGAATTTGTTTTTGTTTGCCTGTACGGGACAACATCGTATTCATTGGGTTACCTCTTGTTACATACGACAATGTCAACTAGTACGTCGATGCAAAGAACGCAACGGATTCTATATGATACGAATAACAGAGACAATTTCTAATGCAGGCAAAATTTCATTATAACCATTTGTTAAATTTAGTAAACACGAGCAAGCATCCGGTTGACATTTGATACTAGTCCATGCACGCGAAAGTCTTAGACACTTATAGGATTGCATAGATTTATGTTTTGACAAAAAATTTTTTTTTGATTGTTATGATGGAAATGCATACAATCTTGTAAGTCTTAAGTATTAAGTTTTTCATTGTGAGAGTACCCTCAGATTTTTAAGAGAAACTGATCGGTGACTGATCGTATGTAGAAATGAAAAAATTTGTTATAAAAGCTATGTTTTTATGCCGTATAACAAACTCGTATCTTCGGAATCAAAATTCCCACGTTTTTTTTTTGCCTTCCTCTTTTGAGAGAAGTTCCTACGAAGTTCTGCTTATCAAAAAACATTTCTGCTGCGGCTGGACGAACACAAAGCTGTGGTAATTAATAACTTGATCGGAACAAATAATAACTTACTTTTTAACTATATAAATACATATTTGCTATTTTTAGCTTTCAATAGATTTAACAACAGTACGAGTTGTTTTCTTATAATAATTTGTTTTCCAGCAATAAAACTGATAAAGTGGAATAAGTGATAAGGATGGTGCTTTCAATTTAGTTGGCTGTCTGTATTTAATTACCAGAAAAATTACTTCCCATATATGAATAAAGTTCTTATTTTGATTAATGTCGAGGTATTTCTTATCTAGAATAATTTAATGTGTGTTTAAAGGAAGAAGAAAACTATTCAGATGAGCACTGAAGACCGATTAGTGAAACAGTAACAGCCAATTGCTGAGATAGAGCCCTAAAATATAAGGGTTTTCAATAGGTATATAAAAACTTTGTATTTTAATACAAACGCACCCTTAAACTCTTTTTATGTTCTGTCAAGATCAAAACGTCAGTCAAGGTTTACATAAAAAATTTTGCAATGAGAAAAAAGGTAGAACAGAACAGCACAAATTTATGAATAATGTCAGATCAAGTATGAACAGAAAATTACATATGTCAAAAATGACTTCATTTTCGATTAACTCATTTTAACGCAACTTCAGTAGCAGCTTGGTCTTTAAGCTAATCGCTATCGCATTGCATTGCATATCATTCAAAGCACTGATTTTGCTTTGCCGATTCGGTTTGACTATGTCCTGTTCGGTTCCACTTTCGGTCGACTGTCGAGACAATACTCCCAAGATATTGGAAACTCTACTCTCTCTACTGGTTGCCCATCAATGTTACCTTGAGTTACTGAGTTAGTGCCGAGGTTGATGCTTTTGGTTCTGGCAACATTTATCTTCAAACCCTTGCAGCTCCATAATCCTGTGTGAGAGTAAACAAACGTCGTCCAGATGTTTGAGTTGAGATGTAAGAGACCAACCTATTCCTCCGTTTCCGTTGCTTCTTCGGCATCGAGTGTATCTTCCAGATGTTTCTTAATTCGCTCAAGTACTACTTTGGCTACCTTTGCAACTGCAGGAAGAACGCACATGCCTCTCCAGTTTCCAAACTCCATAAGACTAAGACTACCCTTTTTAGGGAGCTTGACAATCATTCCATTCATCCACTCGTCGGGGAAACTTTCTGCCTCCCAAGCTCTCCCTACAAGAGGATATAAAAGCTCTGCTTATGTTGTACGCAGAAGCTCTGCGGGTATACCATCTAGTCCTACCGAGTTGTTGTTCTTTAGTGCGTTGATCGCGGTAGCGATCTCGTCTTTACTGGGAGTTGAGGTGCGAATTCGGGAAATTGTTACTTCCAGCAGCTCCGTTTGATTTGGGTGCATATTCGTTGGTGAATACACGGTTAAGGACCGTAAAAAAATGCTCCTTCCATAGCTTGAGCGAATCTTTATCTTCTTCATGAAACGAGTACGTCACCATCTAGGCCTTCCACCGGTTCTGCTATCGCACCTGCTCGTTGCTTCGTCTGCTTCTGAGGCTAGGTTGTTAATATAATTACCTTTGTCACTTCTTACACTACGTTGCACTTCTCTCATTTTTCTTCGATCCTCGCTGCTGCTGGGGTATCTACAATACGAGCTTTCCAATGTTCTTGGATGGTTGTCGTCAGTGAGCTGCTGATTGCTTCCACTCATTGCGATAAATGATCCTTTAATTGTTGGCGTACTAAGGGGATCTTTAGCCGGTCGATGCTATACCTAGGCATTCGGATGATATTGCGGAGTCTTTGAACTGATGCAGTACGTAACTGGACAGTAGCTACCATAAGGTGTATCATCCCGTACCATACCCATGTCGGCCCCTCGTCTGTTTCGGACGTCTAAAAGACAGCTCCTAAAACGTCGGCTGATCGCCACATGGTAGATTTGGTTGGATGACGAGTTTGCCTGTCAGTTGACACCCAGCTGACATTGTGGCAGGTCTTATGCTCAAACAGGGTGCCTCCTATGAGAAGGTGGTTGGTATTGCAGAAATCAAAAAAATCCAGATTCACGGGGACTGCCGGAGGGTTTGCTGGAGTAGAGTAGCACAGTGTTTTACGTTGGGGATTGTTACTCTCGGTACCGCAGGGTGAGCACCAACGTTACCTAGACTAGAAACGCTAGACCGTTCGCACTTGCAATTTTAGCCTATATATATAAGGATTTATACACATAGTTGCCCGGGGACCACCACTAGGAGGTAAAGCAAGCACTACATCACGAACTTGATTATTGCGCTACTGGCTCATACTAAGTTTTGAGCAGTCAGTAGTTTCCCGATCAATCGCAATGCAGATCCCCTCACTCACACTATTGCTTTATTAAAATGTGTCTTTGAAAATAGTATATTATAAAATTAGTTTTCTATGTAATTTTAGGAGAATATCGAACCACACGAAAATGTAGCGCCACTTCAAATCGAAGGCTGAACGACAGTAGGACCACTGCCTTTAAATTACAACGCGCCCTAGTTGTGACAAAACTTTCACGCTATGAATTCGAACAGTTGCGACAGCCCCATCTTAATGAGTATCAACTTGAGAAATCGTTACGCGATCGTGGCACAAACTATGAGACGCTCATGTATCTGCACAATTTACACAAAGATTTTGAGCGAACAATCGTCAAATCCTTCCAAGATGTCGGCTGTGAAGTGAAACTAGCAAACAGGTAAGGGGCGCAGCTATATGCTTTCATAAACGATGGCCAGTTAACGATGCATTGACGATTTAATTCTGTTTGGGGGCGGCTAACTTTATTCATTGAAAACAGAGTTGAATTTAGGACATCGCTTAGTAAAGAGGTCATGAATTGGGCCGACTTGATAGTTCCTATTGGCGGGGATGGTACTTTTTTGCTTTCCGCTGGACGCGCTAGCCCATTATTTGCCCAGAGTCAACATAAAACACCAATTGTCGGTTTCAATTCGGATACACAACGATCTGAGGGAAGACTTATGCTACCGAAACACTATTCGGAACATCCAGCAGATGCTGTGGCCAAAATCAAGAGTGTAAGTATGAAGTTTTCTTTTATAACGATACTTGTGTAATTGCTCTCCAAATTGCGAACAAACTGGGCAGATCGCTGTGGTTTAGGAGTAAACCCACACAAAACTGAACTTGTCCTCTTCACTAGAAAATATAAAATTCCACATGTCTGATAAAGCCTAATACTAGACAGGAAGTTAAGCTGGAAACCAAACAAGCAGTAAATTGTGATAAACTAAGCAAGGTCCAAAGATCAGCTTGTTTATGCATGAGCATGAGCATTGGCTCAATGCAATCTACCATTGGACCGGAAATGAATTCAGCTACTCTGCTATCCTGAATTTGGTTGGGATTTCGCCAGGTGACTGTACCGCAACTACGATTCAACAAAAACTTTCAAGTCACCATATGCTCCAGATCATTCTGGGAAGTGGGAGCTGAATTGGAGGATGATGACATTCCCTTTTACACAGACGGGCCAAAGACTGATGACGGAGTTGGCGGAGGTGTTTTCCTAAAAGGCTAAATCTTAGTCTCTCTTTCCGTCTTCCTAATCACTATAGAGTGTTCCAGGCTGAAATTATGGCGATCAGTGAGCCTTATCTTGGCTGAAGGGAAACGTCATATCCGCTAAGGTTATCCGTATATTCTCGGATAGCCAAGCTGCACTGAAATCCCTGGAATCAGTCTCTTCAAACTCAATTCTAGCACTTAGCTGTCTGGCGACAAAACAGATCTGGCCCAAGCTGGATCTGAAATGCTCCAAGTGTTTGATCTCCCAAAAAAGACTGCACATCGGTGCTATTACAGTGTCATCACGGGAGACTGTCAAATATGCAGAAAGGCTTGGCGTCTTCTCGAACGACCTCTGCAGAAGCTGCATGGACGAGGAGGACACCATTCTCTGTACATGCCCAGCCCTTTCCCAAAAACGTAGGCTTTATCTAGGAGCTTACTTTTAAAACTATCGTATTGATCTAAAAGATACGGACATTAGTAGTATCTTGCGCTTCTTACTGGTTCAACGAGTAGGTGAGAAAATTCTCTCTAGATTAACGTGGCATTACAAAGGACCAGTACTGGTCTGAGTGTGTTGGCCTTTCGACCGATAGCCACTTCAACCTAACCTTACCTGTGTAATTGCTATATATAATTATTAAAAATCCTTATTAATTGAAAAGAACAATATTTTATTTGCTTTAAATGAACCCAGGGCGACTTCCACTGGATGCACAGAACGAGAATTCGAACTTCTTTACTCGGCAGCAATGGAAGCATTCCTGAATCCACCGATTTGTACCGTCACACAGTTTCCAAAATGGAACAAGAAAAGACTGAACCCGAATATATGAGTAATCATTTTGCAAGGAAATACAAAGCGAAAATGAAGCGTGTCCTTCCATACTTGGCATTAAATGAGGTTAACATTGTTTTAATGAAAGTTTCTTTTAAATTTCAACCATCTATTCCTTTCAGGTCTTTATTGGCGAGTCATTGTCAGCGCGAGTATCACATATGCAATTAGTTATCGATCACGAGGATATTGTAAACAAAACAAAGTGTTCAGGGCTTTGTGTGAGCACTGGAACTGGTTCAACATCGTGGCACACAAGGTAGGGGTCCGTTTATTGGTTGACTTTAAAACTGTTAGCAAATTCGTTCATTCGAATCATTTGATTCGTTGCTATATGTAGTTTTTGTATTTGTCAATCATTTGATTCATTACTATGTGTGTTTTTTCTATTTGTCCAGCATCAATCGACTGACAAAAAAAACTGTTCAAGATTTAATCAGAATCTTACCCGGAAGCAACAGTCCAGATATGAAAAATATCGATATGGATAAAATCGCCCATCAGTACAATCAAAATTTGCTATTTGCTCCAGGTCTGTTGTCCGTTTCAACAAATATTGATATGTACTTTTTATCAGATTTTCCTTTTTTTCTAAACAGATGATCCACGCATTTGCTATTCAATTCGTGAGCAAATATGCGTCGGTGTTTGGCCAAACCCAAAAGAGTTTGATTCGCGGAAATTTGTCAAGAATTTATTTGTAAAATCACGTTGCCTCGACGCAAGTAAGTGGAACAACGAATATAATTTCTTTCAAATAAATAAAATACTCATTGCTGTATAAAATTTAAATATTCGTAATATCGAAGAGTTTGCAAAGTCAATTTACTGTGCAATCCAATCACAAAGGCACCGACAATAAAAATTGTTACCAACACTCTTGTTGGTACCTCAAGTAAGAGCATCGTCCAAATGATTTCAAAAATATTCTCGGATATCGCCACAATAATGTAGATGTTCCAAAGCACTACTGGTAGGAGGTAGTTTTTATTTTTCGCTGCCTGGAAAATGACAAAAAATAACTTGATCCAGTTTGGACATAAAAACGCCTTATATATCACAACTCACCGGTGCAAAAACTACCATCCATCCCAGAGAGTTGACTACAATGTTTATGGCTCTAAAATAAAAACCAAACTTCTGTAAAAGTATTGGATTCATCAATTCTAATCCTAAGCGATTAGCCATTTCCACATCTACTAAGAAAATGCGGCGATTGATACAAAAAATAAATCAATTAAAAGTGGCAGTACCTTTGAAAGGGTAGAACCAATTTAGTTCTTTATTTGCAATTAGGAAAACTATGAAATAATTGTAAATTAATAGCTTAAATGTTTCCGTTCGGAATTCCAAAAGAACGTCTGGCTATTGGGACATTAAACGGTCAAATGATCTGAACTCAAAAAGTGATCATACCTGTAGAACGGTTCTGCATTTCTTGACAAACTTGCTCGCCATTTTTTTGTTTAAAATGTAATATATATTATGAAATATTTTTTGCCTAATCAAATATAATAAATTAATGTATATGTCTACTGCCAGTTAAATAGGGTTGCTTGATATTTTTTTTAATTTTTTATTCCCATGTAGATCTCGTCATTGATGGCAGTATTTCTTATCCGTTTAATGATGGCGCTAAAGCCCTACTTGAAGTTCATCCTGAAGATGCCTTGCTGACCATTGCGCTGGATTGATGATGGCAAAACCAAACAGGAACGCAATTCTTGTGCATTGTCCATTTGAAACAATAGCGAATAGTGTGCACCGCGATTTCCCATGGATGTTCATTATGTTCTGGGATACATTATGTACATCGGTCATGCCGTGTCCATCGAGCCGTTGTGCAATGAAACACGAAATAACTAGAAAACGCTTAACTTATTTATTAATCTAATTACATCACTAAATTTTTTTTCTGTCTCTATTTTATACATACATTTATTAGATTTATATAAGAACGTAAAGTTATAAATACAATTAAGTTGATAAAATGCTTTTTTTTTGTTGATCTTTAACTTTTTTTTGGTGGTATTCCCTTGGATGGGTTGGCTTTGGCTTTTTTCCCTTTGAATTGCTGGATTTTTCATCGAACTTTCCCATGCTGCGCTTTCCCTTCTTCCGCTCAAATTGTTCCATATTGATTGCTTTAAAACGATCATCCTGGATGAGCGCTGGCTGTTCCTTTTCGGCCATTTCTTTTTGACGTTCCTTACGCTGGCGACGCACTTCACGGATTTTTTCTTTTCTCATTTTTCGATACCTTAAAACATTTAAATAATATAAATGTTGATCACTTGGAAACAGCACCACTTACTGTTCCTCCATTATGTCCGGATTTTTGCCTTCTATAATCCATTGCTTACGTCTGTAGTTTTGAGCCCGCTCATCGAAATCGTTGTTGTCCAATTTTATTTCCGATTCACGTCTTGTTACATTGACCTGCATGAATATCCGCTCAACCATTCGTTCTTTATTATAAAACAATAAAGAGATTTAACAACATTGTACAATTGTAATATTTACAGCTTACACTTACGATCGACTGCATGCTCTGTCAGTTTTGTATTGATAGCACCCTCAATTTCGGCAAGCAGTTCCAAATCTCTAGGAAAACGAAAAATCGAAATTGCCATTCCTGTTCGCCCGGCTCGAGCAGTTCGTCCAACTCTATGTATATATTCTTTTGGTGTACGTGGTAGATGATGGTTCATGACCAGCTCCACACTGGGAATATCAAGACCTCTGGCAGCAACATCAGTTGCGATTAGCGTCCGAACGTGATTCGATTTAAAGCGGTTCAGCGCAGCGACTCTTTCCTTTTGTCGCATAAATCCATGCAGACATACATTTTCAATGCCAATTGAGTTGAGAGTCATCGACAGTAGTTGGCAGTATCTATAGAATGTATTGTAAGCATAAATATATGTAATTCTATATTCAACCATGTACCTACTTTTTTGTATTTGTAAAAATCATCACATTAGAGTTTTCATTATCTTCTCGATGCTTTCGCAGAGCTTCTATTAAAATCATATCCCGATCATAGTCAGCGCAAAGAATATACCTTTGATCGAGAGTATCGACAGTGGCTACCTGCGACTCTTCAGACCATTCAAAAGCCTATAGAAAGAAATTAAATTATTAATTGACAAAAATTCAAAATGCTGACGCATCTTTTGACAGGGTGGTCCAAAAAGATGTTACTACTTATATGGGATATAAGCGGTAACATTTTCATGGTTGGTAAGGCTTAATTCCCAGATCGAGGTGGACAATTCTTAAGACACATTTACGCGCGAATCCGGTTTCCAATACATTTCATACTTGAGTTTCTTGGACTCCTTATCATTGTGCTTTGAATATTTATGATGTTATCTTCTTGGTCGTCAACTGTTTGGGAATGAATCCGTATCAGCTGTGAAGACTTTACCACTTATATCCCATATAAGTTGTAACATCTTTTTTGACACCCCTCAATACACTCACATTCTGAGCAATTGGAAATAAGCTCGACTCTTTTATGAAATCTTTCATGGTAGCTGAAAAAAATAAATTCTGTCGCTCCTTGGGCAAACACTTCTCAATTATTGCTAAACTTTCGTCAAAGTCACCATTTAACATACGATCTGCTTCGTCGACAACTAAAAACTTAAGAGTATCAAAGGAGAAGGTATCACAACCGGTTAAATGATCAGCCAGACGTCCTGGCATAGCGACCACAATGTGCGGACGTTGCATCAACTTTTGACTTTCAATCATTTGATCAGTGCCACCTGCGACAACACAAACTTTCAAACCCATCGGTTGACCAGCGATTAAAAATTGCTCTGATATCTAAAAATTAGTTGAATTAAAGTATTTTTTCCCGGATAACCGATGTACATACCTGATATGCCAATTCGTGTGTCGGTGTAAGAATAAGCGCAAAATGATTAACTGGTTCATCGCTAAGTTTCTCTAGAATTGGCAATGCGAAAGCAAAAGTTTTGCCAGAACCGGTTTTCGCTGCGCCAATGCAATCAATGCCGGACAAAATCTGTGGGATGCAGTTTTTCTGGATTGGAGTGGCTGCCTTGAGACCTACAGAGAGCGGTTAAGGCGAGCATTTGTAAATATCACAAAAATAAAGGCAACAGCTTACCCAACTTTTCTAACTGCTTTGCAAGCCATGGCTTTAAACCAAGTGCGGTGAATGGATTCTTATCTGTTTTAGACATTTTGATGGAGTTTTGGTGCTTTAAAAAATATGAATGTACTTTTGGAAATTGGAATCCTCTAAGCCTCCACCAGCCTCCTCAGCAAAAAAATACAAAAATGTAAACAATCATTTGACATTTCTTAATGCAACCACATGGTTACAGTTGTGGGGAAATCCAATCTTTATGTGTGGTGAATTTGGTAAACATTTTTCCTTACATTGTTCCCTGAACACAATGATGTGAATTAAAGTAACAGCACAAACAGTAAGGGTACTCTCACAATGAAACATTAATTAATAATTATAATTATTAATAATTATCTTAATAATTAACCCCTTCAGAATTGTATGGATTTTGGATTTGACAAAAAAAATTTCGGCTCGTTATGTTGGTATCTGAGATTCTTAAGTTTACAAACTTTTAAAGAAATACAGAATGAAGTGTCCGGGGAGAGTTTACAAGGATCAAAATCAGAGTCCTTCGGGATACCAATGCTATCAACCTTCCGCCAGAGAGACCTGGGTTGTTGGTAAACCGTGAAATAACATCAGCCAAAGTCACTCTTATATCTCCTGATAAGGGAGATAACTAAATTACGAAATCTGGGCAATAATATGCCGCACATTGTATGACCGACGCCTGTTTAGATGTACCAAGTTGTCGCTGGCAGCTGACATTATAAAATGACATTATAAAAAGAACGACATCAGAAGAAGAAGTCACCAATGGAAGGCACGAGCTCATTATACTGTAATAATAAAGAAAGATCAAGAATCAAACGGTTGATGAAAAATTTAATACTTAAGGTACTTAATACAGGTATCGAGATGAGACAAGTAACGTAGCGAAGAAGGCCAGACTCCCAATGAAGGGTATACTTACCAAGAGGAGTAAGTAATCCGCAGTAGTTAGAAGGCGCCCAAACTCTCATAGAAAAAGGTGGCCAACAGTCAGCTAAACGTGACGGTCATCGATAAGGTTTCAAAGAGCAGCAAACCGGTTCGTGATAGGTGGGGCCTCATAGAGGCCCGGCTTTCCAAACTGGTGATGAATCACCTCTTGAACAAGGCACAGGATCACCCAGTCTCATTTGACCGTTTCGTCTGTTTCGAGTTCCTCTGGGGCTTTCGGATCATCAAATTCGAGGTCTTTAAATTTCCTTGATGAGTGCGTTACTATTCTTAGTAACGGGAGGGTTCAATGATCAATCTAATCCCAGTCAAAAAAGATTTTGAAAAGACCAAGGGCCTGCACGTGGCTATCTATCTCAAGTGTCTTAGGCTGCAAAACCAGAAATCACAATGGGCAAGTGAAGTGTGCTGAAAGACGAAGAGCCGCTGCACAATAACACTTCCAGGAGCTCATCATCAATGATGGGTGCCCAAAAGCTTTAGATAGAGTTGGACATAGACTCAGGTATGGCATTATGCAAGCGACACTGAAAGGGGTACGGAACCCTCCCAATAAGGACGATATAAAAGAGGACGCGGCAAATTACTAGAGGATCTGAAGATGGATGGTGACAGATCTATCGACGAATTCGGCGCTTTCTTCCTAAGTAATAGCTACAATGTCTAAGTCACTGCAGATTAACCTCTTACACTCGAGTTGTGCCTCGGATAATCTGCAGATTTTTTTAAGAGAGAAGAACGTAGACATCGTTCTGATACAAGAACCCTGGGTCAGAGGTTCTGACGTCAGGCATCTTAGCAACAATGCGTTTAACCTCTTTTACAAAAAAGACGAGGGTAAGCCAAGATCTTGTGTCTTAGTTAGTTGGCTCTTCGAACTTAACTGTTGTTATGACAGATAAGACAGATGGAGGCCACCTTTTTAAATTTTGGGCGTAGGTGCTCCCATAAACTTTTTTCTAAAAAGTAACCCGATTTTATTCAAACTTTGCACATTGTGTGTCCATTTAGAGAATTTACACAAACAATTTCATCGGTTGTTTTTTTATTTCTTAGCTTATTTTTCGCACCGCGCGCCGGAGGCAGTCGAAAGATTTATAAGGGAATTAAGATGGGACAACGTCCTTATGGGGTGTGATGTTAATGTAAGGCACATTTTCTTGGAAGTTCGCAAGATAATAAACGAGTGAGTCCTTATTTGATTTTCTTATAAAATTTAATCTTAAGTTATTCAACACTCGTTGGACTCCCACCTTTATCTTTCCGAGTTCGGAATGTCTTCTCAGAATTCCTATATAATAACTCAATTATATTAATTATCGCTCTTATTCTGCGAAAAAACTTGTCGGCAAAAAACAAGCAAAATCTTATTTTTCTCTAACTTGTATATATTTTCGTTATAGAAAACGGTATAAATAATGTATAAATCAATTTGAAATTACTTAACGATTTAATAATTCGATTCAATCCGGGTAAACTAAGGCAACTTTCAGTTTTCTAATTCGTACACAATTCAATTAGGATTTCTTCATCGAGTTGACCTAACCACAGCGCACAACTATATTGATATGTTGTTCCTGTCATCCACTGTTTGAAAAAAATTCTTAAATACAGAGCTCTACGGATAGAAAAACAAAACACACTTTCTTGTTTAATTATAAAAGTAGTTCCAGAGCCAATTTATTTTCATTCAAAATAAAAAAAACAATATTCGTACTTTGTAACCGCTTTATTTCTTCTGGGCTTGGCCAACCTTAGCCTTCTTGGTACCACGGACCTTCTTCATCCTGTTTCTCTTTTCCTTACGTTGCTTGCGGGTCTGTTTCTTTTGCTCAAACAATCCATGGCGGGCAAGACGATGTTTGGGTTCAAACTTCTTTGCGAAATCTAATGTATCGTAAATTAAAGCGAAACCAGTTGAGCGGCCACCACCGAAATTTGTTCTAAAGCCAAAAACGAAGCACACATCTGGAGTGACTTTGTACATAGCAGCAAGTTTCTCCCGGATGTCTTTTTTGTTGACTGAAGAAAGTCCAGGATGTAGCACATCGCAAACCATTTGCTTCCTGCAAAGCAGGCGGTTTGTCATAAATTTTCTGGTACGAATTGTTGCAGTAGTTCCAGACATTTTGTTGGATCTACGGGAATAAATAAAAATATAAACTTTAGAATATTATTCAATCGAATTTAGATTTTCTTGTAACATAGGATAACATATTCTTATCAGCCATCACATCACTGGGAACTTGGCAAATGTCAAACATAACCTATGATCGACACTTGAGTGTAGTTGCTGTTTCTGAGCTGGCTGCCGTACACGTGTGTCCAGTCATTTAAGCCACCCCATCCATTACAAACAAAAACTTTTACATTGTGCATACATTTGTCTTGACCCATGGCCAAATGCAATAGATTTCTGGACGATTTAATATATTTTTACCTGTTAAATAACTTAAAAAGTATCCAAACACGTCTTTAGTGGAGGTACAACTTTTATAGAAAGGAAGATGGCTGTAGTAAATTTATTTTTTGTACCCGGAATGTTGGCTAAGCTGATACGAGACTCGATTGCCAATTTGACAACTCAAAAGTCATCTTGGGGCTAGGTTCGAATATTCGATATTGAAGTTTTGTAATTTTTCTCAATTTCTAAATAAGTTTATGAGCATTTTCATTTACAGAAAATTTTTTATATTGGTGGCTTGAAAATTCTTTTACAATTTATATGTTAGTTAGATTTCACGATTTTTTGTTTTTTATGTTGCGCTATTTCGGATGTTTTTGTTTTCAAAATCCTTCAATTCCTTAAAACACATTTTCGTTGACAATACTTTCTGTTAAAATTTGGTGGTAATTGTGCCACGGCTTCGTGGAACTCCCATACAAAATTCGTCATATGTATTTTAATGATTGCGTGGCTGCGTGCAGTGCTGCTTTACGATTTGATCTACGCAGTGCTTCGCATGTGTTTTTGTTTTCAGCATTTATAGTGGACTACTTTTAGGCGCATAGTTTTGTTATTAGGGAATTTACATGAAAAAATTTGAATTTTTATGGGTTGCTTTTTTTAGCAATGAACTTTTAGCTAATCAATTATTGCATCTTACAAGCTAAATTATTTTTTTTAAGCTTTTATTAAAAAATGATTTATTTTCCACATTACTTTTGCAGCAACAGGTCAACTTAACTTAGAATACATTTTATTAACTTGATGTCTTCTAATGAAGAAAAATGCACAGCAATACGCCAAATAGGCCATCAGCAATAACAAAGAGAGTATTGCCAGAACGTAACTGACCAAATCGAACAAATAAAGTTGACTCCAGGATATTCCAATGCCAGCTGTTTGCATGTGGATGGTACCTTTGTGTCGCAGTACATAGTCAATCCAATACATACTGGTCTCCAGAGGTCCTAGTGGTCTGTCTCGGAATATGGTAGAAACTTGACGGACGGTTATTGGATACGATGAATCATACATGATCTTGTGCAACGCCCAGGTAAGAGATACTTCAGTGAGATTAAAGAATGATAGTGATACACCAATTCCAAGTTCCTCGGCCTTCTTCATATTGCGATGCTGTGTGTTGTTTTTTTTATACAAATTAACAAAATTTAACTGTATAATAAAAATGAAAACAAACCTGCTCGCTGAAAATTGGAATTCCTATCATTGGTTTATTTCGGTATATACCCTCTTGCAAGTTAAGTAAATCGCCTGCCATAATATAAAACTTGACGTGTGGGTGAGCCAGGACATCAGTGTGTGGAACGTTTTGCTGCAACATAACATTGGCAGGAATATTGGTTTCGGCGATTTTATCCACATCACATGTCCAGAGTATACGTTCCTTAAGTTTGCTAAATACTGCGAGAATAGCCTTTAATTTATCCTGAGGAATTAGTGAGCACTTTATGATGTTTCCCAAATTTATATAGATGGCACCACCACGTGCGTCGTCAAGAAATCGCTTCATGTTCCAAGGAATTGTTTGAGCTGGGCGTATGTGTAAGCCACCAACTGGAATTGTGTTGAAGAGGAGAGGCCTCGGAGATTGCAGTGGCACATAGTTATTAACAAATATGACGGACATTTCCGCTTCGAGTTGGACTACAGATGGCATTAATCCTATAGTTTAAAAATGGTTAATATTGGTACATTTTGTGTCATAGCAAATTTGTTCATTCGAATACCCGAAAAATGGCTGAAATATTTCTTCAGCAGATTATTCTGCTTCGCAGCAAATTCCGTTATACGATGTTTCCTTCTTGCCAAACATGAACGAATATTTCTCAATCTTTCCCAGAAGCCAATGTCTTGGAAATATTTCGAATCAAAGTCAATTGGCGAACAAGCAGACGGCACAATGCTATCCAAAAAGTTCGTCATGTAATTTTCAAAATTTGTCGTAACCACTCCGATCACAGGACAATTGTGCATGTGACCCAGCATAAGTAGTGCTTCGGTGTAAAAAAGATCGACAATTATCAGATCATAATTGAATGTTTCGACGTCCATGTGGATTATCTTTTGAACACTTGCATCATTTAGAAAGTGATCAAGCGATTCGGCTCCAACTGAATTTAGAGCATCCTGTAAAACAGCCGACGGAATATCGCCAAGTTCCTGTAGTCCTCCACTAGGGCCGGTATATCGAAATACTGCCAATAAAGATATAGTAAAAAAATTAGTGTGTGAATCTTTACGCGCGGTATTTTAAAACAAAGACTAAAGGACTAAATTTATGTGACGTTTCGCTATTAAAATATTCTTGTAGTGTTCTGTGTCAATTCGTTAATATACGCAAGCAGTAATCCTCAAAAGATCCGCAAAAGACCCTCAAAATATTCCAAAATGATGCCAAATGACCTTCAGAAGACCTACAAAAGACCACAAAAGAAGCCAAAAAGACCTCCAAAAAACCCAAAAGGCCCCCGAAAGGCTCCCGAAATACGCACAAACGGCACCCGAACGACGCCCAAAAGGCACCCAATAGACCACCAAAGACACATCAAAAAGCCCTTAAAAAATCCCTGAAAAGAAACACTCCTAAAATTCCAACATAACCCCCCCCCCCCAAACCATAAAAAAAACAATAAAAGACCACCAAAAAACGACGAACTCTCCTTCTCTACTAGTGCCCCATCATGCACCTAACTATCCCCTTCAAACGATCGGAATTTTCGTAAAGCACGAAAATTAAAGCCCACCCAACAAAGAAGTTTTACTGAAAAAAAAAAAAAAACAATTGCAGCAAACTATTACTTACGTTCTTCCCAGAAATCATACTGTGACTCAATGACGATTTCCTCATAGTTTGGAACTTTCTCGTTTATTCTGTGGCTACTGACAACAGTTACCTAAAACGAAAAAAAAGCGTAACGTTTCTCAGAAACTGTTTTTATTGGGATATTACTTACGTTGTGGCCGCGCTTTACAAGTTCTGTCATAAGTGCTTTCATGACTGCAAAATGGCTGTCACTTTGATGGGCGAACAATCCCAAAACATTGGCCGATTCTGTTTGTTGTAATGCAAGCAAACTTAGAATCACAATGGATTTTTGGAAAAACCTTTTTTCCTGTAAGAATAAGAATGATTAAGAAAATGTATTAGTTTTTTTTCTTGTTGTCTTGTTTGGCCAGAAAAATTGCCATCTAACAGAGCTCGGTTAGTTGCCCTAATTTGTAGTATTTTTTAAGGTTGAGCTAACAAAAAATTTTCTTGGTGAATCTTAAACATAACTACGCTTACAGCAGAAATTTTTTGCAACGACCCCGACATGATCGTCATTATCATATTTGACTCTACAGTTGTGGTCCGGTCCTGGCAGCTGGCCTTCCGGAAAAAGTCTCCACCGGCATCGATTTCGAGCTGATGCCATCAAGTTTGACAACCTCGACATAGCCTCTTGAAATATGTCACGTGTTTCAAGTTGAGATTGTGATACTCATACTAGACACTTTTTTAAAAGGCAGAGTCGAATCCGGGCAATCGTAGGGCTTATCTTAAAAATCAATTTCGAAAATTGAAGATCTTGACTTTGTTTTAAAATTCGAAGAACAATTCATGGATTTATCAACGTTTCTATATGAAATATGAAAGCTTTAACGATGAAGTATCATAAAGCTGGTTATCTTTTTTCTTTATCCTGTTCAAAATATGGGAATTATATATTCATGAAGGAACGAATTGGATAAGAAGTAGCTGAGAGGAGATCAGTGATGAAAATGAGAAAGAGAGTTATGGCTATAACTAATAATATTTAATGCAGCAGGGTTTCATCGATACCATAGGCACTCAGGTTCTGTCACATCAAATATAAAGTGAATAGACAGGTTCCACTGCTGGTGAGATTTGCAATTAGCAGCGCGATTTTGTTTGAAAACGGAGAACGAGACCGTGAGGGTTCAAAATTCAAACACAAACGCAACGAAACACAATGAGACAACATAAATATAGAATATGTATTATATACAGCATTTGCGTATACAAAAGTCTCTACTCTCCAATTAAATTTTTCGAACAAATCACGCTGCAGTTCATCAGTTGAACGTTATATTCGAAAACCAATACTATGTTTCCAAAACCGATTTAACCCAGGGTTAACTCTTGGTTATGTACATTGAAACGCTAATAAGAGTTGTGTTTCGTAAAATTCAATACAACTCAATGAAACTAGGGCGGTTGAATAAGATTTGTCTTATGTTTTATTTGTAATTTGATATTTGACAATACAACGCAGCTGTCAAATTAAGTCTTTTCTGTTCATGGAAACGCTACAAGTTAGCGCTACCATGTTCTTAACTCGACGAAACCATAACTAGACGGAACCATAACTCGACTTATACTCGGCATGGAAACGTGGTACATGTTAAAATAGATCTATTCCATACTGTCAGTTCTCCGTCTGCGTTCTAGTTTTCATAAACGTGTTCGATTGAACTGAATTAATTGAATTAGTAGCTGTATCTGAAGTAACAGAAGTGAAGAGACTGTTCGATTGATAACTCTTCACTTCAGATAATTTTTTTTAAACTTATCTGAAGTGATGAATGCCAATCGAACAGTCTCTTCTCTTCAGTAGTTCAATTAAGTGAATAGTAACTAAACAAAGGAAAATAGTTGTACTCTTCATTCCAATCAAACAATGCTCATATCTGTTTGGCGTTTTGACACTGACAGCCCAATTTAAACGGAAACTGAACGGATAAATAAATAAACTTTACTGCTGAGTGCTGATCGCTAGGGATTTCCTATTTTGGTGGGAGGGACCGTTATAGCCCAAGTTCTAGCATCTCGCGATAAGTCGTGTTGTGTATGTTATATTTTTGCACACAAATAGGAGGAATTTACAAATAAAAACCGTACCTGAAAGCCGTGACAATTATTACTCTCGGACGTTTGTCAGATATTCGCGAGAGGTGAGATCATAAAAAATATTTTTGGTGTTTTCCTGAGATTTGAACTTTGAACCTCCCGTTCAGAAGTACAACGCAGTAACCACTAGAGCCATGGCGCCAACTGTTATTGCATAAAGACGTTATTGCAAACGCGACTTCTCAGCGTTTATTCTGTAGATTTTAAAGAGGAAGAAGAATAAATCAAAAATTGCCTCTGTCATTGCCGCGCAATGATCGACTTCTTCCATTGCTGGTCAATAGGAAGTTGAATAACTAATGCTACTACGGTACGTTGATCACAGTGTACCGAATTGGATGGTCCAGTGCTTTTGGTTTTGACGTTGACGTTCCCGCGGTTATTGTTTGAGCAAATCGAAAGACATCAATAATCTCGAAAATGCAATTTGTGGGATCAGCAGAAAGCCGTAAGTCATTACGATTGCGAGCATTGCATTGCGGTGGCACAAAAGCTTTGGATCAAATTCCGGTCGAAAGTTGCCTCGTTGCGGTAGAGTACCATATGACATTTGCCACTGATTACCAAAACCAACCCAAAGCCAATTTAACATTCGGTTATCTCAGCAGAGTAAATACAATTCATCACGTAAATACAAATACGAACACAATAACTTTGTCATACCCATATGAAATTAACAAAAATTGGAATAATTAGCTAAGCTGGCTGTTTATTTACCATTTAAAATAATATTTGTGTCGCGGTTGGTCTCGAAAATTCCCAGTATACTCCTTTAAAGATATTTCTTCACAAAAATGTACACAATATGTGCATATGGAGATGTACACAATTTATAAACTACTGTTCTATTTTTAAATGCAATCTATACGCGCCGCTCAAAACCACAACACAACCATACCACTTGCTGTTTATTGCTTCAAACACACACTGAAAGGCAGCCGTTTGGAAAAGATTCTCGGGACTCCAGTGAGTCCAGCGTTCAGCGATACTTTGACTTCGAGCGTGGTGAAATTCAAAATCTGAAATTATCTCCACAATGTGGATGGAAAGCACATTACGAATTTCTAAGTAAAAAAACTGATAAGAACTTTCTCAAAGCATATTTCGAATTTATTTTTTGATGCGCTGTGGCGAGTTTTGGGTCCTTCTTCCTGTGTTTTCCGTCAAGTTGCTCAAGTTCTTCAAAATATCTATAAAACAAGAGTATTTCTTCTCCTTTTGTGAATAATATAGCGTTTTGTCTGACGAGATCTTGCCTCTTATTGATAACGAGTGTGACTGCAGCCGATTATATGAATAAGCAGGCCCCTAGTTTCAATTCAATCTAATATCAATTGTCTTACAATTAAAATATTTTTCAATTTTATTTAAAAGTGTTGCTCCCATTATGGTATATGTGAAATGAATTAGTATGCTGATATTTCATTACAGTTTTAGAACCTCTCTGTGCATGACTGACATATTCATTTAGTGTATAGAAGATGTCATAAAAATGCCAACAACACCTTGGCAAATTTTGAAATGTGCTAGTGCCGAGACAATGATCTGAAACTAACGAGAAGGAATTTATTTCACTGTTTTTGTCGGCCTCTGCTCTGCTTTGCTCTTGGGTCTGTGCAACAGATATTTTGCTTTTTTTTATGCCATTGTCTCAAATTTCTATTTGAATTGCTTAGTTCACGAAATAAGAGACATTCGTGTGATCATTTATTCCATCGCAATCTGAATGCGACATCTAAGATGTGCTGCATAAGCAAAAATGTAGGATATACTTGTACTCGAAGCGGAATTAAAGAGTCCAAAGTAATAAAGCAAGAAGACTTCGAGAAGCACAAGACATCTGGAAAGAACTCTGTTGAGTAAATGAGATTTGAAATGTAAGAGATCAATTAATTGAGTCTTTGCGGCTGTTTTTTTTATTCAACCCGAGCGAATAATGTTATCCTGAGTACCCCGAGCCGATGTACGGTGTAAAAGTATTCATTGTATACAGTCTACCTTACTGATCACTCTCAAATTTTAATAGAAAGTATTGTCAGCGGAAATATACATGTGTGCAAAATTTTAATAAAATCGGGCTTTGGGAAGGGTTCACAAGATCCTACCAGCCAGCCAGCAGAAGAGATTTCGTCAAATGTTCGATAACTTACATGGGAGAAAGGAGTTCTCACAATGTATAACTAAATTCTTAAGACTTACAGGATTTGTATTTTGCTTTTGACAAAAACAAAATTTTTGCTTGTTATGTTGGAAATCCATACAATCCTGTAAGTCTTAAGTATTGTGTTTTTCCGTTGTGAAAGCACGATAAGCAAAGTGTCGGTGGGAAAATTCGACAGCTGAGAAAAATTGTGTAAAATTGGTATTTAAATAAATCGGTTCTTATAAGTTTTGAGAAGAATTTAATTTAATCCATTCTTTTTAGGAAATAAAATTCATGGCTTACTAAATGCTTATGACAATGACAGCGGCTGTTCAAGTTCATTATGGGTAATTTATGTGGCTTTCGTTTGATAGAAAAAATTAACCTGAGTGCAAGTTCCTACATACACCAACATAAAACCATAAAACTGTCAGTGTGCTGCCATTTTATTTCCCCAAAAGGGGAAATATCAAACGAAAGTCGCATTAGGGAATGAGTGAAATTAGCTTAGCTTTTCGTTCGGTTTTGACATAAGAATAAGCCCGCACTCTGCCCAATATAGTTAAGCCTTAACTCTATGTTTGTTGTTTAATAAATGATATGACAGGTATTTGGTTTATTTATTTTTAAATTTTACATTTTATTACTAATTCATTATTAAGCATTATATTTGTTATATTACATCAAAACTGTGTACTGTACTGTGTTAGAGACAGTATATCCACATATAAAGGGCATACATACGTAATATCCTTACTATTTGTCAGATTAATTAGTTTTTATTGATAGCACAGCAGTAAGTGTTTGTGGTTATTTACATTAAATATTTAATTCTTAGCTTAAAATCGTATAAGAAGTAGGACAGCTGACGCCATAAAAGACATAACGGATAATCGTAATTACAGGACAACAGCAACAAAAAAAACGCATCACAATCAAGCGGACGATTCCTCGAGGGACTGAGAAGATGTAGAATCAGAAGATGACGCAGATATAGATTCATTATTTATTGTGGGAAAGTCGGAGGGGTCAGTTGAAGCAGCCACCGTTGTTGTGTTGTTCTCGTGGCCACATTTCTCACAGCAACTGTTGACTTCATCACCATCTTCTTTCGGTGCAATTGTCCAGCTGTCGTTCGAGACGATTGCATCGGCAGCATCGGCATCTACTCTGGCAGCGACAGCAGCCGCCACCGTCGAGTCCAACTCAAACGAAGACCAAATAGTCAACGGTGATAGAATGTCCTGCGGAGTTGTCTGCGGCGAATAGCTGTCTTCGGTGCCGGAGGACTCGAATGAAGACTGTATTCGATGGCCATGCTCATCGTTGATGCGGACTCTAAACTTCGGGAACGATTTGCTGCCACGACGAATGCGCTGTCGTTCACCAGAATTAAAGTTATTTCGCACTGCTTCCCAGTCGACAGAACCGCTTTCAGCCTCGGTGATTTGCGGCAGTGCGCAACCGAACACACTAGACGGGTGGTGGCGGCGATAGCCACTGCCACCGAGAAACGTCTTGAAGCCACTGTTGACAAAGGCACAGCCATTGTCGAAATTGGCTACCGGATCTAAGTATCGCTTTCCATGATAGACAACGTTTGGCGCCTGCTGCGAGTGTCCGCTATCCTCCTCTGTTGAGGATGTATCCTGCCGTATGTGGGTCTTAATAGAAACCGTGTTCTGTTTGCTGTTGCAACTGTAGACGTAAATGTTCTTCCTTTTGGTTGAATTGTTCTGACCAGATGTGTGGGGCGTTTGTGACGACTGGGATTGGCTGGCATGATGATGATAGTTCTTCGTACTGTTGTTGTTGCTTGAGTGGTTGTGATGCCTCTGTAGGCTATTTGGCAAAGCAGTTAGTAAAGCATCGCAGGTTGATGGTGACTGTGGGCTGCACTTCTGATGATTGTGGTGGTGATGATGATTATGATCGTCGACAGTTTGATTATCACTGTAGCGACTGAACGAAACGGTGTTCTCCAAGCTGTGCATAAAAACTGTATTGTCGATTATGTAGTTCGGTTTGTTGAGTGAAGCTGTTGTCGAATGCAAAATGGCTAGTGTCTTCGGTGGCGTCGTAAGCCTATTCTGGACTTGAACCACACCGAAACCGACCGTTGCCAATATCGGTGATACGTTTAACTCCAGCGTTGGCGAGCTCCCACCGGGACATGGCGTCCGCAGCATTGGTGAGATCTGTGGCGGTGGTGAGTTCGGTGGTGTGCCCAGCGACTCATAAGCTATGTAACATTCAGGGGAATAAAAATTAATTAATTCTTTCAATTTAACGCCTGTGTGGTTGTAAGAAAAAAAAAACAACAACCACAACTGCACAACTCACAACAAATACAAAGCAACAATAATAATAAATATGAAGCGACATATACGAGTAATGTACAACAGTCAGCAGCAGCCGACGGGAACTTTTGTGGACGCTGGAGCCAGGGAGGGCAGACAGGTCAAAATAACACAACACAACAAAACGGAAACAGCGATTTTGAACGGCTCTTTCGAGAAGCAGTAAATGGATATGATCATCTGATTGGACTACGCTACCTTGCCTTCGTACCTTCCCAACCGTCTTCGTTGTCTTCACAAATCGGATTTGGATTCGGATTTGATTGATTTTTGTTGCTCTTGCTCTTCACCGTTGTCTTGCCATAGGCATTTGTGTTCGTCGTGGTCGTGGAGGAGTCAAGACATGTCTGCACCACAATGTCCATGTGTGAGTCAAGCGAAAATTGTTTGCCTTTAGAAAAAAAACAAAAAACAACAATGTGTTTTCACGTTATAACCATCACTGAATGATGTAATGGATTATTAATTAAACGCTCGCACTAACCTGACATAAGGATGCCTCGTACGCGACGTCTCATCGATGGCGATTCCTGATGCTGCACGCGAACAGAGAAGAAAAAAAAACCAAACTTTTAGTTTCCAGCAACAGCAATGAATTAAGTAAAAATAAATTAAAGTCTACTTTTAGGACTTTAATCTTTATTAACATTTATGTGACTGGGTATAACATTCATACAAAGTTTATGTTACAACAGCATACAAATTAAGGGTTATCAACACGTCGGCGAGGTGCACTGTCGGCCGTGAAGGTAGACGACTCACTTGGTGAACTAATTAATATCCTGCTTACAAGTTGGATCAAATAGATCTGTCTGTAGAGGAACACCACAGGCGGCTATTCGCCTCAACGCAACACCTCCAACTGGATCAAAATAAAGTCGGACACACCTCTATTCTGAAATTTTGCAGGGCTCCACCATGAGGTATAGATTACACCATTCCGCAACTACATTTCAACAACAACTTCCAGGGCACCATCCCCTCCAGGTCACTCTGGGAAAAAGTTGCTGTCTCGGAAGATGAATCAATCAGTTTTTATACTGACGGGTCAAAAACTGATCTCCAACAGTATTCCAGGCGGAAACCCTAGGAATAAAAGCCTGTACACTAGAATGTATCAAAAGAAGATGGAGAAGAACCAAGATCTAAGTAATCTCAGACAGTCAAGCAGCACTGTTAGCGCTAAAAAGTCCAGTCTTTTATTCTAAAACAACGTGGAGCTGCTTCTGCCACTTAAAAGAAGTGGCCAAAACCAACAAAATCACTGTAATGTGTTCTGTGTATACACTCAGGCATATCAGGAACCGAGAAGGTGCCTTCACTGACCCGAGCCCAGTATTGCCTATTCCAAAAGCCAGACCAAAAACAGAGTTAAAGAAAGGGAAGACACTGCCATCGAAGCGGTATCATCGACTGGGATGACACAGCCAAAAAGCTTCCCAAATACAACATTAGTCACATGGACAAGGCCCTCAAACTGGACCGCCATACAAGCTATAGGAACACTAGTCTGGTACTTGACAGGACACGGCCCATCTCTTGAAAATGGGTAAATCCCAATCGGATCGCTGCCGATTTTGTAACGAGACAAAGGGAACATCATAACATATACTTTTCATATGTGCAGCCCCCACCCGGAAAATGATTAAACATTTCAAGGCCTCAGACAGTTCTCTGGCCAAATGCCAAACCAACCGAATTGGCAGAATTGGTGGCATTTACAAAACAACTGAGCAATCACATAATGTGGTAAAGCACCTGAGATACACAATGGACCTAAAGGTCACAGTACACAAGGCTTTACAGCCCCACCTACAATAATAATAATAGTGTTTAGATAACATTCCAAATATCGTGTTCAAACATCTACCGGCAAAACTGCGTAATTTTCAATAACTTGCTTAGTAATCACTATTTCCCAAACTGTTGGGAAGTATCCAATAATAAAGAAAAAGAAAGATCCTTCTGATCCGACAAATTATAGGCCTATCAGTCACATGCCTTACATTGGGAAAGTACTTGTAGTGGTTATTAGTAAGTCAATGAGATAATTTCGCGGAATTTCGTTTCAAGCGAAACCACTCGCAGTGCACGCTGTGACCAAATTAATTTCTGATGTCAACTGGCATCTGAATGATAAGAGGAATACGGCTTCCTTCCTAGTAGATATCTAGAAAGCCTTCGACACGATTTGGAGCGACGGCGACGCGTTTATTAATAAAATTAAAACAAAGTAGATAGAGCTACCGCCTAAATGGATATTAGCGTTTTTTGTGCATAATAAGATCCAGTGTAATTTGTGAACTTTTGCTTTTTTGGTTAATTAAAGTTGTAATTTGTAAATTAAATAAAGTTTCGTTGTGTTTTTATTTGCAAAATTCATTACAAACTCTAGAAATACTTTCCGATATTCGCAGGAAAAATTTAAAAAAATCCAACCATTTACCCAACTCACCGCAATTCGTATTCCAGCATAGGTCTTGGCCAGAAATTCATCAGCATCGAAGATAGCCGCAAACGATCCGTTGACGATTTTCGGTGACATCGGCGAATTCGACAGCAGCAAACTCGATCCGAACGCTTCGTTCTTCGTCTTGATATCTGCCCGGTGGGGATTGCGTGCACACAATACGATACGAAAAGAAGGGATGGGATTTTTTCCGGAAGAGCCAAAAACAAAATAAAATACGGGATTGAGGACTTCAACTTTAAGGATGAACAACCCACAAACACAGCCACAATGCTAGCCACAACACCTCCGTAATAAAAGTTGTACCTTACCTTTGAGGGAGACTTTAGTCCGTTCGGCGGCGGAGGCGGCGGCGGCGGATATCTTTATGTTCATCTCCTCGAGAATCATTGTGGTTACTCTGCGTATCTCAGTCCAGTCCTTGAGAATGTCATCGGTTGTTGTGCGACTGGAAGTCACAGTGAAGCGGATCACGTATTTTCCCTTTATTGACGCCGGAACGCAATGTAAATTGCCACGGTGGTTGAGCCGTTTGAGAACATGTTCGGTTATGTCGTTGTCACCTTTGACCCGGAAGACGACCATTCCTAGCGTGAGTTGGAAGTTGGTCATTAATTATGCTGCAGACAGCAAAAACAACCAGACTTACCCAAATGCCTGCGAGCGGGAATTTCGAAACGATGATCCGCCAGTACAAGTGCTTCAAACTTCTGTGCCAAGCGAACGCCCTCGCGAATGTGCTTCTGCAGACCCCTGATGCCATATGAACGAAGGACGAACCACAGTTTCAATGATCGAAAACGTTTGCTTAACGGTATCTGCCAATGCATGTAGTCGATGGCTAGGCCAGAGTTTTCGTGCTGCAGATACAGCGGTTCCACGTTGAAAGTGCGGTGAACAGCTGTGCTGTCTTTTACCCTGATGTGGTAAGAAAGAGGAAAAGAGTTTTTACTTATTACGTAATTGACACTAAGAAATAGCAATAATCAGAACTAAAAGTCAGTCCAAACCTCACTAAACTAAAAGTTATTATTCAATAACGAGCTTAGAAAACCCAAAAGCAAAAATTACGAATCCGAAAAACTAAATCAAAACCAAAACTTAGTCTAGAAAACCAAAGCTAAAATTTATCAGTTAGCAAAAGTTAATCTAAACAAAAAGTCAGTCCAAAAACAAAAGAACCAAAAATTATCAGTCAAAAAAATTATAATCAGAACCCAACCACAGTCCAGAAACCCAAAAACCAAAAATTATCAGTCAGAATCTCCAAAATCAAAACTCAGTCCAAATACCCAAAATAAAAATTTTTCTGTCCGAAAAACTTAAATCAAAACCAAAACTCTGTCCGAAAACCCAAAACCAGAAGCCTATCAATAACCCCAAAATCCAAACTAAATCCTATAAACCAATAATGCAGTCAGTAGCAACCAAAACCAGCATATAAACACAAATCCAAAAATTATCAGTCTGAAAACCTAAAATCAGAACCAAAATTTGTCCGAAAACCACTAAACCAAAAATAATCAGTCAAAAAAATCAAAAATCAGATTATAAACCCAAAAATTATCAGTCTGAAAAAATAAATTAAAACGAAAACTAAGTCTAATTAGTCAAAATCAAAAAAAAAAAAAAAAATTAGTCCAAACCAAAAAAAAATGAATTATCAGGCCAAAAAACAACAATAAAAACAAAAAGTCCGTCCAAAAACCGAGCTCTAACAAATTTCAGTCCGAAAACCCAAAATAAAAACCAAAAATTATCGGTCGGAAACTCCAAAATCAAAACTCAGTCCAAATACCAAAAAAAAATTGTATCTGTCCGAAAAACTAAAATCAGAACCAAAACTCTGTCAGAAAACCACTAAACAAAAAAAATAATCAGTCAGAAAAACAGGCTTATAAACCCAAAAATTATCAGTCCGAAAGTCTGAGAAAACCAATAATTAGTCAAGAAACCTAAAATTGAAATTTATCAGTTAGTAAAAGTTAAAACCAAAAATCAGTCCAAACCCCATAAAAAAATTAATTATCAGTCCAAAAAATCAAATTCAAAACTAGCAATTATCAGTCCGAAACCCCAAAATAAAAACCAAAAATTATCAGTCAGAAAAACCAAAAACCAACCAAAAATTCAAATTGGTTTCCAGCCTTACTTTACCCCATGCGATATCGTAAGTTATTTGCAGCCAAATGCAACAAATCCACGCATGTTGCGAACTGTTTGACCGAACTTTAGCAACTTTTATAAAACATGTCTGCAACTTACCACAGTGCCGTGCAATCGAAGTGCACCATCAGCCATTTAGACGGATTGAATGCAATCGAATCGGCGCGTTCAATTCCTTTCAACCAAGTTCGGTACTCGGGACAGATAAAGGCGCTTCCAGCATAAGCGGCGTCCACGTGCAGCCACAGATTGTATTCGCGACACACAGCGCCAACCTGCAAACCAACAACGAGACACACAAAATGATTCTACATTTGACTAGTACATATTACACAAAATGATACATCAAGCACCCAGCACAACCTTACCTCCTCCAAGTCGTCGAATGCGCAGGTTCCAGTTGTGCCCAAAGTGGCACAAACCTGTTGATTGTAGAGAAGTATCAGAAATAGAAAGAGGAAGAGAGTTATAAAGTGAATCGAATCACGTGCAGCAACAAATCGTGCACTACAGCCCACTTTCGAAGCAAGGACAAGAAGAATTACTCATGTTCCGTGGCGTGTAGTCCACGTCCACCATGTTGTTAATAATAATTGATCCCAGCGGGACTATCAGTGAGCAATCGTCTTAGTGTCACTACGCGGTGCTTGCCAGCGAAGCGCTGACAGATTCACATTTAATAAGTCCTATTAGATGAGTCGCCTTCATCTCGTCCTTATTAGCGAGAGGGATGCCAACCAAAGTGCGTACTTACCCAGAATGGAATTAATCCCTGCTTTGTGTCATCTTCGATAGCTTTGCGTAGCAACTCCCCACGCATCGAGAGATTCTCGTCTGACTCAATATACCTCATTCGGACGAGTCCTGTTGACGGAAAAAATTTTCAAAAAGTATAAAAATAAATTAGCAATACGAAAGCATCGCTGCGCTACCCACCAATAAGTGCCGCCTTCTCTATGCTCGAATGAGCCTGGTCAGAGCAGTAGGCGACGAGTCGGGCATTTATCTCCGCGTCCTGATAGCCGGGACTCTTCTCGTGAAAGCCACGAATAGCGCGAGTCCTGCCAGCCAGAAGAGCGACCAAAGTCGATTCACTGGCGGTCGTCTGGATCACTCCGCCTCCCTGGCTGCTGTTGTTCAGATGCAAGAATTCATCCGGCAGGCCAATCATCTTACCCAGCCAATTCATGACGATGATTTCCAACTCTGTACATGCCGGCGAACTGGCCCACGTGAAGCCCAGGCAGTTTATAGCGTCTGCCAACATGTCCCCCAGCAGCGATGGAAATGAATTCAATGCCGGAAAATAGGCGTGCATGTGCGGACTTTGCCAGTGTGTAACACCGGGCATGATGACGCGTTCCACATCGCCAAAAATCGCCTCCCAGTTCTCACCGTCGATCGGCGCCGAATCTGGCAACAGATTGCGCATGTAGCCCGGCTTGACGTCTGGAAACACTTTGCGATCCCGAATATTTTGCAAATAGTCGGCTATGTAGTCGACCATTTCTTTTCCTGTCAAAGTGTCCGAAAAAAAATATGGAAGTTAATTAGAATTAAAGTTAAAGAGAGGCATGGTTGAAGGTTCAAAAGTCTTCAGTCCGGATAAGGTAAATGGAGCCTTCAAAGCTCCCGGCGGTGATGAGATATATCTAGCGGTTCTACAGAAGGCAGTCGATCTCATCCTACCAGCTATAACTGGGGGTACATTCCTACTATCTGGAGACAGGTAAATGAGATATTTATCCCAAAACCAGGCCTTGTGAGTTGCCTGAATCATACAGACCTTATAGGTCTAGGTCTACCATCATTTGTCCTCAAATCCATGGAGAGACTTATTGATGTTCATATTAGAGGGCGGTTATAATTGTCTACCTCTCTGCACTCAAGACAGTTTGCGTACAGGAAAGGCAAAAGCACAGAAGATGCCCTTCACTTTCTTGCATAGAAGATAGAAGGAACTGGCTCTGTGTGTCTTCCTTGACATTGAGGGCGCTTTCGATAACACTGGCTACGACTCTATTGCAAGGGCTATCAGTAGCAGGTATATCGAAAACTCGACCAATCATTGGTTAAGTGCCATGCTTGAAAGTCAAGATATTATTTCCTCTCGGGATGAGGGTCTGTGTCTGTGTCTGTGACTGCAGTTAAGGGGTGTCCCCAAGGAGGAGTGTTTTCTCCCCTTCTATCGTCACTAGTCATTGACAATCTTCTAATTGATCTTGACAGATCAGACTACATCGCCATTGGTTATGAGGACGATTTGGCGCTTTTTATTAGTGGTAAGCACTGCACGACTACTACTAGTGTTATGCAAGGTGCTTTACTACACGTTTTAGAATGATGCAGCAGAGAAGAAGAAGGAGAGAAGGACTCCTTGCAAAACCGTTCTAGTGCCTTTCACGAAAAGAAGATTGGTCGGTTTGGGACCTATCATCATCAAAGGTACCACTTTAGATTATTCCAGTGAGGTTAAATATCTCGGCGTCATCCTTGATAAACGGCTAAACTGGAATTCTCATATCAAGTTTGCCATCGAACGCGCTACTAGGGAATTGTGGGCCAGTAGACGCCTCTACGGCAGAACTTCGGGTCTAAATCCTATTATTATACATTGGAATTATACAACGATGGTGAGACCTATTATCAATTACGCTGCCATTGTTTGGTAGCCGAAAGTTCTTGAACGGACAAAAGCAACTAAGATGCAGAAGCTTCAAAGAGTTGCCTATCTAGGTATAACCATGTGCCATGCTCATCTGCCCTACGACTGCTGTTATAGGGCTTTCACCCTTTCATATCTTCATAAGGAAGGCTTCTGCTAGATGCGCTATTAAGCTGCAACTGGAATACGAGTGCAAACCGGATGACTATGTGGGTCACCTGACCCTGACTCAATTCCTGAAAGAGACATGTTCTGCTTTATCCCCGACACCATGGCCAGGGAGTAATGTTTAGGCAGGTTATTTGAGGTTATAATATTGGATCGCGCAAATCTGGTCTAATGGTGTTCCAGCACTGGACTCTAAAGGTCTGGTCTGGTACGGATCGAAGATGGAATCTGGAGTCGGAGTTGGTGTTTTCGGACCCAACACCAAAGACTCTGCCAATAAGGATGTACTATAGTTTATTAGGGTGGTACGTCTCTTAGAGTAAAGACACCCTAAGATACATCGTCGCATCGTTTCGGTCGCAGTGTTTTCCATATGGGCTAGGGTAGAAATTCAAAAAAAAAAAAAGAAAAAAGAAACAGAACACAAACCCCATCCTAATTGCATACAACACAATACAAGGGGGTGCATGTTGAAAAAGTAAAATGTTAAGTGAGACACTGTTATGACACACTGTTAAGTGACTGTTATGACACTGTTAAATGTCACTATTTTGACAACTAAGCCATTTCTCAAGCGATTCGGAATGTAGGACTAAGATGCGACTATAAGACTTCTTCCTATGGAAATTCTGGAATATGTTCATTATGGTCTGGAATTTCTGGAACAAAGCAATTTCTCAAGCGATTCGCATGAAATTCGGAATGTAGGACTAAGATCCGACTATAAGACTTCTTCCTATGGAAATTCTGGGATATGGTGATTAGGATCTGGGATTTTGGAAACTATACCAATTTGAGATGTCCGTTCGTGTATCCGTTCCACAGACAAGAAGATCTTTGTTTTTTTTTTTCTTTAGTCCCGGGCAGACGTTTTCACGCTTAAAACACAGCCTACCCTGCTCTTTTTTACTTCTGGAGTAAGTGAGTGCTGATGGAGAAGTATTTTAGTTGAATACATAACGGACTTTTGACTTGGAAGCAAAAAGCACTCTGAACTCTGGAGAAAATTCTAATATGGATAAGGACAACTCCTATATTTTTTTAATACAATTAAAGTATTTGGCAGAGCTTTCCCTTTCGAATCCCTGCTTTAGTAAACTCGTATTTTGATCAAATAATAGCTATCCTGCGTGCCTTTTTGTACTGGCGGTGTTGTTATTGGATGACGAGATCCTTTAACCCATTTGAGCATTCAAAACAATACACCAACTGTGTTAAGTTCATTTAATTTGTGACCTCAATAAATGCAAATCCGACTGCTGTGCAGTCAGCCTGTAATGCGTGTTAAGCAGTTTACAGTCAGTCCAACCCTGCGACTGACACACACACACACACACACAAGATGTCAGTAGTATTTTGCATTTTGCATTACGCAAAGGAGATTTGCCTGCTTTTAGAAGATGATAGCATTTGTGTTTGTGTGAAAAACAGTCAGGCCGTTAAATGGAACTTGGTGGTAAGCCAATTTAAATTGACGTTGATTTTATTGCCACGGACAGTCATAGTTGATAGTATATGGGACAGTCGTAGGACAGCATATAGTGCAGTAGTTGACAGCCCGGCTAGTGTCATAAAATGTGACACCATATCAGCGGAGCTTAGACTTTCATTGAAATTTATTCGACTACCCCTCTAGCTGGACATAGTTGGAACAGTTGGTATTAGAAGTTTTATATAACGAATATAATTGTAATAGGATTGTAGGGATTGTAAGGATTGTACGTTCATTGAATATATGTGGCATGCAACAAGCAAATCTTACTCACCGTGTTGTCGATATTCTTGGAAATCCATTATTGCTGATTTTATAGAAGGAACGAGTTAATGTTTTCCCAGCGTGTGAGTTACTACGAATGGGTTATTGTTCTGCTATTGAGTTGGATCAATCTGTTGTTGTATTTTATGTATTGTTTTCACTTTCACTTGTATTTTTTTGCAATTTTATTGTTATGTCGATTTAAATATCGCACGAATTCAGTTTGGGTCAAGTTAATTTGATTTTTCTCGACATACGTTTCGCGTGTTATGTGTTGCCATTGGCCACTTATTAACCCGTCCGTCCCTCTCCGACTACACTATGACGGTAAGAATTGATTTTTTTAATTTGAAAACTTATGCTGAAATATTGCTAACTTAATCGATTTGCAAATTTTTAAACGACACGAGGTGAATAATTAGCTGCTGCTGCAAAAAACTCTCAGTTACCAAACGATCGATTCGATTTGCAAAACAAATCTGATTATGTAAAGGCGATTATTGGTGAAATTTTTTTAAAAATTGGCGAAATCACCAATAATTGAGATGAGAAATTAGAAATTTAAATTTTTTACCAATTGGTTGTTTGCTGTTTTTACATTTTTTTTTATCCCAAACACTGGCAACAAACCTTGAAACTGGAAACCACTCGCGATTGGGAGATTGCTCGCCGATGCTTTTGTTTTGGAAAACTGAAGAAACTTTTGAAGCAGGTCTACTGTTGCTGCACGCGGTGCAAGAACTGCTACTGTACACAGTTGCCTGTCAGTAGTTTTACGGCTTCACTCAACAGCACACGATGGACGAACAAATAAATGTAGAATTATATCAAAATCATGACCATTAGACGGGACAAATGTTCTTTTCAATTAAGGGCTGATTGTGTTAAGGGTTGGTCTGGTCTTCATTTGAAGAACGAACGTACACACTTAGAATTGACACACTATTTTATGTAGGTAGGTAGGTTAACATTATTGTAACTACGGGTATTTGTCGTTTGTTGTAATTTGCTAATCGAGTCAAAAATGTGTTGCAAAACAGCTGTAATTACGGGTGCAGTGTTCAAGTGCAAGAAGGTGGTACACCCTCGTTGGTTTTAAAGAAATAACAAATTTTTGCGGTTTGAGGATTTTCACATTTTTATGATCAAATGGAACGCATTAGATGGGGGTGATGCAATACAACCTGAGGATAAGATATATGAGAAATATGCAATTCGAAAAAAATTATCAGTCGAAAGACGAATCGCACGAGATCCCAATGTAAAAAGTTGTTTTTATCCCAATCCCAAAGTTTGAGATTAACACGTATTACTCGAATTTTTATTCAAAAGCCTTTTTAATCTAGGTAAGGTTAGTTTAGGTTGGGGTGCTGGCTGTCGGTCTACTTAGATCAGTTGTTATGGTCTATTGTGATACCAAATGGAGCGAGAAGATTTTTTACCCTTTGTTAAACCAGTTGGAGTTTCGAATGAAGTACAGGAGACTTCTAATGTTAGTATTTTTGAGGTAACAGAAAAGTCCTATCCTAAGCCAAAGGTACTCCTAATCCAAGGTGGAACGGCTTATACCGATGTATGCATGGCTAAGAGTCGCTAGTAAGCGAACTCCGAATACCTAGTCCCCTTTGGATTAACGAAGTCTTCCCATGGCATGGATCTGTCATGGGTGAATATTTTTCCCGAATACTCGTGGTTTTCAAAATTTAATCAAAGTGCATCAACCTCGGGTCCTGTTGTAGGGCAGCCCGTTGTAACACAAGAAGCTGTTGTGCTTCCAATATCTCCGTCTGGTTTTGAGCCGCCGGAGTCTCCTCTAAGTTGAGACGGTGATGCAATACAGGCTCCATCCGTAATTCGTGTGTCGGATTAAAGGATATAGAATCTACAACCTCTGATTCTGACACAACCAGACTTGTCGATGTCTTTAGCGTCATCTTGGAGAAATTCGGTTGTTCTTCTATTTGGAAGGCATTAGATGGACTACAGTTGCAGAAACAAAGGGTTGGGTTCATCAAAATGAACTCGCTTGAGGAAAGCGATTTAGACATGCACTGGCCACCAATCGATGGCAGCGTACGTGATAATAGCTCTCACCATTCTTTGGGGGAATTAACTGGTCGCTATTGTTTCGCGATAGCAACGTGGATGCCGCCGCTCATGCAATCACAAACATCATCCTTATTGGTATGAGAGACTTTATCGCTTCCAGGAAAAGACCAAAACCAATCAAACCAAAGACGAATGGATGGTATGACTCAAGCTCTAAAGAGGCTTCTAGGATTAGAGAGGTATGCTTTCGATTTTACAAAGCAAACCCTACTGAGGAAAACTGAACAAATTTTAAACGACCCAGAAATGTTTGCAATGCAATTCGCCTACAACCAAAAATTGCGGCAAAAAGTACTAAAAAATCCCAAAGGTCATTCCTGAACGCTCATTCCAACGCTCATTTATAATGACATTCCAGTTGTCAGCTCTATAAACAAGGCGCATTTTGCAGGTATTTCCAAGCTTCTAGATTTTGCATAGTATTGAACACTCTATGGGATAGATCTTCATTCGTACTCGTGCAGTTGCTAGAGTTTTAAACGATCTCAACACTCACAAATCCGCTGAGCCGATGCTATATCCCCATTAATTCTGAAGAGGTATTCTTTCAAGTTGGTAAGTTTTCCCATCCAACCTATTCTTCTGAACTCTTCCTGAGCAGTTGGAAAACAGCTTTTGTCCTGCCCATACCGAAAAAAAGGCGAGCCGTCGTCTCCTTCTTTGTACCGTCCCATAGCATTTAGATCCATTCTTTCCAAGGTCATGAAAACGTTGATCAATTTTCACCCTTTCGCTGACGACAGCACTCTCAGTTTCTCATATAAGTTTGATGAACGTCCCTCCACTTCTCATGTGGAACTCAAACAATTACTTATGTTAAGGACGTTAAATTCTGACGTAGAGCGCATAATAAATTGGGGAGAAAACAATCGAGTACAATTTAACGCTTCCAAAACCCACTGTTGTCTCCTGTTGTCTAAGCGAATCCTAAATCCCATGTCATTATCCATGAATGGCACTTGCATCGAGGAAACTGAAAATCTCGCAGTTCTCGGTATGTGCGATAAAGACAAGCTTCGTTGGAATGGCCACATATTTACCGTCACCAAAAATGCTGCGAAATGTTTAGCTTTTCTAGCCCGGTGCAAGAAATATTTCACTCGATCTGATCTTGCTGCTATCTACAAGGCTTTTATTCGCCCTTAACTTGAGTAGAATGGCCATATCTAATGTGGTGCGGCTAAAGCTATCTTGCATCAGTTAGATAGAATACAAAACCGCGCGATAAAACTTATAGGTGACGCAAATATAGCGAAATCAATAGATTCGCTTAAACACCGCCGGAACGTTGCGTGCTTGTCACTGTTTTATCGTTTCTTCCACCAGTGGTGCTCAAGAGAAATAGCTCTCCTTGAATTCAACCGCAAGTCTCGTGGCGCTCTTAATGCTCATTAGTTTATCCTCACGCCCATCTTCGGACGTACAGTTGAGTTCAGGGATTCGTTCTTCAGCCGTATAAAAAGTATGTCTGTCTTCCCACATCACTATTATCCACAGGCATTCAAAACACAAGCTTCCTTAACGCCCACGCTGTGCCAAGCATATAGCAAAGCATTATAAGGGTGCGAACAACAACAAAACAATTCCAATCGTAAAGCAAGCAGCTCTGCTCGACGCGCACCATACACACAGAACACAGTCAACATAGTATGACATGGTCTGATGCCGCTATATGGGAAAAAAACTTTTGTATGGAAGCCCACCGACCCCGCCGCCCGATCACTCTCAAATTTAAACAGAAAGTATTGTCACCGGAAATATACATGTGTGCATAATTTCAATAATATCGGGCTTGGGGAAGTTGGTAAAAATTTATCGCTAAATCTGACCAGCCAGCCACGGGCACGCGAAGTTAATATAGAGAATTTAAAAAATGAAATAACGCCCATACATTCCAATACATTTTTGGGAGTTATTTCATTCATACTCCATACTGATATTATAAATGTGAAAGTCTGTCTGTTACGTTTTCACGGCTAAATGTTCTTAATAGTCCAATATAGTGAAAGTGCCCCCAACTTTTGGGATTTATTTCATTTCTTGATTTGGAGGTTATTTCATTTTCCCTGGGAGTTGGGACTTTATTTATTTCATGGAGCCCGGAAGGCTATCAGAACGAGTCACTGAGCTATAGGCAGTCATGCTGCTAAACTGGGTATACCACATAAAACCTTCTGTAGCAGCTGCAAGTAGCAAGCGATGGGGGAAATGTTCATCCCCTATTTTTGCAGAAGGACAATCGATTTTTTGGCGACCTGAAAGGATTATCAAACAGATATTGCACATGAACCCTAGAGGCTGAATTTAAAACCATCCAAATAACCATTAATAGGCCTCTCGAGGTCTGTGGTAACAAAATGGTACACTTAAGGGCTAATTGAGACCACCGCCATGTGAAGCAGAGACCGTCACTGTACCTACCGATGGAGCGTACTTAAAAGAGTCACGCAACTTGTCAACTGTTTTTTGAAATGGAAGGATACACACGATTACTGCGATTTTTGAAAGTCCACAAGATCGAAAGTTGATAGCGGTTATCAAATACCGAAACAAAAAAGAAAGGAGGGCAAAACACAGTTTAGCCATCACCAGCCACTTTCGTTCCCTCTCGAAAGGCACAGAAGATAACAACACAACAAGTGATAAATATCGGGCATTTTGGAATTGATAATGACATTGCGGCGGTATCTTGTCAGTTAATTCACCACCGTCACTGGCATCGTAATCGTCACCGTCACTAATTATTCATAACAAGCAAATAACCATAGCGAACTGGTAATGAGCCAATCGATTCGATTGCGAAACGCATTTTTCACTTTACAGTCACTTTTCTCGTAGATCGTGGTTGCTGGTACACGCACACAAGTATGGTTGCACTTTTTCCCTCAAAAATAAAAAAAAAAAACTACTGCCTGGTAAGACTGAAATTTCCAAAAACAAAATCTCTACAAAACGTACAAAAGTATGCACAGAGAACCAGATCTGGCAGAAGGTTCAATGACCATCATCTGGAGTTGATATTTGTGCAACAAGCGCGTTGCAACAGTCGCACTTAAAATTCCTGCTGCACTCGAAAAAATGTGCAATAAAATCGCAAATAAACCATGAGGAAAGGAAGAAGAAGAGCGAACTGCGGGCGGGCAAAAACGAAGGGAATACAAACGTTCGTCCAACCAACCAGTTATTACCAAAAATCCAGCCAGCAAAAATGACACAAAAATTGAATTTAATTAAACTTTCTCGGCATTGAGATTGCGACGTTTTTTTGACGGTAGGGATAGTATTTTTTATTTGTTTATTTACAGTAATTCCACAGCACAGTTATAAGTAAGCACAGTAATAAGTAGCTAGTAGCGGTCACGGAGGATTGGACAATTTCCAACAGAAATTCTAACGACGTTCAACGCAAACGAAACACTGACATTCCCTTGCACGACACTCGTCCTTTTATACGCTCGAACAAGGATCACAATTACATGATGTACTACGAGTACATATAAGCAAACACATCTATATAGCAATAATCCCTTTTCGGTCCTTAATTGGCTTATTTACTGCTACGATATCCCATTGCGAGTGAAAGTCTTTTCAAACAAACCACCCATTCGCTACTTGCTGCCTAGACAAGCGGACGTTTTGCAGTTTTCCCATTGGAAGATTCAATGTCACACCGAGAAAAGCAACAAATCCGACAAGGATGCCCAATCAGAGAGCAGCGTTGTGATGCTGTGTGGGTGTGGATACTATGGATAGAAAGTATTGGAGTAAGGATTGCAGGCACAAATGCCACTCTCAGGAAGGAATGATGGCATTCGTTTGGTGAAGAATATATATTTTCTTTTTGCTTTGAGAAATTCAACTGTACACATTAGATAGAGTCTTAAGACAGTAAGTCAGGCTTAGGGATAGTAAAGTCTTACACATAATTGTTGATTTGTTACTTGAATTTGAATTGTATCAATGCACTAACTAACTTTTATGGTTAGCCAACTTGTCAGAGTTATTCTGAACCGATCCTGTACCCCTAGACGCAGCATGCTATCGCAAGACGCAATATGGATTTGAACAGATGAACACATTTTTTTTTGGGTGTATGTGAATAAAAGGTAGTAGATACTCTTACTACCAATTTATCCAAAAAAAAATATCTAAAATAAAATTTTGAAGTTGAAATTTGAAGTATTTATATTTACTTACACTTAACTAAAGTTAAATGATCAGGCTAGTCCCTTCAAAAATTGGCGCGAGGATAATAAACTCGCCCGTAAAAAAAAAAACAATTATGGAACCCCCAAATCAACCTCGGATACACTGATGGAGGATGACGACCACGGCGATGAAAAAGGCTAAACAATTTAAAAATTTTCTCATGAAACGTACACTCAACGTTTAGAGCTTAAGCTGCATAACAGCTAGCCTATAGTCTGTCCAAATATAAAGCTAACATCATAACAGTAATCCAGGAGATGCGGTGGACGGGTAATGGTGTCTTACAAAAATCGGAAAATGACATATATTACAGCTGTCGTGCAAGACATCATGTGTTCGGGGTGATTGATTTCTAGTCAGCAAAACAAGTACATAAATGTAAAAACCCTTTTTTTCAGGTACAAACTTTTATGTATACATAGAAACATGACACAAAGTCCTTTACTATTTGTTAATAATCTCCAAAATATCTGTTTTTTAGGTTTCATAGATTTTTCTTTTTTCTTTTCACACTTCATACGCGCCACACGGGACACGTGACACGCGTCCGCTCACAAAATTTCTGCCCTCTAGGTCGGGTGAAAGGTGGTTAAAAAAGACATCAAAAAACGAAAAATGGCGCGGTTTAAAACTATCGCAGGCGCCACACGTCTTACGCGGAATATTAGACAATCATAAAATTTCAGCTGTCTAGGTTGTGCAGAAGGTGGTTAAAAAGGACTTCAATGAAGTCGAAAAAAAAGTCAACCCATCGCACGCGTCACACGCGAGTCACGACACACGTCTTACGCGGAATATTAAAAATGCTATTGTGGACTTAGAAACTCACAAAATGTTAGTTCTTTAGGTCGTGTGGAAGGTGGTAAAAAAGGACCTCAAAGTAGTCGAAAATACAGACAAAAAGGGGTCAAGTCAAGTTAAATAAAAGTTTTTAATACTGAAACCCACCGTTACTGGCTTTATAGCAGTAAATCAACCCCGATGCACCCTTCGCATGCGGGGCAGATTTAAGAACATAAACCTCATAAACGTTCACGTACCTACAGAGGATTCTTGAGATGATGAAAAAGAAGAATTCTTCGAATCAGTCGAACGGGAAATCCATGCCTGCCCTCGGTATGATGTAAAAATCAATCTGCGGCATATGATGGCAGAAAAAGGTAGGGAGCCAGAATTCAGGCAGTACATTGGTAGACTGCCAGCCATAGTTTACACGACAAAACTAATAAGTTGACAACGAGTCATAGAGATGGTGTCAAGCGACAATTTGGTCGTTGCGAGTACAAGGTTTGCGCGTAAAAATATCCACAAAGCTACCTGGGTATCTTCTGATGGAGCCAACCGCAACCATATAGACCACGTGTTGATAGACCGCCGCTACAACCCGAATCTGATGACGGTACGAGTGCACCGAGGTGCCAACTTCGACTCGGACCACTTTATTGTTGGTATGGTGCTCCGAGCGTGGATTGTATTATCACGATAGACTGCATCCGCGAATCTTATTCGAGTCAAAACGACAGCCCTTTAGCTGTTACAGCAAAACCCTTCAGTCCATTCCATAAACTCTAAAACTCTAAAATTCTTGATAATTGTTTGCGAACAACCGTGTGAATAACTTTCGCCACATTTATCTCAAAGAATTTAATGCTCGCTTGCATTTAATTCTTTGCTGCAGCTATTTCAAAAAAGCGCTGACTATCGCAGTGCAACACATAGATACAAGCAGGTGCAATAATATGCAACTAGTAGTTAAGTACGAGTATATACCGGGTGACTGACATGAAGTGTTACCAACTTCAGACTGTCATTGCTGTCAAAACAGTGATGACAGAGTGCTCAAAAAAAGTTATCCGCAATTGAATTCAAGCGTAATGGTGTGATTGCTCTATTTTTGGCTGGAAAACCACAGCCTGTGAATAAAATGTTTGTGTATTGCACCATAAATTGTTATAACGATACTGGCAGCATTGCAAAATGCCATGGTGGTGGACCGAAAAAAAACGCATGGTCTCACCGATGCTCAAAAAAAAGTTAGAGTGGAGAGAGCAAAGGAGTTGTTACTCTTGCACGAAAGTGGCGATTTGCCGAACTTGGTTTTCTCCGATGAGTCACCGTTCGTTATTGAGCAATATATGAACAAGCAAAACGACCGGATTTACTTGCCCGGCAGTTCTACTGAAAATTTGGACCAACGTATTGCCACTCGAAACCAAGCGCCGCCGATGGTGATGGTTTGGGCTGCCGTAACTGCCGAAAGACGTTCATCGCTCGTTTTTTTGGACCGTGGCATCAAGATAAATGCTCAAATTTATCAGGGTCATGTGGTAGAGGGAGCGTTGAAGCCTTGGGCACAAAAACATTTCGGCCGCGGAGCCTGCACATTTCTACAGGACTCGGCGCCGAGTCATAAAGCGCGCGTCAATCAAGATTGGCTGAGAAACAACGTTCCGCGGCTCATTTCCACTGCCCAATGGCCATCAAATTTACCGGATGCAAATCCGCTAGATTTCTCGGTTTGGGGTATTTTGAAGAGCAAGGTTGGGACAAAAAAAATACCTAAGTGTCGATCATCTCAAGCAAGCGCTTCGCCGGGAATGGGCCAAAATACCGCAGAGCCACTTTCGTGCTGCATGCAATAGCAATAGTCGGCCGTTTGAAGGCCATAATCGCGGCTAAGGGTGGCCAAATCGAAAACTGCTAATACAATAAATATTTGTGAACGTTTTTTAACTTTGATTCAATAAAATTCATCAAACATAAAAATTCTGTGGCGTTTTGTTTTGGTAACACTTCATGTTAGTTGATTGACAACGACAATAAAGAAAAATTTAAATAAAATAATTAAAACGCTAGTTTTTATTTCTTTTGTGTTTCTTTCGAAAAACTAAGAATAAGTATTTTGTTTTTTTATCCGAAGTGATTTCGATAAGAAAGTAGAGACTCATTTTGAAACTCAACATTTTAAGTTAAACCAATCCATGATCAAGTAATGTACTATAACTAAATTTTTTTAATCAAAGTAGACCGGTTTTCCCCTAATTTTAATGGAATGTAAACATGTGTACGTAATGTACGTAAAGATATATATAATATATGTATATGTATACTTATTAAGAAAACGACAATATCTGTCCATTTGGGTGACTCCAACAATGCATTTCAAACAGAAATGTTTGTTCCTCCTCCATAAGCGGACATCTCACACACTGCGACGGTGGGTGCCGTCTATGTGGAACTTCACACTTCTTATTGAAACAATAATGCCAGGTACGAGACAATCGTTTTCCAACAAAGTAAGGTACAGTTTCTTGCTTCCGCAGTTTTTCTCTCTTCTCAAACCACCACAGAGACGCACTGCAAATTAATTTGACTTGTTAAGTGGTCTCAAAAGTTTTCGGACGCTTTAAGGACGAAATAGTTCTCCGAATTGGAAACAAAAAAAAGCAGAGCCACAAAGTTCTTATGAGATAATTCGTGAAATCCTCTTTAGTAGACTCCAACTCTGACCGACGTGACCATTGTAGTGTCGTATCTCATGGTGGATACAAACCACCTGCTGTGTAATTTGAAAAAAAAAAAACGGCTTTCGATACCTCAACCGTAGCTTACAATGTAAAAGATACCGTGAAACATTTGCTGCGCCCAAGTGTCACGTCATTATCGTAAAGAAACACAAACACGTTAACACGTTACATGGGACAGTGACATTCCCTAATCATTTATTCATGATTCACGTGCAAGACACACATACACACACACGAACCCTAAAGGTTGCTTTGTCTATTTGTTAGCACATTCAGTTCATTATCATCACGGATTTCATCCGTCCGCTGGGTTCAAGATCATATTCATTCGGTTCGCCATGGGCGGACATTTGCTGTGCTCAGGCGGCGGCGGCACTAGGCTTCCATTACGGGTTAGTGTTCTTACCTAATCTACAACCTTGAACGCTGGGTACATTCGCCTAAGCGCAGATAGACGAGTTTCGGCTGAAACGTAGGCTTCAGCTGAGCGGTTATGACACAGTGTGTGTGTGTATTCATGTGACTCTGTCAGAGACAAGAGATACAAAGAGACCAACAGACTGACTGAGCCCCTGTTGTGTACGCATTTTTTTCGGTGCGTGTGACGGAATTGTGTAAACCAAAGTAAAGTTACATAAGCGAAGGGCCTACACACACTTCAGTGACGATTTCGACAGTGGCGTAGGGCGAAATGCGAGTCGTGCTGTTGAATATGTACTCACTTTTTACGAACATTGACCTCTGCAGTTCCCGTCAGGCCAGCAGCGCATTATCGTGCGTCGTTGTCCGGTCCTTCGGATAGATAGAGTGGAACGCATGACGACAAACAAACCAACAACAACAACCACACAATGAAAGACCAATAAATGAATTTGTATGTTTTGGCGTTCACCGCAGAGAGTTCAATGATTCTTGTCGAAAAAATCTGAAAACAAAACGCCATAAACATTTTGGCCCTGAGAACTAGTAGATGGATGAAGCCGAAGAAGAAGCAATTAAGACAAAGAGCTCAGCTCAATTATGAAACTGACAATAGGTAATGGAAATGAAATCAATAACCGATGTTATGGGGCAGTCTTGTATTATAGAGCCATAGAAATGGAATTCCAAGTTTTACATAATTTTGTCATAGGTACGGCGAGTATGTATGTAGATTTTTCTCCTCTCGCTTTCGTCTAATGCAACTTTTATAAACCTCTTCAAAAGTTGACAAATCTTGAAGAAAATCTTATCTTAGTATCAGCTGCTGCAGTATGCAATATGGCCTTGGACGATCACTTAAAAATATCGGGTGGGTCTGTGCTGGGGCGCACAGCCGTTGGTTTGACGTGAAACGTCTATGTCATCAAGTCGCTTTTAGTGCAATGGATTGAAATGAAACGAGACATTGACTGCGTGCTAACTCATTTTTAATACAAAACAGACACTGAATGGTACAAAACTATTTATTTCCATTAATATTTGACAACAATTTTATTTAACATTGGCCTGCGATATGAGAAATAAGATGATGATGATAATGTTGAAAAGGAGTATCTACCGCTATTGGTAGATAAGGATCTATTGCGCTCCTCCTAACTAGTGCTATAGAGATAGTGCATGCCCGTATCTATAGCACCCCCACCATACCAATGTCTGTTACTAACCTAACGATATGGGGTGGGTTCAGTGAATACCGCGCAGACTCTGAGATTGCGTTATTTTCCCAAGTGGTCTTTCCTCTGTTGGGTCGTTGCTCCGCATTCATTGAGAAGGTGACACTTCCCCACAAAGACTGCAGCTGCCATCCTCTTCTAGTTTTATTTTCTGTATGTGCCCCTTTTGTCTACAATGTCCTTTAAGGAAACCCGTAATGATTCTTATATTACTTCTACTAAGTCCCAATATCGAAAGACACCTCTTTGGGTCATAGTACCCCATCATTTCCTTTGCTTGGCGTAGACCAGGGAGATTTTCCATCTTACGGAATTAGTTGCTTTACCTATTCTGCGTATTTTCTCCCGCATTATGCGGTGCCGTATGCCACAGAATGGTTCTGGCCCTTTGTTAGCGAGCATATTCGCTGCTTCATTGCCTTCTATGCCAGTGTGGCCTGGCAATCAGTACAAGCGTACCTTGTTTACTTCGCCAAAGTCTGTTTAGATTCGCGCTACACTCGTCCACCAGTCTTGACGTGATGTGGAATCATCTAGGGCTTTTAGCGCAGCTTAGCTATCAGTTGTGATGGAATTTCCTGCTTTACCTAGTGTCTCTCCAGATTAAAGTGAGCACATCTTTTGGTGGCATGTACTTCTTCCTGGAATATGCTTGGGTAGTGCCCCATTGCTTCAAAGTATTTGGTTCTTGGCCCATGGACTTCCGCATCCGTGCCTTCTTCTTTCTTTGATCCATCCGTATACCACATTATGGCTCCCGGTTGTATCTGGTATTCAGTTTCAGATCTGAATTCCTTCATGGTGCTCATTTTGACTTCAAAGTTTTTCTTGAATTCAAGCTATTGCACCATGTTGTCACAAGTCATGCTGGCTAACGGAACCTGTTTGGTTAGAGATTCCACTAATTCCCTTGCCCTAACGTCCGTGAAGCAGCCTAACTTGCTCAAACGCAACTTGGTTTCCTCGGCTTTGTTCTCTACCATTATATGTAGTGGGAGTATTATATGCCGTGTTGCAGGTTCTCATGGACCCTTGTAATTAAAACACATGCTAGCCTCTGCACTTTTTCCACTTCTCTTCTCGTGGTGCTTAGCTTGGTTCTATTCGCCCATGCCACTACTCCATAAGTAATCATTGTAATAACTATAATTGTGTACATCCAGTGCATTATCCTCGGACTGACTCCCCAGGGTTTTCCTGCCACCCTTCTTCACACCATAAGTGCTCTTTTTGATTTTTTTAGTACTGCCTGTTGGTGTTTATTCCATAGCAGTCTACTATCAAATATCAGTCTCAGGTATTTAACCTCTTTGCTGATAGTAATCTCTTGTCCATTGAGGATAACTGGGTGCATTCGCCCCACTTTCCTTCTATTGGTGAATTGGTACCAGTGTTCTTTTGTTTGGGTTCACCATAAGTGCCACTTCTGCTCGTAATGGTTAATCCGTTTTGGATTAAACTACAGAGCACTTCTTCGAACTTTCCTAATGCCACGCCAATCGTCCGCGTAGCCTTGGGCATAAGTTCCTGTCTCAGCTAGTCCCTGAAGTAGTTCATCTACGAGGATGCTCCGCCAAAGGGGGACAGTACCCTTCCTTGTAGACATCCTGTTATTGTGCTCATCGTAATGGTTTCATCACCGACTATGGTTTCCGCTGTTCTGGTACTCAGCATTCTCTCGCACATCCACTTAGTTATTGTGCTGTTTACCTTCTTTCTCTCCAAAGCAATTCAAATCGCCTCATGAGATGCGTTGTCGAATGCTCCTTCGATATCTAGGAAAGCGCATAGGGCGATTTCTTTACTGGCAAGGGACCCCTATATACTTTCCGTCAGATCTCACAGTGCGGAGAAATAGGATACATAAGGTATCATATTAACATTTTATATATACTAGCTGCTCCAGGGCGCTTTGCTACCAAAACACGTGAACCCCCGGATGGGGGGTGTACTATAACCAAGAACCTTTCCCCACCTGACAATAATTTAGATTGAAAATTTCATTAAAATCGGTTTGTAAATGTGTTTGATGTTGACATTTTACATTTCACACTCCCAAGGAGGAGGGACGTGGTGTACTATAGCATATAACCATCCTCCACCTGCTGACCAAATTTCAATAAATTTATTTTGTGATCGTTTTGTGAATTTGTGAAGAGTCCTCTAGGTGGTATTTTGGGGGTCTTTTGTAGGTCTTTTGAGGGTCTTTTGAGGGTCTTTTGAAGGTTTTTTGTGGGTCCATTGATGATCTTCTGGGGTTTTTTAAAGATTCTTTTATGATGCTTTTTGCTGGCTCTTTGGGTCCCTTTTGGGAGTCTTTTGGGGGCTTCTAGGAGTCTTTTGAAAGTCTTTGGGGGGTATCTTGTGATTATTTTTATGATTCTTTTGGGGATCTTTTTGGGAGGCTTTTGGGGTCTTTTGGGCAATCTTTTGAGGGTCCTTAGTGGGTCTTTTAAGGGTCTGTGTCTTTTTTAGGTCTTTTGGGGGTCTTTTAGGAAGCCTTTGGAGGATCTTTTGAAGATTTTTGGAGGTCCTTCGAGGGTCTTTTGAGGTCATTTTGGTGGTCTTTAATGTTTTTTTGGGGGTCTTATATGATTCTTTTGGTGGCCCTTTGGGAGTCTTTTCGGAGTCTTTTGGGGATCTTTTGGTGCTTTTTTCGGGGGTCTTTTTATAATTCTTTTGGTGGTTTTGAGGGTCTTTTTGGGGTCTTTTGGCGTTTTTGCCCACAAAACCAAGGAAATTTCACTTCACCAGCGCGTAAAAGGTACGCGGACTGGTTTTTATTTGTTTTGTTGTCTGGCACGTAAACAAACAAAGCTGATGGTTTCCGACATTAGAACGGACGACATACACTTGACCATGCGAGAAGCACGGATTTTCAAGGTTAATAGCGTAAACACTCAATGATTATTACGCAAATCCATCGTTCGAGTCCTGAGTTATGGTCGCGAGTTCATACAAAAATCCTATGGAAGACACACTTTTAGTTTTTACCGAATTTAACAATTTTGTAGGTAACTTTTCTAAACTTTCCGCATAAACCTTACTCGGACTATGGCGTACATTAAAAAATAAAAATGAGCCAAATTGGTCCAGCCGTCCTCAAGTGATGCGGTTACCAACGAACAGCATTTCATTTTTATATAGATAGATAACAGGTTTATATATTCTAACAGACAGTGTTCCATTAGGTCCGGCTGATAGTGTTTGTTTCTTTGTCAGTGAATAACAGAGAAATATGACATGTCATGTCACGTCACGTTCTACATGAGAATTGCTCTTGCTTAAGTTAAAACACTTGTCGAATTTCGAACCTAAATTAATATGCACCACGTTGGCCAAGACCTGACTGTCCAGCGATAGTTCAATTTGAATATTCGATGCGTGGATACGGTTGCGGTGGCCATATGCCCCCGAAATCGATTATTACTGCCACATATTGATCTTCCGAAAGAATTATTCAGTTTGATTAAATTATGTGTTATTTTTAACAATTTCACGCTCTATCGGCCTTAATGAAACACCAAATTTATGTTTGATGAACCTGATTACGTGCGCCATTATTTGTGTATGGCTAACGTAAACGTTAAGTAAATATTTTTGTGGCTAACTTTATTCCATTATACGCTGCACAAGCACAATTAATATTGATTATTATTAATTTTTTGTGTCCAAACAAATATACATGCGCAACACAAATGGTCGCGAGAAGCTAGGCCTTGGACCGCAATGGTCTGTCTCGCCGAATATTATTATTATTATTATTTAAGTACATATTTTTATAAATTTTTATTTAATCTAATAGCTTAACTATAGACTTTAATTTATTTAATATTATAATATAGATTTATGCCAATATTTCGGTCTTGATGACCATTTTCAAGACAGAAATATGTATTTATAAGTTAATTCCTGGACTATTCAGAAATTAATGAAAATTTTAGGCAATTTTTTTATGTCGCTAACCTAATTAATTAATGTACTTGCATATAGATGATTAACAACTTGGACTTTTAGTTTTCAAAGTAAAAAAAACATAAAACATACATATACACATAAAATACATATACATAAAATATACATAAAAAGAGCAAGTGCAGTGGTGTCTAACCAGAAGTATTTATGTGTAGCTTGGCGTACTTAATACACATAAGACAGCAAATATGTACTTAGTTAGTTACGAGTAGTGACATTTATGGAGGGAAAAACATAAAACCAACCCTTAAATTTACCAATTGGAACTTTGCTATAACAAAAAAATTTGCACTTTGTCTTAGACACAAACCACTCTCTTTACATTCCACTCAACATACACGTATCACTGTACAGTTGATAACTGACTTATTGCAAATGGCACATAACAAGCAGAGTGGCGCAGTGGAAGCGTGCTGGGCCCATAACCCAGAGGTCCGTGGATCGAAACCATGCTCTGCTAAGATGCTGTGATTATTTCTTTTTATTTTTTTTTCTCATCGCAATGAGTTCTCATTTAACTTTTTATAGAGCAGTTCCAAGAGGGAAGAATTGTGCCTTTTTATTATTAATTAATTTCGCGCGCGTTAGTGTGTTTGTGTATTTCGTTATTTGTTTGCTAATGGCTGACCAAATCTTGTGATGAATTTTTAATCAACTACCCAAAGACCGATTCCAATCAAATGGCATCACTTTTTTGTAAAAATATATTTTTTTTTTATTTTAAATTTTCCCGATTTTCTTCACATTTATCTTCAATTAAAGAATTAAGCTGAAAATTTTTTATTTTTATTGGATGTTTTTTATTCTTTCTCTGCTGCTGATTTGGTAGTATTCCAGTTTAATGTTTTTGGTTGTCATGGAGTAAGTGGTTCGGTGTTTACAATTGCAGGTTCTATTGAGAGTGCATTTAAAAATTCCAAATCTGTGTAAATATCATCATGATTCGTTTGCAAGATCGGATTATTCAAAATTGATGGTTCACTAGTGATCATGGAATTTGTAAATGCGAATTGTACGTTTCATGAGCTCCATGTTTAAAAGTTCAACCAATTTTTTCTCTTATGGAGTTAATGAAATAAACTTACTTGGTCCACCCCTCCTGTACCTGATATGCTCTATCACTTTGCAGAATGCAATAGTCCTGTGCGAAATAAACAATCAGCGTACATTTGAAGATTTCCTTTTACGGGTAACTTAAAGCAATCGTTTTTAAATAGGTTGAAAAGGCAGGGACCGAGGATAGATACTTGTGGTACACCAGATTTGCAAGTAAGGAAAGCGCTTTTTTCATCAAAACAAAACAGATAATGAAGACTTATCTCTATTTTTGACATAGGTCTTAAAGAATTGCAAATCTTTTGACGAAAGGCCAAGTAAGAAGAGTTTGTGTAGCAGAATTAAGTGATTGATACTGTTACGAAATGTAGGCTTTCGAGTTCGTAAAGGATTTTGCAAATAAAACACAACACAAGTCTATTAATTATAAATGACTACATTATTACACAAACAGTAAAATTAACTAAAGTTCACAATTTTATCTGGTTATAATTTTAAATGTACACAAAAACATTTTACAACTATACTTACTTATTTCCTATATCCCCTTGTGGGTCCTAGGGCCTCTACTACACCTACGCGGTTCCTGGCAATGAGCTTCAGCTCGCTCCAACTCATCCTCAATTGCCGTGACACCTCCACAACTGTTCTGCGCCATGTATTTCTCGGACGTCCCCTTCTTCTACCATCCTGTGATAACGGGTTTCATTGCATTGCGTAGTTTGCTATGTAACTGTCGCCTTTTCGGAGTGTATAACCCATCCACTGCCACTTCCGTTATTGGATGGTTGTGCCTATTGGTTCCTCACCCGTTCTCTGGTAAATATGTCCGTTAGAGATACAGTTAGGCCAGAAAACTCTTAAGATGTTCCGTAGGCACCTATTTACGAACGTTTGTAATCTTTTTGTGATAATAGCGGTCACCTTCCAAGTGCTGCACCCATACAACAGCACAGATTCAACATTTGAGCGGAACAGTCGCAGCTTAGTGTTTAAGCTGATCGCATTGCTTCGCCATTCCATGGACATCATTCCAAACACCGATTTTGCTTTGCCGATTCGGTTGACAATGTCCTGTTCGGTTCCACCTTCGGTCGAGACAATACTCCCACGATATTGGAAACTCTCTACTCTCTCTACCGGCTCACCAGCAATGTTAACTTGAGTTACTGAGTTAGTGCCGAGGTTGATGATTTTGGTTTTGGGAGTATTAATCTTCAAACCCGCAACATTTGCCACCCTCTCCATATTTGTTGTCACTTGGTGCAGCTCCATAATTCTGTGTGAGAGTAAGCAAACGTCGTCAGCGTAGTCCAGATGTTTGAGTTGAGATGTAAGAGTCCAACGAATTCCTCCGTTTCCAGTAGATAGAGCGGCACGAAGCTTTATCTACTACTACATCTCAACTCAAACATCGCTAATCACCAACAAAAAAAGTATCGGCGATAGAATGCAACCTTGTCGTACCCCACTTAGGATCTTGAATTCCTCTGACAGCTTTCCTCTATGCAGCACATGACATTTAGAGCCATAATAGGTTGCTTTCATAATAGCTATTAGTTTATAAGGTATACCTGTCATCCGCAAGGCGAGCCAGATAAACTCTCTGTTGACACTGTCAAACGCCTTCTTAAAATCGATGAACAGCAGGTGCAGTGGTGAACGCACTGTTCAATAATGATCCGCAGGGTGTTTATGTGGTCTACACAAGAGGATCCAGTGCGGAAACCTGCTTGTTCGGCATCGAGTTTATATATATATATACTATACTTCTACCCCACTATTCTACTTGCAAGTACTCTTCAACTGCACTGGTTGAATTCTAAATAAGAACTGAACTACTTCGGCCAAACGCCTCTATTTATACTCATTGAACAGTTTCCAGAAACTTCCAATCTTATATAAAGAAATATCGAAAAAATACCAGAACATTGTGGCAACTTCCCTTTTTTAAAGCGTACCATACTCATATGTAATGAGTCATCTTCTAAAAATAAACTAGATGCAGAATCATGTATGTACCTACACACAAACCAGACAAACCGTACAAACCGGACACACCGTACAAACCGGACAAACCGCACAAACCGGTTTGACTACATTTTTGACCAGCACATAATGATTATAGTCCGTTATATTTCAAATAATCTAATTAATCTTACAGCCTTAAAGCATACAATTCTAAATTCTAATTTAGTCCCTATTTTTGGACCTTTGGATCTTGGGATTCGTATCCCATTATCTGCGCTACTAACTACTTTTCGTAACAATACTATAAAAAGCTTTACTAAGTCAATAAATAACGCTGAGACACCTCATCCTCTGTCTAGTGGATCCTGTATAATTGTAGTTAGAAAATTGTTTGGTATTAATTATGTTATCAGATGAAGGAAAATTTCAACTAATTCTTCCTCTTTTGGAGTTAATGAAATAAAGTAAGTTTATTCCATTCCTCCTGTACCTGAAATGTTTTATTCATTCCTTCCGCAAATTTTTGTTAAAGAGTCTTTATATGTTGCACTCACCTAAATCTATTTATCAGGGCAAATGAATTGTTTTTATAGCGAGAGTGTGTTTGTTTGTTTGTAAGTTTGTCCACTTGTATATATCGACTTCTACCAGTCAGAATTTGTTGGGAAAAGTTTTAAAACAATTGTTTAGCGCTCGGCGATAATTTTTTTTCTTCCTACATAGGTACAATATTTATATAGTACGAAAAAATCCGTAAGTTTAAAATGACTTTCATCATCAGATATATTTTTCAACTTTCAGAAATTAATTCTCAAAAATCGGAATGCGCGGTAGGATTTCTAAATTTCAGATCGGAATACAGATCACTCGGTTGCGTAAAGCGTAAATAACGATAGTCATAATTAGTGCAGGTAGAGACGACTTTGCGCCGGAAAATAAAAAAAAATTATGTAAACCACAAAATACAATCTCCGCTGCCAACAAAAGTGAAAGAGTTCACCGTTTTAGGCGGCGACGGCGGCCAAACGAAAAGAAATTCAATTCAATTCTTGACCTAAGATACGCTGATGTCGCTTCCCCATCAGTGGATTTTCTTCTTTCACATTCCATTTTCCATTGTGATCTAATTCCGACATTATAACTTTAACTTCACCTTGATACTGCAGTCGAATGAAGATCGCTCTGATCTCCAGGTCATGAAGAAACAAGTAGATGAAAAAAAAAACATCGCTTATATGCACAATATAGAGATCCCAACCGTGCGAATTTTAGTGAAACCTTTTTTTTAAATCGAAATCGATCGAGCGGTGTCAATGACACCAAGAAATTTCGACAAACCTCCCTCGGACTGCTGCTACGAGGACTGTTGCAGGTATATATGTGCTATATAGTCATACTGCTGACTATGAGCAATGCCCAAAACGCAAAGATAATCCAATTGCTGGCTGTGCCTCAAACAAAATCATATTTTAAACATCGATCGAAACGATCGTTTCATTTTGCTTTAAACTCAAGTCAATGGCAAGCATTAAGCGCACACAGAATTCCGAAGTTCATCCCATTTATATTTATATGGGATAAGCTTCGGCAATCGAAGCCCGCCGCCGAAATCGCAGTGGTTTGCGCAAGTCTTTAATCGCAGATACGCAAACCATCATCCCGCGTCGCGCAACCGACAATCGAAGGTTTCTTTAACCTACTCACGCCTTATCTCCTGTGCACGTTTTGGCAAAGCGGCAGTTCAGCGTACAGTTTTATATAACCAACCAACCAACCAACCATCCCCTACCCCTTTTCCCAACCAACCCAATCTTCATTTCTATTGTTGACGATCGAGAGAAATCCCACGATGGCGTACGTTCAAAATTCGTTTGCTTTCTTTCTGACTGATTCTTGCATGCGTCAGTCAGTCAATTGGATAATTTCGACATCAGGTAAAACAGGGCGGAGCTCACTGCTGGTCAGTCATTCGCCGTGTCGCACAGCGCCGCGCCGCGCCACGCCGCAAATATTGGCGGGGTCATTGATCTCTGCCAGCGAAAACAATTGCGTTGCGCTTCTTTCGTCATTTATTCGGCTAAGAACAGTTATAAGCCGTTTCTTTTTCTGACTACTTGTTGCCTGCTGCATGCGGTCTTCCGTCCAGTCAGTTTGGCCGTTTGCACAACTGTCTGTCATATCGCAGATACGAGTAATAACGAACGAATTTTGGCAAAACGGGTTCTTCTTGTTCTGTTTCGAGGCGAGGAATGCCATCCCGGTTGATTGTTTGTTTGTACGGAACTTCCTCGTTCTAGCGGTTGTTTGTTAGCCTCTTTTTCACTAAGTAAGGTAGTAGCAGAATTTCGGTAATTTATTAATCGGTGTCGAGTTGTTATTATTGATGTTGGTGTCAACTATGCCCCGCGCTCTAAAAGAGCAATATAAAGTTATTCTGTTGATCGATTATTGTGATTTTTAGTTTACCCTCCACCCCACGTTACTACTGGGGCTTTTTCAATTAGTAGCTTAACCTTTGCTGATCTCTTCCCTTAATCAATTTGCATATTAGCTAGAGTTTTAGTTAATAATTGAAAAAACTCCAGTACAAGAGGTATAATTACAACAATCGATCAGCAGAACAACTCTTTCTGCTGATCGAGTCACACTCAAACGTTTGCTTGATCAGTCGATAGCTGCTTATCACACTGAAGCACCACTCCACTCCCACTGTTATCTAATTGCCTAAGAAAGAATTTAATAAAAATCCTATTAACAATATCGAGAGTTCCAGAGATTTGGCCAAATTGCAGAAGCATATTGTCAGCGATCGAGACTGATCTTTTTATCGCTCAGATGTCTCTTTCTCTTATGCTCGTCTCGTTCTCTTTTGGCTTTTCACCTCGTAGCAAGAGAAGCCAGCGATTGCGGTTGCCCACCGCTGCTCCAGCTCTTACCTGTTTATTATACTGGCAGAGTGGCCTGGTAGCCTCTGCAACTAGAGTTCTAGAATTTCTTGTTTTGTTGTTTCTTATCTGTGTTAGTCTGCCAAGCACACCAACCACACACACGTACACACTCTGCTAAGTACGTTCGTTGACCTTTTGGCAATATGCGGTATAACCTGATGGTCCGTATATGCATGTGTGTGTGTGTGTGCACGTTGGTAAATGGTTAGCGGTAAATTCAAGTTGACTCGTTCTTTCGGTTGGTCGGACGCTAACATTCATTAGCATGGTAAGAGCCTGTATCTTGTACACATAAACAGTTGGCTTGTTGTTGTTCTTTATCTTCTTCCTCTTTTTCTTCTTCTTGGACGTCTTTTTTTTTGTGTTTTGCTGTGCGTTCTTTCTGGTCTTCAATTTGAGCCAACTATGTGTTGTCAGTTGTTAGAGACGTGACGTTTTGCTCAAAGATACATGCGACATGCGACAACTCTGAGAACCGTTTTGTTTTGCAATAATTTCAAAACATTTTCGAATTTTTATTAATTATTTTGTATCAGTATTTATTGCATTTGTAGTATTGTTGAAGGCTGATTGAGTAGCGCCTTATATTCTTAACTCATTTCAATAATAAACAATTGGAACTAGCATCTAAATATTCGTCTTTCTGGTTTATCCCTAAAGCGGATATAATGTTTGAATAGCCTTAGGAGGTCGTTTATATCTTTAAAGTGGGTGATAAACGTAAAACCAGGTCCAGGGAATATACAACTATACAGGGTGTATCCGTTAAGGTAGCAAATACTTAAAGGTATGATTCCTTGGTTAAGTTCGTGAAAAAATCGTATGCGAGGGCAGTATTAAAGCCTATTCAGTTTTCTACAAATCCATCTCATAATATTTATGCATTCGGTCTACAGGAGCAGGGTTAAAAATGAAAGCTTGTAAAATGAGCGAAAACGTCCTTTTGACCTTACGTGTCTTCACACCCTATTACTCTTGAACGATTCCAGATACAAAGTTACTATTAATCCTTTTTGTACAACCAACAGTAAGTTCAAAAGTACGTTTACGTACCCTTGCAAATCTTTACCAGGAAGACTACTGCTAAATGCGCTATTAAGCTGCAAATAGAAAACGTTTACAAATCGGGTGACTTTGTGAGACACCTGCAAATTCTGGACTCAACTCTGAAAGACAGATATTCTGCACAAACCCTGACATTATAGTCAGGTAGTACTGCTTCGGCAGGTTGGGTTAAGGTGGCTGTCAGTGAACCGACACACTTAGGCCACTAATGTGATGTGTGATGTTTTGGCAGGTTATTTGAGGTAGAAATATTGGACCGAGCAAACTGATGCAATGATGTTGCACTGGATCTGATCGAAGATGGATGTGTCTTTGAATTCAACACTTAATTCTTGATACCAATCGGAAAAAGTCCCATGGTTTTCCAGGTGGAACTCCATTCTATTGAGATCTGCGCCAGAATTAACCTATATATACATATATCTTTTCAGATAGCCAGGCAGCACTTAAAGCGCTGTCGTCCAACTGAATAGACTCGTTATCAGTTAAAAACTTTTACGATGAACTGTAATCTCTTGCGATACACAGCTGAGTGAATCTCGGTTAGGTCTCTGGTCATCAGAGTGTAGAGCCCTATATTAGGCTCTACAACCAGTGTGATGTTGCCAATTTTCTTTTCATCTTGTCTTTTCGAGCCGCGCATAGCGACTGGCACTATGATTGATGTAGGCAACGGTGGTAAGCTCAGGCGACTGGCGTCCTAACTGAAATTTTTAACCGTATGTGATACTGATTTAAGGACTACTGTGATGTATCTTTACAACTCTTATTCTGGTGGCTAAGTGAGTTAGTTGGAGAGGAGTACTTTATATACCTAAAGAAGAAACAGCTGAGCAAGTGCTGAAGAAATTCTTGATTTCCAGAAATGTTCCCTATTCTTTTGTCTTAATCTGTATCTTTTTGTCCTTATCTGTATCCCATTGCTTTAATAGCAGGTAACTTAGGTACAGCAGGTACAGAGAGCAAGGACCGCACCAGGCGCGGAAGTTCTACCAAAGGGTCCGCGGTATGACGCAATATACACCGCGTTGCACATACTGCAAAGACAAAGAGGGTAATCTGATCGCCGATCTTAAAGGCATCTTAGAGCGATGGGAAGAGCACTTTCGTGAGTTGCTAAATGGCCAGCTAACTGAGGAATTGGAGGCTCCACCAATGACCGAAGATCATACTATGCTGCCGCCACTAAGCATAGTCGAAGTTAGCAGAGCGATAAATCGGCTCAAAAATAATAAGGCCCCGGGATCTGATGGGATCCCAGCGGAACTGATAAAAATAGGAGGCCCCACATTACATCAAGCAATTCATGAAATAATAGTGCAAGTATGGGAAGAAGAAGTTATGCCAGAAGACTGGCGAAGAGGCATCCTGTGCCCCATACATAAGAAGGGAGATATCACAAAATGCAGCATGTATCGTGGTATAACGTTGTTGAGTACCGCGTATAAGATTTTCTCCTCAATCCTTCAAGACAGGATAGCCCCATACGCTAAAGTCATCATTTTTTCATACCAGTGTGGCTTCATCCCAGGCAAATCAACAACTAATCAGATTTACACCCTAAGGCAGGTGATGGAAAAATGTCTAGAGTTTCAAAACTCACTACACCATCTTTGTATAGACTTTAAAGCCGCCTATGATAGCATAGCCGGAGACTCTATAATGATGAGATCTACGAGTCTTACCGCGATGTCAACATCGTGAAGAAAATTAAGCTCGGTAGGCTCCGGTGGGCAGGAGCGAGCGACAGCGAGGCCGGCCAAGCCTACGCTGGAAGGATGGCGTAGACCAGGACGCCCAGAGTTTAGGGATGCCAAACTGGATGACATCGGCTCGAAATCGGGACCGGTGAAGAGACTTTTTGCGGGAGGCCAGGACCGGACCCCGGTTGTAGAGCCAAATATGATGATGATGACTACTTTTAAAATACGATTGTGGTATAAAACCCGTTCCCTGAACCCAACTGTATTAATGGTGTGGGAACGTATAAAGGACGTACATACAGACAGTAATCCGTTTTTAAAGATTTTTTAGAATTTTGGTTTTAGTTTTGAAAAACTGGTTATAAGCACTGTATAACGTTGTAAAGGGTGTCCCAACAAGAGCGCCGGGTTCTCTTGTATTCAAATTCAAATTTTTGTATATAAATTTTAAGGAAAAACACATTTATTTTTGAATTAAGGAAACATTCTCCATAATCGCGTGGTCTGTACGTGACAAATGTAAAAAAAATCACCGTACAACTCGTATTAACAAAATGGCGACAAATTTAAATCCGGCGGCTCTTGTTGGGACACCCTATATAAACGGTGTGAAAACGTATAAAGGACGTTTTTTAAAAGATTGGTTTTGGTTTTAAAAAGGCGGTTTCCAAGCCTTAAATTTTTAATTCTCTATATGATTTTCGCGTGTGTTTGTCTGTCTGTTTGTCTCTCGTGGAATCTTGCGATCAATTTCTAACCCACTTCCCACGGAACGATTTTATTGAAACTTTGTGCGCATGTGTATTTCCGGTGATAACACTTTCAATTAAAATTTAGTAGTAATCGGTCCGCGGGGTCGGGGGGCTTTCATACAAAATTTAATTTCTTAATAATCATCAACAGCATCAGATCACGCCATAATGACTGTGTTCTGTGTGCGCTGAGTGTAGCTTTACTTTACGATTGAAGTTTTTGTGTGGTTATAAGTACATCATTAAGTTATGCTAATGAGCTATCGCAACAAAGTCTTAAGATCGAGCACACACTTGACATTGATGGTCATGTGGTACGCCGAACGGATATCGATTCTGCGAAATGAAGTTATTTTCGTTTGCAGGGAAGCCGAAATGCTTTGGAAACTTTTCTTATTTCAAAGGAAACATCACTTAGTTGCTAGATATGGGCGGACTCGGTTCTTTTCCATCAGTGCGTGTTGTTTGCTGTTTTAAGTCCGAACTGCCAAGCACCTGTTATTTGTTTATAGTAACAAAAAACTCCACACTAATGTCCAAATTGAAATGCCGCGCAAGGCATTCCATTAGACACCTGGCGTCATACCGTCATACTCATTACAAGAAGGATAAATTGCTTCGTGTTAAAGCCAAATTAAGAGTCGAGTCTCTGTCAGCGCGCCAAATGGCCAAATGAGCAATCCACACCGCACATCACTGCTGCTAATCCAGAGTTGCGTAACGCGCATGTGTATGCGAGTACTGTTATTGCATATCCTCAGTCACTAGCCCCAGGCTCGCACTCATCATCTGACTGATTGCTGAACTTACTATTCCTGTACAACAGAAATGGAGGAACATCCTCTGGCGGAATGAGTATGTGAGCTTAGTAGGCCAAATCATAATTTGACCAGCAGCATCGGCGCGAGCAAGCGAGAAACTTGTTTCGTTCTGTCGCACGGCCAGACAAGGCTTCTGTGGACCGCTGGTGGAGACTGTGGCAATGGACAAATTCCGCAAAAATATTCTAAGCAAAAAGCGACAACGCGTCAATGTGACAAAAAAGTTGCGTCAAGTTGCAAAAAAAAAAACATTAATAAGAGGAGATGTCAGTGCGTGGAAACCAACAACCTGTTCAGATAGATGTGCTGTGCAGTTTGTACGGACAAGAAACCTCCGTTACATGGAATTCACATCATCATCATCATACGACAGCCACCTTACCATAGTCATTCCGAACGCATCTGCCAGTAGGCCTGAGCGCTTGATGTGTGATCGTGATCGTGAGTGTCTCTTGATGTCGCGTCTCACAGAGGCTACTCTTTCCTAAGACTATAGGAAGACATTAAGTGTCGATAGCTTAGCATCAGTGATGCAGGCAGATAAATTCAAAGATCCAAAGTTAATAAATTTGTACACGCAGTAGATGAAGCAACTACTGGGCAGCAGTTCGCTTAAGACCCGATGATGGTCGATAGTAGTTCTGCAAAATATGACACGCAGTCGTCGTTACATCACTGTCGATCAAGTCAAATAGAAGGGAGAAGAGGATGCGATAATCCTAACTGGGCGTTAAAGAAGGAAACAGATGTTTAGGACCGGATTGGAAGGAAGCTTAAGGCGATTAACAGACATACACAGATAAAAGTGACAAACTTTGTTGTAAAGTTACGTTTATTCTCGCATACGCGGCAGCAGTTATCTGATAGTTAGGAGCTTGTCTTCAGATGACAAGGAAGGCACTTAATAAACTGCAAAGGTAGGTCTGCCTGAGAATAGTTGGAGAGATGCACACAACCTCTTTAAAAATTGCTGAATCTGCCATTTATCGATCATGTTATTTAGATGGAAGCTGTGAAGTGATGATGCATGCATGTACGCTTTGTCTTTCCACTCCAACATGCATGGGGGTAATTGAAATTTATCTCTATTACCTCCAACCTGAGCCTCGATCTTGTCAAGTTAGTAATATGAGTCCCGAAACCAAAGGTCACTCATCACCCTCTCTCCCTCTCCAACCTTCCCACTCCTCTCTCTCTATAACCTAATCCTCATCCACTGGGCTGGATTAACGTGTTTTTCGCCCCGTGCCGAGAATCAGCCTGGCTGGGAGCCCAGTTCAAAAATAGCCCAGTCGCTCACGGAGTATCTGGATACCCCTCCAGATTATGTAGTCTTATATGTATATTGTGGATCTGTGGACAACCCTTTCTCCGCCACTCGTGGGAATCCAAATGAGTACTTCTTCTTTACCGGGCCATTGCTGTCTACCGGTAATGCTCCTGCAATGGTGGGTAATCGTTAATCTACTGCCGACAAGCGCAGGTCGGCTTTGACAAATAGGCCATCTACTAGCAGGATTGTGGCACCTCATGGCCCTTCCGCTGACAGTAATCTTGTAGGCGCATCTGGTGGATGTTCGCGACAACGCACTCCATCAAGATCGTTGTACAAGGATCGGCGAAATGCGGTTCGGAAACTAAAGTCTCTCAGAGTAGTTCCGGAGACCAACATAACACCGCAACAGTTCGCCAAGCTAAAATGTGCTCAAGCCCCTGTAGATAAGCACGAGAAACGGACTTAGGAAAGAGCACGAATACCTTAAAGGAACTTCTGCAAAATGCTCTCAACAAGCTAACTTGCTCAGCAGATCGCTGTGGCTTAGGGGTAAATCCTCACAAAACTGAGTTTGTCACCAGCTATTCACCAGGATATATAAAGTTCCACATATCAACCCTCCTTTTATAAAAGGTATAAGCTTAACATTCTCCGATAAAGTTTTATTCTAGACAGAAAACTAAGCTGGAAGCCAAGCATACAAGAAAGAGTTCGTTAAGCCACAGTGACACTCTTCTCATGCAAAAAAGCCATGGTAGCAGATGGGGTCTTTAACATACAATTTATTGGCTATTATTGGCGGTGTGACTGTATGGTGGATTGTCTTAAACAAGAAAGTAACCCTTGACAAATTAAGCAAAGTCTAAAGATCAGCTAGTCTCTGCCGCATTGAACATTCTGTTCGATAGTACACAGCTCGACATTTTTATTAGGCAAGTAGTTGCTAGCTCGGCTATTCGCTTTAACGCTCCCTCCCAGAGGACTAGATATGAAATCGGTCACTTCTCTATCCTGAATTAAAGTCGGAATCCCAGACAATATAGACTCAATTTCAACAAAAACTTCCAGGTCACCTTCCCATGCAGATCATTCTGGGTAGAAGACACTGGACCTGGAAGATGACAGAGTCGGCTAAGGTGTTTTTTTTTTTAAAAGCTAAATCTTAGACTCTCTTTCCGCCTTCCAAATCACAGTAGTGTTATCTTGGCTGAATAGAACCCTCATATCCGCTAAGGATATCCGTATATTCTCGGATAGCCAAGCTGCACTGAATTCCCTGGCATCGGTCTCTACAAATTCAGTCCTAGCCCTTAACTGCCGATCATCTCTCATGGAAATGGCGGAGCAGTTCAATATCCACCTGTGTTGGGTGCCGGGGCACCGAGACATTCCGGGTAATTGTATGGCTGACGAACTCACCAAGCAAGGAACTACACTACCCTTCTTAACGGAATATGGTTCTACCAATCGCTACATGCAAACTCTTGTTAAAGCGGGATGCTAATGAAAAAACTATAACTGTAGGTGGTCAAACGGTACAACTTGCATAGCGTCAAAACAGATATGGCCCAAGCTGGATCCGAAACGCTCCAAGTGTTTGATATCTCAAAAAAAAAATATCGCACATAGGTGCTATTGTAGGTGTCATCACTGGACCATGTCTCATGGGCAAGCATGCGGAGTCTTCTCGAATTACTTTAACAGAAGCTGCGCGGATAAGGAGGAGGAGGAGAAAAATATCCACCTTTTCTGTACTTGTCCAGCCCTCTCCCAAAACCGTAAACTCCATATGGAAGCTTTCTTCTACAACGACACTAATGATCTAACATTGACATGAGCACTCTCATACGCTTCATACGAACCTCTAACTGGTTCATCGAGTAGGTGGAAAAAATATTCCTGATCCGTGTGGTATCACAATGGACCATTAATCTAACCTAACCTAACCCCAGACCCCCAGAAAAACATAAAGTTTTTGCATCCTCGTTGGAAAAGACTCCAAAGGGTGAGTCTCCGATAGAGGATCGGTCAGGGAGATAAACGACAGTGACGGGGTCGCCGAAGTTTTTGAGCCGTCTTCCATCAAGGGAACCGTGACGTATGCTCCAGGGCCGGGAATAAAGAGCTCTGAGGATTGGGGAGGCAGTTTACCTGTGTCCGGCTCGTCCTTATTGTAGGAAATACACATATGAGCAATCTGGCTTTGAGAGCTAAGTTACAATATGATCGCAAGATTCCACGACAAACAGACAAACAAACGGGCACGCCAAGCTAATATAGAGAATTTAAAAAAGGGGTACTCATCATGAAAAGAAGCCCACTGTATATGAATAAAATTGAAATATCGTAAAACTGTAACAATATAACAAGGGTTAATAGTATTGAAGAGAGAATCGATGGTACCTACGACAAGTTAAGAGTACACAGTACTTAAATATTGCATGTTCAAGTTGTAGTTGTATAGTTCACGTTATAGCGGCTCCACTGTAGTTTGAGCCAAACATAAAATTCATAAAACTTTAAGTTATGTTGGAGCCCAATAAACAAATGCCAATCAACTTAATGCCTGCCAAACTATTTTACGGTTTCTAGCATACAGGGTTGGTTATGTGAATAGGCTAAATCAACTCCTAGGCTATAACACTCAAATGCCATACGGCTTTCCGGCTTTCTATTCATCCTGCTTTCTGCTTTCGCTCAATGTCAAAAACGAGTTCCGAGTTTAAATTCACTCAAAATAGCAACAACAACAATAACGAAAGAAAAAAAAACTTAACAGCGAAACCTGTCGATGATAAACGGCAACACGTTCCTTAGATACTCGTATAAATTTGTAATTGGACGCACAGATAGCCGCGGGAAGTACGCGCAAAAATAGGTCAAGATGGCTGCCATACGCGAAAAACCGTTCTGACGATTAAACCCGAAGAAACAAGCTATGATCTGTTGGTGTTTGTGATCGTTGGGAGGGGGTTGAGGCGTTTTTGGGGAGTATGGTTGCTAGTTGATCGCGCGTCGCAAGCGGAGTATGAAGCCAACCTCTATCCCGACAATTTTATTTCCTCATTTCTCTTAGTCCTACTCACCACACCAATAGCGAATCGCCATTCATGGGACACAGTATATGAGCAGAGAAGCAAAGATAAGTGTCGTCTACCCACCCGCTCGCTTCGCTACCAACAATATAATTGCCATGAAGAGCAAGAGCCGCACTTGAGTGCTTGAGTCATCAACGGAACAGCGAATGAATCAAGAGAATCGGGAAGAAATTACCACATATGTATGAGTATAGTTGGTGTTGGCGCACAGCATTACGTCATAGTCATAGACGGTCACATCAGCTTAGGTAGTTAGGTACCGTAAGCGACGTTGTTGTTCTTTCTTAAGCTACGATAAAGCAAAACCATCATCCAGGGATAACTCTTGCTCTCTGATCGCTCTCCCGCGTTTTTATGGCAACATTGGCTTTGTTGATAGCAATCAAAGTTCGCTCACCTCCTCACCTGATAATCACGAAGTGTCGGTGAGAGAGTCCCGGCTCCCCATAAACAGTTATTAGGTGATCTCTGTGACTCTTTACATTTTTGGATAAAATGACGATTTTTGCACTCTTCTCCCGCTTTTCATTCTGCTGGCTGCTTTAGCGCGATGGTGGTGTTCTGGCATGGAAGACAAACTCACCTTTTGCTTCTATTGTTGCTCGTGTGCTGGCTTTTTGCTCCTCGCGATCGCACGATCATCGATTTATTCTGGTTCTGATTCTGATTCTACCTCCTCAGTGAGTCTTACCTGGCTGTGATTTTGCGTGTGTGTGGTGTCTGTGCTTGGACCGCAAACGATTTGACTGGTTTGGCTCTCTGGTTGACTTCTCGGCACTTATTCTTGATTGCGAAATATCAGGGGGGGGGGGGGTTTGTTTACGAATTAATAGCTTCGCTGTCGTTGGTGTCTCTTCAGTTAGTCAGATTTGGCGCTGCTCTTCCAAGTCGAAGTTCCTCCAAGTCTTTTTTTCTCTCTTCGCCACCAGCCAATGCCAGAACTTAAGTAAAAGAGTAGACAGACACGACTGTTACCTGTTCTGTTATTCTGATCTTGGGATCAAAATCATAATGTGACTGGGGTGTTGCTGGACTTTGCCACCGGTCGTACTCGTCACTGCTCTTCTTCTTTGGCCATCAGGCAAGAACTTTCATAACAAGAGTCCACCACATCAGCTCCTCCGTACCGGAAAAATATCACGAAGTTAGCGAGGAGGGAAAAATTGCACGATCGCTTGGTGGTTTGTTCACACAGAGTCAAGCAGCCGCATTCATCCCATGTGTTTGTCTCAGAATCTTGCACCAATGAAATGTACCATTTTAGTGCTCATCTGATTGCCCGCTTGGCGAGAGGTCAGAAAACTTTTTTGTTGTATCCGAGGAAGACAAAGACGTGCGACGACAACGACGTGGTGTCGGCTGCATTTGCCACCATAGCCGCTTGCGCTTTTTCACAATAGAATTTCACTTGCTAGCAGTCTTAGTAAGAGTAAGTTAACGGTTTCGTGGTTCCCTTATCAGACATGAAAAGTGCGCGTTCGCCTGTCCTACTACACCTAGCTAGCTGCATCAGCCCTTAGGCGGGAAGAAAATATTTTTAAAATTTAGTGCGGTTTGGGTTGTGTCGCTCGAAATCCTCATCAACCACCATAATCAACAAAGGGATGAATGCCATGTGATGACGTGTTGATGATCGATCGGTTGTGAAGAAAAATTCTGCTTCGGCTACCCGACGAAGGTAAACCAAATTTGGTGGGAAGATTTGAAAAGTTAATCGCTAGTGTTATTGTGAATTTGCACATTTTCACATACACTCGTGTTTGTGTGTGTGTGTGGATAGGTGATGAAGTGATGTGCACATTGTGAATTGTGAATCTGTGAATGTTCAATTATTCTAAGCAATTTGTTTATAAACAAAGACCCTCAGATATGAACTTTTTCATTTGCTATACAAATGCTTGTGGATTTAAAATACCATAGATAGGACTACCAGTCAGGATACGCAAGGATTACTCAAAATGCCGAGCACTATTAGAGGTGAGCTTAATTAATATAAATCTCATAGACAATGAATGCATAGAATTCAATTAATTCAATTATAAAGTTAAATTTATATGTGCAGTGTGCCTAATATTAGCCTATAAGAGTGTAGATGAAGAGAGCATTATTCATAAGCTAGTAAGTATGTCACAAATGTAATAGCTTGTGAGTTCTATACATAATTGAATGAAGCTATTCTTAATCTACACTCTTATGGGTTAATATTAGGTACGCACTTCAATAGGCTTTGCAACCCAAATATGTCATATGACAGTGGATATTGCAATCAATCAGTGGTCAGGGTTCAGCGTTTCATTCGCATATAAGACCCGGTTATTGAGAGATCATAAGCCGCGCCTACTGTAACAATTATGATGAACGCGTGTGTAGCAGTAGTAGACACTTTGAAACAAAATGCAGAGCTGTAAGCATTGATTATAATCTCACAAGAAACATTTGCACACACAGATAGGGCTGCCAACCATACAAAAACTATCTCTATATGCACTCTGTTTTTAAATTCTCTATTTTTATTTCGCGGCGGTCAGCAATCAGTAGAGTAGTGGCCCTAACTATCTCTGACTGGTGAAACTGCGATCAAACCTCCACGTGGTGGTCGCCGGTAATATTCCTCCAATGCAGGAAAAGCTGAATGATCGGGCTAGTCCCTTCAAAGTAAGGTATGCGCGAGGCTAATAACCTCGCCCGTCAAAAAACTTTTATTACGTAACCCAAAATCAGCCTCGGATACTCTGATGAACGACGATGACCACGGCAACGAAAACGGCTAAACGATTAAAGAATTTTCTCATGGAACGTACGCTCACTGTATACTCACTGTCCTGGCCTCCCGCAAAAAGTCTCTCTACCGGTCCCGATTTCGAGCCGATGTCATCCAGTTTGGCATCTCTAAACTCTGGGCATCCTGGTCTACGCCATCCTTCCAGCGTAGGCTTGGCCGGCCTCGCAGTCGTGTTCCATAAATCCTACCGCAAACGACTTTCCGAGCAGGATCCTCTTCGCTCATGAGAGCTAGGTGTCCTGCCCACCGAAGCCTACCGAGCTTAATTTTCTTCACGATGTCGACATCGCGGTAACGCTCGTAGATCTCATCATTATAGAGTCTCCGGAAACGCATACGGGGCCAACAATTCTGCGTAAGACTTTTCTCTCGAACGCGGCTAAAAGGTCAGAATGCTTTTTGCTAAGCATCCAAGTCTCGGATCCATATGTAAGTACTGGTATGACCATTGTCTTATATATCAGCAGCTTGGATGTTATGGTTAAGTTCCTGGATTTGAAGCGTCTTGACAGGCTATAGTAGTCTTTGTTGGCTTTAAGCAACCGTGCGCGTATTTCTGGTTCCACGCTGTTATTGGCTGCTATAGCTGGCCGATACCCTGTCTAAATATAAGGCTGACATAATAGCAATCCAGGAGATTCGGTGGACGGGGAATGGTGTCTTACAGAAATGAGAATATGACATATATTACAGCTGTCATGCAAGACATCATGTGCTCGGGGTGGAGTTTCTAGTCAGCAAAAGAATGAAACCCACCGTTATCGGCTTTAAAGCAATAAATGAACGGCTATACACCCGTCGCGTGCGGGGCAGACTTAAAAACATAAGCCTCATAAACGTTCACGCACCTACAGAGGATTCCCCAGATGATGAAAAAGAAGAATTCTTTGAATCAGTCGAACAAGAACTCCATGCCTGCCCTCAGTATGATGTTAAAATCATTCTGGCGGATATGAATGCTAAAACTGGTATGGACTCAGTAGTCAGGCAGTACATTGGCACCTATAGGTTACACGAGAACACTGATGACAATGGACAACGAGTCATAGAGTACAAATTTTTGGCGTAAAAAGTCACCTGGGTATCTCCTGGTGGAGCCACTCGCAACCAGATAGACCCCGTGTTGATAGAACTCCGCCACAACCCGAACCTGATGACGGTACGAACGTACCGAGGTGCCAACGCCGACTCGGACCACTATCTTGTTGGTTGTTGTTGCAGCTGCCCTTTGCAACGAAGAGAGCAGAAACAACTACGGTCAAGCGACAGGACTCGCCCTAACTGCAGGGAGATTAAGTCCTGGCGCTGAGATTTCGGGCGTAGAAGAGAAATGACCACGCCTTAAGTCATTAGCACTGCTGTAGTCGATCAGAACGACTGGGTCTATGACGAATGTAAGCTAGCGACTGAACGTAAGAATGTTGAAGAACGCAGGCACGCGAAGATGAATATAAAGAGCTCAGAAGATATGAAAAAACAGTTCCCCGGCGAAAGAAAGCAGCCTGGGAGAAGAATCTCGTCCGTGAACTAGAACAGTACAGAGAGCAAGGACCGCACCAGGCGCGGAACTTCTACCAAAGAGTCCGCCGTATGACGCAATATACACCGCGTTGCACATACTGCAAAGACAAAGAGGGTAATCTGATCGCCGATCTTAAAGGCATCTTAGAGCGATGGGAAGAGCACTTTCATCATTTCGAAGACCCCACTATGCTGCCGCCACCAATCATAGACGAAGTTAGCAGCAGCGATAAATCAGCTCAAAAACTAATAAGGCCCCAGGATCAGATGGGATCCCAACGGAACTGATTAAAATAGGGGGCCAAACGTTACACCAAGCAATTCATGAAATAGTAGTGCAAGTATGGGAGGAAAAAGACTGGTGAAGTGGTGGTTAGTCTTAAATCGTAGTTTTAAGTTTACAATGATTAAATTCTTTGCCATTAATGGCAGTCCGGAGGACTTTCCGTCCAAATCGCCTACTGCAAGCATAACGCTCAGTAGTCATTCCAGCAAGTGCAACACTTTCCTTTTGCTTGAGTAGTCTGGTGGAGTCGTAGCGTATGCCTTCGCCACTATACTACTCCGAACCTCTCCCGTGCTAAGTACACTGACATACTGATGTATGTATGTATATGTACATAACCTGTAGGGTTGGGGCAGCGCACGATATACAGAATATTTATATTCTTATTCTGTATATCGTGGGGGTAGCGTATGCTAAGAAGCCAGCTATTAGGTTCATCTCGTTCTGACTTGCTACACCCGACATTAGTAGCACCGAAACACCGACTGAACGGACTATGCATTAGTAGTAAATATAAGTATTTCTAGATATATTAAGTAGTTACTGTATAAAGTAGTTACTAATAAAAATGTCAAAGATGGAGTATTCTATTCTTTATATATCTTTATGTATAGGTAGTAAAAAAGCAAAAACTAGAAGGTCATTAAACTTCTAGTAGCTTTAGACCAGACATACCCATGTGGGTCCATGTGAACATGGTAACCCTAATCTCAGCAAAACAAGTCAGTATACAGGTATATGCGTAAAAATGCAATATGTAATTGCCAACCTTACTGCATCCATAAAACATTAGCCACAACCGCCACACATGTGCCACAGCACATAGTGTCAAGGATCAAATGCAAATCAATCAAAACAAACAGATAAAGAGTTCTTAGATCTCACAATGTATCTTGCAGATACTATGGAGATCTGGTCGTAATTGCACTCAGTCCGTCAAAAAAACACTCTCGCACGATCGCAATTACTATTAGGATACAGGTGAATACCGACTGATATTAGCTCGAGTTTCTCGCTCTCTTGAATTCCCTCTCTCTCTCACTGTTGGGGCTCAGGGTCAAAAAAATTTAAGGGGTGCTTATGTTGTGCTACATAAATAACTCGTATAATAAATCACGTTTGTTATTAGATAACGTAACAGTGTTGGTCACAGGTTGGAATTATTCGCCAAAGACACTTATCTGCCTCCGAATGGAGTATGACTTTGTGTACGAAAAAAAAATCCGAACTTTGCATTCGTAGATCTCTTTAGATAAAATGACTTGAACTTAAGTATTCCTTGGCATAATGTGACAAAGCTAAAGACTTTGCTCTCATATTGTCTCCAAAGCTGGCAAACTTTTTTAGAGCTTAGGAGTACTGAAGTGATCGCACCTCGACTGAAGTTCAAAAAGTAAACAAATGAAGAAGATTTTTTTATCAGTAATGCTGTGATCTATCCAAATTCTATCCATTCCTACAAATATCATTTCGATATCACATCGATATCAAACCGCTATCATATTGTTATCATATCAGTATCCTATCGATACTAAAAATACTAGAAGATTGATCGCATAATGTATTTTTGTCATAAAAATAAGTGGCCAAAGCATTGAACCTTTTGGAACTCCATTTTTAAGTGATATTCTTTTAGCTTCTTATTAAAATTTTGATTAAAAACAGATTTTGTAATGTTTACCATGTGGTTATCAATTTCAATTCTATCCATACTGGTACCAATCAATATCCTTTCGATATCATATTGTAACGTTCTTGCCGGGGCTACGCTTTCCGGTTCGTTTTATCGGAATGGTGTTACAAATTAAAAAGAATTTATTTTTTTGTTTAATGCTCGGTGAGTTATGTGCTTTTTTATTTATTCTCTTCTGGTGTGTTGTGGTTTCTATAAAACATCGATATAGTATCGACATCATATCATTATCCTATCAAAAGCTATTAACCTCAATCAGGCATAGGCATCAACAACGCCTACGTGCCATCTTATTCGGAGTTTGAGCTGCCTCCAACTCATTTCTAAAAAGCTTGCTTCCTCCTCGACAAGTTTGCCTGTGTTCTGCCTGCCTGAATGAGCGGATTCCACTACATGGCATATTTCGCAATGAAGTTTTCGTCGAGCCGTAGTGTGTGTCCAATCCACTGCCTCCTCCTTAACACAATAATTTTTTATATAAACACAAAAACCGCTGCGAAAAAAGAAAACAAAAAAAATTACTCACGAAGGCAAAAATCTGTTTTTTCGTAATAAATCTCGAACGACGTCTGACTCTGACGAAAGATAATGGGAGACTAAGCTGGTAGCTGTGCTCGATGTAACAACAAGAACTAACATGAAAGAAATTGTTTTGTTTTGAAGTTATTGGCGGTGAGTCTACTTGCCCCTGGGGCCAACTATCCCCGGTCTCACCTACATCACTACAAAATAACAGAGGTGATAGTATGCAGCCCTGACGTACTCCACATGGACTTCAAAGTCCTCCGAAATTGTGTAGGATGTGACACATACTTCACTTTAATGTACCTATAAGTTTTTCTCGGATACCTATTCTGCGCATAGCCAACCAGATAGCATCTCGACTTAAGCTGTTGATAAACAGTAGATGTAGCGGAGACTTGTACTCTATACTTGTTCTATTACAATACTCAAGGTGTTTATGTGATCGAATATCCTATTGATAATAAATAATAAATACTGAAAGACTGGTCGTATCTATGTGTTATTGTGATAAAAACAAGTGGCCAAAGCATTGAACCTTTTGCAACTCCATTTTTTGTGATTTTCTTTTATCCAACAAAGTGCTCTCTCTCTCTCTCTCTGTCTGTGCTCTCCAATGTTGACAATTCCCCTGCGTTATCTGTTGATTCCATCAAAGTGTCGCTGTGCAGCTGTAAAGTAACATAGAACAGCCATTAGCTATTAGAAATAACAGTTTTTGGACCCTGCGGCCCAACACATTACTGATGAGTGATGACCCAAAAGTCGATGCATCATGAACAAACTTAACTCCAGACTGCACGCACGATCGCGCGGGCGCACCTTTTCCCAACACGCAGCAGTCGTTTCCCGTTCAGCAGTTGAGATGATCACAATCAGCAACAACACTTCACTCGGACGATGTAATTTATGACCGAATGATGCGCAGTGGCGTGCGTGTTTGTTGTGTGTGCACAGAGACGTTAATTGATTCGCTGATTCGGTGTATTGGCAAATTCAGTAAAGGCTTCCCGTGGCAAAAATTTCGTTTCGTCAACAAAAATTGTCAACTCAATCCGTAGAAAGTAGTGGGGGGGGGTGGGGGAGAGTGGGAAAGTGGCGAAGCAAGCGTGCGCAAACATCCAAATCAATCATACAGCAAAATACCGTTTCGTCATCTTTACCTTTGCAGCGGAGTGGAGAATCTCAGGAATTTTGCGCCATCAGAACTATTCCATATGGAAGACAGAAGACATCCTTGCTGGCTGGCGTACGAACGACCAACGCAAACACCATCGTCAGCAGCTCGTCAAGTCAAGCTTCGCAAGAAACAGGTTCCCGACAATGCCACAGAAGAACCGCAATAGCACAATCGTGCAACCGGCAACCAGCATACCACCTTCGATGGACACTCCTCTCGACGAGTATATAGCCATTAGCCAGGCAACCAACCAACCGAGCCGACGAATGTCCAACAACGGCACAAGGCAACTCAGCAAAAACTGGGACTACACGTTACGGGACTCTACTTGGCTGCTGCCATTGCTATGTGCCATTATCGGCGTTCATCGCAGAATCAAAAATCGCGCAAGTTGCCAAGCATCAAACTCAGCACTGGCTGTATTGCTGCAGAATAATACCGTACCATCCGCCTGAGTCTTCTGAGTTCTGCCTCGTTCGCTCCTTCGCTGGTGGATCAGCGTTTAATAAATATGCGCGACTGCAACAAAAAGTGCAGAGACGGTTATTGCCAGGCGTCTTAAGTGCAGTTTGCAGTACTCCCGCTTGTCGATGTTAACCTTTGCTGGATGGATGAGCAGCACCGCCGCAATGCTATGTTGTTGTTGTTGTTGTTGTTGTTCTTGTACAGTATACTTTGCCAAAGATGGTCAATGTATCGTTTGCTGTTGCAGCGCTCCGCACACACAATTACAACTGTCACTGCGAGGAGTGCGCCAAAGATAATCAATCGGCGCGCCGTTGTTGTTGCTTTTTAGATGAACGCACTTCAACAGCGTAGCTTGCTAGCACTTCGGTCGCGCATCACCACATCATGTGCACACATGCGCTCATGATTTGTTACCACTTTTGGTCATCGTTGGCAGTTGTTGCTAGTAGGTGGCCCAAATTGGGATGACTCTTCTTGTTGGTTTTTGGCCATTTCTGGTCGAGTCGACAGTCGAGATTTTGGAGGTTCTGTACGAGACGTAGTCGTCATTTCTTGGTTGGGAAAAAGTCGTTGCTGTCTCAATGGACACGTACAATGTGGACACGCGGTATGAACAGACAGCACAGTGGCAGGCACAGAATCGAAGTTTTAAAATTTTCTCAGAAAAATAAATAAATCAAGGAACCTTTTTCTCGACGCTTCAGGTCATTTGGAGCCTAAAAAACTAAAAAAAAAGCAACTGTATGGATGAATGATGGTCTCGCCTCAGCAGCTCAGCAACAGAAAGTCCGAAACTCGTTCACTGTTATGATTTGTTTAAGAAGGCTTGGAAAGCTTCAGGATAACACTAAAAGAAAGAATACAACTAGCAGCACATCACTTGGACTGTGAAGTGGAGAAATTTGTCAGCGACATTCAGAAATCAGCCTGGGAAACACTCCTGAAATCAAAAGAAAACTTAAAGCTAATAACTACCCTAGAGAAATATTAGAGCTGATTATCGCAAAAAGAAAAGCGAGGTTAAATAATCTCAATCATCGACTAAGTGAACCGGTGTCCGGTCCTGACCTCCCACAAAAAATCTCTGCACCGGTACCGATTTCGAACCGATGTCATCCAGTTTTGCATTCCTAAACTCAGGGCGTCCTGGTCTACGCCCTCCTTCAAGCGTAGGATCCTCTTTGTTCATGCTTTTGCAGGTGTCCTGCCTACCGAGCTTAAGTCTCTTTACGATGTCCACATTGCGCTAACGCTCGTAGATCTCATTATTATACAGTCTCTCGCGCGATTCTGTCTACTAGATGTAATGTGGTCTTGGACAATACAGTTGTTTTCAAGCTTAGGGCGAATATATGCCTTCTGAATAGTAGCCAGATCTGAGGAAATGAATTACATCTTGAACCGTTTTAGGAATCCTAAACATTTCGCAGCATTTTTAGCGATGGTGAATATGTGGTCGTTCCAACGAAGCTTGTTGTTGACGCACATACCAAGTATTACGAGTTTTTCAGTTTCTTTGGTGTGCAAGATCCATTCATGGATATGGGTCTGGAGTTTAAACTACGCTTAGACGACAGAAGACAGCATTGTGTTTTAAAAGCGTTCAATTTATCAACTGGCATCCTACCTGCTTTGACTCCTGCTGCATCGGTGAAGACCATCCATACGCTGCTGTGACTCCTTTCATATGTCGCTGCTGTAAGAAGTCGCCCTGTTCCATATAGGCGCCGCATACATTAATATCGATGTATTGACCCTTTCGGCCCACCGATATTGGGCAAAATGCTCGCAAGATCTGTCCCTGCTCGCAATTCTTTTTTGCTGACATATCTAGGATGCTCCTTGAAATTGAGCTTGTGATCCAGCAGGACTCCGAGGTATTTTATTTGTGGGCCTGATGTGATGTTATGTCTGACGACTTGGATTGTCACTTTTTCCATCTTTTTTCTGCTATCTCTCAGTACAGCTTCGCTTGTTCGCTTGAGAATTTGTGATCCGCTAGCACTAACCCGGCTTCATGCAGCCAATCTATGACATTCCGGATAATTTCATCACTTTTTTGCGTTACGCCACGAGTGTCCTAGCAACAACCACCACAATCTGATGATTTCTACTCCGGTTGGTCGTCTAATTGTAAGAATGCCGTCATACATCACGTTCTATATTAGCGGCCCAAGTACCGAGGCCTGATGTAGTACTCCTCCGGTGACCTTGTATTATTTGGGATGCTCCTCAGTGTCGTGTAACAGAGCTCTGTCCCTGTAGTAGCCTCGCAATATATCATAGGAGGTAGTTTTGTACCTGCAGTTCAGTCAAGGCAACCAAAGTTTTGCACCAATTTCCAGAGTTGGATGCAATTCTGACATCGAATGTCACCACTGCGCAGTATTTCTTATCCCGCCTTTCCATTTCGTTTCTGCAATGGCCTTGCGTTTGATATCACATTGCAACGCTGGTTCTTCTTTTCTTACTAAAGCTATATAGGAATCTTGATAGGCCTGATGATCCTTCTATGTACCTTTCCAAGCGGTCGTGTAACTTCCAGTAGCCTGCGGTGCCGTTAAGGGAACCCAAACGCTCAGTCCAAGATAAACTACTAACTACTAACTAACGTGATAAGATTCGTGGTAAGATTGCCAAAAACAATCCGAGATCGCGTGAGTTCCTATGTGGGATCATTGCTCTGCATTCATTTGGAATGTGCCACGGGGTTTCGTCTGCTTCTCCACAAAGCCTTCAGCTGCCATCCTGTTCTTATTTTAATTTCTTTCGGTGCCTCTTCTGTCTATAATGTCCTTTTAGAAACCCCGTAATTCTTCTACTAAGTCACAATATCGATCGAGACCTCTTTGGGTCATAGTTCATTATAATCATTTCCTTTGCTTCTCATAGGCCTGGGAGATTTTCCCATCGCAGCTACCTTACTTACCTATTCTGCGTGTTTCTTCCCGCAATATGGACTTACATTCGGAGTTTCTGCCCATTTGTTAGCGAGCCTATCCACTGCTTCATTATATTCTATGCCAGTGTGTCCCGGCACCCAGTATAAACGAACCTTGTTCACTTCACTAAGTCTGTTTAGCTTCGCCCTGCATTTCTTCACCGTCTTTACATGATCTGGAATACATCTAGGGTTTTTAGCGCAGCTTGGCTTTCCAGATTAAAGTGAGCACATCTTGCAATGGCATGTACTTCTGCCTGGAATATTATTCTGGAATATTGCTTCAGAATACTTAGTTCTTGACCCATGGACTCTTCTGAATCGGTGCCTTCAGCTTTCTTTGACCCATCCGTATACCAATTTATGGCTCCCGGATGAATCCGGTATTCAGTTTCAAATCTGAATTCATTCTTGAAGCTCATTTGACTTCAAACTTTTTCTTAAATTCAAGCTTTATCACAATGTTATCACACGGCATGCTGGCTAACGGAATCTGTTTGGCCTGTGATTCCACTTATCCTTAAGCAGCCTACCTTGCTCAAACCTAAGTTGGTTTCCACGGATTTCCTCTCTAATACTATATGCAGTGGGAGTAGCCCATCCATATCCGCCGTGGGACAGGTTCTCATGGCCCCTACAATTAAAACACAGGTCAGCCTCTGTACTTTTTCCGATTCCCTTCTCGTGGTGCTTACTTTGTTTCTATTCGCCCATTCCACAGCTCAATAAGTAATCATTGGAATAACTATCATGGTGTACATCCAGTGCATTTTTCTAGGACTAACTATCCACCCTGCCACCCTTCTGCACACCATAAGTGCTCTTTTTGATTTTTGCAGTACTGCCTGTTGGTGTTTATTGCATAGCAGTCGTCGAATGCTCCTCCAATGATGTCTAGGAAGACGCATAGCGCGATTTCCTTACTGGCAAGGGACCCCTCTGTTCTTTTCGTCAGCTCTTACAGTGCGATCTCCGTAGATCTGCCCGCTCTGTACGCTTGTTGACTGGTGTGTAGTGGTTCTCTTCCCAGTACTTCCGACCTTATGTAACTATCGATAGTCCTTAGGACGAACGAAGTTAGGTTTTTTATGTTCTATAGGACTGGGGATGGTTGGGATCTTTCTGCCCCACTTTTGCTATGAATATCACCGTTGCCCTTATCCAGCTTGTCGAGTGCTAGACTGCTTCTAAATATTCTTAAGAGATGTGGAAGCAGAGTATCTAATCCAGTTTGCATGACTGCAGGGATTACCCCGTCCACACATTACTGAAAGCGATTTCGTCCATCAGCTAGAACAGGCTTCATTTGTCGTGAGCCTATCTCTACTGTCACTCTACTACATCAATAGCAGGGCAAATTCTGCACTTCGGCTTCGTGAAACGACGGTCCAAGGGATTTTCAAACTCATGTGTAACAAAGTCCTTCTATGTTACATTTGTTAGGACGATTCTTGAGTCTAGCCAAGTCTAGTCACCTAATCGATTCCACAAAAATCGAGTCTGTCAAACGCAAATGTTCTGCCTTACGCGGTCCTCGCAGCCTGCTTTTCAGACTCCATCTGGCCTGACTACTGATTTGCGTATTTATTACGCATTTCTTGTAAGTTTTCTTTAGCGCAACAACAACAACAACAATTCAATGTCGGTCAAATAAACACAGCCACACAATGGCGCATAATCTGTGCAACGTGACCAACACGCACGCCAGCTGCGTCTGGATGCCGCGCGCGCCGATTCCCTCAACAATGCAGAATGGATTCTCGAGAGTGCGCTGTGTGCGCACACCACATCGGACAACGAATAAATCAGAAAACTCAAACATCAGCACAAACGACCCACAGTGCTGCATTGCGAATTTTTAATTAGCAGCCAACAGCCAAGCCGGTGGGCACGATTTCATATTCCACCTCACAGCGGCGTCGGTGTCGGCGTCGGCGTCGTCGTCGCAGCGTCTCGGGCATGTCTCAGCCTGCCGGACCGAACGACCGATCGACCAAGTTACCTGGTGCGATGATTCCAAATGCAAATGATGATCTTAACCCGGTGATAATGGAGGAACGCATAACACTAATATATGGGTCACCGGAGCAATTGCGGTCAGAGCTGAAGACAGTTGGTCAGTGGGAAGTGATGATAGCGCTGGTGCTCGTTTCTTGTTACTCACATGACTATGGCAAAAGCTCGCGGTTATTGTTGACGACATGACATTGTGAGAGGGACATTTCCCAGACACAAACCAGCGTGGAAAATCCTTTTCTAGTTTCGTTGAGTTTATCTCTCTCTCTCTCTCTGCCAGTGTTTCGCTCACTATTTTCCATGCACCCCACTCCAACGACGACTTCCCATGCAGTTACATAATCCGGCCGCTGCCAGAAGGGAATGGGCGATTCTATTCCAATCCGGCTTCCAGCTTCCAGGCAGTGCACTTGGCATCTTCCCTACTAACCCTATTTTCCAATAAACCAGTCCTATTTTCTCGTTCTTCGTTTGCCATGCCTGACGTCCCGCATTATGTTGTTCCACCCGTGGTATACTGCAGGAAGAATATAGAGTGGATGGTGAGAGAGATTGATAGGGATGGTGAGATGGTTGGCCTCCTTTGCGCTTTTCCTTTTGTGTTTATGCGGCACACAAGCACAGCGCATTGATGTGGTCTCATTAGTGATGGTGTTGGGTTAGCAAGAGGAGAAGGGTACGTATTTGACTTGACAAAGGGATTCCTTCGCTTGGGTTTGTTTGTTTCCCTTATGGCTTTTGCTGTAAGGTGAGCTGGGGTGGGTTTTCCGCAGGATATAATTATGCTTTGCTTTTTTACACGCTTCCTTTTTTGGAACGCGTGCACCACCCTTGGACAATTGGGCCGATAATATCCGCACGCGACGGTAGCGAGTGGCAAACGGGGAAATTAGGTGTTTTGGTAATTCGTAGTGAAGTATGAGGAGGGGTTGTTGTTGTTGTTGTTAATGTTTTTTTTTCTTCTGCTTCTTCTAATTTTTTTGTGCCGCTTGAGCAGTTCCTAGAGGGTGTGATTAAAGTCATAAAATGTATTTATTCACACGCACACTAAATTCACGCTCCAGCCGCTCCGCAGGTACTTTAAAGATTTAGAATTGAGTTGTAGTTTGGTTGCAATTCAGTTGAGGAACAATCATACATTTTTTACTTTCCAGACCCAAACAATGTATTTTTTATGCCTTACTTACATTGCCTGTATAAGAAATGGCCCTTTTTTAAATGCTTTTATTATTAAATTGCCGATGTCTGTCTGTTTATATGTCAATCTGTCACGCTTTTCCATTGTAATGCTCTTAGCTAACAGTCGAATCCGCGTTTTTGTTGTAGGACTTTTCGGTGCGGGTGACTTGTGGGTGTTAAGGGGTTTTGGGGGTGGTTTTTAGGGCGGTATTGAGGGGTCTAGGTGGTATTGAGTACGTCTTAGCGGTGTCTTGAGTGTGTCTTGAGGCTGTCGTGAAAGTGAAAGTGGTCTTGAGAGGATTTTGACGTGGCGTAAAGAGGTTTCAGGGGGTCTTGAGTAGTGTCTTAAGGGAGTTTCGGAATGGTGTTAAGGGGTCTTACGGGGGTTTTAAAGAAGGTCTTGAGGTAGTCCTGACAGGGCCTTTATACTGGATTTGGGCGGAGGGGTCTTAAGGGGCTCTTGACAATGTCTTGACGTGGTCTTGCTATGGTCTTGAGGGGAGTTTGAGGGGGTTCTTTGGTGTATTGAGGGGTCATTTGGGTTCTTCAGGTGGACATTTTTTGGTTATTTTGGTGGTCTTTTGGCTGTCTTTAGGTGATTCTTTAAAGGTGATCTTGGAGAATTCATTAGTGTTTTAGGGGTCTTTTGATGACTTTTTGAGATCTTCAAGTCTTGAGAAGTTCTTAAGAATGTCTTGACGTGGTCTTGCTATGTTCTTGAGGGGAGTTTGAGTCTTTTGGCGGTTTTTGGGGTCTTGAGGGGTCATTTGGTGTATTTTTGGGGTCTTTTGGGATTTTTTTAGACGGTTATTTTAAGGGTTTTTTGCGGTCTTGGGAGATTCAATTGCGGTATTATGAGGGGCTTCAGGTTTATTTGGTATTTGGCGGTCTTTAGGTGGGTCTTTTAGGGAGTCATTTGCGGTATTTTGGGTGTCTTTTGATGACTTTTGGAGGTCATTAGGTGGGTCTAAGAGTTTAAGAGGTCCTATATGGTCTTAAGGGAGTCATTTGGGGTATTTTGCGGGTCTTTTGGAAGTCCTCAGGTGGGTATTTTGTGGGTCTTTTGGTAGATCTTTTGGTGGGTCTTTTAGGGGGTCCTTTAGTGATCTTTAGTTGGGTTAGAGTGGTTTTAAGGGGATTTGGTAAGTGTCTGGAGGAAGTTTTGAGATGGTCTTGAGGGGGTCCTACGGGGGTGGTCTTACGTGGGTTTTAAAGAAGACTTGAGGGAGCCATTTGAGGGTCTTTTGATGACTTTCGGAGGTCTTCAGGTGGATATTTTGTAGCTCTTTTGGTAGTCTTGTGTGAGTTCTTTTGTGGGTCTTTTGGGATTCGTTTGGTCGTCTTGAGTGAGTTATTTGAGGTGTTTTGGGTGTCTTTTAAGCGCTTTTGGAGGTCTTCCGGTAGTATTTTGCGGTTCTAGAACTTTTATAAAATAGATCAAAATTTCTAAAATGTTGTTAATGGAAATCTGGAATATTTAAAGCTTAAAAACTTACAAAAATTAAAAGAACCACGCTAAGCATATGAAGTTCTTTTAATCTTCTTTTAAACCAAGCCAAAGAAAAAAATGTCTGCCTTGTGTATGTCTCCTTCCAGCGCTGGCTCCTCTTCGCTCATGCTAGCTAGGTGTCCTGCCTACCGAGCTTAATTCTCTTTACGATGTCCACATCGCGGTAACGCTCGTTGATCTCATTATTATAGAGTCTTCGAAATCGTCCTTTCTCACATACGGGGCCAACAATTGTCTGTAGACCTCTCCTGTCTCTTATAACCAAGAGACAGGAGTGACATTCTTTTGCATCTAAAAGTGATGTAAGGGTTAGAGGGGTGGGTGGTAACCATTCGCATTCGTTTCGTAGAACGTTTTTCGATTTTCTCTGGTCAACTTTGGGTAAAAAATTAACAAGGAACGCGCGGATGAAGTATTCTACTGGATGGATTTTTTTTACTCCCCATGCTGGCATTTCTCCATCATAGACATCACAGGTGTGTAGGTGCAGGTGAAGCCAATTCATCACCTCGACAACATGAGAACGCATATGGCCGACCAAAGCAGACCCAGTGGATCGTGTGCATGAGTAATTATCCCAAAACAAGAGGGTGGGCAGACTCGCCCATTCCCACCACCACAATACTACGCACGAATCTATGTTACGTTCTACAACCAAACAAAAATACAAACCCCTTCCTTCTCGCTCACTGAATGCTACCAGAATCCTTGCACCACAAAATCAGCTGTCGGCTGCTATCGTAACCATACTATGCCGATGAGGGAATTGCGGAAACAGTACCAGGACCAGAGTCAGAGTCACAGGCTGCCTCCTGAGAGGAAAATCGATTGCTACATTCTTAACCGACTTTTCTCGTCATCGTCATGCACTCGCAAGGGATGGCAAGCAACCCAGACACTATCTACCCCCACCATCCACACACACACACCTCCTTCCCCTGATTGTGTGCATTATGTGTACTGGACTCAAGCACAATCCACTGGCAAACAAACAACAAACAACGGCGTGCCAGAAGCGAGCGAACGACTGACTCTATTTACCATGAACCTGAATTCGCATTCGCCGCGCACTACACATACACACACAAGAGAGCTAACCGAGTCCTGCGCAAAAGTGCGAAAGGAAAACTGCGATTGGAAAACTGAGACTGGATTTTCCGAAATTGCTTTCCAGTCGCCGCTATAATGTTAACCACAACACCATCTCTCATTGTCGTTGCAGTCGGCCGTTCTGCCCTTCCAGCGTATCACTTTGAAGAATATGTATCACGATGGAAGCGCGGTGTCCCCTGGAAGTGTATAGAGCGGACAACAGCGGCACTGAAAAGTACTGGAATTACGTCGAACAGTGTCGTGTTTCGTGTGTTCTTGTCCGGAATTGAATTGCATTTTTGGATTTTCCGCCATTCGCGTGTCCTTACGAAAAAAAAGAAGGAGCGTCAGTGCGTGCAGTAGTGCTAGGAAATCAGATATAGCAACGGGCTAGCAGTGAAAAGTAAAAAGGTAGCGGAAATTAAAGGTGCTGCGGGAAATTGGAAAACGGAAATACTAGCGGTTGGTGGGCAATTGCTAAGCAGCGGTAACGCAGTAAAGCGGTAACGCAAGAAAACTACACACACAGGAAAATCCGAAATTATAAATTCCAGATCCCAGTTAACTGCAGCATTTGCTTTGCTGGTTCCCCCTCTCGCTTCCTAATCCAATCGAATCCCGGCTGCCGACCGACCGACCGACCGACCACCACTCTGGCTGCCGAGTGCGCATTGCATTTCCCTCAGTTTTTGTTGTTGGTCCTGTGCAGCAGCACATCGTCGCCGTAACTTCGCGAATCGAAATACAGAAAAACAAATTTTTGCAAATTTGATGAAGGACAGGAAAGAAATTCCAACAGGAACAACAGGATATACGCGTTGTGTACGATCAAAAGAAGTTATTCCAAGTTTTGAGTGATTTGTGTGCCGTTTTTTACACCACACCAACCGCCACACGCACATACGCAAGTAGTGTCCTTTCTTCCCCATTCTCCACCACCACCACCACCACCACCACCACCAACGAAACACTCTGACGGACATCTTTTCTAATCAAATTTTGAAATCGAAATTTTCAATTATCGGGAATCGGGAATTGGGGATCATTTTTGCAAAATAAATTCATAAGGCTGATTTTTCCTTTTTTTAATGTCGTGCATCTATATATGTGTGTTGTGTCTGTATGTGTATATACGTGTCTCGCTGTCTTTAGTGTTCGTTAGCCCGTCTACCCTTCTAAATAGCGTCGTTATCCTGTGAAAAAGTTTTTTGTGCGAAATCTCCAATCGTGCTGTCATTTAAGGATTAAAGCAAACAACAAAACAAATAAAAAAAAAACCAACATCAACTGATAAGCAGAAAGGACATTTGGTGCTTTTTTGTGTGTGTATGTGTGTGTGTGAGAGTTCGTGAATAGTGAAAACAGAAATTCAATAAAACTTTTCCCACAAAGGATACAACGGAAGCGCCGACGGACGTCAAAACTATTCGCTGTCAGTGAGTTGATTGGTGAGAGGGAGAGTCAGATAGTGGCAGAGTGTGGGAAATTGCAAAAGCGAACGAAGGAAGCTACGGTTCGAGTATTGGAAATAGTAGTTTGGGTTTGTGCCCGGGATAAACTATCATTTATAGTTGTGCTGGCTGGCAGAGCGCTGACGTACAATTTGAAAGGACATTCGGCAATGTTGCTTTGTACGCACCATTAAATCGCTTCCCTGGAAAACTTTAACAAAGTGGCGTCATCAAGCTGTAGCCTCAGTTCATCCCCTTCATCATCGCCATTATCACCATCTTCGCTGTCATCATCATCATCGTCATCGACAGTTCTGACCAACTCATCGACTTTGTCAGCTTTTTCGTGCGAATCTTTGTCGTCGCTTCCAAGAGCCGCGAACAGCTCCACCATTATTAACAGGCCAACAAGAATTTCGCCGACGCAGACCGCTGTCGCATCATCGACTTCTGCATTCCAAGCAACAACGATCACAACGGACGAGGCCGAGATTCAGTTATGTCAGGCTGTGCCGCCGAAAGGTGTGTCATCTGCCGCCGCTGCCGCTGTTGCTAGTTTTCGCAATAAGATCCCATCGATTTCGATCATTCCGATTCCATCGACAAGTGGTGCGGCGGCGGCGGCGGCGACAACGGCAGCGGCACAAAGGAACAACGTGACAACTTCGAATAAGGCGACCTCGCCACCCCTGCACGTTGGTCTACTGCAACAGCATTTGCCTCCTCGTGAGTTCCACAACAATTACGCAGCTGCTGCTGGACATCGGCCACAGCAGCAACATCAATCGCAACAGACGGACAAATGTCCCAGTGTGACAACGCAGGTGTTGAAATTCAGCGTACGCAGTGGTGAACTGATAGCCAGGACGACAACGTCAACGTCCACATCAACATCGCCGGACATTGCCGCCGCAACGAAATCGCAATTGTTGCTACAACACCAACAAACCGTTTCGCAGCAGCAACAACAGCAACAGCAACCGCAACATCAACAGCTTTTGTCCTGCAGCCAGCCGATTATCGTGAAAATCGAGCCAACTCAATCGTTCCAGATTCTCGATGAGAACGATACACGCGTACTCAGCCTACCCATCTCGGACTGTGACCGCGTTGGTGCCAGTTGGATTGATCTTAAGGATATAGCCGGACTGCAGACCGCGTCGGCCACATCCTCCGCTGGTGATTCTTCTTCGTTTATCGATGTACGTCTGGATGGATCTCCACCACTGGTAGGCACATCGATTGGTGGCGGTCAACTACAGCAGCAGCAGCATATGCTGCTTCATTCAAAGCAAAGTCCAACGGCATCGGTCTCAACAAGCGTTGGACACACACACCGTCAACAACAGCAGCAGCTTCAACAGGTGAAAAGTGTCGGGTCGCTGATTGCCACATCGACTATCACATCAGCAGCGGCAACAACAACACGTGAGGTGTCAGCAGGACCATCATCGACTGCAGGAGCCATGACAGGTTTGTTTGTTTGTTTGTCTTAGACATGAAAATTAAGCTTGCATTGTTTTTGATGTTGTTCCAATGAGAAGAAAAAAACATCAAACCACCTCTTTGAACTCCAATTGTATTAAAATGGGAAAGGTTTCTGAATTCTGTCGAGTAGATGCAATATGGTCTTAAGAGCACCTGCCCAGATAATACAGTTATATTCAAGTTTAAGGTTTAAGTAAATAGTAGCCAGGTCTGAGGGGGTGAAGTGCCTACATCTTGCACCGTTTTAGGAAACCTAAATATTTCGCAGCATTCTTAGCAATGGCGGACATGAGGTCATTCCAACGAAGCTTGTTGTTGACGCACATAGCGAGTATTGCGAGTTTTTCAGTTTCTTTGATGCAGGATCCATTCATGATCCCTAGTCAATTTGTCCAAAATGTAATTCTCTATGTTTTTCAAAAATCTAAATATAAATCTTAATCTAAAGCACAAAAAAGTGAATTTTTCAGTTTAGTTGAATAGTTTTTCGGAAACCTTTTCTTTTTAAAGTACACTTAAGTGCTTTATAACGAAGTTTTGCCAGCCGTGGTAAACTCAGGCTGACCAGGGTTAAAAATTATGTAGGTGGTTACAATAAAGATCTATCTGTAGGTCTTTAAATTCAATTCATCATTTATTTCAACGTAGATTTATAGGCGCAGGGACATAAGTCCCAAAAGAAAAAATTGGGACGTCCCAAAAAATATATTGGGACTTATGTCCCTGCGCCTTTTATAAAGAGCCATTTTTTTAATCGGACGTAAGTCCCAAATCCCAAATCGAAATCCAGATCCATTGGAACACAAGTCCCTTATTCGATTTAACTTCTTTTGGAACTGAAGTGCCAATTTTTTTCTCTTGCGACTTATGTCCCTGCGCCTATTTATACACAATTTCATGGTTAATATTTAGCTATTCTGGGCACTGAAAGAACCATGCCCCTTGATGACGTGAGCCTTGACGAAGAGGGCCTTGACATGAGCATTGACGAAGTGGCGTGATTCTCGACAAAGTGACGTGAGCCTTGACGATGTGGAGCATTAGGAAATGAGCCTTGACATGAGCATTGACGAAGTGGCGTGATTCTCGACAAAGTGACCTGAGCCTTGACGATGTGGAGCATTAAGAAATGAGCCTTGACATGAGCTTTGACAAAGTAACGTAAGTCTTGATGACGTGGGTCTTGACGTGAGCCTTGGCAAAGTAGCATAATCCTAGACAAAATGGCGTGAGCCTCGACAAAGTGACGTAAGCCTTGACGATGTGGATCTTAAAGAAGTGAACCATGTCGTTAGCCTTGACGAAGTAACGTAAGCATTGACGATGTGGGTCTTGATGACGTGAGCCTTGACAAAGTGACGTAAGCCTCGACGTAGTGACATAAGCCTTGACGCGAGCCTTGTCGATGTGATAGTATTCCACGGAAGACTAATAGCGATAAGCAACTCGCAGACCAATATAACAGTGAAGCTACGTTGTACGGCAACGTTGACAACGAATGCTTATGCAGTTTAGGTTAAGTATCAAAATGACTTACCACGACGTTAGTATAAAAGCTGCTTCCGTAAGATGAGAAAATCTCCCAGGCCCACCACAAGCAAAGGAAATGATGGGGAATATACTGAAGGGGCACCTAAAGAAATTAAAACTCGAAGAGGATAGCAGGTGCAGGGTTTGTGGGGAAGCGGAGGAAACCCCGTGTCAGCTTCTCAATGAATGCGGACTATCGATCTGACAAAGGAAAGACCACCACGCGATTTCGGAGTCTGTACGGCATTCACTGAACCCACAGCATATCATTAAGTTCATTGGAGCCATTGGTATTGGTCGCAGTCTTCTTTCTTTCCTTTACTCCGCGGGGGAGCATAGGGCTTCTACAAACGCCCGCCAACGAACTCAATTTATCGCCTGAGGTTTTAAGAGACGCCACTCGGTCCCCTGGGATCTTGCTTCCTCTTCTATTGTCCTTTTCCATTTCTAGCTAGGACGGCCAACTCGACGGCTTCCTTGTACATTGGTCGCAGTACTATTGGTAATTAAACTTTTTTTCAATCAAGATCATCATCATCATTAGCAGGATTATAAATGCCAACCTTGGCAGCTGCAATATTACCAAACTAGTCGACAGAGGCACTCTCGAAGGAGGGGCCATCTCTCCCTTACTGTGGCTAATGGTTATTTACAAAATGCTACTTTAACTTGAGGAGGATAGGGCGATGGTAGTTGCGTACGAATATGACGTGGCGATTCTCGTAGCAGGCCAGCATACTTCCGTGATCAGCGAAGTTATGAAAAGGGTCGTGGGCAACAATCTGTGGCTTTGTAATTAACCCAGGGAAGACTGAAATGATAATGTTCTCCACTAAATCTAAAAGGCATTTGTCTAAGCGCCAAATATATCGGAGTAATCTTGGATAGGAATCTTATCTGGAAGGCTAACACAAAAAATATGACTAAGAAAGCGTGCGTGTCCCTCTATGTAAACGAAAAAGGTAAAACCATTGACAGGAAATGGAGTCTTTAACCAAGAGTGGCTCTCTGACTGTATACAGCTGTTGTACGGCCAATTCTTACCTATGGATTGCTAGTCTGGTGGCCAGCGATGAAGAAGAAGTATAATGCCACAAAACTAAGCAGATTACAGCGATCACCAGCAGTCAGCATCACAGGAGCTCTCCGGTCATGTCCGACCGAGGCTCCATCTTACACCTACAACCTCCTGACATATTTATGAAGTATGCTGCGACGTACAGTGCAGTACGACTCAGAGAATCTGGGTGGTTTGCTACTAGACCATAAGGGCACTGTAATATACAGTACCTGAAAGCATGATACCATCATCTATTGACTACTGCATCACTAAGTTTAAGCTTCAACTCTTCATTCGGCGTTGAGTTTGCTCCCAGGGGAAACTTGAAGGATGGGGCAGTAACGAGGCAATTCGATGCAACAATATTCACTGACGGATCCACGATGAAGTCGGTGCAGGTATCTTCTCGGATGATCTGTTAAGGTCATACAACCTAGCCGATTCAGCTAGTATCTTTCACTCTCAGGCAGAGATACTAGCAATTAGGTAGGCCTGCTGGGCACTAAGGCTCAGTAACGCACAAATCGGGGTGGGTTGGCCTTTGTGTTGATAGTCATATGCCATAAGGGCGATTCATCCGACCACCATAAACTTGTAACTCGTACAACAAAACCAAGAAGAATTGACTTCGATCAGCCAATTCCAGGACGTCACCATTGTATGCGTGCCGGGGCACAGTAACATTAAGGGAAATAAGAGGGCGGACGGAACTACTTTTGAAGATGGTAAAAAGGTCTTAAGTTAAGTGTGTGACAAAGTGTTGGTTGTTGCGTTAGTGTGTTTTGAAAATTTATTAATTTTTGGAACATTATTTTGATTTTGGAAATTCGATTTTGTAGTTTTCCTATCCTGTCGAGTTATCAATCTAATGAAATCCTGGAAGGGTATGTTTTACCGGCGTCCACATTCAAAGCACTGCAATTCATTTTGCAATTAGTTGATGCCGCTTGTCTTCCGAACTTAACTTGAACTTCAAGTGACTCTGCCACCTTAAGCCAGCCTCAATTATTACAACAACGCACACGCACAGGAATAATCCGTCATGCAACTGTAAGCATGAAACAAGTAATGATGACTATCGGGCGAGAGGGAGACGAGAGATATTCATATCAGTAGTTGCAGGAAGAACACCAGCGGCTTTCCTCTTCGATAGCGCATTTCGAAACAATCTTCATTCCTTGAATTTATCCAAGAAATATACACCTTTCTCCAAAGGAACACTGTGGAACACTGTGCTTGTGGTTGTACCTGCTGTCTGTCACCTGCAGCTGGCGGCCAGCTTGCCGTCGACAGCACAAAACAGATCGACCAAAGGCAATTAAAAATCTTCAACTCTGCAACAACCAATTGCCATTTGGGGTGGGGCTGGATTTGTTTGGGATTATTTTTGGTGGACTTTGGCTTAAGAGTAAAGGAGACGAGATAGCGGTTCTGGTGCTGGTTGGATAAGAACAGGAATGAGGATGAGCAACGCACCTATGAGCAATTAAAATGCCCCATCGCCTCACTCCGAAGCACTTAGTTAGCTAAGGAAATAAATTGGCTGTCGATGTGCGCCGGCGTGTAACGTTAAAAATGTAACGGTAGTTTAAATACACGAACATCAGCACTTGCTGCACCACAGTCTTTATTTGAATTCATAAGAAGGATTCGGTGTTCCCTCGGGGCGCCAAAAACACACAGATAGATTCAAGTTTCGGATCTCTATATCAGTCCGCTATAGCTATAGTCGATTGTAATTCAGTACCGTAAGGCAAACCCAAAACAGCAACACTGTCCGAAGATGCGTTTGCTGTGGATATAATTGATTAGTTACGTTTTACGGTGAATGCTTACCAACTCCACTTTCAATTAATTTGGCTTCTTCTAGTTTTTTCTCTCTCTTTGTAATCAAAAAATCATGAAAGCTCAATAGGTTGGCCCAATCTGCAACAAAGGTCTTCCCCCCACCAGAGGCGTGAATCGATCATAATTTGCACAGCACGAATCCATGTCGATGATCAGTGCCAGCGGGTTGCATTAATTGGCCATACAATTGGATTCGCTGCTGCGGGAACTCAAAGCGGCAGGTTTGGTCTATAATGGGAAAATAATTAAACATAATCCCGATGGGTGGTTCAATGCGGATTTGGCTGCAGATGATATTTTTTTTGTTTTGTTTTAATGTAGGAACCTGAAGAAGTTCTTCTGTATGTGTACATATATCAGGGAGGAGAGAATTCGACTTATGGACTCACTTTGCTGAGGCATCCTCGTTTATTCGCTGGAAAATGGGATCTTTGTGCGTCTGCCGCGGTGTAGAACTCATAAATCCTACCTCAAAGGACTTTCCGAGCAGGATCCTCTTCGCTCATGCGAGCTAGATGTCCTGCCCACAGGAGCCTACCGAGCTTAATTCTCTTCAAGATGTCGACATCGAGGTAACACTCGTAGATCTCATCATTATATGTAGAGTATCCGGAATCGTTCTTCCTCACATACGGGGCCAACAATTCTTCGTAAGACTTTTCTCTCAAATGCGGCCAATAGGTTAGAATGCTTTTTGCTAAGCATCCAAGTCTCAGATCCATGTTTAAGTACTGGTATGACCATTGTCTTATACACCAGCAGCTTGGATGTTATGGTTAAATTCCTGGATTTGAAGATTCTTGACAGACTAAAGTAGGCGTTGTTGGTTTGCGCGTATTTCTGGTACCATGCTGTTATCGGCTGCTATAGTTGACCCGAGATAGTTAAAGGATTGCACTTCTTCGAATTCGCGCTCCATTATTTTAATTCCGGGACCAATGTTGGATCTTCTACTCGCAGACCATATACTTTGTTTTGCTCTCATTTATGTGCAGCCCCCGATTTCGTGCCGCCTGCTCGATCTGGATTAAAATTTCATATACAGCTCTTGGGTTTCTACCAATGAATAGATGTTAATATCATCAGCGTAAGCCAGTATCTGAATGGACTTATAGAGGATTGTTCCTCTCTTCCTTACGTCAGAGTCACGGATCACTTTCTCCAACGCCAGGTTGAAGACGACGCTGACCAGCCCATCCCCCTGCCGGAGCCCGTTATATATGTTGAATGGGTTTGCTAGTAATAATAATAATATTTGGCGCGACAGACCATTGCGGTCCAAGGCCTAACTTCTCGCGACCATTTGTGCTGCACATGTTAATTTTTTGGACACAAATGGAAGGGACCTACAATTTAAGGCCGGATCCGAACGGCGAATTGAGAAGCTTTCCGTGACAAGGTATTAATTACTGTCGGAACGTTTGTCACCCATTCGCGAGGGTTGGGACACCGTGAAAAATACTTTTGGTGTTGCTGGGATTCGAACCTGAACCTCCTGCGCAGCAGCCATGTGCATTACCAATGAGCCACGGCGCTTGATAGTGATCGCGGATATTTTTACTTGGCTTGTAATATTGGTCATGGTCAACCGACATAGTCGTGTTAGTTTATTTGGGTTGCCGAAATCTGTCATGGCTTTATAAAGTTCTACTCTGGCTATGCTATCATAGGCGGCTTTAAAGTAAAAAGATGTTGTAGTGAGTTTTGAAACTCTAAACTTTTTTCCATTACCTGCCTAAGGGTGTAAATGTGATCAGTTGTTAATTTGCATGGGATGAAGCCACACTGGTATGATGGTATGGTATGGTATGAGCTCGCCATATGGATAGTTGTAATTCAGCCTAAAGACTGAATTATCTTGGGTTTTAAAGGGTTTTCTTTAAAAAAAAACATTTTTTTTCTCCTAACCCCTATGAATAAAAAAAAAAACTCAAAATTAAACAAATTGCAAGCTGAGCGCTTAACAATTGTTTTAAAATAAGTCCCATAAAAATTCTGACCTGTAGATGTGTGCGTGCGTGATACGCGGCACGTCATCGCAAGCCAAGTTTTAAAACAATAACTTTTTTAAAAAAAAATTGACACACGCCACACGCGACACGTGACATACGTCAAGTCATCGCAAGCCAAATTTTAAAACAAGTATTTAAAAAAAATACACGCGCCACACGCGACGTGCGACACGTGACACTTATCACGTCATTGCAAGCCAAGTTTTAAAACAAGTATTTAAAAAAAAATTACACTCGCCACACGCGACACGTGCCACGCTTTAAGTCATCGCAAGTCAAGTTTAAAAACAAGTACCTCTTTAAAAAAAAATTGACACGCGCCACACGTGACGCGCGACATGCGTCACGTCATCGCGAGCCAAGTTTTAAAAGATGTATTAAAAAAAATAAACACGCGCCACACGCGACGCGCTACACTTGACACGCTTCACGTCATAGCAAGCCAAATTTTAAAACCACTATTTAAAAAAAATTACGCGCGCCACACCTGACACGCGTCAAGTCATTGCAAGTCAAGTTTTAAAACAATTTTTTAAAAAAAAAAAAATACACGTGCCACAGGCGACGCGCGAAATGTGTCACGTCATCGCAAGCCGAGTTTTAAAAAAAGTATTTTAAAAAAAAAAAAATTATACGCGCCAAACGCGCCGTGCGACACTCGACATGTGTCACGTCCTGACACGTGTCACGTCATCGCAAGCCGAGTTTTAAAAAAAGTATTTTAAAAAAAAAAAAATTATACGCGCCAAACGCGCCGTGCTCATCGCGACATGTGTCACGTCATCGCAAGCCGTTTAAAAAAAAATATTTCTTAAAAAAAATTACACACGCCACACGCGCCACATGCGATTTGCGACACGCGACGCGCGTCACGTCATCGCAAGCCAAGTGCTTACCAATTGTTTTGAAACAAGTCCCATCAAATTCTGACTCGTAGAAGTCGCGATATACAAGCGGACAAACTGACAAACTGACAAACCGACACACGTACGCTAGAAAATTTTTCTTGACCTCTGATTATTAGCTTCGCCCTTCGGGCTCGCAATAATATTATTTCACGAATTGCTTGGTGTATTGCGGGACGTCCAGTTTTAATCAGCTCCGCTGGGTAACCATCTGACCCCGGGGCATTATTATTTTTGAGCCGGCTAACTTCGTCTATGCGTGGTGGCGGCAGCATAGTATGGCCTTCGGTCATTGGTGGAGCCTCCAATTCCTCAGTTATCTGGCCATTTAGCAACTCATGAAAGTACTCTTCCCATAGCTCTAAGATGCCTTTGAGTTGGGCGATCTGATAACCGTTTTTCTTTGCGGTATGTGCAACGCGGTTTAGGGATGCCAAACTGGATGACATCGGCTCGAAATCGGGACCGGTGGAGAGATTTGTTGCGGAAGGCCAGGACCGGACCCCGGTTGTAGAGCCAAATATGATGATGATGTGCAACGCGGTGTATATTGCGTCATACTGCGGACTCTTTGGTAGAACATCGGCGCCTGGTGCGGTCCTCCCTCATTTTTCTAAGTATGTATTTAGAAGGAGGAATGGGGGTTATTGGTATCATATGGGGCCAATAGAGCCCCCCTCGACGGAGTAAGAGTAAAAAAAAGACTTTTCCATAGAAGTGTAAAAAGGGGCGTGCTTAAAAGTGGGTGGTCCAAAATATTGGTATCAGATGAAAGGTGATAATTAGGTCTACACAGCCATGCTATTCTTAAGGGCGTGCCTCAATTCTAGCGGAATCGCAATCAATTTATATTGCGTTTATATGCAACTTTATCTAAAAATGCTTACCCCATACCATATGCTGGCCCATTCTGGGAGTGGGGCAAAAATACTGTTTTTACGGATACCGTAGAAACGCCAAAAACACTATTCCATGCATCTCACAGGCCAAACACGACGGGCTACACGCGTCACAAATTAGGCCATCGCAAGCCAATTGTTTTAAAACAAGTCTCATAAAATTCTGACTGCTAGAAGCCGAGATATACGAGTGGACGAACTGACACACGCTGAAACAATTTTCCTGTGCTCTGATTATCAGCTTCGCCTTCGGGATTTAAAAAAAAAAAAAAGATACATACATATCTGTTATTTATTATTTTTAGAACATTAAGATATCTTTTTAACTTTTAACCGCAATATTGGCAATAGATACCCATTTAGTTGGTGACAGGGCAATATCCAAACCATCACAAGGTAAGAAATCTCGCAGTGCTAATTATGTCAGTAGATGTACAGCGGATCCATTAAATCGGAATCGTAATGACGATCGGTAATTGGGATGCACGCAATTTGCATTCATCGACAGCTAAAGAAGGAACCCATCCCCTTGCTATTTCTGTCTGTACTTTTCACCCCTCCTAGCCGATCCATTTGTGGAAATGTCCGTTAATTTTGCCGCCAGAATATTAGCATTTTCTTATCATTCAATCTCCACACTCCATCATCGGAGCAGGCAATTCACTGATTAATTGATAGCCGCACCGCATGTCGCCAACAACAGCACCGATAATAGCAAATCAACGGTAGCGCTTCATTCGCGATAGGCCATTACTGCTTTTGGCTAATGGCCAATCAATTTCTTTTGATTGCCATTATCGCTGGACAAGCAGCAGGATTTCCATTGAATCCTTTGAGGCACACCAGCTAGCCAGTCAGTCAGCTACAGCGTACAATAACTCGCGTGCCTTCATCAACTTGCAGCATTCTATCGGAAACCAAACAAACAGACAGGCACAACAGGAATTCCATGACATTCCATTTTCTTGGACAGAATCGATGTCTCATTCCCCCCACGATGATGATGCAGCATTTCATTGAAGAATTTCCTACTCACGTCAGGCCAATTTCTTGTTTCTGTTTCTGTTTTTTGTTGTTGTTGTTGTTGTTTGTTTGTTTTCTCGACGGAGCGTTCTTTACCGCCTGCCCGGCCCGTCCCGTCCCGCACAAAAACAAAGCAAACAGCAACTGTATGGTGTGTAGTTGACGTAATTACCGCTAGAGTTCGTCGTACGGTAAAAATTAATAATAATCCAACTAAGGCGGTGGCAGGCAGAATCAGAATCGCGCGTTACCAGTCACGTAACGCGAACGCGAGAACCGAGAACGCAAAAAGAACATCGGAATCCCGGTGAAATGAGCAACAACAACAACAACAACAACAACAACAACACCTATACAAGAAAGCAAAACAAGCCAAGAGACGCGCTTGAGCAAAATGGTAATATGCTACAACGAAGACGCGACCGACCGACCGACCGACCGACTGATGTTTTTGTGTCAAAAGCACGCGCTATGTTGTGCAAAAGTAGAACACACGAAAGCGCAGGCAGCAAAGGTGAATAGCCAATAAGTGGACATTCAAAAGGCGGCAGCAGCACAACGCCGCCTGAGCGTGTGGACTGTGGCGTCAGAGACTGGTATTCGGTATTCCTATGTAGTATGTTGACTTGCGCCACAGCAGTTCAACCAATTATTACAGCGTGTTAATGCGTCTTTAGGCTGCGAGCACAGAAGTTAATTGCTTTCGAGATTGGGATTATCAGCGATAAAGCTGAGATTTTACCTAGATGCTCACAAATCGTTAGGTAGATGGTTAAATGGATGAGTGGATGCATGGATGGATGGAACAACAAGAATCACGAACTGCTGCAATGGTTGGGAAAGCTTAGGTTGGGATGGCTGTCGTAAGGATACCGACGACCCACTTAGACCAGTTATGGACCATCGTTATACCACATAGATCGAAAACATTTTTCATCCTACTCGTTGAAATGTTGAAGCTTCGTGTTGTACGCCGACTAAAGAACGAAACTCTGAACTTAACTGCACGTCCGAAGATGGGCTTAAGTTCAAGCTGATGAGCATTTCGGATGACACGAGTTTTGCGGTTGAATTCAAGGAGACGTGGCTATATCTCTTGAGCACCGCTGGTGGAAGAAGCGATAAAATAGTGACAGGCAGGAAACGTTCCTGCGGTGTTCAAGCGAATCTATTGATGTCTTCGTCAACTTTAGCTTTTAGCGGTCGGATTTGTATTCTATCTAGTTGATGAAAGGTTGTTTAGTAAGCCTACCAGACCACATATGACAATTGTACTCAAGTTTAGGGCGAATAAAAGCCATGTAGATAGTAGCCTGATCAGAGGGAATGAAATATTTCTAGCACCGGGCTAGAAAACCTAAACATTTCGCTGCATTTTTGGCGACGAAGCTTGTTGTTAACGCACTTACCGAGAATTGCGAGATTTTCAGTTTCCTCGATGCAAGTGCCATTAATGGATAATGATATTGGATTTAAGATTCGCTTAGACGACAAAAGACTGCGTTGGATTTTGGAAGCGTTAAATTCTACTCGATTGTTCTCTCCCCATTTTACTATGCCGTCGAGGTCAGAATTTAACGTGCTCAGCATACGTAGTTGTTTGAGTTTCACATGAGAAGTGGAGGGACGCTCCTTAAACTTATATGAGAAGCTGAGAGTGCTGTCATCGGTGAAAGAGTGAATTGGATTAGAAATCACAGACAAGAGATTATTATTAAAAATGAGAAAGAGTATCGGCGACAAAACAGAACCCTGCGGAACGCCAGCATTTATGTGATGTATTTCGGACTTGAAACCGTCCAAGACAACTTGAATAAAAGATAGCTACTTATCTAATGAAGCAGTTTTTTATCGACTCTATAATCAAACATTTTGGACAAAAGAGCTTGATGCCAAACTCTGTCAAATTCTTTGGAAATGTCGATTGAAACAGCTTTGCTTTCACCAAATTGATGCAAAGACCTTTTCCTCTGTTCGATAAAATATACCATCAAATCACCAATAGAACGTTTCCCACGAAATCCGTACTGCCGGTCACTAATGATCTCGTTAGTGTCAAGATATTTCATGATCGGAAAATTGATCAGCGTTTCCATGATCTTGAAAAGAATGGATGTAAGTGCTATGGGTGGGTACAAAAAAGGAGACGACGGCTCGCCTTTTTTGGGTATGGGCTTGACAAATGCTGTTTTCCAACTTCTTGGGAAGAGTCCAGAAGAGTAGGATAGATGGAAAATCTTACGCAATGGTAATGCCAGCTTGGAAGAAAACCTCTTCAGAACTAATGGGGAAATACCATCTGGCTCAGCGGATTTGTGAGTGTGGAGAACGTTTAAAACTCTAGCAACTGCACGAATACGAATGCAAATCTGTCCCACAGAGTGTGCAATCTGTTTGGAGAGATCGCACACTTGAAGCGTTTAGTATCTAGCCCCGGCCAGATGTGTTTTGTCGCTACACAAGTGTTGTTCTGTTTGACCACCTACGGTTAATTGTCTCAGTAGCATCCAGTTTTAACATGAGTTTGCATTTAGCTATCAGTATATGTAAGGAAGCATTTTCAGCGAAAATGGGCAGTTTAGTTTCATGTCTGACGAGTTCATCAGCCTTAAAATTTCCTGGAATGTCTCTATGCACCGGCACCCAACACAGGTGAATGTTCAGCTTCTCCGCCATCTCCTTGAGAGATGATAGAATTCAGCTTAGACAGGACTTCTTTCATCGCCATGATTTCTGTTTGATTAAAGGACACTGCAGTGATTGGGAAGACGGAAAGAGAGACTAATATTAAGCCTAATTAGAATAGCGGGCTAGTAACATAACAGGGTAATACTCTATACTGAAAGATCCAAGATCAAGAATGGAGTTGGTGTTTGTATTTTCGCAGGAAAACTCGCAGGTGACTCGTCTAACATCTTTCAGGCAAAGGATACTTGTAGGCCTAAAGTACTGCACCAATCTTAAGAATTGGTATATGTGTAGACAGACAACCAATTACAACCATTTATGCGACCTTTAATAATTTAAAACTTGTTAGATAGTGCCTAAAAGAACTGTCTTTTATAAACCAATTCCTGGATATAACCTTTGTTTGGGTGGCATGGTAATAAAGATGGTAATAAGAAAGCGAACTCTATGGAACGGGTCAACTCTTAACTGAGCTCGGTTCAGGCGCTTGTAACGAAGTTAATTTTAAGCAAGGAAATTAACTCCGCCACAAACCATATGAATAACATTTTTGTCTTTAACCGACCATCCGTTCGACTATTAGTACTCGAATATACCCCCTGATCTTCAGGATGATCAGCAGTAGGGCTTTTTGGGTATTGTCATAACTTAATGCGTATTTGCCACCATCAATATTACGAACAAGTAGGAGAAAAATGGCGGTTTCAAAATATGATTAGTTTTACTAAGCAACTATAAAATTCCCAGTCGCTTTTTAAAACTATTTAGTGACTACCCACCAAAATTTTACACATGGCAAAGACGTTTTCTATCTTCCAAGAAAATCAGACTCTCTGAATAACTGTTCTGTTCTAACCAGACAGAAATAAAACATTCCACTCACTCTTTTCGTTATTTGCAGTCCGCTTGATTCTCATCAGTGTTGTAAGTAATTATTCGTTAAGTAACTTTAAACTCAGTGAATGAAGTAAACTCAATTCTTACGATAAGTGAATAAAATAATCTTTTAATAACACCGATCGACCAATAAACTCTGGATCCGACGAGCGTAACCCAAGTTAACACGATCACCAACTTATTCTTTCTTTCAATACAACCGAGCAATTTCACCAACTGTGCCATATTTAGAGCGATATGGCCTTCCTATTATAAAAGAAGAACTACCGAGTTGATCTCTAGATCACGGAACTTATTGCCAGAGTTGTTACCGTTCATAGACACCAGCAGCGCTATTAAATTGGAGGTTCTGTAACCGACTTAAGGTAGACTGGCCGTTTGTTAGTATAAATACCCGGATTTTGTGTTCGGAGTCTTGCGACAGGCTTCCGGAGTTTTCCAGGCAAGCGGATTGTCGCTGTTTTTTTATATTTAAACTTATTGCCAAGGGAATACTCCCTGAATGACATGCGCCACGGCAATTAGGTGGGCTAAGCCCTTTATCAAAAATTAAGAACTAAATCGCCTTTACCAACTTTTGACGTTCCCTCTGTTGTCGAAGAAGATACTGCCTTCAAAGGCTGATAAAGCTCCTACCTTTGATGAAAGCCATTCGTAGGAGCGTTCATTGGAACATTACACTTTGATGGTACCCTGATCCAGGCTCATTCCCTCGAATGTCGGTTAATAATTTTTCACCACTAATTTTCAAAGGTGTTCTTGGACAAAGTCAAGTTCTTTTTTGAACATCTTGCCTTCCTTCCTTCCTCGCTGATATAACAGCTGTCAATACTTTTAAGAAAAGATGCGCCTCTGTGTCGGCTTGTCTACCTCAGCGAGTTTTAAAGCCTTTGTGTCCAGTCCATTTCTGGTGCATGTCCTGTGTTCAGTGCTGTTGTTAGAGATTCCGAAGTTAAGTCAGAATTGGATTGGATTTTCATTTTCTTCTTCTTCCTCTTCTTCTAATTGGCGACCTGGGTATTTGACAAGTTCCCTAGATCCGATGATTCCTCACCAGTTCTAGGTCGTTTGCCGCCCGTGGGAATTGAGTTAGGAGTCTGTAATCGATCGGCATCCATTTTCATTTCAGCCAATCTTAAACGCCTCTTCTTCTTTTCCGATTGCCTTTTCGACTTTAGCACAGGCTTTATAGTGCCCAGTGTTGTCTCATCCACTTTACCGACTGTCTCCCGTACCTCAGAGATATTCCGAGTAACAGGATTACTCGTTCTCGGTGGCGAGACACCATTGGACACTCGTTTAGGAGTAGAGGTAGTTGCTGTCTTTCCTGTACTGTCTGTTAGACCAGTTGATTATCCAAAGCAGTGATACTACTAGGTACCTAACCAACCACCTTTCCTCCCTTAAGAAGAGTTCCATCAGATTCAAACTAATTAGCTATCCTTAACAGATGTTGCAAGGATGACCGTCGAGTCTTAACCTGTGTCATTCTCCAAGAGAAACATCCTATTGACTCAGTCAACCTGTTGCCCTCCGATGTTGACTCACTAATAAGTGGCCATAGCAGTAGCTTGCTGCCTCTGAGACTTTGACATTGGACCTGCATATCTGATGCTCAGGCAGCTGGCGAACCAGCGGGGGGATTTCCAGGATCCTGGTTACCCCATGTATAGTTAAACAAATTATATACCCGTTCTATATCGATTCAAACAAACTTAAGGATTTCCCGTAGAGTTCAAAACTTTCAATGGATTCTTGGTTGTGGTTGAGCTCTTCATCTTCCGAGATGGTTAATTGTTGTCTTGGCCAAATTGACAAAACATTTTTTTTATCATAAGCTTAGACACTAGATTTGGCTGCAAGAAAAAACAGAAGAACGACCACAGATGAATTAAATTATCGCTAATTCTTTCGTTTTCTTTCGAAACTTTGGTAACAGCCTTAAAAGAATCAGAATTTAGAATTACCACTGCTGTACACCATCACTCCTATGCTCTTTGGATGCATGTTGTTGTTTTTTTTGCTTTGTTCCTTTTTTCTCTGCAACCGCAATGTGCTCCTCCTATTGGGGTCAATCGCATTGTACACGCTTTGCATGCAAATCGACGTATTACATTACACGAAGCCGTCGTCGCTCCCATCTGCAATAGAAATTCGCAACCAAATGGGGTCACCAGAGCCAGAGTCATAGATATGACTGGTCAGCAAAAGAATCCCTATATCTGTGCTTGATACCACGTGCCACCGTCATTATGGGTAACAAGTTGCTGAACGGAATTCCAGATAACCCTTTTCGTATCTTTGCTGGTGGATTCATGCTTGAAGGCCAAATGATATCCAAATGGTGGTATATTCTTGTGGAAAAAAACACACTCACTGCGTTGTTAGCATACGTAGGTACGTACGTCTCTGCCTATCACCAACAATGCTTTGCCAAACGACGATCGACGACGATTACCAGCGGCGGATCCGCTTAATTGTTTGGCGAATTGCGGTGCACTTTTTTTGTTGTTGTTTGTTTTCTGGTTTTCTTGAAAAATCGCCAATCAAGTGGAAAATTCAACTTGAATGGATGAGTTTCACCTTGGCGCATGCACTCGGCACGAAGAATTCTCGCTCCAACATGCGAAGAAGTGCAGAAGTGGGTAACTAACAAACAATAGACAAACAGATGCACGCACAGTCAGACGGACAGACGGACGGACGAACAAATCACATTTGTCATTTGTTGCGCAATGGTTGCGCGATGTGCATACAACGCGCATTGCACATTTGCGCTATGTTGTTGTTTTTGTTGTTGTTGTTGCACATCGTTAGCAGTTGATAGCGCGGATGTCGTGGAATTTAGTTGCCAATTTGAAGTGCACCTAACGGGTGGGAAGAGATTCGGGTAAATCGCCGTAGTACCAGTACTCGTACTCTACTACACTGAAACAAAAAATTTAGTTTTCTACGTTTTTCAATTTAAGTTAATTTAGTTACTTGATTAAGCAAAGTTCTAACCAACGGTGTTAGCACGGTGCCATAACGCCCCAAAAGTTCCTATATAACTTGTTGTTTTTGTAAGCGTTCAGCCATCAGCAGATTAAGGGGAATAACACAAAATGCAACAGAATTGCAAGTAGCTGTAACTATCTCTGACTGGTGGAAGTGCGATCAAACCTCCACGTGGTGGCCGCCGGTAATTTTTCTCCAATACAGGAAAGCTAGTCGGGCTAGTTCCTTCAAAGTAAGGGGCCAATAACATCGCCCGTAAAAAACGAAACCCAAAATCAGCCTTGGACACACTTTTGCACAACGATGACGATGACGGCAACGAAAACGGCTGGACGATTTAAGAATTTTCTCATAGAACGTACGCTCACTTAGAGCTCGAGCAATTCAGGATGGATGCGGTGGATGGTGAATGGTCTTACCCTAAAAAATCAGAGTACGATATATATTACAGCTGTCATGCAAGACATTATGTGCTCGGGGTGGGGTTTCTAGTCAGCAAAAATATGAAACCCACCTTTATCGGCTTTAAAGCACAATAAATGAGTTAAGCTATGCACACTTCACGTGCGGGGCAGATTAAAAAACATAAGCCTCATAAACCTTTACGCACCAACAGATAATGATAATGCCGCCCGTCCTCAGTATGACGTAAAAATCATTCTGGGGGATATGAATGCCAAAATAGGTAGGGAGCAGGCATTAACACCCACGAGAACACTAATGACAATGTACAATGGGTCATAGAGATGGCAGCAAGTAATAATTTGGTTGTTGCGAGGTTTGCGGGTAAAAATATCAACAAAGCCATCTGTTTTCTTCTGATGGAGCCAATAGACCACGTGTTAACAGACCGCCATCACAACCAGAATTTGATGACGGTACGAACGTACCGAAGTTCCAACGTCGACTCGGACCATTATCTTGTTGGTATAGGGTTCCGAGCGCGAATTGCATCATCAAGAAAGGCTGCATCCGCGAATCAGATTCGAGTCAACACGGCTGCCATTCGCAATGAAGATACCAGGAACAGGTATTGCCAAGCGATAGGACTCGCCCTAAATACAGGGAGAGTATGGTCCTAGGGCTGAGATTTCGGGCGTAGAAGAGAAAAAGGAGAAGAGAAGAGAGAACGACTGGTTCGATGACTAGTGTAAGAATGCTTAAGGAGCAATGCAACAATCTCAAAGAACGGGGGCGCGCGAAGATGAATATAAAGCGCTCAGAAGATATGAAAAAAAAGTTCACCGGCGAAAGAAAGCAGCCTGGGAGAAGACTCTCGTCCGTGAACTGGAACAGTACAGAGAGCAAGGACCGCACCAGGCGCGGAAGTTCTACCAAAGAGTCCGCGGTATGACGCAATATACAACGTGTTGCACATACTGCAAAGACAAAGAGAGTAATCTGATCACCGATCTCAAAGGCATCTTAGAGCGATGGGAAGCGCAGTTTTATTAGTTGCTTAATGGCTAGCTAACTCAGGAATTGGAGGCTCCACCAATGACCGAAGACCACACTATGCTGCCGCCAAGCATAGAGGAAGTTAGCAAAGCTCAAAAATAATAAGGCTCTTGGATCAGATGGTAGCCCAGCGGAGCTGATTAATAATCTGACACGACTATGTAGATTGACTATGACCAATGTTATAAGCCAAGTAAAAATATCCGGATCACTACCAAGCCCATTCAACATCTGTAACGGGCTCCGACAAGGGGATGGACTGGCCTGCATCCTCTTCAACCTGGCGTTGGAGAAATTGATCCGAGACTCTGACGTAGGGGCGAGAGGAACAATCCTATATAAGTCCATTCAGATACTAGCTTGCGCAGATTATATAGACATCGTCGGTAGAAACCAATGAGCTGTACAGGAAGCTTTCATCCAGATTGAGCGGGCAGCACGAAACATGGGACTGCACATAAATAAGAGCAACACAGAGTACATGGTGGCCACGTCTGCGAGCAGAAGATCGAACATTGGTCCCGCAATTAGAATAGTAGAGCGCGAATTTGAAGAAGTGCAATCCTTTAACTATCTCGGATCAACTGTAGCAGCCGATAACAGCATGGAACCAGAAATACGCGCACGGTTGCAACAAAGCCTACTATAGTCTGTCAAGACTCTTCAAATCTACGAACTAAACCATAACATCCAAACTGCTGGTCTATAAGGCAATGGTCATATCAGTACTTACATATGGATCCTAGAGTTGGGTGCTTAGCAAAAAGCATTCTCACTTCTTAGCCGCGTTCGAGAGAAAATTCTTACGGATAATTGTTGGCCCCGTACGTAAGGAAGGACGATTCCGGAGACTCTATAATGATGAGATCTACGAGCGTTACCGCGACGTCGACATCATGAAGAGAATTAAGCTCGGTAGCCTTCCAATCTCGCATGAGCGAAGAGGATCCTGCTCGGTAAGTCCTTTGCGGTAGGATTTATGGAATATGACAGCGAGGCCGGTCAAGTATACGCTGGAAGGATGGCGTAGACCAGGACGCCCAGAGTTTAGGGACGCCAAACTGGATGATATCGGCTGGAAATCGGGACCAGTGGAGAGTTTTTTTGCTGGAGGTCAGGACCGGAAAACGGGTTTAGAGCCAAATATGATGACGATTGAGGGACTTTTGGAGAACACCTAGTCTATTGGGCGATCTTTTGATGGTCTTTTTGGGGTATTTTGAGTGTCTTCTAGGTGTCTTCTTAGAATCTTTTATGTGTCTTCTGAGAGTCTTTTAAGGGTCTTTTGGGGAATCTTTTGGGGCCTTCTGAAGATCTTTGGGGCCTTTGGTTTTTCTTTGGAAGGATTTTTGGGGATATCTTGTGTGTCTTTTTATTGGTCTTTTAGGGGCCTTTTGGGGTCTTTTGGAATCTTTTAAATGGCATTTGAGTGTCTTTTTGTAAATAAATAAAAGTATTTTAAAATAGTTTTCTCTTTGAATACCAACAAATCGGTAAGATTTAAAGTTTATATTGCCAAAGAAGTTTTACTTCTGTACAGACCCATTTTTTTTGTTATTTTGATATATTTCTCTCTCTCTCTCTCTATCTATCTTTCTATCCCTCTCTCTCTCTTTCTAACTTCGTCTCTATTTTTCTAACAATTATGAGATATTAAGATATTATTATCAATCTTCTGAAATTTTTTCGCAGTGTGACACATTAAACTGACATCCAACTGACTTTTCGCACCACACAATTATTGGCCATCGTCGCACGATTGCTGCAACAAAATGCAAAATCCACTTCGGTTCGAAAAATAGTTCGCACTTCGCAAAGGTGCCAATGTTGACGTTTGTGTCTTAAGTTGAGTCGTTGAGTCTTGAAAGGCGCGCTGCCATAATGTATCTGGCTTTTGGTTTGTTTGCGTTTGCTTTGACAACCACAGTGCGCCGGTGTGCAGTGAAACAGCGCACACGACGACTTGATTCTTTGGAGTTAACTGCGTTGTTGATGCGAAATTGGAAATGCAATAAAATTTTGTTTATTTATTTAATATTTTGTACAACAACAATAACAGTACAAAATTATCTCAACTGCACAACGACTATAGGGAAATGAATAATGCGTCGTCGTACAAACCACAGGACGCTACCGCCACACAGCTTGCATGGAGTGCGAATCTCACGCGAATTGACCTAATTTGCTGCAAATGCGATTTCATCTAATCACGCCCCATGCACCGTACCGCACCAAACTGCACCACACCCTTCACTCACACTTAGGCGTGTGTGCAGAACAATCGTCTGAGCGCTGCTGACGTGCTGGGTATACAGTCGCGAAAAATATCACAAGTGGCGTCCTCCTTTGCCGCCCCTCCGCAGCACCCTTAACGCTGATTAATGGACTAAAAATAGCGTCCGTACTTGCGTTGCGTTGCTTGTGATCGGGGAAATTGTAGAAACAGAAGCTCAGAACAACAACAATGATGCCGTTTTTTATCACTTTGCACTCTGCCGCAGCGGTGCAGTGTGATCGCAATTGTTGTGTTGTTGTTGTTGTAAAAGTGAAAATGAAATTGCTGGCGATGCGGCGGCGCCATCCATTGCACTTGCACTCTCACTTGCTCTCGATCGCCGCTCTGATATCGGAGGCGACGAGGCGTTTGCGAGTGTGCGCCGCATGATCTTATCGGTGGCTGCTGTGATTGCTAATCGCGCAGTCAGGCGGCAGCGATCGTATTATTTGCATTTGCGATTGCGATAGGAAGTGTAGCGTAGAGTGTGTGAGTATCTGTGTCTTGCATCATCATCGCAACAACGATGTGCGAGACGCAGATGGTGCATCGTACGTCCGTCCGTCGTCGTCCTGTGTAGGAGGTTACATAACGGTGATAAACGGAATCACACGAACAAAATGTGCAGAGTTTCCGCTCGAATATAACTGTTTTGTGATGAGCCTTTTGTGATACCTCAGAAGATGAACAGTTTCCCAGTTCAAGTTCTAGCTAGCTAGTTAGCTACCATCGAGAAAGAAAGGATTGAATCGAAAATCTATTCAACAGATCACAAAGCGAAATGTTCTAAGGACATTGAATACTTTCTTCCCCTTGCTCACACCACACGACACTAAAACCAAATTCTAAGTACCTCTTTGAATGCTTTCTTCCTCTTCCATTACTGTGTACTCCTGTACTCCGCTAAATATAAATATAAATTATTTTAAATTATCAGAAACTGTAACTGGCCTACAATTCATAACACAATATTACAATTAGTTTTATTTATTTTTTTAAATTTTAAGTACATACATTTAACTTAAAATAAAGTGTAGAGATTTCGAATTATTGAAATGATAGCATGAATTTAAACAACAATCTTTTGTACCACTGCGATATTCGGCTGTTAACTAACATTCCATGAGCTGTGCACAACAAATCGAACAGCGTGAAAACTAAGAGCAGCAGCGTAGGCAATGGCAACAGTAGCAAATGGGAATGGCGCTTGACACTTGTAATGCTATGTGCCTCTTTTTTTTTGTAAAACAGAACTGTAACATTGTATTTTCTCTTTCTTAACACCACTCACTCTTGTTTCGTGCATGATAGTTTACAGCATTCATAGCAAATGCAATTCTGCTGTCACGTTGTACTAAGAGTATAGTAATAAAAATTCAATGCACTCAAGTGCATCACAGTTTTTCAATTCATTAAAAATGAGAGTCGATTTAAAAAATATTGAATTGAAGTGAACAGAGCTGCGCATTAACATTTGCATTCAATACATTCGTTTTGCTTGGTTCTCTTAATTTGACCGTAGACCGGACCTCTGTTGTAGAGCCAAATATAATGGTTATGATTAGTGTTGATTCTGCCGTTTTCTGGGTGGCTAGGGGTGCTGGGGTAATTATCCTAACATTCCAGATTGTAAGTCATATATATGCACCAAGTTTGGTTGATATAAGCTTATTTGGTATGGTCATTTGAGGGTCCTCTGGGGGTCCTTTGACGGTATTTTGAGGAGTCTTTTGGGGGTCGTTTAACAGTTTTTGGAGGTCCTTTTGGGTATTTTTTGATGACTCTTTTGAAGGTCTTTTGAGGGTGTTTTTAGGGTCTTTTGGGATTTTTTGTGAAGCCTTTTGAAGGTCTTTTGGGGGTATTTTTGGGAGTCTTTTGGGGGTCTTTTGGAGGTCCTTTGAGGGTTCTTTGATGGTATTTTGTGGGTCTTTTGATGACTCTTTTGAGGGTCTTTTGTGGGTCTTTTTGAGATCCTTTGAGAGTCTTTTTGGTGTCTTTTGGTGTCTTTTGGTGTCTTTTGGTGTCTTTTGGTGTCTTTTGAGGGTCTTTTGGGTTTATTTTGGGGGTTCATTTGAGGGACTTTTGGGGGTCTTTTGAGGGTCTTTTGGAAAGTCATTTGAGGGTCTTGGGTGCATTTTGAGGGTTTTGTGGGGGTCTTTTGGGGATCTTGTGAGGGTATTTTGGGAGTCTTTTGGGTTTGTTTTGGAGGTCTTTTGAAGGACTTTTGGGGGTCTTTTAAAAATCTTTTAAGGGTCTTTTGGGGGTCTTTTGGTCTTTTTACCTTATTCAGACTATGGCGAAAATTATAAAATAAAAATTAGCCAAATCGGTCCAGTCGTTCTTAAATGTTTTTCTGGATATGGACACCCTAATCACCTAGCGGTATGAAATATACTTTACGACCTATTCTCATACCTACCAAATTTGCATAAAAAATTTCATAAAAATCGGTCGAGCCGTTTCGTAGGAGTGCGACGACAAACACCGTGACACGAGATTTTTATATATTAGAGAAGATATACTACCTTTTTACTCGGAATACTCCCTTGAGATTTGAAAGGGGCTACTCTTAAAATTTTTGAAACGACAGCACCAAAATATTCTAGGACCCTTTGATTACTTTCTTCCTTTCTCTCTATCTGTTGTACTCTCTTGCACTGGATATCTTCTCCCTTTTGGCATCTTCCTCTAGAATTTGATTCCCATTGTGGATGATGGATGCCCTTCCGTGATTGTTTATTGAAAATCATTGCGCATGCGCAACCAAATGATGCTCGTCCTCGATCATCATGCGTCATTAGCGGATGAGTGAATGCATACAAAACTACTATTACAATAACAACAACAAAAGCCATGCAACATGCGGATCATCGCCTACAGAGTGAAGATCAAACGACACCGGCGAACTGCGACCAAAGCATCCCCGCATTCAACCCCTACGTTTAGTGCTACTCAGTTCTTCCTTCGATGCCTTGCAGCAAAGTGTGCAACAGGATTGCGCCGCCCTACACGTTACTGACATAAGACGTTGAACCTGAGAAATAACCAGGTGAAATTGTACGAGTGTATAGGTGCATGTGTCCCGCATAGCAACAACCATGTTCTTTATCGATTCAGGTGCTCGACGGATAGCTCACATTTTTGATCGAGTTCGCCTCAATGCACCGATCTGTTTACGTTCCGTTAGTTGTTTTATTGTTGTCGTTGTTGTCTTGTGTATTAAGGGATTTTCTTTTTGACAAGCTCCGATCTCAGGAATTCCCATCAGAGACTCGTTTATTACGCAATTACGGGGAGATGTGAAATTTTTTTTCTTTTTTCCTGCAGACATCGTCCTCGGCCCATGATGGAACTGTTTTGATTCAGTTCTTTCCGCATCCTTGCTTTGCTTTTTTCCTTAACCGAGGATAAATATACGCGAAAATGGCAACAAATGTTCTATAATCTAGAGGGTCCTTATTGTTGTCATGGTCGTTCTCTTTTAATCCTGAAGTATCATGCGAACTTATGCAGTTTCTTCTTCTTCTTCTTATTGTTGGTTGAGAAGGACGAACAAGGATCAAAGGGGGAAAAATGATTTGGGAAAATCTATGATCCTTGTTCGTCTTTCTCACAATCCAAAGAAAGACAATATTAATTGATGACATTATGATTTGATGGTTTGTTACGGGTTTAAGTCCTTTGTGATTACTCTGAGTGTACCTATCACCCTTCTACGCTCTCTATTCGAGTGTCCGTCTGCATGCCTATCAGTGCGATGAACCTGCTACACTTGTGGATGCTTCTTGAAAATATTCGAGAATAGCCTTTTGACTTACCGCTTTTATCTTCTGCTCATACAATTTCTTGCAGCATATTGTAGCTTTGTCTATATGCCTTCGGACTTTATATGATCTTTCCGCAACAGGATCGCATTTCTCTCAAATTTCCTGCGCTTCTTAAATCGCTCTCTTGGCAGCTTAATCTTCATTTTCAGCATCCTTATAATCAGAATTGACTGTTTCCAAATCAATAAAATCTTCTTCACCATATGACGTGACTAGTTTCTCAATGTCAGCAGCATCTACTACTTCTTGCGAGTACATTAGCAGATTCATTTTCTTTTATTCCTGTATGACCCCGAATCCAGATAAGACTGACGGAATGGCATCTCGAAAAAGAGTTTAGTCTTCTCTTACATTCCAGAACAATCTTCAAGTTGGCACAAGGTGATTCCAGTGCTAGTACAGCAGCTTGGCTAATGCAAAGTTTCGTTCTTGTACCTTTTTAGAGACAGCCCAGTTGGCAGTCCAGTCAGACAGTCCATATCTACCACAGCAGTTATTCAACCGACTCAGAGCAGTCTGTAGATTTATACAGGCGGCCTTGATGGATTTGTTGCATCTTGCATAAGAGAAGACATACATCCATACATTGACCAACTTCTTCGACCAATAAATCGAAAACAAAGCACCACAGAAGCGGCGATAGGACTCTACCTTGTAGCCACTTGGAATGTAACTCTATCGTCCATATTCTCCACTGTCTAAAGAAGCCGCTGGGAAAACATTTAGTGAATCCATCTGTGTAAGGTTGGATCCGCTCCATACCTTTCAACAGAGTTACAAATCGAGTCAAAGGTAGCGTTGTCAAAAACTCCATCAATATCAATAAACTGCCTCCATCATGCTCCTTACAATCCTGAAAACGATTCCCAGATAGAGCAGAGATGCATCATCACCACACTCTTTTTTGGAGTAAACCAGTAACACCATTAATTGGTGTTAAGACTCTGATTTTGATCTCGGAGTCTTGTGAAAATTCCCGCAGGCTTCGGGAGTTTTCCAGGCAAGCGGACCATCTACCACCTTTATCAGCTTTTGATATCCCCCTTCTGCTGACGAAGAAGGTACTGCCTTGAAAAGCTTTTAAAGCTCCCACCTTCAATAAAAGCCATTCGTAGGAGCATTCATTGAAAAGGTGGCGTTGGACAAAGTCAAGTTGTTTTTTGAACATCTTGCCTTCATCCTTCCCCGCTGAAACAACAGCTGTCTATGTGACGACTTATCTACCTCGGCGAGTTTTAAAGCCTGGGTAAGCAGTCCATTTCTGGTGCAGGTCCAGCCTTCAGTGCTGTAGTCAGAGATTCCGAAGTTAAGTCTGAATTGGGTTGAATTTTCATCTTCTTTCTCTTTCTCTCATTGTCGACTTGGGTACTTGACAAGTTCGCCAGACCCGATGATTTCTCACCACGTCTAGGTCGTTTGCTACCCGTGGGAACTGAATTTAAAGCCTGTAATAGATCGGCCTCCATTTTAATTTCAGTCAATCTTTCACGCCCCTTCTTCTTTCCCCATTGTGACCAGTGTTGTTTCATCTCTCATCCTCTTTACAGCTTCTCGCCAGTACCTTAGAGATATTCTGACTTATAGGATTACTCGTTTTCGGTGACGAAACTTGAAGTTCACGCTTCTATCGAGGTAAGTGCTTCTTTGGGAAGCTTCGTCATACTTCCTGAACACTAAGCAACTCACATATACGTAAAATTGTAACCGGAAAACTGCACAAATACTGCATTGAATTCAACCCAGCACAAATCTGAGTGTCTTCCCTTTGCAGGCCATGATATTGATTTTAAAGATATGGCAATACCCTCACCAAACTATCAGTCGGTCAAATCGACTGTGTCGCTTTAGTGGGACACACAGAAGTAGTTCAACAAGAACTGCACAGTTCTGCTGATTGAAAACTTCGAAAAACTTGCTACTCTGCAATCTATCTATTTACAGAAGGATGGCTGTGTACACTCCTATTGGGTGGGGAGGAAGTCAGCAAACCAAACAAAAAATGGGAAAATCAATTTCTGGCATTTAGCCAGCCAGCAACTTTGAGCAATTAAGATAACGACAAAAGGGCTTCCTTACCCAAATAATAAATCGTCCTTTTACTTTTACACTCGCCGTACGATCCACAAATGCTGCTCCTTTCGCCGGTGCTTTGTGTCTTTGTCGGTCGTCGGTCTCGTATTAATTTATTACAAGTTGCCAACTAAAGGAGCTGCAGGGTCGTCTTGCGCGTCCTTTGTAAGGGAACATCAGTGAACAGCGGAGAAAGTAAACCGATGACAAATTTTAACTTAACGTAATGTAAAAAGTAAACGACGTGCGATTACTTGTAAATAAGAAGAAGAGAACGAATAGAGGACGTAAACTGCAATAGCTAAGTGGATAAATTTTGCGCCTTCGGAAATAAAGAAATTTCACGCTGCTGTAGTCTTTGAGTTGAATCTACAGCCAGGCAAAAAATAAATAAAAGGCAATGCTATAGGCTGAAAGGTTACGTCGCACCTCGCACAGCATTCATCATCTTGGAAAACATATATTTTTTTAATTTCATCGAGTTATGTATTGTTATAAGTTCTTGAGAGCTTCTTGAGTTCCAATCCAACTATAGAGATTGTTTTTAGTTGAAGGAAAGGTTGATTTTCATGAAAATCCTTCTACACTGATCTGAGACTGTGAATTTCAGTGGATCTGTCAAGGCCAACATCGCGACGACATCCACAAACTTTCGCAAATTTAAAAAAGCCATTCCTATTGAGGAAATGCTGAGAACTTCCAGTCTCTTGTTGAGAATTAGTTTTTAGGGACAAAGTTTTATTGATTCGGAAGACATAGACACTTATTGTGGTATAACATCTGTGCTGCACAATAGATCTTCAGGTCGCACCACCAATAATAATAACTAGAATAAATAGCCCGTACAAAGCCTTCTCTGACTTAAAAACTTCAATTGGCATGGCATCCACTTGTATTACTTAAAATCTTGAAGAAAATTTATTGTTGTTCCAAGTTGAATGATGGGTACTTCTATTCAGTGAAATGCCATCTTCAGACCTATTTCAGTTGTCCATTGACACGTCCTTTTTAACCAACTTCCACACGATTTAGAGAGCTGACATTTTGTGAGCATTTTTTATATTCCGCGTGACAGGCGTGTGGCGCGTGTGATGGGTTGAAATTTTTGTTTTTCCGACTTATTTGAGGTACTTTTTAACCACCTTTCACAGAATTTAAAGAACTGAAATTTTGTAAGTATCTTAGTCCAAAATAGCTTGTGACGCGCGTGGCGCGTGTCATGGGGTGAATTTTTTTTTTTTTTTTTACCCTTTGAGGTCTTTTTTAACCACCTTCCACACGATTTTTAGAGCTGAAATTTTGTGAGTATCTAAGTCTAAAATATAATTTTTAAAATTACGCTTGAGACGCGCGCCACGCCACGTGTTGCGTGTGTGATAGGTGGAAATTTTTGTTTTTCGTCTTTTTGAGGTCCTTTTTAACCACCTTCTGCTCGATTTAGAGAGCTGTGTTTTTCTTGTGACTAGGTCCAAAATAACATTTTTTATACAGTAGAAGCTCGCTAAGATGAACTATTCGAAGAAACGATGAAACCTCGAAAAGATGAACGCAATATTTTTGCCATTAGAGGGTTTCAAAAGATGAAGGGGTCAAAATGGTTTGGTTTTGTCACTCTGAAAAGTTAGTTATTTTAACATGTGCTTTCATTATGCTCTGTTTTTAGTATATTTTCTCGTTTTGTCTAGACTGTCGTAACCGTAAGTTTTAAAAGTAACAGGACTTAGTTCTACTGTAGTTATATGTTCTCCTTTTCGTAACTTGCGTTCGATACGCTTCGTTTTTAGTTCAGAGTGAATTTTTATGTAGAAAAGATGCCACCCGTCAAAGGAAAAGTTAAGTTTTTAAATTTAAAACAAAAATGTGAAGTTCTGGAGGATCTCAAAAATGGTGCAACGTATCGGTGCCTCGCGATGAAATTTGGTGTTGCAAAATCAACCATTTGCGGTATAAAAAACAAAAGCAATCTGATAAAATCACGAACTTTCAACCTTGCAGGAACAGAAAATCGAAAAACACTTAAGAAAAGTGAAATGCCATTAATGGAGGCTGCTCTATACAGATGGTTTCTGAGGCAGCGTGACCGACATGTCCCAATATAAGGAAACATGATTAGAGCGAAAGCCAAAAAGCTACATTCCATCTACAAAGAAAGGTTATCCTTTAATGCCAGTGATGGTTGGATAAAGAATTTTAAGGCAAAATTTGGAATCCGACTTTTGTCCATTAGCGGTGAAAAAGTAAGCACAAATGAAAGTGCAGTCAAGCCTTTTCAGGCACGATTAGTGATGAGCAAACGCAAGACCAAGACCATTTCATCTCGGTCTTGGTCTTGGTCTTGGTCTTGCAAGACTCGACAAGACTGCAAGACCAAGACCAATTTTGCTCATCACTAGGCACGATTATCTGAGAAGATAAGAGAACTCGGGCTTACTAAAGACCAGGTTTATAATGCCGATGAAAGTGGTCTTTACTGGAGATTGATTCCGAACAAAACTTATGTTCACAATGGTGAAAGATCAGCTCCTGGCAAAAAAATTGCGAAGGAGCGCATAACTTTCCTTGTGTATACCAATAGCACGGGAGAGCATAAATTAAAATTACTAGTTATTGGCAAGGCAAAAAAACCGCGATGTTTCAAGAATTTTGATCTTCCCATAATATACACCAAGTTAAAGCAATTTTTAAAAAATGGTTTTATTCCGAATTGGTTCCACAGGTAAGTTCTCTACAGAGAGTTCTCCGATTCAAAATTTATCTAAATCATAATTTCATAATTCAATACTCAGGTTCGGAAATTTATGAAAAACAATAATCTGCCTGAAAAGGCATTGTTGATTCTGGACAACGCGCCAAGCCATCCAAGGAAAAAAACGAACTCCGTTGTAATGATGGCAACATCATCACAATGTTTCTGCCTCCGAATGCAACGCCCCTCATTCAGCTAATGGACCAGAATGTGATACGTCTAGCGAAGTTGTACTATCGGAACAGTCTTTTAGCGGATGTAGCTTCCAAGTCTGGAAATGTTGTTGAGATATTAAAAAAGTTTACATTGCGGGATGCAATAATATGTCTCCAAGAGGCTTGGGAAATATTAACACCGACAACGATTGCGAAATGTTGGCACAGTCTTTTAAAACCAGTTGAAGAAGAGGAACATGAAATTCTGCTGGCTGTTTTAAAACACAGAATAGGGCGGAAGGCGTGCGATGAAGTAGAGAAGAGGCTTCAGCAACAGCATTGATCATGCTACAAGGAATTTTTCCAGAGGTAAAAAGACTGCTTTGGCTCTAAATACATTTCACTCCACATTTAAATGCTGTTCATAGGTAGACGGCATAACCGAAGACGTAGTAGCTGAGTGAAATGAAGATTGTATGGTGACCATATCTTCAGAGGGAAAGAAAAGAAAAAGGAGAAAAAAAAAAAAAACGAAGATTTTTCTTCGGAAGGTAGTGTCATTGAGGTGATGAATAAAACCAGGAGACGCAATTTCAGCGATCAACACTTGCATGAGTTTTGCGGAACAGTGCAATTCAGATCTTCTCACAATTTTGTCCCTAAAGAAATTGAGAGAGAAAGCCGTTGTCAAACAGCTTTCTTCTGGACGACAGACACTTATTTTTGTCTGTCGTCCAGAAGAAGGCTTTTTTCAAAAAATATGAATATTTATGTAGATCCAAAATGCACATAAATATACTATAAGTGCCTTTCTACTTTAAGTTTAATTTTTATTGTTTTCTTTTGTTTTTTTTTTTGTTTTCAATAAACTTAATATTTATTACGTTTACATATAAATATGTACATTTGTTTTTATTTTTAATGTTTTTTTAAGCTACCTCTCCGTATGCAAAAATGTTCTAAAAAAATATTTCGAAAAGATGACTCGGCCAGGTTTTTAATGCGTTCATCTTTTCGAGCTTCTAGTGTAATTCGGTTATGATGCGTGTCGCATTTCGCATGTGGAGTGTTGGTGGGTTGAAATCGCACAATTTTCTCGTTTTTTGAGGTCTTTTTGAACCACCTTTCGCACGACCTAGAGGGCTGAAATTTTATGAGCGGATCAATGGTGGAAGCCAATTTTGATGAACCTCATTTGACGAGTGCCGCGAGTCACGTTTGACGCGTGTGATTCGGGGAATAAAGAAAATACTTTGAAATAGGATCGACATGAAAAACATATATTTTATGTATATATTCGATGTATACATAAAAGGTTGTACCCGAAACTTGTTCATTTCTTAATTGAGTGGCATTAACAGATGAGGTTGCTTTCTCAAACGGCGCGTGCAAAAAGTCCGGAATGACGCTATGTGTGTTATACAACACAACACCAATTTCCATAAAATATTTAAACATTTGGTTCACTGATTGAACGGTGTGTTGTACCACTGCCGATCATTTATTCGAAGAAGCAGCGAGATAGCATGAAAGCGCGAACCAAATTGAATAAAAGTGAAAGGTCGAGCGGGTTACCTCTATTGACCTGGCGCGGCGCGCTGTTGTAACATCAATTTGGTTGCTGGAGTGGCAAATTTCTGCCAAAAATGCAAATTGCACTTTGACCCGCACAAAGCGGGGGGTTTCTCCACATCATTGTGTGGCATAAGCATCACTCACTGATCGCAGATAATTAGAAAGTTCAGCTCAGCTTTCGCTCTCTCCAACAGAGCAGAGAGATAAACTGTGAGTGTTATTTTTTTTTTTATAACCCAACGCTAAAGTTGGTAAGCGGTAAACACTTAACATTTTCTTTATTGACAAACAGAAACGCTATAAAATGTTTTTAAATTAAAAAAAAAATTTAATTCAATTAGAACCTCCCCCCATCCAAAAGATACAGTTTACAGTTATTAATTTTATTTCCCCCTTCTTGTCATTTCAGGTATGTTGTTGTGTTTAAGCCAAAACAGAATTCTATTCCCAACACAGAAAAAACACAAAGCTTGGCTCCCCGCCAAAAACGCGCTAAATGCCCACTTGTTGGCCGTCAGGTAACATCAGGTAAGCAATAAGCATCACGGTGCATTTTATTCTCAAGGGTAAGCCCGTAAAAACCATTTCGGAATAACAATTAACCGCTCGGTCGTTCACAGAGTACCGTTTTGTGGTCGCAGATCGCAGTACACAGTTGAAATGGCCAAATACTCCGTAAACTGTTCTAACAAAGTCGAGTCAAACGCTTGAGCGGATCAAGCGGTTGCGCATAAATTTCCATCGAAAGCGATGAAGCCAAAATCATCATCATCATCATCATCATCATCATCATCATCGACATCGACATCGACAAGTAATGCGTTACGTACACGCACTGTACTGTACTGTACGCATGCGCAATTGTAAGTTGCGCAGCACGATCAACATGTCGATCACGTAGTGTTACAGAATTATCATCGCCGTCGTCGTCCACGTCGATTTCTGTTGTAACTAAGCCAGCCGACTTTTGTATTTGCTGACTAACCCCACAGACTAACGGTTTGAAAGATTTGAAAATTCTGTTCAAATGTGACGTGATACGAGCACGCCCAGCAGAGTGCACATTTGTCAATTTATTTATTAGCCATAGAGAGGGCGGCGGGCGGTAAACAACCGGCACCGACGAAGTCGCATCCATGTAACTTATGGTCATGTTCTTAGCTGTTCTGTTCTGTAAAGTGGGCACGCAGTTGACGTTCAGAAAACGTGACATTTTCGATATTCCATTTCACGCTTATTGGAAGTATCTGAATATCTGTATCTGAATAGCTGTTGTGAAGCGTCCATTTTAAGGCAATAAAAATTGAATTTATTTCCTTACAACAACGATGACCGCTTGTTCGTGTGACAGGAGAAATTCCTGTCATTTACATTTAGTACAGAAAAAGAAAAGCACGGCTCCATAAAAAGTTCTAACTCAACTCACATAGAAATGATACTAATAGATGTCGTAACGATGTAGTGTTACTAAATCAAAAGGCTGTAATTTTATGAAAAACTACTCGATATAGCCACCTTGGGCGCGGATAATAGCGTCGAGTCTCTTAACGAAGGCTTTGCATGCTGTACATTCGTGCACCTGTTAGTAATTTGGTCCATTCTTCACGAAGAGCTGTCTTCAATTCGTTCACACTTTCATATCTACCAATGGATAAGGGCCATGGTTGAAATTCACCACCTCCTTAAAGGAATCTGTGTCGGTGACTGCAGCTAATGGTTGTCCTCTCTCCCCTTTTATGGTCACTCTTCATAGATAACATAGCTACATCACCATTGGTTATGCTGATGATTTGGCGATGATAATTAAGCACAACACGACTATTACAAATGTCATGCAAGGTGCGTTACTTCACGTCATAGAATGGTGCAACAGAGAAGGGCTTTCCATTAACCCTTACATAACCGTTCTAGTGCCTTTCACGAAACGAAGACTGTTCGACTTGGGAACTATAAAGGCACTATATTAGAGTATTCTAGTGAGGTTTAATATCTCGGAGTCATCCGTGATAAATGACTAAACTGGAACTCTCATATCAGGTCCGCCATCGAACGTGCCACTAGGACTGTGTGGCCCAGTAGACGCCTCTACAGCAGAACTTGGGGTCTTAATCCTAAAAAATACATTGGATGTATACTATGATGGTGAGACCAATTATCATGTACGCAGCCATCATATGGTCGCCGAAAGTTCTTGAACAGACAACGGTAATTAAGCTTCAGAAGCTGCAAAGAATATGCTGTCTAGGAATAACGGCTGCCCTACGGCTGCACTAGAAGCTGTTGTATGGCTTTCCCCCCTTTGCCAATCTTCATTAGGCAGACGGTCGCTAGATGCTCTGTTAAGCCCCAACTAGAATATAATATAAACCAGGTGACTACGTGGCACACCTGAAAATACTTGACCCAATTCCAGAAAGAGACATGTTTTGCATTATCCCTGACACTATGGCCAGGGAGTACTGTTTCGCATGATCCCTGACACTATGGCCAGGGAGTACTGTTTCGGCAGGTTATTTGTGGTTAAAATATTGGACCGGGAAATCTGGTCTAATGGTGTTCAAGCACTGGTCGATAAAGGTTTGATCTGGTACACAGACGGATCGAAGATGGAATCTGGAGTTGAAGCTGGGGTATTTGGACCTAACACCAAACTCTCGATACCAATGGGTATTAGTCCCACTGTTTTCCAAGCTTAACTCCATGCCATTCAGATCTGTGCTAGAATTAACCTTAGTAAGGGCCTTAGAGGCGCTACGATTTATATATTCTCAGATAGTCAAGAAGCATTGAAAGCGCTATCGTCCAACATAATGGACTCTAAATTAGTTAAATGCTCATACGATGTACTGCTTAACAAGGTAAGACTCTGTTGCGTCCCTAGTCACAAGGGAATTGCAGGCAACGTACATGCGAATTAACTAGCCACAAGGCTGGTTCAGAATCTGCATTCTTAGGACCGGTATCAACTGAACTGCCACCACAGCCATGGTTAATAAGTGAGAAGATAGAGTTCGTATGGTCCATTGGGATAATATCCAAGGGCATAGGCAATCCAAAAGGTTAATCAGGCCTATTTCCTATAAGGAAATCCTTGATCTAGACGAGGAAATCATAAAAGAGCTGGTGAGCTTTCTCACAGGTCATTGTAGCATGCGATATCACCTTAGCAAAATTAATCTTGGCTCAAACACGGAATGAAGGTTCTGCTCGGAGGATGATGAAACATCCGGACCAATTCTCAGTGACTGTCCAGCATGGACCCATACTATACATACTACTTCATTAGGGATACATACCTTATCCTTCATTAGGGAGGTAGTAAGTCTCTTAGATTAGTTACACCCTAGGATACAAAATATCGTTTTAGGTCGCAGCCAATTGGGCTAGGGTTTTGGCTAATAAATAAATAGAATAAATCTATGATTACAATATTTTCAGTAAAAATTTTAAAGGTCTTGATGGTTCTTATGGTGTTCTAAGAGGGTCTTGAGCTACTGAAATTGCCTCGAGTCGTGTTCAGTGTGGTGGAGGTGTCTTAACTGAAGTCTTAAAGGAGGTTTTGAGAGAAGTCTTAAGTGTGATTTGAAGCGGTCTTGAGTTGGGTCTTGAGGGGATCTTAATGGCGCCTTGAAGGTCTTTAGGGCATCTTGAGTTGGTCTTGAGTGGATCTTGAGAGGGTCTTATATTGATCTTAAGGGGATTTTGAGTGTGTCTTGAGGGGGGGTTTAATTGTGGTTTGATGTGGCTTAGAGACAGTTTTGACGGGGGTTTTAGGCGGAGCCTTGAGGGAGATTTAAGCCGGTCTTAAGAGGATTTTGAGAGGATCTTGAGTGGGGTCCTGATATGGTCTTGAGGTGGTTCCGAGAGATTTATTGAGTGGGCTACTGAGGTTGGCCTTGAGGAGGTCTTTTATATAAAATATCCTCAAAATTATTTTGCACGATATCATATTGACGTGACAACGTCTCAGTGCAAGGTTGTGTCCAATGTTATGTCCTATGCTAAGAACTGAGATGCGACTACAAGACTTGTTCCTATGTTAATTCTGGAATATGGTCATTATGGTCTGGAATTTCAGGAAGTATGCCGTTTCAAGATTTTGAGATGTCCGTTCGTGTATCCGTCCCATAGACAAGATGATCTTTGTTTTCTTTTCTTTCGTCCCGGGCTGGTTGTCACGCTCACATCCGGCGGCCATGTATCTGATACAGCCTACCATTTTATGTACTTACCTAGAGTTTTGAATGATCTCAACACTCTAATTCGCTGGGCCAGATAGTATTTCTCGATTAGTTCTGAAGAGGTATTCTTCTAAGCTGGCACCACATTTGCGTTAATTTTTCCATTGATCTTATTCTTCTGGACTCTTCCCAAGAGGTTGCAAAACAGCCTTCATCCAGCCTATACCCAAAAAAAAAAAAAACCAACTGTCGTCTCCTTTCTAGTGCTATGGGTCGCACTTAAATCCATTTTTTCCAATTATCAGCTCATGAAATATCTTGAAACTAACGAAATCCTTAGTGACCGGCAGTACGGGTTTTGTGGGCGCAAGTTACCACTGGTGATTTGATGGAACAAAGGAACCGGTCTATGCATTAATTTGGTGAAAGCAAAGCTGTTGCACTCGATATTTTCCAGGCATTTGACAGAGTTTGGCATCAAGCTCTTTTGTCCAAAATGTATGCTTATGGAGTCGATGAAAAACTGATTCACTTGAATAGAAGTTATCTTCCGGACCGCTCAATTCAAGTCGTCTTAAACGGTTTCAAGTATGAATTACACCACATATATGCTGGCGTTCCCCAGGGCTCTGTTTTTTCCCCGGCACTCTTTCTCATTTTTAAGTAAATTCTCTTTGTTAACTTCGCGTGTACGCCGATCTGTTTGTTTGTTTGTCGTAGAACTTCCGAACGCCCGATTTTATTGAAACTTTGCACACATGTCCGGTGACAATAATTTCTATTTAAATTTGGAGTCCCTCGGTCCTCAGGGCTGAGGGGTGCCCATATAAATTTTTTAAAAATTAACCCGATTTTCCTCAATTTTTTTACACGTGTGGATCTCCGATGGACAACACTTTTTGTAGTGATCGGGCTTCGGGGTCGCGGGACTCCCAAACAAAATTTTTAAAAAAGTTACTCGATTTTATACAAACTTTGCACAATGTGTATTCCTAGTAAGAGAATTTACAAAGCTAGTCAGTTTCTCTATGAAATGGTTAAAATTGTCAACAAGGGCTCAGGTAATGCAACGAAGCGATTATGAATACCACATTGCATAGAAAAAAGTTCCAGAGCGACGAAATGGAGTTGATCAACTTTGTATTGCATCATTATCGCCATCGTCATCTGCGCTGCCACAATTGAGACCATATTCTAACAACAACAAAAACCACAAATAAGGCCAAAAATATCCATCAAATACCGCCGCATACCACACATACCGTTAACAGAATAAATTCTCAGATATCTGCTGCAGTCTGCGCGCCAATTTCGCAATTGGGAAAGACAACAGAACCTCAATGATGGTCAACATCAGCAGCATCTATCCCATCACTGATGGCCAATTACAATAATTAACAGTCTTCCGGTTGCAATCGGTTAACGGAACAATGTGTTACGCTGGCCGTGACAAAGTGATGGGCTATTCGGAACCACACAGATGGACAGAGCGATGATAGCACCGAAAATGTGTTCAGAGGCAGAGTCATAAGAGTAGAAAGACTTGAACTGAAGAGCTCCTCTATTAGATATGCTGCCCTGTCCTCTTCTCTAATTTACCAGCAAATTGCAAAGGAAAACCGAAATTATGTGAAAAATTTACAACAACAAGAAACGAGAACGAGTTATAGAACCCACGAAGCTTGTGATGAAATCCTAAGCTGCGCGCGCAATTAAATGGTGAAACCGCTGCCCAACAATCTAACTGTGCCGCGACGGTTGGAAGTTCCCCTACTCCTCCCCACAACTCTTCCCGAATAAATGCTATGCGAAAAAAAAAACGCAACAACAAAAAAGCAATTGTCTGCCACTTGCAATTGCAATTGGGGCAAGAACATGTTACCACGAGAAGTGCTTGTTCTGGTGTTCTGTCTGTCGTCGCTGTCGTCGTCGCCGTCGCCGTCGCCGTCGCTGCTGCCGTCGTTCTCTTTTCCATGCAATCCATCTAACGGTGCTGTATGCGGCCCCAGTTGATGTTGCACAACAATCGCATGATTGAACGCTCGCTGGAGATGGTTTTTCTGTTCTTGGCCGTTTCTGGTTCTTGGTTGGCACGAAACGACTCGACGACGAGGCTCTGTAAATGGTTTTCGTTTCTTGTTCTTCTGAGTGACGTTTCAAGGTGCCGTCAGTGTAAGCGACACACGTAGATACGTATCCATTCGCACGTATTCACATCACGGCGATGGCAATCAAAGTGCCCGTTTGTGGTTTTTGTTGATTACTGCTGGAGTTGGTGGCTGCACGTAGCCGGTCAGCGATTTCCGAAGTGGACCTTGATGGGTTGGAGTAATTTAATTCGGGACTTTGTGATTGATTGTTCTCTATATGCAACAACAACCAAACGACAACAAAAACAACAGGTGTTGTGCTCTTAGAAGAAATGCAAATAAACTTAAGTCGTGGTCATCCTGCGCTCTGTACCTATGTGTTCGGTTCGAAGACTCTGAGGGCCCAAGCGTTGCCCTGTCCATCTAATCTGCATTTCGTAGTTATTTTAAGGCTAGCCGCATTTTCAGCGCAGCAAAGCACAGCATATCATAGCTAAGGTTTTTAAGGCATACAATATTCTACTTAATGATCCACTTTCACAGTGTGTGCTCTAAAAGCCTCTGCTACGTTATGATGTGCTAGGCTGGCCTAAACGCTCAGTATGTGGTTTTATGATTAGTTACAGAGCTTACCAAATACCTCACTAAATCTTCTCCGTCGAATTAATCATTGCTGTGGTGACAGCCCAGTTGACACAGACACAGACTCTGCTCCAGGCCCGGCAATCCACAAGGTATCCCACCGAACTTCACACTGTTATGCTTTGCTAGGAATTGCAGTGCATCGTAGCAGCATTTAACTGATTTTGAGTCCATTATGTTGGACAATAACGCTTTCAGTGCTGCCTGACTTTCTGAAAAGATATAAATCGTAACGCCGATAATACCCTTACTACGATTAATCATAGGGTGGATTTCCGCCTGAAAATCCGTAGGACTAATACCTATTGGTATCGAGACTCTGGTGTTGGCTCCGACTTAAGATTCCATCTTCGATCTGTCTGTGTACCAGACCAGACCTTTTGCGTCCAGTGCTCGAACACCATTAGACCAGATTGCTCGGTCCGATATTGTTACCTCAAATAACCTGCCGAAAAAGTACTCCCTGGCCATGGTGTTGTGGATAGTGCAAAACATAGCGTATCTAGCCGCTGTCCTCCTAATGGAGATTGGCAGGGGTGAAAGCCCTAAAACAGCTTCTAATTCATTCGTAGATCAGGTGCGCATGGCGCCCGTTATACCTAGACAGGCAATTCTTTCTAGCTTCTGAAGCTTAGATGGTGTTGTCAGTTTAAGAACATACGTGTTAAATAATGCACTAGAACGCTTTTGCAAGGATTAATGAAAAGCTTTTCTTTGCTGAACCATTCTAAGACGTGAAGTAACGCACCTTGCCTGACATTTGTAACGGTCGTGTTGTGCTTACCGCTACCAAGTATAGCGTAGCCAATGGCAATGTAGCCTGATCTATGTAGATCGGCTAGAAAGATTGACCACAGAAGGGGAGAAAGGACACCTCCTTGTGGACAACCCTTAGCTTCGGTCACCGACACAGACACTCCCCCTGTGGAGAAAGTAATAACTAGACTTTCAAGCATGGATAAGAATCCAGTGGTTGGTCGAGTCCTCGAGTCCTTGTAACGAGAAGCTTTTGAATTCGCCATTCGGATACGGCATTAAATTGTTGGTCCCTTCCATTTGTGTCCAAAAAAATATGCATGCACAACACAAATAGTCGCGAGAAGCTAGGCCTGTCGCGCCGAATATTATTATTATTATGTCTTGCCGGCCTGGATGGTTGTCGCCAGAGAGCTACTTATTGCTTCCACTCCTATTGTGAGTCCGTATTGTCAGGATCTTTAGCCGGTCGATGTTATACCTTGGTATTCTGGTGACATTGCGGAGTCTTTGAACAGATGCAATAAGTAATTGGACAGTAGCTACCATAAGGTCTCATGCCGACCCCATGTCGGCTCCTCGTATGCTTAGGGCATCTAACAGACAGCTTTTAAAACGTCGATTGATCGCCAAACGGTCGATTTGGTTGGATGATATTTGCCTGTCAGTTGACACCAAGCTTTGTGGCCTTATGTTGAAACATCTTGCCTGCTATGACTAAGCGATTATTCAGAAATCATAATATTTTTCACTATTTCGGTCGCCGAGCCCGTGTTTTCCAATCACAAACCTGAACCCTTGGTTGTCCTTGCCCACCTTTGCATTAAGGTCTCCCGATCTCACGATGACAATATCACCGTTCGGTGTTGTGGTAAATACGGCGCTTAGCCTTATGGATTGTAGAAGTAGTCCTTTATATCCCCAGTCGAGGGATTCGTTGGGGCGTCACACTGTACGATCGTGACGCGCCGTACTCTAGTCCGGAAGCTGGCCGATAAAATCCTATCACTTTGTGGGTGCCAGGAAATTAGGCCTCTGTGTGGTATTGGTCTTAGCAAAAGACCGACCCACTCCAGATTCACGGAGGCTGCCGAAGAGCTTGCCGGCCGCCGCGCCAGACCATCTTACTTCACTCACTTACTAATATCGAAAGAACCCTCGTTCCTATTGCAGGAATCTGACATTTTGAGGTCATGCGCTCCGTGAGTCGTCATTATTCGGTAATTTCTTATCCGAGGCGTAATGTCAGTTTCCGTAACAAGCTTTTATCGGGAGCGCAGGGTACTAACCCACGTTAACTTGACTAGAAAAAAAAACGAGTAAAGCACTCTATTATCAAGAAGGGCGCTCTAAGTAGTACTCATAATTTTCTTTTCCTCTTCTATTCCTAAAAAACAGAGCTCATGCCATTAGCTATTTCAAAATCATCGGAGGTTATGGCATTCTCACTGAATTCCATATCATTTATTTGGATATTGCTACCCTGGTGGAGAATACTAAAAAAGTGGGACCTCAGAGGCGATGCCAAGGAGAGACTAATTCCTTTATAGCTCGCACAGTTTTCATTCGTGTAAATCGGGCAAACAATGCCTAGATTCCATACATCAGGCATCCATTCGGCTGACCAAATTTCAGATTGAGCTGGTGTATGCATTCCAACAGTCTGTCAAGACTCTTCAAACCCAGGAACTTAACTATGACACGAAAATGCTCATAGCAGTGCTTACATATGGATCCGAGTACTGGGGGCTTAGCAATAAGCACGCGTTCGAGAGGAAAATCTTGAAGGGAATTATTGGTCCGGAAAATCTATAATGTTGTCGAGATCGTGTGAAGAGAATTAAGTTCGTCAGAACACTTAACTCACATGAGTCAAGAAGTTCTTGCTCGGAAAGTGTGTTTGCGGTAGGATTTATGAGACACGAAAGCGAGTACGGCTTAGCTGAAAGGACCGCGTAGACCATGATGCTCCGATTTTATTAATGCCAATCTGGGTGACATCGGCTCGAAATCGGGATAGGTAAAGAGATTTTTCTGCGTGAGGCCTAGAGGGAATTTAGATTGTGCAGCCGAATATGATGATAGTAACTAAGTCATATTCTGTAGTTTTAAAAAGATAGGCGAGCTATTCTTAAGCTTGAATATTGGGATTCTTACTCGTTCTGTTCGTTCTGCCTGACAGCGAAATCTCGATCTTTAACGTCGCTTAACAGTCGGTCTTTCTCGGCACTGACTCTGATTCGATGAGGTTTCCTTGGGTTTGGATTTCATGACCCACTCTTACATCTAGAATACTGCAGGGGCATGTCTCACATGGATTGCAACGTGATCCATGTGGTTGACGGTGCGTTGATCGTAGAGCTTGTTGTTGGCTATTTCATCTGTAGGGTCGTGGACACTGATGTTGACAAATTAAGCCTCAATGCGTTGTCCTTATTACGTTTTGAAAACTCCTCATCACTGAATCTTTCCATAGGCTAGGCTGTTGGTTGTATCGTTACAGGTATCGGTGAAGATGGCAATACCAACAAGCGCAACACAACAAGCACAACTTGGAGGCTCTGGTCTTTTGATGTCCCATTGAAATGGGCACGTCGGCATCATCGTTGGCTCTTTATTCGGAGTCTCATGATGGGAACACGAATTCGCTGCTGCGTAATTGGTTGCGATTTACTCCACTTTACCTGCAGACCATGGCAGGTCCTACTGTAAATACAAGATCCACGAGCGCATAGCTCTGTGTTTCATTGTAGTAGTCGCCAAAGCCAATCCATGGAAGGGGGGGGGTTACATCCTCAACCCAACCAAAACTTATGCTTAACAAATTAAGATGTTATACTCAGGCGACAAGCCAAAAGATCAGAAATTCAAGAGAAGACACTAAAGTCTCCTCAACTCTCTCACAATGACCCAAAACACCTTGCGCATACATCGATCTCCCATGGCACCCACCTAATTAAAAACCAATTACTGGAGCTGCCGCTGGCACCACCTTCAACATTATCATTGTCAGTAGCGCTGCACCCTCGATCAATGCGCTCCCGCATATTATTGCGGAAGATGATCACAAAGTGCTACTCCGACCTTGTTTACTTGGTGCACCTTAGAGTGCCTCAGGTAATTACATGGAGTAGCAAAAAATCGTCTGCAGTTGCACTTCATTACAATCGATGTCTGTCCATTCATCCATCCATCAGTCCGTCCGTAAAATCAACATCAGTCATCACGCTCGCTCGTCGTCACTGGGTAAAACGGTACACCGTCGGTCGTGTGTGCTTCAGTGCAATTATGTATCTATGGCATTTCTATTCTAATCCATGCACTGAGTACACAAAATTGCTGGCAAAAGAAATTCCTCCACCGGCACCGCGCATAGTGGCGCTTTCAGTTGCATTACTTCCATACTTGATGGGATTTTACAGGTTCATTGTTGTTTTTGTAGGCACGAATGAATCTTTTATTTTTTTTTTTGCCCCCGACTCGCAATTAATTCATTCTGCAATATACCAGAGGCAACAACCACAACAACTGTAGTCTGCTGGCTGGTAATTAGACTCTTGCTTAAGTAAACACACGACACGACACGGCTCTGCCGCTGCTCTTCCGCTCATTTGATAACTGGAACTTAAACTGGAACTCGAATAAAGTACAGTTAATTCGGCTGCTTATTCGAGTTGTATGGCATTTAATTCAGCGCATTATTATGTCTAATCGGCTTAGCGGGCCGCCGCCAACCATGCTCCGCCACCGCCGACACACTACACAGTTGCGACTACCGAATAGCGAGCGAGTTTTGCAGCAGCTCCAGAACACGCCGTACGTTTGCTGTTCTTGCTGCTGTGTACTTAGCCGACTTATTGCGTTTTCGCGGCTTCCCGCACAACTGTGAATCCAACCAGTTTCCTCCACATTGTGTGACACATTATTGCAATTCTTTTAATTCCGCTATATGAGTGCTTGTGTGTGTTGCGGAAGACTTCTTCTGGTTGTCGTTTGCTTCCTTCTGATGGTGTCCGCGATCCAATCATGCAATGCTGTGACTTACTCGCAGAAGCCGTGTGAAAACGAGTTGCGTAGCTAAACGGTACTAATGTTATTACAAGCGCAGTTTTAAGTAACTGCTCTCTGGAGCGGAGGGTTGAACTACTTTCAAGCGAAACATGTTCGGGTTGCGCACATCAGAGGTACCCTTGGACATGTCGGAAAATCTTCTTTGGTGGTGGGTTAAGCTATTGTCTATTTGGAATCAATTCCAGTTTATTAACAGACACAAGCACGTTTTGAAGAACAATCCTAAACAGAAGCCAAGAAAATATGTCAGTCCCCTTACATTACATCCTCGTCAGGAGGTATGTCTGTGCCTGTGACTGCAGTTAAGAGTTGTCCACAGGAGGAAGTCCTTTATCCCCTTCTGTTTTCACTATAATCATTGACAGCCTTCTAGCCAATTTACAGAGATCAGGTTATATCGTCATTGGTTATGCGGATGACTTGGTGATTCTTGTTAGTGGTAAAAACAGCCCGACAATTTCTAGTGTTATGTAAGGTGCTTTACCACACGTTTTAGAATGGTGCAGCAGAGAAGGACTAACCATCAATTCATGCAAAACCGTTCTAGTACAGATTGGCCAGTCTAGGACGTATCACTATCAAAGTCACCACTTTAGCTTATTCCAGTGGGGTTAAATAACTCGGAGTTATCCTTTATTAACGACTTGGCTGGAATTCTCACATCAAGTCCGCCATCGAAAAAGCCACTAGGGTCATGTGGGTCAGTAGACGACTCTAAGGCAGTAGGTACTTGGAGTCCACATCCTAAATTGATACACTGGATGTAAACAATGATGGTGAGACCAATTGTCACGTACGGGGTGGCTGAAAGTTGTTAAACGGACAACTATTTGCCGTTGTCAGAAGCTTTAAAGAATTGACTGTCTTGGTATCACGGGTGCCATGCTTACCTGCCCTACAACATTACTACAAGCTGTCGTATGGCTTTCACCCCTGGAAATCTTCATTAGGAAGTCGGTCGCTAGATGCGCCATTAAGCTGCAGCTAGAATACAAATACAAACCAGGTGACCCTGTTGGACACCTGGAAATTATTGACTTAATTCCTTAAAGAGACATGTTCTGCACTATCCCCGACATTATGCTCAGGGAGTATTGTTTCGGCTGGTTATTTGAGGTATCAATATTGGACCGTAAAGCCTGGTGTTATGGTGCTCCGGCACCGGAAGCTAGAGGTCTGTTTTGGTTCACAGATGGATCGAAGAAGAAGTCTGATCTGATCTGACCAAAGTCTCGATACCAATGGGAATGATTTCTACGATGTTTCAGGTGGAACTCCATGCCGTTGAGATCTACGTTAGAATTAACCTCAGTAAAGGCATTAAGGGCGCGAGAATATATATCATTTCAGATAGCCAGATAGCACTTTGAGCGCTGTCGTCCAACTTAAAGGACTCTCTATCAGTTAAATGCTGCTAAACTGCAATCCCTTGCCAGACACAAAAGGGTGAAACTCGGATGAGACCCTGGTCATCAAGGAATTGCAGGCAACGAATCTGCAGCTGAACTAGCCAGGGCTGGCTTGCAATCTGCATTCACAGGACCTGAACCTTACAGTGGAGTCAACTGGGCTGCCGCCACAGCGCTGATTAACAAATAGGAAAACAAATTTTGTCCGGCCCACTGTGGAAAATGCCCACAGCTGAGACAATCCAAACGATTAATCAGGCCCGTTTCCTACAAAGAAACCCTTTATCTAGATAAGAATAGCATTAGCAAGCTGGTGAGCTTTCTCACAGGTCACTGTGTGGTATCACCTTAACAAAATTAATGTTTGCTCCGACACGGAATGTAGCTTCTGTTGGGAAGGTGATAAATCATTCTCTGTGAATGACCAGCATTACTTTGGTTAAGGAGACGTATTTCCATAAGAAAAAATGTGTTCGTCGCTGGAGCTGAGAAACACTGTCACTAAGAACATACTATCCTTCAATAGGAGGTGGTACGTCTCTTAGATTAATTACACTCTATGATACAACAGATCCCATTGGGTGGCAGTGTCAGCCATATGGCCTAGGGTCGTACAGAATCAGAAAATCAGTCCCCTAGTAGTCCAAGTTCGAAAATACCTAAATTCAAAGAGAACTTAGGGCTGTCCGAACCAACCAACTAATGAAAGGATTCGATTTTTTGAATAAAGACATATCGAGTGAAATGAAAGGAGATGAAGAGTTGTCCTTATTATTGATTCAACTTCATCCAGAAGAGACATTGAAGAACTGATCGCCATATAGAGGCATGAAGAGTGAGTTCATGCTGCTTGTCGGGTGCATTTATCGAGGAATACGATACGTTTGCAAGTCCTAAAAGAAATACAGCCGGCACACATTGGAGCTAGCTGGGAGCTACACTGTTATTGTACCGGAATATATCGCGACATTGAAGAACTTTGTATACGAACACCATTTAATTGAAAAGCTATCGTGATGATGTGATAGTAATAGCGGAGCCAGCGAAGGTCACGAGTCATTCGCGGGTACCATCAGTACCAAAATAAATAAATAAATAAAATTACTATTCATTGGAATAGAAGCTATCTTTTGGACCTCTATTCTCGTTCCTATCTACAAGGATTTTATTCCCCCTAAGCTTGATAATTGTAATATCTGGTTTGGTGCTCCAAAGAATACATTGCATCAGCCAGATAGGGTACAAAACCGAGCGAAAACATTGTGGAAGTCAACAGATTCACATGAAAACCGCGGTAACGTTTCCTCCTTTTCAATGTCTTATCGCTTCTTCCACCAGCGGTGCTCATGCGAAATAGCCAGTTGCATGGATGCCACCTCTTCTTGAATTCAACCGCAATACTCGTGGCGCTATAACTGCTCATCAGTTTACTACCCTCAAGCCCATCTTCGGACGTACAGCTAAGTTCAGGGATTCGTTATTCAGCCGTACCACACGTGTTCGGAATGCTCAGACGACATACCCAGAATTAATAATCCTATTTGTGAGCAGAAGATTAATCAATTCGCCAAGCGAGTCGTCCACCCTCAAAGTCGGCAGTGCATTCGTCGCATCGCAGATGTTTTGACGTTTTTAAAAGCGCCTTCAATGTCTGGGGACACCACCGTGTACTCCTTGTAGTGCAGGGAATGTTCAATAGAACGTACCAGTGCATGAAGAGCTGTCTCTACAGACTTGCCTTTACAATAAGCGTGCTGATCTGTAGACAGGAGTCTTTTGTCAATGCGTGTGCGTATGTAAATATCGACCAGTCTTTAACAGAATCAGCATCAGAATGATGATAGACTGATTGGTCTGAGATCCTTAGGACTAACATGAGAGCATTTGCCTGGTTTCATAAAACTGGAATGTGGACCAGATTGAGACTTTAGAATTGTGTCTAGCAAAGAAAGGATAATGTCCGAAGTCCTTTGCAGTTCGGCGTCAGGTCCTGCAGATTTGTATGGTTTGAAGCTTTGTAGCACCCCAAGCAGTTTTTCCATATTTATCAGCTCATTGGAGATGGTTGTACGAGTGTCTGCCCTATCAACGCTGACATAACTACTAACATGGGAGTTGACCTTTAGTTGGGTGTCTTAAAATAGGTTGAGCGATTCTTCGCTCCACGAGCCATCTGGTTCTTTCAGGCAGATCAGCATTATTAGATTGGTTGTGAGGATTTTTCTTAGCCTAGAAGCCTCAGAAGATTCTTCTGTTTTACTACAGAAGAGTCTCCAAGAGGAGCGCTTGACTATCGTTAATTCTTTTGTATAAACTTTGAGTAAGGCTTTATAAGCATCCCAGTCAGTTTCTAATCTAAGAAGCCTTGGCTACGTTGAATAGCTTTCTTTCTAGTTGGAATATCTCCTAATATATCCCAGCTCCGAGGTTCGCCATTTCTTCTTGCCTCTTGGATATATGAGAGGGAAGTAAGCAGACAGCGCTTTACTAAAAGCACTTGACCTTGTTGTCAAGTTAATTCAAGTACTGCTAAGGGGGATCACAGTCTTCGTTTAAACGTTTCTCTGTACTTGAGCCAGTCAGTCTTTCTATTTTTTCTCTATGGTGATTAGCGAGGGGGTTTGTCATCTAATTGAATATTCCGGTGATCGGAGAACAAATGTTCAGCCGATACCTTCCAGTCAGTATAGAATTTCTTGGTTAATAGAGTCGGTGAATATCCAAAACTTCTTGTCGACTCCTGGTTACGAAGGTAGGTCCATTGCCAATATTAGCTACAGTTAGTTTAGTACTTAAAATATAGTCGAAAAGTAACTCACCCCTGTTAGCTGCGCCATACTGAGTGACGGGCATTTGCATTACAGCCAATGAACCTCTCCATAATATCACTAGGGAGAGATCCCACGAGGTCGTGGACCAGATAAGCCGATGGCAGCCAATAGGTTCCTTGGTGAGTTTTCAACTGTGCAGCAGTGACATCTCGTTCGATGAAGCTAGGGAGTAAAACTAAATTTGGACCACGTTTCACTAATATGCAGGATCTAGGGTTACCTTTATCTGCTACAGCCCCCGTACACAACACGTATGTTGATCTGCCAAGCTCTGTCTTTCCACATCACTAGGATCCATAGGCATTCAAAACTCAAGCTCATAGACATCTCCTTTTTTCTTCTCCTTTTCCTTTACGCCCACGCTGTGCCAAGTATATAGCCGAACATAATAAGGGTGCGAACCCCTTTTCGCGGTCGCAAAATTTATAAAAAAAAATATATATAGAGAGTAGCATCCAGAAGTCCTGAATCCGCAAATCAGGTTGTTAACAATCCATGGTTCTTAGATCAGGAAGATGTCCTCTCCGCCTTTAAGCAGACGGAGTGAAAGGAAGGCCGAGGCCTTTTTAGAGTGTTGAAGGTTAATCTGGATTAACTGCAGCATTTCTGTTGCAATCAGACAGAGAAACCTCAACGACGGTATTCTCCAGATCTTCCCTTTCTGAGGACGAACTGAGAAGTACGGAATTCTCCGAAGAGCGAGTCACCGAAGTTTTTGGAGTGTCCCACATCAACGGAATTGTGACAAGGTCGGAAATAAGGAGCTTCGAGTCTGAGTGATTGGGGGGCAGTCTACCTGCCTCCAGCTCATCCTTCTTGTAGACTAGAAGGGTCTCTGGTCTCACCCAGAGGAGCGAGGGTTTCCTGGTTGATCACAACAATCGCAGATCTTTAGGAACCTCTTTGCTCATCCAACTTGGCGACTTTTCAGTCGTGAGTCGGAAGTGAGGGATTGCTAATTCTTAGGACCTGGAGTATTTCATCCACAGAGGAGGGTTCAGTATAGGAATCCAGGTGCGAGCTCTCGGTCGACTTGGTATATCCTCCCTCGCAACGACCTCTAGCTTAGCGACCGGCTTAACCTCTCCAATATTGCTAATGGCCTGTTAATAGAGATCGCGAGATCGTAAGTCATCACATGCGATTAGCTTGCTTACGGCCCTGATGCCAGCCGCCATCGCGATTGATAGGAGGTGGTTCTGGATGCTCCTTGATAAAAGTCAAGAAGCTACCAGAGAGCTTTAGCTTGACTAATTACCATCGTTCCGTTGAGATAGTTTCGTCAGTGTCGTTGCGAGTGTTTGGGTAAAGATTAAAATTTCATCGTCAAGTTGGTCTTCAGTTTGTGGCCTAGTTGTTAGATTTATTTCTTCATCTAGTATATAATTCCATCATTTACAAGATGTGTATTTTGCTGTTTCAATATTATGTGCTCCAATCGTGTTAAAAAGACTTGAGAATCATCAGAGCTGCTTCCTTCTTTGACTAGCATACAGTTTCTGGTTATTTTCCTGGTGATGAAAGGCAAGTAAGTCAGAAGACGTAGACAAATCAGTTGGCCAGTTTAAAGGTTTCCCAGTTGATATAAATGTAGAACCAATTTGTGACGGTCATAGGGTCATATTCAATTAGTATATAGTGGAATAAAACATACAAAGTCTCAGTCCTGTCATGTTCCCACTTTTTTTTCAGAGATGCCACTTAATTATTTTATAATTTTCAATTTTTGCTTCCTATTCCTGCGGAACAATAAAATGATAAAATATTTAAAGCTGTGCGGACAGCTCAATTGTCAGAGAGACGTCCTACACATGTCATAGTAGCTGAACTACACCTTGCAGTGGTGGAGGGGGGGAAGGGGGGAAGTAACAAACCAACAAAACACACTGAACTCAAACAAAAGTGAAAAGTGTTAAGATGCTCGTTCCCAGCTTCTTAGCGAACGCTTCCAATTTTGGTTGAACAGAAAAATCTAAAATGGAAAATCAAAAACTTCATCCCGCACCCAAATCTTTGCCCAACCGCCACCTCGACCATCGCCATCTCAAGGTCTTCCTAATGCGGGGTATATTGAAACTTATGACAAATTCAAGTGTTCCACTGTTAATGAACTTAGATTGAAGAGCGCAAGCTACAAGCTGCTGAGGTTCTGCGGAAGTGGCGATGGCAGGTATGCGTGTGTACAGGCGTCCCAATGGCAAGAAGACAAGCATACCAATTCCAATACCAATGGGCCATATTTCAATTTCAAGCAATCATTGCGTAAGGTTTGTCGACGGAAAACAACGCGCATCTATATTCATAGATAGAGATGCGAATTATTATTAGACAAAAGGCACCACAAAAGCAACAACAACAACAGCAGTAGCAGCAGCAGCACCGTGTCGACCAAAGGGCCAGCTGCGGATTGATTCAAAGTTCGTTTGTTGTTTGTTTGCGCAACTTTGTTGGAACGCCAACGATCGTCGACAATTTGATTGTGATGTTCATGCGTTCGCACCGTCACACGCTAAACGCTCGCACATTTATTAACATAGCAACGCAATTTTTTAGGGGGCTTTTCGTTGGGCTTAGGTCGCCGTTGCGCCAGCAGGTCATCGACCGGATATTGTTAGGGATTTTAAGCGATTAGAGAGAACAGAAATAGTTTTTTCTTCTTCCATTTTTCCATTCAGCTGGGAGCAGTGAAACTTTTGACGAAATATTCGCGCCGCTGCCTGTCAGACTCAAAAATGCGATTGTATCTATAATAAATGGCCGCTGGTAGGCGGTAAGCGTAGGGCAAGTGAAGGGCAAGCGAGCGAGCGAGCGAGCGATATAACCAGAGATGTTTGGTTACAAGCGTTCAAGCAGTGTGCGTTCACCTTTATAATAAACGGTTTTTTAATGCAGATTTTTACATTTCAACGAAATATTAATTAGAAATTTCCAAACTGAGAAGAAAACTCGCGCTCAAAACCACGTGTGGTGAGGTGTGGTTGTAGGCGACGCGACCTTCGAAATCTACATACGAGTATGTATCGTGGTGTCGGTTTCTGACAATTCTTCATCGCTTCGTAGCTTACATCAGGTTCAGGGATAATGTACGTAGAGGGCATGCGTGTATCATATACAGAATGTGTCACTTTTGATGCTAATCGCTTAGCTCTTAAAATATCTAAGTAGGTTTGACAAAAACAAAAAAATCCAAATCTATGTTAATTGATGCAGATTGTAGGTTGGATTAAGTTAGGTTGCGGTGCCAGCTAATGCTCACTTAGACCGTTCGCGGTCCTTTGTGTTACCACAGGATCTTATACCTTTCCCCTTTTCAGAAGATCCATTCAGAGCTTTTAATGAATCGAAGTATATCTCGCACTTTTCCGTTTTCGAGATCTGATAGGTTATTCATTAACCGCTTACCTAAGTGTTTGTGCCTTCTGTGCATCAGTGCCGGACATGAGCAAAGAAGATGTTCTATGGTCCATGCAACTTCTGCAGAAGTCATTATATTCGACACCCATCCTTCTCGCGTATTTCCCTAGAAGGCAGTGTCCTGTCATTATCCCTACAAAGCGCAATTGAGCGCTTCAAGTCCAGCTTCAGCCAGACCTTCAGTCTTGAAATATTGCAAGTGTCGGTGTTTTCCCACCTTACATTTGTTATTGTTTCTGCCTCTTTCCGAAGCTCAAACATCAATGTCGCGATAGGACTCCCTACCTCCGCCCTTTCCGGAAGCAGCAGGAGAGTCGTACCACGTCTAGCTAACTCGTCCTGCCCTGCAGTTCCTCTCAACATCCGTGTGGCCCGGGACCCATATGATCCTTATATTGAGCTGTTCACTTATCTCGTTAAGAGAGTTGAGGAGCTTAACGCCACCCTAGATTTCAGTGAGACCGCCTCCATTTTATGGCCGCCTGACTGTCCACATAAATGATAATCTTCTTTGAAGATAGTACATTATCCTTCAGCCTACTCATTACCTCTTCAATCGCTATCACCTCAGCCTGGTATACGCTGCAGCGATCAGGTAGACGGACAGAGATGCTTACTTTCAGCTTTTCACAGAAGACTCTACCGTCTAGCTTAGAGCCATCCGTGAAAAAGAGCAGTTTCATGAGTTGCTATATGGCCAGCTAACTGAGGAAGTAGTGGCTCCACCAATGACCCAAGACCACACTATGCTGCCGCCACCAAGCACGGACAAGGTTAGCAGAGCGATAAATCGGCTCAAAAATAATGAGGCCTCGGGATCAGATGAGATCCCAGCGGAGCTGATTAAAACAGGAGGTCCCGCAATACACCAAATAGTGCAAGAATGGGAAGAAGAAGCGATGCCAGAAGACATAAGAAAGAAGATATCACAACATGCAGCAATTATCGTGGTATAACGTTGTTGAGTACCGCGATTAAGATATTCTCCTCTATCCTTCAAGACAGGATAACTCCATACGTAATCATTGGTCCATACCAGTGTGGCTTCATCCCAGGCAAATCAATACTCTATAAGTCCATTCAGATACTGGGTTACGCAGACGATATTGACATCATTGGTAGAAACCCAATACCCAATAGCAATAGCCTCCCTTTCCACATTTGTTGTCATTTGGTGCAGCTCCATAATTCTGTGTGAGAGTAAACAAACTTCGTCAGCGTAGTCCAGATGTTTGAGTTGAGATGTAAGAGTCCAACCAGTAGATAAAGCTGCGCGAAGTACATCGCTAATCACCAACAGAAAAAGTATCGGCGATAGAATGCAACCTTGTCGTACCTCACTTAGGATCTCGATTTCCTCTGACAGCTTTCCTCTGTGCAGCACATGACATTTAGAGCCATCATAGGTTGCTTTAATAATAGCTATTAGTTTTTACCAATAAACTGGGTAGGATGTTGTTCGCACCCTTTAAGCCGGGATGTACGCATCTTTCAAACTGGGATGTTCCACTAAAAAACGCCAACTTTTTCACACTCTCACTTACTCCTCTATCTCAGAGTTGGTAAAGTTGGTCGTATATTGCAGCAATCAAGAGTGTTCACCATCGCTAAGAGAGCGGAATTATAGGCTTCTTTAGTGGAAATCGGGCTTAAAGGGCGAACCAAAAATTACCACGAGTCAAACATCTTGACTGTGATTTGCGCGAAACACTGGGAGATTCACCTAACAAAGCGTGTCGTTATCAACAGAGAATGTTGCCAGGAGCAAATGGAATGTAGATATTACTCAGCTGACATAATCATAATCCTCAATCAGTTCATCATTCATCAGAGTCATCGGAGGCAACAGACGCAAAAAAGTTTGTCTAGAAACGCCGAGCTTTCTGCTCTGTTCGGCCAAAGGGGACTACCAGAGCTACTTCCTTCACTGTGAGTGTTTGTGTGGTTTGGTTGATAGGTTGTTGTCGGATGACATTACAGGTATGACACCAACTACTATGACGTAACACAATTCTCCAAAATGTGGGTGGCAATGTTCTCGGTTCTCGGTTCGATGAAAAAAAAAGTTTTCTGTTCCATTACCAAAAACTGGTATGGACATCCATTCTGTGCACGTGCACCACGTTCACGTGAAGCTTATCTCCCTTTTTTTTCTCTCTCTCTCTCCTTTTAAACAGAGCCCTGTGCGTTTTTGTTGTTGCTTTCGTCCATCTATCATTCATTTGCATTTCAGTTATTCCTCTTCTTTTCGTCACAGATTCAATCGATTGGTGTGGGTGAGAGAAAGCTTCGTCAATTCAGCAGCTCATCCTACGCTCCAACGGCAACACCCTTTCATTCCCTTCATCAATAAATTTTTTCCAGTGCTTCGTTTGTGTCTTTTGATTTGCCTGCGGGTGTGTGTAAATTCACATTTTCATTTGTGTGTCGAACTCGGTAGAGCCAAACGGGCAATGACTTATGTGGCAGAGGCAGAACGCGCACATACCTATTTATTATTACTTGTTTATAAACATCAGCGTCTGTTTTTGCGCTTATGGTTGTGTGTTTTGATTTTGTTTCATTCTCTTAATTGAGTAACTAAGTATGTATATCGCTGACGCCCTAATGGACACTGCTATTAGGTAATCGGATTCGGAATACGTACCAATGCGCCAATGATGGTAATAGCCTACGTTTCTCTATTATTTTGTGAAATTAATTCTCTTTCAATTTTCTCTTTATTTCTAAAGCAATGAATATAAGATACGCTGGTTTTCTTATTCTCAGTGTAATGTCATTTGACGACAATATAATAAAATGTATCATGTATCATAATGTGATTTGGCATATTAAGTTGTTCAATTCAATTTATAAGGCAAACAACGTTTTTTATTCTACATAATTTTATCTCGACTCCAGCGCCACCTAAGGGGTCTAAAAAAACTTAAACTTATCGGAGCACTAAACGAACATATGGTGTGAATATGAACCAAATCCAAACATAAACGTAAATGTTCGTAAATATCTCGACTCCAGCGCCACCCCACGGGTTGAACAAATACTTTAACTTTTTTGAGCACCAAATGAACATATTGTGTGAATATGAACCAAATCCAACCATAAACACAAATGTTCGTAAATATCTTGACTCCAGCGCCACCTTACTGGTCGAAAAAAAACCCTAAACTTATGGGAGCACCAAACGAACATATGGTGTGAATATGGCCTCGATACGTCAATTGGTTTAGGCGGGATGAGGCGACATAAAAGCGTTATATCCATACAGACAAACAGACAATGGTAATTATGTTATTAGGCGATTGCTTTAATATCCGAGAACTGCACAATTCATCATTTTTAAACAAATATTTATATATTTTTGTAAAGAAATACAGCGAAAACACCAACATTTGCAATAAATAAAAATAAAGTTGCAATTTGTGGGCAATTTTGTTGTTTTGTCTGCGTGTGACGTAATTTGTGAGAGAGAAGAGAAATTTGTATTTTATAAATAATCCTTGTATGCTTGTATCATGCTCTGTTAATTAATACAAGAATCTCTGTAATATATGCCAAAGCCAGTGTATAATTGTCATTGATGATAAGAGAACGTTAATTCAAGAGAGTTGTACCACAATGATATTCTATTACGTCAGAGATGAACGGAACAGCTGTTCGCCATCATAGCCGTGCACGTGTGTGTGTGTGTGTGGTTGATTGTTCGATGCATCTTTATAACTATGTGCGATTCGTGGCTATACTGTACATACGTCAGTCATACTCATAACTATGCTAGCAGCATGTTGCTGAAACAAAATCGTTCTGTTTCTATTTCTATTTTCTGTTAGATTTTCCGAATGTGGGAATAACTCTCTGCTATGATGGTGGTGATGGCATCGGCAATGGAACATGTTGCCCTTTAGCTGCAACAACGGGAGTTTACCACGAAAAAAAAGTCACACAGTCACTGTGGAAAACTGTGGAGAGGGGTTTTTTCTTTCTGTCGGTTTTTATGCTCTCCATCAGCTGTGTGTATATGCGTGTTTGTGTATGCTGTGCTTAAAGGAAAAAGAAGGAAATACACACGAGAGGACAAACACAAACGAAAAAGAAAACTCAGCAACAACAACAACGGTTGGCGGTGGGTTGGTTATTCGGTCGGTCGGTCGGTCGGTCGGTCGGTCGGTTGGTCGATCGATCGGGCGGTTGGCCGACTCTGACGCACAGCACAGCGGCACATATACCTACATACCCACAGCGCCGCCGCAACTGCCGCTCCGCTACTGCTGCTGCTGCCGCCGTTGTATTTGTGGAATGATGGAATACAACGAACTCAATAATAATTTTGAGGCAGCGCCAGCACCAGTCTTTAACCATACTCCGTGTTGAGCGTATCACGGGAACGTTTGTAGTTTTTGTTGCCAAGGCGATGAGGAGGGAGAGAGCTCTCGACGTTTGATATTAAGATTTTTTTGTTTTTGTTCAATTTCGTTCGTTCGTTGGTTCGTTGGTTCGCTGGCCGATCCGATCCGAGAGATACACCAACATCAGCTGCCAGTAGAATCACCAGAAACACTGGCGCTGGCCATCACACCAGAAGTTGTAAAAAAGACTTCAATAATTCGGTCGCCGTCTTCGTCGTCGGTGTTTTCGTCGCCGTTACCCGTTAGTCGTACCAACTCCTTATAAGAATACAACAACAACAAAGCCGTATTTTGGAAATTCCTTTCGTTTTCGGGAGGAAGGAAAAGATTCTTTTAATTTTTTCCTTCAAATAAACGGCAAAAAAAAACAGAATTTGAGCAAAAACAGTGTGTGCTCCCATACTCTTACCAACAACCCGGATATTAAATAGGATATTCCAAGTAGTAGTTAGTCCTGTGCAACGCAATGCACTCGCGGATGTGACGTAATTGACGCAAACGTAAATAAAACTTAAGCAATACACACACAAACATGCTCGTTTGATTGTGTGCCCATAGTGACAGGTTTCACCACAACAGTGCAGTCTAAAAAAAAAGTGCAATTAATAATCTTCATCACATTAAAGGTTTTATTCCCTCTCCCATATTTCTGCGGCGCTCAAATGCATTTTCATTAAATCGGGAAATTATTGAAAATTGTGATTGTGATTCAGGAGAGGAGAAAAGTGTTAAGAGAGTGTTAGTGCAGTGCAGTGAACAAGTGAATTTTTTGCCCCCTGTTCAAGTGCAACCCGGTTCGGAGTTTCCGATTGGAAGGGAAAGCACACATACAGTGAGAGAGATAGAGTAAGAGAGAGACGACTCCAATTGGATTATTGAACATTAGCTGGATTAGGCGGGACACAAGGATTAACCCAAAACAACAGAGCGGCGGACCCATCAACACCAATACATGGATTAATTCCGTCGCACTGTCCGTCAGCGCGTATCAGCGACGATTGAGGAAAATTATCTAAAAGGTTGCGTTGCGTTTCGATTGGATTTTTTTTTGTTAATTCATAGCTTTCGTTTGGCGGTTTGACTGAGTCTTCGTAGTGGTGATGTGTGACTCTGTTTGATTAGTTGAACAGCGACACAGCAGCACTTAGCGAACACATGTGCACAATCACTCAGTCAGTCAGTCAGTCAGTCAGACCGACAAAGCCACAGAGCGTCGTCGTCGTCGTAGGTCATTGGTCTTTTTCGTTGGTTTCGTTAGTTTGTGTCTGCTGTTGTGGTGGTGGTGGTGTTGATAATCATCGTACATACATCATAGATACGAATTATGTAGTTTGTTGCTTCATTGTTTCGTTTGTTAGTTTTGGAAGAGGAAAGAGACGGGCAAATGCATTTTGATTAGATACCTAGATACCTGACTGGGTTATAGAACTATGTACAAAGTCACAAAGGTACATTTGTACATACAAGATACAAGTTCTGTGGCTCCAACAATCGATAGATCAACGGCTGTTTGCTTTTTGCCTGGGGGTGAAAGAAACCATGGGAAGTTTTAAACTTTCGGCAAAATTGGCCAGCAGGGCAGGGAGTTTAAATTTAGAAGGAGAAGAAAAAAAAAGTTGCAATTTTCTATAAGAAGAGGAGGAGGAGGAGCACTCTTTCACTTCGACTATGATGGTATTTAGTGAGATCGACGAGATAAGTGGGGATATTAATTTTAGAACCTTGTTAACGAAGTTAAATTAACTTGAAATCGAAAACAGTAGATTCTCGATTTGATGAACTAATGCATTTAAGGAAAGGTTATACAGGGTGTCCCATAAATCGTGCAAAATAATTTGGGAAATGATTCTTGGATATATTATAGGGGAAAAAAAACGTTCTGCAGTAAGGGTATATCTCCAATGTATCAGGGATTTAATAAAAAGCTTACTTTGGTGTACCCGGACCCATTTTAACGGAAATTACTCTGTGAATGCTAATGGTAGAAAGTTCCTTTAAGACTTTATTTTTAGAAGAAATACTAGCCTTTGTAACTGCGTTTAAATAAAGTTGATACCTTATTTGAGTCTTCAGATATCCAACTTCAATGCCTCTTCTAGTTTTCTTGCCCATGCTTAATTTTCACTATGAGGTCAATTTTCTCCAGAAAATGAGTAATAACCATAACGTTTTATTACTTTTTTCTTATAAACGTAACAATAATAATAAAAAATAAATAAATCCAACAAAGAAAATGTTGCAAATGATACCAATAAAGACAAAAGTATGCCTTCATCAATTCTTGGATCCTCTGAACACTTCACATCTTCACGTCTTGTTGACGTCTTTATTGAAAGCCTGTCTATGAAACGTGTCGTGAAACACGGAGTCGACCAACAAAGATTTGAAATATTCTGGATTCTACGTGAAAATGGTTTTAAGGCAAATCTGTGTTGTTGCGGACTGAAACTAGTGTTTGCCTCGCTGACAATAGGACCTGTGATTAGAGAACGGGGTTTTAAAGAGCACCTACCGTAGCAAAATTTGTAGAAAACAGTTAAAGCTGTAATGTTGTACTGCTTTCTGAGAAAAAAGACAAGCCTGGAATTTATTTGGGTTAAATTCCAACCCTATTAGATCTGCCCCAATTAAAAATGACCTTAATCTTCGATGGAATAGCCGTATTCATTAAATCTCGCGAACCAATCAAGGCAGAATTGCATTCTTTTTGATTTAAAAACTCAATAGAAGCCGACAGCATTGTATTATCAGCAAATGAATGGATATCACAGGTTGTAGAAGACAACAGGTCATTGATGTACATATGTCAAAAAGAGCGTAGGCGACAAGGGTGAACCTTGTGGTACGCCAGCATTAATCCCATGAGATTTCATTTAATATAACTTTTATTTCACGGTTCAATAAATAATTCTCAATACATGCAATCAGAGAGCGAATTAATTTTATTTATAAGACAATCATGCCATACTCTATCTGAAATATCAAAGGAGCTTGATTCATTGCTATTGATTTTCAATGCTTCCTTCACAACCATGACTCATGCACGTCATGAGTTCAACTGAAGAGCGATTTTTACAAAACCCATACTGCACATCGGAAATAAAGACCATTCGTATACAGAAATAGGTTTATAGTTTGAAACGAACGATAGATTCCTTCGATAGAACCGACAAAAAAGCATTACGTCAGTAGTTACGATGATACGATACGATGAGAATTCGGTCTGTTGTGCCTCCTATTCTTTGACCCTAGAAATCTTTTTGTCTTTTGATAAACTGTTATATTCCTTTGGCTGGGATTTGTTGGCAATCTTCTACCCTTACAGTTATTTGGCCCATAGTGTTTATCTTTAATTTTATTGGGGCTGGGAAATCTGCTAGGAGGTGATCCATTGTCTCCCCTTCTTCATTGCAGTATGTGCAGGTCTTATCAGTGCTGATTGCTATTTTGTGTTACTGCCTTGTTAGTGCTTCACATGACATGCTTAGTTCTTTTGTTTTTTGAGTTTTACGACCTCTTTCGCCTTTTTGTGGTTAAAGTTTGGGAATTTCTTTGAATGTTTTCATCGTCATCATCATATTTGGCTCTACAACCGGGGTCGGTCCTGGCCTTCCGCAAAAAGTCTCTCCACCGGTCCCGCTTTCTACCCGATGTCATCCGGTTTGGCATCCGTAACCCCTGGCCGTCCTAGTCTACGCCATCCTTTCAGCGTATGCTTCGCCGGCCTCGCTGTCGTGTTCCATAAATCCTACCGCAAAGGACTTTCCGAGCATGATCCTCTTCACTCATGCGAGCTAGGTGTCCTACCCACCGGAGCCTACCGAGCCTAATTCTCTTCACTTCATCTCATCATTATAGATAGAGTCTCCGGAATCGTCCTTCCTCACATACGGGGCCAACAATTCTCCGTAAGACTTTTCTCTCGAACGCGGCTAAGAAGTCAGAATACTTTTTGCTAAGCACCCAATTCTTGGATCGATATGTTCTGGTTACATGCTGTTATCGCCTGCTACAGTTGACCCGAGATAGTTAAAGGTGCAATCCTTTAACTTCAAATTCGTGCTCTATTATTTTAATTACGCGACCAATGTTGGATCTTCTACTCACAGACTTGGCCGCAATGTACTTTGTTTTGCTCTCATTTATGTGCAGCCCCAGATTTCGTGCCGCCATCATAGTTCGTAGCGGCATCATAGTATGATCTTCGGTCATTGGTGGAGCCTCCAATTCCTCAGTTTGCTGGCCATTTAGCAACTCCTGAAAGTGCTCTTCCCATTGCTCTAAGATGCCTTTGAGATCGGCGAACAGATTACTATTAGTCTTTGCAACGCCTTGTATATTGCGTCATACCGCGGACTCTTTGGTAGCACTTCTGTGCTTGGTGCGGTCCTCGCTCTCTGTACTGTTCTAGTTCACGGACGAGATTATTCTCACAGGCTGCTTTCTTTCGCCGGTAAACTGTTTTTTCATATCTTCTGAGCTCTTTATATTAATCTTCGCGAGATTTCGTGCCGCGTTCTATGAAATTGTTACTAGCTAGCTTACATTCGTCATCGAACCAGTCGTTCCGATCTCTACGACTACTACCTAGACCTAGGGCTTATTCTCCCTGCATTTAGGGCGAGTCCTATCGCTTTACCGAAGTTGTTTTAGGTCTCTTTGTTGCTAAGGGCAGCCGTGTTGACTCGAATCTGATTCGCGGATGCAGTCTTTCGTGATGATGCACTTTCTGCGCTCGGTGCACTAACCCCGCAACGGCGCATTTAAATCTAAATATGTGCCGTTCAGAGTCACTTCCGAGTTCATTGACATTGAGAATCCCACTGGAATTCCATTTTTAAGTGCGATTAGCGGCACGCGTTATTTTGGTTTCTCTCCTAAATTAATTTTTTTCTCTACATTCGCGTATCAATCGTAGGCGCCCCCAGTACATCTTCTGCGGGATCATTGAACAAAGTATCTCTACGAAAATGTTGGCCACTAGTCTAACGGATGCGCACGTCGTTGAAAATCATTCCGAGTTCCTGATGTGATGGGATAATTTTTCGAATGTAAGTTGCCTGTAACCTGCTGCCGCCGCTGGAGACTCCAGAATTTCAAAGCAATCGCATCAGCGTTGATAAATTATTTAAAAACATGGGAATGCACCCCAATATTTAATTGAAGTGATTCCCCCCTCTCCCTTTTTCTCTGTTTCTCTGTTTTTTATTTCACTCGATGTAATCGGAAGCCAAACAAATAGCGATCGCGAGCGATTTGCAATTTTAATCGCTGGCGCCGAACAATTTGTCAGAACTCAATGTGCAATGTACAGAGGCGAGGCGCTGGCATATGGATGCATATGCATTGATTGCAGCGGAGTATCTACATACTATGGAGTGCAATTAGTGTGGCACGCGCTTAGTAGAGATTTCGTTATTTTTCTTTTAATTAAATGAAAGTTTCGTGTAATTGGAAGGTTTATGTGTATGAGTATGTGTTTTCAATAATGCCAAGAAAATTCCCATGTTGATGCGTTCCAAGAGTTTGATTATGCAAGTGTCCTCTGGAACTTAAAAACTTTATCACTTCAATTATTTTGGGAAGAACCTTACACCAATATTTATTTCATCTGCTTCAGCATCGAGCTTTCTTTCTTAGCACATTGTCTCTAAGTTGTGTCACACAGTAAATGTCTGCTTGATCGTTCATGACTGTGCATAGCACGTGACTTGTTTTTCCAGTTGTGAAATTCGCCTAAATCCAAAAGAACATTTCTTTTCCTTCTGTGACCCAAGTAATTGACATACAAAACAGAAGACGGATTGACGCGATGACGAATAAAAAAATACAATCTCGTTCAACTACCGAGCTTAAGATAATATGACGAAAATTGCCTGCCACCATTTTTGGCTCTTCTGTCAAACAGTCCATAAAAAAAAAATTGTTTTTTAAAAATGTTACCAACTAAAAGCAACAAAAACCAATTAATTCTGTATACCACAAGGTAGATAGGTAGGTAGAGTGGTAGTCAGTGATTGCCTCAAAAAGCGCTAGAGTGCTCCGTTTTGCAACCACAGACCAAAGGAGACCCTATAACGTGATAGGTATCTGGAAATGGTAATAACCAACCTTTAACGTTTAGGTACAAGATCAGATCAATGATCCGGCACTCCGAAAGCTCCCTCAGTTCGGCAAAGAAAGGTTTTCCCAATTTGTGGTGTCAGACATTTGCAGAGATAGGGAATAAAAGTTTCCTTCTCATTAACATCGCTGCAACTTCTGCTAAATATATTATGCGGGATTACCGGTTTGGCTGCGTGGCTGCCCAACGGCCAACGGTCGCCAACCATCCTGGAAATATTTTTCCGTGATCTGGAGATCAGCTCGGTAGATTTATTTTTATTATAGGAAGGCCACATTGCCCTCGATGTAGTGCAAATGTTTAAGTCATTCCACCTTAATTGAGCCTTGGTGGTATGGAAGGTGAGAACACGTTCCCTGGCGGAGCTTAATGGACAGCAGACTCTCTTTATGTAGTAGATGTGTAATATTGCGCCTTTCTTCACCATTGCCGTCAATATCGTTACGCCCCGGTACCCACACTAGGGTAAGCTATATAGTTTGCCTGGCTCGCCGAAACCATTTCAGCTTGACACTGCCTAACAAGTTTTGAGTTATTGCTAGTCGCAATATTGCTTTTAATTGCAGATTTGCTATATACGCAAATGTCAACCCTACCAGTTATAGTGCTATTGTTAGCAAGTGCCTGCATGCCTTCCTAATCGTTAGGCTATTGAAAGATTCAGTTTTTCTGAGAAGATTCCATTGCCAACTCCATTTCACATCTTGGATCCGACGGTAAAATAGAGTAACGTCAAAAAGCGTCATAGGGTCTGCACATGTAACCATAGGTATGTTTGTTGCAGTCTGTCTGGGTAGTGAAGTACTGTGACTAGTACTTGCACTGCACCACGACTGGTGCTTGCTCTACAACCATCCTTTAGCGTCTTTTGACTGGACGACAGGAGATCGTTTTCGGACGAGCTACCTAGCTTAGTCTTCTCCTTAGAAATAAAATTTCTTTTGTTCATCATAAAGATACCACGAGTATGTCAGTAGGGGCGGTCAATCCTGACATAGCCGACGTGTCAGGATAAGCCACTTCGTGCAACCGACATTGTGTGAGCATCGGATGGGATCAGCTATCTTTATCCACTTACTCATCATTCAGCCCTCGGCTTACAAGTGGAATTGAAGTTTACTGAGGATTAGATTGCTTCGTTGCCTCAAGCCCTCCTCCTTCATTCGGGGTTGTGACCGGCTGACAACTATTTAGTATCAGGCGGAGTTAGTATACCATAAACCTGGATTATTTGAAGATTTGACAGATGCTGATGAGAACATTATTGGTAGAGTGGGACGAACCCGCGCTTTCCCGGATTTCGCCGTTAAGCAGGCCCGTAATGCTATTCCTGTCAGGCATTCCTCTCTTTCGAGAGTAAACCCAACCCCCACGCTGCATCCTCATCACGAGCAGGGTCCTCAACCAAAGTTGTCCTCGGAAAGGTCAAACCTGGCCCGTGAGCATGGACAACTCCCGTGGTACCAAAGGCTATCTTGGTGAGATCTAGTATCAATGATCTCAGTTCCTTCAGATAGAGTGCCTGGACGAGGCAAATCGGGTGGCCGCCTAGGTCGCCTAGGCCTTCATGACGGTCATTCGGTGTTAGAAAGAGCCACTAAATACGAGGAGACCACCCTATAATAAATCTCTAAGTACAAGTAGCCCTTTCTGGGTCGTTAAAGTACGAAGATATAATCTAAGTACCCGCGGCCCTTTTGTTTTCTGCCGTGGTAAAGCCCCGCAGCGTATCCATATATAGGGTTAGGATGCAACTGGTGTCGTAACTCTGACGCGGGTCCATCATATGCGGTTTGTCATCCGGGACAGATGATCCATGGTTTTTTAACGAGGTATCGCTCCTTGCTGATGAAAACAGCTGGCAATTCGAGATATTAGCTGACGAATTCTGGTTCGAATTCGGTTCGAAACTGTCTGACTGCAAACTTTCTTCGATAGTTTTGAAAACGTCAGAGGTGACGGAACTTTGAGGGGTTTTCTCTGGAAAGCGGAGCAAATGTGAAATCTTTGGAATTGTTTCAAGTAACTTGCTATCTGATTCATCTTTTTATGCTTTATTTTTTCATTAACGTGCACTACTTAAATGTTTTGTTCTTTTATAACAATGAACAAATTATTATTTTAAATGTACACGAGAACCAAGCGGAAATGTCATTTTATGTGCTGACAGTTACCAAATGTCAAAAAAAAAAAATAGTGCGTTACTTGGGCAGTTTAACGTATTGTCAGTGTGAACAAAAACAAACAAGAAAACAATTTGACAGCACGGAGTATTTTTTCTGTTTGTGTTTTGATTTGTTGTTGGTTACATATCTCAAATTAAAAAGAGAAAAGACAAAGACGACTTTTGGAACTTTCCAATAGCGTGCTGGGTTATGGGGCGTGTTTTTTCTTTATGTTGGAGTAATCGGAGAGATAATTGAACTGTCAAAATTCAGATATCTGTTTTTTTTCAATCTCCGAGAGAAAATTTGTTTCTCTGATATGAACTTTTTACTCTGAAAAAATATACAGAATGTTTTTTGACAGCATTGGTTGTTTGTTTCTTTAAATTTGACACATGTCAAATTAAGGTGAGAAATAAAACTTTTGTCTGATACTAAAAAAACACATTAGGTAATTTTTTTCTCTGACTAGATCTGTCAGATCGGATTTATCGGATATGTAATTTCTCTGTTCTGTCCTATTTCACCGACATAAAAGAGAAAACACGCTGATAGACTCATACATGCGCTGACAGTTAGCAAGTGTCAAAGAACGATTGATGAAATCAGACGCGTTCGAATAGACTGAAGACCACAACTCTTCACTTGAGTTTAATGAGCGATTCTTCACTTAAATTGAGCTAATGAAGAGAAGAGACTGTTCGATTGGTATTCTTTACTTTAAATAAATGTCAATGTTACTCATCTGAAGTAACTACACGAACAGAACACCTCTTCACTTACTTCAGTTGCCCAATTTCGCCCAATTTTTAACTGGAGTGAATAGTTGTCAATGTAACAGTCCCTTCACTTCTATTACTTTAAACAGTTAATTCATTCCAAACGAACGCGGCTGTCATATATTTGAATGCATGTATGCTTTTAAAGAAATAAAACGTCAAGAGACCCTCCCAAAAAAAAATTGCCTCAGGGCCTACCAAAGCTTTAAAACAGGGCTGTACTACCAAAAATCTGATTTAAATCCACACAGCAGTCATCAGAGTGGACTCAGGGTAGCTGAAGAGTGCACTTTTTTAAAATTAGCGCACTCTTCAAGGGATTTGCACCCTTACAATGTCTAGGCACAGCGTAGGATTTGGGATAGTAAACTGCAGTGCAATGCAATGCAACTACTCCCACTAATATTTCGGTCTATCTACAGTATGGCGGAAAAAATGACAGCAAAACAAAACAAAACTTTAACTGGGATATTAAATTCCAATGTATCGGACAACAATAGTAACAAATAAGGGATTTTAAACACCAACACATAGAAACAAAAACCCCCAGCAGCGGATGAAGCGACGGGTCGCAATTTCTGCTGCCAAATACGAGTTATTACCATAAGCCACTCCGCCAAAGTTGGCAGAAGAACCAACGCCGCCACTGCTGCCGCTCCACTACTGTCGACCTCCTTGGCAGCAGAAGCAAAAAGTACGTCCGTCCGTTGTTAGCAGCTGAAAGATTTTCCAGTGTTATTTTGTTTTTTTTTTTTACCTTTTTTAGGCTTTCTGCCGGACTCCACTCATATAATAAAAAATTCGTTCATTCCTCCTCCTCATATCGGTGGTGCAGTGCACTCTGGCACTACTGTCCCATATACCCGGTGACTTATATTTGCTTGCTTGGCTGGCTGCGCGATGATTGCATTCGGCTGGGTATGAATGGCATGTGCGGTTGCATGCCAACAGCAAAACACAAATGGTAGCGGCGACCGACGGCGGCGAATCAACACCACGATATTATGTTGGACAGACATGTAGAGACAACAGCAATTTGCGAAACGACAGCGACGACGAGACACCGCATCAATACGGCGGAAAACAAAACAAGCAAAACACGATGCAAGCAAAACAACAACCTGAAACACACACACACACACAGACAGAGAAAACATCAATCATCCTAGGAGGAAAAAAAAAACATTTTTGGTGCAAAGCTTAAAGCAATGTTCACCTCTTTTCCACCTAATGGGAGGAAGAGGCGGCGCCCGTCTCGTAGTCTCGCTTGCCAATGCCTCGTTAAATTTATAAGGATTTCAGGGCTTTAAGCCTGCTTTGGTTATCCTTTTATTTGCAGTGGAGCAGAGAGAATTTAATCCTTCACATTTAATATTCGAATGCGGATGGATATTGGGGATGATCGATTAAAGCGCAGAGTAACCCAGCAGCAGAGCAGAAATGTTTTTCGTCAGGATGCTTTATTTTAAGAACATACTCGTATCTGTCATTTAAAGTGACATTTTACGGACGCATTGTGATTTTTAAAGCTCCTTGGCGCATTTAAATGGATCATTGATTGTGTGGCGTTGTGGCTGCATTGGGCGTTGGACACATTTTCTCCACAAAAACATTTCATTCTTCAATCCAATAAACATTTTTGACTAGAAATCTATTAAAGTGTCCTTCCTTGTCATAAAATCGTGTCCTTGCGCACGGTTCTCGTTACATCATCATTTATAATACGAGTATTTGACTCTACAACCGGGGTGCGGTCCTGGCCTCCACAAATACAAAGCAAATGATATCCTTCTCAGAAAAGAACAAGCTTCTTAGCGATTTTCAGTATGGATTCGTCAAAGGCACGGCAAGGCAAGTCCACCGAATACGATGTAATGAACATTTATAAGTGACTTGACAAAAGAAAAAGTCACTGCTGTACCTCGACCTCACTAAAGCTTTCGATCTAGATGACCATAAGCTTTTGTTGAAAATACTCGATAGGTCTGGTTTTTTATATTAAAGTGGATCGCGTTCTACCTCCAAATTACCTCGAATTAATTCAACATTTAGTGATTGCCTTGTCCAGATAAATGTGTTGGATACGTTCTAGGTCCCATCTTGTTTATTTTATAGATAAATTCGATTTTCAAAATTCCACTCCTTGGTAAAGTGATTACCTTGCCCAGATAAGGATGCTCCTCAAGGATGAAATCTAGGTGCCATCTGGTTTATTTTATACATAAACTCGATCTTTAAACTTCCTCTCATTAGAAAAGTGATTGTATTGCCCAAACAAGGGTGTTCCTCAGGGATGAAATCTAGGTTCCTTCTTATTTATTTTATACATCAACGCGATCTTCAAACTTCCTTTCCTCATGAATGTGATACCCTTGCCCAGATAATAATGTTCCACACGGATGAAATCCAGGTCCCCTCTTGTTTGTTTTACTTCAAGCCTCCTCTCTATGAAAAACTCTTGGCATATGCTGATGATTAAGCTCTGTAATATACGTCTTTGTCTGTTCCTACCATTAACCGAAATATATTGGCTTCTAAAATATGGTATAACTTGCTCAGGTAGTGTGTATGCAAGTATTCTTCAAACCCTTATCGCAGCTCAGAGAAAAAGCTGAAAGAAACGTAACTTCCATATCATGGTCTAACAGTCTCTTCCAATTTTCAGATCTCTGAAAAAACTCTCTCTCAAATATTTACATGTATATAAGATTCTTAAGTCATTGTTATTCTTAAACCAACTCAAGCTCGCCTTAGAAAATCACATTTGTTGTTCAAATTGCTATGAATTCCAAAATTCATACCATTTCAATAGTTCTATTGTTTTTAAAACATTCTTTTTTACGAATTAATCTAACTAAAGTTTGTATTTTCAAAAAAAAAATCTTCAACTTTAACAGACTAAAATAAGTTAGTTGACAGCTAAACGTCAAATTGGTTCATATGTTAAATTGAAAGATAAACGTCAAATGTCAAATTGGTTTATATTTTAAGCGAAACTATAAATTGATAGATAAACGTCAAATGTCAAATTTGTTCATATGTAAAGCGAAACTGTATCTGTATACATTAACTTATTTGACAGATAAACGTTAAACGTCTAATTGGCTGATATGTTAAGTGAAACTGAATATGTATGAACTGTTACTGATTTAACAGATACACTTCAAACATTAGATTGAATAATATGTTAAGCGAAACAGTTTATGTATAGACAATAACAATAAATTGACAGGTAAACGTCAAATGTCAACTTGGTTAGTTAGGTGAAACTGTATAGTATATGTATACATTAACTAAATATACAGATAAACGTCCAATTTCCAATTGGTTCATATGTAAAGCGAAACTATAAATTGACGGATAAACGTCAAGCGTCTAATTTGTTTATAACGAAGCGAAACTATATATGTTTACATTAAGTAAATTGACAGATAAACGTCAAACCTCTAATTTGTTCATATCTTAAGCGAAACTATAAACTGACAGATAAACGTCAATTGTCAAATTGGTTTATATGTTAAGCGAATCTGTATATGTAAGCACAATAACTAAATTGACAGATAAACGTCAAACGTGAAATTGGTTCACATGTTAAGCGAAACTATAAATTGACAGATAAACGTCAAGCGTCTAATTTGTTTATAACTTAAGCGAACTGTATATGTTTACATTAACATAATTGACAGATAAACGTCAAACCTCTAATTTGTTAATATGTTAAGCGAAACTATAAACTGACAGATAAACGTCAATTGTCAAATTGGTTTATATGTTAAGCGAATCTGTATATGTAAGCACAATAACTAAATTGACAGATAAACGTCAAACGTGAAATTGGTTCACATGTTAAGCGAAACTATAAATTGACAGATAAACGTCAAGCGTCTAATTTGTTTATAACTTAAGCGAACTGTATATGTTTACATTAACATAATTGACAGATAAACGTCAAACCTCTAATTTGTTAATATGTTAAGCGAAACTATAAACTGACAGATAAACGTCAATTGTCAAATTGGTTTATATGTTAAGCGAATCTGTATATGTAAGCACAATAACTAAATTGACAGATAAACGTCAAACGTGAAATTGGTTCACATGTTAAGCGAAACTATAAATTGACAGATAAACGTCAAGCGTCTAATTTGTTTATAACTTAAGCGAACTGTATATGTTTACATTAACATAATTGACAGATAAACGTCAAACCTCTAATTTGTTAATATGTTAAGCGAAACTATAAACTGACAGATAAACGTCAATTGTCAAATTGGTTTATATGCTAAGCGAATCTGTATATGTAAGCACAATAACTAAATTGACAGATAAACGTCAAACGTGAAATTGGTTCACATGTTAAGCGAAACTATAAATTGACAGATAAACGTCAAGCGTCTAATTTGTTTATAACTTAAGCGAACTGTATATGTTTACATTAACATAATTGACAGATAAACGTCAAACCTCTAATTTGTTAATATGTTAAGCGAAACTATAAACTGACAGATAAACGTCAATTGTCAAATTGGTTTATATGTTATATGTAAGCACAATAACTAAATTGACAGATAAACGTCAAACGTGAAATTGGTTCACATGTTAAGCGAAACTATAAATTGACAGATAAACGTCAAGCGTCTAATTTGTTTATAACTTAAGCGAACTGTATATGTTTACATTAACATAATTGACAGATAAACGTCAAACCTCTAATTTGTTAATATGTTAAGCGAAACTATAAACTGACAGATAAACGTCAATTGTCAAATTGGTTTATATGTTAAGCGAATCTGTATGTATGAACCATAGCTAAATTGACATATAAACGTAACATTTGTTTATATATCAAGCGAAACTTAATTACCGACTGCCAATTTTAGCTCTACTATGTACGAGAAGAATACTTCAGAATAGAACGACGGACAGAAATATCTTACTCGACTTTTCTCAGAACAGAATGAAAATTTCCCGAAAGAAAAAAAAATTCCACAACAACGTAGCACTCACTCAGAAACGGCGTAGCTCTCGCTGTGTGCAAATGTTCAGTTACGCTTCACTTCCGGAACCGGTAGGTGGGTCGGTTGTCGTCGTCTTCGTCAACGATTTAATGAGAGGAGGGGCGGCTCACCACATTAAAGAGCAGCCCGTGGGTAGTATGCCTTTAGGGCGCGGTGTCAATCATCCATTAAAAATGACCCACTGAGCTGCTGGCTGGCTGGCTGGCACGATACACAGAAATGTTTAGCTCGGAAATGAATGTTTTTGTTTTTTTCATTCACTGCTATACGTTCCTTGTAACTTTTCGTCGTTCTCGCACACACAAAGAGGCACACTGGCACACCAGCTTCTTTGAATGTTATTTACAAGTCACGGCACAGCGAAGGCTGAAACTTAAAACTAAAAGGCAAACATGGTTGCTCGACGCTTGCCACAATCGGCAAGAGGGAAGCTTCAGCTATTTCACTGAGCTAAGAAGTTGCGTCGTCCACCCATCCGTCCAGCGAGTGCTGCTCGGCACCTCTTCTTATGCATGATTTTCCCATTTCAATCAGTGACTGGCTTGCCTTGGTTGTCGGAAAGGCAAAGTCGGATTTTTCCCATCGTCATCGTCGTCATTGTCGTCGTCACACAAAGCACTTTTGGTATTACGCGGGCGGCATGTATTCTACCCCAACTCAGAGGACACACCAGCCCCAACCCACCTCGACTTCCGAGAATGATGCAATTGCTTTTTCGCTTGTTTGTCAGCGCGTGCACCCATCGCCCGGACCGCCCGCCCGTTCGTTCATTTTATCAATGGGGGTTGATTTCATTCAGTCATTCATTCATTTGCACATGGCTGCGAGCCGCTTAGGCGTGGAGGTGGGCGTATAGGCATAGTAGCAGCTGTGAGTGGGTGGGTGGTCTTTGGGGCTTTTGGCCGCCCTACTCCGAGGATATTTCCAGGAAGTGAAACGACGAGTTCACACGGTTCTCGCATTTCGTTTTCCTTTTTATGCGCCACATCCTTCCACATCCACGTATAGGCATCATATTAAAGAGTCATGCGCCGCCACTGCCACAGCTCGTATTAATCAGACACAGGAGACGAACTATGAGAACATTTTTTTTTAAAACATACTCGTAGTTGGAATCAGGGGCCTCCAGCTATGGCGGAGTCCTCGTTTGATTCTTCTCAGCTTAGCAGCGATGTGCGCGTAACAAACAGAAAAATTAAATGAAATATATGTGGGTGGGGTGTGGGGGACGTGGTGGGGCGCTGCAGAATTGCAGATTGCTTCTAGTGACATGGCATGGCATGGGTTGGGTGGACTGTCGATGGGACCGTTCTTAAGTGCATTTCAATGGGTGTTTGTGTGTCGTTTTTGTCGAGCCCGGCTGGCTGGCGTAGTGTTTATGCTGTTTCATGGCGTGGAGCAGCAGCAGGGTGGTTGGGGTTTTGAATGTTTCCAGCACTGACTGCGGCCGGGTTTTTAGTCCGTTATTGTATGTTTTTTCGTGAGTACTTTGCTGAAGAAAACTGCAAATTAAAACGAAAAATCGATAAAAGCATTCAATGTGCGTGCAGCGCGCGCAGCGTTGGTTTTATGCTGGGGAGCAATGATTTTCATATTTGCCGAAATGAGAAATTGTTTCCAGTTTTTGTGAGTGTGTGTGTGTGTGTTTAACGGTAAGCGATGGTCGCTTCGGGAAATGTTCAATTGGCAGACTTTTCTACCTCACTTGCTCTTCAAATTCAATTCAATTTTTTTTTGTTTTTGTGCATATAACGGTTTATCTAATTTCGTGCAACAAAAAATCTGGTCTGAAGGTACCACCTACTGGGTGCTCAGTGTGTCCAGGTTGCATACGTAATACATGCATTAGTCTCTGATTTTATTGTCATGTACTTCAACGACGTATAGCCCTAGCTCCTTGCAACCAACCATGTTATGCGGGTTAGAGCTTTGCACACAAATGGAAGGGACCTGCAATTGAATGCTGTTTTCGAAAGGCAAATTGAGAAGCTTTCCGTGACAAGTTATTACTCTCAGACTGTCGTAACACATTCGCAAGAGGTGGTTCTATGAAAATAATTTTGGTGTTTTTTTCTGGGATTTAAATCTAGAGACTTTAGCTCTTAAGTCCAACGGTAGTGCACTAACTACTAGAGCCACAGCGCCCACTAGGAGCTACAGAAAATGAAGTAGGTCTTAATTGCAAATAAGGGAGAAGAATAGAATACATTCTCTAATATCTATATTAATGTCGCGACAGGGTATGTTTTTGTTTGTTAGTTCGTTTGTTTTTGGTGGGTAAGGTTTAGTTTGGTTTGTTTGTAGAGTGCTAGGTTTGTTTGTATGTTTGTTTGTTTGTATGCTTGTATGTTTGTTTGTTTGTGTGTTTGTTTGTTTGTATGTTTGTATGTTTGTATGTTTGTATGTTTGTATGTTTGTATGTTTGTATGTTTGTATGTTTGTATGTTTCTATGTTTGTATATTTGTATATTTGTATGTTTGTATGTTTCTATGTTTGTATGTTTGTTTGTTTACGTTTGTTTGTTTTAATTGTTATTGTTTGGGTTTTTTCTGTTATCTCCTTATCTTCTTTCTTCCTAATGCAAATTCCTTGAGTGTGTATAAGGAAAAAAAGCCGAAGTATCTAGAACTTTAATTATTTTTGGGCGGAAATTTTGTCATTTTGTTGTACCTCGATAATCAATAGACCTTAAAGTTTAAAAGCTGCGAAAAATCCTGCACCAAATGACCGATCGATCGACAAAACGCAATGTGACAATCGAATAAGCGTCACATTCTGTAATTTTATGAAGATTTTATTTTCTTGCCCTTCCAGGATTGTGATGGATTTCAAACCAGGATAAGAATTTCGTTCGAAAATCAATAAACAACCCCGAAAAATAATAAACGATTATAATTGAGAATATCTCAGAGAATAAATTACACGGTGTTACCAAATCAAAATTTATACTTTTCCCCCAGTTTTGGTTTTAAATTTCGCGCAGTAAATTATTTATGCATCCATTTTGCTTTTGCTAAAGCTGTACTTTTGGCCGTAAAACCGTGAATACGACACAGCAGAGGACATACATACAACACCAAAAGTGCCCCCCCCCCCACAAATGTCTACCGGAATAAATTGTCGCGAAATTTTGGTCTTTTTAGAAATTTTGTTACTCAATCAAAATCAAAATCAAAATCGAAAACATCAACAGCATCAGAGAAGTCATAGTAGCAGACACGACAAACACAATAATAAGAACAACAATAACAATAACATAAACAACAATAATAACAACAACAGCAGCAGTAACAATAAGATGCACAGGGTGACAGCTGTCGTTGAAAGGAATCACGAAAAACGCATCAATAACAACGACAATAATTTAAATATTAAAATTAATAATATCAACAATAATAATATTAACAACAATAATAACAACAACAATAGCAAGCAATCACCATCCGTTGGACCAACATTCGAAGCGATTTGCAGCAGCAGGAAACCCTCATTGGTGGTGCAACAACGATGAGACCAATGCGACGATCCAAAAGACAAAGGCGATAACAGCCATAAATTCTGCACGCAGCAAAAAATTTCTTAACTTTAAGTTTTAAACTTTTATTAGAAAAACAAAAGTAGCAACAACAGCAAGAATAAACTCTTAGCACGCATTTGCAATTCTTTTTTTTTATAAATTCTTTTAGTTTTTCGGGCAAAAACGTTGCTAAATCGGCCAAAAGCAAATTGTTCAAAAATTTTTTTTTGCGTTTGTATGTGCATATTACGGTTTGTAACTATGAACCTAAATACGGAGTGTCTTAGGTACTAATAGCGCAAGAAATCTGCAGAGACAGACGGAAAATCAATAAAATTCAAAGCGAAAGAAGGGATACAACAGCAAGAAATCACCGCCAGTACCTTTTTATATACAACAAAAAAAAACATAAACACACTCACACTCACACAAACACACACGCAAGCAAGCAACAGCAACAACATCAAACTGTGATATTTCATACATACAAAAATACATAAATACATACAAACGACGAGTACAGAGTACTCGTACATTGAAAGTTGAAAATTTATTTGGGGCAAAAAAACTTGTTTTTTATAAAAATAAAAAAAATAAAAACAAAAAAAGAATTGTTCTACGTCTGAAAAAGCAACCCTGTATTTGTCATTTTCACCAAGCGCTCCAATATTTAACACGCGCGCGATAGAACTCAAAAAGTTACTCAAAAATTTACTCAAAAAATATCAAAAAGTTCAACGAAAGTGTAGAGAATATCTTTATCATCATTGGACAATTAAAAGAGAGAGGGAGAGACAAAACAACAATACAACAATAATACCGCAACAAAATCAACAACAACAACAACTTTATCATGTACGCGTCACGTATGTTTGACATGTGGAGTAGTGTCACATCCAAATTGGAAGCGCACGCGAATACATTGGGTCAAACGAATGTACAATCTCCAGGACAGAATAACTCAAGTGGATCGATTAAAGGTAAACACCCACCCACGTACAGTGGGACGAATCCCCTGTGTTTGTGTGATATTAAATTTTTTACTTAATTTTTATGTTTATGACATTTTAGTGACGTATGTTATTTTCCAGCTTCTGGCTTCCAGTGTTCCAAATTAAAACTTCTGTTACACATTTTTCGTTTTCTTTACATTTTGTTCTTGTTTTTGTTCCTTAACTTAATATACCTGACATTTAATATAAAACTGTATCTAACGCCACCTATAACTACGGGTTAGAGGTGATGTTGTACGGGGCTTTCGTACTAGGGAATGTGGGTGTGTCTTGGGACTACCAGAACAAAAACGGCAAAATATGTGGCTGATGGGTGAGCATCAACTTTGCGTTTTTTCGACCACGGACGTGGAGTGTCTACATTACTGCGTCGGTATTATTAAGATGTATCTTACCTAAAACAAGTGACGTTTGCTAGGCTACAACTGAAGGCGGAGCAAAGAATGCAAAATGAATTTTTGATACGGAGGGGGGACTATAAAACAAAGCACGATAGTTAGGGAAAAAGCGAGGGCCTATAACACAACGCACGGTAGTGAAGATGGGATACCGCAAGCATATAAAACAAGGTACGATAAAGAGGGGGAAACTCGAAGGTCTATAAAACAAAGCACGAGAGTGAGGGGGAAAACCGAAGGCCTATGAAACCAAGGCCATTCTGCTTGAGAGGGGGGGGGGGGGCTAACGTGATATAAAAATAGACGTCTGGTCTGGAAAATATATATATAGCTGCGTTATTTTATTTGCGCCGGTTTTGAAAAACTCGCCAAGCCAGTGATAATTTCTGGTTTCAGCAGCAAAAGTGGGGCAGAACTTGCACCAGTCTGTCTCATTCCTTTGGAATTTTACCAGCAAAAGTTCGCCCACCTAACTACAATTCTGCAAAGACCGTGTGTGAATTTTACTTCAACTACCTTTACTTAAATTAAAAAAGTTTCTATGGTAATTAACATACGTGCGGTTGTGTGTCCACTGCTTTTCTATGGCTGCCGACTTTGTGTACACGTGCTAAGCGGCATCGGAAGACGGATTAATTGGAAAACTTAGAAATAGGATGTGTAACGATGGAAACTTCGTTACAGTGTGTTATCAAGAGGTGTCGAGAGAGGGGGAAGGGAATGAAAAACCGCTCTTGGTAAAATAGAAAAAAATCCTAATTTATAAATCGGAACAAAATGGAAAAGGAACATTGATGTTTACCGAGAACGTGCATCGAATACTTGTAGAAGAGAGCCTTCTTTGGTGCGTGGAATGCGAAAGTCTGTGTTTTTTTCATATGCTTATGAAGGAACTTCATTAGGTGGAGCTAATACGTTTTCTTATTCGTTTTGCCCCACTATTTTCGTCCAGTTATGTTGCATTCTCTAATAAAAAATGTAAAATCTAGCATCCGCCATTTTTTGAATTTTGATTGGCCAGATAGATCTTTTAGTTGGCCATATATGCCTTTTGATTAAATAGATTAGCCTTTTCAATGGCCAGATTGGTCAGACCAAGAGAATTTTACCGATATAACCAAGCTTGAACGAAAGTCTTCAAACCCATAACTTGACGGAACTACGAAGGAACACAGGTCTACCGGTATCCACTAGTCCCGATTTCATGCCGCTTTTTTATCCAGTTTGGATAGGACAAAGTCACAAAACTGTCAGCTGCCGACACGAAACCCTACCACAATAAGGCAGGATCCCTTTTCGGACCGTGGGAGCTAAATGTCCTCATCATCGCCTTAGCGCTTATAAATCTTTTTGATGAAGTGTTTTCGGAATCGTCTTCCGCCCTCTAATACTGGACCAACAATGGTTGCCACGTCTACGAGTCGAAGATCCAAGATTGGTCCCTCAATTAAAACAGTAGAGCGTGAATTCGAAGTATGGCAATCCTTTTACTATTTCGGGTCAATTGTAGCAGTCGATAGAACAGCATGGCACCAGAAATACGCCCAAAATTCCTAGCTGCTGGTATATTAGACAATGGTCATACCAGTACTTGCATATGTAGCCAAGACTTGGGTGCTTGAAAAAGGACTCCCGTTAAAAAAGAAAAACTTACTTGGCCCCGAATGTGAGGAAGGACTATTTCAAAGACTCTCTATCATGATGAGAGGCGGTTTTTTCATCAGATTCAAAGATTCCTGTACCGTCTTTAAAGTTATTTCGATGATTGGACCCGTAGGCCACCCAATGCAAAGCCCAATGTGATGATCATCCTTTTGTCGTGTTGTGTTATCGTAGGCAGCCTTAAAATACCTTCTCTCGTGTTACTCTAATAAATTGCACTAATTTATTGGATTAAAAGAGAGATCTGAAATGGGGGTCGCAATATAAAACTGAAAAAGCGCCGATAATTTCCCTCTGCTCGTCCGTTTCGTTTGTAATGAATAATTATTACAGTTAGGGTTATCAGAAAGTTTTCACAATACTTAGTACTTCCGACTTCCGAGCGGCGCACCACACACACACACACACACACACACACAAATTGCATTTTGACCACAACAAAAGAAAATCAAAAGAACCGCTAACGCCATAATCTCTACCCCGCAAAAACGGAATGCCATAAGGCAACCAGCATGTCTACTGTGTTTTTTTTTCGTTGTTGTCTTCTAACGAGCAGAAGTTAATGGTTGGTTGGCAATTTTATTGGGAGGAGAAATTACAGTTGTAAGTGCCGTCGCCACACTGCGCGAGTTTTGCCTAATGATAGCCAAAATACGACGAGAACCATCGCCAAGGCAAGTCAAGTCAACGAACGCAACGACGTCCCAATTCCGAGCTGAACAAAAGGTGAATCACTTGTATTTGGGTTCGGTTAGGTGTTCTTTTTGCGGTTCTTATCGTAAGGTAAGGTGTGTTGTGTTGTGTGTACCCGGCCAAGCACACCAGCGAGTTAACTGTAAATGAGCGTAGGTATTTCGGTTGGTGGTTCAGCTCATGTGAGCTGAAGTCCAAGCCAGTGGGACAAATTTTTGCTGTTTCGACTGTGAGTGTTTGACTTTTGAATGCTGGCTTTGGTGTTGTTTGCTTTCTTTTCGTGTTGTGCCGGGTGGTTGAAGTGGAGGAGTAGGAAGCAGATACTCGCAAAAGATTTATAAAAAAAAATTCACAACGCATTGAAGCGAATTTCATTTTGGTAATTCCTCTTTGCTTCGCGCAAATTCGTGCGTAGATACCACTCTTGCGACCCAAGGGTGCAGAAACTTGCAATCTTTGATTTCAATCAGTTTTACAGTTATATTTGGTTGGCCGCATCCTCTTCACGGATTTTATTCGTCGATTACGCGAGCGATAAGAATTCGATCGTCGTGGATGAGTTGATTTCTTTTGTGCGTTTCGTCTTTGGAATCGGCCGAAACTGGTTGCTGCTACCAACTTTGCTTATTAGGAGGTTCTTGGCGATTTTTGTTGCTGTTGTTTCTCATCATTCCACTTTTACAATGTTGCACCAAATTCACAATTCACACCAGCACTCCCTACCGACCGACTATGTACTATGTAAGATAATGAATGATAAGACGACAACAACAACTTACTAACTGGACTAAATGAAGTGGCCAATTGAGTATCGTGTTCAAAACGGCAGAGGTACTTACGATAGCCACCAACGTCTGTGAGAGGTGGTAATTGCAGTCATCGCGAACATGGTCTATTCAGGATTCGATGGTCGGGATTAACTAACTACATTTTAAGTATTATCCCAAAAATGGCTTCAAATTGGCTTCTTCGGCTGCGACGACGTCGAAACATTTTCTTTTGGGCGAAATTTTGTTTTTGTTGATTATGGTGAAAAACTGACAAATCCACTTTCCTTCCAAATCTTCCGAAGTTGCTTTCCTTACCAATTCTTTCTCAATCAACTGACTGACGTGTTCATATTAATCCACTTCAATGAGTCAAAATCTCTTGCCAGCTTTCGTTCTTCGCTTAGGAAACGCTTCATCGCCATCTTATTATTGTTTGGTTAAGATTTTGTTGTCAGTTGTCTTCCTTAGGCCGATTTTATTCAATTCAACAATTCCATGATTTTTTCGGCACGTTCATCATCTTGGCTACGCAGGACTTCCTTGTCTATGGCAACTCTCTCCATGGCAAAGAACATTTTGACAAGTTCGTGAAATTCCTTGTCTTTTTCGCCAACGCACCAGACGGGCCTTGTTTGTAAGTTAAGAAAACCTTGTCGGACAACATTTGACGCGGGTGCTTGAGGCGATACTAAGCATTGACATCCGTTCACGACCCAACCGAGTTTGGACAGCGGTTCGTTTAAAATTCCCTCGTAAACTCGAATTCCGCCGAGGAAACTCGCGTGACCGACACCGATTAAAATTTCCGGTTAGACATTTTCAAAATTGGGAAGTAGGAGGTAAGTGATAATAGCGTTTCTCCAGATAACTTTTGTTTCGACTGACAGCTGTCAAATGCTACATCAAGAATGCAATAAACATTTTGCATCTCGAACTTTTATTGACTGTATAGTCCGGAAAGCATGACGTTGCTTCTTAAGCGGCTGACAGACTATCGAACCTGACTGACTGTATATCATAACTAGTGTCACTTTTGACTGATGTGCCTTGCGATCAGATTAGTAGGATGGTTTTACAGGAAAACCAATAGTCAAGCTCTAATTTTCAAAGATGAATGATGGACAACTAACAAAAAGTTTGTTTGTTGCCCATTCTTGCGATCCGCCCCCGTTGCCTGGTACTTTTTCATAATTTCCACCAATTTTTTTCCACGTACGACACATTCGGATCTCGTTATGTCTCACAAACAGCAGTTTTTTTCGTAGGCGCACACAAATTGTTAGTGGTAAACACAGCACAGCTGTTATCCATGGTTATTTACTACACATTTTAGAATGGTGCAACAGAGAATTCTTCTAAAAATCTGTTGTCTCCATCCATGTCCATAACCTTCATTCACGTTCAAAACTACAGCTCACTGGACGAATTTGTGTACACATTGTCGATCATAAAGAAACATGGCCGCTGACCGACAGTCAACCACAAAAATTTTTGATAGCGATCAGTTATGAGTGTCAGTCAGTCAGTCTGGCGTTCACACTATCAGTTTTGAGGGATGTCGATTAAAACATACAGTCAAGTTTGATAGTCTGTCAGCCGCTTTAAGGATTGTGCACAGCGATTGATTCCGTTCGTCCAGCGAATGTTCAAAGTTACAGGCGTTCCGCGAAGATTCGGCTAGGATTTGATCCTAAGCGTGGAACCGTCATCCAAGAACGTAAAATCGTCGATAAAGGATCATACGATTCTTATGGCGAGCACTTTCGTTGTCACCGAATATTTATCGTCGTTGTGATTTTGATGACTGAACACCATTGAATGCGAATTTATGATTTCTCATTCCAAACATTACGGCTTTACTATTGAGTTGCGACTGGGCCGCCTGAACCTCTTGAGTTCCCTTAACCGGAGACTGACGAGACATTTTCAAGTCCTGCTGGAGCCGTGAGTGATGGAACTTTTCGCATCCAGAAGCGTCGCACCGGTCATTCGCTGACCCGATGATGACGTGACGCCAGACCTTTGAAGCACACTTTCTGCTCCTTCACGAACGCCAAACGATCGTTGACAGACATGTCTCTAAACTTGTAGCACCTTTCGGTAGCGTAGGACGACTCCCTTTTTTGGCTCAGCTTCCCACGTCGAATGCACGTTGACGGACCTTCTTTTTGCCTTTGACTATTGATCGGACTGATTGTATTGTAATTAGTAGCATCCGTTGGATGCGGTAGTCTTTGCCACTGTCACATTACATATTCCGCGAGTGATTCGACATTTTGTTCTCTTCGACACGTTTCTGATCATCCCACTTTGAATTGTGTTCATGAAATTTGTTGTTCAGCGTCTTCTTGTTGTTGAGTGACTTTAACTGCGCTACATATGTTTTCAGAGTGATCGCATATTTTTCAAACTTTGAATTTCTGGAGCGACTCAGCGTCGGGAACCTCAACAACATTCTCTCGGACGTAACGTCACCTCAAGATGTAGTTTTTTTTATCTGAGCCTTAATGCGAATTGATAGCTCCTGCTTAGCCTGAAGGAGCTTTCGTTAATCGACCAATATTGGTGATGGCATCTATCGATGCTTCGTCGTCCGTTCAAAAACTATGCCCGAAACTAATTCTATTCCTTGGAGTTACCAGAAAACTTTGTCAGATCTTCGACTTCTCAAGTCTTCTTATTAACAATGTAAGTTGAATGAGGGCAGATCCAAGCGCATCGTTGAATCCCTCTGTTTCTTCCGTTCGCTCGAGTGTACAAAAGGTGTCGTCTTGGTCCAATGATGCCGTGGAATGCCACTTTTTGCGCCAATGGAAAAGATTTTGGTGTTTTTCGGGTGCGTCGACCAAGTGATGAAAAGCACGAACGACTGTCCGAACTGTACTCATAAATGTTCTCATCGATGACGTTCTCATTTCGAAAATTTGGAAAATCACTCGCTTAGAACAGATTTTATGTCATCTTCATCACCGCTATTTTGGTTGCTACGACCAGGAACTAGAGCGTTTTGACTCGTCTTGAGCATGCGCTAAATCGCTTCATACCAACTTTTCGTGAGCTTGCCTCAGCTCTCATTCTTGGTCGCCTGTTCCATGAAGTCGGGTTTCATTTTATCGCGTTGGTTTCACACACTTTCCTCTCGTTCCTGCGCCTGTTCAAGATCCTACATGAGTCGGCTCATAGTTATTATATTCCATGGTACCACCAGCTAAGTTAATTTTTTGTATTTTGTTCATTTATCAAATTGCGGGTTGGGGAGGGTTTAAGATTTATTTGGAAAATTCATATTATTCACACGGTCACGACAGGTCAATTCAATGCAACTCCCCAAATCAACTCAACTCGCTTCACATCACTAATTCATTCAAGAATCGATAAGGAATTCCTCGTCGGCATTGTTCTTTGCCGATAACAAATTCTTTGGTTGTTGTTGTTCTTGTAGATAATCGGCATGTTGTTGGTGTATTTTTATATTTTCGAAAAAAATACAATCGATTTCGTAATAGAAAGAGAAACATTTAATCATCGCCGATGGAACCATTCGTGCGTACCTACTAGAAATTGCGAAATCTCCGCTCGATCTTGATTGCGGCCTTTGCTTTCAGTGCATAACTGTGTGTGTGTGTATATAAGTAAGCAAAGTTATTATTATTATTTCCCAATTTAAATTAATAATTTGTTTAATTGACGTTTCGCTTGGATTGAATGCGATATCTCTTTCCATTTGAATGTTGCACGGAATTGCGGTTTTTCGGAGTGAAACGTTTAACTTTGACGACCGTGAAGAGGAGTTTTTATTTGCCGGACAGGGGTAGGGGGAGAAGAACTTACACAACAATACCACAACGAATCTTGGCCAAGTTCATTATAGCCATATATGTCATAATCTTAACACTTGGTGACTGCAAGTTCACATTTCCCCACATTGATTAGCATCTAATTAACCCCGCATTAGAAAGGGCGTTTTTGCTTCATTTTAAAAACGACGATGTAGATCAATATTTCAATGTCAGGCAGAACAAACCATTCCACAAAAATTTCCACAGTCGAAATGGCAATATCCAACCCAACGATCTGTAAGAGAATGTACCAGGTGTCTGAGCTGCGATCCATAAATCCACTGCATATCATAAGATTTTAAAGAGCCATTGATTTGCCTCCCTCCTCCTACTATTAGAAAATTTCGGAAAACTTTACATAACAGAATAAAACCCTGGTCCTACGTCGTGTGTTTTTTTTTTATAATATCCCAGATCTGCTTGATTAGAGGCTGGTTCTGCCTGTGGTTGATAGGTATTTAAAGCTAACAAATTAAGACTTCAAGGTGCTTTTCTATTAGATAATGCGCCAGGTCAACAACAAGCTATAAGTGTTCCTAACGTCCACCTAGTGTTTCTACCGCCTAGCACTACATTATTGCTGCAAACACTAAATCAAGGTAGTATTTACCCTTTACGAGTTACTTCATCAGAAAGTCATAATAATAGATTTTAGATTCGAAATCTCTTTATTTTATTCTTATCCCTCAAAGCACTGAGAATGTCAACATGAAATGCACTTCGGAAAAGGTTATAACCAGCTTCATTTAAGACAAGAAACTGTATCTGAATCAGCTGAAAATGAAATCGGTGGCATTTTAGAACTGGCTAATTCGCTCGGAACGGAAGGTTCCTTCGATATGGCTATTGAGTACGTTCAATAACTATTAGTGGAAGAAGAAGTGGTCGATTTGGTGTAAATAGCATTCCATATTGGCAAATGTGGTTTATATTAACATTTTACATTTCTACACCCCCTAGGAGGAAGAAGGGCAAAATTGGTTTACAATAGTCAACCCCCTATAACCTTTCACCATCTGCCAATAATATTCATTGAAAATTTCATAAAAATCGGTTGGTAAATGGGAGTTCCTTTAAATAACAACGTCGCATTCATTTTAGCGCCGGTTGCGCTAAACATAGCCGTGATACTCTTGCACAAATATGCACCAATATCTCCACTCGAGCGCCACCTACCAAGCAAAAAAGAAATATAAACTTATCGGTGAAATTATCGAAAATATATTGTGAATATCGCTAAGATAGGTCCAGTAGTTTAGGCGTGATTAGGTTACATATATATACATTATACACAATCATATTTTTAAAAACATAGGGAATCCAGCGCCACCTACCTACCACCTAAGCGATAAACCTGAAGGAGCATTTATCCAACATATGGTGTGAATATGGCTTTAATATGTTTAGTGGTATAGTAGTGGTGAGGTAACAAAAATATGGCACCAACAGACCAAACGCCAAGCAACATTTTCATAAATATCTTTAATCCAGCGCCACCTAACGGGTAAAAAAATAAAACATAAACTTATTGAAGAACCAAATGAACATATGGTGTGAATATGGCTTCGATACGTCCAGTTGTTTAGCTGTGATGACGTCTTTTAAGCGTAATGACATCTCAACTCCAACGCCACCTGCCAGGCTCAAAAAAGAGATACACTTATCGGTGCACCAAACCACCAGTGGTTAGGTGTTGCGCGATTATTTCTATTTTTCTTGTGCGCCACCTATCGGATCGTATTCGTACGATATGTGATTTACCGAGATTTTCTTAAGAAGTACATTCTGTGAAAGTTTCAGCTCAATCGGCCGTCTAGTTTTTGAGTTTTAAAATTCTCTATATTGACTTTGCGTGCCCGTTGCTGGATGGCTGGTGGACAGGCACACCAAATCTTGTGATCAATTTTTAAACCACTTCCTAAAGCCCGATTTTATTGAAACTTTGCACACATGTGTATCTCCCATGACAACATTTTCTATTAAAATTCGGGCCTCGGGTTCGGGGGTCTCACATACAAATTTTATAAAAATAATTACCCGATTTTGTTCAAATTTTATACGCATGTGTATATCCGATGGACAACACTTTATGTCAAAATTTGGTAGTAATCGGGCCCTGGGGTCGGGGGGCTCCCATACAAATCTTATAAAAAAGTATCCGATTTTCGTCAAATTTTATACACACGTGTATCTCCGATGGACAACACTTTTTGTAAATATTTTGGAGTGATCGGGCCGTGTGGTACGGGGTCACCCATACAAATTTTGTATAAAAAAGTACCCGATTTTCTTCAAATTTTATACGCATGTGTATATCCGATGGACAACACTTTTTGTAAATATTTTGGAGTGATCGGGCCTTGGGGTCGGGGGGCACCCATACAAATTTTATAAAAAAAAGTACCCGATTTTCTTCAAATTTTATACGCATGTGTATATTTTCCGGGTTAATGGTATGATAAACTTTATACCCTCTGGATTCAATAAATGATTTTTTGGTGAATTTAATTTCGGAAATGTGACATACATCCATTTTATTTATATCCAGGACCACCTTTAACTCTTTTCGATGTTGCAACTTTCTGCCTTCAACTGCAACTGTATTCTCTGCCATTATTCTAAGTTATTTAGTAATTAAGTTACTTTGATTTTTGTGGCATTTCTTTTTGGCGTTGGTCTCAATTTGTCTTACTCTAGTATCGAGATTAGAAACAGATTTCTTTATATTAGCTATTTTCATTATTCGTTTTTTTTAATCAAATACTGGATCACGTTGACGATATTCACACAGAAGTACTCCAAGGGATGTAAAAAACACTCATTTCTGGAAGTGCTGGTACAAAGGGCGAACTACCTCAGCTCTAATAATTTCGTTTTCTTATTAAAAAGAAAAACCTATACATTCCTTTCCTTCTGTTGTAATAACTTTTTTCTGATCTTTCGCAACACCAAGGTATATTACGATCGGGTCCACTACCACTACCAGTACTTCGGTTCCATGCGCCGTCGAATCTTATCTCTATGTTGGGAGTCTGCTAACTTCAAAGGTTATTGTCACTACACTCGGGTGGACTCACTCTGTTGCTTAATCTAAAATAATTGAAAAAAAATAACAAATAACAATCACACAACGCATACAGACACACTACTATCACCGTGAACTAACGCTCACGCTCACGCTCACGCTCACGCCAACTAACGCCTGAATGATAACATTTTCTGGGAGTTTGCGTTGCCATTTGAAATGCAAAATGCGTCGTCACCGTCGAATAACTGTGATTGTTGTTTTCTAATTTATTTCCTTTTTGGCGTTCCCGTTTTTTTTTGTGTTCTTCTATTGTCTGAATATCAATTGAAGAGCACAAAGCTTCCGACATTTGATAAACTTCCCCACCACACCCCCCCACCAAAAGCAAATACCGCAATTTTTATTTTTATTTTTATTTTTGTCAAAACTACACGACACTACACTTACAATTACATCGGTTACGTACAGCCATTCCAACATTCGTTCGCACGAGCCTTTCGGAACGCTCGCCACCACACCACCACATATCGCATATGTATGAGAAAAATTTGAAAAGAAAAAGAAGAAACATAAAAAAGAGTCAACAATTTCGGAGGTCATTCACCCGATGGCTGCGGCGACAGCGTAATCTAATCTTAATGAAGTTTCCAAAACACGCACGCCACTGCCAGACCAGACCAGACCAATACACGGAACTTCTAATAATTTACAAATATGGAAGAGCCGCCGTTGTGGTAGTGTGTTCTGTGCTGTGCTGCTGCAACAGAGTGAGTGTTGGAGTAAGGAAGGAAGAGAAAGAGAAGAGTGTAAAATGTTATAGTATCACTACACACAGATACACAAACACACTAACAGAGCAAACAGCAGCTAGCGAGATACGAACAACTGTTCCATTGCGTTGGGTATTGGGTATACCGTATACCCCTGCACGCATATCGCGGCCGTCAGCACCAAGCAAGTAACAACGTAGCACAGCACAGCACAGCCACAGTAGCGTTCTAATGTTTACGCACTTTCTCTAATATCTAATGCGACGACCCCAACCCTAACCCCAACCCACCCCGTTGCTGTGAGAAAAATCTCTTTATTTTCTGTTTTTCAAAATTCCCTTTCATTCATTTGCATGAGAAATGAGAAGAGATATATTTCTGACAGCTGTCAAGTGGGAGGATGCAGTGGAGAGGGAAGAATTTCAATACAGTTCCCCTCCCCAATCGACCAACTCTATCCATTATGGAGTGAAACCAAACTGTGCGTGTGAACGTTGAATTATTATCGTTTTCAGATTGAAATAAAATCAAATTAATTAGAAACCAATGTGTTTGTGGGTGTGTGTGTGTGTGTGTGTAAATACGTCATTAATGTATTTTTATAGATAACGTTTCGAACACATGCAAAGCATACCACGAGTATTCTTATGAAAACTCCAGTCAACCATTTCCATAATTCCACCACGATCAGACCAGTCCAGAAAATTCGTTACAGAAGTGGAAGACCCAGCAAGGGTCTTGGTTTAGGAACACAGAAGGGCACGTGGGCATAGGACAAACACTCAATTTTTTTGGTAGGGCGTTTGAAATGTTCATTTCCAGCTGAGTGGTCTGGAAATAAATTTCCCAGTGGGTTGATAATATATGCTTTGGGGTGCCCACTGGCCAGTTATTAATAGCACAACATCAAAAAGTTCCTAAGAAACCTTTGTTTCTTGCACGGTGTAAGCTTGGTAGATAGGATAGAGGTGATTGAACCCACATCGTTGGCTTGAGTATTCACACATACAATTTGCTCAGTCAGAAAGTTAAACGCTAAAAGTTATTAGTTAAAAAATCAAAACCTAAAAAATTATCAGTCAAAAAAATCAAACCCGAAAAATTATCAACCAAAAAAAAATTAAAACCTCAAAACTTGATAAATTAAAACCCAAGAGTATTACTAAAAAAATCAAACCCGAAAAGTGTCATTCAAAAGCATCAAAACCCAAAAATTACCAGTCAAAAAATCAAAACCTAAAAAATTCCGATAAAAAAAATAAAAACCGAAATATTATCAGTCAAAAAAATCAAAACCTCAAAACTTGATAAATTAAAACCCAAGTGTATCAGTAAAAAAATCAAACCCGAAAAGTGTCATTCGAAAACATGAAACCCCAAAAATTACCAAAAATCCAAAAACCAAAACAACTAAGTCAGAAATTGTTAGTCAGAAAATTAAAAAACTACCAATCAAAAAACGAAACCAAAATATATCAGTCAGAATAACGTATGCCGAAAATTGTTAATACAATACAAAATACAAAACCACTATCGAAACATTAACCAAAAAAAAAAAAAAAAAAAAATATAACAGTCAGAAAAACGTATGGCAAAAATTGTTAGTAAGAAAATCAACCATTTTCAGTCAGAAAATACAAAACCAAAAAGGTTATCAGTCTAAACTACCAAAACATTAACCCAAAAATAGTGTCAGTCAAAAACATCAAAACCTAAAATATACCGGTAAAAAAATTAAAAACCGAAAAAGTATCAGTCAAAAAAATTAAAACCTCAAAACTTGATTATTTAAACCCAAGTGTATCAGTAAAAAAATCAAACCCGAAAAGTGTCATTCGAAAACATGAAAACCCAAAATTTACCAAAAATCCAAAAACCAAAACAACTCAGTCAGAAATTGTTAGTCAGAAAATTCAAAAACTACCAGTCAAAAAACGAAACCAAAATATATCAGTCAGAATAACGTATGCCAAAAATTGTTTGTCATAAAATCAACAATTTTCAGTCGACTAGTAACCAAAAAGAATCTGTCAGAAAAAATTAAACTAAACATTATCAGTCTAGAAATTTAAAACTTAGGCCGGAAATACCAAAACAATAATATAAAATTATCTGTCAAAAAATCACATTCAAAAAGTAGAAGTCCAAAAAAATCAAAACTAAAAATGATTAGTCCGAAAATTCCAAAACCAATGATTCTTAGTCTAAAAATTAAAAACCCAATGTGTGAACTACCACAATCTTAAAACCCACAGCTGTCAGTCAAAAATATCAAATTAAAAAAGTATTTGTCAAAAAAAAGGATCAGTCCGAAAATTCCAAAACCAAAAATTATCGGTTTAAAAATTGAAAACTTAAGTCTGAACTAACACAATATAAAACCAAATTATCAGTCAAAAAAATTAAATTCACAAAGCATTAGTCAAAAAAATCAAAACCACAAATGATCAGTCCGAAAATTCCAAAACCAAAAATTATCAGCCAGAATATTCCAAACCATAAATTATCGATAAAAAAATTAAAATCGGAAAAGTCCGAAAATTCCAAAACCAAAGATTTTCAGACTAAAAATTCAAAACCTGAACAATCAAAACAAAACATTAACCCAAAGTTGTCAGTCAAAAAAAAAAGAAACTCAAAACCACAAATGATCAGTCCGAAAATTCCAAAACCGAAAACGATCAGTCAAAAACATCAAAACCAAAAGTTTTAGTCAAAAAATCTTAATGAAAAATTAATCAAAATTCAAAAGTATGTCAAAAAATTATCGGTAAACAAAATTTATACTGAAAGTTCCAGTCAAAAAATCAAAACGTCAATACGTCATCAATGTATTTTTATAGATAACGTTTCGAACACATGCTGCTTTGCATCCGCAAAGTATTTTTACGAAAACTCCAGTCAACCATTTCCATAATTCCACCACAATCAGACCAGTCCAGAGAATTTGTTGCAGAAATGGAAGACCCAGCAAGGGGCTTGGTTTAGGAACACAGAAGGGCACGTGGGCATAGGACAAACACTCAAATTTTTGGTAGGGCGTTTTAAATGTTAATTTCCAGCTGAGTGGTCTGGAAATAAAAAAACCAAAAGTATCAGCCAAATTATCAAAAAAACGAAAAGAACCTAAAACAATAATTTACTTATTACTCACTAGGCTCCTAGTTAGAAAAAAAGCTTCGTGTTACGCACATCTATTAATCAAAGAAATCTCTTCAACAGTGGCGGCGCCAGACAATGATGCGAAATGTCGAACTCATCAGCGTACCTCATGAGCATCGCATAAAATGGTACTCCGCTATGCCCACATATAGACCGGGGGCGTGCACGAAACTCAAAAGAGTCTAAAATGTCATTTTAACTTTTTTTGCTAAGGCTGCTCGATACCATCTACGCTCTTTACTTCTGACAAAAGGTCTTCGCAATTAAGACGTCCATCAGGATAAGGGTCACGCCGTGCTGTTAGCATTGTTTTGGTCTAATTAACCGCTATCATTACTTGCTAGTCGCTTGCTTGGGCGCAACATAGTAGGCACAGTCATACAGACGGACGGCCGCAACATTTGCATATAAAGTTCTTGCGAGTCACTTAGTTTGCATATTTCTTCCGTTCGATTGCAATTGCAGTCTCAAGAGTGGAGGCCAACTTGGATTCCGGCCACCACCAATAAAAAAAGTATAGCCTGGAAGCAAAGTCGTGCATTTCGGTGCTCCTCTACTCCTCGAATGTGTTGAACTGATGACTGCGGCTAAGCAATTTAGTTGTTCCACCTCACTCACTCACTCACTCCATCCCTCCCTCTTGGCAGTTCCCGCCTTCAGAAGCACAGCACCGAAACGACCGATCAGCTAACGAAGTGTATTGCTGTTGCTCCTAAGCAACTTTGCTAGCGTGAAGCATAAACCACTTTTATTACCTTTTAAGTGATCGATCCCGAGGATCGATGGGGTCTCTGCGCTGGCGCAACTCACACCAACCGATCGATGGCATCAATGCAATTACACACTCATTACCCGTTCCGTTCCTATTCCAAATTCGAAGTCGATCGTGTTGCACTGATTGTTTGGTGATCCACGAGATGAGAGGCAGGTGCGCGAGGCAGGCAGGAGTTTGCCTGCAATCTCTGGTGTCAGGTAACTTCGTGTTGTTCGTACGAATACCGTATCGCCCGCCAATTATGACGACAATATGATGCTGATGATGACGACGACGACCACATTTGGCGATCGTCGTCCCATATTGCATAACATTCGCACACACTGTTAGCTCGTAGACAGCTCCGTACCGTTCTCGGTAAGATATGCGAGTATCAGTTACATACAACTCTGAAATCGGCTGGAACTGGGTTTGTTTCCAAATCTGTCTTAGCATTTTAAGCCGAGATACGCCAGCAAGGTGCTGCGCACAATCCAAAATCACAACCCAGTCATCAGACACAGCAGGTGAACAGATCACCTTGGTAGATGCAGCAGCAGAACGCAATGCGCAATATGCGTGCGCATGCGTTCTGAGATTGTAAGCGACGGATGCAAACCGCCTTCTTTGCGTCCTCGGGCGGTTAAGTGTGGTCCGGAAAGCTACGAAGCTACTTTTCTAAAAGCTTCGCTGTCTGCACGCTGTTGTTGGGGCATAGATCGGTGATCGGTTTTGACCAACACTTATATTGTTGTTGTTTTTCTTTCATTCTCGTCTGCACGCTTCAATTATCTCCTGCAAAATCTTTGATCGTTTTGATTGATGGGGGAGTGGGGGAGGAGGGCTGCAACGCATTCTCCCACTGATGTGATCGACGCGACGGTCGGAGCTGCTGTCAATTGCGTTCGCGCATTTTAGAAGGTTTCGGTCGTTCGTCGATTGGAACCAGTTTGGCCGCAGTGTATGTGTGTGTGGCGAAAACCCACACAGCCACCAACGATACCACCAATCTTGATTGCCGCTTAGAATTCCATTTGGCTGTAATTTCTGCTGGGCTGCATAGCGCTGAACCTCATATCACCACAAGGACAAATTTTCGCATGACAAGCAGTCCACCAAAATGGTCAATGAATGTTTCGTTTTCTATTCTTTACTGCAACTGCGCAGTAGTTGGTACTTAATAGTGGTTAGTTGTTGGCCAATTGCGCAACTGATACCTAGCATGCGTTGGCCTCCAGCGAGCGAATTCTTACCTTGAATTGGGATTCCAACTACGAGATTCATGTTGGTCCTAATGTTGTTTTGCTGTTTTACTGTAAAAATAGGAGCAACCATTTTTTTTCATTGCTGTGCTCATACTCCAATCCACTCCAACAACAATCGCTGTCTCTCATTCGAAATTCCAATGTCTTCAATTGCGGTTTCGCAGCGTTCCCGTTGGCACTATCATCGATTATTACCCACACACTACCACATACGATTTAAAATTCAATAAATGTGCATTAGCGATCGCGTACGGTTTTACCGCTTCGCAGACGGAATACCTAATGACCCATATATACCCGTCGAGGCGTTGAGCCATACAAATATCGTTGTCGAGCACCCCCCGCGCTGTTGCGGTACTATACGTACCCATCGACATGGAGCGTTGACAAAATCGTAACAAATGGTAAAGTTAGTTATGGAGGGGTGGGGGGGGGGGGTTGAAGGCAAATTATAATAAAAATAAAAAAACTGCAACAGCAGAATTTTGAATAAGTGGTAAGCTGGTGAGGGAGTTAAAGGCAAACCGAATGCTACCAGCAGCTAGCAATTATTGGTGAAGATAACGATGAGTTAGTTGGCAACACACTTAACCAGCTGGTTGTGGATCTTAGGACAATTATCAACCAAACGTTAAAGGGTAATGTTGTGTTATTCTTGGGAACATATGGTAAAGGTACCAGTATCCAGACAGTTAACACATTTTTTAACTTAAATCATTTTCATACTACGAATGATACTAAAAGTGTAGATATTTTTTTAATACATAGAGCTAATCATAGAAAATCACAGGAAGACTGACTGGCTCAAAAACAGAGAAACGTTTAAACGTTACACGCTTTTAAGAACGTCAAAACATCTGCGATACGGATGCACTGTCGACTTTGAGGGTGGACGACTCGCTTAGCGAATTCATTAATCTTCTGCTCATAAGTCGGACTCAAACCTGGGCGTGTGGTCTGCCAGACGATCTGTCTGCAATGGAACCCAACAAGGTGGAGTCCTGTGCCCTCTTCTATGGAACTTAGCGGTGAATAAACTGCTGTTATACCTAGGAGGTGAGGGCTGCAGAGTAATCGCTTATGCCGATGACGTTGCTATCGCCTTCTCAGGAAAGTACCTGAATACTTAAAAGAAACTCGAGCAAAATGCTCTCGACACGCTAACTTGCTGGGCAGATCGCTGTGGTTAACAAAACTGAGCTTGTCCTATTCACCAAGTAATACAAAGTTCCACACATTAACCCTCCTTCTATAAAAGGTATAAGCTTAGCATTCTCTGATAAAGCCAGGTATTTGGGTCTTATTCTTTTGCTAAGCTTGAAACCAAACATACAAGAAAGAGTTCGTGAAGCCACAGTGGCACTCTTCACATGAAAAAAAGCCATTGGTAGCAGATGGGGTCTTCAACCCCACATAACTCATTGGCTATATACAGTGATTATAAGACAGACCTTGTTACAGTTTGGTGGACTGCCTTAAATAAGAAAGTAAATCTAGACAAATTAAGCAAAGCCCAAAGATCAGCTTATGTATAAGCGGAGCACTTCGTACAACCCCCAACGCCGCACTAGACATTCTGTTCGACCTTACACCACTCGATAATTTCAGCAGGCAAGTAGCAGCTACCTCGGCTATTCGCCATAACGCTATCTCCCAGTGGACTAGAAATGAAATCGGTCACTTCTCTATCCTTAATTTAGTCAGGATCCTAGACAACATAGACTGCACTATCCCGCAACGCCATTTCAACAAAAACATCCAGGTCACCGTCCCCTTCAGATCATTCTGGAAAGAGGGCGCTTATTTTTACATAGACGAGGCAAAAACTGATGACGGAGTCTTCTCAAAAAAGCTAAATCTTAGCCTCTCTTTCCGTCTTCCAAATCACTGTAATGTTTTCCAGGCTGAAATTATGGTGAATCAGTGAAGCCTTGTCTTGTCTTGAAGAGAAACGTGATATCCGCTCAGGATGTCCGTATATTCTCGAATAGCCAAGCTACCCTGGAATCAGTCTCTACAAACTCAATTCCAACCCTTAACTGACGATCATCTCTCATGGAGATGGCAGAGCAGTTCAATATCCACCTGTGTTCAGTTTCGGGGCACAGAGACATTCCGGGTAACTGTATGGCTTACGAACTCGCCAATGAATGAACTACACTACCCATCTTACCTGAATATGGTTCTCTAGGCATACCAATCGCTACATGCAAACTAATGTCAAAGCGGAGTGCTACTGAAAAAACTAACCGTAGGTGGTCGAATGGTACAACTTGCCAGCGACAAAACATATCTGGCCCAAGCTGGATGCCTTTTGGACATCCTCGGGTTGCTGGTATTGTGATGTTTTCGTCACCGAACGAGACCTGAATTTTCCTGCTTTTTAACATGCTTATGACCCAAACTAGGATAGAGGAGTCAATTACTCTTGATCTGGCCTACGTTTGAATTACTTCGAAGCTGGTGTTGTTAAAAGCGCCTTGTACGTCAATGAACATTTCCTTGCTACGAAGTGTGTCTTCGATTTCGGTTGTCAGCACATGTAGTTCGGTTTCAGTTGATTTGCCAGTCTGATATGCAGTTTGACTGGGATTTAGGGGTTTTTCTTGGAGTGGAGTGGAGTTGGAGACTTTAGAATAAATGATGTGAGGCTGATAGGTCAATAGGGCCTGGTATCCTCGGGGGATTTTTTACCTCCTTTAGGTAAGAATAACACTCGCACATCTCTCCAGCATACTGGAACATATTCTAGGCTGTACCTGGCTCTGAAGAGATTAACAAGTAGTGGTTCTATTAATGAAATTCCTCGTTAAAGGAAGATTGGGTAGAGCCCATTTCCACCTGGAAACTTGTAGGGTCCGAATGCGTTTACCGTCCAGCGAATTCCTTCTGATGAGAAGATATTCGCTGAGCGTCTTTAAGACTCGTTTGAGATGAGGTACGGGTGCATATTAATGTCCTCGTTTACGTCTTGGTTGTCTAGTATTATACTTTCAGGAAAGTGACTGTTTACCAGACATTCGAGCGTTTCTTGTCTAGAGGATGTTCGCTCTCCGTTTGGTTTCTTTAGTGAACCTAGTTGGTTGTTGTGGTCGAGTAAGAGAGTTTTGTTTTGCAAGCTGTTAGCAGTTAGTCGATGCTTTCGCAGAATTCTCTTCAGCTTTTCCTTTTGCTGTTTCTTAGAGCCACGTTGTATCTGGTTAAGGCAGTTTTATAGGTCGTCCAGGTGTTTGTGCGCTAGGCCTTGTTGAAGAGTTTACGAACTTCTTTTCGTTTGGCCTCGAGTTCGTGATTCCACCATGGAATGTCCCTTGTGCACCTGATACGAGTTTCAGGGATGATTGTATGATAGGCGTTCATGATTGCCTCAATCGTTTCCGTGTCGTGCCGTACCGTGCTGACCTCAGATACTAACCGATATGCAGATCTTTAATTTTCTTGAAACTTGGCATGTAAGTGTGTGGTAATACATGAAGGATTGTTATTTGTTAGCTGTTTGAGACTAATTATATGAAATTGTTATTTCTTTTAAATAAACGACGTAATGTACAGATACTAGCACCGCCTCTACCCTACCCGAGCATACTCCAAGCAGAGGTGCGCATATTAGCTACGTTGTGCAGGGCTGTTTTCAAAATTCGGCTTATGTTTGTAGCTTTTTGAAATTCCCACTTCCCGGTGGACGACAAATTGAAGATTTCGAACAAACCAAAAACAGGAACGTTTTTTTAAAGCTAAACCTAAATTCACTTCTGATTGTGGGAGCAATTGTTCTGTGCCCCACCACCCCCCCTTTTCCATAATGACGACAAACAGAACAAAAGAGAAACACTCAAAATGGGTCATCTCATTATGAATCCTTCGGCTGTTCTTCCGATTGTTATCATCCCGACCGACTGACAGACAGACAGACAGTTGGCTGCCTGTTATTCTCTGGAGCGCAGTTTCGTTCTGTCAATTCGGAAGCATCTTTTGTAAATGTCAAAACTGTGCGAAATAAATGCACTCACTCTGTGTGGAGCGGAGAATATGGATCAGCGAATGTGACATATTCGTACACCCATCACTATGTGACCTACTCACACACACATACACATACTTGCGCTTATACTCGGGAGGGTATATCCGCAGTGCCTTCGAGGCATCATATCCTCCTGCAGTATATATGGCGACGATGCTGGTCGTGCAATCATGTGAGCGCACACCAAGTGCCGGCTGTGAAGTACGACGAGAGCGAGGAAGCGACAAAAGCAACTGCAACAACATACCAACAAGAACAACAACTCGACGGATGAAAAACTAAATGCATCAGCGGCAAATTAGGTCAAAACTATTAAAGCATTGTTATGTTAGGCAGGCTGTGCGGCTATGACTGTGCAGCAGCAGTCTGCTGCGGTGTGGGGTTAGGGGTTGGCTGCTGCTACAAGCGGGCTTCCGTCTGGCTTTCCCGCTACCGGTACCGCAATGGTGGCCCTTAATCTTGCCACAAATTGCCTTTTGCACTAAAGCTGCACGGTTAGTGAGTTACTCAGGAAACTGATGTTGATTCCACTGCTGGAACAACTCTACCCTCGCCTCGCCGTAAAAAAAATAATTAACAAAATTTAGGGAAATTTTTCTGAACCAGAAGTGATGATAGACTTTAGGTACCACATACCATCCACCCTCTTACATGGGATACTTTTCCCAACCATCCATTTATTGATGGGGTTTGTGGTGTAAATCGGGAAGCAAACTGTAGTTGAACGGGAGAAACTGGAATATGCAAAATTTATATAAATTCTTCCTCTAAATTGATCGGGTCGGTGGATTATCAGAATTGAATCTGATCTCGCATGACTTGAAGATAAAATTACACTCGAAAACTCGAAATATCATCTCATCGAATACCAATCGCTCATTTAAAATCATCCTTTCGTAGACGGAGCATCATGACTATACCCATAACGTTTAATTGAACAAAAAGATCCGATCAGGGGAAGACGCGTCTCTTAGTTATCTTATGGAAGAATAGAAACTCATGAAGCACAGATATGACTTTTTGCATACATAGAAGCTTAGAAGATATTTTAGAGCAATCATTATATTCCACAGACAGGCTGCTAGTGATAGGCAACAGCAACCGCCGAGATCCAGTGCATGCGTACGTGCGTTCGCTCGTTTCAGCAGCTGGGGAAACTTTCCGTTGATTGCATGCAGCAAAGAACAGAACCACGAGGAACGTGCAAAAATTTTGCTAACAACAACAAAAGAACAACTTCTTGTTGATGGGTAGAGGAGCTGGAGTAGGAGGACATAGACCCAAGCTCATTTTAAATGAATTCCAGGTACTATGCGTGCTGGTACTGGCACACTGATGGCTGACTCGGCGAACTCACTCACTCACTCACTTCTGAATACCTGTGGAGCACCGAGAGGCGGCCCACTCTGATATGCATTTGTGCCGGTGTGCGGTTTTCATCGATTTCTTTTTCCCTATTTTCCAGTGCGTTCAGCAGTCCAGGCAGTGCGTGCACAAGAGATCGGAGCTGCATTGCATCTACCGCCAGTAACAAAACAAAAATGTGTGCTAGAGTGCTACGGTAAAACGTGAGTAAGGAGAACAAATCAAAAAGTTAGAAGTACAATAGAAATAGGAATGAATGCGTAATTTCACTTTGTGTTGTTGCCGGGTGGGTTTACCGGTCATACGGTTGGGCTGTGGAGGAGGTACAAATGGTATCAAACATGCGATCCGGCAAACTTCTGCAGCAATAAATCATTTGTTCCTATGCTATAATCTATTAGCACCTATGCACCCTAAGCATTAACATGAGCTTCTGTCAGATTTTTACCGACTAAAACCAACCCCTAATTCGGCTGGCCTGTTTACTCCTTGCGATACCACCAATTAAGGCGTTCCTTTACAGGGCAGGTTTATTTCCTCCTTATCCTAATCAATCGCCTTCCTTTTCTTGCAGCCTGTTCATCTCGGCGAAGTTGCAGCATCACGTTGATAACATTCCAGGCTTCTTCGGTGCATTAGGCGAGCCGGACTGACCCGCTCTTCAAGTAGCTGTTCCAGTACGTGTTCTGCATTTTCGACACTGCTCTTGCATTGAAGACAGAATGAATCGTACGCGTGCTTGATTTTGTGAAAACATCCATGCCCCGACCCCGACAAGAACTGTGTCAGGTGGTAGTTTACCTCTCCATGTTTTCTTGCTACCCACACTTGGATGTCGGGGATCAGCGTATGCGTCCATCGGGTTTTTGTAGATGCCTCATGTACGGTGACCTCCACTGAATTGTTGGTTCGTAAGATCTCTCGCTGCCGCTGTTTCTATTACCATGATGTCAACCGGCATCGTACCTGCTATGACTCCTGTTGCATCGGTGGAGACCGTCCGGAACGCACAGCATATTCTGAACGACGGCAGTATGTACGCTGCTGTAACTCCTTTCATGTAGCTGGTGCTTGGTGACATATTAACATCCAGGTATTGACCCTTGCTAGAAGTTTTCTTATCGGCTGCTTAGGCCCACCAGTATTGTAAAATATCCTCGCAAGAGCTATTCCTGCACGCGATGCCTTTTCACTGGCATATCTCAGATGCTCCTTAAAATTGAGCCTGTTATCCAACGGGACTCCAAGGTATTTTATATGTGGGCTCGATGTGATGCCATATCCGCCGACTCTGATTGTCACTCTTTCCACCTTTTTCCTGTTACTTATCAGTATGTATATTTTTTTGGATACAAATGGAGGGGATCTACAATTTAATGCCGAATCCGAACTGCGAATTGAGAAGCTTTTTTTGACAAGTTATTACTCTCGGCCGTCTGTCAGACTTTCGCGAGAGGGGGGATACCATGAAAAATACTTTTGGTGTTACTGGAATTCGAACCACGAACCTCCTGCCTCAGAAGCCATGCTCTTTTCCACTGGGCCGTCCAACTAATCTGGGATACACAGGTATATTTGAAGAAAATCGAGTAACTTTAAAAAAAAAATGTTATAGGAGCTAACGCGGCGATTTCTACTCTAGCAGGCCGTAGAAAGTTAGAAGACGACTTCGAGAAGGTGATCTGACCAACAAACGGGTGAAATTGACACCAGCACACTGACGAGCTCACCTTCAGTGCGCTCGAGAGCATTTGGATTGGACAGAAGAACAATGCGGAATAGTGCTGTCCTCTGACGAGTGCAGGATGGGTTTATATGGCAACGGCGGGGGAGAAAGAGTGTACAGAAGATCAGGAGAGCGATTTGTACAATGTTGCATCAAAGCAAGGTCTCACGGAAGCTTCTCAATAGAGACTTAAAAACAATTCGAAGATTGTTCTAGAATGTAAGAGAAGACTGAACTCTTTTTTAAGATGGAATTCCGTCACTCTTATCTACGTTGCGGGAATAAAAGGAAATTAATTTGCTGATGCACTTGCAAGTAGGGTTCTTCCACCCTACTGGTCCAGAACCAATGTTAGGCTTGAGTCAGGCAAGCTTAAATATTGGCATTCGAAGATTTATGGAAACTGAACAGGAACAACGTTGGAACTCCATAAATTAATACAGAACTACCAAGCACTTTGTGGATAGGCCGAACACCACTTAGTTTATTTCAGGAATATCCAGAAGGAACTGTCGGAGCATGGTCAGATTACTTACAGGACATAGCCCGACTGGAAGTCATATGTTCAAGTTGGTATTTATACTGGATACAATATGTAAGTCTTGCCTGGAGGAAGAAGAAACAACTACACATTTCCTTTGTAGCTGTCCAGTTTTCTCCAGGCTATGGATAAAGGTTTTTGGAAGGGATATAATAACGATCGAAGCACTTCGGTCGTTGAAACTAGATCAAGTCCTTCGCTATTTTAAAGTAACGAAGAGATTTGAATAGTGAACTGACTGGGAACGAGTACAATGTACCGATGGTCTGAGTGCTCTGGTGTGGTTTTTCTCAGACTATCACACCAACCCACTACAACTATACAGGGTGTATCCGTTAAGGTGGCAAATACTTAAAAGGGTCATTCCTTTCTTAATTTTGGGAAAAAATCACCTCCTGCGGTGTACGTAGCGTTTTAATGCGATGAGATGTACTTTTGACCTTACATCACTTCACACCCTGTAACTCTTGCAATCTTCTAGCTACAAGGTCACCGTTGGTCTTTTTTTTATACCCTTTAGGTATTTGCCACCTTAAAGGATGCACCCTGTATACGCGAAATGTGTCTGTCGGGATACTAGTGCCTTTACCCTACCGTACCATTGCATTGGAGTTTCATTTACTGCCGCACCAGTGTCTTCTGCTTTCGTTTACCCATCCGTTTACCACTTCATGACTCCCTCCCTGATATATTTGATCAAGCACTGGTAAGTGTCTAGTATGCGTCACTATTTCACAACAATAACATATGTGTCCATCGGTTATCGTTATGGTGGTACATTTTGATGGGAACAGCTCTAGTTTTTCTCTATAAATTTTATGTTTCAAGTAAAAGCCAAGAAGTTATCACTATTTTCTAAATCTCTTAGCTAATAAATCGCTTTACCTGTGAACTTAACCTAAAAACCAAAAATTCCAAGAGTCTGGACAGTCAGTCACAAACCTCAAATGAATTCCTATTGCTGCCCAGGTACTCACTACCACCAGAACACACATAACTACACGTTCAGTACCTGTACGTGTTTTGCAAAAATGACTCCGTGCTCCGTGGATGATTGAATCCACCGAACCGCTCAACGGATGGTTGAACCAAAACAGAAATGCGAAAAGTTTTCCCTACAAGGAACCAACTAGTACTAGATGATGGAGTGGGAAGAGAGAGGTTGGAAGCGTTTCTTAAAACATTTATTGGCACAGAATCGTCCACACAACGCGAACACAAACACCAGCAATTCAAGAATTCCAAGCAAAAAGTGATCGCGAGCGGGGTGGGGGGGCCAGCTCTCACGCTCACGTAACATATTTTCCACGCAAGGGTTCCCGCTTATCCCGTTATAACTGTAGATACTGTACGGTACGGTACTTTGCAGGCATACCTAGTATTGTTATCGGCTGGGTGTTGTTGTTTGTGTTGGCTGACTGCCTGCTGCCACTCCTCTCTATTAGGCTTTTTGCCTTTTTTTTTTATTTTCTTTGAAATATTTTCTCGCCACTTGCTTGGAATCGTTTTGCGTTTTTAGCGCTCAACTTGGAGCTATCGTTTGCGCTCGAGGCAACCAGGCCTCACCTTGAGCTGTGAGCTGCGCAAATGTGTCGTTTTTTCTTCGAGACTTCTATTCGAGTTTGCGTTGCGTTTGCGCACGACAAGTGCAGTGCGTCTGCGGCGAACTGAATAAGGATTTGCGATTCGTGCATCTCTTGCCGCTGCTCGACTCCCTCTGATGTTAATGTGGATTATGAAAACGATGTCAGCGAGGAGTAAGCGTTTTGTCAAGCATTCGAACAACTCACACTTGCTGACTGAATTGAACTAAACAGCCGCGCTGTCACTGTCCTCGTCATAAAACCGCAATGATGTACGAGCATTTACGATGATTCTAGCATTGTCACGAGCGACAGACGAACGCCAAATAATGGACAACGTGACGGAATTCACTCAACAACAACAACAATAACAACGAAGTCAGTCCCACACTGGATTTTTCAGGTGGAGGAGCAAAATATGCAAATAAGAAAATTCGACATCGACGTAACGTCGCAGGTGGGTGTCGTGTGATGAGACTCCAATGCGACATGATGGTGCAAGACTGCTACAATTTCCTTTCTTGGCTTGGCGGACGATTCTAGGTCGAAATGTTTTCCAACGTCAACGTCAACTACGCTAAACACCTTTTGCGTTCACGAAGTAAGTTCTTCTTCTTCCTCTAGTGCTGCTGGCGTTATTCATCATTAGGGGGAAGATTAGGTCTCCTCAACAATTGTCCTCTAAAACGTTCGATTGGCCTTAACAAGAGAACGATAGCGTTTTGGCTGACTCCAGAACCTAATTCGGTAAAATATTTCTGACCATATCGATGCTCTTAATACTATCCTTCATCTATCGGGTGTTTCAACAGGTGCGCTTCAACTTTTCTCCGATAGGGACGGCGAACGACGCCATATTTTTTATTGTTCTTTTGTCATTTGGAAACTTCTTAGTATACATTTCATCATGGAATGCTACACATGTGAACAGCGATTGCAAATCGTGCAAATTTTTTATCAAAATAATCGTTCTGTTGCCGCTACTTTAAAAGCATTACGGCCATTTTACGGTCCATTTAACGATGAGGCTCACTTTTGGCTAGAAGGATTTGTCAAAAAGCAAAATATGCGTTACTGGGCAGAAAGCAACCCACACGTGATTCATGAGGCACCGTTGCATCCCGAAAAAGTCACTGTTTGGTGCGGATTACATGCCGGCGGCGTCATTGGGCCAAAGATTGGGTTCAAAGATTGGACTTCGTAAAACGTGCACGCGGTGGTCATGCAAAAGAAATCGAGTTTCATACTTAAATGTATCATATGTATATGTTCAAGTTCGTTAATAAAAAAAAAAGTTAGTTCAAAAGTCGAACAGTTTGTGTTTTATTCAAAAAAAAAGTTGAAGTGCTCTTATTGAAAACCCTTTATTACCTCCCGACCTATTTGTTTAATACGTTGCGCACGTCTCAGAGAATCTCGGGTTTTTGTCGCCAAACCGTACGGACACTGCAATATACTGCAGTTGTTTGCAAAGGAGATGATACCCTCTTCAACCGACAACTGCACTCCTAAACTGTACTTCAGGTCGCAGCTTTGCCGTGGAATTTCCGACATGAGAAATTCGGAAGCATGGGAGAGTATTAGGACTTTTTGATGTAACTCTATTCACCGACAGATCCAAGATGAGTTATTGAGATATCTTTCGAGGTCCTACAAGCTACCTGACTCTGCTAGCATCTTCCAGCAGAGCCTAGTGATAAGGGAGGCATGCATGGCCCTATTTCACAGTACAGCAATAACTGTCATTGTTGGCATATGTGTAGAAAACCGGTCTGTAATCAAAGTCATTATTGCGACAAGCAACTTAGCTTGTCAGACAGCGCCAAGTTGAACTGGCGTTGATAAGACAACAAATAGTTCTTATGGCGGGGCACAGCGACATTGACGGCAATAAGAAGGCGGATGTAATGGCAAAGAAGGGCGTCCCAATGGACATTGACTACACTGAAATAGTCTGCTGTCCTTTGAGCTCCGTCAGGGAACGTGTTCTCATCTTCCTTACCACCAAAGCACTGTTAAGGTGAAATGTCTTGACCAGGTGCACCACGTCGAGAGCGATGTGGCCTTTCTATAATAAAAACAAGTCCACCGACCTGATCTCCATATTACAGAAAGATATTGAGCAAACCCTTCTTTCCCATAAACAAAATCCCAAAACAAAAACAAAAAAGCAAAATCCCCAAGCACAAAATTTTAAACACAGAGTCCCCAGAAAATCGCAAAAGCAATATTCTTAATACATGTGCGTATGTATTTTATTTACAGTTATTTATCTATTCTAGTTTTGGGATTTTGATTTTGTATTTTTGGGATTCCCAGCAAACCAACCAACTCCATCGATTCGAGTATAAAGAACCTTGGATTCCTTGTAGAAAGGGTTTGGGGATTTTGTGTTGGGGATTTTGATTTGGGAATCTTGTATTTTTGGGATAGCCAGGATTTCTTCTATCGACCCGAGTGAATAGAACCTTGCGTGATTCCTTCTCATATTGTTGAATACGCGGGAGTAACAGAAATGTTTGGAGATTTTGTATTTTTGGGGATTTTGTGATTTGGAATTTAGCGTTAGGGATTTTGCGTTTGGGGATTATGTGTTTGTGATTTTGTTTATGGGGAGACCAAGCCTTGTAGAAACTTTTTTTCCCAAATATATAGAACCTTGGATTCCTTCTTATATTGTTGACAGCAATAAGTTACAAAAGAAATGTTTGTGGATTTTGTGTTTGGGGTTTTTGTGTTGGCGATTTTTAATATGTGATTTCGAGACCAACCGTTGTTGAAATTGTTTGTCCCAAATATATAGAACCTTGGATTCCTTCTTATATTGCTGACAGCAAGAATTAACAAAAGAAATGTTTGGGGATTTTGTGTTCGGGGATTTTTTGTTTGGGGATTTTGTGTTGGCGATTTTGTATATGGGATTTCAAGACTTACCCTTGTTGAAATTTTTTGTCTCAAGTATATAGAACCTTGAATTCCTTCTTATATTGCTGACAGCAAGAATTAACAAAAGAAATGTTTGGGGTTTTTGTGTTGGCGATTTTTAATATGTGATTTCGAGACCAACCGTTGTTGAAATTGTTTGTCCCAAGTATATAGAACCTTGGATTCCTTCTTATGTTGCTGGCAGCAAGAATTAACAAAAGAAATGTTTGGGGATTTTTTGTTTGGGGATTTTGTGTTGGCGATTTTGTATATGGGATTTCAAGACTTACCCTTGTTGAAATTTTTTGTCTCAAGTATATAGAACCTTGAATTCCTTCTTATATTGCTGACAGCAAGAATTAACAAAAGAAATGTTTGGGGTTTTTGTGTTTGCGATTTTGTATATGGGATTTCGAGACTTACCCTTGTTGAAATTGTTTGTCTCAAGTATATAGAACCTTGAATTCCTTCTTATATTGCTGACAGCAAGAATTAACAAAAGAAATGTTTGGGGATTTTGTGTTCGGGGATTTTTTGTTTGGGGATTTTGTGTTGGCGATTTTGTATATGGGATTTCGAGACTTACCCTTGTTGAAATTGTTTGTCTCAAGTATATAGAACCTTGAATTCCTTCTTATATTGCTGACAGCAAGAATTAACAAAAGAAATGTTTGGGGATTTTGTGTTGGCGATTTTGTATATGGGATTTCAAGACTTACCCTTGTTGAAATTGTTTGTCTCAAGTATATAGAACCTTGAATTCCTTCTTATATTGCTGACAGCAAGAATTAACAAAAGAAATGTTTGGGGATTTTGTGTTCGGGGATTTTTTGTTTGGGGATTTTGTGTTGGCGATTTTGTATATGGGATTTCGAGACTTACCCTTGTTGAAATTGTTTGTCTCAAGTATATAGAACCTTGAATTCCTTCTTATATTGCTGACAGCAAGAATTAACAAAAGAAATGTTTGGGGTTTTTGTGTTTGCGATTTTGTATATGGGATTTCGAGACTTACCCTTGTTGAAATTGTTTGTCTCAAGTATATAGAACCTTGAATTCCTTCTTATATTGCTGACAGCAAGAATTAACAAAAGAAATGTTTGGGGATTTTGTGTTCGGGGATTTTTTGTTTGGGGATTTTGTGTTGGCGATTTTGTATATGGGATTTCGAGACTTACCCTTGTTGAAATTGTTTGTCTCAAGTATATAGAACCTTGAATTCCTTCTTATATTGCTGACAGCAAGAATTAACAAAAGAAATGTTTGGGGATTTTGTGTTGGCGATTTTGTATATGGGATTTCAAGACTTACCCTTGTTGAAATTTTTTGTCTCAAGTATATAGAACCTTGAATTCCTTCTTATATTGCTGACAGCAAGAATTAACAAAAGAAATGTTTGGGGTTTTTGTGTTTGCGATTTTGTATATGGGATTTCGAGACTTACCCTTGTTGAAATTGTTTGTCTCAAGTATATAGAACCTTGAATTCCTTCTTATATTGCTGACAGCAAGAATTAACAAAAGAAATGTTTGGGGATTTTGTGTTCGGGGATTTTTTGTTTGGGGATTTTGTGTTGGCGATTTTGTATATGGGATTTCGAGACTTACCCTTGTTGAAATTGTTTGTCTCAAGTATATAGAACCTTGAATTCCTTCTTATATTGCTGACAGCAAGAATTAACAAAAGAAATGTTTGGGGATTTTGTGTTGGCGATTTTGTATATGGGATTTCAAGACTTACCCTTGTTGAAATTTTTTGTCTCAAGTATATAGAACCTTGAATTCCTTCTTATATTGCTGACAGCAAGAATTAACAAAAGAAATGTTTGGGGTTTTTGTGTTTGCGATTTTGTATATGGGATTTCGAGACTTACCCTTGTTGAAATTGTTTGTCTCAAGTATATAGAACCTTGAATTCCTTCTTATATTGCTGACAGCAAGAATTAACAAAAGAAATGTTTGGGGTTTTTGTGTTGGCGATTTTTAATATGTGATTTCGAGACCAACCGTTGTTGAAATTGTTTGTCCCAAGTATATAGAACCTTGAATTCCTTCTTATATTGCTGACAGCAAGAATTAACAAAAGAAATGTTTGGGGTTTTTGTGTTTGCGATTTTGTATATGGGATTTCGAGACTTACCCTTGTTGAAATTGTTTGTCTCAAGTATATAGAACCTTGAATTCCTTCTTATATTGCTGACAGCAAGAATTAACAAAAGAAATGTTTGGGGTTTTTGTGTTGGCGATTTTTAATATGTGATTTCGAGACCAACCGTTGTTGAATGAAATGAATGAAATTGTTTGTCTCAAGACAGCAAGAATTAACAAAAGAAATGTTTGGGGATTTTGTATTTGGCGAATTTGAGATCAACCCTTGTTGAACTTTATTGATCCTAGTGTATAGAACCTTGGATTGCTTCTTATATTTTTGAAAGCAAAAAGAAAGTTTGGAGATTTTGTGTTGGGGATTTTGATTTGAGAATTTTGCAGTTAGGGTTTTCGAGCCCAAGACTTTCTGAATTATATCGACTCTAGTCTATAGAACCTTGGGTGTAATTCCATCTTATTTTGTTGTTATTTCTTGCACAAGTAACAGAAGAACCCCATTGTGTAAAAGATTAATTCCTGCAGCAATTAACCTGAAAACAAAAACAATCAAATGCATTAACAAAATTTCCAGTGGGACAAACGCGAATGCATTACATCTAAAATACAAACAATTGGGAATTAAGAAAATCCATTAAATTTTACAATTGCCGCGTGCCAATTTCGCAACTTCCTTCGAAATTCACAAACAATTTTTCTAACTCCATTTGTTTTCTTCTCATTCTTCTAATTACAGGTATGTACCACATTCGCAGAAGTAATGGTAATGGTCGTCTAACTGCAACAAAAAGGAAAACCAAAAAAAAAATACTCCGTAAGAACAAAGGTTCAAAATTATCCATGTACCCACATTATATGGCATTTACACAATTAGTGAGCAAAATGGGGGGGAAAGAAGGGAACAACAAAAGACACACATAACTGCTATAGAACTCTGCAACGGCAGTGCTGGTAGCGCTGGCAACTGCAGCAGCAATTGAGCCCAAAGTGATTAACGTAAGTACAAGTATTATGCAGACTGTAATTCTCATCTAAGCGTTTGCAGTGACAACAACGACAACAACAACAACATAATTGTACTGCATGTTGTCTTGTTGCGGTCGGACAACTACTACTTGTACTGCTACTGCTGCTGCAATTCAAAAGTTCGCCCATGAACCCCAAATGCATTGCACTTTGCGCACATAATTTCCCCCTCCTCCCCCCGGGAGTCTTCGCACTTGCAATTAAGCGGCAATAAAAGTCACAAGTGCTCGCACTCGTAGTACTACTTCCAGCGATTGCGATATACCACCACATCACACATTGGTGTGTTGCACATGCGCACTAACAACAACAAAAAAAAATAAAAACTATGTCGATGTGTGTTTCCGTGCGCATGCGCAACGACACGACGAAACAGATACACGCGACCTTAATTAGCCGGCGACGAATATGATATTTGCGCTTGCGCAACTGTTGGGCAGGTAATTGTTTGTAAGAATGAATCTGCCCAAAACCGGCAATCACGTTGTCAACGTTCGATCAATGCCAGTCGTGGGACTTCGATGGCAACATTTGACATTTGACATTAGGCTGTGATTTTGCCGATTTGAAATTTGCATTTAACCCACTTCCATCTTAAGAGGGATTTCAAGGAACTTTCTATTATTTGTTTGGCTCATTTAAGAGTCCGCCACATTGAATTTTGAAATTTTTAGCATCAATGAATTAAATCTTTTCATATATTAACGAAGAGATTTCGTTGGGGTTTCGAAAGTGTTCATCATAATATCCGCCATATTGATTGCGCCATTTTGGTTGCGCCATTTTGATTTTCTTAAGCTCAGTACATCCAAATATCGACAAATCAAAAATCGATGAGATTGTTTTAATTCAGATGCGACCGCCATATTGAATTGGCCATTTTGAAATTTTAACTTAAGTCTCATTCTCAATGAATCAAATGTCTGCATATAGCAAGTTTCGTAGAGATTTCGTAAATTTGTATTACATTGTATAACAATGCGTTCCAACTGAGGTAGCGCTCAGCGACCTCCAGGGTCTAAATTATAATTCTTGTAACACGAGTTTAAAGTTTTATTTTTTTTCTTATCATTCCTTTCTCCTTTTGTTGTGCGTGTGGTAAGTCGTACTTACCTAACACAGGGGTATCTGCTCCACCACTACTGGCAGCGCGAATAATCACAAGGCTAAGGGGAATTCTAAAGGTCTATAAGCATAAGGATGGTAACTGCTGAAGGTCGATAAGCATAAGGCACGACACACTGAAAAGGGGAATGTTGAAGCTCTATAAGCAAAAGGTAGGACAGCGAGGCGGGGTATGCTGAAGGTCAATAAGCACAAGGCTTGACAATGAAAAGGGGAAGCGGAAGGTTTTTAAGCATAAGGCACGACACACTGAAGAGAGGAATGCTGAAGGTCAATAAGCATAAGGCTCGACACAGTGAAGAGGGGAATGTTGAAGGTCTATAAGCAAAAGGCACGATAGCGAGGCGGGAAATGTTGAAGGTCTATAAGCATAGGGCACGAGACAGCGAAAAGGGCAATGCTGAAGGTCTATAAGCATAAGGCACGACAGTGAAAAGGGAAATGCTAAAGGTCTGTACGCATAAGGCACGACACAGTGAAAATGGGAACGCTGAAGGTCTATAAGCACAAGGCACGACAGCGAGGGGGGGCAGGTACTTACGCAGTTTACAGTCGGCTGAGGAGTAAAACCAGACAAGCTAGTTGCGCGGGTTTATAGACTTTCGCCTGCTTGATTTATGTTTGCTGATTTCAGCACACACGAAATAGTGGTTAAGCTCGGACAGAATATCCACCAGTTGGTCTGTACGGTTAAGAATCAACAATTTTATGGCCAAAAGTTGACGAACCTAACTAATAATAAGCAAAAACCGTGTGTAAATTTTATAGTTCGTACATCCTCCTCCTCCCCGTTCATACAGCTTCTGCAGAAGTCCTTTGAAAAAACGCCAAGACGACTGCATGCCTGCTTATGAGACAGTGCCCAGTAATGACACCTATTGCAGCACCCGTGTGTAATCTTTCTTGAGAGATGAAATACTTGGAGCGTTTTGGGTCCAGGTTTTGGACCAGATCATCTTTGTCGCTAGACATGTTGTCCCGTTTGAACACCAATGGTTAGATTTCTAGCTAGCATCCAGTTTCAAGATGAAATTGCCTTACCCTGCAATCCCCCTGAATGTCTCTAAGACCCGGCACTCAACAGAGGTGAATATTGAACTGCTCTGCCATCTCTTTAAGAGATGATCGGTAGTTTATAGCTACAGTTGAGTTAATAGAGACTGAATTTCATAGATTTCAGCGCAGCTTGTCTATTCGAGAAAATGCGGATATCCTTAGCGGATATGAAATTTCTCTTCAGCCAAGTTAGGAATTCTTTTATCTCCATAATTTCTGCCTGGAAAGCACTGCAGTGATTAGAAAGCTGGAAGGAGAAACTAAGATTTAGCCTTTTTTGTCATGCGTGAAACGAAAAAAAAAATACTGGCTCGTCATCAATTTCAACGCTTACTCACAATGAAACTCGTATTCCAACCATCAGCTCTATCGACAAAGACAATTCTGACCGTTCAATCTAGTGTTCACCGCATAATCGCTGGTGTTCCACAAGGTTCTGTTTTGTCTCCGACACTCTTTCTCATTTTCATTAATGATCTCATATCCGGTACTTCTAATCCAATTCATTCGACAACAGCACTCATGCTTTTCATATCGCTTTCTGCTCGCCGCCATTTGTGATATAGAGGCAGGTGGAACTTGAACAACGACGTATGTGAAGCTCGTTAAATGCTGACCTTCAAAGCATAACAAGCTGGGGACTTCACAATAGAATAGAATTTAACGCTTCCAAAATCCAATACTGTATTCAAGTTGCAAGTTAGATATTGAATATTGCATCTTGCATGTTAATTGTAGCATGTTTTATGGTGCATGTTGCATATTGTGTGACGTATGTCACATATTCCATTTTCCAAGTTCGGTCTCAGTATCTCAGTATCTCTTAACAGTGTCTCTTAACATTGTCTCTTAGCAGTATCTCTTAACAGTGTCCCTTAACAGTGTCTCTTAGCAGTATCTCTTAACAGAGTCTCTTAACAGTGTCTCTTAACAGTGTCTCCTAACAGTGTGACTTAACATGGTACATAAAAGTGTGACAATTAACATTAAACCTTGAACTGAGACGTTGTCACGTCAAAACAAACATATTTCTGATCTACCTTGTTCTTAAAACTATTCACTTCCGATTTTTTGATTGCTTTGACCCACTGTGCGTTCCATCTTCTTCTGACCTGAGTGCGCCAAAAAGGAATTTTGATTGTTTCTTTTTTTTCTGCGCTGGGTTCAGGCAGCTATCAAATGAATCTCATAAAATCTGTGAACTGAGCCTGGTGGGAGATGCCAAGTGATTCACAATGGGAACAATGGATTGGCAATCGAAGTCCAATCAAAACCAATCCAATCCAATCCAAACCAATCCGTTCGCGCAATTATCGATGCAATTGCGATTGCACGAAAAACGTTCCGTTTACGATAACTCACCGCTGCGTTTGAGACCTTCGATTTATTGGCCGGCAGTCTGAGGAGGGGGCTGACTGGACGCGAAATGAAAACGAAAGGAAAAACCAAAGTATGATGAGCTTGCGAGCGGGCGAGCGGTAGGGCGGGCGGTCATGCGAGTGAGTCAATCAACTCCAACTGCGAAGCAAAACAATAAATTTCGTCACAATAACTATTTTGATTTGCGCTGTTGTTGTTATTGTTGTTGTTGTTGTTTTTTTTGTTTTAATTGTTTTTTTTTTTTTGCAAACGCACACGCACACACATACAACAGCACTGGCGATTTGTTTTAGATTCAACGGCGGGCGGCAGCACTGAAGTGAAAAATCAGGAAAACAAAAAGTGAAACTGATTGCCCCTCAATTGCAAGTGCGATTGGCAGCATATAGCGGCGGTGGTGGCGGTTTCTTGTATGTGTGTCTATGCATACGAAAGCCAACTGATAACACATTTGGTCGGGTGACCCAGTTGCCGGGAGTTGCAATCTCAGCAGGCAGTCGCACTCGCTTTGGATGATGTGGATAACAGCACATGCGATAGATGGGACACTTTTCTAATCTCCCAGCTTGGTGGGTTAATCGCCCGCAGAAAGGGCTATTTGGGGATAAGGAAACTAAACTTCATTCCAACTAATGATGGAAAAAGACATCGTTTATTCTCTTGGTTGGTTGGTCGGTCGGTTGGCCAAATGATGGGATAAACCATGTTCCGTGTGTGTGTGTGCAGAACAAGTGGGTCGCTGAAAAGGCTAAAGTCGGTGGCTGCTGCTTGGCCCACTGCTTTGATGGTAGCAAGCGATCAATCGATTCCGCTTTAGTCGTTTTGTTAGTTGGCAAAAAATGACAGTCGCACCATCTGGACTTTTAGCTGTTGTCGGTTTTCGTGTCTTTGTATTGCAGAAACTCAAAATTTATGGCGGCTAAGCTTCTATTAAAGTTCAGACCTGGTCTGCACCAATTTTTCCGGGAAAACAATTTGCTAGACTTGTAGAATCTATATTGTAATAGCTGGCGTCTTCTGTGGTCGACTGAATGTGGGCACTTCCGTTCGTCTCCATGCGTGAACCAAGATGAGGTGATAGCAAGATATCTTCAATCGATAATGTGGACAAAAACGTTCTATTGTATTAATGTGAGGGTACTTGTCCGGAAGACTTCATGCCACGATCCTCTTCGGACACGAATTGTAATTCGACAATTATCGTTTACCCATAAAAAATGTACCAGTATTCCCTAACTGATGAAAGAAGAGCCTATCTTACGCCCTTGCCGATTTAAGGATTGACGGATACCGGTTTTATGATGCGCAACTCTACGCCGAGCATATACCAGCACTGACAAACGAACGAACTGGGTCCGCAACCAAAAGTTGGTACAGACACGACTAACTGCTCTAGTCAACCTCATCTGTGGGCATCTCCAACTTCCCGTAGTAACATCGCGACCTTGGTGAGATCTGGCATCAATGGCATCAGTTCGTTCGGTATGTGTGCCTGGGCGATTGAGTAAGCAGATCCTAGCATTACATCCATCCTAAATTTCGAAACAATTCATCTGTCACTAGGATAGCAAATCTACCTGTGTGTCGAACTTGTCGATTTGTAGGGGCTAAGTTAGGTCAAATATTATCGGGAATTTTTCTCTAGATGAGTCCTGAAACCAAACGCCGCTCTTCAATCTTCAATATCTTACCGCCCCTTCCCATCTTTCTCTTCCTTCGCGTTCTATCACCCTATCCCCATCCTCATCTCATGGGCTGGATTAAGGCGTCATATGAACCGAGCCGATAATCATTCTAGCTGGGGACCACCCAGTTTTTAAATTAGCCCAGTTGTTTATGGCGTATCTGGTTACCTGGCACCAGCAGAACTCCGAGGCATGTTGCGAGGCTCAAATGGGCTCAAGCCCTTGTCGACAAGACTAGTAGCGGACCAGCAGTGACTCCACGTCCAAGCGAGCGAGATCAGTGTAGGAAACCGCTCCGCCTTCCAATCGAACGAAGGTACACAACACCAGTGGCCTTTAGACATTCTACTGTCACACCTCTAAGGTCCTTTAGCGACGTCCTTAAAGGCAGAATCGTTGTCGCAATAATTAATCGAAGCGACATCGATGACACGATCTCCACTGAACGGTGGCAGTTGGTCAAGTTGAGGCTATCTGGCAGCTAGCTGGTCTTTATGAGGGACCACCCAAGACCTTCCGATCACTTGCGACGGTGGGTGACATCAATGCCGCACCAAGCTAATCGCCTGTGACGATTTGAGATCCTGTGATCTCTACACTCAGGCTTTAGATAGCCTGGGGGTATGGCCCGGGCCAGGCTGGAGGTTGTTGCGCGGGAGAATATCTCCACGATATCAAGAATATCAGACCGAGGACTCGTACCTGTATCCCCATCGAACCCCCCACTACGTAGGAAATTCTTCGAGTTCTTCAACTGAGCACTCCTGCACTTTTGAAGGAGCTGAAGGAGAAAAGGGGTTCCTACAGATCCGCGATCGTTGTGATCAATCAGGAGGCTCTAGCTCCTCTGGCGAAGACTAAAAGCGTGATAACATTTGGATAGGATCATATCACCCTTCTGGTCTACAAAAAGGACGAGTTGGACGCAGGCATATTGCCCTGGAACTTCACCTTCCCGACCCTGGAGCATCCGTCACCTTTCCCTCAATAGATGACGATGGCAACTTCGTTGACTTCATCACTGTCATCTGCCTCCATCGCCGACCCTCTGTCGGATTTGGAGACGGAGGACTCACCTTTCAGGGACTATCCAAGCTATCCTAGACTACATAACAGACCGGCATAAAAACTAAGATAGATAATATTAGACATTCTAAGTATCTCCAGACAATCTATCTACCGAAGTGTCCAAATATACTACCCATTGATAGAGTAAAATACGACGGCCCTCTCGGAGTCGATAATGTGAACAAATCAGTGGAATCAATTTCTCTGTCGGCTAGTGTACCTATGGAAGGTTGGTTGATGGAAGCATTTCAACATCAATATATAGTCTGGGTTTCTGGTAACCCGGAAGACAGTGTAAACTGCAGGGCAGACAAACTAACTGGGCACGGCACGACTCTCCAGCTGTAACCGCAAAGTCCAAGTCTGGAAAGGCTTCTTCATCATATTTGGCTGCACCCATACAACAGCACAGATTCAACATTTGCATGGAACAGTCGCAGCTCGGTGCTTAAGCTGATCGCATTGCTTCGCATTTTGCCTCCCTTTCCACATTTGTTGTCATTTTGTGCAGATCCATAATCCTGTGTGAGGGTAAACAAACGTCGTCAACGTAGTCCAGATGTTTGAGTTGAGATGTAAGAGTTCAACGAATTCCTCCGTTTCTAGTAGAAAAAAGCTGCGCGAAGTACATCACTAATCACCAACAAAAAAAGTATCGGCGATAGAATGCAACCTTGTCGTACCCCACTTAGGATCTCGATTTCCTCTGACAGCTTTCCTCTATGCAGCACATGACACTTAGAGCCATCATAGGTTGCTTTAATAATAGCTCTTAGTTTATCGGGTATTCCTCTCCTGCGCAAGGCGAGCCAGATAAACTGTCTGTTGACACTTGTCAAACGCCTTCTCAAAATCGATGAACAGCAGGTGTAGTGGTGACCGGAAATCAACGCACTGTTCTTCAATAATGATCCGCAGGGTGTTAATGTGGTCGACACAGGAGGATCCAGTGCGGAAACCCGCTTATTCAGCACCGAGTGTATCTTCCAGATGTTCCTGACGCCTTAAAGGCCAACATTATCTGTTTTATTTGTGACATACGGCCAGCAGTGTTCGGGAAAGAGGCCCAAAATTGGATGTCTAGAATGAGCTTCGTCAAGAACAGCCACGGTGCCATATATACCCAAAGTAATTTTCAAATGTTAATGTCATATATTGGTCTTCTGAATGAGTAAAACAATTTGATTAAAATAAAATTTCTTGTGTCATATTTTACAATTTAAAGTTCTATCAGTCTTAATAAAACATTTATTATTTGGCAATATGGCAATTGTTTATAACCCAAAAGGACCAATGCAGCCAAACAGCAATAACTTCTCCTCATAACAATTTATGTTGCTGACCTGTTATCAATCGGGATTAGTGTGTTTTTTGGTTAACGATAACTAAGTAGGAAGCTCATAGGTGGTTACTTTTAGAATGAAACTAAATTCGCTTAAGTTACCTAGGTATTCAATGAGTTACAATTTTGTTATCTTGTCATTTTAGAAATGTAACTCTATCTTTTTGATTAGATCAGATGTAAATGCCATACATTGATCTTTCAAATAAGTAAAACAATTCGATTAAAATTGAATTTCTTGTGTTATTTTCTGGAATTTAAAGTTCTATCGGACTTAAAAAAACACCGATAGGAACAAAGTCTTTTGTTTCTTTTTTTTCTTGGCAATTTCCAACACACACACATTCCCATTCCACTAATTATGTTGTAACACTCGGGTAAGTCAATTAAAAAGACAAAAAGTAAATAAGTAAAGTGCCTCTGGCTGGCTCTCCCCCTCCAACACGGTAAGGTACACGATTGTGCAAAGTTGAAGCAGAAATAAAATTTGCAACTAATTAGCAGCAAGTAACTGACCTGTATTGCGTGTCGACTGCATCCAAGAGCAAGAGTAATGTAAATTTGTACGTTCGAGTGGAGTATCTACACAGTCGGGCGCGGTCTATAAATCGAACATCGTCGATAGAAGATATCGCAAACGAATTAATGCGAGGAGGAGAAGAGAAGCAACTGCCTATAAGCAACATACGCAACAGATGTGCATGTGAGCGACCGAATGTCGATCCGTCTGTCTATTTCTATCGAAATTCTATTAAAGTATCTAGCTACCTACTTAATTGAAATGCAATTCATGAATTTAAATTGAAGTTTTTTTTGTTCGCTTCATGCGTTGGCATGCTGGCACGGTGGGGTGGCTGGTATACCCTCTATACGCTCCACTGCGCATTAAACAAAACATAAAAACAGTAATCTACCCTATTAACCTCCTCTTAAGCTCAATTGTGACCCTTTGCTGTGCCAACCAACCGGCGGCGCGGTTCTGGCTCCATTCAATGCTCCATTCGCTTGCGCTTGCTGTACGTGGATACTTACAACAAGGAAAGCAACGACGACAACTACAAGAACAACTGTAAGTAATCACATTAATAGCTGAAAGCAGCACAACACAAAACAAACGAATGTTTTTGATCGTAAAAGAAGAAGAAGAAAAAACTCACACAGAATTGCAGTTACACGACAAACACAGATACTATACACGTTCTGATGAGATGATGCCAATGCGGGGCACAACTCCAACTCAGCAGCAGAAGAAAATGCAGCCGAGTCCGAAGCCGAAGGAGAAGAAGAAGAAGAAAAATTAAATAACAACAACAAAAACATAGAATTTTCGCAAAAGAACGACAAACGCCGAGTATCTATTAGATAGAGATTCTTTTTGTAGTAAATTGCTGCAGTCGCCGACGTCAGCGTCAGCGTCAGCCAGCCATTTGCCATTCTGTGTTCCGTTCTGTGTTTGAAGCTATTGCTGTGCAGACAACAAACATTTTCCGAAAATGAATTAGAGACGTCGCTGTCAACGTCGACGTCGTCTCCACTCAATGAAACGACATGCCGAGGGAAAAAAATGCATTCGCATATCCACAGAAACGAACAGTGCGCACCAGCCGGCCGACCGTTCAACCAAACATCCAAACGACCCATAGACCAACCATAGTTGTCTATCTACGTCTATCTATGAATCGGAGAACAAGAAGAAGAAGAAGAAGTAGAAAGAAACTGCAAATGCAACTGACAACGGCAACTGCATTCGCATAGTACCGATTGGCTTGGGCCGCAATAGCACGGCATGGCACAGCATGGCACGACACAGTGTTGCTTGCCTGCCCGCCTGCTTGACTATGTGCGCTGTGCAATTTGCCCCAGCCGACGACGTCGCCACCCCACTTCACCAGCATCCAATGTTGATGATGATGCTTAGCGGGCACATCGCAAATCCATCCGCACGCTTGCTCCTGCACTGCACTCAGTCACTCGTTCGCTCGTTCGCTTGCTCGGCTGGTTATAGCCAACTACGACGAGTACAACATTAAGTAGGACAAAGTTGAATAGACGAGCCAAGGACGGGTATTTGTTAGAAGCAGCGAGCAGCGAGAATGAAAATTATTCATACGAGTGTATAGGCAGCCAGCCACAACTGAACGGAGAGGAAGACGAAAATCACACACACACACACACACACACACACACACACACACACACACACTATACTGCAAGTAGTGTGCATGTGTGCTTAGAAGGAGGCTTTTATTTGCTATAGATAATAAAGCTTAGATACATAGCTAGTTCGTTTGTTTGCTTTTTTGTTGTTGTTGCAGTCATAGTTGTGAAGTTGCAGTTGGTTTTGTTCTACGGTCTTTGATCGGCTAAGTGCGATATAGAATGAGACTCTGACTGTTGTTGTCGTCTGTCAATGCGCTTAGCGGGAGCGCAAATCTTCCCAGAGGGCCTGGAATTTTTGGCAACAATTTGTGTTTTTGGTAACTTCGGTGGAGGCTTTTGAATGGTGTCGAGTGGTGAGCAATACCTTGAAATGACTTTGACATTACAACATTAAATAGATATATATACAAGCTGTCCCAGGGCGCTCCCCCCGCTTTCTCTTAATAACGCGGTCGTTGCTATTAATATTTTACATTTCCCCTTCAAAAAATTTAAAGGTGGAAGAGGGGTGCACTACAGCCCATAATCCAGAAATACGAGAAAGCTTACTTCGCAACCATTTGTGTAAAATGAAATAGCTAATAAACAAACTAATGACATTTTCGCGAATATCAACTCCAGCGCCACCTTCTGGGTACAAAAATAACATAGACGCTGCAAGACCCACCTTAAGGTACCCCCAAAACCATATCCACCCAGCACAAATACCACCGCTATCTATCAAATGCACGTTCTTTGAGTCAATCTCATACAAACAATAACTAACCCTTAACACCATCACCAGAAACATCACCGCTACAAACATCCACAGCAACCGTTCCCACAACATCACAAAGTTTCAGCACTTTTGAATGAATGGTATTCGAGTTAAACGCGAACAGACATACAGACACCACTATCTATCAAATGCACGATCTTTGAGTCAATCTCATACAAACAATACTTAGCCGCACACTGCATCAACCCCATCACCACGCGAACCCCCTACAAACATCCAACGTAACCGTCCCCACCACATCACAAAATTTCAAAATTTTCTGATGAACAGTCTTCGAGTTAATCGCGAACAGACATACAGACAAAGTTTCATTTTTAAATTCTCTATATTTACTTTGCGCTCCCGCGACTGGCTGGTAGAATCTTGTGATAATCTTTAACCCACTTCCTATAACCCGATTTTATTTAAACTTTGCATACATGTGTATCTCCGATGACAACACTTTCTTTTAAAAGTTAGGGCTCCTCGGGCCTCGGGATATGTCGTTCACAGATATTTATTATTGGAGACTAGTCAAATAAATATTTCTTTTGGAGTACCTTAAGGATCTCATATTGTTTCTATTCTTTTTTCACATTTACCGAAAATCGTAATCAAATTGACACGTTGTGTTCAAGCCTTTAGCCGTATATCTCTTCTGGTTCTTAAGTTGGAAGCCTTAGCTTCTTGTGTTTGCTATTCACTATGGCTGAACTTTAAACTTTCAATTGTTCGTTCACAGAAATTTCTTATTTGAGACTAGGCAAATAAATATTTTTTCTGGAGTACATTAAGGTTCTCATATGGGTTCTATTCTTTTTTCACATTTACCAAAAATCGTTATCAAATTGACACGTAGTGTTCAAGCCTTTAGCCGTATATCTCTTCTGGTTCTTAAGTTCTTAAGTTAAGCCTTAGCTTCTGGTGGTTGCTATACACTATGTCTGAACTTCCACCTTCAATTGGTCGTTCACAGAAATTTATTGTCTGAGACTAGGCAAATAAATATTTCTTCTGGACTACCTGAATGATCTCACATGGGTCCTGTTCTTTTTTCACATTTTGTAAACCGATTTACCGAAAAATTTTAAATTTCGCTAATGTCTGATTTATGTCGGTGATTTTAAATTTTACATTAGGATGAGAAACTTCGATGATTTTGGATGTTTTCAGGCCGGTTTTAATGCTTTACCAAGTTGGTGTTTAAAAAAGGATCTCAACTTAAATACTTTTCTAATATTACTTTTCATAGAGTTAAACCTCCCTTTTTGGGGCAGTTTATAGATTAAATAACTATACTCTATTTTGAGCAATTTAAGGAGTAATTTTGGATAATTGCCTTTATTTTGACCACCAATATTTATATTCTGTTTGTTCCAAAGCTAGTCTTTTGTAATTCCTCAAAAGTGTAACTCTCTGTTCTTTGCAGAATCTCTATTCATTTTAAAGATCCATACATAAACATTGAAAAGTATTTATCGGTTGTCTTGTCCGTCCTATTTTTAAATATTGTGGTGTTATCTGGAGTCTTCAGACGCTAGTTGATGGTATCTCTCGCATTTAGAAAATTGAAAGCCATTTTGGATATATATTTTTTTATATTGGGGCCCACCCTGACAACCGTACACAACGCCGCTCCTGGAGACAATAAAGAGCGGAAATCGCCAACAAAGTTCTGTTTAACTGGATACACTGAGCTCTGAGGTATTTGCGTAGCCAGTCGCTGGGAAAAGATTTATTGGGAAACAAGTTCTGAGAATAACCAAACTTGGTGATTTAAGTCGGTTCCTAAAGTCGTCAAGATATCTTACAGCGAGTTGCGTGGCTGGAAAAACTTTTCTTCTCTAAATCAATGCCTGCCGATGCTTGGCAGTTTTCGGCAATTACGCTCAATTTTCTCGTACAAAAGGTCGCGTCCACATACTAATGCTCGATTGTGGCTGAAATGTTTTCATTAGTTTCCAAAAAAAGAGGACACACCTCGTCGACGTGCATTAGAAAAATTGCTCTTGTCGTCCGCTGTGTGCTGTGCCTAGCGTCCTTCATCTTCGGGGATGATAAAAAACAACACTCGCCATCCCCATCACGTGTCCACCAGGCACAGATGGGCGTAGTGCACGATCATCATCTATCCATCCATTGAGAATAGTTCTGCTGCACCAAACCATTTTCCGCTTTTCTTTTGAGAAGAAGAAGAAGAGAAAAGCGCTTGCAAAGAAAAACTCCACCGCTCTCCATCAACAATGAGAAGTTTAAAAAATGAATAGAGACGATATGCATTAGGGTGGATTAGGGGAGGAGAGCTCGAGAAAAACGGAGGAGGCGAAAACGTTTCGCGAAAGTGTCAAAAAGTCCTTTTGAGTCTTGATTGTTCGGCGGGTGAGTGTCTGTGTGCCTGTATGTGACGGGGAGTCCTTTCGCAGACGATTTTCTTTTTGCCTTTTTTAACCCCTCCTTTTCAACGTCCCTTGTTTGAGAACGCCCACCCCTATTACCAATTGTGTTTTCTGTTATTGTTCTTGTTGTTGTTGTTGTTGTTGTTGGTGTTGTGATTGTTCGGTTGCGTCTCATCCAGTTTTGTTTGCGTTATGTTCTTCTGATTGTTTTATTTTTTTTTTCTTCTCCGCTAATGCACTTTGCTTGTGCTGCTACTGAGTTAGGTTCTTGTTTTTGAATTGCATTTTCTTTTTTCTTCCACAGTTTTCTTTTGATAAAGTTTCTCTGACTTAACACGCGTTATTGTGTGCGTGTGTGTGTCTGGCAAAGACAACTCTTTCTGTTGTGTCCGTAATGTGCGCGCCCAGAACTTTCAAGTCCATACAAAACTCACTCGGAGTCATTGTTCAAGTGGTTGTTGCTGCTACTGGCGGGTGTCTTGTTATTTTGATGTTTTTTTTTTAATTTCAAATTTCAAAAAACACACACATACACGCATAGAAACAATTAAAAATCTTCACTGGTTTGACTTAGAGATCTTCATCTACAGCTGAGCACAAACGCGCTGTTGTCTCTATACAGGGTGTATCAGGGTGTATCAGGTTAATACTTAAAGGAGTAATTCTCTGGTTAATCGTTTGGAATGGAGAGGAGTGTATCTTAACCCCCTGCGGTTTGCGTAGAGTTTTAAAGCGAAACGTGTTGACCCTGAATCACTTCACACCCTGTAATTCTGCTAGCTTCTAGGTAGTAACTGGTCATTTTTGTCTTTTTTGGTCTTTTTTGAAAATAAGTTTAATCTTTAAGTATGGACAATGTAAACAATTCCATTGTTATCTTCCGTTAATCGCTGATGAACACCAAAAATAGCAGTGGTGATAGTATGCAGCCTTGAGGTACTCCACTTTGGACTTCAAAGTCCGCCGACTCCTTACCTTCCGTTAATCGCTGATGACCACCAAAAATAACAGTGGTGATAGTATGCACCCCTGAGGTACTCCACTTTGGACTTCAAAGTCCGCCGACTCCTTACCTTCCGTTAATCGCTGATGAACACCAATGTAGCCTTGATAATAGTTATGCGTTTTTCTGAAAAGCACGCAGCAGTAAGCACTTCAAGCAACAAAAACTATAAATCCCCTAGACAGCATTTTCTTATGCATAGCTGCCGCCGACGAATAATTGCCGGGTATTGTAATCCAAAGCCAACGCCCTTAAGCCTAACACGCCTCATTCTCATTCATTTAGAATTCCATAAAAATGCAGCTGATAATGAAAACAATTAGTTAGCGACAGACAGATAATTTTTTACTCTGTCAAGGGTAGCTAGTGACGGCTTTAGTGTCTTGAGAGAGACCAGACTGGCTTTGGTGGCTTAAGAGACACCCAGCAGGTTTTTATCATTCTCAGACTTCAGAACACAACGCTACACCTTTCGCAGAACATGGAGTGGAGTTGTAATTAAAAATAAAGCCAAGATGACAACAACTCGTCATTATTTTTGGCTGCTGTTTGACTCCTACAATGGCGGTTAAGAAGGAGATTGATATAAAGAATTAGTGATAGAGAGAAATAGAAGGGGGATCTTTTCCTTTCAATGAAGTGGCGCATCCGCGTCGTGTCACCAACTCCATGTCTCGTTTCGCAAAAGCACCGGCAATCGTACGCTGAGTGCTTCTCCGCTGCAGTGTCAAAGGGCAATTCAATTGGACGGCCACAGTAGTCAGTCAGTTGGCCTAGATTCGTTTGTTGTTTTGCATTAATGTAGAAATTGCGCCATGTGCCGAAGATGCGGTGAAGTTTCAAATCACTGTGGTGCAACATCAATGGAGCGGCCGGCGGCCTCTTCTTTTTCTTCTTCGGCGTTCAAATGGACAAACAAACAAACAACCTCTTTGTTCGCATCATCGCGCATCGTCCAACGCGAAATTTCCAATTGGTTTGCTTTTTCATTATCGGCCGCCGCGCTAAACGCAATAGCAATTGTTGTTGCAGGACTACTCACAAACATATAATCGCTGCTTCAAGTAACCGAAGAAAGAAGACCCCTAGATGAATGGGAACTGACCCATCAACTGGGCCAAATGAGCACACTGGAGCAGCAAAGTGTGGAGGCGATTGGGAAATAATCATCTGCTGGGAAACGAAGCCATTTCAGTTTTGTATTCCACTTGCGATTAGTCACGTGATGAGTTAGACTTGGAAACTATTATATCGAAGAAATATTTGTAATTTTGGAAGCGAAACTTCTTTGCTGAGGGGGCTACAGTTTCGAAAATTCTGTTTCGATGATGAAGATGAACTTAATTTCCAAAAACGTAAAATTGTGCGGCACTTGATGATAGTCCATTAACATCAACGCCCGCCAACAACTTTTACCAAAAACGTCGTCGACGTCGATGAAATCTAAAAATATCATCACCCACCGAAAGTGAATCGAATTTTGAAAATACGAGAAAGTGTGAACTGCTAAATTTTGTGCACTTTCCTCCTCCACATTGCAATGTCGTAGTCTCCGCACACCTTCGATTTTGTTCGAGGTAAGCCCCCACAGTAGCTATACAGCACCATCATCATTTTTGATTGACGCGGATGCATGGTAGTGCGGCCAACGCGATTAATTTGACAAAAAAAGAAAATTTTCAATAAGGACATAACAATTTTGTATTTAAATAAATATGCACACTTAAGCTTTTTTTAAGATCTGTCAATGCAAAAACGTCAGTTAAGGTTCTGGTTTTTATTGTGGTAAATTTCATGAACGACAAACGTTTGGAAATTATTAAAAATTACTATCGAATTTCTGAGTCGGTGATCGCAACTTTAGGAGCGCGTACTCCAATTTTCGGTCTTAAGAATCGTCCCACCAGACAGGATGTGCGTGATATAGTGCATAAATTCGAGTCAACATATTCACTATTGAGTGCTTTTGTGCCAGTGACATATCGCACTGGCCGAAGTACCGCAAATATCGCAGCCGTAAGTGCTTCAGTTCAAAATGAGCCAAATCAGTCGATTCCACGCCGTTCACATAAATTGGGTATCTTTCAGTCCATATTGTGCGAATTTTGTATAAATATCTTGGCCTACACCCCTACAAGATCAAGTTGCCGTAAGAACTGAAGCCTCTTGATCATTTAAAGCGCCGAGACTTCTCAGATTGAGCTCTGCAAAAGCTTGAAGAAAATCCTTCGAAAAGTCATCTTCAGCTATGAACCCCATTTTTTGCTTAATGGCTTTGTCAATAAGCAAAATATGTGTTATTGGACAAACAACAAACCAACATGTGCTTCAAGAGACTCCATTGCATACAGAAAAAGTGAAGGTGTGTTGTGGATATCATGCCGGAGGTGTGATTGATTTTCGTCCATGAAAATTACCACCATGTTACGGTCAATGGCGTTTGCTATCGTGCCTTTTTGGAAGACTATTTTTGGCCAGATTTGGATAGACTTGACATCAATGATATGTAGTTCCAATAAGATGGTGCCACATGCCACACAGCTGATCTAACAATTGATCTATTGAAGGGGAAGTTCGGTAATCGTGTAATCTCGAGAAATGGTCCGGTCGAATGGTCTACTCCCTCATACGATTTAACGCCGTCGGATTTCTTTTTGTAGGGTTGCGTTAAGTTGATGGTTTATTCCAACAAGCCAACAACATTAGAGGGGCTCAAGAACAACATCGAAAGCGAAATTGCCAACGTTCCGGGCGATATGTGTGGAACAGTGGTGGAAAATTTGCTCCAAATATTCGATCGATGCAAACGTGCTCGCGGTGGTCTTATGAACGAGATCGAATTCCATACCTAAATCCAATGGGAGTACTTTACCTGGAATACATTTCAGCGCGATATCTTAATTATTCTGTGTTTTATTTAAATACGAAATTGTTATGTCCTTATTGAAAAACTTTTTAGACGAAGAAATTTGCATAATTTTGATGAAGAGGAAAAAGAAGGAGAAAGTGAGGAAGAAGAAGAAGAAGAAGAAGAGATATACGAAGAAAAACTAGGATAAAAAGTAGAAAAGTATAAAAATAGGGAAAACCAGGAAGCAATACTTAATACAACACCACAAATATGTATCTAGCTTTCACCTAACAATCGATTCACTCGAATGCTTCGTCGGCAGAGCATTCAGTGCAGGATCCATTCCGATTCGAGCAACTGAGAAGCAATAGCAACAACAACATCATCATAACGCGTGCAAGGAATGAGTGGATCTTATGCGACGCGGGAAAGACATTCCTTGATCTGATGCCAAGAAATTCGGCAATTTTGGCAGAATTTCCCCCATACTGGCCAAATGCACGCATGCTACGCATTTTTTTTTTGTAAACATGGGATAGTGCCTGTGTGTGTGAGTGTATGTGTGTGTAATAATAATTTAATTATAGCCTCTTCCATTGAATTTAATTTCAATTAAATTTTGAGATTTAGATGCAATTAGTTTTTTGTTGCCGCACCAATTTCGACATCTAGCTGCTAACAATTTACATTCAATTAAAAATTACCGTTATCTTTTTAACGGAATATCGTCCGTAATCTTCTATTTCTCGGTTAGACCGCTGGGTGTCACACTGCAAAGTGCAGAATGAACTCAACCTAATCCCTTTTCTAGGAGATCACAAAAGTGTTCTAATGGGGCAGCAGGCGAATTACATAGATTCCCACTTCTTTAAGATACTCAGTAACGCAGCTGGCGATGTGTCGTCTTGCCGCAACCAAAAATGGAGCAAAAGGAACAACACACATTCCTCAAGAATATTGTTTAGGTGAGGATTTGAATTATTTGAGCCTTTAACGATACAAAGCTTTGTTTTTTGTTTTTCTGTGCAAAGCAATTATCTGTATATAGCCGAAGACGACCTCCCAACTGTTCTTCTCCATACACTCTATTACATCTATCTGAGTGATCACAAAACAAAATCCTGTCTCTTCCATTAAAAGAACTCGACTCCAATTTAGTAAAATCGAGCAACTTCCAACCTGTATTGCCGATTCTGTATACCTTGAGTCTCAGCAATCTGCTTTAGCTTTCAGACAACTTTCGACTATCACCGTTACCCGTGACCATTTATAGCTGTTCCTTTACATAGTCTCTGTGATGGCTCAACTGCTATTTGTTGATGATATCTAGGACTTTGAGGGACCAACTTTTGGTCATCCCTAGCATGAATAGCTTTGGAACGACCTGAGCCTTAAAACCAGGTAAACGAGTTTGTTCCTCAGTACCTTTGAATGACTCTTCTCAGTGTTGATTGCGGTTTTTCAATTACAGCACTTCTGGGAATAGACATAGGCTGCTCTTAGCTTCGATGCCGGAAAGAATTCCTACAGCAAGCGCACGATCGGTTTTCTCATCTCAATGTCTACTTGAAATGGTTTTGAAATCAACACACCGTCGACAACCAAATTAATCACGTTGCGATCGACGCGAGACATTCTTCTAGTATTCTGCTACCACAAGATACTATCAGAATCTACTCTTCTTTCTTTCTTTCCTTTACTCCGCGGGGGCGCATAGGACTTCTACAAACGCCCGCCAACGAACTCGATTTAACGCCTGACGTTTTAAGAGACGCCACTCGGGATCTTGCTTCCTCTTCTATCAACCTTTTCCATGTCTTGCTAGGACGGCCAACTCGACGGCTTCCTTGAGGATTCCAGTCGAATGCTAGTTTCGTAATATCGTCTGCTGGCTTTCACAAAGTGTGGCCAATCCAGCTCCATTTTCGTCGTCTGATGGTGATCGCGATTGCTTCCTGCTGCGTTACTCTGCGCAAGTCTTGATTGGTGATAATGTCCGGCCATCTTATTCTCAGTATCCTCCTTATGCACTTGTTGACGAAGACTTGGAGGTACGTCGCAATTGACTCTGTGACTTTCCACATTTCGCAGCCATACAAGAGTACTGAGAGAGAACGTTAGATCTAAAGATCGTTAGCTTCGTTAGCGTTAGCTTTTTCATTTCTCAAAATTGGCTCTAACGCATTCCTTAAGCGCCTAGCTATTATAGAGGAGATTACTTTGTTTATGGTGTTTAGCAGGGTAATCCTCTCCAGTTTTCGCAATTGCTCAAGCCTTGCTATTAAACCCACTTTTAAAGTCAATGGAATGGTTTCAGATTCCCAGATATCTTGATATATCGCATGCAATGTTCGCGTAGTTAACTCGACGTCGACTTGAAGGAGTTCTGCGTAGATGTTGTCATTGCCTGCTGCTTTACCTGATTGCAGTGAACGAATTGTTGTCCTTATCTCATCCAACGAAGGAGTAGCGACGCTGATGTTAAGTGCATATGTGGGTTGATGGACGTGCCTGGCGAAGTACAATTCAAAACATTCTTAAAATGTTCAGTCCAGCGGGTTAATTGTTGTTCCTCCATAAGGATCAAAGAGCCGTCTATTGCCTTAACAGGGTAGTTGATGTGGTGTTTCTTGTTAGCGAGCTTACGAGCGAGTTGGTAGACTGTGCTATATTGTCTACTATCAGCGGCTTGCTGTGCTTGTGTTGCGATGTCGCTTAGCCATGCTCGTTTGTCGTTCCTAGCTGAATGGCTAACTTGCCGGTCCCGATCCCTATACTTCCGCGCTAATGAGCTTCGCTCGGCACTCGAGGCTGCGTTTAACTCTGCTTTGATGGATTGGCGTTCACGAATAGTGTTCCATGTGCTATCTGATATCCATTATTTTCTAGTTTTGTCGGGATAACCTAAAATGGATGAGTCTGCTTCCGTATACGCATTTACTGTTTTCTCCCATTTAGAGTTTGGGGCTGTATCTCAGAGAGAGACTATTGTACGCGGGATACATATTGCAGTTTCACATCTGGGTCTTTCAGTGCTACTACAGCTGGCTTTCTCGTTATTTGACTTCGTGTGGTTGAGTGGACCGCGAACTTCAATCGCACACTGCCAACAACAAGGTGGTGGTCGCTGTAGACTTCGGCTGCTCTTCGGGTTCTAACGTCCAGCAACGATGATCGCCACTTGCGGCTTATAGCGATGTGATCAATCTGATTGTTGAACATGTAATCAGGAGAGGTCCAGGTGGCTTTGTGGATGTTTTTGTGGTGAAAAATTGTGCCTCCAATGATTAGATTGCGATCAGAACATAGATCTGCAAACCTTTCACCGTTGTAATTCATAGAACCAAGGCCGTGTTTTCCCATGACATTGTATATATATGAACACAAGATCTGTCTTCGCCGACAGTGACATGCACGATCCATCGCCATATGAGACACGTTCTTAAATGCAACATTGTACAAATCGCTCTCCTAATCTTCTGTACACTCTTCCTCTCCCATCGTTATCATATAAACTCATCCTGCACTCGTCAGAGAACAGGACTGTCCCCCATTGTTCTTCTGTCCAATCCAAAGGCTCTCGATTGAACTGAAGGCGGGCTCCTAACGAGCGATTTTAGGGTATGCCTATTGTATTGTTGTCAGAGGTTAATTAGAAACCGTATGGTGTGCATTTAACAAAATCACTTTGTTGGCGCGGTATAAGTACAAAAAAGCTACCACTGGATAGGTGTTGAAATTGACTTTGAATCTGCATTCAAGAAAATTAAACAAACATTGGATTTTTTGATATTTTTGAATTTTTGTAGATCAATGTGCGAATATTTTCACCCAAGTGTATATAAAAATGAATTTCTGTTGGTTTGTAATACGACACTAAGACACAAAAACTAGACAGCCGATTGAGCTGAAACTGAGCTGAACTGAAAGAATATGCGTCTTAACAAAACCTCGGACAACCATATAGTGCGAATAAGATCCGATAGATAGCGCTTTGTTTAGGTTTGGGCTAAATTACACCCCTCCCGTGGTAGTGAGGGCAAGCAAGGCGGTGATTCATGTGTGCGGGTGGCGGAGCGCCCAGGAAAAGCTACTCATTCAATAAACTTAGTGCTTCATTACACAATGAGAAGGCAAATTGTAAAGTGAATGCTTCATTAACTAATCAGACATACAAACATTGGGCATGCAAGCTTCCTGAAGAGCACAATACGAGCGGATGTGACGAGCCAATTTAATCGATGAACTCTAAAAGCCCCATTGAAATGTTCCACCATTTGGTACAATCGAAGAAGAAGAAGAAGAAGAAAAAGAAGAAGATTCATGACCTCAATAATTACACTTTTGAGATGCGCATAATTATTTTTGTGAATCTGCCACCCGCCACGGTGGGGTGTATCGCGTGAATCTTTGCAATCCATGCACAAAAGGATTTGAACTTTGCGTAACAATCAAAGTATCTTATGACAGAGTTATGGATATGCGATGCGCAAGCATTTTTTGTATCTTAACAAATTGAGAAATTGAAGATATTTGCATGCAAATAAATTATTATTGGGCGAGATTGGGGCTAGTCGCGACTCGCGAATTTCGAAATTCACTTCACCTTCAGAGCGGCGACCAGTCCTTCGTCGATTATGTGATTATGTTGCGCAAAAATGTTTTAGCATAATTCGTAAATCAATTGCTATAGATACATAGATAGATACATAATTTCTGATAGCAGAGATTACTGTTCGGTGATGTCATTTGTAAATTATTGATGAACACGAATAGCACACGGGCGGAGTATTGGGTGATTATGAAATTTCGAAGGTTGGAAAAGTATCCGCATCTATCATTTGTTGTTGCTATAAATGTCAACCTTTTAGCAAACAACAACGTACAGCAGCAATACGCGACAACAAAAAAATCCCAATCCATTTATTGTTTTTGTAGTTAACTGCATATGGTGTGTACAAAATTGATCCTCCCAATTAACGTTATCATTATATCTTGTTGTAGTTGTTGTTGTTGTTATCCGCTTGTTTCTGATGGTGACAGAGTGCTGCATCGTGCAAATGGAATTCACCAAAACATCTGCTGGTGTTGAATCGGTGTTGGTGTGCTCTGTTGTGTAGTGTTGCGTATTTAAGCGAGTGTGAGAATTGTATTTGTCTGCCTTCTTGTGTGCAAGTGTCTATTTGGTGTGTGCTCTAATTTATCTAATTAGAAGCGTACTTGCATCGTCGGCAGCCGGATCTGAAAAAAAAACTCCAACTCAAAATCCAGTTGGAAAGATAATTGCAACGCTCATCTAGCTTGTGTGTAGAACTATCTAGGATGAGAGGTGGTATCTATATTTTCTTGCTCTTAAAAAGAAGAAGGGAAGAAGTGGTCCTTCCTGGCGGTACTTGAGAGAGCCTTAATTAGTGCATGAGTGTTCCGTTTTGCACTTAAGACTTTTCATCCTTTCCTCTCCTTAATTACCTATGCATGCTAAGCATTATAAGGATGCGCGTATTCATGTAGTATTCTAGTATGAGATCAGTTCAATAATTCTGTCCTACGAAAGGTCTTTCATGTCGCTAAAGAATTGGTTGCTCAGAGAGCTGCATATTCCTGATAACGTCGCACATTTGCAAAAGTAGTGGATGATAGTTTCTTAGTCATTTACCTCCTATCAGGTATCTGCAGAAGGTATTTGGTGGAATACCTAGTTAAGCAGCATGGATGCCGTACAAACAGCCACAAATCTGGCAATATCCTTCCGAAAGATCTTGAGATCAAATCAGTGGTTCTGCTTTTATTGTAGGAGGTCACCTCAGATCGCAGGTGATGTCGCAATCTTAATCCGAGGAGTTTGGCACCTGTCTGTGAGCGGTTTATTGGGAATTTTGGGCAATGACTTGACCCTGAAAAGTTAAAAAAAGTTATAGCTTTAACACAAGAACTGAAGCCAAACGATCACCAGCTGCGACGCAACTTAGTGGTTCGACCCTAAATGATTCCTAGGAAGTGAAACCTTTTTCTGGCTTAATGGCTTAATGAATAAACCTGATTTCGGCATTTGGGCAAGTCGCCAGCAATCAGAAGCTATCATAAAATGCCATTATACTACAAAAAACTGACTTTCTTACTACTTTTCTACTGTAAATAGTATCTAGATAGAAAAATAGGATCCTTTTTTTCTAAGCGCAAAAGGTGATTCATCTCGACGAGCTTCTTCTGTATGTAGAATACAAAATCTCTGTATAATTCATCTTAGAAAGCATCTACTCTATGTAGAATACTACCTCTCTGCTGTAAATAGTATCTAGATAGAAAAATAGGGTGCCTTTATTATAAGAGTTCAACTTAGCGAGCTTCTACTGTATGTAGAATAATACTTCTCTATATAGTTCATCTTAACGAGCATCTACTGTATGTAGAATACTACTTCTTTACTTTAAATAGTACAGATAGAAAAATAGGATATTTTTTTCTAAGAGCAAAAGATGGTTCATCTCGGCGAGCTTCTACTGTATGTAGCATACAAAATCTCTGTATAGTTCATCTTAGAGAGTATCTACTCTATGTAAAATACTATCTCTCTGCTGTAAATAGTATCTAGATAGAAAAAAAAGGATGCGTTTATTTTAATCGCAAAAATTTGTTCATCTTAGCGAGCTTCTACTGTATGTAGAGCACTACCTCTCTGTATAGTTCATCTTAGCGAGCATCTACTGTGTGTAAATATTATGTCTCTAATGTAAATAACTACTTGATAGAAAAAAAAGAACATGAGAGCAAAAGGTGATATACTTTTCCCAAACTTTATTGTATTCCCAGATTTAGATACATCCAGTCTGGTTGTGTAGATGCAGCATCGAACAGCGACGCTGCCACTTGAAATAAATGAAGTTATTGTACACTTAAGCATCGTTTGAAATAAGCAACAACAACAACAACAACAAAAAGAGATTAAAATACCATCGAAATAATTTTGAATGGCGCGCAATTCAACGGCGGGGGCATTATTAGTGCGAAAGCGTGAAAGTGAATAAACGACAGATAAACTGAATGCGTCGTGTTGCAGCAACATGGCAAATATCGCACCGAAAATTCGCGCGAAACGTACATACGTTCGGTGTTATGTGCATGTGCATGCATCGCACTACAAACAAGAAGTACATCAATCGGACAAGTGTATCTACTATGCACGTTGCGCATCTCGCCGTCGTCCACAAAATCGCGACTCGTTTGTAGGAAAAAACAAAAAAAAAACAAAAAACCAAAAGAGAAAAACATCGAAGCGGCGAGCACAATCCAACGCGCAACAAACCGACGAGAAAAGAAAACGAGAAAAACAAACGAACGATGCGATGAAGCAGAAGAGAAGAAGAAAAAGTCAACTTCGGTATCGTTCGCATGGCAGCTTCGTAAGTGGGTCAACGCGACGTAGGGTCATTGCACCTCACCACATCATCAACATCATCATCATGAACGCGTCGTCGTCGTCGTCGTCGCATCGCTGCTATAGCGCAAATCACCACTGCGACGAGCGATAAACGTCGGTAGCACGACACAATGTATCTGCTTTTGCAAATACAGCAAAGTATCTATCGATACTCGTACAGCTACGGATACATGTTAATTTGTGATTTTATTTATTCTTTCTCTCTTCTCCGTATTGTTTCGTTTTCTCTAAGAGCATTCAGCTCTGAGTCTCTGACTATCGGCCAGAGCTTCACTCTCTTATAATTTTTGCATTGTATCTTTATCTATATGCTAAGTAAATATCTGAGTTGCCCATATTTGCAAGAGAAACAAATTTTACTCTTTGGCGATTGATTTTTTGTCCCACCAAACGGGTTGGCTGGGACGATGGTTGAGCAGTCCATCCACCCACAAAGAGGAGCAAAACATGTTTTGTTCCTCAAATGCATCAGATACACCCACATTGCGGCGCTGTTCGGCTACGGCATGGATGCTCTTCTTCTGCGGATGAGCACTGCAGACAGTGACTTGATTTTGTTGTTGTTTTTCTGAAATGGCAACAACAACAACAACAACAAGCGAATGTTACTGACGACTGCGAATGGTAAAAACGATAAACATTATTATTGTCGCTTATTGATGAACGCAATAATCGGGTTGTCCTGTTCTTTATTGTACACATGTACATGTGAATGCACGTTGACGTCCGAGCGTGTTTGTTGTTTGGCGTCTTTGAACTAACAGAGGGCGCGGAATAGTTGAGGACTCTTGCATTTAGTGCGAAAACATCAGCTGTCCAAGGGTGTCGAAGTCTCGACCAATCAATGGATTAGGGCTATGCTCGAGAGTCGAGTTATTACTTCCTTCTCGGGAGGAGTGTCAGTGTCTGTGACCGCAGTAAAGGGTTGTCCCCAAGGAGGAGTCCTCTCTCCCCTTCTGTGGTCACTGGTCATAGACGATCTTTTGGTTGATCTACACAGATCAGGGTACATCGCCATCGGCTATGCTGATGACTTGGCGATTATTATTAGGGGTAAACACTGCACGACCATTTCTGCTGTCATGCACAATGTGCGCTATTACAAGTTTTGGACTGATGCAGCAGGGAAGGGCTATCCGTCAATCCTTGCAAAACGGTTCTAGTGCCTTTCACTAAAAGAAGGACCAATCACCATTAAAGGCACCACTCTAATGTATGTAATGTAGCGAGGTCAAATACCTCGGGGTCATCCTTGATAAAAGACTTAACTGGAATTCTCATATCAAGTCTGCTACAAAACGCGCTACAAGGGCCTTATGGTCCTGCAGAAGACTTTATTGCAGAACTTGGGGTCTCAATCCTAAGATGATACACTGGATGTATACAATGATGGTGAGACCCATAATCACGTACGCGGCCATAGTTTGGTGGCCCAAGGTACTCGAACGGACAACGTCAAACGAGCTTCATACGACAGCATTAGAAGCTACCCTAGGTCTTTCGCCCCTGCAAATCTTCATCAGGAAGACGGCCGCTAGATTCGCTATAAAGCTGCAACTAGAATTTAAGTATAAACCAGGCGACCTTGTAGGACACCTAAGAATTATCAACTCAACTCATGGTCAGGGAGTACTGTTTCGGAAGGTTATTTGAGGTAGAAATCTTAGACCGTGCAAGCTGGTCTAATGGTAATCCGACGCTAGACGCTAATGGTCTGGTTTGGTTCACTGATGGATCAAAGATGGAATCTGGAGTTGGTGCTGGTGTCTTCGGACCCAATACAAAGGTCTCGATACCAATGGGAGTAAGTCCCACGGTCTTCCAGGCTGAACTCCATGCCATAGAGATCTGCGCTAGGTTAAACCTTAGTAAAGGCGTTAAGCGCGCGAGAATATATATCTATTCAGATAGCCAGGCAAAGCTCTGTCATCAAAGTCAATGGACTCGCTAACAGTTAAAAGCTGCTACGATGCATTGCAATCTCTGGCCAGGCACAACAGGGTTAAGCTCGGTTGGGTACCAGGTCATCGAGGTATTGCAGGCAACGAAGCCGCAGATGAACTGGCTAGGGCTGGTATGGAAACTGCGTTCATAGGACCTGAACCCTTTTGTGGCGTCAATTGGAGTGCCGCCACAAAGTTGCGAGGGCAAACTTCGCCTGGCTCAATGGGAAAATACACCGGGGCTAAAGCAATCCAAACAACTGATCAGACCCTTCTCATACAAAGAAATCCTGTATTTAGATAAAGGTAGCATTAGGAAGCTAGTGAGTGGCCTAAGATATCATCTTAACAAAATTGGTGTGGGCTCTGTGACAGAATGTAAGTTCTGTGCGGAGGATGAGGAGTCATCCGAACATGTCCTCTGCGATTGCCCATCACTTATTTGGTTAAGGAGACGCATATTGCATAAGGAAATATGCTCGGCAGCGGAGTTGAAAAGCTCTGCTACTAAGGACATTCTGTCTTTCATTAGGAAAGTTGTATGTCTATTAGAAAACTAATGCCCTATTGATACAATAGATCTTTTAGGTCGCGGTGTCAGTCACTTGGACTAGGGTTATTACAAAAAAAAAATCAGCTGTCCAGCTCAGCAACAAAAACTGTCAAAGCCAACTGACAAAGCGAGGAGAGATGACGAATCAAACAAAAATTGCCCTTAAAACTCCTTCGAACCCCGAATCGGTTAGGAATTCGTGTCCCATTCCGTATGTGCGAAAGGACTATTCCGAAAAGAATGATAAGAGATCAACAAAAGTTATCGCGTTATTGACAGTTTTAGTTTTGATAGGACCCAGGTGGCCAAGACACCCATGAGCGAAGACGTTATCGGAAAGTCTTTTGTGGTGGGGTTTATCGGACATGACAGCGAAGCAGGCTACGTTGATTCATGCCAAACTGAGGATTAATATCGTATCGAAAATAGGACCAGTTGAGAGTGGTTTTCTCGGAAGGTCATGACCGGACTCCGGCCCTTAAGCTTTTAAACAATTCTGAACAAGAGAAACACTGAAAGGTACTTAAGTCATACTTCAAGTCACGAGACCGTAGAGATAGGAAACCGGCACAGATTTAATGTTAAACAATCCCTAATGGTTGCTAGGTTGTCGAGAGTTTGTTGAAACTTTTTGGGCGGCTCTGATTCGAAGTAAATGTAGAGGAGAAACCACTTCGTCATTTTTTCCGCTAATCGCTATTAGGCCTATCCAATCCGACGAGAAATACATGGCGCAGAACAGTTGAGGAGGAGTCACGGCAATTGGGAAAGAGTAAGAGGAACCGCACACGATGGCGCGTAGGCGTAGTAGAGGACCCTAGGACCCACAAGGGGATATAGGACATAATAAAAAGACCTTAAAAGTCCTACATGGAACTTCAACCACTGATCAAAGTACGCATCGACTTCGTTTGTTTACATTGGAGAACTCTCTAAATAGATTCGAAGTTTTTCACCAAGAATCCGCTAGAAATTCGACATTTATGGGAATGATAGATAGTTCTTCCAGAAAATTGGCAACAAAATTATCAATAAATCCAATCAGTTATCGCTGAGAAAATCAGTTGATCTTTTGAGTCACCAATTCTTTTGACAAATTTGGTATAGAAATTGCAAAACAACAATTTGAAATTATTGATAAATCGATCGCCCAAGCATTTTTGATAATTTACAAATTATTGATGTACCTCAGGGAATACACTTTAGGCCATTGCTCTTCAAGTGAACCAGCTGAAGAAGCGAGTATTTATTTTGCACAGCACATATTCCAAAAATCAATACTCACTACAAACTACACTACGCTCACACATACACACACAGGCACACTCAATGCACCCAGCACATGAATCATTTTTTTAAATAACAAGTTGTCATCGGAAATTTTACGCCGAGGCAAAAAAACAAAAAAATCAGACAAAATCTTCCACGAAACCATTTGACCCGAAATTTCTTCTGTCTTCGATCCGTTAAAAAGCATCTCCAACTCGCCAAGTGCACGTATAGTAATGCTCGTTGTCTCCTCAAACAAACAAAAAAATAATTTAAAGCACTGCACAACCGATAAGTATGATACACATCTGCGGATCTGCGGAGCAAACAATTTCGGTGCCAGATGATCATCATCATCTGCTGCGCCCGCCAACAACGAGCGAGTCAACGCGACGTTTCGTTATTGTTTCCCTTTGATTGCTATGTCTCGGTGGCTCCTTCAGATGAAACTGTGCCCACTTCACGACTGCGCAGCGCATTCCCGAATTTATGCAAATTAATTGCGGCACCGTACTGCACTGCACGATCGCACGTGATGCGTGCTTGACTTAATCAGGGAGTGTCAAAGGCAAATTTTACGCTTAATTGCAAGGCGATGCATTAAACTTGAGGGATAAGAAGCTTCTTCATTTTCCTTCTGCCACCCGCCCTTTTTGTCTTCTTCTGGATGACATGCGATGCACATCACTCCAGCTCGAGCAAGCGACTCCTTCAATTAATTCGAAGGGTGTCATTGTGATTTAATGGAATTGCTCCCGTGGCAGCGATTGTGGGATGAGCTAATGAAGACACTGCTCGCTCATAAGTAAGAATTTCGACGAATTTATTACCGACGATGAGTTGCTGGAACAAATTGGCGTCGTTGTTATTGTTGTTGTTGCAAAAGATTGTACTAATTTTTCGGTGGTGTTGGGTTCAGTTGCTTTGACGCATTCTTTAATGGTAATTGCCCAATTAGAGCTCGGCTCAGCTTAAGGCATTTCTCATATGGAACTTCCTGAGACCTTTCCCAGTATGTGCGACTTTAAAGAATTTTTAAGGAATTCGAGAACGGAAAAGGACTAATCTGAGTGTGCAAAATATTGTGGAATGTGTCAGAGTTAATAAAATGTTGAAATTTTATCCTTAAACCTTTGTTGTGGTGGCGAATATTGATGCTTGAATATATCACTATTTGCACACTATAATGCAGGAGAATGACCATGCAATAGAGTGGGAGGGAAACTGACGGCCTATAGTCAAGACACGACAGTGCAGTGGGATACTGATGGCCTATCATCAAGACACGACAATGAGGAGGGAAGCTGGCGGTCTATGGTCAAGACAAGACAATGAGAAGGAAACTGAAGGCCTATGATCAACACACGACAATATAATGAGAGGGAAACTGCAAGCCTATTGTCAAGACATCACAACATTGCGGTGGGATACTGACGGCCTACGGTCACGACGCGGAGGAACACTGATGGCCTATGGTCAAGATCCCACAGTGAAAAGGGAGGAGTGATGCTGTTTAAAGACGGTCATCCGATTTGTAAAAATAGATTCTTGTATCCAAGAGGACATAAAAAAAAGTTTCCTTTGCGCAGTTCTCAGACTGTCGCCGAGTCTTTAGAATTTATTGTTGGTTGTTACAGGACGCCAAAAATATGATGGGTTTGGTTCGGCCAGAACTTCACGACCTGTCTTTTTCGTCAAGAATTCGATCACTCCTTCGGGGCTCCTTCATAAGGAAGTCGACAAATTTGTGTGCAAGCATTTGCACAACTAACCACTCCGATAGGAAAAACCGTGTGTGAATTTTATGCCGTGCCCGTACTTTTGTATGGCATCCGGCACTATACACATGTGCGGTTGTGTGTTCGTTATCGGCTTTTGTTTGGTTACATGCAAGTCTCAAACCAATGTTCTGAGAGCAATGTGAGAACAGAAAAATCGGAGAACAGAACGAAACAGTCCAAAAGAGCATAGAATTAGAACAGTTCAGAATAGGTTGGAAAAAGTTACGAACAAGTCATAACAGGTCAGAACAAGTTTGAACAGTCCTTCAGTACTGTCCGATGTACACAGCGTCTAGTTCTAACGTCCAATAGCGATTTGAGATGTGATCAATTTGGTTGCGTGTTGCACCATCCGGTCATTGCTATGTGATTTTGTAAACATCAGGGTGTGGAAGTCTTGTGCTATATACAGTTGATGACTGGAACAAAGATCGATAAATCTATCTCCGTTATTTTTTCTAGTAGTCCCCACGCAATGGCGACCAATGATCGGCTGGAGATCTGTGTTATTCGTATCCACTTTGGCGTTTAAATCACCGATAATGAGCTTTATATCGCACTTGGGTACACCGATCAGAGTGGCTGCAAGCCGATTATAACATTGATTCTTGGTTCATTCATCATCTGGTTCTGTTGAGGTGATATTCCTGAATTGTGTCTTGACCGCTTCGATAGGAACCGATCAGGAACAGATTTTAACTCCATTAATGGGTTTCTTGTTCTCGGGGTTACTAAAATTCCGACTCCATTTGTATGGGCTATGTCGTTGCCACTGTACATGAGATAATGTCCAGTTTGTGCCTTGTATTTCCATCTTATTTCACTGAGGCCCAGTAGCACCTATTTGTAGGTTGTAGATATTCATTTCGCGGCATACTTGCGCTAGTTTCGACGACTCTGTGAGTGAGCGAACCGATCCTTGTCTTTGTACGAAAGCCCAAAGTCGAAGTATATGTTGTGGGTAGTCCATTTCCGAGGCTAGTTTCTGTTTCTAGGATAAATTTGATTTACGACTGGGATACTAACCCTGAGCAACCGTCCTTTTATATGTGCTGGTCATTTACTGGTGCTGAAATAATATCTTCAGTCCTTCCGATGTACACATTTCTATAGTGAGCCGCTTGCTGCAAGATAGTCGCCCCTAACATGGGAATGTAATGAAACTATAAGTCTTTAAAAACTAAACTAACTACGACTACTAATGCAAATCCCGCTGGTTATGCAAATTATTGGCTAATTTGTGTTCTTTAACCGATAATTATGAACTCTACCCGGCAGCCACAAGACCATTTATCAAAATTGAAAAGAAGCAAAAAAAAAACACAGAAAGTTTCGCATTCAATTTATACCCAACAAAGCTCTCGTGCATAACATACACAACACACACACGCGTGCACTAATTATAAAAGCAATGCTCCCCGCACTCCCCTTTTTTTCGGTGCACACTCAACCGAGCACGAAACTAATTAGCCAACTTAATAAGTTGCTGCTGTAAAGCCAAAGTGAAATGTTAATCACGAGTTTTTTTTGGCAATTTGACCCTTTGACCTTTTGTCGGAGCTGGTGTAATTCGCGGCAGGGTACACTCTCTCTCTCCTCTGCATGTAAAGTTCACTGCGATATCCAAAAACTGCAGAGAATACGCAACACTTAGGCTCACAGACTAAACACTCGCACAAAATAACATCGGAAACCAACACAGAATTGCAAATACTCTGGCTGCGGTGATCGTCTGCGGTGCAGAAATTGCCATATTCCTTAAGACCGCGGATTCGTCGCTAATTTCACCCAGAGATACGACACAATACTGGCGGTGCTATTTGCATTTGGGGCTTTGCGGTTCGATTTAATTCTCCCTTCAATGTCAGACCCAAATGGCAAATCCACATCCATTATCTGTCCCTATGTGCGGAATGGAATCAGATCGAACAGAAATTTGATATTTTTTGTTTTTTTTTTTACAAATAAATTATTGCCGACGATCGTTTTGCGGAGTTTTGAAATATTTTTCAAGAAAATTGTGAAACGTAATGAGATGATGAGATGATGGGATGACGAGATGACACATGAGGATGAAATGAGGTGAAGCTCTATGACGAAATAGTACATCAGAGCATAATGTGTTTTATTTTGGTACCGGACGCAGACGGACTATTTACACATTTTCTTGAGAAATTGTTTTTTTTTTGTTTTAATTTTCAGTATGGAGAGAAAACTGTGCCAACTGACAGAAACACCCATTATGACCACTAACACGCTTCAATGGTAAAGATGAGCTCAATATTTCAGATTGTGAGTGCTCTGTTGGCTCTTTCAGCTTCACCGACCATACTATACTATATAGAGAATACTATATTCTCTATGCTATACTTCCCTCTTGTTCTATCCCAATATTTCCCAGCCGACAGTTAAGGTGTAAGAGAGACCGTGCGCATATTATAAAATAAAAATTAACCATTAAAATGGGAGTTAGGCAGGGTTGTCTCTTATAACCACTACTTTTTTACTAAAGCGTTTAGCTGCTTTAGACTCTTAGAGAGATGATCTCGTATAACATATGTCCAAACTTCTACTGAAGACCTACGAAGATTCGCGATGCGATTATGTACGAAGTTTCAATAGGTTTTTCATTAAGAGCGCCCCATTTTATTTTTCTAAAGAAACTGCTTGTATTTGAGATATTAGAAGAAGTTTATTTAGACTTAAATTACCATTTAATCCATTTAAGAATTAAATACAATTTGGTTCAAATATCCGCCACAGAGCGAGCCACACCAACTTTTCGTGTCTTTTTTTATAAAACGGGCGATGAAGCGGCAATTGCGCCTTTATTTTTAGTCCTGAGATCTATGAGGAGGACTGTGATCTAGCCTAAAAGACACTGCGTTATTGGCATAGAACTTAAACTTGACATATGTACCTTTAATGCAAAAAAGGCCGAAAGCGTCAAATCATACAAACGCTCGTCCAATTGACTGGTCCATTACTAGAGAAACCACTGTCGACATATAAAAATCGATTGTTTGATCAGCTGTGTGGCATATGGTAAAAAACACATACGCCTCAAGTCTACCTCTTCCATATTATCTCATAAGTAGACAGGTAACATGATCAGATGGTCTTTCGTAAAAGGAATAAAAAATACAGCCTCGTCGTCGATTCCGTTGCTCATTGCTGCTGTCCACTCTAAGGACAATGCCTGTCTGTGCTAGGCATAGGCATAGCTCCACGATTCCAGATTGTTTAATGCCGTCATCGCCTGTACCTTCGAGTATTAAACTCTCTATGGAAAAGATTTACATTCGTACTCGTTCAGTTGCTATCGTTTTAATCGATCTCAACACTCACAAATCTGCCGTGCTAGATGGTATTTCCCCATTAGATCTGGAGAGGTATTCCTCCAAGCTGGCATTACCATTGCGTAAGCTTCTCTATCTATCCCATTCTCCTGTACTCTTTTCGAGCAGTTGGAAAACAGTCTTTGTCCAGCTCATACCGAAAAAGGCGATGCGAGTCGTTTTCTTCTTCGTACCAACCCATACCACTTAAATCCATTCTTTCCAAGGTCATGGAAACGCTGATCAATTTTCAGCTTATGAAATATCTTGAAACTAACGAAATCCTCAGTGACCGGCAGTATGGATTTAGTGAGCAACGCTCATGGCATACATATCTCACCGAATAGTGTGATTCAATCCATTTGATAAAGGCAAAGTTGTTGTACTCGATATTTCCATTTGACAGAGCTTAGCATCAAGCTCTTTTGTCCAAAATGCGTGCTTGTGGTGTCGATGATAAACTGCTTCATTGGATAATAAGCTTTCTCTTTGACTGCTTAACAAATTTGTTCTGGAAAGTTTCAAATTTTAAATTCATCACATAGTTTCTGGTGTTCCCCAGGGCTCTGTTCTTTCTCCGATACTCTTTCTCATTTTTATGATCTCTTGTCCATTACTTCTAATCTAATTCACTCTTTCGCTGATGACAGCACTCTCAGCTTCTCATACAAGTTTAAAGAATTTCCCTCCACTTCTCATGTTGAACTCAAACAACTACGTATGTTAAGCTCGGTACATTTTAACCTGGACAGCATAATAAAATAGGGAGAAAACAATAGAACTTAACGCTTCCAATACGCAATGCTGCCTTCTGTTGTCCAAGTAAATCACAAATCCAAATTAAAAAAAATGGCAATTCTCGGTATGTGCGTTAACGACAAGCTTCGTCGGAATGACCACATATTTACCGTTGCTAATAATGTCAAGGCTTCCTGATGCAAGAAACTCTCTCTAATCTGGTTACAATCTACGAGGCGTTCATCTGCTCCAAACCTGAGTACAATTGTCATATCTGGTCAGGTGCTCCTAAGACTACCTTGCTTCTGCTAAATAGCTAGCGTTAAAGCTTATCGGTGACGAAAACATTGCGAAGTCAATTGGTTTCCTTGATTACTGCAGGAACATTTCCTGCTTGTGACTATCGCTTTTTCCACCAGCAGCGGTGCTCAAGAGAAATAGCCATTTGCATGCCACCTCTCCTTAAATTCAACCGCAATAATCGTGGTGCTCTAAATGCTTATCAAGACATTTCATGAGCTGAGAATTATTAATGAGAATCGAAATGCGTTTTCATGACCTTGTAAAGTCAGTTTCCCTCAAGGTCAACTTCGGACGTGCAGGTAAGTTTAGAGATTCGTTCTTCAGTCATACAACACGTATGTAGAATGCAATTCCAAGCTGTATTTTTCCTTCGCTACGATCCACAGCTAAACGTTATCGCCGTACAATTGTACATTGCAGTGTGTTACCACTAAAGGGATGTCATTGTTTAATAGTGTGAACAATAAGGGACCAAATATAGACCCTTGTGGAACTCCAGTTTTTGTTTCGAAGAAGTTGGGCAGTTTTTCATTGAGGTAGCTTTCAATAACTTCTAGTGCCTTGAGATCAAAACTAAAAAAAAATTATCTTAGTATTTAATGGTGCACTTCGAGACTGTGCTTTCGAGAAGTCTAAAGTCTAACAGAAAGAGCGTTGTTACATGGTAATTTTGTAGACTTTCCAGGGTCTCGACTATGAGCAGTATGTAAGATGTTATTAAAAATATAGTGAACTTTTCTTTGTAGTGTGTAACTGCAAGCGTGCGAGTTTTTGAACCCATAACGCTATAAACTGACCACTGAAATTCCAAATTCCTGATATCAACGCGAAATTGACAATAGAGTCGATAAGCATTAAAATGCAGTAATAGGAGTAAAAAAGAACTACCACTTTAAGATGTATCGTCCACTAGTCTATCATCATAAATAGCATCGATTACAGAAATCACTCGAAAATGAAATTTGAGCAACGGAAGCCAAAAAGTCTTTGAATGGACTGATTGATGGCAATCTCAATAGGTTTAAGATTTACGGATATATAGATAGATTTATGGAACATGACAGCGAGGCCGGCCAAGCATAGGCTGGAAGGATCGCGTAGAACAAGACGCCCAGAGTTTAGGGATGCAAAACTAGACGACATCGGCTCAAAATTGGGACCGGTGGAGAGACTTTTTGCGGGAGGCCAGGATCCTACCCCGGTTGTAGAACCAAATATGATGCTGATGAATCTCAATACATAGGATCATCAATTACATAGTGATGATGCAGTAAAATAGGGTTAACAAGTCCAAATACATCAACTTGGATCGCGGTACTCCAAGTCCAGGTTAAATAAAATTACCATTTTATCGAATTGCATGAGCGAACACAAGAAAAGTTGTCGCCGACAAACAAAATGTCAAACAACAACTGTCAGAGTATCACAGGTGCGTGCACCCTTTGTTCAAGTAGGTACAAACGTCCAATTGAGCAACAAAAATTACTTAAGATACAAGATATCTACATTCTATCTAAATGTGCAATTCATAATAATTACTATACAAGTGCCACGGCTTAAAAAAACAAACAAACAAACACACAAATAAATAAAATTGAATTCAAATTCAAGAAAAGCAAAAAAAAAAAAAAAAGTATCCACGCTAAAGTCAACTCACTACGAGTGGTGCACTTTAGATACAAGATACAAGATGCAATGTTGCTTAAATTTTAATTTTTTTTTTCTTAATTCCCCAACAGTTCAACAGCGACGTTGAGGATTTTTCGATTTTTCTCAAGGACGTTGTTAGTAGCAGCGCGACGGACGACGACGCACGGGTAATCTCGGCATTTCGAGATCTCTGGCAAAAGCTCATAACCATCCGTCCCGCCCTTACCATGCGCGCTTTCGTTGTAGCATACGAAGAAGAAGCTGCTGCCATTGCGTGGCACGACATTATCTGCGTGTGTGTGTTTGTGTAAAATCTCCATAAATAATTATTTATGCGCTGCAATGTCGCGCGCTGGGCACCACGCCCCCCCGTCAACCGCAACATTTCCACTCGTACACAATTCGTAAAGTTTAACCCAACTTACTATTAATAAAATTGTCATTTTATTTGTTCGTTTGGTGTTGTTGTTGTTGTGTTGTCTTCTTCTTCTTCTTCTTTCACTTCGCACTTTGTTTATGTAATAAGCAATCGCTTACGCCATTTTTGTGTGTGTGCGTAAATGTAGACCATTGAGACGAACGTGCGCACTCGGATGGAAATGCATCGTGAAAAGCGTTCGTCGGTCGGTCGGTCGGTTGGTCTGTGTGTCGGTGGGTCGGTCGGTGGTTACTAACTTTGTCTATCCATCTATCATTCCGAATAGTATCTACGTATCTACGTATCTATAATACTTTATAAGTTTTGAATTACGTTTGACAAGCATGCGCTCACACGATGAAGTGCAATACTTGTACTGATGCTGTTGATATTGATGTTGATGTTGTCGAGTATCGCATCGTATCGCAAAGTATCTCTATCTATCAACTCTCTGCTGGCTTGCAATGTTGATTTCATTGAAAAGTTCATTGACTACAATTAAATGCATAATAGCAGCAGCAGCAGCAAGCAGGAGTTAGAATACCCCCGGCGACGGCCAACTAACTTAGATACTTGACTTGACTTGCCTGCTCTAAGCATTTTCAGCACTCGTCGTGTCCATATGTACAACATATCTACAGTAGTCGATGTAAAAAGTGAGCGAAAAACAAACAAACAAACAACTTGTAGATAGAAAATTAAAAAATTAAATATCCACATGAGGGTATGATGTATCTATGAGTCTAGCAGGTGCTGCAAATGAATCCGTTGCCATTTTGGTTGATTGCATTGCATTGCGCTTAAAAATAGCTGCTTATTATGTGTTTGTGTATGTGTTTCACCTGTGATCGGTCTGACGGCTAGGTAGTGTTAACCTGGCTAATTAAAGGGTATCGTTATATCGTTAGTATTTACACTTGGAAGATAGATAGCACACTTACTGATTGATCTTCCAACTGTCTCTATTGAAGGTACATGGTAAAGATCTTCACTTGAATTGTAATGGGGGGATTTTTTAAGTCCGATAGAACTTAAAATTGTAAAAAATAACACAAAGAATATGATTTTAATCAAATTATGTTATTCATTCGAAAGATCGATCCATGGCAATAATACTCGAAAATGATTTTGGAAATACAGCCAACGAAGCTGTCCTTGGCGAAGCTCATTTTGGACGTCTTACTTGTTGCACTTTACTTGGCACGTGTGTCGCAAATAACACAAAAAAATTTTGGCTTCCAAGGCCTCATTTGAGCAAGAGGCCTCAGCACAAGCCAGTGACTTCACGTGGCCCCACAGGAAATAATCGAGATGTGTCAAATCGTTTGACAGGTTGACTTATCGCCAAATTAGATGGTTTCCAACTGGTCTATAACCCAATCGGTGAAAGAACAAGTCGTAGCTTTAATTTCTGTACCAGCTGGATCTTATACGGGTGTTAGCCAAGATATTTGCGTAAAATTGTTCACGTAGTGTCCGTTCCTGTGCCCCAATTCCTGCCTGACCGACGACGAATCGAAAAATTTGGATCTTCAACCACACTTTCATTTGGAGCGGAATATTCTCCTCATTGCGTAAATTTCTTCAGCGTTTTGGAGTTATTGCATCATTTAGAGAGTATGTGATACGAATTCTATCAACAGCTGGACGGATTGCTTGCTCAGATGGGCGAATGCTAAATGCTTTGCTGCGATACACTCACAGATACGATCCAAGGATAGCTAAACGCTCTGCTAGATACATTATACGCTACGACCTAAGCATCGCTAAACGCTTTGCTACGATACACTCTCCGCTAAGACCTAAACATCGGTAATGATACTCTGTTATGATACGCTTACCGCTACGACCTTAGCATCGCTAAACGCTATGCTACGATATACTTACCGTTTCTACCTAAGCATCGCTAAATGATTTGCTACGATACAGTCACTGCTACGCCCCACGCATCGCTAAACGCTTTGCTACAATATACTCCTCGCTATGACCTACGGATCGCTAAAAGCTTAGCTCCGATAAACGCACTGCTAAAACCCCCGCATTGCTAAACGGTTTGCTAGGATACGCGCGCCATTACTTAGCTTGCTTCGATCTACGGACTTAGAATTAAACCATACATAAGAAATCACCTTCCAGGTGCCAGATTCCGCATACGTAAGTTTTACTGCGTACCCGAAAACACTCTTTACTCTCTTTTTTTCATAAGAAACTCACTGCCAAAAAGAGAGTGGACAGATTTTAAAGCATTCATTTCTCCAGAACCTTGGCCGCTTTATTTGCCGGACGTGAATCCGATAGATTTCTGCATTTTGGGATATCTTCAGAGCAGGATCAGCCCTGCATACGATAAAACAAGTATTTTTTTTTGACACATGATATCCAGGAGAAGAAGAGAAGATGTCTATGCGCCGCATTTATTTTGAATGCCTGCGGATCACAGTAGATCTTGGCAAAGGATTCCAAATTCGTGTTATACGAATAAAAAAGGAATCTCTGAACTTGAATGTATGACCGCAGAAGTGGCACGCTGTTGTAATAGAAGCTGCAGAATGCAACCGCTTACTTGACTTCATCATAAGTTGCACAGAGAGTAAGAAATTTAATTTCAATATTCAGTCAAAACGCTCCATTAGCTTAACGATCTATATTTTATGTAAACCCCTTAAGATTGCTTAAGAATGTAACTCCATGACATCCGCTCATCTTTCCAATATCTGCCATTTGGCGCTGCATAGTTCTGAAACAACCGCCAACAATCATAGCTACAATACAGGAGCTTTACAGAAACGCCACATGCAGTGTTAGGTCTAAATTCATCATCAACAAAGGAGTGTCGCATGGTTGCGCTCTCTCACCAATACTTTTTCTGATTGTCTTGGGTAGTGTGATGAAGCAAACTAACTGGGACGCACCTAATGGAAGTGTAATAACAAAAGACGGGGGCTGGTATCGAAGCCGATATATCAGCGCACGTATTAACAAAGCCACGTGTGCATGTTCTTCAAGCTGGACAATATATAGGCACATGCGAACGATAACCTTTTCAACACGAGCGTAAAATCGGAGCTCCTCTATGAGTGCGAAACTTGGAGAGTGGATTGCTTATCAACAGATGTCTTAGAACAGTATGCAGAATCTTCTGGCTTTCAACTCTATTTGTAACGTCAATCTTCTGGTATACTACTGGCATCCAAAAGACCCGGTACGTGGAATAATTAGCAATAGATTGGACATAAGTTTTAAAAAAAATCATCAAACGACATTGCTCGAATGGAATCTGTAAGGATCCCGATGACGCGGACGCCCTAGATTAACATTAATGCGTTCAAGAAGTAGATTTATTATCAAGGAGAGTGCGGCTATAAATTAATCGAAATGAATGAATCATCACCGATTAAAATTCTCATATCGGGCAGCCATCAATCTTCCGGACATTTCGATCACACTTCGTCACATGGAATTCTTTCGGTCCTGCGTCTACGCTGCAAAAGCTTGCGCCAAGAATGCGGAAGTTCAATAAATTACTAAATTAATTGAAATTTTTACCCTCAGCTGTCATTGAGTAGGAAGGAAGTCAACAAACTGGCCGCCCCTAACCAAGAATCGTAAAAGATACTTTTCCAGGAAATGCCAAATGCAATCCATTTGCCAACAAGACAAATGGCAAATCCTATAAACAAACACAAACACACAAAAAGTTGTAAAAGTTTTTATTAAAAAAACAAGAAGAAGAAGAAGACGAAGACTCGTTAACAACAAAAACCAACAACAACAGTAAAAATTTGACTAAAAAAGTGATCGTTTCAATTTTAATAAAATCCCAAAAAAAAAAGTGAAAGTGATCGTGCGATGATTGTTGCGTTGCGTTGCGTTGCGATTGCGTCGCCTTCCTCGTCACACCATCCCCGTCTCCATCACTCCATCACTCCATCACTATCGGTGCTGCTGGTTCCTCTGCTATTTTCGGGGCTTTCTTCAGCGGTGAGCGAACGCTCATTTCACTTTTTTTTTGTATTCGTCAGCGGGCCATTGCCGAAAATCCAATCCCATCCAATCCAATTCGAACGAGTGAGTGAATAAAAATTTCAACAGCTACAACAACAACAACAACAACACCAATTACAACAACAAAATTTACAAAATAGAAAATTTCATATCCAACTTTGGTTGTTTGCCGTTCTCCGCTTGCTTCCCAAAAATGTTGAACGCTCGCTCCCGTTGTCGGGCCGAATTTTCTCCCGTCTCGCCATATGGCAAACAGTTTGCGTGCGAGCAGCAGTTCAGTCAGATCGCCAGCTCGCCAGCTCGCCAGTCATAATATTCGCCTCCCAGTAAAATAGACTTTGTTGCTTTTGAATTACAAACAAACATTACAATTAATTACATACATTGTTGTTGTTGTTGCGTTGTGTTGTGGTTTTTTTTTCTTCCAAAAGTGAATTGCAACAATTAAGCAAGTTTCGGTTTATTGACGAAATTTCGTGAATTTCGGTCGGTTGCGTCGTTAAGCTTTCTATTTCCACACTGACTTGTGGTGGCGCACGGGGTTAAAGTGCAATAATTAATCGAAATAAAAGAAAATTATTATTTTGTTGTGGCGGCCAAAGAGGCAAAGGAACAACAGCAAGTGTCCAGGATGTTAATCGATTATGTCTTAGGTGAGTTGAAAATGTAATGACTGGTGACTAAAGGCCATGTAATTACTATGTCACTGAAGAGTCCGGAGAATTACTCGTACGATGTCAAGAATACTTGACATAGCGTGTGGCGGTACTTTGAACGACTAACACCATCGGTAGAGCAATATGCTCAAGAGACGAAAATTTAGTGAGAGGAAAACTGAAGGCCTATGGTCAAGACACGACAGTGAGGTGGGATACTGAAAGCCTATGGTCAAGACACGACAGTATGGTGGGACACTGAATGGTCAAGTTACGACAGTGAAGAGCGATACTGAAGGCCTATGTTCAAGAACAAGACAGTGAGGTGGGATACTGAAAGCCCATGGTCAAGAGACGATAGTGAGGAGGGATACTGAAGGATACTATAAAAAAGACACGACAGTGAAGAGGGATACTGAAGGCCTATGGTCAAGATACGACAATTTAGTGAGAGGGAAACTGAAGGCCTATGGTCAAGACACGACAGTGAGGAGGGAAACTGAAGACCTATGGTAAAGATACAACCATGAGTGGTATACTAAAAGCCTGATGGCCTATGGTTCTGATGGCCTATGGTCCAGACACGACAGTTTATTAAGAGGGAAAATGAAGGCCTATGGTCGAGACACAAAAGGGAGGTGGCATACTGAAAGCCATGAAAGTGGCATGACAATTCAGAGAGACGAAAATTGTAGGCATATGGTCAAGAAACGACAGTGAAGTGAAAAACTAAAAGCATATGCTCAAGTAACGACATTGAGTAAGGATACTTAAGGCGTATGGTCAAGATACGACAATACAGTTAAAGGAAAACTGAAGGCCTATAGTCAAGATACAACAATAAGGTGGAATACTGAAGGCCCGTGGTCAAGACATGACAGTACGTGGGAATACTGAAGGCCTATGGTCCAGACACGACAGTTTAGTGAGAGGGAAATTGAAGGGCTATGGTCAAAACACGACAGAGAGAGGTGAGATACTGAAGGCTTATTGTCAAGACACGACAGTAAGGGGGAATACTGAAAACCTATGCTTGTAACACGAAACATATTTTCCCGATTAAGTCACGAAGGATGTCGTCTAATGCTCGCTGAAAGATCGAGGGTGCGTTCTTTAAGCCAAATGGCTAGACAATTCAGTAAGAGGGAAACTGAAGGCCCATGATCAAGACACGACAGTGAGGAATGAGACACGACAATTCAGTAAGACGTAAACTGAAGACACAACAGTCAAGTTCCTAGCCCATAGAATCCATTGGGGCGATGTATGCAACTGACAGAGTTTGACAAAATACACGTATGTGACGGAAGCGACATAAGAAGTTGACCACTTTTCTCTCAGGCAAATGCTTTGACAGTTGTGCAGGTTGAACGACAACTTATTCAAAGGGTCACCTCTCGGCAACGTCAACGAATATGTCGATGCAACTGATGCATTGGGTTCAATACGTTGGGCCATAGAGGAGAGAGACAGAAGGCCTATGTTCAAGACACTATGGTGACGAGAAATGATTAACGCGGTTTTGAGACGGTCGTCTGCGGTCTCCCATGGGCAGAACTTAACCATCAATCTTATTCACATAAAATTCTCTTTCATAAGGAAGTCGACCCTATGCTTGGGCACCTAATTAGTAAATTACAAAAACCGTGTGAGAATTTTATTTTATTTTTCATAATATTCAGTTCTAAAATCTTAATAGAGGAAATTACACGCGTGCCGTTGTGTGCCCATTACTTTCGTGTGGGTACCGGTAATTCACAAATAAGCAGTTGTATGTTCATTGCCGGCACACGATTGTTGATTGATTTTTGAGCGGTTGTGTGTCAGGCCAATTGTAATGTGCTTGCTTATAGAAATGTGCTTTATCCTTAACCACAAGTCCGCACGCCTAAACGTTCGTTTGAAAAATGCGTTCATTTAGGGGAGTGAAGAGAACAATTTTTTGTTTGTTTGTGATTGTGGTTCCCGGAGAAAGAACAATGCAAACAAAATTAGGGAACACGAAAATATGTAACACACACAAGCACACATGGCTATTTTAACCGTTGTCCGTTTGCTAATGTATACATAATTGGATAAAATTCATTGCATGTCGTGTTGTCGTCGATGTCGTGTTATTTGTTCAACGACCACCTGAGCCACCCCACCCCCAACTGGGTTGCTTGCGATATGTCACACGGTGTGAAATATGAATTTTACTTTCACCGACGCGTAAAACATGATATGGTTGGTTTATGAGGGTTGTACTGTATGTGGTATAGCGCATGCAGGCACCAGCTGGTAATCATCGCTTACACACAAATTAGAAGTTGTTAACATGAAAAACATAAAAAACGTAACATGCGACGACGATGCAAGTGGCAATCAGCAGCAGCAGCAACCCCACTAAGAATCAGATTCACCCTCAGGTGGGGGCTTACTTAACAAACCCTGTTTGCAGCGGTGGTAAACTGATTGACTGATGGATGGATGGTGGTAAGGTCTACAGCTGCTATTGCGGTTTCCCCGCCAAACCTCTCCAGTGTGCGTGTCTGTCAGAATTACTAAAGCAGAAAATTTGGAATTTAACAAAAGCTCAGAGTTTCTTAAAATTATTGAAATATTCATCGAACGTTGTAGCGCTATATCCTCTCAAAACTCAAACCTCGAGCGGCGAGATTGCAATTGTAGCGGGGGGTAAGCTATGAGCTTTGCATTCGTAATCGTAATCGAGTTACGTACGCTTTCTTCAGAGCTGACAATTAACCGACAAAAAGTCGAAAATGTATAACTCCTATAGTAGGTAGCTTAAAAAGTTGGACGATGAAGCTCTTGCATTTTTAGAAATTTTATGCGTGCTTTTGACTGTCTCTAATGCATAGATATGTGAAAGCGTATGTCGAGTGTAATGTAATTCAAGTGAATCGTACGTCTAGTGTTGTGTATGTCTAGGCGATACGTAGAGTAAGTATACCTGGATAATGCGTAGAGTTAAAGGAACGTAACTCGAGTGGGTTGTAGCTCGAGTGATCTGCATAACGGTCTTAATATCGCTTCTAAGTGATGACATCATGTATATTTTTGGACACAAATGGAAGGGACCTACAATTTAAACGGCGAATTAAGAAGCGTGACAAGTTATTATTCTCGGAACGTTTGTGAGACATTCGCACAAGACTCAATACTTAGGCCTGCATAATGCGTAGATATGCAGGAACGTTGGTCGAGTAAGCGTAACTTGAGTGATCTGTATATCAGCGGCCTTAATCACGCTTTTGAGTGTTGCAAACTTTGTGACGAAGTAAAACAAAGTATACCTCAACAGTTCATAGTCAGCATATCAATTAAATATTACGCAATTGCGTCATTGGTCGTAAATGTTTCAGTCTGGTGCATGTTATGAGCAGTTGTGAGTCGGTAACGTCGTGCTACTTCCTTTTCGGTTTCACAGTTTACAGAGCTTACGGGCTTAATTAATTTTCTCTTTTATGTATTAATATTTTAATTCCAATTACGTACTGAAAATTTACTTTACTGTTCTTCTTTTTTGTCTACTTCCAGGTATGTCGAGTATTATCAACTTACACTCAAAATTTCTGGGCTCGAAACAGACTCAATACAAAAGCTGTGAGTATGGTAGATAAAGTATTCACAATATCAAAAGTAATGTTGTGGCCCACCTGCAAAAAGAGAAGAGCAACCAAGTTTATCTCAAAAACATGTAAAGATATTGCTAGAGTTGTGCCACCAACAAGGGCTCATTAGGCAGCGGGCAACCACGACTGGCCTTCCTACAAAACTCGTTTTGTAGCAGCTGCAAAAAGAAAGTAACTCTCATATACTATCTTTGTAAATGTCTGATTTAGGCTCCGATTACTGGACTACAGTACTTGAACGCACAGGTTGTGTTTACCCAAAAATTCATATTAGATCTCCCGATTATCAAAATGGCGCACTTATGTGTTAATTGAGGCTCTTGGAAGTTAAAGCAAAAATATCAAAAGTAAATTTACACTGGTGATTACTTATTATGCACACAAAACTCTAATATTCACCTATGCGGTAGTTCTATTTACTTTTCAAGTACTTTACAAGTAATAACTAACTTCACTTCGAAAAAGTTGTTCTTTTTATATCAAATCTACAGTTTTGCGAAGATTCTATTCAGTAGAACCATCTAGCAAATACCAGAGCATACTGGTTTAATTCCTAAATAAAACTCACCATATTTACAACAAAATACAAATTCAACTACATGGTACACGAAAGAACCAGTACCAAAACATGTGATCATGTGGAGATCTTATATACAAGCTCCCAACAATACTATGAGCCCAAAAAATATGCAATGGTAATCCAATTCAATACAAAACTTTTTTAATAAAAAGCTTTCTTAATACAATGCTCAATACAAAGCTCTTTTTTTATACCAGTATGCAAATTGCAATAAAGGATTTTTATTTACATTTTCGTAAAAGTACCAAAAGTTCCTACCTTCGAAATTCAGGGCCTAACTTTTCCAGGCCATTCGTCACATGCGTGTTAGCTCACAAGCGGGAGAGCCTTGGTAAGCCATGTCCAGCAGATTGATAAGCTTTTCATTACAGTTATTACTCTCGGACGTTTGTTAGACATTCGCATTCGAGAGGTGGAGATGTCAACAAGGTTTTTTTTTCTGGGATTTGAACTTCGAGCCTGCTGCTCAACAATCCAACGCACTAATCACTCAGCCACATTGCCAATCATATGGAGATTGATTCGACAAAGCCATACGCGTTGCGGTGTGTCGGTAGAAAGAAGAGAGAAGAACATCGTAGATTACGAGGGTTAGTGTTAAAGAAAATCCTGTTATCTGAGCCTGAGAGGAGACAATGTATGAAAAGAGTTTCAGCGGAGTCCTTGCGTTCCTCGAGGGTATTCCAGCTTATGAGGTTGATGCGGTCTGGATGGGTAGGTATCATAAGAGGATTGTTCTAAGGTAGACATCGAAGAGCAAATCGGAGAAAACGACCATATGGATGCTCTCGATTCTGGACACATGAACTTGATGAAAGGGGAACGACGCTTGACTAGCGCACTCGAAGATAGGGCGGGTAAAAGTGATGAGATCTGATCACATAAAGCTTAGACAATTATTTGGACCACCGTATGACAAAGCCAAGGGATGAGTTGGCTTTAAGAATTATTTCGTCAATGTGAGAAAGGAAATTTCTGTCCTCGTCGCACAATATGCCACGGTCTCGAAAATATTGCACGGGTGATATGCGTTGATCATGGAGAAAGTAAAACAAGGTAGCGCGAGCCTAGAGGTGAAGAAAGTGGTTTGAAAAATTAGGTGTTGTCAGCGTATAGAGAGAGGGCGGAGTCATTAATGACCCTCTCAAGATCATTTATAGTTAGTATGAAGAGAATAGGGTCTAAATGGCTGTCTTGTGGAATACCAGAGGTCGCAAAAATGTGGCCGATAGGACGGACTTGAAGCGAACGCTATAAAGACGGTTTTTCCAGATAAGAAGATATCCGATTTAATAATATTGGTTCAAAGCCGAGGACAGACAATTTATAAAGGATTAGTTGATGAGATATATTATCAAAAGCCTTACTGAAATCAGTTGCAACAACGTCGACTTCGTTGCCACTCTCTAAGGCGGAAAGGGCGAATAAAGGAATTCATTGAAGTTAATATGAGATAATGAATAATGAAATTGGCTTTTGCGCATTAGTAAGATATCGCTGGAAGAGAGTCTTATGAAGCTGAGTGAATTGAATTGAAAGTATAGTAAGAAAAGGACTTAGTTCGAAGGTAAGCTGCCCATAACTTGTTTCTCTCTAGGATGTAGATGAGGTTTTGTGGCACATAAGGAGAAATAGAATTAAATAATTAATTAGATCGGAAAACCTACTGAGATAGACATTATTTTGCGGAAATTAGCTTTATGAAAGTCATAGGAGGAGAGAACTATGGGAACTTTGAATATAGTCTAGAGTTGTGGAAGAAATGATAGAAAGGGGTGGAGGAAATAGTCGATAGAGATAGAGGACAAATCTAGACTGAGGAGTTAATAGGATCAGTTGTGAAGAAAAGGAAACTACCCATGTAGTTTCGGACGCCACTAACTTGGCATAGTCTTGAATCTCTTAGCCGATCTAAGACAGACAGAAAAGGGATTCACCATCTGATGGAATCCAGTGCAGTTAAGGCGTCAAGGAAGTCAGAAGAGTTAATAATTTGGTCAATGGCATCGATAGCAAGTTGGTAAGGCACATGTTACTCAAAGATGGTGGACACAGACACTGCTACGTTTATGTAAGTAATTAGGACAACGAAATGTTTGCATAAAAAATTTACACAAAACTTCTAATGGATGAGTTGATTGCTTGCTTGCAAACCACAGAGCTCAGCAAGTGACACCGAAATGCCTCAATCCCACTGCAATGCATTACAACAACAATGGAGTAATTTGAAAATGACTTTGAAGCCATAAACATTAACTTCACAACTGTCATCATTGCAAGCAAACGACAAAGCTTTCTGTGAAAAGCTCCACAGTAAAGTAATTACGTCTGGGTATCTTCATGCCGTTTGCCACTCAAACATCCAATGAGTTTTAGAGAAAATGTTGTTATCGTGTTCCAACGGCACTGTGCCACTCTGATATTCCATTACATGTTTCCAGACCCACCATTAGAGTAGGGTCGCATGTCTCTATGCGATAACAATTTATTTACAATTTACAGCAACGCAATTACTTGTAACAAGCAAAAGGGGGGCCGGTCATTGCCCTGCGTTCTATCGCAGTGTGCGAAGGAAAATCATTCAAAAAATTACCGTAAAACCTTTAGAAGTCACTACAAACCCAAAATAAGAAGAAATAATAACGAGAGGCAAAAGAATACGTCAGCTGGGGATCTTCCCAGAAATTTGACTTTTGCCGATTCAATAAATGCACTTACCGCCGCCCGCCCTCTTATGGTCAATAAGCGCACACAATTCTGACACTTGCCGTCCGTCTAGCAGATTATGACACTTCCACGGAAACTATGAATCGTAGGACGGTACTAGATACGAACTCTATAAATTGCTACCCCGATAAGCGAGTCAGCGATAATCCAAAAATAAATCCCAAACGATTCGTATCGGCTGGCGGGCTTCGATTGTATTGTTTTGGGTTTGGGGTTGATGGCCCGAAGCGTTGATCTGATATACAGTAGTACAGTACATCAGGAATTCTCGTTCTACGTACAACATGCAACAGCAGCAGTACTGAGCAGCACCCGCTCTCATAATAATAAATCATCAAAAAGTCGAATGCGCTCTCGCGGTGCGAGTCAGTTTCGGTTTCGGCTCTTATCGGGTTCGGCTGATAGCAATATAATAACAGCGTATGCCTACTGTGTACTATGCGATACTCATACTCATACGTATAACCAAAAAATTTCGTAAACGCAGGGTTATCTTACTAACAAAAATGTTATGGTATACGGTGCAAATAAGTAGCAAATTGTACCTTTTGCCGTAATTGCCGTTTAAGTTGTACGAGTATTTAGCTGCTAAGGACAAATGTTGATAATAATTAAGACGTTGATATTGTCGTCTCAGGAAAGAACCCAAACACCTAAAAGGAACTCCTACAAAATGCTCTCAACAATCTAACGAGATGGGCAGATCATTGTGGTTTAGGGGTAAACCTCCACAAAACTGAACATTTGCTCTTTACTAGGTAATACGAAATCGCACATGTTATGTTGATCATTCTTCTATTAAAAGTACAAGCTTGATAAAGTCAAGTATCTGGGTCTTCTTCTGGATAGAAAGCTAACCTGGAAACCAAACATACAAGAAACAGTTCGTAAAGCCACAGTGGCACTCTTCTCATGCATAAAAACTATTGGAAACAAATGGTGTCTTTCACCCTATATCACTTATTGTGCCTGATCTCTTGATTTTCAGTGAAATAAAAATTACAATTACAAACTATTACATTGTCATAATTTTCAAGATTAAATCTGTATTCAAATTTTCATAAATTATCGAAATCAGTTTAGCCAACTGCAGTCGTTTTTCTCTACGGAAAAAATGGATGTAATCATCTGAGTAATTTTTGCAAATTCACATAAACTTTTAAAATGTTAAAAAATTTATCCTTGGAAACATTCGGATTGTTGTTGCAAAAAAAGCAGCTGTGACTTGGAAAAAAATAATAATAAAAAACTGTATGCTGGAAATTTAAAAATTCAAAAACTGCGGTTTAATATCAAAAGAAATAAAAACCAACTCATAAAAGTTAAGTATTAAATCTTTTCATGTAAATTCTCTATGTTTGTAATATTTAAAAAAAAAAGAGTTTAAAGAAGTAGATTAGAGATTGATTACAAGATTTGACGGCAGCTACAAATAAACACACCCTGACGCGAAGTTAATATAGATAGTTTTGAAAAATTGAAAAAGTGTAATTTTTTGGTCAATTAGCCAGACAGCATTGACGGACAGACCTCAAAAATGTGTCAAATTGTCGGTGGTAACAACCACACTACACAGCTGATAATATTTTTTACATTGGAGGTTTCAATGAGGGAGAAGTCCCATGCAGCACGATTTTAAGTTTTTTGGTTCGGACTTACGGACTAAGGACTGTGTTAACAAATTGGCGCACTCAAGCGCTATTTGAGGCCCTCGCTAAGACAGCGCGGACCACCACTCAACCTACCTAACTAGTGCGGTTAGTTCGTTTTAAAAATGTATATTAAATAAAAATGCAAATGCAATTGCTACTTTATTTTTGAGAGTACACCTTCCGACTAATAATGGAATCCTATTTCATTCAAAAACTGCGTCAATTGGATCTGCAGTACCCCATTCTCTCGAGCCAATTTTTCAGTACATTTTTAATCGCTTGAGCCTCTATTTCACCAATAGTCACATAATTTGCGTCTTTCAAAGCTTCAATCGTCTATGGATGATTAGCATAGCGTTTGTCCTGAAAAGCAAAGCGGAACGTGTGTATTTTCTTTTAACATGACAGCCAAACGAACTTTATGGATAAATTTCTCTCACTTTTTCAGTTGGTTTTTCATTCCTACCGAATTTTGTACGGCATTTTCGGCAACTTACTTACTGCATTGGAAATAAATTTTCAGCATTTTCCACCGTTGATCAAGCATATATCGACTCATTTCGTACACCCGGAATATAATACTGAACTTCACTTCACTTGATAGATGACATTAGAGCTATGAGTGGCAATATAACCGCTAGTTCAGAAACTAACCAAAAGATGCCGCACCCATTATAAAGAAGATAAATGGCACGCCACCTTTTTTAGGAAAAGAAAAATTCCTTCAGTTTGCTATTTTTTCTTTCGATTTCGATTTTTAGAAAAATTTTAAAAAAATCTAAGTTCTCTGGTTGATTTAGTTTACTTATTTACACAAATATTTAAATACAGCTTACATTATAAATAACGTTTTATTCCCAACACAACTACGAACAAAATGAAAGATATTAAATATTCTTTTGTAACAGGAAACATTTTATTTTATGTCAATTCAAAAGAATATTTAAAATAAAATTTTACAACTTCACATATTCACAGAATTACAGAATTTAATAAAAATTTCAAAATGTAGTAAATGTAGCAGACCCACTTGCATGAGTATGAGAACACTGAACACAACGTAATCAATAAACACTTATGGTAATCTTAGCAGAGGGGTGCAAATGCAAAGCAGTCACAATTTCAGAATATCAAAATAGAAAGAGTGTTTATTTCTGTATGGTGTGAGTGACAGACTGAGAGAGATAGAGTAGAAAAGAATAATTCTATGGGAATTTCGTTACAGAAACGGAAATTTTAAATTGCGATTATGTAAACGAAAAGTTCCTCCGAGTTGTTGTTTTGTGGTGACGTTTTAATAACGTCTACGTCACTTTTATGGAGGTTTGGTGAATGTTCTCTTTACTGTAATCTCATATCATTGTTTGTGTGTGCTGTGCTCCGGTCAGAGCACTGTGACGTCTACAAAGTGAATCCGCAAAACTGACAAAGTGTCATCAATCAGTTCTAGTGGGCACACCGCGCATGGCATGCAAAATATAATATATATATATATATATAAATATATATGTACATTAATACTCGCTGTCAAATGAACCACACATAAACACAAAGCGGAAGCAAGAATTTTAACACTTCGTTGTTGTTGTTGCTGTTGTGGCCGGTGTCGTCCGTTTGGTCAGTTTGTTGTTTTATCACAAAAAGAGAGCGTCGACCCCGAAAAATTGGAAATCAGCTGACGATGAGCATAAGAGCATTTGTTCACCACGTTCCAATCAGAAACTGGAATGATGAAGTTGTCGTTTGGTGCTGTTGTCTAGGGACGGAGGGGACGATCGTGTGATTGGCGTTGTTTGTTATTGGTCGATTAGGTAGTCTGGTAGTTCCTAAGAGTCTCGTTTGGTTATTAAATAAATTAACAAAAAAAAGTAAAATAACTTTGTCCAATCAACGCAGCTTCGGTTATGTAACACAGCCTGTCTTCAACAGAAAAAGTTCATCACAGGCTCATAGCAATGTGGCAAGTCGATTGATGGTTGTTCGCATTCTCGAAATGCATCCCCCTCTTCTTATATGCATTATCTTTTTATCTTTTGCATTTTCGTTATCAACCCTCGGCTGCAGTAATAGGTAATCTCTTAAATGTACACCCACAGCGTGGCAAGGGACTCCAAGAAGCGCCAACTCGAGTCTCGAGTGCATTAAATCGCCACCCAAAAGTCAAATTGCATTTTCGGCTTTTTACTTTTGTACATCTCACAGTGGGTTCGCCACATTAAAAGTTTGTAAAAAATATTTTCAATGTTTTTTTTTAACTTGAGGGATCATTTTGACTTTCAATTTCAAACAACAACGACAACAAACGACAAGTAAGAAATATATAAAATATTTTTGGAAAAAATTAACAGCGGGGCTTAACGTTCTTAAAAACTTTAAAAGAGAATTTAATTAGTGGGTAATACAAATGCATTTCGGTTTTTATAAAATTGGTTTATCTTTTATCGATTTTTTGTACAGTGCACAGTGGGTTTGCTACCTTGAAAGTTTCTAAAAATTATTTTTTATGTTATTTTAGGCGTAAATTTAGTCAACTTTAGCTGTAATTTAAGTCAAAATGCTCCCGAAACATGTTAAATATTTTTTTAATAGAACAGCTTATCTTTAGCTTCTTAAAATCTTTAAAAGAGAGTTGAATTACTAGATAATCAGCGTTGCAAGATAGACAGACGGAGCCTAAGCAAAAGAGTTTCACTTTTCCTGCTTTTGATTTATCTTTTTCTTAAATCTCTGTACATCGCACAGTGGGCTTGCTACCTAAAAAGTTTCTAAAAAATAGAACATCACAGAAAACATTTTTACTTTTAATTTCTGACAGGACAGAACCCATAAGAAAAACAAATTTTTCTCCACTCTTTGTTCATCGCACAGTGGGTTTGCTACCTAAAAAACTTCTAAAATATTTTAATGATTGCCTAAGTGCAGAAAACTTTTTGACTTTTATTTTCCGACAGGAACCCATAAGGAAAAAAAAATTCTCAACTCCTTGTGCATCGCACAGTGGGTTTGACACTTAAAAAGTTTTTTTTACAAAGTTTTAATGTATGCTTTAGTGTAGATAACATTTCGACTTTTTATTTCTGACAAGAACACAATTTTTCTCGATTCTTTGTACATTATACAGTGGGTTTGCTACCTCAAAAGTTTCTGAAAAAAAAAATTTATTTGCTTAAGTGCAGAGGATATTTTGGCTTTTAATCTGTGACAAGAAAGGAATGGAAAGGTTGAGAACGCGAAGAGGAAAGAAGAGAAAAATATGAAAATGAAAAGTCTTAAAAATTTTCAAAAAAGGAACTTTTTTACTTTTGGCATTCAAATACCCCTCTCAACCTAACCAGGAACTTAACACTGTTATTGTCTCTTCTCTTCTCCTTCTTCGCTCTTCTGTCCCAAATCAAAACATTTCCCATACTCCAAATATGTACGCCAGTAAATTTTCCCGACCCACAATGCGTGGTCTGTGGTCGGCCGTCTTCGCCCATAAAAATCCCGCCCCACCACAGCATCCAATTATTCAACGCTAACCCAATGTTATCCGCCAGACTGTGCATGTGCAAGCAAATGCAAAAGCAGAACCTAGTGAACACATCAGGGAACTCTGGGGGGAATGATGCGGATGCATTTTCCGCAGCACACCAAACCAAAGAGTAAGCCGCGGATGCATCTGCATGTGAAGCCCCCCCGAGTAGAGTTCCGTTCAGAACAGACTTCGCTATGTGTACCTAGGTGTACATCGTAGGTAGATATTTAATTCGAGTAGACTCGTCTACGTCGTCGGCACAACCGCACAAAACACCGTTGAACTTTTAGATATTCCATCTATAAAGTGTATCTAGATGGAAAATTCTCTGGCGTGGCAAGGAACGGCAATGCAACGCATATCGCAACGTACACAGATGTACCTACACAGAACAAACCTCAGAACCAACAGAACTGCATAAGTGAAGAAGAATCATTAACCAGTCGGTGTAGGTATCTCGTTGAAGAGAGGTGCAAGAAGGGCTAAGCCAACAACAGGAACAACAACTACAACTCAAACAACGAAAAGGAAGAAAAACACATGAAAATCCCATCACACCACACACACAAACACACAATCATCGACGTATACATAAATATACAACGAGACGAACAAGCAGATGAAGGAACACGAGAATATGTGCCAATGGCCTCAACGACCGGCGCGAGCACCAGAGGCTTGATGCTCCTCCATTCCATATATCCTATCCAAAGGCACAACTCGCTTACCATGTGACTATAAACATGGTACTCGCACACCATACAACACTATACCTATACCGTATATGCTCGTACATTTTCAATAAAGCGATATGCGACCTAAGTCGTTCGCCCAGTTTTGCTCCCTCTCGACGTGGAGCTGGCCCGGCACGGCATTCACCGCTGTTCGTGTTTCCCTATTGACCGAACGACCGAGCGACCAGAAATTCGAATTTAGATGAAAACATACCACCCAGTCTCAGTCCCATTCCCAAACCAGAGCCAGTAAGGCATTAACCCACCAAAACGACAACGTTTTTGAAGAGAATCGATAGAGAAAATTCATAATCTCTTTCGAAATCAAAGCTCATAGGATAGACTGATCTCTTTCTTTTCTCTCTTCAACGCTTGATAGTTTTTCACATTATTATTAAAGAAACACCTTACTTTATCATTTTATTTTTCGCTCATTCTTTTTACTCTAAGTTAAAAAAAACTTTTGATAAACACAAACATAAGGACTGAAAACCTACAATGCATAGTTGTTCTTTACTCACAAAATGCTTGTAATCCTTTCCCATAGTTTCTGTCAGAACTTGCGATATACGAGTGGCCAACAAACGAACACACGTACGCTGAAAAAATGCTTTTGCCCTGATTATTAGCTTTGCCCATCTGGCTGACAAGAAAATTATGTACATATTTCACATTTAAAACATCGATTCGCCAGGAGCAGTCCACTGTTTCGGCTGTTCCTTTGTCTCTGGTCGATCCGTTTTTCGTCCACAGTAACAAAAGGGCACAAAAACTCTTTTTTGTCGCGGTTGAACATCGCCAAACCCTCCTTTGAAGTTGTCACAAGGTTGTGCTTGATGTCAAATGAAAGCAAACACTGCACTCGTGCACGTGAAATACCTACAATTTTAGAAATTTCGCGGACCTTCTTTTTTCCATCGCCAATTTAACCGAGCGGATTTACCCTCCAATTCTGGTGCGGTGACTCCTTTTGGACGTCCGGGATGCTCATCGTCAAAAATGCTCGTACGACCGCGGTTAAAATAAGCTGTTCAATATTTTATTGTTCATTCAATTCGGTGTTGATCTCATCTTTTTTAAAAACATTACTGCACGCTATTCAATTTTATTCATTTTTGTAAAAACATAAATTTTAGAAAAACATAAAAGTTGTTCGCTTTGAATGATTGTCATACACAAACTAAATGATGCAGCTGGCAGAAAATTTTACAGAAAGCATTTAAAGGATAATATGTTCGAATTGTTTTGATACTGGGAGCGTTATTTCTTGCTTAAGCCGATTACTTTTCAGCCCCTCCCTATTGCTTGCATACAGAAATAAAATAATTCGTTCAAATTCTAACGCAGTACTGCTGACAAGTTTATTTATTGTAAATTCCTCGCATTCTCTTGTTATTTTAATTTTGAATCTCTTAATAATAACATCCTTCAATTTCTCTTGAATTTGCACCATAGAACGAACAATTCGTTAACAACGAGTCAACGACAGTTCTCGTTGGTGGACTTGGCATTTTTCGACTTCAATTGCTGTTTCCGTATCGAATAATATTCGATATCGAAAATAGAGCTTTTTGGGTTGTGTGTATGTTTTGCTTGCTGAAGTGGGTGGGTGGGTATAATCACAATAATAATGATTTGTTTTGATTTTCATTTATGGAGAGAGCTTGTGTTATATAGATTACGGACAAATAAATGAAACTATTTCTCTTTAGCATATTTTTAAAGAGAATTTAGTAAGGGACGCTCTAAACTTGTAGTGTGAGCGTACTCATTAGTTTATACCTATCAATCCTCCCACTGTTCAAGTTTTTGTTTTCTGCAACAACTCTTTGAGTTTTGCAAGGAGAGACTAATAGGCTCGAACAAATAAAACTTTTATCTTCTCGATTTTATTGCTCAAAACCTATGCGCCCCATTGAGGAGGGAGCATCACCATCGATGAGGAAGTGATTTAGTGTGGACGGTGCTTTTGTTATTGTATTTGTTGTTGTTGTGTTTGAGTGGCATCTGTGCGGGGGTGATTGTTCGATGCGATTATTTCGGATTTGGCTGATTAAAGCTGTATAGGCTCTGTGGTCTACTGGGCCCACCATTGGGTGGCTGTGGCTGATCTGTGTCTGGGGCCGTCTGCTTCGTTCTCGTCGATGCGAGAATGAGAATCTGAGAACGCGCGGAAAAAACGTCACACTACCAGACCATGCAAAAGAGGCTGGTTGTGTCTCCACAGTCCGTTTTGTGTTTTGTGTGCGGTGTCGGCGTTCTTCTGTGTCCGTGCAACCGTGGGTCTGCCCTCTGTCGCTCTTCCACGATAGTGAGTTCCACACTGACAAAACTTTTGCTCTGCCTGTCGGCTGTTCTGTTCTGTTCTGTTCGGTCGGTCGGTTTGCTGCGTCCTCCACAGGCTCGTCTGGTTCGTCTGGCTCGCGTGGTACTTCCAACTTTGGATACTTTCGGTTCGGTTCGGTTCACATATAGTTTCGACGTAATATTTCCAACTTTCGTCCGTCGGCATAGTTTTCTGTGCTTTGGATTTTTTTTTTTTGGCTATCAACGTCGTTGTGTATTGTAGTTCGGTAACAATTTTAGAACAAATTTTTAATTTCTTTCGCTGGGGGACCGACGACGAATTAATCCCATCCCGACGGTATGTCGTAATTTCCAATTGAATTTCTTGTTTGCATTCGACAAACGACAGCAGATACCTATTGTATCTGTGGGATACCAGATACATATATAAACATGATTAGATGTTTTGATTATGGATTGTCGTGACTCGCGACAACACATTGCAGAGGATATCGACGAAATATTTAATAAGATTATATCTGACAGATACATTTCGAATCGAAAATCGTCTTGTCGCGATGTGAAATGTGCGACAAGGCCGCCGGTTGTTTCGATTTGTTTTTGATATTATTTTGTGATAACGACGAGCACACAATTATGTCTGTTATGGTGGTGGTATGAGGAGTGCTCCGAGGTTGGGTGTGTATTTTTTTTCTTACCTGCAGTGCATAGTTTCAGGAAAAATGCAACTTTCTCAGGAAACCCATCAATACGGAATTATTTTTCACAAACGATAATTACATAATGCGGGAGCCCATCGCATGTAAGAATAACGCAGCAACGCAAATGAAGTGTGAATTGAACGGAATCGAAAAAAAATTAATCTTACTACCGCTACAGTCGTCTATTTTTGGCCCCACAGTGAACTCACCGGTCGGATAGTTGGATAGCGGGTGAAGGGTGGCGAGCTCTTTTCGCCCTCCAATCGAATTTGTTATCAGATTTTTTGTAAATCAACTGAAGCTGCCGTAAAATTATTTACCCTTTACAATTAGTCAGAGTTATTGACTCAAAGAAGCATTCGAATTTATTATTAAATAACAATCCCACAGTCCACGTCAGAATCCCACTGTAACATAGTAAGAGAAAATCGTGTTCTCTGCTTGTTTTCATGACAATTGACAAAAAAAAAAAAAAAAAAAGAGAGTCGTGTCATCACTTACAAGCCATGGTTGCCGCCGTTAAACAGAAATTCTATAGACTAAATTATAATCAAACATGTACCAAAAATGGATATCTCAAATTAATTGCACAAAATAATAACAGAATTATGAATTTTCGTTAAATTTCAGTCTTCAGAAGTATTTGATTACTAACAGTTATTTCCACTGTTTGTTCTTCAGAACTTGATGTACTATAAGACATAATTTAATTTGCTTTAATACTTACTTGATCTAAAAATAATCTTAAACAAATTTACCTACGAGTATACTCCTGAATAAACGTGGTTGTACTTCTAGGACGAAATAAATTGCTCTTTTTTCGCTGGAGATTTCCTCACAGACGCTGACTGCCTTAAAATAAAATAATTAAAACAACTTATATACGAGTATTTATATATTATGAGTATTTATATATTATGAACAAAGTTCATTTACCTATCCATTATAACCGTGGCCACCGTGGCTCAGTGAGTAGTTGCATGGCTTCTGACCAGGAGGTTCGTGGTTCGAATCCTAGTAACACATAAAAGTATTTTTCACAGTGTCCTCTCTCGAGAATGTCTGACAAACGTCCGTGAGTAATAACTTGTCCGGAAAGCTTTTCAATTTGCCCTTCGGATACGGATTTAAATGGATGCGGAAAGATAGGTCTTGGACCGCACGGTCTGTCGCGCCGAATATTATTTATCCATTATAATTATAATAAAATTAAATAAAATTGCCTGGTCTTTCACTTTCTAAGATTTAACTTGGCACCTTTAAATCAAGAAAAACCAATAAATTCAAATGGCAAGCTATCGCAGCTTCAACTTATAAATGTGGCTTTCGTTTGATTTTCCACTTCTTGACTCGTCGGTTTTAGGCGTCAAACGAACAAAACAAGTACACTTGCTCTTTTTATATTTGTATTTGTGCTTGTTGTCACATACCAAAAGTCAAAATGGCAGCACAGCGTCAGTTTTTTGTTGGTGTGTGTAGATAGAGCGGTATGCTCGACAAAAAAAGCTCGAGTAGAAAATTTCACCCCGGAACTACACTCAGTGCAATTTTTTAAATCAATCGAACAAAAACGACATTCATTGCAATATTTTTGCACTCTAAGTAATTTTTCCATCAAAAGAAAGACATATAACTTACAATTCAAGTATAAGTAGAACAAGAACAGAAACATGTGTCATCTGCCAATATATGTCTACAATAAGTAACTGTTTATCGATGAAATTGAAGCCGGGTGTGCACTGTCTGTTACTGCGTTTACATAATGCTAATTCGAAAATCTCATTTTGAGATTGGTGGTAATATGATTTACAAAACTAATGTTATTTTATAGTACGCGTATTATTTAACTCGTTTTAGTTTTCGTTTATTTAAAACTTGCAATCTTGAATTATTTAATTATTTGGTATAAAAGGACCCCATTATTTCTGGTAAATGGACTATTGGACCTTATTTTCATTTATTTTGTAAAAAGGATCTCATTTGGTCCAATTGGACCCAATCGGCAACCCCGTCTGATCACAGGCACAGAGTTTAGTCGAAAAAAGCGAAGAGAAAGCGAAAGAGTGCGAGCAATCGCTTTAAATAAAGAGACAAATCAGAGTTTATTTAAAATTGATTTTCTTTTATTGTTATTATTTATTTGTTGTTGTTCGCGCATGTGTTAGTGTCTGCCTCTGCTGTGCAATATGGTTGACGTGTATGACAAGAGGAGGCATCCTACAGTTTACAGAACAGAGCAATTGTTATTGATATGGTTGGGTGCTGCTGCTGAGAATATTCCGTTCTCAACTGGTACGCAAAGTTCATTGACACTTTCTCCTCTCATCGCAGCAACATCAACGTCATCATCACCAGCGTAATCGCCGACGTAAGCAACAACTGCAGTCGACATTATTATTATGAGAGATATTATATATACCGTAGCAGATGTGAGACATTTTATTTATCCGATTTCGAAGAAGCAAATACAACTCAACTCTGTTCTCTTAGAATTCGGTTCTCTTCTCTATTGTCACATAAATGCTTAAGAATTCTTATTGTTATTCAATTGAACGTTCATTGCCCGACTTCGACTCGACAACTAATCCTTTCAGTGTTGTCATATCAACACGAATTTTCAGAAATGTTACTACTTATTTACTTACTATTCTAAAAGGAGTTATGCGTTTCTCATTATCATTGAATTTGGAAGATAAAACCAAAATTAATTTCTGATTAAAAATCCGGGCTGTTTGCTTAAATTTTTATCACGCCAAATGGCCAAAGAGATAGATGTAACTACAACTTTTAGATGTAGTCATTGATTTTTCGAAATCAATGTTCGAAAACCATAAATGATCACGATTTTGTTTGAATTTTTAAACGTAACTAAAAGTCATTGTTTTTCGAAAACGTACTACTAACATAAAAAACTTGTTTTCTGTCAAATACACAAATTAAAAAAAGAAATTAACTGTTTGGATAAAGACGACAAAGATAACCTTTTAAAGATTATCAGATCTAGAAATAATTCAATGATTTTATATACAATTGTACCAAAACTGAATGTTGCGAGGGGATAACTGATAACATGCAAAGTATTTCTGGGAATAAAACCACCCCACAGCTGAAAGCAGCGTTATTCCCAAGCAGACGTTTCTTTGTTATATGTTTAGTGTCCTCTTAGCCATTTTTAGACAAGTTCTTAGCCACCAAAAAACTGCCGCAAAGGTGAGAATGGGTCTGAGTATCTATAAGTGCAACCAGTCTACCATTTTCGGATTCAGCCCCTATGATTTTTTAAATCGATCAAAAAACCCCGGCTAAAAAATATTACCACTGAAATACACCTAGTGGTCAGTGCAATTTCCAAATCAAACGAACAAATCGAATGCAATTTTGTGACGTTCTATCACTCTGAGTAATTTTTTTTATCAATCGAAAGCCACACTATTTTTTGTAAATGATTTACTGGTTTTGGTGCTTTCTGTGTCAGAGCAAGCATTACATTTCAAACGACTGTTCTTAACTCTCTAGAGAACGTCAGGTAAAGTTTTGGCCATATTTGTCAAGTGATGCTCATTTGCAAATGCTTCCGAAATGATTTTAAAGAGTTAAAAAAAGGTGGCAGCTCAATTCTTTAGATCGAAGTTCATTACACCATGAAAGAGACTACGAATAGGTACCTCTACCCATCTGACCGTTCGAACCCTCCCCTCACTTCCATCCACTTCACTTCAACAATCGTTAAAATGAGTAATTTGTTTAAATAAATCGTCGCCAACTAATCTTGTTGCTGAGCAAGCAAATTGCCGTGCACTTTGAATGGTTTGTGCTGCAGCAAGAGCCCTCTGCTAACCCATAGAACAGCAATCAGGCGAATCATCAGAAAATGGCATGGAAATTAATTGCTGGTTGGCTTTGCTTTGAGCGCCGGTGTCATTCGGTTTGGCCGGCGTGTGAAATGGGAAACCGCACAGAAGTGTAATAGAGGTCTTGCGGTAGAGTCGATCGCCTCTTGACCTAGCCGCCATATATTTCATGGTGGACCGGATTGACGGAGTGAGCAGTACTCGAATTGCCTTTTCATAGGAAGCTTAAACGATATCGCTCTTTCTCGCAAGAATATAATTTGACTTTTTGCTTTGTATTGGCAGATCAATCGAGCGATCGATTCGGGTCGATTGATTCTTCATCGATTCGACGCGATTTTTGCCAAATTGACGAAAATAGAAACGCTTTCAGTACCGAATCGAATTTTCCTTTTGGTTCGTGCAGCAACGGCAACCATTTGCGATCGATCACTGAAACGGGTAAGACGGATGGGCGGATCTTTTGTTCGAGTGAATGGAAATATATTTTCTGTCATTCGTCCCTTACCGAAATTCTTTTTAATCGAAACATTTTTCGGTTGTACGTCCTTCGATTTTCTCTATGAGTGCATATCTTTTTAGTGCGCGTGCTCGAATGCGGGATAATTGTACCGATCTTTCGATCGATCTTGTTATTGTTGTTGTATAATTTTCAGTGCTAACCGACATAAAAAAACCAAAGCAGTTTGTAAAAATGCTCATGTGCTGCTGCCGTGCGGTGCTCAAGAGAACTGTGTTTCCAACTTAGTGTGTGCGCCGGCGCCGTCGCGAAATGAAAAAACTAGAATGCATCCGTTTCGCGGAAATGGATAACGATTTCTCCGAGTTCTTTAGTGGTCCAAATTGGTCAAGTGGTGGTGCAAGCGGTAGTTGTGCGGTCGCATCGTCCAGCAGCAGTACACCGACATCCAGTGATATTCGTAGTAATGGCATTAAAATTGAACCTCTCTCACATGAGATCAGTGGCAGTAATGGTGTTGGTGGAATGCACCAACATCACAACCACCACCATCACCATCATCATCAATATATTCTGGCGCAGCATCTTAGCGGGTACTCCTCGCATCAGCATTCATCACATCATCATCATCAGCAGCAGCAGCAGCAGCAGGTGAATCGTGGACTAACGACGACGAACGGAGGATTCCCTCAGCATCCGCATCAGCCTGCTCACCAGCACCACCAACACCAACAGAATGCACCATCACGTGCCTTGTTCGATACGACTGCGGCGGCCGCCATACGGCAGCAGTTCGGTCGGACACTCTCATCGAATAGCATAACATCATCAACAATGCAACAGCAGCAACAACAGCAACAACATCAACAACAGCAACAGCTGCAACATCAATCGCATGGGCGTATTGGCAATTCAGTAGCTGCTGTCGCTGCCGCCCACTCAATTGATTTAAAAGAAATGCGCATTTGTGGCCTTCAGGCGGTCTCGGACGCCTCATCATCGACATCACCGGTTTCAAGTAGTGCCGCAGCAGCAGCGCATCGACTGCCGCTGGACACGACACTCTCGAGAAGTAATGGATTCCATGGGCATGCAACGGCTCCGCAATCTCTTGCCGCAGCAATTCAGCAGCATCATAATCATCATCATTCGCAACATAATCCAAATTTGCAAGATCATCGCAATCACCATCAGCAACATCACCCGCAGAATCATCATCGTCATCATCATGAACAGCAGCAGCAGCATCATCCCGGCGGTGGCAATTTCTTTGGGAACACCCCGCCGTACTGCATGCCCAGCAGCAGCAGCAGCAGTAGCAGCAACAAACATCATCTCTGTATTTGTCCGCCATTTTCCGATTCTGTTGATAGTACAACGCCGCCGCCGCCACAGCCGCCGCCTTCCCATCCGCCTTCTTCTTCGTCGTCCTGCTCGACAACGACAGGACCTTCTTCGGCGTCGTCCAGAATGCTGCCATCTTCTAGTTCTGTATATAGTAGCAATAGCATCTGTGGCAGTGACCACATTGACAAAAAGACTGCAAATTCCATACGAGGTGAGTTGTAGTTTCTCTTCTTTCGAAGCTTGTATCATTATCTGTTATAAGGTGCAGTATGACAGTATAAAAGTTCAGGTATAAAAAGAGATAGAAAAAAATGTAATATTACATTACTAAAATTACAATTACAAAAAAAGCATCAATTGTAAAGGGAGAGTATAACAGTAAAATAGTTCAGGTATAAAAAGCGATAGAAAAAAAAATGCATTAGTTATAAAGTTGGAGTATGACAGTATAATAGTTCAGGTATAAAAAGAGATAGAAAAAATTTGAATATTACATTACTAAAATTACAATTACAAAAAAAAAGAATCTGTTATTAAGGGGAAGTATAACAGTATAATAGTTCTAACATAAAAACAACTAAAAAATCATATATTGCAACACTAAAATTTATGAAGAATTCTCTACGCTCCAAACTTCAATAAGAATCTGTTACAAAGGGGGAGTAGAACAGTTCAGATACAAAAACAAATTAAAAAAAAAGAATATTACAACACTACAATTTAAGAAGAATTCTCTACGCTCCAAACTTCTATAAGAAAATGTAATAAATGGGGAGTTTAACTGTTCAGATACAAAACCAAATTCAAAATATTACAATACTAGTATTAAAAAATTTCTCTGGGTTCCAAACTTATATAACAATCTGTAATAAAGGGGGAGTATAAGAGTATAATAGTTCACATATAAAAACAGAAAGAAAAGTTCTGAATATTACAACGCCAGTATTAAAAAAAATTATCTGCGTTCAAAACATCCATGACAATCTCTTTTTAGGTGGAGTATAACAGTATAATAGTTCAGATATAAAAATAATAACATAGAAAAAATTAGAATATTACACTGGTACTTAAGAAGATTTTCTACGCTCTATGACATTTGGTATAAACATTTCTATGACAATTGGTTATAAACAGGCAATATTACAGTATAACAGTACAGATAAAAAAACAGGTAGAAAAATTCAGTTTATTACAACGCTAGCATTTAAAATGAATTATCTGCGTTCTTAACCTATGACAATCTGTTATAAGGCGGATTACAACAATATAACAGTTCATATATATAAAAAGATAGAAAAATTCTGAATATTAAAACACTGGTATTTAAGGAGAATTTTCTACGTTCCGACCTTCAATGACAATCTGTTTTAAAGACGGAATATAACAGTTCATATATCGAGAAAGATAGAAACACTTAATGTAATATTCTAAGTATTTCCGGTGACAACACTTTCTATTAAAATTTGGTAAAAACCGGGCCGTGGGGACGGAGGCTCCCATACAAATTCTTTTTTTTTAATAATCATTCCGTACAGCGGCATCAAATCAAATGTCACAGCTTTGACCAGCTATGGTCCATTGTGATGCCACATAGATCGAGAAGATTTTTTACCCTACTCATTGAACCAGTTGGAGCATCGAAGGAAGCGTAAGAGTTTGCATGTAGGAATTGGTATGCCTAAGGATCCGTTTTCAAGTAAAAGGGGCAGTGTAGTTCTATTTTTGGCGAGGTCATCAGCCTTACAATTTTCTGGAGTACCCAACCCGGTACCCAACACAGGTGAATGTTAAACTGCTCCGGTATCTTTTTGAGCCATAATCGGCAGTGTAGGGCTACAATAGAGTTCGGAAAGACTGATTTTAGGAGTTTCAGAGCAGCTTGACTATCCGAGAAAATCCGAAATGAAGTTCCTCTTTAGTCAAAACAGGACTTCTTTTCTGCTTGAAAAACACTGCAGTGATTAGGAAGACGGAAAGACTAACATTCAGCCTTTTAGAGAAAACACCTCCACCTACCCAATCATCCGTTTTTCAACCTTCTGTGTAAAGATAGATCGATTCATCTCCCAAGAGAGCACAATATTCCGAGAATGATCTAGAGGGGATCGTGACTTGGAAGTTATTGCTGAACTGCAGTTGCGGAACGGTCCTATATTTCCTGGTGGAACCTTGAATAAACTCAGAACAGAGGAGTATCCGATTTCATTCTTGGTCCACTGGGTGATTGCACTAGCAGCTATTTGCCTACTGAAGATGTCGAGTGATGTTAGGTTGAACAACCATCCACCGTCATACTATAGAAAAAGATTTGGTCTAACTTGGGTTTCTTGCGTAACTCCAATAGTTTTCATCTTTAACCAACTCGAACCCTTTCTCCTTTCTTTTTATACATAGACTTATTGCCAAGGGAAAACTCGCACACTCTTTGTTGTGCTCAGTGTGGCATTCTTGCCGCCGCAGAATGTCATTACGAAAATCGTTAAAAAAAAGTTCTTACTACTTTGGAACACTCATCGATCGCTGCATCATCATTTTCCATTGTTGGGAAGCAAAATTGTTCCGGGTTTACCTTGCATTTGTGTTGTGTTGTTGCACCATTGTGGTGCCCTCCGTGTTATGAACCCCGCCACCGAGTTCGATTTTGATTTCGTAATACGAAGAGATGGCAGAGGCAATGGCCACAGCACACTGCCAACGCAAGTACAAAAAAATGCAGCAACAAATTGCACTGCAACGGCAAAATTCGTCATCGACAAAAAAGAAAAGCACAACAACAAAAAGAACAACAACAACAAGAAATATGTATACACGTATTGCTTAAATAATAAATAATTTAAATATAAAGCGCATCTTGCAATTTACATTGTAATGGCGACATCGTCGCAGCCGACCAAAAGTTCTTTACTGAAAGCCAGCACAGCAGCGCTCGCTTGGCGAAGTGCAGTGTAGCACACTGTCGTCTTTATCTTGGGATGTCATTCACCTCTGGTCGCAGTCGCAGTTGCAGTGCTGCTGTCTTTTATTTGTCGTATCAATCATAATTTTGTTTTCGTCTGTCCGTCTGTCCACACGTGTGTGTGTTGGACTGGAATTGCTCTAAATCAGCCACTAATTGCAACTGCACTTTCGGGATTTGGAAAGGTAATGTTTTGTTTTGTTGGAAAGGGTGTGGGAGGGGAGGGTAGACGAGTTCTTCACAGAATTGCATTATTTCATTCATTGAAGACCCATGCAGTGATGACACCTTGCTGAGTTGAGTGATGTCCAACAGTGAACAACTACTACAGAGGGCCTTCATGCACTTCGATTGATGTTTTTGATGAAAACGAACATGTGGCCCAGATGGTAGCTTACGAGCATTTTGGCAGTTCCGTACAATTTTTTTTGAGGCGCCGTCTCCTCCTTCTCTTACGTCATTGGCCAATGTCAATGCTCCCTCCTATCGTGTCGTAACCCATTCGTATAAATAGCGAGCGCATTACAAGCGAATCAGCCATCAGCGAAAATTCGTTCGACGACTAACTGGCCGATGACTTTGATTTGTTTGTGCCTGGAATCACGTTCCCAAAATGCAAAGCTCACCACGTTCCTACACACAACAACAACAACGACAACACATTCCAGCGGGTCTTCTGTCGAAATGAAATCAATCGTTGCTTGCTTGTTTGTTTGTTTGTTTGTTTGATTATTGTTTGCTGTCGCAACACACAATTATGCGAACATGTGTCGGTCGCAACGAGGCTTTGTTATTGCCGAGCTGTCACGCTGATTGCCGCTCGTTGTGTGTTCGATTGGCGACGTACAGCGGTAGTTCGTCGGTGACAATCCATTCACATTCGTGGTGCATCATACCTATAATTGCCAAAAGTTTCATATTCGAAATTCGAACATAAGGTCTTTCTTGGTGCGCTGTGTGCATGCAGTAGCAGCAGCAGCGAATGACTTAACATTATAATATATCAGGTTACTCTCTGGGTAATCAAAAATCTTGCTAGCTTAGTGGCAGAGCAGCGTTTCTGGTTTTGTTTTGCTATACGTACAGTAACATGAAGAGTGTGACACACCCAATGAATGCATACGCTGCCCACATTGGTTTTCATCTACCCAACAGTAGCACTGTCTAAGCAGACTAGCCATCCCGAGATGCGAGCCGGAAAAATTTCAATTGGGATGTCTATAACCGCCTTTTGAAAAAGAGCCATTTGCTCAGATGTTAGGGGGTACGTTGACAAGTCGATCGGTACAACAACCAACCTGACAGCACTAGCCACTTGGCTTAAAGTGGGGACATCTGGTTTAGGTTCCGCCCTGGCCTTGGCAGCCAATGCTGGTATCGTCTGGTCCTCCGACCTGACGCGCTTAGCTTAGCGCTGTTTGGAAGGGGCGACTTTGACAAAAGCAAGAGCACTCTGTCTATCTTTTCCCATTCGTAAAGTATGTTTAAGTAGCCCATCTAATGCCTTCCCAATAGAAAAGCATCCAAGTTTCTCCCAGATGACGCTACATGCATCAACGATTGTGGAGGCGATGCCACGTCCTCAACTCTAAAGCCCTCGCGAGTTTCAGATGGATAGAGTTCGGCTGCTCAATAGCAGACCAAGCAGTTGAGGCCAACATGCGGTTGGCCGTCGAGAGCTCAACAGCTTCTCTGGATACAGCAGGTTGCTCAACAGCAGAACTCGAGGTTTATGCGCTTTGAGATGCATCGGTCTCATAATTATTATTTTTAACCTGTATTGTGATACCCACGAGTATCCAGAAAAGGTGGTCGCCCGGTATGCCATGGGAAGGTCAGTTGAAACCGAAGGTCGCCAGGTATTCGGATGCCACATACTAGTTACTAAGCATGCTCTTAGCCATGCATCCATCGGCGTTTTCTGTTCCACTTTGGATTAGGAAAACTTTTACTGAGGATAGGACTAGTCCATTACCTCAAAGCCTCCTCCTTAACCCGGTCTTTGGACCGGCATGCTACCCTCGTAGCGAATCGAAGCCTAAACTCGGGCTTACTGAGAATAACTGCTTACCGCATTATGTATGGGGCTATCTTATCTTGAACGGCAGAGAAAATTATCTTCTAAGATATGTAGTCAAAAATACTACATGTACCACACTAATTGGAGAACGTTGTGACATATACCTTCTTATGAATGGGTCTTAGGATCTCTCTTCTTTTACCAGTTGCCAGGATTCAAAAGTGAATTATGATTGAGCTTTAGCTCTGTGCGCTATGGGCTCTCTGCTATGGCCAACTGAGAACAAAGCACTTACTGCGACTTTAACTCAAGTTGCGCAAATTGCTTTCAAGTTTCCAATGTTCTAATTATTGTTCGTCAGTATATGTCAGTTAATCCAAAGTATTGCACATAAAAAGTGCATCCGTTTGTCTGTCATGCAGTCGCACTGAAAACTTAAATGAAACAATTGTAGTGTTGCCATGCACTCACTCAGGGAAACCATAAAACACGGCACGAGACGAAACACGACTAAAAAAATCTTCTATTGTTTGTGTCTGTATGTTTGTGTATTATGCAACATTATTGGCCCCATTCGCGTCACACAGTAGTACCGTCCAAATGGCCAAATGATTAATTTGGAGAACAGGCGCTTTTGCGCACCGCCGACGGAAGTCGGGGCTGCACAGGAAAACTTCAATCGAAATCCCGCGCGCCTTTGACTGGATGTTAATCTCTGCATCACACAAACATATCCGGTCCAGGTTTAGCGCGGATTTCGTCAGAGCTACCAAATATGTATAATGTGTTTTATGTTTTTTCGATTTGTTTTCTGTGAGAACAAACATAGGAACACAGAAAGGGGATTCTATTTTGTCAGTTTTTTTGTTTTTTTTTAAAAATACTTTTTCTATGTTTTTTTTCTCAGTTCGTTTTCTATGTTTTATGTTTCTGTGCGTTTTCTTTGTTTTTATGTTCATCTTCAAGTGCGTTTTCTATGTTTTCCGTTTTTCCTGTGCGTTTTTCTTTTATTTTTTCATGGTTTTAGTTTTTTATGAGTGTTTTCTATGTTGTTTGATTTTTATACGTTTTCTATGTTTCTGTTTTTATTTTTTGTGCGTTTTCTATCTTTCTATGTTGTTCGTTATTTTTCTGTATATCTATATTTCTATGCTTTTCTTTTCTGTGCATTTTCTGTATGTGCATTCGCTATGTTTCTATATTGTTCCTTTTTCTGTGCGTTTTCTACATTTCAATATTTTTATTTTTTTTGTTCTTTGCGTTTTCTATGTTTCTGTGTTGTTCGTTTTTCTTTGCGTTTTCTATGTGTTTCATTTTTGCAGTTCGTTTTTATGTTCATTTGTTGAGTTTTTGTGCGTTTTCTATGTTTCTATGTTCGTTTTTAAATGCGTTGAATGCGTTTCCATATGTTTCGTTTTTTTCCTGTGCGTTGTCTATTTCTTTGTGTTTTATGAGTGTAGAACATAGAAAAATGTTGCTTGGTTTTGGTTCGTTTTCTATGTTTCTATTTTTTCAGTGCTTTTTCTATGTATCTATGTTGTTCGTTATTTTTCTGTGCCTTTTCTATATTTCTATGATTTTCGTTTTTTGTTTTGCGTTTTTTATGTTTCTATGTTTTTTTTTTGTCCGAGTTTCTTGTTCAACCAAAGCGCATTTAACGAGTTTAAGAATTTTGTTTCTACTTCTATTTTTTTATTTTTTATTGAAACGTAACACTACGTCGTATGTTGTGATGTGCAACAACATGACCTATGCGAACATCAATTGCATTGCTGGTGGTTGTCGCCGCCATCGTCGCTGCCATTTTATGGTTGGCTGGACTCTGGCTGGGGTAGCACCGACAAACAGAACAAACCGATGGATGGCTGAGGCGCCACCTCGATTGTGTGGTTTGTTTTTCATCTCTCTGCCGGCTGAGACGCGCGGTGTCAAATTAAATTTGTGTCGGTGCGTTTTGCTGTTGCAATAATTTATTTGCTTACAAAAAATTTAATTTTCGCTCCATGTTCCATGTTTTTTAGTCTGACAGGAGCAAATGTTCCAATTGTTATTCGACTGTAGCCAGTACCCATGTAAAGAAGGTTTGGACAACCCTTGTCATAGAGCATCACAATCCAAACGCATGCCAATGACCTGACGGGACACGTAATCAAAAACACGAAATACTCGTCAACATTTTGGGCGATTGTAAAAAACACTAAACCAATATAGGAATGGGAATGGCACGCGTTTTCACGCACCCACGTGACGTGCTCATAAAAGAAACATAAACATCTAGCGAGCGGTTAAAAGCCATTTTATTTTTGTTTTGTTTTTAATTTTTATGCCCGCCTTAGTCACTCGTCAGTCGTCAGTCAGTAAGTCACTCACGCAAATTGAAAATGTAAATAAAAATAGAAAATTGATTGTCGAAGGAATGCCGGTGGTGGTTGTAGAGCTTGAGGGAAGGTGTGGACACTCACACATTCATTAAAAAATGCCATTAAAAGTTTAAGCATCACACGCACCGATAGCGATTTGTACAATGAGCGTGATGTGAGTTTGACGACGATCGACGACTGATGGAGAGGTGTTAATGTTACAAGGGAGTGTGGTGGGTGCCCCCTGCGCACCACTAATTGAGGCGCGTACGAGTACGTAAACCTTTACCTGTAGGCGACGAAGCAAATTCAATTTCCTGGTAAACTCTACAAGAATTGCGAAGGGATAGGTTTAGGGCAGGAAAGGTTTCGTTTGTCACCATTCATGTTTTTATTGCTAAGCACTCTGCTGGGATTTCTCTGAATTGTGCTCTTGCGGTCAACATGGAGGTGTAAATTTTTTCATTACATATTTGTCCAGATATTCCGTTATTTCCTTGCCAATACTCCATTTGACTCTTATTTACCCATTAAGGAAGGGTATGTACTAAGAGTTTGTTGCCTTGGAGCTAACATTCACATGTTATTGTACCCAGCTTTGGTTTTTTTACTCACAGTCACAGTTTACCGTCACCATTTTCGGTTACGCAACCGCGGCTGGTCACTCGCAATATATATTTCCATCGGCCGTCTTTTTAGAAGCTATGCCATTCAGTTTTTTCCATGGTAGAGGTTATTCTGAGTTCAAATTCCTTCAAGGCTGCTGGGGTAATTCTGAATTCTTAAGCTGTAAAGGCTGCTAGCAATTCTCCGAAAACATTTTTGAAGTTTAAAAATTAAATTAGGAACGGTCCAAGCTTACTTCACTTCGGGTTCTGTGCAAAACCTAACATTTATTGCGCGCAACCTGGTTTCTGAATCGCACAATGTTTTTCATACATCACCCAGTTGAGTATACACTCAGACGGGCTTTTTTACAAGGTCTAGTCCCCGTAAGCCTTTTATTTGAAATAAATTGAAGCACTGCAATGTGTAGCAGACTGTACCAAAAGATATATGATACCATCCATCCAATGAGTACAACACCCCCCAAAATGATCTTCAATTCGAACTTTGTTGCTTCTCGACTACTGGTGAAAAAGAGAGGGTAATTGGACAGACGGCGGAGTAACTGAACACTATACACTGAGGAATACAAGAAGGAGGAGACCTACCATCACCGTATCACCGCGTAAGTCATCTAGATGTGACTTGTAAGAGTGTATGATACAGCGTGGAACTACGCACGGAACTAAATAAAAAGATATGGAATGTTGCTACATAAACATGCAACATATTGCATACAAAACAAATTACAACATACAACATCAAACGTACAACATACAACAACTGGAAATTGCGAGCTGAATTTGACAGATTGAGATCTTGGATCCGCCAGTGAATATTGTTACGTGAAATTGCCTTCTACATTCTTACAGTTTTCTCTAATAGGAAACTCGACGCTAAAAGAGAAGCTAAGCTAGGGGATGCAGTAGATGATATGTACTGTATGTACTGCACTGCACGTCGCAACATCTATATACATATATAAAAATGAAGGTTTGTCTCTATGTCCTTTATAGAATCGTAAACTATGCATTTGATCATGTGATGATCTTTAGCAAAGTTGTTGTCCATGAGCCCACGAAGGTTTCTGAGTTGGTACGACCAATTTTCGACAGATGGCGCCACTGTCATTGCAATGAATTTCATATATTGCCGTGACAGTTCATGCTGATTTGAATTGAAACGAAAACAGCGAACGAATGATGACGTTTCGAGTTGTGGGAGACATAAGAATTTATGTAAATTGTGAAATTCCCGCTAGGTGGCGCTGGTGTCCTTTTTTTTCCGAAAATTCTTATTTATGGAACGATTTGGCTCAAATTCACACCATATAATATTTAAATAAAAAAAAAGTCGTTAACAAAATTAGGACCCGATAGGTGGCGCTGGGGTGGAAAATGTAGTTTTCCCTTTATATGATCTTCATATAAAGAATATTCGAACAAGTGTACATTTTTTGCCTGTATTAGTTAGTGGGGTGTCAGTGGGCGGGAGGTAAGTGGGCGGGGGTCAGTGGGATGAGACAGCCGGGAAACGCGGGGTATTTCTGCTAGTACTTGATAAATATTTCAGGAGGTAATAGGTGCAAGATGATGTTAAGGGCCTCGGTCGGACATGACCATAGAGCTCCTGTGATGCCAACTGCTGCTGATCGCTGTAATCTGCTGAGTTTGGTGGCATTATAATTCTTTTTCATCGCTGGCCACTAGACTAGGTAGTAATGTGCTTGCTCAGGTGACGCTCGTCGGTCACTCAGGGTTCTTCTTTTCTTCTTAAAGTAAATCCTAACTATACCTAAAATAAAGTACGTCTGTTCGGTCGGAATGTCGGTGCTACTGTAGCACGGAAATGACGAAGATTAGCCGAATAGCTGGTGTAGCACATTCTACCACAAATTGCTAAAGGCTATGCGGTCTGTCACGTCAGTGTAGTCAAGAGAGCTACTGTGTGTTCGGACACAAAGCTGCTTGGATACACGCGAGTCGGTTAGAGCACGGGGCGTGCGGTTGGAACGCAAAGAGGTTCGAAGAAGCGTAGTAGCGACAGTGTTTCGGACGAAACTCCACTAGGTTACTAAAGTCAACGTAATTGAACGTTAAGTTTGTTATAAGCTCACATCAGCTCAAAGTAGTGTTCTGAATGGTATCAATGAATGACGGTGTTTCGGACACAAACGTTTTATTTTACGTCTGTATTTACGATATTTTCTTAAAAAAATATTTGGACGTAACGGTCTTAAAATACGTCTCGAACGGTAGTCTATGGTTTAACCCATCTAGCTACTGTGCTGTATATGTGCAACAGTGCTAATCGTCTATAAAGAGATTTAGACATATGGTTTGTGATGAAGTAATTTATCAAATACTTCGATACAAGGTAAGAATTGGTCGCACAACAGCTATGTACAGTCAGACAGTCATCCTTGGTAGAAGGCCCCATTCCCTGCCGATAGTTTTGCTGCTGGGCAACGCATGCTTTCTTAGCTCTGTATATTCTATGTTAGCCTTCCAGCTAAGCGTCCTATCAAAGATTACTCCGAGATATTTGCCCTTGGGGGTGTAACTGAGATTATGGCCATTAAGTTTTGGGAGGATAATGGACGGTTTTTTAGATTTGGTGGTGAACAGTACCATTTCATTTTTCTCTGAGTTAACTCCAGTTTCGCTGATCACAAAAAGGGTGCTGACCTGACTCAACTACCTTCGTCCTATCTTCCTAAAGGTTTAGTAGAATTTTATAAAGTACCATTAGTCACAGTAAGGGTGGAGGGGCCGTCATTGGGGAGTATCTCTGTCAAGTAGTTTGGTGATATTGCAGCTGTATATTCCTGCTACGGAGCATGGTTGTGATCTATTGCGTGTGGAAGGACTACACTCTTGACTGAATAAGAGCTTCCTGAATGGCCTCAATACGAACATTATTGGAGGGCCTATTCTACTTACTCATTTTCTAAATCTGAAATCTTGAGTACTATTAACGTTCCATCACTCGGATGAGTTTTTTTTTATTTATATTTTTGGTGCAATGATAAGATGCTAAGTGATAAGTGCAATAAGGCCCAGATCACAAGACAACAATCAAATCCGGAATTTTTGTCGCTTGTATGTGTGCCAAAAACTGGTCATTGCACTCATTGTTAGAATTTACTCCTAGAGGTAGCATGGAACGGGAAAATGCTACCAAATGCAATGCTATTTATAAATAAATTTCCAGTTAACAGATCTATGTTAAAAGTGTACGAACATGCACTCACCTCACAGACAATAAAATCAATGAAATCAAATGAACTCCCTGGCTGCCTATGTCGCTCCACTCACGCACACGCATGCCACAACAGATTTTCTTTGGAAATGTAACGGTAGGGAGAATGGACAACACAAACTGATAATAATTCATAAGAAATTAATTAGGAAAACACATTTTGGCTGGAATTTGAGGATTTCTGTTGTTTATTTAAGATTTCATGCAAAAGCTGAGAGCGTGTCTCCCTCCCTAGTTCTATCTCTGTTTCTCTTTGTCTTGTTTGCTTGAAGTCAAAATAAACAGAGTTGTGTTTTGTGTATTCAACAAAAATTGTTTACCACCTCCACCTCAAAAGTCATTCACCTTTCCGTGTGCGTTGCCGTTGCGGGAGGTTTAGCTACGGTTTTGTAAATACGAGAAGACAATTTCCTGGAAGATTCAAGGGGGAGAAGAGATCATTGATAGGCCGAAAAAAAAGGAAAAGTTCTCCATTTGTGCCCAAATATATTTCCGGCATATCGCATATGCCAACATCCAACCTATCTCTCTGTTTTCTGAGTCACAGAGTTTTGCGTATCGATTAACCTTTACAATACTGAGTCAAGAATTTGTGAAACGCGAATAGGAGACTGTGCGGAACTACAACTTGACACTGGCTCTTACTTAAGGGGCCAGCCCATAGAATCCGTTGCGTCCGTTTGGGCGACGTATGCGACTGACATATCGCCGAAATATACGCATTCTTATGGGAAGTGTCCCATAGAAAAAGCATGTGACGTAAGCGACGCAAAAAGTTGGCCAACTTTCAACTTTTCTCTCCGGCATATGCTTTGACAGTTCTCTCTCAAGGTAGTTTGAAGTTTATTTTAGCATTTGTTTTTGTTTGCCTGTACGACGACAACGTATTCATTGGGTCACCTCTTTGCGTTACATACGGCAACGTCAACGAGTGCATCCGCTACTGACGTAACAGATTCTATGGGCTGGGCCCTTTATTTAATGACATAGAGTGGGTTCAGTGAATGTCGCGCAGACTCCGAGATTTCGTGTCTTCTCTCTCGGATCGGTGCCATATTTTGTATTTAACCGTCAATGACGTGGCCGCCGCAGAACATTAGCGAAAGAACGTTGGCCCAACTTTTAATTTCGTTGCAAAACAAAGGAAGGAGCTCAGTTGAAGTTGGCACTCTCGTATAGCCAGCCAATGCTTATACCAACGCAATGCACCTGACCGAAATGCTCTCGATTGTTGTGAAATCCAGAAGTAGTTATGTACCCACCTATGTGTTATCTGTTTGCTCCAGCGGATGAATAAACACGAATATTGAGAAGATTGCGACGCTGCGACTGTTGGTTTTTAATTATCTCGTAGGCGACATCCACACCTACCTACCTACCTGTCAGCTATCACATGCGGAACTTAAACGCAATTACGAAAGACCAATATTGACTGGCGACGAACTGTTGGGCATTCACTGTGACTAGTGTGTTGCGAGGAGGTGCAATGATTCGCCGCTGCAAACATCTGCAATCCTTTTTCCTGTCACTTCTGACATATTGACAATAATTATTGGCAACACACAACAAGCAATGCGATTGTGGTTTTTGGAGCGGGTGGGGGCGGGGTGTCAAGGAAAGGTACAGTTACTGTACAAGAAGGAAGCAAAAAATCGTTATCACAATCTCTGCTTGTTCAGCCGACGCCCGTAATGTTCTCCACTCGAGAGATAATCGTGTGGTGCGTTTGCATTGTGCTGTGTACCGATTGGATTGCTATTGTGAGTTTGAGTTCATCACTCCATTACTGCATCGGCATCAGCACGTCACTGTCACTGCACTGAACTGACGTCCCATTGATAAACGAACGAACGAGCATGGAGCAAGCGACAGATCGTTTGCTGTTAAACAGATTCCCTCCCTACGAGTTGCATTATTTTGCAGTGTTGCCATTCAAAAAATCAAATCTTCTGCTACATCATCGAAATAAGAAATTTGGTTGTAGTGGTCTGAGGGTCTGTTTTTCATTGCAGAGTTAAGTCTGAGTTAGAACAGAGTGTTCAGCCCTGATACGTTATAACTTAAGATTTTAAAATTTAATGATTTTATGTTGTTCTGGTAGACGGACGGATTCTTCTCAATGAGATGACTCGTGCAAGCTCTCACTTGTGTATGCACTCAATTGGTTACAGCGGTTGCTTTTTTTTTTAATCTGGATTTATTTTTTGGCTCTCAAGTTGTTCGTTTTGTCTAAAAAACCAATCTTCGGTAGATCGAAATTCCACTCTAAGAGATCTGTATATTTTGGGAGATTTACCCCTCTTTTCATTAACTACAACAACAACCGAACATGCAACAAAACAATGTAAACAAAAGATTCTCGCCTTTCGTGTTCAAATTGCCGAGAAAAAATCTGAGCTCGAGCGGAGATTTCTAAAACAAACAAAAAACTACATTACATTAGTTAATTGACGACTTTTCCGACTGTCAGATTCAGATAACATTGATGATAACATTTTTTTATTGTTTTGCTTTTGTAATTTATTTATAAATAAAGGAATGGTGGAATTATTCCTAACATTTCTTCAACTTCCTTTGTACAGTTCGCTTCCACATTTTAATTTCTCTCCACAGCCCTGGTCCAAACTAAAACACAGTTATATGTTTCTTTCCAATTCCACAAACAATACCTACGGGTAAGATGGCAAAGCCACTGTTTTTTTTTGGTTTTCGTGGTGAACGCTGTGCAAAAGGAACACCAAACCGAAACCAATTTATCGATTTCCTTTTGCAATTTTCTCCACATTTGACGTCTTTTAAGTCTTAAGTTCTATCAATTTCTTACTCTGTGCGAAATTCCTGTCCAAATGGCAATACTTTCTCGACTGTCGATTGTGTTTACTTATTTATGACTTATGACTATGGGTATGCATACGATCCGAGAACAGAAACGAGATAACAGGGAATTTGTTTTATTTTTTTATTTTCTGTTTTCCTTCGGCCAATCTCTCTCCTTTCCACTCCAAAACGAAACAACGAGTCGACTCCACAAATGAAATGTGGTTCAAAAAGTCAATAACCTGAACGTGAACGTATTCGCGCGCAAAATGTGTACGCTGAGCGATGAAGTAATCATCTTTCTCATCCTCATCGTCAGATCGCAAATATTTAACGGCACCAGCGGAGGCAGAAGCAGAACTCAGTGAAAATCAAAACAGAAGTGAGAACTGAGAAGTAGCCAAGCTCTCTGATCAGTGTTCCCATGCCTGTAATGAGAGCCGATCTGCTTCGTTTTACGCTTTAGGGTTACTCCATTATAGTTTCGTAGCCGCTGAGGAAACTACTGCATTCTCAGAATCGAATCTTTTCATTGGCTGGTTTGCTTTTCTTTCTCGTGGTTTCAGTTTGACGTTCAAATGACAAATTTGGTTTCGGTTTGGCATTCCATTTGTACAGCGTTCTGTACGAAAACCTTGTGACTTTGTTAGAAACCTACAGATCAATGAACTCTTAGGCGTTTTTGATAGACAAAACAATTGTTGCGTGCTGAGCAAAATTATTTGAACCAAGTCGATTGGACAATTGATTGAAATAAAAAGCTAACCCTCGTAATTGGAAAATCCCTTTATCGATTGATTCGCCTACGCCTACTAGCTGTCAGAATGGTGGTGATTGAGAGGATGAGGAATATTAAAGTCATAATTTAGAAGTTCCCTTCTCTCTAATTCAACCCGGAAAAGGATTGTTGTTGGCTTTATTTGTGATGTCGCCATGTCATGCTATTAGGAAGTAAAATTTCCACATTGACTCCAATGTCAATAACCTCTACAAGAAGGATTAATGTTCTGTTATCATGCTTGAATGATGGTGCCTCATCATCCTTACTACGACCACAGTTGTTATTCCTTTTTCTTTCTATCCTCTTTTAGTAATCACCATGATGTCGTGGAAGATGTTGACACTTTACACTGAGATTATTCCCGTCGACATTGTTAAGAAGCTGGCAACGCTGGCTTATAATCACAATTCAGCCGCGTTCGATTGGCCTGAAAAGTTCAACATTACGATTCTGATAATTGAGCGAATTTTCACTTAAATTGAGCTACTGAAGTGAAGAGAATGTTCGGTTGGTATTCTTCACTTCAGATAAATGTCAATGTTACTCATCTGAACACGAGCAGAACAATTCTTCACTTACTTCAGTTGCCCAATCTCGCCAAATTTTTAACTGAAGTGAAGAGTTGTCAATCGAGCAGTCTCATCACTGCTGATGTGTTCACTAACGTTACATTATTACAATTCTATTACAGCTGTCATTGTAGAAATGACGTTGTCGCTAACAATGATATTTTTCCAAGTATCAAAAATAACTACAAAAAATTAAACTAAATAAACTTCCTCACATTTAATTAATGAAGTTGTATACATACCTGTTTCACTCTTAGCACATATATGATCGTTCCTAAATCGCCTTTTTGTATCAAAATTATTAAGTTCGACGTTTCGAACCATTTTTAAAATTCTTCCGCTTACAATAGACATTTGAAGAGGCAGTCTTAGAAGGGTTGAAAATGACGTTTATAACAATAAATAGTAAAGAGTTTTTAATCGAACAGTCTCTTCACTGATATTACTTCAGCTACAGCTTTTAATTCAGTTAATTCAGTCCAATCGAACACGGCTGATGTTGTGCAAGGAGTGTGTTCACTAACGTTACATTGTTACAATTCTATTACAGATTTTATTGTAGAAACGACGTATTCGCTAACAATAATATTTTTCCAAGTATCAAACATAACCACAAAAATTGCAACTTGAAAATAAACTAAATAAACTTCCTCACATTTAATTAATGAAGTTGTATACATACCTGTTTCACTATTAGCAAATATTTGATCGTTGCTAATGTCACCTTTTTTATCAAATTTATTAAGTTCGACGTTTCGAACCATTTTTACAATTTTTGCGCTTACAAGAGACATTTGTAGAAGCAGTCTTGTGCATGGTTGAGAATGACGTTTATAACAATATGGGAATTTTTTGTGTAAGTTTACGAACATCAAAAAAACACATGGCTGTTGTCACAATAGTTGTTTACGAACGTTTTAGAACTGTCATTGTTAACAATTAAGTAAGTGAACACACTCAAAAGTTTAGTAATCATGATTTTGTCCGAGAGGTTGGCACCGCTGTTCGACGACGACAAATCTGAAAGCAAACAAAATTAAATTGAATGTTTTTCAACGACGAATCGATTTAATGGAATTTTTTGTTGGTTTTTCGTGTGTGCCAGGAAGGCATTCAAATCCTTCCTGATTGACCATCATGATCGACCGTTGCTTAATGAATTTAAAGTGAATTTTAGATCCGTTCTTGCTTGATGACGGATGTTTCGCGTAGCAGACTCTGCATACGTGAGTGCGGACAGAGATGGACTTTCGCCGGCGATCAAAATATTTGCATTAGAAATGAATTGAAACCGTACGTCCTTCCAATCGTCGAATGGATGGACGTATTGACCAACGGTCAATTTGAGGAATGTGTGTCGGTCGACGCGAAATCGAAATTGGGTCGTCGGATATTGTATCCTTCAGCCATAGTGTCACATATAAGTAGTATATATATAAAACATATATTCTTTTTTTTTTTTTTTGAAAAACTTCTAAAAAATTGTTTTCGTTTTTTTCTTGCAGCCCAAATCGAAATAATTCCATGTAAGGTGTGTGGCGATAAATCATCCGGCGTGCATTATGGCGTCATCACATGTGAAGGCTGTAAAGGTTTCTTTCGCCGATCTCAGAGTTCCGTTGTGAACTACCAGTGTCCACGAAACAAACAATGTGTCGTCGATCGTGTTAATCGCAATCGATGTCAATATTGCAGACTGCAAAAGTGCCTCAAATTAGGAATGAGTCGTGATGGTAAGTAAAGAATTGTAGCTTTAGCCAATAACTCTATATCGGTACCAGTTACCAGTATACAGACGTACTCGAATTGATCTTTGCAGTGTTGCACAACTCACGATTGGATCGATCAGATCAACTCCATAGAAGATAGAGACATTTTCCACAATTGGCATAATCGAATAATAATAATAATTATTGTGTTCTAGTCGAGGACTATATTGACATTTGACAATCATTGTGTTCGTGTTCTTTAAAGTTTCAGTTATTTTGGTTTTGGTCCGCAATTGTTAATCATAGATGATCTTGGGAGTTTTTGTTTCTGCGATTGCGATTATGCAATCGTTTCTTGTTGTAACTCATGATCTGAGTCCTAAATCGGACTTAATTCGCATATAATTAGAGCCATAATAAGCTGTGGTTACAACATTGATAAACGAGCGCCATTTTACAAATTAAATTCAAATTTGATCGTTATATAAGTACTTGGCAACATATTTGGCAGATTATTTATTTGATAACGAAAAATAAAAAAAAGCTTATAGATATTCAAAATTTCTCTTATAACCAAACGACAGAATATTGCGACAACTTGTTCAATTTATAGTTTTCCATCACACCAAACGGCATTTCCACTAAAAAACACAGAAAAGTTATTCAAAATTTGCGCCTAAAAGTATACTGATTTATTGAAGTGAAAAATTGAAATTTATATGGGAGGCCTCTGATACTGGGGTCCGATCACTGCCAAATTTTAATAGAAAGTATTGTCATCGGAGATACACATATGTGCAAAGTTGGAATAAAATCGGGCTTTGGGAATTGTGTTAAAAATTGATCACAAGATTCCACCAGGCAATCAGCCAGCCACCGACAGACAGATAACTGGGCCGCGAACTTAATATAGGCCAATAATCATATATATAAATAAATTGGCTATGTCCCTCAAGCACAAAGTGGTTCTAAAACTGTGATGAAGTTCAGTGGTTCATAAATTTCTGCAGAGATATTTTAACAGAACATCACAAACAAAGCCACAAACCATTATACTTTGACAGCAGTATAGGATTTTTTTGCGATTTGAGTGCGAATCGTAAATGAAGTTATGTCAAACGACATGTGCTTATTTTGTGCCAATCGTAAATTAAAGTGACATCAATTAACAACAATCGGAAATTCATAACAAACAAAGACACAAACCATAATAGTTTGACAGCAGTATATTAGTTTTTTGCCATGTCAGTGTGAATCGTAAATAAAGTTGCGTAAAAAGACCGGATTTACTAAGCGCCCGTTTATTCGTATAACGGGGACTGCGGCACACTTGTCAAATAATAAATCGTCCTACAATTATCCCATATTCATCCGACATTCTTTAGTCCTTTAGTCATTCTATAACCCTTATAGCAACCTATAATGTGACAATGATCATACTATAGTTCATCCTAAAATCATTCTATAAACATCCTATAATCCAAACCAAAGCAACCAGTACGTGCAAGGACAACCTGGAGGTCGGTTTTAAAAGACGAATGAAGCTGTTTGGAAGCTTTGAATAAGTCCTACAGTAACAGCACAAATAATAGTGCCTAGAACATAACAGGAACATCGAATTCGAACTGGAACATCAAAGAGACCCGACTGCATTCGGAATTCTTTCTGGTTGGTTGGTTTGGATCTTCGATAGTCGAAGATTATATCTGTAAAGATTTAAAGATTATCAGAAATGTTAATTGCTTCCACACCCCAAACGGCCTGATAAAAAGACTCGGAACGGAACAATAAAATGTTAAGATACACCTGAGGCGCCGGTGTATGTTAACATTTCATTTTGAGTAGAATACAAAAACGACCAACGAAGAAGTCTGTTGTCCATCTGTCCGTCAGTCTGTTGGTGTGTGTGGGTGTTTTTATGGGCGTGTACGGCTCCGCAAAGCAATAAAACTTTTCCTCTCATCTACAGTTGGGCTTTAGCGGTACATCGTACATCAATAATCAACGTTGCATCATCGATTCGCTGGCCGGATCGGGGTTATCAGCCGCTGCGAATCATTGCGTACCTACTCATACATTGTTCTCAGCGGCGTCAGCCAAACCCACCCGAGCGAATAAATTTGTCAGCATCATCATCATCTTCGTCGTCATTGCCAGGTGCCTTAGATGCAACCCACCATCGAAGAAGGGAAAATGGAAAAAAGTCTGCACAATTCGCACACCATCCGCACTAGACACACACACACACTCCCACACTAAGAGGGAGAGAGGAAAATTAGCGAAAATCAACGGATCGTAAAATTGAAGGTAGGTTGCGGTCTTGTTGCGCTTGGCGGCCCTCAATGCCCTCAATCGCAGAGATGCACTTTTTCCAAGCGATGATGAACTTGAGGAAGTGAGACGAAACTAAGCTGCCTTTGAAGAATAGGCGGATGCAGTGTGAAGATGATTGCACGCTCCCACCTACCCACCCCTCGCGAATAAATGCACGATGCTCGTTGGATTTGAAAATTGGGAGCTGAAGCTGAAGGAATTGCATTTATCGTTTGAATTTTTTTGCCAGCACCGCAAATGCCAATGGAAGAGAGCGATTGATTAGCATCTGATGAGTTTCCTAATCAGCTTCAGTTGGAACTAGAAAGCTTTTAAGATATTCCCAACAGCTTTAGAGAATCGACCGTTCATCCGGGCGTTTTGTGGTTAAGTTCTGGTAAAACTCCAAAAAAAACAACGCAATTTAAAAAAAAAATCGTTGGAAATGGCAATGTCAGTTGCGATTGCGCAATAAACAAATTCCTTCCGTTTGCTGCCACTGTGGAATTTTGCCACAGGTGCTGCCCAGCTTCAAGAAGGTTTTTGCATTTCCGTTCGAATGAATTGTTTTCGATGCCCAACTGAACGGCAACTACAACAACAATGCTGCATAAATCTTTGCCTTTCTTGTTGTTGCCACCGCAATTATTCACATCACCCCGACACGGCACTTACGAGTATACGACTTCCAAGTCCTAATAGAGATGCACTGCTGCTGATGCATTGCTGCTGGAGATGCCAACAACCCACCACCTTCACTAACTGTTGTTACGAAAGTACGAACGCCAACAGCAGACAGAATGGGGTCAGCGTCAAAAGCAGACAGAGTACACAAATTGAGAAAAAAATCTCTGCAGAGAACGAAGGAGCGCGTGGCGTAGCAACAAAAAAAAAGAAGAAAAAAAGAAAAGAATCAAAATGAACACTGCGCCCGAGTCGTACAAAGGCACAGAAGGAGGAGGAGGTGCAGAAGAAGAAGAAGAAAAAACTGTAATCTGGAATTCCCTTAAGAAATGAAGAGGATGGTCGGACGGGCGGGCGAGCTATGATGACGACGAACAACTACGAATTAATGAGCGCTCAGGAGGCACCTCCAGTGAACGGCCGCAGAAATTTCGCAACGGTTCCACTTGACGGATTGGAACATTGGTTGGACGACGACAAGGTGACTCCTCTTCCCCCTCCCCCCATATCTCCGCTACTCCATAATCGCACGCTACTCTGCTGCGGCGGAACAGTTTAGTGCACGCGTGGAAGTTACTCGTCGTTGACTTTGGTTTGCAGCGGTACTGAGCAGTTACGGGTGGCCGTTTGGCTAAAGAGTTTCTTGCCAGTTAACTCACTATCCTAGAAATTCATTAGCCTTGAAATGTGGTACATAGATGTATGTGTGTGTGTGTTTGTAGTATCTATGTATGGGATGGCTCCGCGAAAACTGAATTGAATTGATGCGTCTAATGCTGTGGCGGGAGTAGAGTGAATGTTTGTGATGGAAGGCTTAGTAAAAGGATGGAGTCGTTAAAGGTTCGAGGTGTTCTTGAATGGTTTTTGTATAATTTTGTTGAATGGAAAGGCAACCACCTTAATCTTAATCTCAGATTTAATGCCAAGAGTTATGGAGCTCGTTTCCCTATATTCCTTCTTTGTAAAGTTTATAAATCGATCTTGATTTTGTGCTCTGAAACAACTTATTTTGAAGTAAAGCTGGCATGGCCACGTAATACAGTAGAGACTCGGTAATTTGGACACTTTTTCGTAACCGACAAAAATACAAACGTGCTAGAGGAGATTGCAATCGGTGAGCCAAATTCTTCTACGATGAAAGATTGAGGCAAAAATTTGTTCGCTTGGCCTGATGGTATTCCCTCATAGTTCTGAAGAGGTGTTCTTCCAAGCTGGCCTTACCATTGCGTAAGCTTTTCTACTTATCCTATTCTTTTGGATTTTACCAATAGCAAAAAAAAGCGAACCGTCATGTCTCTCTTCATACCGACCCATAGCACTAACGTCCATTATTTCGAAGGCCATGGAAACGCTGATTATGAAATATCTTAAAACACGTGAACTACACAATGACAGTCAGTATTTTTTCCGTGGACAACGTTGTACTGGTGTTGTTCATAAGTTCAGAGAAAGCAAAGTTGTAACACTTGATATTTCAAAGCCATTCCACATACTTTTGCAGCAAGCTCTTCTGTCTAAAATGAATGCTTATGGAATCGATGTATCCCTGCTTTAATGGATTAGAAGCTACCTTTAAAACTGTCAATCCAAGTTGTGTTCGACTGGGGTTTTAGTCTGATATTTACCGCATAAATGCTGGTGTCCCTCAGGGCTGTGTTATGTCTCCGACACTTTTTCTTGTTTTCTTTAACGATCTTCTGTTTGCAACTTCAAATCTAATACATTCCTACACTGACGACTGAGTACTCTTAGCTTCTATTAAATGTTTCCATGTTAAAGTTCCTTTCTCTTTGGATGTGGAACTAGAACAACAACGAATGTTAAGCTCGTTAAATAGAGTGGGGAAACCGAATTTGAGTCAAAGTTAACGCTTCAAAAACCCAATGCTGTCTAATTCTGTCGTTGAATTGAAAAAGTAACCATTATCCTTGAGGTGCACTTGCATCGAGGAAACGGGAAAACTAGCAGTTCTTGGTATGTGCGTCGACGATAAGCCTCGTTGGAATGAACACATATTCACAGTTGCTTAAAATGCTGCAAAGTGCCTCGGCTTCTTAACACGGTGCAACAAATATTTTACTCCTACTGATCTGGCTACTATTTACCAGGCATTCATTTGCTACAAACTTCAGTATAACTGTCATGTCTGGTCAGGTGCACCCAAGACCACCTTGAATCGCTGCTTGACAGAATACAGAACAACGCGATAAAACCTCTAGGTGACAAAAATATTGAAAGAACAATTGATTCGCTCGAACAACGCAGGAATGTCCACTGTTTTACCGCTTCTTCCATCAACGATGTTCCAGAGAAATAGCCAGTTGCATGCCACTTTCTAACATCCTAACACTAATGCCAACAACATTCTTCATATTACCTTTCATGTCATTTGAATTCTGGTCAAAACTCGTAACGCTGAATTTCGAACGTTTTCCTGTCTCTTTCTCGGTTAGTGCGTCCATTTTTTCCGTAGAGAAATATTAACGCCATCCAAAATCAATTTGGAGCCAACTGCAGCTTCAGTTCACAATTCTTAGAAAAACGTCGAAAAACAGCAAGGTTTGTCAAGTCTTTGGCCGAAATGGCATACCAAGCTGCTATTGGAAGGATGTCATAAAGACTTAGACGAAAAGCGCACCCTGGTACGCGATTATCAATTTCTATCACAGCAATTTATTTTTTAACGAAGGCATAATCTCAAACTCCCCAAGAAAACTGGGGTTTGAGCGATTGTGCAGATTGTAGAGGAATTACCCTGCGGAACCCCATCAACAAGGTGATATCTACGATAAAAGCTGCAGGTTTGCACTCGAGCCACTCCTGAGATATCATCAATGTGCCCTGATCACAAATCCACACTCCGAGCAAAATCATCGAACACCGAACAGTCTCTGGAGTATCGGTCTACACTGTATATGATTTAGCTGAAAGGAACTAAGGAGAAGAGACCTTTTGTCAGTTTGCGCGCCTTTTTTATACCATGACAGTCCTTAAAAAAATTGTGAAATTGTTGTTGCTATGCAAAGTAGTTTTCTGTTGGTTTGTATTGTTTTAAGTTTTTTTGTTGTTGCTTTATATGTGTCGTAGAAAATCTCGTATTGCAATATGTTGTCGTATTATGTTTGCTTGTGTAGAACGAAACCACCAGTGTTGTTGTTGCGATTGTATTCTTCACACCTATGTTGTTGTTGTATGCTCTTGTCTTAAATCACTAATCGTTATAATTTGCAATATAATATTAGTTGGAATGCGACAGCTATATTTCCCCGCTCGTTTTTCTGATCACCCAAAAGTGTTATTTTATTGCACACGTTGTCATTGCGTTAGGTTTCTGTTCTTCTCTTTGTGTATTTTTGTGGTTCTTTTGTTCGACGCAATGCGATTGGTTGGTCTCTGTACTCCATCTGTCTGTAGTTGAGAGGCATCGGCCAAAGCAATGGCTGGAGAGCAGAAAATCGAGTGGGTTTTGCTGGCGTCACCGATAACCTTTGATGGCCACAGTAGTGGCTAATATATGGGTCTTTGTAAGTTTAAAGAAAAGTGTAATTTGAGAAATAAACGAATTCATGGCATTGGTTTTGTGTAAGTAAAATTCTACCCTAAGTAATTTGTTCCTTACAGGAATTGTAAAAAATAAAAAAGGCTTAAGCTTAAGTTCGAAAGCAAACTTTAAAAAAAAAAATGCAATTTCTTTATTTCGACGTCCTTCTAAAATTTGTTAAAGATATCAATCGTTTCATTCTAAATAAAGAACAAAATTTGGTATTAAATTTTTGTTTCAAAAGGTCAGCTGTCAACATGAGGCCTGTACCTCGATATTGTTAAAGAGTTAAAAGGTGTGGCGGCGTTGTTAGGTCAAAACCACGTTTTCTTTTCTCCTGAAAATAGTATTACTCATGAAAAGACGCAACCCATACCTAGAAACCACTTTTTTAAGTTCAAAAAAAGATTTTGGGTGCATTAGTTTCCCTCTCTCATTGATATAAAATTCTCTCCCAATAATTGAACCTTTAACTGCGAAAGAGGGATTATCTGTTTTCTTAACTGGCAATTCTAATTATCAAGGAATAAGCGCTTCACACAGGAGTGCTGATGCTCTTGGTGATCTGATGTACCTCACGTCGCGCTGAACCCCAAAGATAACTCCAAACCTTCTTTCCTGCATCTTTCTTTCTTTAGTTTTTTTCTTTTCTCATTGGGTGCGGAAGTTCAACGAACCAAGATGTCTACGTCGACTGCGACGACGAGAACAGCAATGAAGAAAATTGAGATAGTTTTCTGCATGCTTCCTTATTTGTCCTTAAACAGACGCCTACGACATGACACCCCATCCACCTGCCCCACACCCATTTACAAACCCACTCGCGCACAAACTATCATCATGGGGTGGCGAATTCCATGCATTCAGCTGTCCTCATCATCATCATCATCTGGTTGTACATTCCCGCCCTACACTAACAACACAACAAGATTTGTTCAGAAATCTGTTGCAACAACAAAACAAAATGCTCTAACCTGCATTAACCCCGTCTGTGACAGTAGAAGATTTTGTTGCTGTGAATGAACGGTGGAAGCAAAGGTGGATGGTGGTGGGGCTGGTGGCGGTTAATTTCTCATTCCACCATCTCCTCACCACCTCACAGGACATCACAGGAAATGTTTTTCAATTCATTGAATTAAAATGGAAAAGGAACGGCTCCCCCAGTTCCAACCTGGAGAGTTGATTCAATATTTCATAGATTTTCTCTTCAGTACTTTGAGCATCCTGTTTGATCCTTGGATATAATTTAAGAAGCCAAAGGATTTCTTCTGTGATGATGTTCCGTGTGAATGAATGAATGAATAGAATGTTGCTGGTGCAGGTGCTCAGTGAACTTTTACACACATTGTGGACGAGAACTTCCCGGGGGAACTTTAAACCTTTTGAATGCTCAAAAAATGCCAGTATTTTATGGGAGGGGGGTCAACACTGGACGCAACACGAAGGGAAGGATTCCCTCAACTCAATGCTGCATTTGAATGGAAGGATATTATAGATATGGTAACATTACAAGGGAGAAATGGTGGGCCGTCTTGATGGGTGGAGGAGTGCATCACCCTCACACTCTCAGATTGCCTAGAAGACAAATTAAAATGTTTTCAACTGATGTGGTTCGTGGCCATAATGAAAAGCCTCGTCCTTATGCTGTGCGCCCCACACAAAGTTGAAGTAATAGTTTTCCTGTCCTTTTCATTCCGTCCGTCAGCCACGTCGTCTCATTATGAGAGATGTTCCCTCGGTGGAGGAGATGATGCAGTTTTTTTTCCATTTTGTTCACTGTCTCGCTGTCGCCCTGAAGCCCTTCATCGTCGCAGTTACGTGCCACACTCTCGTATTGTAAGCACGCATCATAGAGAAGGAAGAGGTGCATTGGAACACACACAAGGATGATGATGGTGGCATCTGTCATTATGCGGGATACAAACTATTCTTGCCACACACAGATACATCTACGCAACATATAGCATACGGCACGAATGGTATGCAGCAGCTAAGCGTGATCGTCCTTGTTGTCGCCTAAATGAGAGTCCTGCATTATCCTGCACAAGTGAACTCTTCTTCTTCTTCTTCTTCTTCTCATTCTACTGCATCTTCTTCATTTCATTCAAAAGTTAACAAGTGATAAAGAATACTCAGGAAGTGAAGAAAAAAGAAACAAACAAAAGAAAAGGAGTGCACTCGTGGGTGGATGCCACGCAGCAACCAGTAGTAACCCTTCGCCCCACCCACAATGAAAACCCAGAAAAGCAGTTATTGCTGTTATCGATTTTGTTTGGCAGCGCGTCCGTCCGTACCCTGCATTGTCATTCGTTCAGAGAGCAGTGAGATACGAACCGCACTCATTCCATGTTTGAGTTTTACATCTCAATTATAACCACTCGTAAGTGGGAATCCATTGGAACAACCTGTGTTGAAATTTACTTCATGCAGCCGAGGAAAGATTCATTTAATGAGCGATGAGTAAAAGAAAATCACACGAGTTAGAGAACTAGATTCATCGATGATGATGAAGACAACAGCAGCGTCTTCACCATCATCGATATGAGAGAACCCACAAAAAGCCGTTGCAGGTGGGAGTCAGAAGATCCATTTTTTTTCTAAATCTCCGATTAAAAAAAAACCTCGGCCGTGAACATATGTAGTTGTTTTGCGGACGATCACAACTCAAGCCTCGCTGGCACCTGGCACCTTTAAACTTTGCATCACGTCGTAGTAACAAAGTGGAGAGGTGATTTCTGCCTGCATTACACGACTCTCTTCTTCTTCTTTGTCTATGGCTCAAGCTTCGTTCTTTCCTTCCACTCCGCTCGGAAGCATCTGGAGACATCTACAAATGCACGCTAATGAACTCAATTTTCTGCTGGAGATTTCGGAAGGCACCGCACAGTGTCCCGTAAGATCTTGCTTCCCCACTTTAACGTCATACTGGGGCGGCCAACTCGAAGGCTTGTTGACTGCAAGTTTCCCTGATTCGTGTACACTCCAGCTCCATTTCCGTTGTCTTACAGTGAGTCCGATGCGATCCAAACTTCTCCCGTTCAACCGAGACCCCTTCAAGCACTCGGTTCCGTGACGCAAGTTCGTTCCGAAACACTTAGAATAAAGCAATTAGCAGCTGGCCGATTACCTTTGATTTGACCACGTTGTAATTCGACCACTACTCCGAGCTCCGCTGGACGATTCCATGTAGCACCAGACTACCGCAATTATTGTAATCGTATATAAGTATGAAAAATGCAAATGCATTTAAGAAATCAAGAAACCCAAAATAAAACGAAAACCTGAAAACGTAACGAAAATGTAACGAAGGAAGAAGAAAGAAGTTTGGGTGACCGACGAGCGTCACCCGAGGCAATCCATGTTACAATACGTCCCACTTTTGTGTCTCATAAATTAAATTGGCCAAAGTTGTGTACACAACTAACTGTCTTCCGCAGTTTTACTGAGAACTGAGAACTGAAATCACTTCCAAATTTTTACAAATACTGTTGTCATCGGAGATACACATGTGTTGAAAGTTTGAATAAAATCGGTCCTTAGGAAGTGTGCTCAAAATTGATCACAAGATTCCTCCAGCCACCAACACACGCCGACGCGAAGTTATTAAAGATAATTTAAAAAGTTGACCGTTCGTGAAAACCTCGGTTAATATCAAAATTAAAAAAACATTTTAATTTGACAAAATGCAAGATCCTGCAAAATGATATTAATTGGCTTTTAAGCCATTGAAAACATATAGAAACACAAGACGTTCGCAGCGTTTATGCGAAATCGCCAAGCGCGTGACATTTGGACACTTCTGGAGCGTTGCACTCAGCTAAACGTGAAAAACGGCGTACCGCAACAACCTAACGCGAAAAACGACGTACCGTAAGGATCTATTCTCGGACCTCTACTCTTCTCTCCTTATTTTTTCGATGTTCCAATAGAGATAAAAAAGTAGACATTTTCATATGTATGCTGATGATATGTAACTACTCGTATTTCTAAGGCGTTCTTAAAGACTTGCTGCCACTGAACGGGGAAAAACGGGGTACCACAAGGGTATATTCTCAGACCTATACTCTTTTTCTTTTAAGTTTCCGATCTTTCAAAAAGTGATAAAAATCTGAAATATTCATATGTATGCTAATGTTATGTAATTACTCGTATTTCTAAGGCGTTCTTAAAGACTCGCTGCCACAGAACGGGAAAAAATGGGGTACCGCAAGGGTCTATTCTCGGACCTATACTCTTCTCCACTTATATTTTCGATCTTCCATGTGTATGCTGATGAAATGCAACTGTCTATTAAATGGGTCCGTGAAGCTTTTTCTAAGCATAAACGGAGAAAGTGACAAGCTCTCGTTATACAACGAAAATCTGTACAGTACTACCTGCAGTAAAAATTGGCACAAATGACCCAATGTTAATGTTGATGTTATAAATATAGATATTTATATATATATATATTTAACATTAACATTTACATAAAGCTGAACAAGTTTTCATAATTTATTTATTTAACCTGACAGAGAGCCCCTCCTCCTGCCTTTCGGATAAGCGATAAGTTTTGCGGGAAGACAATTTAAAAAAATTTTAATTTAATTTTTAAATCGAAATTCGTTATTTAAATATGATATATGATAAAACTTTACAAAAATTTGTGGGTAGACTTGCTGCGGATGCACTCTTTCTTTGATGGCAGACTTCGCGTGCGGATGCCAGCGGAAGCATAAAAGCAAAACCTTGTGAAATAATTTAATTTAATTTTGATTGCTTTGCAGAGCAAAAGAACACTCTCGCACACACATACGCGCGCAGCCCACGGATAAAATGTCCCATCGGCAGGACAAGAGGAGTTTTCTTTTAAAATAATTTGTTTTTCCGTTCAGCTTCATTAAAATGTTTACACTGCTTTGTGTGTGTGTGTCATCTCAGTATGTGTGTGTATACACATCAACAAAGCGTTGTGATTCCATTTGCATAAAAGCCTCTGAGCAGATGAGGAGGAACAACCATTAATCCTTTTTTTTTCTGGTGTCCTCCCTGGATGCGACATTAAACTTTTTTCCATATTTCCCTGCTGTGTTCGGTCGGCCATGCCGGATGTCCGCATAATTCTGATAATATGACTCTTCCCGCTTGTCGAGTAGTGGGACGGACAGGCGGCGCGTTGTTCCCTTCTTAATTGATTTGGGGAACAACAGAAAAAAAAACAGGAAACGTTCTTTGGTTTTTATTTTGTTACAAAATTTTTCGTCCTGCAGCTGCAGGATTTTTCGCTTTTCATAAATTGTGTCATATTAATTATAATCTCTCTCTCTCTTTTCAGCCGTAAAATTCGGTAGAATGTCGAAGAAGCAGCGGGAAAAAGTCGAAGACGAGGTTCGATTTCATCGAGCACAAATGCGGGCCCAAAGCGATGCAGCACCAGACAGTTCAGTGTTCGATACGCAGACGCCATCTAGTAGTGATCAATTGCACCACAGTTACAATGGGTAATTTCGAATATCCTTTTAGGGTTTTTGTTGTTGTTTTTGTTTTTTATTTTATCCGCCCCACCGATCTGCTGGTTAATGTTTTTCTTTTTATTTCTCCTCCTCTCCGATTTTTTATCGCTTCGGCAACGGATCTCCATTGGATGGCATCATCATCGCACAGCTATGGATATTCAAACAATGAAGTTGGCTACGGCAGTCCCTACGGCTATTCGGCCTCAGTGACGCCACAGACAATGGCCTACGACATATCGGCGGACTACGTGGACAGCACGACATACGAACCGAGGAGTACGATAATGGATTCCGATTTTATTGGCCACGGTGAGTGGAATTTTTGTTTGTTGCTGCAGTCATTTGTTTCCTCTCTCTCTCTCATTCATTATTCATTTCATTTCTGTATAAAAGTCATCTTTTTTTTGGAAATTTGTGGCGATTTTGTTTTTATTTTTATTTTAACCTTAATTTCCCACTCTCCATGCGTAAGTAATTAATTATTTTGTACAAAAGAATTTCTTTTTTGTTTTTAGTAATAACAGTTTTTTTTATTTAAAAAAATATTTAACAATTTTTCTATCCCCTCTCTTTTTATATACTTTACATATATATTTATATACTATATTGATTGTGTAACATATAAAGCAAGCATTTACCATTACTACCCACCACCAAACCCTTCTTATATAGTTTAACTTAAAAGATGATGAGAAAGATAAATAAAAATAGAAAAACAATTTAAAAAAACAACCAATTGGCCACACCAGATATGAGCAAACAAACGAAATTGGCAAATCCGACGGGCTCAACCACTATTGCGTTTTGTTTTTGCTTGCAGCTGAAGTGAGAAAGTGAGAGCAACAGCAAAAAATTAACAATCAACAAAATAACACTAACACTCCCCACCCTCACCAACTCAAACACCTGATACTCCCCTCAATAACTCCCAGTAGTGTAGTCCGGCGGCGTGCTGGTATAGAGTCGTTAATATGCCGTTAGCCCAGATCCAGTTCATTCGATCATTGTCGCCATTTTCTTATGTAAAAGTTAATTAAGTTTGTACTGTAAAAATGGTATTGCTCCATTTTGGTTATTTTTTGCGGCATATGTCACTGTAAGACATGTTTTTTTCTTAATTTTTTTTTTTTTTTTTTTAAATTAAAAATACTTAATTTTTATTTAAAAAAAAATTAAAAATATAAAAAAGAAATTTTATAAGTTTAAAAAAAAAATAATTTAAAAATAATAATAATATTAAATTTGTGTTCATTTGTTAAAGTTTTTTTTTAAATACATAATTTTTATTTAAAAAAATAAATAAAATAAAAATTAAGTATTTAAAGGTTTTTAAAAAAAAAAATATTTGAAAATAATATTAAATTTGTTTTCATTTTATAAAGCTCGCTCATTTTCATATCGATTCGATTAGATTTTCTCTCACTCTCTCTCTTTCTCTCTCTTCCGACTGACTCACAGTCGTGGGTGTCGTTTCATCTCCTTGACCATCAAACGTCAGACACAACAATATCATCTCGCAATGCCACCACCAGAGTGCACAACAAATTTCATTTGTCATCTGTAGTTTGCTTTTGTTAACACCCTGTTTATAATCGAATTGTAAAAAACTACCCTGTTGAAACTTTCGTTAAAAATTTATATTTTTTTTTGGTTTCGTTTGATTTGTTTGATGTATTTTTTTAAAGAAGGTTTTCGTTTTTTATGAAATTCTGAAGCGTTGCAAAAGTTATCGATTCACTACATGTGTGATAAGGGAAAACGGCTTTAAGCCTGGATGAAAAAACTGTGTACCACTCTATCACTAAGCCACCTGGCTCGACTATCTTGCCAAAAATCACCACGCCTCCTTTTTGGGTTTATGCTTAAAATTATTCCTTGAAACGTCGGTCCCATTTCTTGATATGACGGGCAGCATAAGACAAACCGCAATTTGAGCTCAGCCTGCTACAGCACAGCGTAGCCGAGGTTTTTAGAGTACACCATTTTAAACGAAATTCCGCAAAATATGAATGTGCGCCATTAAGTACAACATTGTATTTCATAAAAACCTCGGCTATGCTATGATGTGCCGTGCCTTTCAGTTGTAAAAGGCTGAGTAGTTAGTTCTGATGCCTTGTGGTACACCTTTACCTCTTACCCCATACGACTTACCCGTTACCTCTTACCAATTACCTTTTACAACTTAATGTTGGTGGGGGCAATAGATGAAAAACTTAAAAGTAAGACAACTAACCTATAAAGCTAGAGGGAATGGTGGAGGAGATCAAGTTAAAGGCAGGGAGTGCTGCGGTTAAAATCGAAAATGGCAAGGTCTGAGTTAACAATTTGCAGCATACGGGAGATTGGTTCGTTAGAGCCGTACATGGTGCAATGTGTCAGTAGATAGAAGAGAGGCGGGCATCGTAGATTACGAGGGTTAGTGTTAAAGAAAATCGAGTTGTATAGAGACGCGCAATCGACGAATACGAGGAGACGATGCTCTCAATTCTGGACAACTGAAATTTATGATAGGGGGACCAGGCTTGGCTAGCGTACTCGAGGAGGGGTTGGACAAAATTGATGTAGAGGGATCTGGTCAAATAAGGGTTGGAGAATTCTTTGGACCACCGTTAAAAAAAGCCATGTGATGAGTTGGATTTAGGAATTATTTCATCAATATGAGAACGGAAGTTTAGTTGCGAGTCGCACAATATGCCGAGGTCACGAAAATATTGCACACGGGATATGGGTTGATCGTGTAAAAGGTAATCTCTGGAGGGGGCTTGTTGAACTAATGTGATAGGGTAAAAGATTGGCATTTGGAGATATTGAGATCTAAGCAATTTTTGAGGCACCTGATCGAATAACTGTTAAGGTCTTGTTGAAAGAGATAGGAATCGTCTTGCGGGGAAGAAATGGGTATGAAAAATTCGGAATCGTCAGCGTAAAGTGAGAGGGCGAAGTTTTTTTATGACCAAGATCAAGATCATTTATAGTTAGGATAAAAAGAAGGGGCCTAGATGGCTGCCTTGTGGGACACCAGAGGTTGCCAAGAATGTGGACAGTTTTCCAGATAAGAAGATATCCATTTTAACAATATGGGTTCAAAGCCAAAGTAGACAATTTAAATAGGATTAGTTGATGAGATATCTTATCAAAAGCCTTATTGAAATCAGTTGCAACAACTTAGACTTCGTTGCCACTCTCTAAGGCTGAAAAGGCGAAGGACATGAGTTAAAGAGAATTATTGTAGGTTGATCTACCTTGCCGTTTTGGCTAGGGGAAATGAGGGATTTGCTGTGGAAGCTTAAGGCGTCATATAAAATACTGAGAAAGTTTAGTAATGGGGCGTTAATTAGTTACATCATTCCTTGATCCTTTTTTATGTATCGGGGTTATTAAAGGGGTCTTCCAAATCTGCGGAAATTCTCCTTGTGAATGGGATAGGCCAAAGAGGTCAGAAAGGGGAACCTTATATCTCTTACCCACTTATCTCGTATCTCTTATAACTTACCTTTTACTCCTTACTTGTTACCTCGTACCACTTACCTATTACCACCTAGCTCTTACCACTAATCTATTATCACTTTATCAGTAACCTTTTCCCTCCAACCTCTTACCACTTAACTGTAATCTCTAATCTTTTACCACTTACCTCTTATCATTTACTTCTTACCTCTTATCAGTTACTTAAAAATAAGAGTTCCGTCAGGTTTTGTGGTTTGTGTCATCGATAAGAGGCTAGAACAGAAATGCTTATAAGCACTGTTGACCATGCTTAGTTAGCTATGAAGCTTGTCTTGGCTGAAGAGTAATGTCATATCTGTTAAGAATATCCACATTTTCTCGAATAGCCAGGCTGCACTAAAGTCCATGGAATCAGTCTCCACAAATTCCATTCTGGCCCGGAATTGCCGATCGTCTCTTGAGGAGATGGCAGAGCATTTCAACAGTCACCTGCGCTGGGTGCCGGGGCACAGAGACATTCCTGGTAATTGTAGGGCTGATGAATTCTCCAAACATGAAACCACACTACCCCTATTGCCTGAATATGCGGTTCACTAGGCATGCCGATTGCTACGTGCAAACTCATGTTTAAACGGGATGCTATAATAAAAACTAATTATAGATTGTCAAACGGTACAACTTGCATAGCAACGAAGAAAATCTGGCACAAGCTAGATCCGAAACACTCCAAGTGTTTGATCTCTCAAAACAGACTGCACATTAGTGCCATTTTAGATGTCATAACTGGACACTGTCTCATAGGCAAGCATGCAGAAAGACTAGGAGTCTTTTCCAATGATTTCTGCAGAAGCTGCATAGATGAGGAGTAGGAGGAAATCACTCTCCATCTACTTTGTACGTGCCCAGCCCTCTCGAATAGGCGGAAGGTCAATCTTGGAGCGTTCTTTTTCAACGATCTCAACGATCTAACCCAAATTGACATTAATAGTCTATTGCGCTTCATACGAAGCTCCAAGTGGTTCAACGAGTAGGCGTGGGATTTTCTAGATCCTTGTGGTATCACAACGGACCTTCTTGGTCTCAGTGCGTCGGTTTTGACTGACGGCCACTTCAACCTAACCTAACCTAACCTAGTTAACTGCTTATAAATATCTTTTGTCTGTTCGTGAGAAGTGACAACGTCTAATAGGAAAAACAAATGTAATCTTTGTTCAATACATGGCGTATATATAGGGTTTTTCAATAAGGACATAACAATTTTGTATTTTAATACAAACGCACTGATAAACTTGTTTTATGATCTATTACTGTCAAAACGTTAGTCAAGGCTTACGTTTTCATCGTGGTGAAGTTAACGAGTGAGCAACGTTTACAAATTATTAAAAACTCCTACCGAAATTCTGAGTCGTTGGTCGCAACTTTAAGAGCGCTTACTCCAATATTCGGTCGTAATAATCATACCGTCAGACAGGCTGTGCGTTCTGTAGTGGATAAATGCGGGTCAACATATTCACTATTAAATGTTCCTGTGACAGTCAGACAATGCACCGGTCGATGTACCCCAAAAATAGCATCCTTAAATGTTGCAGTTCAAAATGAGTCAACTCAGTCCGTTCTGCGCCGTTCACAGGCATTGGAAATCTCGAATTTTGCGTAAAGATCTTAGCCTACACCCTTACAAGATAAAATTAACTTAAGAACTAAAGCTTCTTGATCATTTGAAGCGCCGAAAATTCTCCGATTGGGCTCTGCCGAAGTTTAAAGAAAATCTTGAATTTCATCCAAAAATCATCTTCAGCGATTAAGTACATTTTTGGTTTAATAGCTTTGTCAATAAGCAAAATATGCGTTATTTGACAGCAAAAATCCCACATGTGCTTCAAGAGACTCCATTTCATCCACAAAAAGTGGCCGGAGATGTGGTTGCACCGTATTTTTTCGTAAATAAAAATGTTACGGTCAATGGAGTTCGTTATCGTGCCATGTTGGAGGACTATTTTCAACCAGAATTAGATGGACTTGACATTAGTGATATTTGGTTCCGACAAAATGATGTCACATGTCACTTAGCTCTTCAAACAATTGATCTATTGAAAGGGTAGTTCGGTATTCGTGTAATCTCGAGAAATGGTCCGGTAGTATGGCCAGCTCGCTCATGCGATTTAACGCCGTTGGATTGATCTTTTTGTGGGGTTACGTTAAGTTGTTCATTTATGCCAACAAGCCAACAACCTTAGAGTAGCTCAGTAACAAAATCGAACGCGAAATTGGCAACGTTCCGGCTGATATGTGTGAAAGAGTGGTGGAAAATTAGCTCCAAAGAATCAATCGCTGCAAACGTTCTCAGGGTTGTCATATGACCGTTATAGAATACCATACTTAAATTCGATCAGTGTACTACCCTTTGCAATTAAGTTCAGCCCGATATCTCAATTATTCTGTGTTTTATTTAAATACGAAATTGTTATGTCCTTATTGAAATAGCCATTATTTTCTCTTTAAAGCATTAAGCTAAGATACCTCTATTGCTTGCGGTGGTCGATTGAAAAGCAACTAGTGTTGCATTTAAATTCTTGCCTCTTACCCAGGATCCAAACCATCAAATCAAACTGGACGTAAGTCAGGCATTTTCGACAAGTAGATCTGAAGACACATTTCTTCTTCGGCTCGCGGTGGTGGAATGAAAAGCCACTACTGTTGCTTTAAAATTCTTGCCTCTTACCCAGGATCCAAACCATTAAATCAAACTGGACGTTAGTCAGGCATTTTTGATAAGTAGATCTGAAAATACATTTCTTCTTCGGCTCAATGGTGCAAATGCCTGGAGCGTCTCTGAATTATAGAAAAAAAAATGTCTTCCTTATATATTTTTTGTGTCCATAATTCCGTCCGATTTTGCGAATTATTCCTTTTATCTTTGATATAGGAGCATAGGGTATATACTAGACAGGTTATTGCTGTGATAGTGTTACGGTGTCTAACTTGCGCATGACTTCCTGTTTTTTCTTTTTTTTCCTTTAGAAGCTTATCAGATTTTGGATCTTAAAACCGGATGAGAAATTTTCACCTTGAGGCAAATGACATACCATCGTCTGCGTTCATTGCGATAGATTATGACGACTCTGTTGCTTCTGGCCTTCTATATTTCCCAATCAAGAAGTGTTTTGTGTTTTGATTTTGAGATTTAAATTATTGATTCGATTCGTCCTTGCCTTCCTCAGATCCCTCATAACACCGTGTTTTTGTTCAATAGAGGACAGCCCTGGTGAAAGTTCAAAATTCAAAATTCAGTTAAGTGAAGTTGTTCAAGAGTTGTTGTTGAAGAAAACCAATGAACTCGCTATCTCTCGTCTCACTCTCTATCTCTCTCTCTCTCCTCGGAATCCAAATCCCGCTACTTATTGTGAATTATGACCCCCGCAATCAAAATACAAACCAAAAACCAAATACCTCATCTTAACCATTTAAGGCTCGAATAACTCACTGCGGCGGGGAACCCCATCGGACTGTTGCCATACAGATTCAAATCCGAGCACTGGCGGCGGCAGTGGGGGCATTGGCAGTGCGAGTGGTGGTGGTAGCAATAATAGCAACAATGGTCTCGCCGATGTATGTGTTGTAAGCACTGTGGGTAGCGCTGGTAGCGGTGTTGCTGGTGGCGGTGGCAGCGGCTCAAGTGGAGGAAGCGCGGTTGTTGTAGGTGGTGCATCCTCATCATCAGCAGCTCACCAGCAGGATCACCAGCATCAGCATCATTCACACCAGCAGCAACAACAACAACAACAACAACAACAGCAACAGTCATCAAACGCCAATGCCGCCGCCAGTACCATAACAACCACAAGTATTGGCAGCTCGCAGGTGTCTTTGCAACAACCACATCAGATGCAACATACAGTAGGAGGAACTGTTCACCAGCAGCAACAGCAACAACCGCTAAACCATCATCAACAGCAGCAGCAGCAGCAACAGCAACAACAACTACCCCAACAATCCTCCTCGTCCGCCACCTCGCAAATGACACAAGTCAGCTTCATTGACGATGACAGTTCCTGTGATTCGAGATGGGGTAAGGCAAAGCAAAGCAACTGAAGCGTTGGGCGTGTCGTGTCGGGAGCTTTACCAGCTTTCCCAGTTACGTTTTTTCGGTTTCCATTACGAAGTGAACCTTTGAACTCGCTTCGAAATAATTGGCCAGAAAATGACTACATTCCAAAATACATTTTTTCATTTGTTGTGGTTGTTCTTGTTATTGTTGTTGTTTTGATTTGAGTTGAGTTTTTCGATTATCATTTTCTTACACACTATCCACCCATATAACTGTAATTTATATATTGACCTGACTGTGCGTTCTGACGGTTGCTTGTTCGCTGGCTATGTGGGGACCCTGCTTGACCTGACGCTGTCTTAATGCATGTTCCACCCTCTTTTCGTTTTCGTTTTAAGTTTTCGCTTCCCTTACAGTTTCATTGAATTAGATACCATAATTTTTGCTTGGTCCGCGCTAACAACTAACCGAAAACCCACAATTTTCATCAACTGTCAATCATTATCAATTATCTGTCACACAAAGAAACCTTCGTAGTTGTTGTTGTTGGAATTATCATTTACCACAAACCAAGATGCATTTTTTTAAAAATAATAAAATTTTGCCGCTTTTGCTTCCAGCCGACGGTGATATCAACGATGTCCTGATAAAAACCCTGGCCGAAGCTCATGCAAACACAAACACAAAATTGGAGATCGTTCATGAGATGTTCAGAAAGCCGCAGGTGAGTAGCGTCGTTTATCTTCGATTATCGATTATCGTTGTTGTTATCGTTATCGGTATCGTTATTGTTATCGTTATTGTTATCGTTATCGTGATTGTTATCGTTATTCTTATCGTTATCGTAATCGTTATCGTTCTCATTATCGTTATCGTGATTGTTATCGTTATCCTTATCGTTATCGTAATCGTTTTCGTTCTCATTATCGTTATCGTTATCGTTGTTGTTATCCTTAACGTAATCGTTATCGTTATCGTTATCGTTATTGTTATTGTTATCGTTATCCTTATCGTTATCGTAATCGTTATCGTTATCGTTATCGTTATCGTTCTCATTATCGTTATCGTTATCGTTGTTATCCTTATCGTAATCGTTATTGTTATCGTTATCGTTATTGTTATCGTTATCGTGATTGTTATCGTTATCCTTATCGTTATCGTTCTCATTATCGTTATCGTTATCGTTGTTGTTATCCTTATCGTAATCGTTATCTATATCTTTTCATATTGTGGCAGGACATCACGCGAATAGTTTACTACAAAAATCTGGGCCAGGAGGATCTTTGGCTGGACTGCGCTGAAAAGCTAACACAAATGATACAGAACATAATCGAATTTGCTAAGCTGATACCTGGTTTTATGCGACTAAGTCAGGACGATCAGGTGAGTTGTGATCGTTGACTGTAGTTCTGGATTGAACGATTCTCTTGTCCTCGTTCGTCTTCGCTTCGAGAACTTCTTTTCAATTCCAAAAGCTTCTGCGAAAAATCCGAACCCCATTGAAATGTTCTCTCTTCTCTCTCCCTTCCTCTCTTACAGATCCTCCTCTTAAAAACGGGATCATTCGAGTTGGCGATCGTCCGCATGTCTCGATTGCTCGATCTCTCGCAGAATGCTGTTTTATATGGTGATGTGATGCTGCCACAAGAAGCCTTCTACACTTCCGATTCAGATGAGATGCGATTGGTGTCGCGCATCTTCCAGACGGCAAAATCGATCGCCGAATTGAAATTGACTGAAACCGAATTGGCGTTGTATCAAAGTTTAGTGTTGTTGTGGCCAGGTAAGTGCACGCACACAGGAGCACACACATAATATCTATACACGAATTTTAACAAAACCTCTCTCTCTCTCTCTCTCTCTCTCTCTTCCTCCTCCCATTGCAGAGCGGAATGGAGTTCGGGGAAATACAGAAATTCAGAGGCTTTTTAATCTGAGTATGAATGCAATAAGACAAGAGCTCGAAGCTAATCATGCACCCTTGAAGGGTGATGTTACCGTCTTGGATACGCTATTGAACAATATACCAAACTTCCGGTAAGGATATAGTGTACATAGGTGAGGTGTCGAGCGCGATGCCCATACACACCGCACCGGTGTTTATCGTTGTTGTTGTTGTTATTTGTCATTAATTTCCGCATAGTTCATACATAGGCTAGGCGCAAGTTCGTCGATGGAAGACCGACGCCGGTTCCATTATCAAGGATGTGTTTTGTTAAAAATTTGTTTGGCTTTCATTGTAGTGGTTGGACTGAGACCATTTTTATTCGATTCCATTCGATTCGAAGTAAAACATTGTCATCTATCTGGCAACACTGTACTCATATGCAGTGCGCGGTGTATTGTACATCCAGATCGATTCCGCAAAAATCTTTTATCTCTAATTGTCTTATTCGTTTATAAAGTGCTTTTCAATTAGGACCCCCCCATTTTTCTAAAAGAGTTTCTCGGCTATGCGTGAAGTTAGATGCGATTCGTTTAAAGTTTCAACTCATCCCTTCTTGTCATTTTATCTCGGAAATGTTCACGCTTTAACAACATTTGTGAGCTATCTACAAAAATTGACTGTTTGATGTGAGTTTCATGCTCACTTCTTCCTCAATGATGCAAGCACACACGACGCCCCATGCCATAAATCCGACCAAACAATCGAATTCGGTGACCGTGTTATCTCCAAAAATGGACCAGTCCTTTGGCTGACTCGTTGGTGTGATTTTATACCTCTGGTTTTTTTTTTGAAGTGAAACTTCTTTAGCGACGTATCTGTTTGAAATTTTGCGTTACGTTGAAGGAAAAATTAGTTTCATTCTAAAGTTGTTAGCCTGTAGGCGTTTTTGTGGATAGATTATTCAGTGGAGTGGAGTCTTCAGTGGGTCTTGAAAAGGTCTCGAGGGTGACTTGATGGGGTTTTGAGTGGGATCTTAATGTGGTTTTAAGAGGGTCTTAAGGTCTTAAGTTGAGTTCTGATGGGGTTATGAAGAGGTCTTAAGGGGGTTGTGAAGAGGTCTTGACGGAGGTACTGGAAAAGCGGTTTTGATTGGTTCATAATGGGGTCTTAAGATTTAATTGGTTCTTGAGGGGATCTTAAGAGGGTTTTAAGTTGTGTCGTGAGGGGGTCCTAAGATGGTTCTGAGGAGGTCCTAAGGGGGTTGTGAAGAGGTCTTGACGGAGGTACTGGAAAAGCGTTGATTGAAGTTTTGATTGAGTCTTAAGGGAATCTTAAGAGGGTGTGTAGTTGTGTCTTGAAGAGGTCTCAACGGTGGTACTGGGTACTGGAGGTACTGGAAAAGCAGTTTTGTTTGGATTTTAAGAGTGGTCTTAAAAGGGTCTTAAGTTGAGTCGTGAGAAATCCTAAGAGGGGTCTCGACAGGGTTACTAGAAAAACGGTTTTGAGTGGGATATCAAAGGGATCTTAAGGAGGTATTAAGAGGGTCTTAAGTTGGGTCTTGAGGGATTCCTAAGTGGGTTCTGAATATGTCCCGACGGGGGTACTTTTGTGGACTTGAAGGCTTCTTGATGAGGTTTTGAAAGGAGCTTGTGTGGTGTCTTAGGGGGGTCTTAAGGGGTTTTGTAGAGAGCCTTTGGAGTGATCTAAAGTGGTCTTATGGTCTTGAGAGTTTTTGAGAAGGGTCCACAGAAGGTTTTGAAGGGTCTTGAGTGGGTTCTTTAGGCAGTCTTGAGATAGTTTTAATGGGGTTATCAAAAAGATCTTAAGGAGGTATAAAGAGCGTCTTAAGTTGGGTCTTGAGGGATTCCAAAGTGGGTTCGGAATATGTCCCGACGGGTGTACTTTTGGGGACTTGAAGGTTTCTTGATGGGGTTTTGAGATGGCCTTGTGTGTGGTGTCTTAGGGGGGGGTTTGAGAGGGGTCTTAAGGGGTTTTGTAGAGAGCCTTGGGAGTGATCTTAAGTGGTCTGATGGTCTGGTCGATGGATTTGATTGGTTCGGTTTTAAGGTTCTGATTGGTTCATAATAGGCTCTTAAGATTTAGTTGAGCCTTGAGGGAATCTTAAGAGGATATTAAGTTGTATCGTGAGTGAGAATTATAATTTTAATAAATTTATTACAAAAATAAAAGATTTTTATAAATTATTTTTATAAATGTTTTTAAAAAATTAAAAAATTTTAAATTTTATATGAATTAAATTATAATTATTAATAAAAAAGCTAACTATTTAATATTTAAAACAGCCAATTATTTGTTTTTTGACAGCAGCTGTCAATTTTGTATAAAAATATATATAACTAAGAGAATAAACGGTAGGCCTGAAGCGGACCTGTTCTAGAGCTTTAATTATTATGTTAATCATCGTCATATTTAGCTCTAAAACCGAGGTCCGATCTTGACCTTCCGATTGTAGTGATAAGAGATAAAAGATTGCTGTGGAATTGTCCTAAAGTGTTGTCTTGCACTTCACTCACTATTTTCATTTATTTCATACATTTACATAAACAGCAGATACACCCTGTAAAAGGAGAGCTTCTGTTATATAGCTATACTTACGTATGTATGTAATAAAATTGATTCTAATAAATTTCTTTTTTTCTCTCTCTTTCCAATCACCAAATCCCATTATCCTGTTTTATCGTTCCTCCTTCCCATTTCCGCACTCTAGTGATATATCAATAATGCACATGGAAGCGCTGAGTAAATTCAAGCAGCAGCACTCAAATTTGGTATTCCCGGCGCTGTACAAAGAATTGTTCTCAATAGATTCGCCGCAGGACCTTACATAACAGCAAGCGACGACAACGGCATCAGCGGCAAGAGCAACAGCAGCAGCAACAGTAGCAGCGGCTGCAGCAGTGGCACACAGTGGCGATTAAAAGTTGACACCATTAACCAACCAACCAACAAAACCAACCAACCAATTAACAATAAACAAATAAGTAAAGAAATAAACACTTAATTCAAAGTTACAACACTAAAGAAGTTAAACGAAGGCAGAAAAAAACAGAATTTATACATAGTTTTTTTTTCTATATACATATAATATATTGTTTAAGCTACAACAACAAGAAAAGCAGCAAATTAAAACATAAACCAAAACACAGACTCACATACACACACACAGATAAATAGGGCTCTATAACAATTCACATCATCCGATTAACATTTAAAAGAATTAAGTCAAAAGTAAAATCATAAAAAATAAATACAAAAACCAAACGCAGTATCCCGCTACAGAAATTTCAATCGAACAGCAGCAGCAGCAGCAGCAGTAGCAGTAACAACAACAATAGACAAGAATAACAGAAAACTAACAATAATTATCAATAATCTCAGATCGTTCTAAATATTTAATAACAATATACGAGTAAATCGAAGAAGAAACAAAACAAATAAAAAAAAAGAATAACTTCCCTCTCCAGACTACCATCATCAACAAAAATCCGGTAAACAACAACAATATCAAGCAACTTAAGTGATTATAACAAAACAAAATGGAACAGCTTAAAAACAGTAAATTATTAAGACTTAAATACAAGACACACAGACACAGACCCATTCAAAGAGACACACAAAGTAACACACAGACCACAACACCACTACCTTGAAGACTTAAGCGACATTTTGTTCGAATCGACGATGGCATTTTGTTATAAAGTTTCACACCCACCCACACACAAACACCCACTCACGCACACAAATTTTCAACTTTTCAACTTTTTTACTTTTTTCTATTTTCCATCTACCAACTTACCAATTTTTGTTGGCTTTACATTTTTTTCAACGAACAAATTTACAAATTTTTTTAAACGTAACTTTTGCTCTCAAGTGTTGGACATTTTTGGCAGCCACTGTACGGGAGGTTTTCCCATGTGCCTCTTTACACAATTTCGTACCTTCGATTAGCCCCTTTACAGGCAAAAGTTTGTTATACAAAAGCACTTTTCTTCCTCATAAGACGTAGAAATGTAATCATGAAAATATTTGGATACCAGTAGGTGTGGCAGTAGTTGTCTTCGAAGGTTTCTGGCGTTCTTTCACAGACCATAGGTCTAGAAATATTTTCGCGGTAGGATGCTTTTTGTTCCAGATAAAGTTTAGAAGGAATATTGCTTTGAAATATAACTTGGGGGCGTGTTACTGTTGTCAAGTGTGAGTAGGACTACCAGGTATTTACTCGATGCTCGTAACAGTTTCATATCGTTTTCGTATCATCCGATTAAAACCAAAGGATATTTTTGTGTAAAATTTTGTGTTCAAGCACGCGTTTCAAACAGACCATTTTTAGGTAAAATGTTGTGTCTGTTTAAGACAATTCATTATTATGTATGGCTCAAAAATATGGTCCCGGCCATCAGCAAAAAGTCTCACGACCGGATCTTATTTCAAGTCAATGTCAACACAGGGGACCATCATCGGTCAAAGCAACCACTCCAACCTATCCAGCTTGGCATCCCTACACTCTGGGGTTCTTGGTGTTGCGGCATGTCCCCTAAAACTCTTCCCCCAAAGGTTTTCAGAGACGTATCGTCTTCCCAAGGCTCGCTACTGGATCTGATTGCGAGCTGATGTTAACACAACGGACCGTCATCGGTATAAGTGTGCCGAAGAAGCCACTCGAACTCGTCCAGTCCTAAACACCAGACATCTTGGTTTTCGCCATCCTTCCAGCGTTGCAGCATGTCCTCAAAAACTCTTCCGCAAAAGACTTTCTAAGGCGGAATCTGTTCGCTCATGCAAGGAAGCTGTACTACCCGCCGGTACCTCCCAGCTTGATTCTTTTCACGATCGCGGTAATTCTCGTAGATCTCATCATTATCAAGTCTCAAGAATCGGGCCGAATAAGAATCGTCATTCCGCACATACCTCACATTATCCGTAGGACTTTCGCCCGACTCCCGAACGTGGCTAAATGATAAAAGTGAATCCCGGTTCCAAATGTATGTACTGGTTTGGCCCAAAGGTCTTATACACCAGCAGCTTAGAGGTTATGGTTAAATTTCTTGAATTAAAAAGTCTTGACAAACTTTGCTAGCTGAGAAGAACTGTGCGCGTATCTTGGTTCCATACTGTTATCGGCTGGTACATTTGACCCGAGATTGTTAAAGGATTCCAGTACTTCAAATTCGTGCTACACTATTTTAATTTGGGACCAATGTTGGATCTTCTGCTCGCAGACTTTCTTTTGCTTTCATTTATGTGCAGCCACAGATTTCGTATCGCCCGCTAGATCTGGATGAAAGCTTCCAGTACTGCTATTGGGTTCTTACCAGCGATGTCAGAGCTCCAAATTTTTACAAAAAGTGTTTTCTATCGAAGACACACCTGTGTACAAAATTTAAAGAAAATCGGGTAAATTTTGTAAAATATTTGTATGGGAGCCCACCGACCCCGCGGTCCGAGGGGCCTCAAATTTTAATCGAAAGTGTTGTCATGGGAGATATACATGTGTGCCAAATTTTAATAAAATCGGGCTGTAGGAAGTGGGTTAAAAATTGATCGCAAGATTCCATGACACACAAATCCACAAGCCCACAAACCCACAAGCCCACAAACACACGGGCAAGTGAAGTTAATATAGAGAATTTAAAAAGATGTAGTGAGTTTTTATACACTAGACATTTTTCGATGGCCTGCCTAAGGTTGAAGATCTTACCACCTGTTGATTTGCTCGGAATCAAGTCGTATAAGTATGGATCCTTATCGTCTTAGGCGTTTGTGGCTATCCTGTATTAAGGGACACGAAAGAGATTCTTATACGCGGTACTCGACAAAGCTATGCCACGATAATTGTTGCACTTTGTGACATTTAATATCTTATGTATAAGGCAGGGTATGCCTTATATGTGGAAAGGTTGTCGAACCTAATCAATAATTTCCCAAAACCGTGTGCGAAGTTTATGATTTTCCCATACTTTGACAAATTGCACATGTGCGGTTGTGTACCTGTTGTGCTTGCATGGTGGCCGTGTCACTATATACATGTGCGGTTGTGTGCCAATTGTTTTTTATTATGCTTGAGCGGAAAGAATTAGCCGAATATGCTGAGCGGAATTGAGGGATGGGAACTTCGATACACGTTTAATGCGATTTGGTTGCAATGCTGGGTACGCAACATTCTTACGTTTAGTCGCTAATTTACAGTTAGGCTATCAATATGAGGCTTAGGAAAATTCTATTATTTGTCCTTTTACACATTCATGCAGTAACAGACACAAAAAGCTGATTGAAGTCAATTTCGTGACTCATTTGACCGCCATTTTTTCGTTTAAAATTTCTGGGTGTCTTCGATACTCGAAAGTAGTAAAAAAAGTTCTTTTTTTATAACAAAATATATTGACTGAAATTTTTGAATAAAAAAAAAAGGTTCAGGTTCTCTGTTAAGGGCTTTTCATGTTTTTTTTAGATAAATTTTTTATTCATTGGAAACTCAGGTCATGAAAAATCCTCGCACAACCTCGCTGCAATTGCTGCTAAGAAATATTTCCCGCTTGAGAGCGAATAAAATAAGGCTAGGCGCGTATTGAGAGCAGTACAGGGTATCCGGGCATACAATGTTCTACTAAACGACGCAAATTCAGGCAATACCTTAGCTTGACACGAGTATTGTTTGATTATGTTTTAACAGAACTTTTGTATAGTCTTAGCTTTTAAGATTATATAGAGTTTCTTTAATTGAATACAAAATCAATCAAAATTTCGTCATGGTCTAATTCAAAAATCTTTACTGCTGCTCGTAAAAAAACGTTGAACTGTTACTTGTCACCGCTATGACGGCCGTCAAGATAGTAGCGGACTGCTATTTCAAGTTACGTTCGCACTGTCTAGGAAATCAACGCCTTCTGAATTGTATAGAAAACGTTTTAGTGACGTCATTCACCGCTACATTAATCGGGTGACAGACTATCTCTTAAAAATGATAGTGTGAACGCTCTCTCTGACCATCGAAACTGATCCCTATCAAAAATTAGTACGGTTGACTGTCAGTCAGCGGCCATGTTTGCTTATGATTTTTTTATTTAACCCGAGCGAGCAGTGGACGTCAAAAATGTACTCGGTGCTTTTTTTATTCAACATTTAATAATTTTACTCTGTACTCTGTGTTTTTTTTTTATTGTGAACCGTACACGACAAGCTGTATACACAGTTTGCTTTTTGCTATTTTTTTTACTCTGAAATGAATATCAGCGTAAGGCAGAATAAGAGCGAGTAAAGTTACCCAGTGTAGACACCGAATATTTTTACAACATTTGCCCGGTGTACTCCGAGTAACTTTATTCGCTCGGGTTGAATAAAAAAAACAGCCCAAATGTGTACACAAATTCGTCAATTAGCTGTTATTTTAAACGTGAAAGGAACTTATGGACATGAATGAAGACAGAAGATTATTAGAAGAATTTGTGTGCGCCTTCAAAAATAACCACTGTTTGTGGGATATAACTATATAACTAACCCGAAAAGGTCATGATAAAAATATGATGATATCGCAAATTGGTCGAAATTATTAACAAATACAAGGCAACGGCGGCGGCGGATCGCAAGAATTAGCAACAAACAAGCTTTTTGTTGGTTGTCCATCCTTGCTATTCGAAAATTTGAGCTTGACTGTTGGTTTGACAGTCAACAGGCGCATTAGTCAAAACTGACATCAGTTGTGATTTGTAGTCTGGTTCGATAATCTGTTAGCCGAATTACAGCCGCTATAAAGCGGCACCTTCCTTCCATCCTCTTCAAAAATTTCAGCTTGACTGTTGGTTTGACAGTCAAACCATCATACTAATCTGACCGCCAGGCGCATTAGTCAAAACTGACATCAGTTGTGATCAGGTTCGATAGTCTGTTAGCCGCTAGATAACGGCACCGCTTTTCTAGGAAACCTAAGCTTTACATTGTTTGCCACCTTAAAAACCTCGGCTACACAATGCTGCGCTGTGTTCAATATGCGGCTGGCCTCATTACTGTTGCTCTTTTATTTACGAACAACAACCAACAAAGCAGGAGAAGATTTATATTTCATTCGTCTAATACACTTGTACATTTTTTCATTCACTCACATCCACACACATACAAACACACATACATACATAGTAATCCTTTTGTATTTCGTTTTCATTTTTGTTTCTTTATTTTTTCTGCAATGAGACTTTTAGGTAAACACAATGACTGTTTTAGGATAGAGACACAAAATGTTGAAAAAAAAAACTTTTTTCGTTTTCTTTTCGTATATTGCTAATATAATTATATATATATATAAAAAAAAATTATTTTAATACTAAGAAAATGACAAGTGAGAGACAGAAACACAAAACCAAAAAAAAAAAACAATTGCGAAAAAGAAACCAGCAACACCCTGCCCGCTCCTCCAGCACACGATTGTCGGACGCAATTAATTTTTTTTTTGTTGAGCTCGTTAATTTGGATAACTATTAATTAATTATAAACATATGGGGAGAAGTAAACACATGCAATAAGCTTTGTTTGTTGAACAAACAAACAAACAAACGAACGGCCAATGTCAATAAGAGAGAAAAAGCCAAGCTGTCATATTCAGCTTCAGCAGCTTGCTTGAACGTCACCGTGGGCCAAAGAACTTCCTTTGGCAGTCACTTTAACGTATTAGCTTTGAAACGGTGTACGAAGAAATTGTTGCTGTTTTAATAAGTTTCGTCAGCTACTGAATTTTCAAAAAAAAATGTCGAAGAATCTGAATATTTTTTTTTGTTGGGCAAATTTTCAAATACGAGTAACAAAAAAAGAAAAAAAGCCACCCGTTTAGGCTTAAAAATTATTTTTTTATTATTAATTCTTTTTTGTTAATATATATTTAAAATATTATTAAATATTGCGTAGAGTGTTGAACAGAGAAATATTTTTTGGAGAAAAAGAGAGAATTTATTGATAAAAACTGCAATAGTAATCATGAGAAAAACATTTTTTTTACTTATTTCAACCACTCACGCATACACACAACACACTTGTATCTCTCTCTCTCTCTCTCGGCCTTAAAAATGACTCTTAATCACAATTTTTTAATAGAACTTTCATTAGAAATGAAAAAATGAATGAAAAAAACTTAGTTAATATTCTTGTAAAAAAATACACACTTTTAATTTTAAGATATTCTTAGTAAGTAGCCGATAGATACACTTTCACACACACACATACGAGTATAAATGTAATTTTATAATTTTTGCAAGAAATGAGAAAATTGTTGTGTTCTTTATAGGAGTAAAAAAAAAACTATATAAAACATTTATTATCATTATCATTATTAATATAAATAATTATTATTAATTTTATTATTTTATTTTTATTGCTGCAATTAATTTTACAACAACAGAAAATTAGTTAATTATATTACTATTATTAGATATTATTACATATTACCACTGAGAATAAAAAAAGAAATGTTTTTTATATACACGTATACATATATGAATACGTGTTTGTTACACTGGGACAACCTCAGGCGAAATTCACTGAAAATCTCAATCGGTTTGGTGCTTTTTGAAGGGATTTTCAAGCTTTGATCATTTCCTAAGGGAGTCGCGTTGGAGGAGGTACTTCATACTTAGGTTAGGTTAGGTTACTTTTAGGTGGCTGCCAGTGAAAACCGACAAACTTAGACCAGCAACGGGCTATTGTGATACCACACGGATCAGGCAAAAAAATGTTCCACTTACTCGATGAACCAATTAGAGCTTCGTATGAAGCGTGGCGGGCGCCGTGGCTCAGTGGATAAGAGCATGGACTTCTGAGCAGGGGGTTCGTGGTTCGAATCCCAGTAACACTAAAAGTATTTTTCACGGTGTCCCACCTCTCGCGAATGGATGACAAACGTTCCGAGAGCAATAACTTGTCACGGAATGCTTCTCAATTCGCCGTTCGGATTCGGCCTTAAATTGTAGGTCCCCTCCATTTGTGTGCAAAAATATACATGCTCAACACAAATGGTTGCGAGAAGCTAGGCCTTGGACCGCAATGGTCTGTCGCGCCAAATATTTTTATTATTATGAAGCGTAGGAGGAGACTGCTCATGTCCATGTTGATTAGATCATTAGTGTCGTTGTAAAAGAAGGCTCCCACATGGAGTTTACGTTTTTGGGAAAGGGCTGGACATCCAAGCAGCTTCTGCAGAAATCATCGAGAAGACTCCAAGTCTTGCTGCGTGCCTGCCTATGAGACAGTGTCCAGTGATGAGCACCGATGTGCAATCTTTTCTGAATGATTGGAGCGTTTCGGATGCAGCTTGGGCCAGATCTGTTTTATTGCTATGCAAGTTGTACCGTTTAACCAACAACAGTTAGTTTTTCCATTAGCATCCCTTACCTTCATTGCCCTCTAATTATAGACTGATTCCAGGGATTTCAGTGCAGCTTGGCTATACGACTATATACTGATATCCTTATCGGATATGACGTTTCTCTTCAGTCAAGACAAGGCCTGGCCAAACCTCTCCTAAACTGCTTATGGCCTGTTTATATAGAGATCGCGAGATCTTAAGTCATCCCATACGATTAGCTTAATAAAAAAAAATACAATATACAGATAAGGCTACAAAATCTGAAGGGCGCCAGGTATCCAGAAAGTCCTTGGGAGACTTGGCGATTTTTGAACTGGGTTCCCAGCCAGGCTGATTCTCAGAACATATAACACCTTAATCCAGCCCATGGGATGAGGATGGGGATCGGGATGTAGACAGGAAGGATAGGGATGGTGGGAGGGGGAGAGAGAATGATGAGCGACCTTTGGTTTCAGGACTCGTCTAGAGAAAAACTCTCAAGATTCCAACGAATTCTTTCGTTTTCAATAGGCAAAGCTGCACGAAGTACATCATCAATAAAAAAGTATCGGCGATAAAATGCAACCTTCTCGCACCCCACTTAGAATCTCCAATTTCTCTGACAATACTCCTCTATGACATTTAGAGCCATCATAGATGGCTTTGATAATAGCTATTAGTTTATAGGGTATACCTCTGCTGCGCAAGGCAAGCCAGATAAACCGTCTGTTAACACCATTGTCAAACACCCTCTCAAAATCAATGAACAACAGTTAAAGTGGTGCCTTGTATTCAATGGACTGTTCAATAATGATCCACAGAGTGCTGACACAGAAGGAGTCAGAGTTGTACTCTTCAGTCCAATCAAACGCGGCTCTTATAGGTTCTTTGCCTTATTCTAAAAAACTATTTAGCGATATAATTTTTGAAATCCAAATTTCCCTTCTGAAGTTATGCCGAAAACCTCCCACATACATACGTACATACCGATCGACATTTGTTTCCTTTATTAGGGTCCAAATTACCTGAACCTTACCCTAATTTCTGTCTTTTTCTGTGTATTTTCAAGACTTCTCTCTTCAATTTTTTTCTTCTAAAATTTTAAGAGATAAATTACTCTCTCTTTTTTTAAATACGGGCAATTTTAAACGCCTACACTTGACGGTTTTATTTAGGTACCATTAAAAAACCGCGGAGCCACTTTCTGTCATGCCACTAAGTACGAAATCGGACTCTCTTAGGAATTGTTCAAAAGCTAGAAACTCACTTCGAAAAGCACCAAAACGATTGGGATTTTCAATGAATTTCTTCCGAGTCTATCCCGGTGTCATGAGGACTGTATATTATATATTCTATAGACATATATTCGCAAAAAATACTGTTAATTGTTGTAATATTTCTCGCTGTTTTTATTTTTTTTTATGTTTTATTGTAACTCTCCATTTTGATTGCGATTGACTAATTTATGTATGACGTTCATTGTTTGTGTTTTCGTGCGGAAATTGAAGCATCGCGCTACCTTTATTCGAGGTGAATTGTTTGAATTTTTTTATTCGTCGTATCCTTATTATTATTACTTTTATTATTATAATTATAAAAATTATTATTATTACTATTAACAATGATGCACGATTGCAGGAAGAAGAAAAAGAAAAAGAGTGAAGGTAAAAAACAAAACAAGAAACTTTATATAACGTTTATCTAGGTGAATTCATTTATAAATAATGTTTGTAGGTAAATCAATTTATACATACAAGTATATATTATATATGAGTATATACATATATATACAAACGTAAAATTATAATATATAAATACAAATAAAGAAGAAAAAACAATTACAATTAAAACAAAAATCCAAAAAAAAACTAAGCAGTTTTTTCTCATCATTTCAATGTGAGGTTCAAGTGAAGCCTTTGTGGTTTACCGTGACGTAGTTACCTCTTCACTTGGCCAAATGTAAGCTTCTGCTTTTAGGCATACGATCAAACCAGACATTTTAGCCACGTTTGATTGGGCTGAAGAGTGCAACTATACACTTCAGTTAATTGAGCGACTCTTTACTTAAATTGAGCTACTGAAGTAAGGAGACTGTTCGATTGGTATTCTTCACTTTAGATAAATGTCAATGTTACTCATCTAAAGTAACTACACGAGTAGAACACCTCTTCACTTACTTCTCTCAATTTCTAACTGAAGTGAGGAGTTGTCAATTGAACAATCTCTTCACTTCTGTTACTTCAGATATAGCTACTAATTCAGTTAATTCAGTCCAATCGAACGCGGCTATTGCTTGTCATGTCATTCCGCACTTTGACAAATTTTTGTTTTTTGTTGTCTGCCAATTATTGGTGAAAATGTCACTTAAAGCCAACGAAAAGAACATTCAAAGTCGATGCTGACAAGGGGCCGAGTTAATAAATGTAAAACACATACATTTGTTCGTTATTGTACACAACAAATTGCACTCAACATGGCAGCACTTGTGTTCAAAAAGTAAAATGACAGTTGGCATGCTGTCAAATGTGTTTCTGTTTTTTTTTTCGCCTCTTGCAGGAAAATGCCGCATTAATGCAGCTACATTTGAGTTCATAAATGTATTCAAATAATATTTGATGGGCAATAAGTTTGAATTACAAACTCGACCAAGGTTTAAGTCTAAGAGGGTGCATTGAGGTATGTAAATTGGTTAAGTAAAAGTGGTTCAGTTTTTCTTTTTGGTTTATTCGTATTGACACAATCAAAAAGGCAGAGGTAATTTTCAAGTTTCTATTTTTTTGTATTGTTTACAGTAGATTCCCGATAATATGAACTAATTAATGCTAGGCCAGCTATATAATCGATGGAAAGTATTAACCTTTACATTTTCAGTACATACTTGGGTGAAGATCTTGGATTTCTTATACAAATATGTGAGACCGCATATTTGTCCATCGCTCCAACTTCACTTATTGTTGATTTCGCTTTTGCAATATTGAATAGTGTCCGACTTTAAAAGACCTATTGTATCGTTGGGTGTAACTAATCTAAGAGACTTACTACCTTCCCAATGAAGGATAGTATCGATGATCGCTGTGGTAGTAGCACAGGTGATGCCATAGTAAGGTTCCGGTCCTAAGAACGCTGAACCAGCCCTGGCTAGTTCATCTGCATGTTCGTTGCCTGCAACACCCTGGTGACCAGGGACCCAACCGAGTGTTACCCTGTTCAGCACTGTCAGGAATTGCAGTGCATAGTAGCAGCATTTAACTGATTTAGAGTTGGACGATATCTGAAAAGATATTAATTGTAGCGCCTATAATACCCTTACTATCCTACTACACTATCCTTACTAACTATAACTATCCTGTATATAGAGAACAATAAAACCAGTCTCGCCTTTTCTGCACATCACTTGAATAGGAACCACCGGTTTTGGAAATATTTGTAAAAGAAGATCTTGAATAATTTAGACTGATTACGAAATATTCGCTCTTGGATGGATTTGGATGGCAACTCCCTTATGTTGGTGTTTTAAGGATTTCAGGTTAAGACCCCAAGTTTACATCGATATCATCCAGCTTATGAAATTCTTTTAAGTTCAAGTAGCTACTCCACGTTATCTTTGAGTGGAAGACCGGGCCTGCTAAGGCTAGCAATGCTTCCCACCAGTCAAAGATCATCAGTTTTCCTGTACCTGCTTTTGATACTCGTACATTCTAATGCATAGGCCTATACTGCCAGTATTTCTACCTGGAGTTTTCCCAAAGGTATATACGAAGTGTGAGTCTGGGTCTAAATACCCCTGCTTCGGGTTGTTCCAGTTTTTAGTTATATAGCGTTTCTATACCAGACAATGGCATGGCATATCGGAAAAGGGAGGATATGAGCTACTGTCGACTTCGGGTTCTGGTTTTGGTTTCGAGAAGTTCCTCTGAAAATTCGTTGTCTGATAATTGGACTTTTTCGATCTCCGCGTTTATTTTGGTGCGGATGCTGCCGATATCGTCCTCCGTTTTATGAACTTATTTTATTTTGTAATTTGTAACTTGGTGGCTGTTGAACCGGCCATGCTTTTGATATGTAAGTGCAGTGGTGTGAGCTTCAGAAGTTTTTCAAGAGCAGCAACAGTGGGCCAGGTTTTATACCTTCTGTTGCACTTCGACAGATTGGTTTCTAAATTTTGCTTAGTTTTGTGCAGGTCTTTGTTTGCATTTGTCACGACGTATATGAAATCGTAGGACTTATGATGCTTTGATAGAGTCATAGTTTAATTTGCGGATCTATACCCCACGATTTACTAATTATCCGTTAGCAGGTGAAGTAAGACATTTTTGGGAGTTCCATGTTCCATGCTTTCAATCGGTCATAACAGTATTTACCTTTGGCACTATTTGAAGGAAGGAGTTTGCCTTGAAACCGTACAGGAGGAGAAATTATGATACTTGGTAATACCAAATAGATGTTTTTTTTTTAGTAACAGTGACAGTTTATTTTCCCGGACTGACATTTGACGTTAGCTGAAGATCCGAGGATCAATGCAATAGGCAACAAAAATTTCTTCATGTTTCTGCCTGTAAATGTGGACGTCTTTTCAGCACAAGTTTGCTCCTTTTCTTGTCGTTTCCGGTAAAAAATAAAAAACATAAGAAGTAGTTTATTAAACAAAACATGATTTGTCGTCTGTATTACTCTCAGACGTCACTTGCTGCAGCTGTGGAGAAATTTCAAAGATTGGTTGCAAAGGTTGACGGAGAGATGCAGTTGAACCAACTGGGCGATCATGGTAGCCTATATACTCTAGATAGGATAGACTAAGGCTGTTTTTTCAAACGAGTACTTATTTGTTTGGCTAAACTTATTTCACGCCCTTAATAAGGGACCTACATTTAATGCCGGCTCCGAACGTCGAATTGAGAAGCTTTCCGTCGCAAACTTATTCAAAAAAAATCTCCACAATCAAATAACTGTCTAGGTCTTGTTGAAGGAGACAAGAGTCTTGTGGAGAAGAAATTGGCTTGAAAAATTTGGTATCGTCAGCATAGAGAGAGTTTAGCCAAACAAATAAGTACTCGTTTGAAAAACAGCCTTAATATTTTTGTAATATCCGCTTGTCAACATTAAATTAGCCATCGATCAATTCGATCAATTATGCCTGATAATCGGTGCAATGTAACCCTAACAGTCGACAATGAGGCGCAAAACGCCACCTCAAACAAAAAGAATTTCGCCTTAAAGTATGTATGTGTTTGCAAATTCGTTTATGAAATGCAAGATTCACCTGAAAGTATGTCGCGAAAATGGTTTCTGTCATGTCATATCTGTTTGCTCGCGTGCACATCTCCCTATGCTAACTTTTAGGAGTATTTTGTTGAAAAAATTAAATCTTTTTAGATGGAGACCATAATATTCTCTCAACTTAAAAATGTAAAAACTTTAGCTATCATTCAAAAACCAGTCATAACAAACCGAACTGCAACCAAGCGCACATAAATTCATGCCGAAAATTCCGCTCATATTACGATTTTTTTCGTCATTTTCTCGATTTTTCGAACTCATTTTCGAACAAAAAAGTTGAAAGCGGAATAATAGTTCTCTGAAAAAGAATTAAAAAAAACTCTCTCTCACTCACACACTCACACTTACATCTAACAAGAACTGAATTTTTAGGAAATTATATTTAATGCAGCATATGAACTACATTTTTTTTTTTTAAATACCGAGAGTTTGAGTTTTTAAATGAAACCAAATAAAACAACTTTTTCGTATTAAAGAGAAAGGAAATCCATATATAAATCGCATTTAAATCTTAAAACTAATATAGTAATTTTTTCTTTGAATAAGAAATTAAATTAGAAATTACAAAAAGCGAAATTATAGCAAAAATTACCACATAAAAGAGATAAAATTTATATACATAGCATTATATATATACAGTGTAACAACAAAAAACCGAAATAACAGAAATATTCAAAAACAAAAACAAAAGGAAAATATATGAATTAATTGCCTTACAGATTATTATTATTATTATATACATATAATATCTAAATATTAAGTAAAGCAAAATAGGAAAAATTCCAACAAACATTTATATATATATATATATATAACAATTATATTTAACTATTTATTACATTCATAGGAACGATATTTAAAAAAAAAAAACACAAAAAATTGACATCAAGCAGGAATAACAGGAGAACAAAACCGTAACGTTAATCCCTTATAAGTATAAACGAACAACAAGTGTTGAGAAAGTAGAAACAAAGTTTGTTCGACAATTTTTCCTTTTAATTTGTTGTTATTAATTATTTAAATGTTTAGCATTAAGTGAAGTTTATTATATGCGGCGCTGCAGACGGTGCGCACCAATCACACATTCATCGCATTCAGCCATCAAGAGTATGAACACACTGATATTTAGGTCAATCCACGTACACACTCTCACGTATACATACACACAGACATGCTCTTGCACACGCATACATGTGCGAAATCAAAAACTCCTTTCTTGCTTCAAATGAATGACTTGCAATTCCAGAGCCGAGAACAGAGTCTATTGGCAACGCTGGCGATGAACAAACACACGCAGGGTACTAAAGCGAAGGACATTTTTTAACCGAATTCACTGAAAATGTTAATTTATTATACTAAATATAATATATAAAAAAAAATATACCTACATCTTGTATACTTTATCAGATTTCTATATACACATACAAGCGATACATCAAAAGTAAAAAAATAAAAAAAACTATAAGTTGAAAGCCCTGGTAGCTAATACTCATCCTAATTAGTTGTAATATAATTGTAATAAATAAATAGCATCCCATTAATGCAAAATCCCAACAAAAACTTTTAATATCAAAATCCCTATTTAAAAAATCATTTTTTTCTTTTAATCCTTGCAACGATTGATTTTGTAAATTGGGCTTTCGGATTTGGGATTTTTAATGGGATTCAGTTTTATTTTGCGATTTTGTTATTATCCCAAATAAACAAATAAAATAAAAAGAAATATGTATATAGTACAAGGGCGGAAAGGGTAGCCGAATTTATAAGCCGGCAATTAGAGAAAATTAAAGAAGACAAATCAGGTAGAAGACCATCAACCGTAACTACAGAGAAAAGACCGAAGATTAAAGGCAAGGTAGAATGTCACAGCATTGACACCCATACCCGGTGTCACAAAATCACAATCCCAATTTCAATTTTTGAAAAGATCAGTCCACCAAAATTTTTGTTATCTGATCATGGGAGACCAACAATTAAAGACAAGGGAGATAATTGGGATTAGAAATACCAAGACCACTCATTCTCTTGCAAGACCCAGGGCAAGACTGAGTGTGCAAAATCAATGGGATTGCTGGTTTCATTTAGGCGCAGGTTCCTGTTCGCTTGTTCTGCTTAACTTGTGATGGGCGAAATTGGTCTTTATTATGTCGTCTTGGCTGACCAAGGTCAACCACTTCACTTGCAAGAACAAGACTTGGTGTGGAATACCAAGACCAAGAGCAAGACAACATCTGCAAGACTCTAAGACTCTTGCAATAATAAGAACAAAAAACTTAAATAAACCTCAAAACCCTTTGATCTGCTAAGCTGCGTGATGTCTTTTTGAGTGTTGTGTCTCTTAGCGTATAAGTTGGTATTTATTTTTAAACCCTATGCCATATTTTTATTTGTATACGTATAGAATTACCGGACATAAAAGTCCGTTGTTTATCAAAGTATTAACAGACATATACTTGTGCAACCTCTTAATGCTAATTAGCTATGTGCGTCACTCACAAAAGGGGTTCTAAAACTGAGGAGAAATGTTTTTGTTGCAAGACAATTGACATTAATAGCTCTTTCGATTTGCAGAGTAAAGTTAAAATTTCTCTTTCGTGGTTTTGGTTTGGCATTCTATTTGCAAACTGTACCCGGGGTACGTACTCGTTAACGTTGCCGTATGTAGCACAAAGAGGTGACCCAATGAATACGTTGTCGTCGTACAGGCAAACAAAAACAAATGCCAAACTACCTTGAGAGAGAACTGTCAGAGGATTTGCCGGAGAGAAAAGTGAAAATTTGGTCAACTTTTTGTATCGCTTCCGTCAAAAGCTTTTCCTATGTGACACTTCCAATAAGAATGCATATATTTCCTCCTTCTGTCAGTTGCATACGTCGCCCCAACAGACGCAACGAACCCTGTCATTTTATTAGCTTACCCGTGGGTATGGTTTCGGGTACGGTTTTAGTAATTCGAAAGTCGTATGACAGGCTGCTCTGGCACACTCGTTATGAATAATTTAATTGTGTTTTAAAAAGTTACTTACCTGATTTAAACCAGCAGCAATAAAAAAAAAACGGCTGCATTTGGCGAAAAAAACTTTTTACTTCATCAAGACAATGCACCAGTTTACACATCCGTCATCGGTATGGCCAAAATCAAAATCTTACAAAAAACGTATCTTGGTCTCTGAGAGAATGTTTGCAAAAGTATGAACAGAGCTCTTTTATCTCACGCGATGTTCTTAGTACCAACTCTAACTCATCAACTCATCCAGATTCCAGACTAACATACTAAACAAGTCTTTTTTACGAATATTATGTTGTACAAAAATATCAAGGTTCTCCAACCAGATCTGCTATATGGAGAAAGTGTACACACAGCGCTGGCTGTCTTTTTCTCTTAAGAGAACAAATAAAAATATTTTATTTACGGTCAGTAAAATACAAATCAGGTTGAGTCGAACGGTTTTTCTTTTTTCTTTTTCAAATTTCTCTAAAACGAAAATGTAATTACAAATAGTGTTATTACAAATAGTCTCTCTTCTCTCTACTTCCCTCTTTCTTGCTCTCTCTCTCTCTATCTCGATCTCTATCTCTTTCTCTTATTCTACTCCATAGTCCATTTCCACATCTAGCTAGTAGTGTAAGGCTAACCGCAATTTCATATCTAATATCGATCCAATAGACTATGACTACATCTCAACTAAAACTATAAGTACAACTACAACTACGACTACAACTACGACTACAACTACGACTACGACAACAACTACAACTAAAACTACATTTACAACAACAACTTCAACTACAACTACAACTACAATTACAACTAAAACTACAACTGGAACTGCAACTACGACTAAAACCACAACTACAACTACAACTATACAACTACAACTGCAAGTACAACTATAACTACAACTGCAACTGCAACTACAAACAGCTACAACTACAACTGAAACTACAACTACAACTGCAACTGCAACTGCAACTGCAACTGCAACTATAAATATAACTACAACTTCAACCACAACTACATCATCATCATATTTGGCTCTACAACCGGGGTCCGATCCTGGCCTCCCGCAAAAAGTCTCTCCACTGGTACCGATTTCGAGCCGATGTCATCCAGTTTGGCATCCCTTAACTCTGGGCGTCCTGGTCTACGCCATCCTTCCAGCGTAGGCTTGGCCGGCCTCGCTGTCGTGTTCCATAAATCCTACCGCAAAGGACTTTCCGAGCAGGATCCCCTTCGCTCATGCGAGCTAGGTGTCCTGCCCACCGGAGCCTACCGAGCTTAATTTTCTTCACGATGTCGACATCGCGGTAACGCTCGTAGATCTCATCATTATAGAGTCTCCGGAATCGTCCTTCCTCACATACGGGGCCAACAATTCTCCGTAAGACTTTTCTCTCGAACGCGGCTTAGAGGTCAGAATGCTTTTTGCTAAGCACTCAAGTCTCGGATCCATATGTAAGTACTGGTATGACCATTGTCTTATATATCAGCAGCTTGGATGTTATGGTTAAGTTCCTGGATTTAAAGAGTCTTGACAGGCTATAGTAGGCTACAACTACAACTTCAAATACGACCACAACTACGACTACAATTACAACTACAAATACAACGTAAACCACAACTATAAATACAACTGCAAATACAACTACGACTACAACTACAATTACCACTAGGATTACAACTACAACTACAAGTACAACTAAAAATACAATTACAACTACAACTACGACTACAACTACAACTACAACCACAAATACAACCACAAATACAAAAACAAATACAACTGCAACTGCAACTACAACTACCACTAGAACTACAACTACAACTATAAAAACAAATACAACTGCAGCTGTAACTACAACTACTACAACTACGACTACAACTACAACTACAACTACAACTACATTAACAACTGCATCCCTACCAAAACTTTTGTATATAGTATCGAGTCTCACAAAAGAAACAAACAACAACAAGAACAAACAAAATTTTCAGATTTCTTTCAAAGATCACAGCTCCTCTTTGAGACACACACGACCACACACAAAATGTGTACATCAAACCAATTCACACAACAACAACAACTCATTAATTTCCATTCTGGCTAATCAATTACTTAATTAGGGAACTTTTTTTCTACAACTTTTTTATCTCGAATAATCAATTTTCTAATTTTGTTAACAAATATTACGAATTACGAATAAATAATAAATGAGGATATTTACAATAAAACCAAATAAAAGTTAGAAAAAATGAAGGAATAGAAGAAGAAACAAACAAAAAAAAGAAGTAAACGTAACAAAATGAAACTTTTTATATTATATGAAATAATGAAATAAAGCGCGAAAAGGCGACACACTCACACACAAACACATAACAAACAGACACGAGAAAAGCTCTTAACCATAAAAATAATGAGGGTGATATGATGTTAAATAAATAAAAATTAAAACTTATAAACATAAATATATTAAAGAAATTATAATTAATTAATATAATATATACACGAGTCGAGTATATATACATAATATATATATATATATATATATATAGAGAACAAATAGCAAAATGTAAATATTTAAAAAATAAAAAGCAAAGACCGTTATTTCTTTTCAATTTGTTGCTGTTTTGGATTTGGATTTTTTTTTAGGTTCCTCCTCGTAATTAAGACGAGTCAGAAATTATTGCAATGACTACCTTCGACGAGCCATATTCGACCAGTATATAGCCAAAAATTACTTCAATATCCAAAGGGTAGTAAGAACTGTTTGTCATTCGTGAACGAATTAAAAATACTGCCTCGTCTTCAATTCCAATGTTCATTCACAGTCAGCTCTATAGACAAGGGCAATCTGCTTGCTTCACATTTTGGAGCTAACTCCACACTACCAGATATCGGTTTGTCGCCGCCTGTACTTGCAAGAGTCGAATCCTCTATGGGACAGATTTCGTACTCGTCAATTGGCTAGAGTATTATATGATCTCAACATTTATTAGTTTTGCTGAGCCTGACGGTATCCCCGCTATAGTTTTGAAGAGGTGTTCTTCAACGTTGGCATTGCCACTGCGCAGGCTTTTCCATTTATCTTATTCTTCTGGGTTCTGGAATTGGAAAACAGTCTGTTCCTGAAAAAGGCGAACCGTCATCTCTTTCCTCGTACCAACCTATCATTCATACTTTCTAAAGTCATGAAAACGCTTATCAATCGTAAGCCTATGCAATACCTTGAATCTAAGGAAATACTTAACGACCAGCAGTACGGGTTCTACAGGTGATCTGATGGCATATCTCACCGAAAATTGGAACCAGCCTATTCATAAAATTTGGTGAAAGTAAAGTTGTTGCACTCGATATTTTCAATGCATTTGACAGAGTCTGGCATTAAGCTCTTTTGTCGAAAGTGATAAGACCCTGGTTGATTAGACTAGTAACTACCATTCAGACCGTTAAATTCAGGTCATATTGGACGATTTCAAATCCAGTATTCACCGCACAAACGTCGGTGTTCCCCAAGGCTCTGTTTTGTCTCCGATACTCTTTCTTCTTTTCATTAACGATCCGCTACCTCCAATCCGATTCAATCTTTCGCTGACGACAGTACTCTCAGCTTTTCATATGGGCTCGTGCTTTCTACACGCCCCTCTTCATTTCAAGTGGAACTTGAACTTGATTCTGACCTTGACGGCATAACAAAGTGGGGACTACAAATTAGAGTAGAATTTAACGCTTACAAAACCCAATGCTGTCTTCTGTCGTCTAAGCGTAATTTAAACCACCAACCCTTATCCATGAATGGATCCATGAAGAGAAAAAATAAAAGGAACATAATTTACTGAACAAAACTTCTTTTTATTTTGTGATATCACTCCGATAAATCGAACCCACGGATTCCGGCGAGCGTAATCGCAGCAAGATCGTCATATCTTTCAAGCTATTTAAACAAACATTTAGTTACAGTGGCTTTCGGATGAAATGCTTGGATAATTGTTAAGTTCCTACCTAGGCGTCAATTATTGCTTTAAACTTTTCATGAGGCAATCAAGACTTCTTGACTTCTAAACTTACCGTTAAAATGATCGTACTTGTACCATTTGCTTGTGCGTCCCATTTTAACAACAATCATGTGTGCTTCTATTGTCATCTAAATTTTAGCGTTCACGCACTTAGCCTGAAGGTGTTTTAGAAACAGGCCTACAAATCGTTGAAAGAAATTTTAAGAAAATTACGCATTCACATTAACAGTTACGTAATTAGGTGTGAAGTCCCTTAAATTATACGCTTCCGTGTTTTCGTGGTCGTATGAGTGGAGCAGGAGCATCAGCCTCATTATTCGTATTTTTTGTTGTTTTTTTTTTCTCGAGTTTGGTTCTTTTCTTCTGCTGCCAGACAAAAGTTTCCCATCCATGCGGAAACCTTAAACAGAACTTTACGCTCCTACAAGTTCTTCGTTTACCAAGCGGCGAAAAGTTAGTCTTCGTCTGAATTTTCCATCCAATTAACCAAAACAAAAAGAGTTCTTAATGTGACACGGCGGTTAAATGTTAGCTGAACTTTGTTGCATTTGTGGAATTGCAGAAAAGATAGAAAGAAAAAATTAGTTAAACAATTTTTTGGATGACGGAAAAGCTTTGTTCGATGTGATTATTCAGAAACTTTATCCACAAAACGCATAAAAAACGTTTAAAGCAACAAATGGCGAAACATTGAATGTCAAAAAATCGTAGTTCGCGGTTGGGTTAGGTTACGTTAACTTATGTTAAATAAGGTTAGACTTCGGCATACTAAGACCGATTATGGGATCTTGTATTACCCCAGGATCTTACACATATCCCCTTTTAAAGGAGCCATTCAGAGCTTCTTATATAGCGTAAGATGTCTCGCACTTTGCCGTTTCGAGATCTGAGAATTTGTCCTTCGCGTATCTACCCAGGAAAAGAGCAGATGAAATAACCTATCGTCTGCTCTTCCTCTTTCTTTTTACAGCTCCTATAGAACCAGTCTTCTCGCATGATTTCCAAGGTGACAATGTCGTGTAAGTATCCCCACAAGCATTCTTAGCTCTCGTCTTTGCAGGGAAATTAACGCATAAGAGTCCAGGTTTGGCCAAATTACATGTGGCGGTGTTCTTCCACCTTTCATTTGTCAATGTTTCCGCCTCTATCCGAAGCGCAAGACTAAGTGTCGTAATATACCTCCCAACATTGGCCCTTTCCAGTTAGAGTTTTAAAGTCGTATCACTTTTAGCGATTTCGTCTGCCCCGGAGTTTCCCGCGACGTCCGTGTGACTCGGGACTCAGATTATCCGAATGTTGAACTGTTCACTCATCTCGTAGAGAAGACTAGCTGCTCAGAGTTACTTTAGACGTCAGTGAAACCACTGATAGCCGTCTGACCGTCCACAGAAATTATTATGTCTTTTGAAGATATTATAGATTGTGCTTCATCTAAGTCATGACCCCCTTAATCTTAGCCTGGTATACATACTGCTGTAATCAGGGAGACAGTTTTGTTCACTTTCATTCTGTCACAGAAGACTCCTGCTTTCAATTTACCGTCAAACTTGAAGCCATCCGTGAAGACCTGCACAGCTTCATTATCCAGTACAGATCCACTCTTCCAGTGTTCTCTCCTGGAATGGATTGCTGTCCGAAAGCAAAAAGCGTGTATGATTTAATCAAGAGTTGTCAGCTGTTTGCTTATAGTCGTGTATCTCGAACAATTTTCGATGATTTACTGCCAACAGTCGCATTTGCCAGCCTTGTTGGCCGCTTTCTGTTTACCAAAGATATCTGTTGTAAGGGGGTGAAACATAAGCTCTAAGCCGCGTCTTCAGCGCTCAACTTATATCCATAAATCTTAACACCTTCTTCATTATTTTCCTGTATCCTGTGTTATCGCTTCTTTCACCATCGGTTCTAAAGAGAAATAGCATGCATGCCACCTCTCCTTGAATTCAACCGCAATACACGTCGCGCTTCAAATGCTCATCAGTTTACCCTCAGCTCCAACTTCGGACATACAGTTAGGTTCAGAGATTAGTTCTTCAGCCGTATGTGGAATGCTCTGCCAAGATCTGTCTTTCCACAACGCGATGATCTACAGGTATTAAAAGCACAAGCTCATAGACATCTCCTCTTTTCTACTCCTTTTCAAACCACATCTTCTTCCAATAACGTTCTTATATGAGTATAAGGCTCAATTAGCCTTTTTTACTCTTTTTATTAGTAGGCGCCGTGGCTCTAGTGATTAGTGCGTTGGACTTCTGTGCAGGAGGTTCGGCTTCGAATACCAGAAAAATATCAAAAATATTTTATTCCCACCTCTAGCGAATGTCTGCCAAACTTTGGAGAGTAATAAGTGTCACAGGAAGTTTCTCTCTCAATTCGTCTATAAGATGCCGCATTGTGTGTCGGTCCCTTTAATTTGTGTGCAAAAATATAATACGCTCAACACGAATGGTTGCGAGAAGGTAGGCCTTGGAGCACAACGGTCTATCGCACCTAATATTATTATTATAACTCTTTTCATTATGATAGATTTCCAGCTAAGTTAACTGTTCAGGATAGTTTCCTGAGAAGTTGTATCTTACTCTATCAATGGGTAGGATACTTGGAAACCTCAGGATATAAAATGACTGGACTGCTGATACTTAGAAGGTCTAGATGCCAATTGTCTGTCTATTTAGTAGCCCGGTCACACAATCTGCAGGTCGATTACAAGAAAGCCTAGGTTAGGTTACTTGACAAATGATTCGGTTCGAGGATTTGGATGGATGTGATGTGAGGGTCTGCTTTGTCAACCACCCAGGCACACATAAACAATGAGGCCATTGATGCCAGGTCAGACCGAAGTTTCATTGGTACTACGGGATGTTAGGGGCCACAGACGAGGTTCGCCTGAGCAGTTAGACAAGTCTGTCTTACTTGTGGCCTCAGCTTATTATGGGCATGATCATCGTAGGACGATGGGGTAGAGTCTTCCAGACAGGTACCCACATAAATGCAAAAGACAGTTTCTGTCCAGACTAGTACCGCTCAAAGCTGGCAAAGGAGCAACTGAAAGGACTTTTTATTTCCTAGTGAATAGGACTAGCCCGGTTTTGGTCAAAACCGTTATTTTCTGGTCCATTTGCAGACGATTGAGACTACATTCTGTATGACCTTCTTAGTCGTTCCAAGATGTTTCCCTTAGACAGCTAACGCTACGTCATCTGCATATGCAATCAATCTTATCCCTTCTTTATTTAACTCTAACATTAATCCGTTGATTGTTATGTTCTAGAAAAGAGCGGTACTTCGTTTGCAAACGGATAGTCAATAAACAATGAAGTAATCTCTTATTCCGTGGACGCCGTGGCTCAGTGGAAAAAGCTCATGGCTACTGAGCAGGAGTTCGTGGTTCGAATCCCAGTAACACCAAATGTATTTTTCATGGTGTTCCACCTATCGCGAATAGGTGACAAGCGTTCCGAGACTAATAACTTGTCACGGAAAGCTTCTCAATTCACCGTTCGGATCCAGCCTTAAACTGTAGGTCCCCTTCCATTTGTGTCCAAAAATATACATTCACACCACAAATGGTCGCGAGAAGCTGACCTTGGACCGCAACGGTCTGTCGCGCAGAATATTATTATATTAATCTCTTATTCCAACCATGGAAAAACGGTTATGGAACATTTCAGTCATACCACTAACTTACATACTGATGTAAGGTACGTTCAACAAGTGAATGCCTCTCTAGCTCTTAAATACATTAACGTAACTGATCGCATTCTGTTGTTCTGCACCTGATAATTATCTACTTATATAACCCAGAATGGTAAGTAGGTTCATTCGCGTATCTTCAAATGAAACGGCTGCTAACGCACGCGTGTAAGATCCATTCGTTCGCTCAACCGAGCTCAATCTAAGCCATCGAACGCACACACGACTCTATTCTATGTTCTATTAAGCGGCGTTCGTTCTCTAACTCTGTCAGCATCCACATCCACATCGCATCCACCCACTGGTAGTGTGAAACATTCGATTCAATCTCAGCAACAATGGGAATGGGAAGTTGGTGTAAAGAAGTGCCAGCGACACCATAAAGTGTTGTGTTGATGTTGTTGTTGTGCCAATGATGACGTCGCCACTCGGATGATCTAAATAGCGCACTGATGGCGGTACTTCTCGCTCAAACTGTAGCAGCAGCTGTTTATGGCTTTTTACCTTCGGTGTTCATTCAGTTGGATGGATGGATGGATGGATGGATGGATGGAGTGCTCGGTCGCACCGCAGTAAAACTTCAACTAAAAACAAAAAAAAACCAAACAAAAACAAATAAACGTACAATAACAACAAACCAAATTAAATTTTGCCCTAGCAGGTAAATCAGAGTTGTGTCCGATTTTATTCGCTTTTGATTGTTTAGTGAGTTCGGACGACGTGGCGACTGATAAATACTTGTAGATACAAGATACTCGCGCATGTCCGTCCAATAAATTTAGTTTTAATGTGCGCGATACATTCACGTCGATCAAACGAAGTAACGGTTTAGTGCATCAGAAGTGCAATTTGTATCTCGAACTTTTTGAAAGTAGTATTTTGTCAAATGTAAGGATTTCATACGGAGAACCGAAGAACAAGAAAAAGTGTCAATTGTTAACGGGTATAGTGCGCTTCTGGCCGGAACTCTGGTCTCCATACTCTGATGGAGATGTCACTCGTCAGATGATTGATCGCTTAGATGTGTTTCTCGGATGACGTTGGGTCGCAAACTCACATTGCATGTCGAGCGACAAATTATTGCCCGCCAAACAATGGGCGAATTAATTATCGAAGTTGTTTTTGGGAGCCAATGAATAATTAATTTTTTTTGCTATCTTACTAACGACCCATGCAAATGCAAATTAATGATCTAATGGGACTTTTTTCTTGCGCTGTGTTGGAAGATTTGATCAGTCAGAGTGAATTGGAAAATGTTTACTTCTCTTATAAAAAGTCGATTGAATCGTGCATTTTTTTGTGAATATTTTTGTAATTTTTATAAACTAAACATAAGCCCATAAGAACACTTCAGTGGAGTATTCAGTGGAGTAGAACAGCACTACCACCCGTTATCATTATTACCTCATTCTTTGTCTACTTCTTCTTTTTAAATATTAAAAAAAGGCGTGGCAATTGATATTGGAGATTTTCTTAAGGACTGTGTTTTAAAACATTCCAGCGTCCTGCACATCTAAACTCCATTCAAATCGCAAAAAAGCAATAAAGTGTTGTTTTCGATGACATTTGGGAAGATATTTTCTATGATATTTATAATTACATTTTTGATGACATTAAGATGACTTTTTCAAAGGTGTTTTCTATGACATTTTTGATGACCTTTTCGATGACATAGAGATGATATTTTTTATGACATTTTCGTTGACATTCTCGACGTCATTTTACATGAGATTTTCTTAGATATTTTCTAGGGCATTTTCGATGACATTTTCAAAGATATTTTCTATGATATTTTTGATGACCTTTTCGTTGACATTCTCGATGACATTTTCTTAGCTATTTTCACTTCACGATGCAATTATTTAGATATTTTCGATAACATTTTCGTTGATTTTACTTTCGATGTTATTGTTGATGACATTTTAGATAACATTTTCTTAGACATTTCACCGATATTTTCAATAATATTATAGATGACATTTTTGGTCACATATGACTTCTCCGATTGCATCAATATAACATTTCCAGATTACAAGTGGAATAATCATGAATAAGGTATTTTATTGTTATGATGTATGTATATGTATGTTATTGTTGATGACATTTTAGATGACATTTTTTTAAATATTTTCGAAAACATTTTCGATAAAATTTCCAATGCTATTCTCCATGACAGTCCATGATATTTTTCTACAACATTTTCGATAATATTTCCGATGATATTTTCGATAAAATTTTCATGACATTTTCTTAGTTATTATTGACGACATTTTCAATGACATTTTAGATATTAGATATTTTCGATAATATTGACATTTAAGATGATATTTTCGATAACGTTTTTGAATGACATTTTCTTAGAAATTTTCAATAACAGCTTCGATAATATATTCTATGACATTCTCTATGACATTCTCCATGACATTTCCCATGATATTTTTTAGTAACATTTTCGATGATATTTTCGATGACATTTTCGATGACATTCTCGATGATATGTTTCTCCGATGGAAAACACTTTTTGTAAAAATGACCCCGAGCCCCCGAGCCACCGGTTTGTGGGGAACCATACACATTTTTAAATCAAGCCGATTTTCTTCAAATTTTATACACATGTGTATCTTCGATGGACAACACTTTTTGTAGAAATTTTACAGACGTCGGGACCCGTGTCTTAAGGCCTTATACAAATTTAAAATAAAAATTAACCCGATTTTCTAAACATTTTATACATATGTGTATCTCTAATGGACAAAAGTTTTTGTAAAATTTTTGGAGCGAATGGGCCCTGAGACCCTTAGCCCGATTTATTTTAAATTTTGCACATAGACCATAGACCGGTAGACCAAACTTTTTGTAAAATTTTTGGAGCGAATGGGCTCGAGGCCCGAGGGGTGCCCATATAAGTTTTTTGAAAATCAGCCCGATTTTCTTAAAATTTGAAAAATTTGTGTATCTGCGATGGACAAAACTTTTTTTCAACAATTTTACCGTATACGGGCACTGTAATCTATTGCAGTTGCAACCAAAGGATATGATACCATTCTCAAATGACTACTGCACTCCTAAATTGAACTTCAGTCCCAGTTTTGCCGCTGGGAAAGTTGGAAGGTAGCATCTTTCAGGCGGAGATCCTGTCGATTAGGAAGCCTTACAGGGCACTTGCTAACAGTACCGATATATGGCGGGGTTTGCATATGCGTAGACAGCAAATCCGTAATCAAATCCATTATTGCGACTAGCAAGAACTTACTTTATTGCAAGAAGATGCGCTTGATTGTACAAACTCTAGACTTAGTTTTTTAAGTGCATATCTGTCACACTATGCACTGCGTCTGTTTCCTAAATTCTCGAAGAGAAGTGCTTCCTGCAAACAAACATTTCCTTGAAAAATTAATAAATAAATTTAGAAATAGACCAATGAAGCTTTCCGCCGACGAAGGTTGTATATTACTTAAAAGTCGACAACGGTGAGTGTTTTGTTCTTTTGCTGACTAGAAAGTCAACGCCGGAGAAATTCTGTCTTGCATGACATGATATTCTGATTTTTGGAAGACACCATTACCATTATCTCCACCTTCATCTTGCCAATCGATAATTGCTAATTAGTTAATTGCTCTCCGTCTGTGTGTAATCTAAACGATCCAGTAAATGGCCATTTGCAAGACAATAAAAAAACCAACCAAAATCATTAGAGCGCACTTAAAACCGCTCTAAATGCAGGCCAACCAGTATTGTGTCGCTTCTCAACGTCTCTATCAAAGAGCTACTTAATTGTTAATGTGTCAAATACATTGCTTAATTAAACCCATGCAGGATACGCTGTCTCAAATAAGTAATATCAACAGCTCTTGTTATTGTTTTCGAGAATTAAAAAAAAAAAGAAATCTCAAATTATGAAGCGGATACGCGCAGAACAATAATTAGACGTCAGTTCACATCAAAGTAATAGCCCATTTCTTTGAAGAAAGGAACGAGTGTATGCATGTGTGGTTGTGTGTATTTCACGCTACACTTAACTTCTCTACACAAGTTCTCCCTCTTATATTTCTTGATTCTTTGTCTTATGTCGTCTCAGTTCTCATAGAGAGAAAACTCACCCAAATTTGGATGAAACAATCGACAATTAAATTTTTTTTATTACAACTTTCTTGGTTAGTGGATTAGCGAATAATGGGCGCCGGGATCATCCATTTCATTGAACTTTCATTCGCCAGACAGTTTCCATTAATCGTACTCTTACTCATAAGATTACAATCTAGGAAACGCTGGTAATTTATTTGTATTCGCTATCTCCTAACTGACTGGCACCTTTGCCTTAGGTTTAACTGAAGCGTTGCCCAACTTTTTTAAATGAGTCCACGATTGATTTTATTAAAAACCTACCAACGTCAACGTAGCTCTTATTGTACCTGCTCTACCATAGTTCTACCTCTTCAAGGGTGATCTCTTTTACAAAAACCACCTAAAGAGTGTGGAGACATCAAAGAAGTGTGTCAAGATGATGATAATAATGGGAAAGGAGTGAAGCACTGCGACCCACGCGGATGCATTTCGCTTTCCCCTGACTTGTACTTCTGGGACATATTCTTCATATCAATGGCTCCAAAGAACTTAATGATATGGAGTGGGTTCAGTGAACATCGCGCAAACTCCGAGATTGCGTTGATTCCCATATGGTCTCTTCTCTGTCGGATCGTCGCTCTACATTCGTTGAGAAGATAGCACGGGGTCTCCTCCGCTTCTCCACAAAGCCTGCAGCTGCCATCCTGTTCTAATCCTAATTTCTTTAGGTGACCCTTTAGTATACAATATACTGTTAGGAACCCCATAATGACTCTTACATTACTTCTGGGTACTCCCAATATCTAGCGAGACCTCCATGTTATATAGCTTCCCAACATTTCCTTAGCCTATCATAGATTTTTCCAACTTACTGAAGGGGCTGCTTTACCTGTTCCGTGCATCTCTTCCCGCATTATGCGATGTTCTATGCCACAAAATGGTTCTGGCCCTACTAGCGGGGTTGCTGCCTTTTTATTCGCTGGCTTATCCACTGTTTATTTACATTCTATATTGGTGTGATCCAGCACCATGTACAGACAAACTTTGTTGTCTTCACCAAGGTTCGCCCTGCACTTCTCCACCAGTCTTGACGTGATGTTAAATGCATCCAGACAGCTGGGCTGTCTGTCATGATTTCCTTGCCTCATGCAGTTCCTTTGCAGATTAAAGTGAGCACATCTTTCGATGGCATGTTCTGCCTGGAATGTGCCTGGAATGTGCTCGGCAACTGTCCCATTGCTTCAGAGTACTTGGTTCGTGGCGTATGAACTCTTTCACCCTTGCGTTCTATCACTATTTCTAGTGGGAGTAGCACAAGGATTCTCACCACATCCGCTGTGGGGTAGGTTCTCATGGCTCCCATAATTAAAACACAGCCTCTTACTTTTTCCAATTTTCTTCTCGTAGTGCTTAGCTTGGTCCTATTCGTCCATGTCACTGCTCCGTACGTAATCATAGGAATAACTATCATAGGAATAACTATCATATATATCTGTTGGATTATTCTGGGACTAACTTTCCAGGATGTTTCTGCCAAACTATAAGTGATCTTTTTGATTTTTGTAGTACTGCTCGTTGGTATTTGTTCTATAGCAGTCTACTGTCAATCATATCAGTGCAAGGTACTTGATCTCTTTGCTGATAGTAATCTCTTCTAGATCGAGAGTAATTGGGTGCATTCGCTCTAGCTTACTTCTATTGGTGAAAAAACCAGTATGGTCTTGCTTGGGCTTACCTCCTCTTTGTGTCATCTGCTCGTAGTGGTTAAACCGTTTTGGACTATGTCACTTTCTCGAACTTCAAGATTGTCAAGATTGTTAGTTATTCTGTTAGGAGGGAGGATGATACAACTGCAAATATCAAAACGTTAATCGAATTAAGTTTTGTTCGTTCTGGATATTTTGCCTGGTATTAATCTAAGGTTGCCAATTGGGTACACAAAAATGCTGTAGCTTGCTCCTCCAATTAGCCGAAGAATTCACGATGTAGCTGCATTTGTCTCTCCCTTATATGTATATAGTTGTGTTAGGAAGTGTTATAAAACCATACCTGAGCACTCAGGCGATTGTACTCGTGCCCAGTAGAGATCACTATTCAAACCACCAGTGGTTTAGCCGCCAAACTCGGTTTATCTTTCTTTTCTTCTTAAAGCTGAGTTTGATTTCAATGCGCTGATACAAGCTGAGCGCTAAACTTTTACTTGTAACAAAAACCAAACGAAAATAGAGGCGATTGGGAGAAGAAAAACCGCCTTCTTTTTTATTAGATTTTCGTTAATTTACTTCTTTGTTTATGGCGATTGGGTAATAAAAACACTAACCTGCCCTGTGGACCAAAACGATTTGCCAATAATTAGTGCCAATCTGGCCCGGCTGAACGAATAGATCGCATTTGATTTGAAATTCTAGCGACAAAATCGGGAGTTCATTGGATATCTCAACGGAATTGGTTGTTTAGTAGAATCGCGAATGGTGGCACAAGTGGAGGACAACTAACTAGATGTGGCAATTGTCGCGGGAATTTAGTTAAAACTTTGCTAGAAAAATTGACAAGTTTTGGTTATCGGAATTAAACAAAAAAGGCAACAAAAAAGGGACATAATGACTCTGTGACGTCGCGAAGTGCGAAAAAGAAACAAACAAAAAGGAAAGACCTTTCCAAATTCTTATTTTTTTGCAAATCTAACTCAAGATGTACTCGTACGTGTGTAACTGTAAAGTGGTGCTAACTGTTAATCTTCTTCTTCTATTGCTGGTACTGAGAGACAATGTTTTATCGCTGACTGTGGATAATCAATTGGTGTCGGCGAGGAATGGTAAGTGCAACAACAAATCCAACAACAAATTTCCAAAATATTGTTACGAAAATGTGAATAGAAATCATTTATCGTACTGTTCGTATAAAATTAAGCGTTTCATTGAATTGTGTTATAATCGTATTCGAATTAATGTTACCAAAAATCATGGCATATATTTAGGCTCAGTAACATTGTGTATAAAAGTTATATGTTCCCCTCATAAAGGAACTATTATATAACAGTTACACGCGTGGAACTCCTACATAAACTTGTATATAAGAAGATTATACCAGTATGTTCTGGTATTTTGTAGGTGGTTCGAATAGAACAGATTGGAGAAGATTAGAACCTTCTCGAAAATGTTGATTCGGTATAAATACAGCAATTTTATCGCAATGTATTAGTTAATATTTGGAAGTGAACAAATACTATTTGAAAAGATGAAAAGTTGTCTACTTTCCGTATCCTTGAATAATGGTGCTATATGTGAACAATAAGTAATCATTAGTGTAAATTTGTTGATTTTTTGTTATTAAAGTTGAGGTTTGTGTTTTAAAGAACTTGTATTGTTATTTGCAAAATCCATTACAAACTCTAAAAAGCCAAAAAGGGTATCGTCGTGATGTGTCCTTGTTAGCAATGCGTATCGGGTGACGAAGCGAAGTGCCGAGGCGTTGTTTGTCCTACCTAGCGACGCGGATGGCAAAGTTTGATGCCGTGGCGTTAGTGGTAAGGCTGTCACTCTTAGACCACTCGGCTGGGAGTGGAAGTAATGTATTAGCGTTACTAAGATATGACGTCAAAGGCTATGAGCCTTAAGCCGCTAATACTAGATGGAATACTAGAGTTAAGCGTGAGGAAGTAATGGCAAGCAAGGGAGTGGAAGTAATGTATTAGCGTTACTAAGATATGACGTCAAAGGCTATGAGCCTTAAGCCGCTAATACTAGATGGAATACTAGAGTTAAGCGTGAGGAAGTAATGGCAAGAATATCTCTCTTAAACCATTAAATCAACGGAAATACTAGCGTTAAACGTGAGGACGTAATGACAAGGATCACACGATCACAGTGATGGTCAAAATAGTTGGTATTGTTTGCAACAAAAAATAAAAAACTAAATGTTTGGGAATTTGACGAATTTGTTCCTCGCGAGTGTAATTTGTAAATGTGTGCGTTTTGTTTTTGTTAACTAAAGTTGCGATTTGTGAATTATAGAACTTGCATTGTGTTTTTAATTGCAAAATCCAGAAAGCCTAAATTTTGTAACAATACTTTTACATGTCATCAACATCAACTTGCCTGCCCCATACAGATAATTGGTGTGTCTAATTGAAACTATTCATCTCAGCGACCCTGAAAACCATGAATTCGAAACTAATATCGGTCATGTAATATGTCACCTCCTTTCCGGAAATTATGGATTCGAAACAAATAGCAATCATTAACCCTCCTTTTTGACCAAAGACAGTAACTAACTGCTAAGTGCCTCATATTCTGCACACCTATCCATTGTATTGCCAAGCACTAATGCGTCAATACTGGAGACTGTCGCATTTATAAACTCAAATTCTACCTTCTCAAAATTTCCTGCTTCTAATCTAGTGAATCGCATGTATATCACCGATAGGCCAACTTAATGCTGAATAGCATTTAAATAATTTTCGAATTACTGCTACCAGCGGTAACTCGCACTGAAAAAAAAATTAAATCAACCCTTGTATGGAGTATACTTACAGCTCTTACCAGTCCACCACATAGTCTTGTGTTCTTGAGCTTTTAATAAATCATTGCCAATGTCAATAGTCAGTTCTCCCACTCTCAGTCTTGCCATCACACTAATTCCCTCTCAATTCATCAGATTCACTCGCTGGTTATGTCAACATTGACACCTCTGGGCTCTGGCTGCCGAATTTCGCTTCGCTTAGCATTGGAACATTTTTAAAGTTCTATCAAAACAGATGCCGTGCGCATTCTTCTGTAAAGTTAGCCAACGCGATTTGTTGTTTATGCTCGCATCGCATAACGATTGAGGTTGGGGGAGCTGGCAACATTTGTTGTAGTTGTTTTTATTGTTGTTATTATTATTGTTATTATTATGATTATTGTTGTAATATATTCTAATGCCCTTCATTACTTGCAAGGTATGGTACGCTACGTACCAGCAGAAAAAGTAACCCGCTTCCAAAACAATAGAAATCGCCGGAGGTTCTAATACAACGTGACAGTCAAGTGACAGATATGAAAATTGAATTTCTAATTTCGTCGTGTCTCTTGAATTATTCAATAAGGTCACAGCGAAAGAGGGTAACACGCTCATCTTTGCAAGGTTATTAGTCGACCACTGTCTCTCTAATTGGGGTTCGAATTCCATTAAGTTCGAAATCTATAAAGACCACATACAGGGTGTCCCCTTATTCGTCAAGGATAATTTGGCGAATGATTCTTGGGTATATTCTGAGAAAAAAAAATCGTTCTACAGTAAGGGTCTATCTCCATATCATTTATCGTGGATTGAAGAAAAAGCTTACTTTGGTGGAACCTGAACCATGTTAACGGAAATTTCTACTAACTAAAACTTAAAACTTTGTTTATGGCTTTATTTTTAGAAAAAAGACAACGTTTATTACACATTTTCTGGGGAAAATTGACCTCAAATTCAAAAATTAGCATGGGCAGGAAAACTAGAATAGGGATTGCAATTGGATATCTGAAGACTCAAAAAAGATATCAACTTTATTTAAACGCAGTTGCAAAGGCTAGTGTTTCTTCTAAAAATAAAGTCCTAAACAAAGTTTCTACAGTTAGTATTAAGAGAGCAAATTTCCGTTAACATGGTCAGGGTCCACCAAAGTAAGCTTTTTCTTCAATCTCCGATAAATGATATGGAGATAGACCCTTACTGTAGAAGGTTTTTTTTTCTAAGAATATACCCAAGAATCATTTCCCAAATTATTCTGCACGAATGAGGGGACACCCTGTATAGAAGGGAGTTGAGCGCTCTTTTGCTTGTTTCAGCGGACTACCTTCTGCAGTGAGGGTCTTGTATTTTTCTATTTTGCCGCTCCATTTCTTTAGCATTTAACTTGGCTATGAATGCAGAGTAAATTAGTCTTGACTCTGCGACCTGTTCCAGGTTTAAGTCGATGTTGAGAAGTTGGCTCTTTACCCAATCGTTACATTGATGTTCACAGATGTGATGTCCGGGTTGTGGCGCCTCTTGCAACAACCTTTCCGTTTAGGCCCCATGTCGCCATGCTTCGTTTATCTCAAAGTATTGTGTAAGTGGTTTGGTGAAGTCGTCCTATTCTATGTCCCTGGAAGTTTCTGAAGACGCATATCCAATGGATGGATTAACGTAATTTTTCTAAATTTACTTTGAATCTGGCGACTAGGATTCCTTCTGAGAAGGGTTTCCATTTCATAAGTGATCTTTTCGCTTGAGGTGATACTAAGACTACAAAGCTTTAGGTGATTTTGCTAATTATTATCCTTTCCACAGTATATTAGTTTGTATTAAAATTGTTGTATCGAACTTTACGATGTTTTTCCATACTTCTTGCTCCGTAGTGACCTAGTTATTCCATTTCAGTTTCGATTGCACCAGTTCAGAAACGATTCTTATACTCCAAAGAGAGTTCATTTCAGTTTCAGAAGTGTCCTTGCAGTAATTTTGATTCCTTTTATTCTTCTCATTTAGTTTTCTTGAATGAGATCTGGTTCGGCTGGGTTGGTGATTGACAAACAGCATCTTATCGCAGCTAGGCTGCTAGTCTGTCTGGACGAAGTTTGGAGCTTAAGAGGCTAGAATTGCTTATTGACCTATTTTTTCGGTTCCAATAGTATAAATCTATAATTTTCCACATAAATATGTGCAATTAAACCTATCTACAATTTATTAGCTAAACAATTTTTCCATCTCCCAAGACCGAAAACAAGAAAATTGCAAATGTAAGCAACATAGACTCGTTTTTTTATCAATTTCCTTTCTGCTCTGTAGTAAATAGCTGTAGTCGACTTCACTTATGCAATCGCAAGTTAGATCAGCTGACAACAACAACAAACATTACATAACATTTTAACCCCTCTTGTAACCCTTTGAAGAACCAATCTGTCGGCCGTGTGATTGACGTCTTGCCGTTTAACGTTGAGCTTTTTGGACCAATTAATTGCACTTAAACCTTCAATTTCAGATTGCTTTGAGCGAATCGCACTGGAGGCGATGCTGCCGTTCGAGAGGAGTTTTCACACCGAAGACACTAACTCGTTGAAGACTTGCAAGGAGAAGTGCATCCAGGCTGGAGACAAATGTCAGACAATCGCATTCGGGTTGGTCAATTATTGAGTTCGCTTTGTGCTCAGTCGAGCAGAAAGGAATTACGTAATTGTTATTTTTTTCTTGTTGTTGTTGCCTTTTTAGTGTTCACCGACGCGGAAACGGAACATGCCAGCTATCAGCGGAGAAGCTGGGAATGTCAGGTGGTCGACCAGGTGGGACAATTTTCGATCCAGACTTTGATTTGTATTCGCGGAAGACAAACTGCTTCGACTTGAGCGACAATATGATACCAGTGGCGGATGCGATGGCATACGACAGCACCCTGCCATCGCAAACACCACCTCAGGTGCAGTATACATCGTCGCACATGGAATCAGGATCACCCTTATGGTTGATGGTCAACCCAACGACGAATCCAACCACGACTACGATGAAGACGACAACGATGACTGCTGATGATCGATTCCCTGCAATGACTACTTTCTTTAGTAGTGGTGGTGGTGGCTATAGCGGCACCAGCAGTCAACCAACAGCGTCGCCGGAAACAACGATGGGACCAACAACAACAACGTACGGTCGCCCCACTACGAATGGCGATCGCCTGTACTTCTCACAGGAGCTCTATCCCCTGTACAAATATCCAATGCTGTACGAACAGAATTATCCTGCACCAAATCAGGCCTATTATCCGGGCGGATATGCGGCGAACGTACCCGAAGTGGAGAATCATCATAAGCTTCCTGGTCACTCGATGGATGAACATTCTCAGACGGCGCAAACTCATGAACCACCTCGTCCAATATTCGGTCTCGGCTATGGCACTGGCTACAGCTATGGCAAACCGGTAAAATATGACACAACCACCCGGCCGTATGATCATCCAGCCGATAAGAGACCAGGTCAATCGGATCAGGGTGGATCTGAATATGCAACTAGGCCATTCTCGGATGACAGAATAGGTTTTTCCGCCAGGCCTGTTGGATCTTCTTCGTATAACAACAACAACAACAACCGCCCAAGTCAGCCCGATTTCGATTACGCAACGGCGCCGTACCAACCTCGTCCAGAATATTTACCCAACACGCCAAGTCGACCTGCATCTTCGTCAACCAGTAACATCAGACCAAGTGATTTCATTGATTACACAAATCGACCAGATCCATCATATTCTAATCAACCAATAGATGGTGGATTTGGATCATCATCGTCGCGACCTCCTCTACTAAATGATGGTCAGCACCCAGAATACGATTACGACTACATACGCAGAAACCACAATGCCTCCCGCCCCGATGGATATACTTACAATGACGAAAAGATGATAGCGACATTCTTCAATCCTGACGAATACAACCAGCAGGGAAACCGGAAAAGTATGTTGGAACCTTAGAGTAGAATCCACTTTGTAGCTCGAATGTTAAATTCTAAATTTCATTTTCTTGTCTTACAGCTCGACCAGTTCTGGGTGATCGTGATCGATATCCGACTGAGCCAATAACAGGTAGGTTCCGGCGAATGTGCCCTGCAATAACGTTTTGTGTTGTTACGTGTTCAATGTGGAATGTGGCTAATATAAATCAATGTTATAATTAAGAGCTTCTTTAACCACTCGGTCAGGGGAAGGGAGAAGTGTGCTAGACCTTTGTGCACCAAAATCCAAATACTAAACTGCTGCTCTAAGCGTTCGTAGTTATTTCAAAAAAAAAATCATTTCACTAATCATTACATTTCATTGTGTACTTTTAGGAGCTTATGATATCACATTTTTAAGAATTAGGTATATCATGCTGCTTTTGAATGTTGCTCTTTTAATATAATTTTTTAAAGGATATTGTATTCCCATTAGTTTATATATATTTATAATTATATATTCTAACTTAAATGTATGTAGGTACAAATAATACCTTATCTCTCTATTGCAACTCTGACAAATAATGTCATCTATGCAATGATATCACAAGCAAAGCAGTATACAGGGTGTATCAGCTTACTTGGTTAATTTCGTGACAAAAATCGTATGGGAGGGGTGGTCTATTTTCACCGCCTGCGGTGTACGTAGCGAGTCGTAATTTTTACCTTACATCACTTCACACCCTGTAACTCTTGAACGCGTCTAGCTACAAGACCATTGTTAGTCTTTTTTGAAAGAAAATAAAAATTTTAAGGTCAACCTATGTAAATTTTTGTAAATTCTTAAATCAATTATCGATATGATCGTCGTCAAATTCATATTTTTTTTTTTTTTTGAAATTGTATTTTCAACCGCGATTATCTCGAAAAATGCGCTTGGATAATTTCTTTTGACAAATGCAGCATTAAAGCTTATTTAGTTTTCTACAAATCCATCTTACAATGTTTATGCATTCGGTCAACAGGAGCAGGGTTAAAATTGAATGTTTTGAAAATGAACGTAAACGTACTTTTGACCTTACATAACTTCACAGGGTGACTGTTGGTCTTTTTTGAAGAAATTTTTTTAACAATGTACGAGTACATTTTTTTTAATTATTTAAGCCATACCGAAATAAAAGTCGCCATTCAAAAAAAAATATTAAAATTGTATTTAAAAACTGGCTGGCTGGCTGGTCAGATCTTGTGATCAAATTTTAACCCACTACCCAAAATTTCTTCAAATTTTATACACATGTGTATCTCTGATTGACAACATTTCTTGTAAAAATTTGGAAGAGATCGGGCCTCGGGGTCGGGGACACCCATGCATATTTTATAAAAAAAAAGTTCCCGACTTTCTTCAAATTTTATAAGCATGTATAAATCCTATGGGCAACACTTTTTATAAAAATTTGGAAGTGATCGAAAGCGGGAGTCAGGGGGCACCCATACAAATTTTATAAAAAAAAGTAAACGATTTTCTTCAACTTGCCAATAGTTTTTTGTAAAAATTTTAAAGTTAAAGGGTAGGAGGGCACCCATGCAAATTTTATAAAGTATTCGATATACAATTTTAAGAAAATCGGGTATATGTGTATCTCAGATGGGAAAAAAAGCCAATCATGCTAAGTATCTTCTATATTATATAGATTTCAAAAAGGGACTTCAGAGCTCAGTGATTGTTGCAAGCTTTTATAAACGACACTTTTTTTCCAGAAACATTTTGGACAATCAGACAAGACATTTGCCCAGATTGCCATGGATCAGCCTGCTACCTATTAAGGAGATGATCCACTAACTGAGTGAGAGCCTCCTGAACGGCATCAAGGTGGACATGTAAAAGGGGCCTTCTATATCGAGGAAGGTCGCAAGGGTGTATTGTCAACTGCCAGGGTCGGAGAAGAGTTTTCTTTGGATAGAATCTTACATATTCCTTGTTGGATTGACAGAACTCTATCCAGTAACGTCGTTTAAATTCCTTATATGTTTTCAGGCAGTCTTCTAGGGTTGCCAGAAATTATTGGTATAGCAGATATAGAGATGAATATCAAATGTTTTTTTTTTCAAAGCAAAGAGGAGAGTGTTGAGGAGGTCGTAAGAGGGTTTTTATGAAGGCCTTGAGATAGTTTTGAGTTGGGTCTCGAAGCAGATCTTGGGGGGATCTTAATGGGGGTATTAAGAGGAGTTTTAAGGGGGCCTTGAGAAGGGTCTTAAGTGGTTTTGATGGGTCTTAATGAGGTCTTTTATATAACATTTCGTCGTTAAAATAATGTGCACTATATCGTATTACTTATCTGAGAGCTGTTATATCAGCGTGGAAGGATGAAGGCAAGATGTCCAAAAAGACGACTTGACTTTGTCCAATTCATTGTTTTTTATCACCAGCCAATTATGCAGATGTAATGTATTAACCAACAAATAAATGGCGAGTCTACTCACAGAAAGAGTGTGGAGCTGATGCATCCCTGCTCTTTGTGGGAGTGGATGAGCCATCTGTCAAGATTCTGAAAGAAAGGTTCGGATTGCGTCCCAATACTTTCTTGGGCGGGCCTGTTTGATAATTCCAAAAAATATCTCAGCCAATTTACTGCGACAGTTCTGTTCTCAAGATCTTGTCGCAGTTAAAATAGCTTATCAGATATATAAGGGAACTGATGAAACTGGTTAGATACTCTGAATCTAACAATCTAGGCCTAATTGTTGGGTGCGATGCTAATTATCAGCATACCGTCTGAGGAAGCAGCAAATGCAACAACAGAGGACTTCAGCTGTTGGACTATATACATTCCACAGACTTAGTTTTAAATAACATTGACAATGAGCCAACATTTATGAACAGTCAGAGGAAAAAAGTGATTGATCTAACCCTGTCAAACGACAAGATGATCAACCAAATCAAAGGTTGGAAAGTGATGAAAGATATCTCATTGTCCGACCATCGATATATTGGCTTTTAGTTAAGCGCCGAATTTAACACAATTCCCACCGGCAGAAATCCAAGAAGAACTGACTGGACGAAATTCCAATAGTCTCTTAAAGCTAAAAGTAGTTTTTGCAGGTGCAAAAGGAAGCTCACAAATGAAGCTGAAATTAAAAAAAATAACCCATAAAAATGTTCATGTAAATTCTCTAATAGGAGATGGGTATGTGTAAAAATTTGAAGAAAATCGGGCTAATTTTTAAAAAATTTACATGGACACCACACGGGTCTCATGGCCCTATCACAAAAAGTTATGTCCATCAGTGATACACATGTGTTAAAAATTTGACAAAAACCGAGCTAATTTTTAAAAAATTTATATGAGCACCCATTGGGCCTCGGGGCTCGTTCACTCCAAAAACTTTACAAAAAATTTTGTCCATCGGAGATACAGAGGTGTATAAAATTTGAAGAAAATCGGGTTAATTGTTTTAAAAATTTTTATGGGACCCACGACCCGGCCAATAAAATTTTTGCAAAAAGTGTTGTCCATCGAAGATACACACGTATATAAAATTTAAAAAAAATCGGGTTAATTTTTTTAAAAAAAAAATTTGGGGCCCAATGACCCTGGGGCCCGGGGTCTCCAAAAATTTTACAAAAATTGTTGTCTATCGAAGATACATACGTATATAAAATTTGAAGAAATTCGGGTTATTTTTTAAAAAAAAATTTATGGGGTCCCACAAACCCGGGCCCCGGGGTCTCCAAAATTTTTACAAGAAGTGTTGTCTATCGAAGATACATGCGTATATAAAATTTGAAGAAATTCGGGTTATTTTTTAAAAAAAATTTTATGGGGTCCCACGAACCCGGGGCCCGAGGTCTCCAAAATGTTTACAAAATGTGTTGTCTATCACAGATACACATGTGTATAAAATTTGAAGAAAATCGAGTAAAATTTGTAAAATATTTGTATGGGAGCCCCCAGACCCCGGGGCCCGAGGGTCCTCAAATTTTAACAGTGTTGTCTCCGGAAATACACATGTGTGCAAAATTTCAATAAAATCGGGCCTTGGGAAGTGGGTTAAAAATTAATCGCAAGATTCCACGACAGACGACCGACCGACCCACGGGCAAGTGAAGTTAATATAGAGAATTTAAAAAGAGCACAAATTATGTGTAAATCCTTAATGGATAGCTTTGTTGAGTCCTGTCCAGCCAGAAAGTAGTGGAAAGGGAAAACTGTTCCTTGGTAGAACAGTGAACTTCAAAAACTTTGCAAGGTCTCACGCAAGCTTCTCAATAGAGTCTTAAAAACAGATCTTTAAATCGACTGGTAGACTTATAGGAGTAAGCAGAAAGAATATAGGGCAAAAGTTAAGAAGGCTAAGCTCGAGTCCTATAGAAACATCTGCTCCGAAATAAATGAGCTAAGAGAAACAGCAAGGCTCTGCAAAATCTTTTAGCCTGAAAATCTGAGCCAAACTCAACTCACTCAAGAAATCTGATGGCAACTCTATTCAGGAGGTCAAAGACATTTTACTCTACACTCACTTCCCAGGAAGCAGAGTGCTAAGGGAGAATAATGGTGTCAACTTGGCTCCAGATGGAAGAATTGTCATCAGACATGATTGGTATGTAGCAGGAAAGGTGGCTAAATCGGAGGCAATAGAATCCTCTATTTCGTCCTTCAAGGATTTTAAAGCAACAGGTTCGGATGGTATATACCCAATAATGCTGAAACATGGTGGTAATAGACTTATAGAAATTTAATAAAACTGATTTATACATCTAGTTTGGCCTTCGGGTATGTTCCTACATGTTTGTACAATGTAAGAGTAGCTTTTATTCCGGAACCAGATTCAGACCAAACAGTCTTTCATCATTTGTGCTGGAAGGTCTTGAACGCTTGGTTGAGATGTATATTAGGTCGAATGTACTCAAAAGAAATCCCTTAAATGTGAATCAACACGCCTATCAGCGTGGTAAATCCTGTGAGTCTGCTCTTCATGATCTTGTTTTCAGGATTGAAAAAAAACATTATGAACGGAGCCTTCACCATAGGTGTGTGTATTAATATTGGTAGAGCTTTTGACAACACTACCTTTAATGCGATGTGCAACATGCTGAGAGGCATAGAGTCGAACCAACCTTAACCAGATAGATTCACTACATGCTTTACCGCCGGCTTCTTCAGACTGGCGAGAATATGGATGATAAAGTTACGGTCGAAGGGGCCAAGGGATGCCCACAAGGTTAAGTCCTTTCGCCGCTTCTATGGTGCCTTATTTATATTCTTTGCTGGAATAAGTTAGTCACTAAGATATACACATACAAGCTTATGCGGACGATGTATGTCTTATTTCATCTAATAAATCCCTCAGGGCCGCCTGTATAAATCTACAGACTGCTCTGAACCGGTTGGATAATTGGTGTAGCAGAAATGGACTATCGGTAAATCCGACTAAAACTACTGCAGTTTTATTTACTCGTAAGCGTAAATTCGATGGTCTTATTCCTACTGCACTAAAAGGTTTCACTTTTCACCTGGAATCGAAAATATCGAAAGCCTGTGAAAGCTCGAATCGAAAAGAGCATTTGGTAAATCATGGGGGCTGAGTCCGAAAATGGTACACTGGTTGTACTTAACGATAATCAGACCCATTCTCACCTATGCGGCAGTTATTTGGTGGCCAAGAACTTGTCTGAAAATGGCTAAGAGAACACTTAGCAAATGGCAAAGGAACGTCTGCCTGGGAATAACGGGCGCAATACGCTCTACATTGGCAGATGCTCTCAATACACTGCTAAATCTGCCCCCTCTGGATATAGTTATTCAGATGGAAGTGAGGTCGACTTCGCATGAATAAGGTTTGGCATTATGAGCATAAGAGTGGGCATGGAAACATATTCCAAAAGTTTTCGGAACAAATTCCTACACTTCTGATGCCTGTGGACAGTACTGTACCATTTCTTATGCCCAAAAGAGGATATATGTAAAGTTCAATACCCTGGCAGGGAAAGTTGGAAAAATTCCACTGAGATCCTTAGGGAATTCGAACCCATATTCTACACTGACGGTTCTCTTACCAATGAAGGAACTGGTGCAGGATGGTTCTTAGACGAGAATTTTTCAAGCAGAAATATTTGCTATTTTACAAGTGGCCAACTGGGCTGTCTCTAAAAAGATACAAGGACGAAACTTTGCAATATGTAGTGACTGCCTGTAGCACTGGAATCAACTTGTGTCAATTTGAGGATTCTTCTAGAATGTAAGAGAAGACTAACCTCTATTTCAAGATGGAATTCCGTCACTCTTATCTGGGTTCCGGGACATACAGAAATAAAAGCAAATTAATTTGCTGATGCACTTGCAAGAAGTGGTTCTTCCGATACTCCTACTGATCCGGAACCAATGTTAATCTTGAGTCAGGCAAACTTAAGTATTGGTATTCTTAGATTAATGGAAGCCGAACAGGAACAACGTCGGCACTCCAAAAATACATGTATAACTACCAAGTACTTTGTGGATAGGCCGAACAAAAACATCGCTAAGTTCATTTTGGAAATATCCAGAATGAACTGTCAGAGCATGGTCGGTTTATTTACAGGATACAACCCGACTGGAGGTCATATGTTCAAGTTGGGACTTATACATACTGGATCCAATATGTAAGTCTTGCCTGGAGAAACAACTACACATTTCCTTTGTAGCTTTCCTGCTTACTCCTGGCTACGGATAAACGTTTTTGGAAGGGATATGATAACGATTGAAGCACTTCAGTCGTTGAAACTAGAACAAGTCCTTCGCTATCTTAAAGTAACGAAGAGATTTGAATAGTGAACTCACTGGGAAAGGGTACAATGGACCTAAGGTCCGAGTGCTCTGGCGTGGCTTTTCTCAGATTATCACACCAACCAACTACAACTATCCTTACTTTTTTATCCTAGAAAATTCATATTCATGTATCTTAAACGTTTTACTTCTAACGCGCGTTAAGACCAGGCCTCTATTTTTCATTGGGCATAAAGCAAGGGCGAAGATTAAGAGCTGACTTATTTGTTTGTTAATATGTTCTCTTAACAACCAATCATATAACTCTGACTAATATCGAGCCTGCCTACTTGTCTTTGTCTTCCTTTATATTCTCTTTTACATTGCCACTTCTAGGAAACCTGTGACTAGTGATCACCCTTCTACAGCTTACAATTAGACTTAATTATTTGCTTTTATTGCTGCTCGATTATACCAACCACAGCGAAGTGTTTCCCAAAATACCAAATAGCAAAAATTAAAATTTCAAAATTATCCAGTGTGACACATTGAACGACACAAAGTTCAATAACAATAAAAAAAATGTTTTTATTGCAAGCAAAATATGCTAATTTCTTATTTGAAACTTATAATTTATGAATATTCTAAGCTGAGCTCAGCTGTGAAGGAGCTCATTAGTCCTCACCGCTTGCCCTTGCCCCTTAAACACCAAGTATGGTACCTCGGACAGAACTCAAGTGAACCCAAGCGAAACGTTTGTCACTCTTTTTCTCTTAATCTCTTTCTCATTAATGCTAGATGCTAATATTTTCGGTTTTTTTATTTGTTGTCTGATGTTAATTAGCCTCGTTGATGAAGGGAATTTAAATAAAAATTTTAATTAATTTCAAATTCAGAATTTATACAAAATCTCAAATCGAATCTAACTGTGATGATTTTTTTTTTAAATAAGATGTCAATTAGCGGAAATATTTAGTTGACATTTTTATAAAAATTCTTATTTAGCCTAAAAAGACAAGACTAACACGAAAGTAATTCATCTGCCTAACAGATAAATTAAGCTTTGAAATAAAAAAACTCACTGGTGTTTTTGTTGTCTCACATCAATGCCATAACTCACGGCTGGTAACCAATAATGAGCCCAGAATTTATTGCGTAATCTACGACCAATAGGTGCGGGTGGTGGACTCATCTTGCAAACCCATCTGACCCACATTCTTGTTGTTTCCATTTAGTTTGTGTTTGTGTTACAACGGAAGTGGAATGCGTAAAAGCGAAACTAAATCGTTCAGTGGCAATTGACCGCGACTTGGTCAACATGAAATTGTAAATACGATCGTAACTAACTGATGACCGGGCGACTAATGTTCGCACGGCAGATACACTTGTACAGCAATTATTGGAAGCTATCCAGTCGCACACCGTTGAGCTAACGACCATCGAATTCCATGGCATTCGCTCAACAATTTATGCGTTGCGGTTTGGTTTGTGTGAGATGATGGATGGTCGATCAACAATCGCTGATTATTTGTTAAAACATCACAATAACAACAAAACAGCTACTTGTAACTTAAACTACAATCTACACTTATGTTCCTTAAGCTCATGCAATGCACCGAATTACATGTATTTAAAAAACAAACAAAAAAATTTGTGAGTGTCTAAGTCCAAAATTTAAGTTTTTATATTCCGAGTATGACGCACGTCGCGTGTCGCGTGTAGCGCGTGTGATGGGTTGAATTTTATTTCGACTTTTTTGATGTTGTTTTTAACCACCTTCCACACGACCTATGGTGCTGAAACTTTGTGAATGTCTAAGTCCAAAATATAAGTTTTATATTCCGAGTATGACGCACGTCGCGTGTCGCGTGTGTCGCGTGTGATGGGTTGAATTTTATTTCGACTTTTTTGATGTTGTTTTTAACCACCTTCCACACGACCTAGAGTGCTGAAACTTTGTGAATGTCTAAGTCCAAAATATAAGTTTTATATTCCGAGTATGACGCACGTCGCGTGTCGCGTGTAGCGCGTATGATGGATTGACATTTTTTTTCGACTTCTTTGAGGTCCTTTTTAACCAACTTCCACACGACATAGAGAGCTGAAATGTTGTGAATGTCTAAGTCCAAAAAAGCATTTTTTATATTCCAAGTATGACGCGTGTCGCGTGTGTCGCGTGTGATGGGTTGAATTTTATTTCGACTTCTTTGATGTTGTTTTTAACCACCTTCCACACGACATAGAGAGCTGAAATGTTGTGAGTATCTAAGTCCCAAATACCATTTTTTATGTTCGACGTATGACACGTGTCACGTTTCGCATGTGGCACGTGCGATGGTTTGATTTCGCGCCATTTTCTTGTTTTTTGAGGTATTTTTAACCACCTTTCGCACGACCTAGGGCTGAAATTTTGTGAGTGGCTCAATGTCAGGGGCCCATTTTGATATCCCGCTTTTAACGCGTGTGGCGCGTGTGAAGCGTAAAAAAAAAAATTAACTTAATGATCATATCCACGCGGCTTATGTCAACTAAAAACTGTCCAACTTCTTCAAAACAAAGACTGGCGTTCCACAATGCTCAATAACGGGTCCATTACTGTTCACGCTGTTCAACAATGACACCCTTTAAAATACAGATATATGCCGATGACGTTCAGATTCATTAATGCTATTCAATAGGCCTTGTGGAAGACGATTCAGCGGTTGCAAGGGGTTTTTTCTGACCTTGGCAATTCCAGCTTGCCTGAGCTCAACGAGCGCTTTATTTACAACATATATCGAAGAGACCATATCATTCATACCTATATTAAGGAATATCAAGTAATGGACCTTACAAAGTATATTGCCTTTAAAATTCTTACCTTCCTATTCAACCAAAAGATAACCAGGTTTCTGTTGACATTTTCCAGAGACTATAATTGGCAGCTTCAACTAGAAGCGCATCATTTATTAGATCTTCATATAACAACAACACAATTCTTTCATTATGCTATGAGACAATGGAATTCGCTTCCGGTTAACTGTTATGAAATCTTCAGGCACTTAAGGAATGCTACCGCTGTAAAAGAGAATTATACCCCCACGTAATGCCGATCGTTCTTTTGTTTAATTAGTCTCGTAGTCTTTTAGACGAATCCGATGGACGCAGTAAACAAAAATAAGCAAATAAATTCTCAGCAGTCCTAGGTCTGAATTTTTAACTCTACCAAAATTGCTTCGGGCAAGACGTTCATTAATTCATTAATTAGAATGTAATGCTTGGAATCATATCTCCCAGACTGGACTGATGGTTGGTGATGGTGAATATGTGCCAAGCGAAACTTGTGAAATTTCCATAAAAGTTCTAAGCTAACGCGAGTTTTTAGCGAATTCATTGCACAGTGCCTTGTTTAGAAAAGAAGACGTTCGTTGGACGGACGGCAGTTTTGCTTCAAGCACCAGTTGGGCAACGAAGTCGGAAGCTCGACGTATTGTATGCAAATTTCAATGCTGAACACAAAAAGAGGATGGACATGCTGCAGCAGGTGCATGGCATCATACTGTTCATTGTAGTCGGAAATGCTTCTGTTGTTCTTTTGATTCTCTTCGGCAAAACGCATAGCTGCCTACCAGATGAATTGCATTTTTGATTATGACTATGATGCGGTTCTTGATGATGAAGATCTGACCAGATTTTCTGCGTTCAAACATAAATACAAACACAAATTTTGGCACACTCGTTCGTTGCGGTTCGCGGGCAATGATGGGCAAAACCCTAATTAACTGCCCCGTGGTGAAGCAATACGTTTGGCGGGAAGTCTAAGTGAGTGCACGTGACCTAAAAATTGGTTGAGAGATTCAACGTTCTAAGAGCGGTTTACGTTTGGACATTGAATTATCAAATGCAATTATGTTCAACACACAGAGAATCAGGCGGCTGATGGATCTTGGTGAGGCTCCAGATGATGTGTTATTTATGTTTTCTTATTCCAATCGTTGTTGTTTTCCTTTTTTCGGCAAAACGCTATAATTACGATTTATCTTTGGGCGAATGTACGAGAACTGAGAGTTGATTGAACCTTTGCTTTAGTATTCGAAGAGTTTGTAACAGCAACGTTAGTTATTACTTTTTACCATTTAAAGATGATCCAACTACAATTGAATTTGGTTTGGAGTCTTAGATTTGGTAAATGGTGCAAAGAGGAGACCTCTGCCAGGTCACGACCGAGAGGGGAAAAGTGCATTTTTGCACAGAAGCCCTTACCGCTGGTGGGGGTCTGTCGTGGGGCGGCCTCTACCAACTCACGCCCAGAAAGATGGAAAGGGGGTGGGAAGAGAACTTATGTCTGACTCTTTCTCCACTTCGGTGTTTGAAGAAAGAACACAATAGTTGTGGGATTCCGAACTCATGATATTTTGTTTCTTATTTTCTACGGTCAACTCCAAGGCTATTTCCTAATTGGACAATCATTTCGCGAATATGCGATGAGCGATGGTTATTTCTTAATGTGTGTTCTTATTGCAATCGTGCGACCAGACGTTGTCGCGCTCAAAAACACAACATTTCCCGATCACCTCAGTACAGTATTAAGTGGTTCTTGAGTAAGTTTCGCAGTTGAAATTACTCCAGGAATAAAGAAACCCCCAAAAGAGGAAAATCTGCAAATTATATATACAAAGGCTGGTGTAAACTAGGAGAGTTTCAGCATTTGTATTACGAGCTGCGAAGTCTGGTTGGTTTCTCTAGTTTTTTTGGAAATACTCTCCTATACTAGATCAGATCAGTAGCTCGCTTTCCTTTATCCCATATAATTAAATTTGAATATCCTCTTATTTGCTTTGAACTCCATTTTCAAACACGTAATAAGATTATTGAAGATTGATATTTTATCGAAATTATCGCTGATCGCCCGATCGCACGATGAATGCCACTTAGGACATAGCCTAATAGATTGTATAGATTTCCTCGACAAAATTTCCTGCCAGTACACACGATTACTTTACTTAAACTAGTTCCGAATTATATGAACAAAAATTATTTTATCTGCGAATCAAAAAAAAAATGCTGGTGAAATTAAATCATTTATAAATAAATAGTTGATTGCAAGAAATCTATAATGTTATAATTATAACTATAAATTAAGATAATAAAGCGATAGCCAGTTCATATGGTAGTTTTTTCAGTCATAAGCAAATTAGAGAAATGTACTTAAAAAACATATTTAACATTGCATAGACTTAAAAAAATCGATATCGATGCCTAAATTGAGTATTTTTCGCAGTTTTCCATCAATAATTACGCCATCGGAAGTCGAGCGCTAACCAATTGTTTTAAAATAAGTTAAATCAAATTCTGTCTGGTGGAAGCCGAGATATACGAGTGGACAAACTGACAAATTGACAAACTGACAAACTAAAAAACTGACAAACTGATAAATTGACAAACTTTCACACGCACGCTAAAAAATGTTCCTTTCCTCTGATTATTTGCTTCGCCCTTCGAGCTCGCAATAAATTTAAAAATCATATCAACCATATTTATTGCGTTGTGATATAAATTTTCGAATATGAGCAATATGTCAGATACAATTAGGAGCACTGATTGTCGTTATTTTTTCTCGAAGTATACTTTCTAGCCGGACTTATAGACGAAACTCAGTTTGAGTCTGTTGATCTGTTTTCACACCCACTAGGATTTGCGGCATTTGAAATAGTAAATCACTTTTCTAACTGCAGCTTTTAGGTTTGACTAAGCATATTCAAATAAGGCATACGGAAAGCATATAAATTTGCCTTTCAATTACGCAATACGAATAATTGCGAAAAACTAGACCTTGGACCACAACGGTCTGTCGTGTCGAATATTAATTCGTTCAACTGTATGACATCGGCTCGAAATCGGAACCGGTAGAGAGATTTTTTTCCGAGAGAACAAGATCTGGCAGGCACAGGGGCATAAGTCCCAAAAGAAAAAATTGGGACTTGTGTCCCTTTTAAGAGGGACATCCCACCCCATCGGGACATAAGTCCCAAAAAAGTATGTTGGGACTCATGTCCCTGCACCTTTTAAAAGGAGCCATTTTATGTATGTAATGAAAGTCCACAAATTTTTTTTAATTATTATCTCTCCGAAAATTTGGGACATATGACCCTGATTCGATTTGGGACTTATAACTCACTTAAATAGGACAAAAGTACATATTGGGACTTACTTCCCGAGGACTTATGACCCTGCGCCGGCCTGACAACAGTTGTCGAGCCAGATATGATAATGAAGCATTCATTCATTCCCATATTCGAATTATCTCTTGTACGCTGCCGTGCTCGGATGTGCTGCGTGCTGCGCAAAAAATAAATTTTTTTTCTCACAGGAAAAAAATTCCCCAAAAACATTTTTTACGAATTTTGTGTGTGCTTTTGAGATCATTTAGTGTTACAACTATCCATATGGCGAGCTGAGAAGTTTCTTATTATACAATGCCCATATTTTCTTGCATACATTCTTTTTTAATATAAGACGTTAATAATGACACTTTAAATTAAGAAAAAAGCTATACGCTGGGAATTTCGGTTCAATATAAAAAAAAAAATTATCCGGAATTGTTTTTATGACAGGTAGTGGTCGCTGTTGCTCTAATGGTTAGTGCGTTGGACTTCTGAGCAGGAGGTTCCAACTGTGAATCCCAGAAATATATGGTAGGTACCTCAACTCAATGACGTACGAACCATATAATCTTATCAATTATTCTTTTATGCTTTTTTACGGTCAAAGCTGCCTGAAACGTCAAGAAAATATGTTCTTGGGTACCTTATTTTTTGTGTTTTTCTGAGTAATTTAAATACTGCGGTTTTTTAGCCGAAGTAATACACATTTACTATTTCAATTCGAATTTTTTTTCCCATTATTAGACATTTATATTAATAGAAGTATGTATCAGAAATTGAAAATTTAAAGTCTAAATTTGAAGTTGAAAAGTATTTTTTCCCCGGAACTCATTAGAACATCTACATGTATACAAAGGTTTACTTTACGCTCAAAAAATACCGAGTATTGATATCAAGTTTGTTTCTTAAGTCTTTCGTTTTTTTTTTTCAATATTTTCTGCGCTTTTTTGCTTTTTTATGCAATGACAAAATTATAATGAAGTAGACTAGAAATTTACGTTTCTTCATGACTAGATGATCAATTGTCAAGGAACACGCAGACTTAGTTTAATAAAATGCGTCGATATTGCAGGTTATATTTTTACAACAATAAGAAACATGCGATTGATTTTTCCTTATACTTTATGTAAATTTGCAATTAATTTTATTTTTTAAAAATTTAATGAAACCTTGATAATTAAAACCACCGCAACTCAAGACTAAAATTTAATTAATAAGAAGCGTTTGAAGTCATCGTAGACTCAGATGGCTAAAACTTTTTTAATATCCATTTATCAATTGTTTTAAGCCAATTTGCCAAAACCAACAAGTAATGTCGTAACGCAGTGTGTTTGCAAATTTCCATAAACTTGAAGAGTAGAATCTTCAAGGCATTGTATTATTTCCAAGTTCTGTCGCTTGCCTCATTAACTTCAGAGGGTTTCCTGTGTGGGCACTGCACAGCAACATCATCATCATCATCATCTCATCCAATAAGCTAAAATATCTGCTCTGCTATCTGTTATGTTCCAAAGTCATCATTTTCAAACTCCTTCACCGCTTGCACAGCTTAATAAACATCAAGCAACAAACAACAATAAGATATTTTAAGATAAGTTGGTGTTTCAGGCTTGCCACTTGCTAGTTGCTACTTTGAAAATTCAATTCCACTGAAAACGCTTTACGATGAGTCAAATTCATACATACAACGCGAATGTAAAACAAAACTCCAAAGATGAAGCCTTCGCCACCGGCGAGAGAGAGAATTTGTTGCGTGGCCTCAGAGCACGTTTCTTCGATCGTTTTTTAATTCTTTGGCCACCATCTTCTAACGATTTCTCTAAATATGTGCAATGAGATGGAAGCTATGTGGGAATGTGATAATGATTGACACGCATGCTGACAGTTAAGAAGGCTGCTCATGCGATCGATTGATTGCATACATCATAATTCTGTTGATGTTGATGTTATGGGGAAAAAGTAGCTATAAAATGCATATCTCTTATACGCCAAGATAATCCCTGAACAATCTTCCAATAATGGCATCGTATTAGCTTACAAACCATGCACCTACTCACCTTAGGAGCTCAAAATTTTTTCCCGGCCTTAATGAGTAAATATCCACTCAAAGCTTAGTTAACACCAACGAAAGCGAGAGTGCCACTCAACGTTACACTATCATTATCTAATTATGCTCATAGCTCACACTCCCACCAGCTCACACACTGACTCAAACATTCAATAGCGTCCATTAGAACAAGGGCAATTTGTTACCCCCAAAGAGAAGCTTAGGAGGTTTTTTTTGTCGCTGAAATGCAAACGCTAGCGGCTAACACCAGCCCAAATCCAAATCGCCATATAAAACGATGAAGCTGACGCCACCTCCAGTTTAGTTGATGGGAGTTTTTCGCGTATTACACGCAGCACCGAACACAGACCACAGAGTGCAGACCAAGTACCAAGTACTTCACCAACAACAATTTGGCCTTTTCCAGTAGACAAACACCGATCCACGCAGTACAACATCACGGTAATGCCGCTGGCTGAAAGCGCTTCAGTTTCGTTTGTTATTCATCGGCTGCTGTAATACGCGGCACTGCGTTAGATCCCCATTGGCACTTTTTTGGTGTTGGATGCCAGTTCCGCTGAGTAGTCACAAGCACTAGCAAGGATAACACGCGTCAATTATTAGCTGTTTTTGGGCAAACAGGGTGATAAATTCAAATGTGATATAAAAAGGCAGTGATTACGCAATTTACGCCAACTGAACGCTCGGTGGAATATTTTTTCGTTCTGATTATTGTAACAATAGCACGCGAGAGTGACAGTGTGATAGTTGTGCGCATAGTGTTCATTGTCGGATTTGCTGCTATTCATAACTATGCTAACCCTGAATGGTAAATTAATTTTTCTCGCGGTTTTGTTGGATTTTTGGAACATCAGTGTCGTGACTGCCTCATACGGGCCAACGAGCACAATTATAATTGTTGAGGATGCCAAAGGTATGTGTGATGTGCCATTTTCAGACCTGACTTGACGCTTTAACGATTTGATGAGTCAATTTTTTTTTTAGAAAAAAAGGATTAAAAAAATATAAATTTATTGATTGTCCCCCTGTTCGCTTGTTCTGCTTAACTTAAAGTTAAGTAAAATTATTGCTCTTTATACTGTAGTCTTGTCTTGGTTCTCCAGTAAATGCAAGACCAATACAAAGCCCGCTGATTCACCCTTATCCCAATATGGATGTTAGGAAATTAGGGAGACGAAAAAAAAGGATGTTTATGCACATGCGACTGTAGATCATACAAATGTGAAAACACAGATTTTGCGGCTAAAGAAGCATTTTCTAAAATTAAACTAATTGCCAAGGGAGAACTTCCTCCCACATCACCCAATGTACACCTTACCGACAGTACTGTTTATATGGATGTCCAGGACAGCATACGGTTAAAGATCAGACCCAGTTTTTTTGCTGTATCATCCCACTTAATCAAGAACTCTACGATGTATAGCTATCGCCTGGGACTTTTTTGAGGTTATACGTTGCTCATGTTTGGGACCAGTCATCTACGCTTAACAAATCTTTGCTTATTAGATGAATAGTGTCATCAATCGCATTCATAAGACACTTATGAAAAGTTGAACATCATACGCATAGATGTAAACAACTATTACTTTAGGTAATTCGTTAGGAATTAACAAAAAACAAGTAACGCTAATAAGAATATAATAGCTTATAATGCTTATGCATTGCATCATAAGGATTGAAACTTAGGAGTGATCATAGTACCAAAATATAAAATCAAACTCTGCACTCTTTCGTTTCACTGTACGAATAAAATCGATCTCCTTTGCCTGTTAAAGCAACCACCAGACAAATACTGAATAGACTTTAAAACCGTCACATTCGGGGTTATAACTCTGCTGTAGTTTTTACCCAGCCCACTAAAAATGATGTGCTGCATGATAAGATCTTTTAATATGCCAATCAAATCGGTCTTGCATCAGCACTGACCTCTCCTCTTGGCCATTCCATTGTGCATTCGTATTAGAGAAGCAACATTAGATCACTATCTGCAGCCACAAGCAGATTTTTATGGTCTGTGTTAGGCCGTGAAACAGGTATGGGTTCCACAGTAGGCGAACGTAGTTGAAAACTTCATTATATGCAAACTGTTAGTCAAACAGAATATACTACAAAAGCGGAGCGGTACCGTATGTGATTTGCTGTCCATCAGGCAAAACATTATTTCCGCTGAAAAGTCCTTCCGTATTTACTCGGTTAAATTTTTAGATTTTGGAAAAAAGAAAACGAAGTCAAACCTTACCAGTTATTGCTTTTCAGCGTCTTTCCTATCACTGCTATTCGTTTATTTTTTACACACAAACACTCACGATAACAATGTTAAACAGCAACAATAGAAATAGCAAAGTAGCTAATGGGGAAGGGGGAACTTCTTTATGTTGATGCAAATTCGCAACATTCTCACAGCAGCCACCGAATTAATGCTTTGCATTGTTGGAATTTTTATCTTCTCCCATGCCAGTTAGTTTTGGTTTGTATGTCTGTCCTTTTTTGAATTGTTAAAGAAACTTGAACCAAGTATCAAGTAACGTTGAATTTAAGGCTTGTGAATTTTGAATTGTAGATCAAGATTCAGGCTTAATAGCTGGCGATTTCCTCAATCAATCATTTCAAGAACCCATAATCCCTTTGCGATGAGGATGGAATTCTTGGGCAAAAATCATCTTAAATGAGAAAAATTAACAATATTTCTTGATACTCTCTTATTGAACAGCAGTTTGGGTTTCCAACTTATTTCTGTTTGCCATATCTCTTGCAGCCTATAAAATCTTTGAAGCGTGAAAAGGTTTCAATATTTTTGGCGTTTTCTGCCATTTGTGCTATTGCTGCGCAACCTTCTGTTTATAGCATACGACGGTCTACACAGAGACTTACTTGGGAAGGTAAACAGAAAGATAAATCAAAGACAGTTAAGCCTTACAAGTTTATTTCGTTTCGACGTAAAAAGCTTATAAAATATATAAAAAAAAACTAACCCATAAAAATTTAATTTCTTCGTGTAATGCAAAGTTTTAATAAAATCAGGTTAGTTTTGAAAAAAAAATTATATGGGAGTCCCTGGACCCTGATAGAAAGTGTTGCTATCGGAGATACACATGTGTGCAAAGTTTGAATAATACATGCGAATATAGTGAATTTAGAAATAATTTCGAGCTCAGAGGGCGAAGCTAATAATAAGAGGACAGAAAAATTTTTTCAGCGTAGGTATGTCAGTTTGTCAGTTTGTCTTTTCGTATATCTCCACTTCTACCAGTGAGATTTCAATGGGACTTGTTTTAAAACAATTGTTTAGCTCATTCATACTTGTTACTTGTTTAAAGCATGACAGCTATAATATTTGATTTTTGTAAGCAACCATTCTCCGTCCACCGCATCTTCTGAATTGCTGTTATATCAACATCACATTTGGACAGGGTATCGGCCAGCTGCTGTGCAGCCTGAACTCTATACAGTGAGCGTACGCTCCATGAGAAAATTCTTAAATAGTGTAGCCGTTTCCGTTGCCGTGGTCGTCGTCGTTCATCAGTGTATCCGAGGCTGATTTGGGGTAACGTAATGAGGTTTTTTTACGTGCACGGTTATTGGCCTTACTTTGAAAGGATAATTTCGCTTTTCGCGTTTGACAGTGTCAACAGACAGTTAATCTGGCTCGACTTGGGCAGGAGAGGTATACCCGATAAACTAATAGCTATTATTAAAGCAACCTATGATGGCTCTAAATGTAATGTGCTGCATAGAGGAAAGCTGTCAGAGGAATTCGAGATCCTAAGTGGGGTACGAAAAGGTTGCATTCTATCGCCGATACTTTTTTTGTTGGTGATTAGCGATGTACTTCGCGCAGCTTTATATACTGGAAACGGAAGAATTCGTTGGACTCTAACATCTCAACTCAAACATCTGGACTACGCTGACGACGTTTGTTTACTCTCACACAGAATTATGTAGCTGAATTGTGGAGCTGTACCAAATGACAACAAATGTGGAGAGGGAGGCAAATGTTGCGGGTTTGAAGATTAATGCTGCCAAAACCAAAATCATCAACCTCGTCACTAACTCAGTAACTCAAGTTAACATTGCTGGACAGCCGGTGGAGAGAGTAGAGAGTTTCCAATATCTTGGGAGTATTGTCTCGACCGAAGGTGGAACCGAACAGGACATTGTCAACCGAATCGGCAATGCAAAATCGGTGTTTGGAATGATGTCCATGATATGGCGAAGCAATGCGATCAGCTTAAACACCAAGTTGCGACTGTTCCGCTCAAATGTTGAATCTGTGCTGTTGTATGGGGCAGCACTTGGAAGGTGACCGCTACTATCAAAAAAAGATTACAAACGTTCGTAAATATGTGCCCACGGAACATCTTAAGGGTTTTCTGGTCTAACCGTATTTCTAACGAACATCTTTACCAGAGAACGGGTCAGGAACCAATAGGCACAATCATCCAACAATGGAAGTGGCAGTAGATTGGTCATATACTCTGAAAAGGCGACAGTTCCATAGCAAACTACGCAATGCAATGGAATCCGTTATCTCAGGATGGTAATGGGTGTTTTTTTGGGAGGTTTGTTTTTCCGATAGATGTCGTTTTATTTTATGACAGTTGTTTTGACAGCTCAAAGTGGCATTTCTACTCAGTATTGTTTGGCAAATCATTATGAATAGGTTAACTCCAGAACAACGTTTTCAAATCGTGGAAATTTATTTTCAAAATCAGTGTTCAATTAAAAATGTTTATAGAGCACTTCGTGAATTTTATGGTGCACATAATCGTCCGTCAGAGACCACCATAAAGAACGTAATTACCAAATTTCGGTCTACATTCACTCTTTTGGATGCCAAGCCACCGACAAGAATGAGAAGAGTTCGTACAGAAGAAAATATTGCTGTCGTTGAGGCCAGTGTCGAAGAAAACGACAATTTATCGATTCGTCGTCGTGCTCAGCAAATTGGACTTTGTCCATCGACTTTATGGAAAATTTTACGTAAAGATTTGGGTTTGGTGCCATACAAAATTCAATTGGTGCAAGAATTAAAGCCACACGACCATCGTTTGCGCCGTGAATTCAGTGATTGGTCGTTAAATCAATTGAACGAAGATCCATTTTTTTACCGTAAAATTCTCTTCAGTGATGAGGCGCATTTTTTGTTAAATGGATACGTCAACAAACAAAATTGTCGCATTTGGAGCAAAGATAATCCACACGCCGTTCAAGAATTACCAATGCATCCTGATAAATGTACTGTTTGGTGCGGTCTATGGGCTGGTGGGATCATCGGTCCATATTTCTTTAAAAATGAGGAAGGACGACGCGTTACCGTGAATGGAAATCGATACAGAACCATGTTAAATGAGTTTTTGTTGTCAAATCTTGAAGATATGGATATGGATGAAATGTGGTTTCAACAAGATGGTGCCACTTGCCATACAGCACGTGAAACAATCGACTTATTGAAAGAAACTTTCAACGACAACATTATTTCGAGAAATGGTCCGGTGAATTGGCCTCCGCGTTCGTGCGATTTGACGCCACTCGATTACTTTTTGTGGGGATACGTGAAGTCATTGGTTTATGTGGATAAACCTCAATCGATTGACGCTTTGGAAACCAATATTCAACGTGTCATTGCTGACATACGCCCTCAAATGCTTGAAAAAGTGCTGGAAAATTGGACCTCCAGAATGACATTTGTGAAAAATAGTCGTGGTAGCCATATGCCAGAAATTGTGTTTAAATGTTAAATGCCAAAAAATTATCTACCAAATAAAAAAAAATTTTGGTCATTTCATAATTTTATATGTGTTTTATTCAAAAAAAAAATCGGCAACCTCTTAAAAAAACACCCGTTAGAAGAACGGGTCGTCCGAAAAATACATGGCGCAGAACAGTTGAGGAGGAGTCACGGCAATTGAAGCTCATTGCCAGGAACCGCACGCGATGGCGCGTAGGCGTAGTAGAGGCCCTATGACCCACATGAGGATATGGGGCATAAGAAGAAACCATGTGGAGGTTTGATCACACTTTCACCAGTCAGAAATAGTTACGGCCACATGCATTTCTAAAGCATTCTGTGTTATTCGCCCTACTCTGCTGATGGCTGACCGCCTACAAAGGCTAGTATTTTATTCTAAAAGTAAAGTCCTAAGCCGAAGATTCTACAGTTAGTATTAACAAAGAGATTTCTGTTAACATGGGTCAGGGTACACCAAAGTGAGCTTTTTTTAAATCCCTGATAAATGATGTCAACATTAGAGATAGACCCTTACTGTAGAACGATTTTTTCTTAGAATATACCAAAGAATTATTTCCCAAATTATCCTTGCCGAATTAGGGGACTCCCTGTCTACGTGTTTGATTTTACATCAGAAATTAATGAAAATATCGTTCTGACACGGCGTTAGAGTGGGGCCTTGCCACTTCAATTAAATTTTTAAATAGATCGCAGTTGTTGTTGTAGAATTACTCCCATTCCTATTCCTGTGCCAAGGTCGATCTATGGGTGAAATTGAAAGTGTTGGGAAACTATTACAAAGTCGATATCGACAGCAGCTGACCCACACACTTATGTGACACCTTTGCGCGTAATTCAAATTGCATGCATCACAACAACACAGGATAATTGCTTTTTAATGCCACATGATGAAAGAAACTTTTGAATGACGTGTGTGTGTATAGAATGGTAATTCTCTAAATGCTGAATTGTTAAGCGTCCGGAACTGCGACCTCATTAGGCGCATGTTTGATGCCAATTTCATTGTTTATTGTCATTTAATTTGGTTAATGCAAGCAAATTCGAGCTCGCTTACCGTAGTGGGTGGGGGAGGAAGCGCATTACTGCAGTGTGACTGTGGTAAGCTTTTATCGGGTAGTGGAGTCATCATAAAATGCCATGAACCTTCAAAGACCAAAGACACGACACAACACACCGAACGACAATGAATAATGGACTGTAGCTGACTTCAGATCTCTCACTCTTGCAGCGTGTTTCCGGCGGGTGTTAGCGGGAAAACGGATTGCGCCGCATTGGGTGCGGCGGACGATTGCTTGCGAACGTGTGGAAGAGTGTATGCGAGAATGTGGCCACGAGAAGCGCTTCATATGTGAGGGTTTCAACTATCGGCTGGATCCGTCTGGGCATGGTCAGGGTGATTGCGAACTCGTCGAGATTCCTCTGGCTCAGATTGACTTGTACTCGAGTGCGCATCGACGTGATTCGAATTTGCTGCGCCATCCAGACTACGACTACTACGAGAGAGATCGTAACGCTCCATCGAGTTGCCGCAAGAGTTCCTGCCAGGATTGCCCTAAACCACTGAGCAGTAGTGGATCGTTATATTTCAAGCCAAGCAGTGGGTGGAACGTTAAGCCTTATCGGGAAGAGCACTATATTACTGCTTTGCCCAGCAGTAGCACTGGCAGTTATGGCGCAGACTTGTACAGTCATCGTCGTCCGTCTGGCGAAACGGCGGTGGATCGCTACAGGCCAACTGGTCAACTGTATGATACTCCCCCCATCGACTATCATGCAAGTTCGCATGATTTCTCTTCGCATGGATATTACGATCAAAGGCCACCAAGCAGCTTCAGCAGCAGTGCAGGGGATACTATCGATCGCTACGATACAGCACGTCCCGATGAGCTACTGTATAGACCGAGTAGACCGGACCGATGGGAAGCAATTCCTTCAGGGCATGACAGCAGCTCGGGCTACGGTGGATATTATTCTAGACCAGAAGTTGATCATGGCGATCGTTTTCGTCCACCATTCCGACCAGGGCCAGAATACTCCCCATACAGACCAATCTTACATCATCACGACGAAACAGGACCTTCAGGTCCACCACCGCCGAACACCTATCACTCGGCGGTACCACCATCTTCGCATGCTAGCGTTAGCAGATATCCTGATCGCGATGGTCCTCCTCCGAGTAGTTATAAGAAGCCATACAAATTCGTTCCATACTTGATTGGCTCCGAAAGTGATTGGGGCAGTTATGGTGGAAGTTATGGCGGATACTCCAACAGTAAACATTCGCATTACTGGGGCCTTAAAGATGATAATCGACGTAAGGACACCCATGGTTTTAACTATTTCGAATTGGGTGGATCGAGGGAGCCACCACGCGAAACCAATTCAGTTTTGAACTACCCCGGCACCAGGTATGGCGGACACGATTCGGATCCACGTGATAAACACGACTACAGGCATCAATGGACACGACGTCCTGGACCAGATGGTGAGTGAGCATACAAGTTAGTGTGTGTAGTGGCGGAAGAAAAAATTTTCTTCTTTAATTTTGTAGAGTGTTCAGCAAAGACCAGCGAAGGATTTCGCCTTCATAAGACGGTTGTAAAGCATTCGTTCACTGTGCCAACAATAACGGAATGTGAACATTTGTGTTCCATAGAAGAGGGTTTCATTTGTCACACCTACAGCTACAGGCAAGTGCGATCGCGTAAATAGAGGTTGGCTTTAATATTTTTAAACTGTGCTTTCCACTTTTAGGTACAACCAGGTGGGACGCGACAACTGCATGCTCTGCGAACGTCCGGTAAACCTTTTAGACTACTACATTGACATTGAGCCGGACCGTGACTACGACATTTATTCCATGGCCGACGACCTGCAAGTATGTCAACATCCATCCAGAAGCGACGGAAGTCACAGCACTGCGCTCTCGGATCCCCGAAATGCTCGTAAGTATGGTGCGCTTAAGTATAAGTAAACCTGAGGTACTATTAATTCGAAAGAGTAATTGTTCGGGTACGCTATCCCAAAAATAAATTCCCAAATGCAAAATCCCAATTTGCAAAATAACAGTACACAAACAAAAAATAAATCCGAAAATCAAAATCCCAATTTACAAAATCCTAATTAGCGATATCCCAAGTTACAAATCTCAAACAGCTGGGTTCGCTATCGTAAAAACAAATTCCCATATATAGAAAATCCCGAAATCAAAATTACAAACCCATTGTAGAGACTATGAAAAGTTTAGGAACACATTCCAGAAACAAATTCCCAAATACAAAATCCCAACATCAAAATCCCAATTTACAAAATCCCAAAATACAAATCTGAAGCGATTGCTTACGCTATCATAAACACAAATTCCAATACAGAAAATCCCAAAATTACAGAACCCCAATGTAGAGAATATGAAACGGGTAGGTACGATATCCAAAAACTAATTCCCAAATACCAAATTCTAATTAGCAAATTCCCAGTTTACAAAATCACATATTCCAGAAAACGGTTGGGTACGTTGGCTATCCCAAAATCAAAATCCCATTTAGCAAAATCCCAAAATACAAATTTGAAACGGATGGCTATCCTATCCCAAAAACAAAATCCCACTTTACAATTTAGAAATCCAGAATCCCAATGTAAAGAATCTGAAACGCTTGGGTACGCTATCCCAAAATTAAATCTCAAAATCATAATCCCATGCATACAGAGAATCAGAAAAATTTTCAGATTCTCCACAGTGGGATTCTGTAATTTTGGGATTTATTTCTTGTTTGCGGTCTTGTATCAATACTTCTTTCTTTCTTTTATTTTGAAACCGAAGTAATTTAAGTTCATCCCGGTTCATCCTTAAATTCCATATTACGCTCTCTTTCTATAGAATGCTTCTTCCGAGCAATTGATGCAACTCGCTTCTTCAAGTCAATTGTGCGGGATTCCTTGACCGTTCGCTCTGTGGGCGAATGCGAATTGGAATGCATTAAATCCACAAAATTCACATGCCGAGCCTTCTCATATCGGTACGGCCAGAAACGTGGTCATTCTGGTATAATAGACAACTGTCAGTTGAGCGATTGGCCTGTGCGCGACATGGACAAGGAACGCCATTTAATCATAGACCCTAGCTTTGATGTATTCGAGCGCGCCAGCTATGGCCACGGCTGTGAAATTCAGCCAATAGTCGATGATAAACATAAAAAATGTAAGAGAAGCAATGAATATGAGCAAAATAAGATCATTTTTAAGTATCCACCTTCTCCCACCACAGTGTGCTACCTGGGTTATGGATCGCCGGCGAAACTGCTCTCGACAGCCATCAAAAAAGTCATCTCTGTACCAACGGAAGTGGAATGCAAAAAAGAATGCATTCGCTACAGGGAGAATACTTCATTCAAATGCTATTCCTTCAGCTTCGGGTGAGTTGAATTTTAATGCGCCACGCCTACCAAATTACAGTTTTTTTTTTTTTTTCATTTCCATTACTTACAGCTCCCATGCGACAACGTTCAACTGTGAAATGTCCGATCTCGATCAAACGGAACTCAAACTGAACGTCCACTATGCACACACTCACGGCCGGGACTATTGGCTTTTTGCTTGGAATCCTTTCGATTGGACGTGCCGTGATAAGGTGAACACAATCGGTGGCACCCGCGTCAACAATGATCGCCGTATGGACATATTCCGTGAACCGGGTAAAATGCATGTTCTTAGATGTTGCATCTAGATGCGACGCATACACTTTCGTTGTGTATCGAAAAAAAAAAAGAGACGATTATTCGTAAAAGTCTAGCCGCTTCCAACCAGAGACACAAACCTCCCTCTTGCCTTAAGTTTTAAGTTTTTAGTTTATCATTTGTTAGGACTTAGAGCATAAACTTGTAAATAACTAACCAATATGCAACCCACACTCAGACATCCTTCACTACATCCTCTCCTGTGTATATATTCGTAGGCTATTCGTATATGTATTGGTAAAAGGTGGGCTTGCAAAACAAACCGAAGTCATCTTCATTCTTCCAATGATTGATATTTTGTGTTCTGTTAGTTTTAATAAAGAATTTAAGATATCTACAACTAACCACTTCACTGATTAATTAGCCAACTCCTTTAATTCCAAAGGAGACTTAGCTTGGCGTCACTATACGGTGTCAGGAAAGGCTTGCCGCCTGAGCAGTCCGTGCGAGAAGAATCTCATCACTGGATTCTATTCGTGTGAAATCGATGGTGGCGAGATTGGTTCGTGGGACTACTGCTGCAAGGAGGACCACCCCTGCGGCTACTCACAGGGGTTTGACTATCCATGGTATTCCCATTTGTAGATTTGTTTGAATTTCATTTCATTTCAACTCAACTATTTTCCTCTTGTCCTTCTATAATTCATTGCAGGTGCTTCGTGGGCGATGAGCCTGACCAATGGCGAAAATGCAGCGACCGCTATTATCCTGGCAACAAGACACAGCAATCGCATTCGAGTTATACTTTACCTCCGACAAAGGACTCCAAGAAGAAACACCAACACAGCCACACACACGAATTCCAACGCCCTCCGCGACCTGGAGGCCTACAAAGTCTGAACGATTTCACTGCCGCACGCTTGTGGCCAGTTACATATCTCTACAGCGAAGGTCCACCAAACTCAACAGAGTTTAGCAATTTCGTCGATTGCAACAAAGAGACGTGCTAGAGTGGCAGCTAAGGCATTTTTATTTTAGATAAATTAATTCTAAGCGATCTTTGGGGGTTTTTCACGTGCTGAGGAGAGAACTTTCCCAATAGAAATCTTCTATTTTGAATAAAAATTGAGTCCTATACGATATGGAGGGGTTAATTCAAAATATATAATAAATATATGCATTCCTGTGCTTATTTGTAAAGTTACAATTAAATTATTAATCTAAATACTAAATGCAAATAAAGTTATATCATAATTAGAATTGCATGCACTCTTTAAGCATTGAAATGTTGCAAATATCTTATATGTTGACAATAACAATGTGCGAGCATTAGTTCTTAATTTCTTGTAAAATAAAATATATGTACTCGTATCTACGGGAATTATAATTACTTTTAAAATGTTAGAACGCCAATAGTAAGTCAGTAGCCAATGCTAAAGCATCCGCTGGATTGTTTAAAGCGATGGCCAAAGATGATCAGAGTATCAAGACATCACAGATGGACCAGTACGGGAAGTTCACATAAAACGGAGAGCAGATAGCCCGCCTTCTCTTGAAAACACACTTTCTAGGTAGCACAGTGTCCAGTATCGAGCCCGAGATGGTGGTGAACCACCTCAGGGCAAGAAGGGAGGGAGTACTGGAAGAAGGCCTCGGAAATTTGCACGGAGCAAAGAATCCGATGGGCAGTCACAAGCTTCCAGCCCTATAAATCGGCAGGTGTGAACGGAGTAATCACTGCAGTCATGCAAGCTCTTAAGACTACTTAGAAGTAGCCTAGCACTCGGGTATATACCGACAAGCTAGAGAATGGCAAGGGTGGAATTCATTCCTAAAGTGGGGAAAAGAAATCCCAATCATCCAAAGTCCTACAGACCAATTAGCCTAACTTCGTTCGTTCTAAATACTATCGAAAAGGTGATTGACAATTTTATAAGGTCGAAAGTACTGGAAAGAGCCGCACTAGACTCGAGTCAGCATGCACATAGAGCGGGTAGATCTACGGAGACCGCACTGTGGGAGTTGACGGGAAGTATAGAGGGGTCCCTTGCCACGAAGGAAATCGCGCTATGCGATAACGCTTCGATAACGCTTCCCATGGGGCGATAAGAAATGCTCTAGAGAGGAAAAATGTAGACAGGACAATAACTAAATGGTTGTGCGAGATGCTGGACACCAGAACAGCGAAGAATATAGTCGGTGATAAAACCATTATGGTTAACACTACAAGAATATGCCTACAAGGGGTATCTTGTGGAGCATCCTTGTAGATGAACTACTTCAGCGACTAGCTGAAGCAGGAATTTATGCCCAAGGCTACGCAGACGATATATAATCATAATCATAATCCAAAACGGATTAAATATTACGAGTAGATGGTACCAAGAAGTGGGACTCAGGGTAAACCCAAATAAGACCACAATGGTTCCCTTTACCAATAAAAGAAAGCTGGGGCGAATGCATCCGGTTACCCTTAATGAGAAGAGATAGCTATCAGCAGAGGTTAAATACCTTGGACTGATATTTGATAGCAGACTGCTATAGAACAAACACCTGAAGGCAGTACTACAAAAATTAAAAAAGAGCACTCAGGGTATGCAGAAGATGGAGTAGAAGGTAAATCCTGGGGAGTTAGTCCCAGAATAATGGATATACACCATGATAGTAATTCCAATGTTTACCTACGGAGCAGTTGCATGGGCGGATAGAACCAAGCTAAGCACCACGAAAAGGGAATTGGAAAAAGTGCAGAGGCTGGCCTGTGTTTTAATTACAGGGGCCATGACAACCTGCCCCTCAGCGAGCATGGAGGCGATCCTTGGGCTACTCCCACTACACCTAGAGGAAGAGAGCAACTCCAGGGAAACCAAGTTACGTTTAAGCAAGGAAGGTTGCATCACGGACAGCAGGGCAAGAGCAATAGTGGAATCACTGGCCAAGCTGACTCCCTTAGCGAATATGCCGTGTGACAAAATGGTGCAAAAGCTCGAATTCAAAAAGAATTCTGAAGTAATAATGAGCACCAAGAAGGAATTCAGATCTGAGACAGTATACCAGATACATTCGGGTGCCATAAAGTGGTACACGGATTGATCAAAAAAATCTAAAGGTACGGGTACTGGAGTATGTGGGCCACGAACCAAGTACTCTGTAGCAATGGGGCAGTATCCGAGTATATTCTAGGCAGAAGTACACGCCATCGAAAGATGTGCTAACTTTAATCTGGAAAGGAACTACATGAGGCAGGAAATAGCTACAGACAGCCAAGCCGCGCTAAGAGCCCTGGATGCATTCCACATCACATCTAAACTCGTGGAGGAATGAAGGGCGAAGCTAAATAGACTTGGCGACGTCAACCCGACAACGAAGCAGTTGATAGGCTCGCTATAATAAAGGAGCAGAAGCTCCGCTAGTAGACCAGAACCGTTCTGTGGTGTAGGGTACCTCATAATGCGGGAACAGTTATGCAGTATAGGTTAGGCAGCCGCTTCCGTAAGAAAGAAAAATCTCCCAGGTGTACGGCAAGCAAAGGAAATGCTTGGGAAGTATAGTCCAAAGAGGTCTCGCATCATATTGGGACTAAGCAGAAGTAATGCAAGAATCATTACGGGTTTCCTAACAGGACATTGCACACTGAAAGGGCATCTAAAAAAATTAGTAGAGGATGACAGCTGCAGACTCTGTGGGGAAGCGCAGGAGACCCCGTGGCATCTTCTCAATGAATGCGGAGCAACGATCCGACAGAGAAGAGATCACATTGGAACTCACTGAGACAGGTATGGACTGTCTTTGTAGCACAAGTCAGGGGGAAGCACAATAGATCCGCATGGGTCGCAGTGCTACTACTCCCCATTTTTAAATTCTCTATATTAACTTCACTTGCCCGTGGCTGGCTGGCTAACTGGCTGGCTGGCTGGCCAAATATTGTGATCAATTTTTAACCCACTTCCTACAGCCCGATTTTATTGAAATTTTGCACACATATATATCTCTCAAGACAACACTTTCTATTAAAATTTGAGGCCCCTCGGGCCGGGGACAAATATTTTACAAAATTTACCCGATTTTCTTTAAATTTTGTACACATGTGTGTCTTGGATGGAAAACACTTTTTGTAAAAATTTGGAGCGATCGGCCCCTTGGGGACCCCAATATACAATTTTGCGTCATTTGTGAATGATTTTGCCACAAAACGAGCACGCAATGTGTGTGTGTGTGTGTGTGTGTGTGTGTATCCCCGATTAGAGAATTTACACATACATATAATAATATACAAATACTCTTGGCTACTTCGCTTGCCTTTACTTTGACGTTAAAAATATAAATCCCTTTGACAATAAAGTACACTAGTTCTTCTTCATATCATGTATATTTTACTTCAACTTCTAAAATTTTGGTTCCTTATAATATCTACACTTAAGTACTTATGGCTTATTGACAATGTTATAGCAAACAGCAAAGATCTTAACCACATTATCAAGTACAAATAATTCGAAAATAAATTTGATGGAGTTCGGTTCTTCGAAGATGGTCGAGCGGCCAAATTAATTTGGCCGCCCGATGAAAATCGAATTGCCTTAAATGCATGGGCATGTGACATCTGTATATTATATTTGTTTACATCTTTGCTAAAACCTTCAGGATTAGATCACCACCGCCCGCTAAAACTGGTTCATACCGTCAGAGGTCATCACTTAACGATCAGGACGATAGTTCCACCACTGAAACGGACATAGAAGATTCATAGACAAGCCTCTCATCGGACACCGCATTCAAGCGCGTTCGATATAGAAAAGAAATATTTGTTATAATTTTTACAAAAGTAATTCAAGTCGACATAATTATATTTTTTGTACATAAATTTTGTATGAGCATTTGATCAAATTTATTCATTTAATAATAACTTCAAAACTTCATATAGATATTTTTTGAAAAATTTATTAGTATTTTTTTTTATTGGTTTTTATTGTCTGGCTAGTAACCTTTTAAACATTTTTTCCGACAATTTATTTATTTAATTTTATTTAACTTCACAATGGTTTTTCCACAATAGTTCTGAAGAAAGTGTAAGTGTAAAAAATACTCAATCTACGCATCGCTATCAATTTTTTAAGCCAAAAGGTTTGCAAAGTTAAATGTGGTTTTTTCAGTCTATTTCAGAAATCGCTTATGACAGAAAGACCTATCGCCTTTTATAACGTTGCATACTATTAGGCTTTTAAGATAAATTAGTTTTTAGACTGAATTTAAACTAAATATACATACACGGGTGTGTGTAGTCGCTCGCTTAGGAGAATACATTAGCTCGTGTGTCTATAGTAGTGGAAAATTTTTGGTAGGGACTCGCATACCTCGGCTTCTACCAGTCAGATTATAATGGGACTAGTTTTAACACAATTGACACGCGTGTAGAGCGTGTAACTCCCAAAAAAAGTTTTTTTTTAAAACAAAATTTTTTTTAAAAAAAGTTTTTTTAAGAAATACAAAATTTCCCAAAAAAAAAAAAAAAAAAATTAAAAAAAAATCCTCAAAAAAATTTTGTAAAATAAATGATTACTATTGGGCTTTTAAGATAATTAAGTGTTTAGACTGAATTACAACTATCCATATGGCGAGCTGAGAAGCTCGCTTCACTATCTGAACTTGAATTATTACATTCCTTTGGTTTAAGTTAGAAAAATTTCTTGCCAAAGAAGATAGGTATTCGCTTTTTCCCATTTTTCATAACGATGACGTTTTCTGTTATTGGATGTGTTGCCAATGTTCGCTGTTCATCAAACGGCTGATCAACACACGACTCCATCCCCATGTTCCTCATTAAAGCGATTGTCTCTCGTTCTAAATTATCTTCAGTGTTCCAATCATTGATTGAAGGCAGCTGTCCCAATGGCTTTGTGCGGGTAATTTTATTCAATTTACAAATTGCATTGAACTTTTGCTTTTGTTCTTTGTTGGTCGACGGAACTTAATTGTTCGTCTGGTTTACGTTGCTTCTGATTTCTTTTGGCTACACCTTCTGTTGGATGCTTGTGCTTACCTTTACTAACAGTTGGATGTTTTTTTGTTACAGCGTACAATAGGTGCTTCTGTGGACGCGGATATGATGTCTCTCGTTCTTCGTAGCTGGCAAAAATAAAATCGTGATCAGGCTGCAACCCAAGAATCTCGTCCTCAAATTCATTGGATGGAGTCCACATTATTGCTGATGGAAAATTCTCAAGCTTTTATCTTCTGCAAAATACGCAAGTTACAAAAAATTGTATCAAATTTTAAATAGTTAATACTTACTAGGTTTATAAGCTTTTTTTTGTTGTACTTTTTATTTGTTTGTTGTATAAGCTGGATATATCAAGCTGAAAGTTGCCGTACACTAAACACTTGGAAAGTTCTCAAACATTTATTTTCTGCGAAATAAATATGCCAGTCTCAAAATTGTATCAAATTTCAAATATTTAATACTTACTACGTTTATATGCTTAGTGTTTCAGCAGACGGGTGTAATGACTGAAGTTGAGTTAACATGGTATCTGGTATGCAAAAGGTATATAGGTATCAGCAGTCTCGACTTGACCAAGCTGGCTTCAACCTCGCATATAAACTTAAGTGACTAAAACTTCATAAATTAACATGCCCTGCCTGCCCAATGATGACGAAATATTGTACGTTGTACGGAGTTGTTGCATGTTGTATACAGGTAGTGCTCAATGTTTACTATTGATATTTGCAATTCAGGAAGTAAGACGCATTTCATTTCAACCTATAATCTATCCTGGCTTTGTTATGTCATTTGACTTTGACAGTTTTTAATTTTTATAGCTGATCTGACATGGCTGACATATAGCAAATGTTCTCCGCCCACTAAATGCAAAAGTCGTCACTCGTCACTGGTCTACCCCAATATCCATTGTTCTACGCGCATTCAGTCAAGCTTGACTTACATTTGTGGAGTGCGAGCAAAAATGAGCAGAACGGCTGTTATATTGCAATCTTGGTTAGCCAGACTAGAAAAGTAGTATATTTTTCAATGTTACCATAATGCTATAAATAACCTTTACTATAAAATAACTATATCAATCGTGTAGTGTCAATCTCTTCTGGTTAACCACAACTACAATTTAACTTTAGTCGGCCTTCTCACATTGATGTACCTATACATACATGCCTTTATATATTAAGCTGTACGCTTGTATAAAAATTGAAGTTATTGTACCTAACTCGCCAGGGAATATCTAATCCCTTATCGTAATTGTTCCTGTCTTTCGCGTGTAACTTAAAATAAAATTTAAATTTTTTTTGTTTTCAAAATTTTTTCGATTGATCTGCCATTGGTTTCCATGCGGCCTAAATGCCACCTACATGTGGAGCTTAACAACTCAATAGCATACTAAACAGCTGACTGCCAAGGCTTCAATAAAGAGATGTTACGATGACATAAGTGAAGAAGAAGAAGACTATGACACTTGTTAGCAAACATACGGCTATGGATAATTGCAATTTGCAAATAACAAACACAAGGAAAACCAGAAAAGCAACTAATTTTAATGCGCAAATTATTTTTGTCTCTTGCTGTTTGACCGACCTCGACCTGCAATAATTTGCTTTCGCAAGAAAAAATCATCCTGTGAATACAAGCAGAGTCCGATTAACCAACTGCAATCGAGAATAGGTACGAGTGAATGAGTGACAAAAGTAAATCGGGGACGCACTCTGCATCCGCTATAAGTAGGCTGTTGTGACTCCAATTGCGTTGCTATGTTGAAAAATATTTGCCGCACAAGTAATTGGATCAGGAAAACATCGACACCGGCACCGCCATCAACTTCAACATCGCCAAACACTCGTAGTTTTTTAAGCACGACAACTACAACGCTTCACCTGGCCACGATAGAGAATCATCATCCACAGCAACATCAATTCACCTATTTGGATTGGAACAACTCACGGTTACATAAGTTTATTACGTGCGAATGATGCATATCCCGTGGGCGCTTTGACTTTTGACGAACTTTTTTTCTTTTCTGCAGCCACTCGACACCCAAACATCTAAGAACGATGTCCACATCGAGTGCTGAAGCAGAAGAGGGAGGAGGCGCAACAACAGCAGGACCTCCTCCTTCCAAACATACAAATCGTTTGGCAGAGGAGAAATCGCCCTATCTATTGCAACACGCACACAACCCAGTCGATTGGTATCCTTGGGGCAACGAGGCCATCCAACGGGCGAAAGACGAAAACAAACTGATTTTTCTGTCGGTTGGCTACTCCACTTGCCATTGGTGTCACGTCATGGAGCACGAATCGTTCGAGGATGAAAATGTGGCGCGTCTTATGAATGAGAATTTCATCAACGTTAAAGTGGATCGCGAGGAGCGCCCCGACATAGACAAAATCTATATGCAGTTTGTACTAATGATGAATGGTCATGGTGGTTGGCCGATGTCCGTTTGGCTGACACCTGAGCTGGCGCCTATCACAGCCGGTACCTATTTTCCGCCGCATGACAGGTAAGTCTGTAGTACACTGTGCTCGACTATGGTTCCACTTTTTCAACTAGGTATGGAATGCCATCCTTTACGAAAGTTCTCAAGTCAATCGTCTCCAAGTGGAACTCTAATCAAGATGAACTGAAGAAGACGGGTTTGAACGTTATAAGGGCAATCCAGAAGACGCTTAATGAGAAGTCCTCCGAGGCAACGTTTGAGCCAGGTAGCGCAGATGCCAAGCTGCAAGAGGCTCTACGTATTTTCAGACATCGCTTTGATTCGGTGTATGGAGGATTCGGCTCCCATCCTAAATTCCCTGAGGTATCGCGCCTAAACTTCCTCTTTCATGCGTACATTCTAACGAAGGATCAGGATGTACTGAACATGGTACTAATCTCACTTAAGAAAATCGGCAATGGTGGAATTCACGATCATGTGTTTGGTGGATTCGCTCGATATGCTGTCGATGGGAAATGGCACGTGCCACATTTCGAAAAAATGCTCTATGACCAAGGCCAATTGATGGCTTCGTACGCTAATGCGTATAAGCTTACTCGCGATCGGATTTACTTGAATTTTGCAGATGGAATATTTCGCTATTTGATGAAGGACTTGCGTCATCCCGCTGGGGGATTCTATGCGGGAGAAGATGCAGACTCATTGCCGACTGCTAGCGATACTGTTAAGGTGGAGGGTTCATTTTACGCTTGGACCTGGGCGGAGATCAGAGACGCCATCACCGCTAACGTTGAACTTTACAATGGTCTCGAGGTGAATCGCATTTTACAAATCTACACGGAGTATTACGATGTGCGTGAGACTGGCAATGTTGAGCCAGCCAGCGATCCACATGGACATTTGACGGCGAAGAATATTTTGATTGTGCGGCAATCTATCGCGAAGACTTGTGGTCAATTTGAACTTGAACCAGAAGCTTTAGAGCGTATACTGACAACTACAAACGAGATTTTACACAAGATCCGTGACAAGCGGCCAAGGCCACATTTGGATACCAAAATCATTACTTCGTGGAATGGTCTGGTTCTATCCGGTCTCGCTAAGTTGGGCAATTGTGGTGGAGAGAAGCGAGATGAGTATATGCAAGCAGCTAGCGAACTGGTTGAATTCGCTCGAAAACATCTGTTCGACGCGCAGCGAAAGACGTTGCACAGGTCTTGCTATGGTTGCGGAACAGCCGAAAGTACATTGGAAGAAGTTCTGTAAGCTGACTGAATTAATAGTTGGTTTTAGACGATCAGTAATCAGCTTTGTTTTCTAGTTCGGAACGCATTGACGGATTCCTAGACGATTACGCTTTTCTTATAAAGGGTCTTCTGGACTACTACAAATCGTCGCTCGATAGCACCGCTCTTATGTGGGCCAAGGAACTACAAGATATTCAGGACACGCTCTTTTGGGATCCAATCCATGGAGCGTACTTCTACTCTCAAGAGAACTCACCTAATGTCGTCGTTCGTCTCAAGGAAGGTTAGTGTGTTACATCCTGTAAATTTATTCTATCGATTGTTTTCTCTGCCTTTCTACTTCATCGTTCAGATCACGATGGCGCTGAACCTTGCGGTAATAGCGTAGCAGCTCGCAACCTCATTCTCCTTTCGCATTACTTCGATGAGGAAGCCTACAGGGTCAAAGCGTCAAAACTGTTTGAATACTTTGCTGACACCGACCCCTTCGGATACGCATTGCCCGAGATGTTGTCAGCACTTCTGTTGCAAGAAAACGGACTTGATTTGGTCGCCGTCGTTGGTCCAGACACCGAAATGACAAAACGATTTGTCGAGATTTGCCGAAAATTCTACATTCCTGGAATGATCATCGTTCATGTGGATCCGGAAAATCCATCGTCGGCCAGTAGCCAACGTGTCCAACAGAAGTTTAAAATGGTCAACGGCAAACCCACAGTTTACATTTGTCATGACAAAGTCTGCCGTATGCCGGTCACCGATCCAGTGAAACTTGAAGAGAATCTCCGAGAGAACTTTCTATCAAATTATTGATTTAAAAAAAGTCCTTCGGTCGGGTTATTGCATTAGGCAAGTGAGTCAGCATTAGTTTACAGCGCTAGCACAGGCTTCACTTCATAGTATATAATAATAAATAAAACTATTTTACTGCTTTTTGTTGCTTTTTTAAAAAAACAATTTGCGTATCCTTATAATTCTCGATTATATTCTTCAGCGTGATCGTTAAGGAAAACGAGGAGAAAAGAGAAGATATCTATGTGATATCTTGGGTTTGAATGCCTGTAGATCGTAGCGATGTAGAAAACAGAGCTTGGCAAAGCGTCCCAAATACATGTTGTACGGCTGAAGAACGAATCTCTGGACTTAACTGTAGCTCCGAAGATGGGGTTGAGGGTAAACTGATGAGCATTTAGAGCACCACGAGTGAATTCAGGGAGAGGTGGCATGCAACTGGCCATTTCTTTTGAGCAACACTGGTGGAAGAAGCAATAAAACAGCGACAATCTGGATACATTTCTGCAGTGTTCAAGCGAATCTATTGACTTCGCAATGTTTTCGTCACCGATAGGCTTTAACACACGCTTTTGTATGCTATCTAGCAGATTAGAAGTAGTTGTTGGATTGAAGTTGGATTAGAAGTAATGGACAAGAGATTAATAAAAATTAGAAAGAGTGTCGGAGACAAAACAGAGCCCTGGGGGACGCCAGTATTTATGTGATCCGAAACAGTTTTTTATCGACTCCAAACGAGTTTCATGTCAAACTGTCTCAAATGGCATGGAAATATCTAGCGCAACAACTTTTTTTCACCAAATTGATGCAAAGACCGGTTTTACTGTTCGGTACGAAATCCGTTCAGCCGGTAACTAAGGATTCCGTGAGTTTCAAGATATGTCATAATCACGATAAATGATCGTTTCCATGACCTTGAAAGGAATGGATGTAAGTGCTATGGGCCGGTAAGAAGGAAATGACGGCTCGCCTTTTTTGGGTGTAGGCTGGACAAGGGCTGTTTTCCCAAATTCTCGGGAAGAGTCTAGAAGAATGCAAAACAACAACAAATTGGCAAACATACACCCAAACACCCACAAATGATTCGTTAAGAGTAGCCACAACGTACATTCGCATGACTTTCATTCCCATGCCCGTGTAGCTACACTCTTAGGCTGAGCCTGAAACTATCCAAATTGAAAATTGTAGTATGGTCACCCTAGAACTGGATGGCATTAGAATTGAAATTTGAAATTTTGAATAAATCTGCGCTCGAGAGCGCTCTGGGGCATAGTTTTTGGGAAAACAAAATTAACATTTAATTGAGCTAATGTTCTTCAGTTGCCTATTTTTCGGCCAAATTATAAGAGTTGTATTTTATTTGAATCCGAATAAGGAATTCGAATGTCAAAACCAGCCAAACAGCAGATTTTGAAATTCCAATGAAGGAATTCGACGGTGCAATTGTTGTTGTAATTCCTAATTCGGATTCAGATAAAATACAGCTAAGTTGTCAATAGAACAGTCTCTTCACATCTGTTACTTCAGATACTACTCATTTATGTGATGTTCTACTCATCCAAATAAATTGATTTATATCAAAATTTGATTTTAAAATAAATAATAATAAAAAAATAAATAAATGACGACTAAAATCTAAACATACCATTTTGGTTGGCGTCATGGCGCCGTATTTTATTTGCCGAGGAACAACAACAATTGCACTGTCGAATTCCTTCTTTGGAATTGTGAAAACCTGCTGTTTAGCTGGTTTTGACATTCGAATTCAGAACTCGCTCGGCAAATAAAATGCAGCTATTAATGAATTGAATGATATATTTATCTTGTTTCCATGGGGTGTAATCCAGGTTGAACCTGGGTTAGCGCTCATAGAAAAAGGGTTGAGTTGAGTTTTTGTTAAACTCTGTTTAAACTCAACGAAAATACCTGGTTTGAGTAGATTTGAAATTCAAAATGGCGATTTTTATTAGTTTGTCAAAATTCAATTCAACTCCGTTTCATCCTGATTACATGGAATTGCATGATGTAATTTTGCATTTAACGAAAATAAATTTCAACCCAATGCAACACATTTGGTTTCATGGAAACGCAGTAATTGTGACTATTGTGTGTTTATTTTGAAGTGTGTTGTTATAAAACTTTGTCTCAAAATTATGAACAAAGGTTTTGTTTACCAACACAACTAAAAAAACAGATCAGGAGTTTTTTTTTGTTCTATCTAATATCTAATCTAGATATTACAAAAAAATGAATAATATTCGAAATTAGTTGATTCAGTCAAATGTCAATAGTGAATAGTCAAATCGAACGCGTCTGAAGAAAACGAGTTTGTTAATAGTTTGCCATAGGTTCCAGATCGAAAAAAATAAATAGTATTTTAGTTAAAACAAAAAGCAAATAGCGAAAAAGATAGTGTTGACTGTAGATATGGTTAAGGAGACATCCACCCAACGCAAGCGACGCCTAGAGAAGCAGAGACAGAAACGAAAAGAGAAGCTTCAGCAGAAATCTGAAGCAAGTGGGTCAAATGGGACTACCGAAATGAAATCAGATGCATTGAATCGGGAACAACTTCTACATGAGACCTATGCTCGACGGGTTCTTGAGGAAGCAGAGCTTTACTCATATACGAACACTTGTGATGTCTGCCAGAAACGAGTCTGCCATAAACGATACTACTCTAAAAACGTAGTAAAATATCGCTTTATTGTGCCCAAGCCATACTTGCCACCGGAATTGGTCGTTAAAAAATATTTAATTGTTTGCCTTTCATGCCATAAGCACTTGAAGAGCTCAAAGAATCATGCTCCACCCAATGCGTATTGGATTAACGTGCTTCCGGGTGATGTTTTAGATGTCCAATTAGAGTACTAACTGAACCAGAACTACGTTTAATTCAGCGGATCATTTCGTACGACAAAGTGATCCAAGCAGATGTGGTCAAAACGGTTTCGACCAAAGATGTTGATATTGTTGTTGCAACTGAACCTCTGAAGAACTTGAATATATCCGGAGATGAAAACATTTCACCGGATCGTTTGCGTTTCTACAGGGCACTTATTGGCTTACTGCAAATAACCCACATTACAAGGATGTACAAGTAAATCGATTTGCACGATTAAATACCAGCTCAGCCATAACGACTAAACGAACCTGATAACAAAGCTAATGATGCTGATGCTCCAACTCGCCGTGCCTACATGCGAAAGAATAATTTAACGGCGAATCGTATGTGCTTCCTAGAATCGAAACATGCTCGACATCAAAGTTTCGCCATGATCGTGATTTAATTCGTACTGTCATTCCACCACCAAGCCAATGGAATACTAATGTTTTAAATCAAAGCCTGATTAAAGATGATTGATTTTACGGCTATATTGATTGAGAAACAATGGTGCTTTTCCAATTGATAATCGCGGCTATTTAAGGCTACTATGAGAAATCTTGATGTTGTAAGACCCCACCGGGAAAATTATGGAATTAATTTAATAAACATTTGTGCTTCGATAAACTAACTGTTCGCCGAAAATAATGTTAGAATATGGTCTCATGTATTAGTTTATACTTTTAAGTTTGTTTTAAAAACGTTGTATAATAAAAATGTATTTTTATTCAAATAATTTATGATTCTTTTCACGAATGATCAACAATTTTTACCACCTTTGGGACATTGTTGTAGCAGCTTCAGGTAGCATTATTGTTATTTGAGGTGGAAACAAAGAGTAACACTTTGGTGAGACTTTCTCACGTCTCACCTAGTTTTGAGTACGAGAGTTGTCGTCTACATGAACCGATTCAGAATTTGTACTAGAACCTGTCATACAAATTACACTTACCCAAAGAAAGAAAAAACATCACACCACATTAATATTGTATGCTACACACTTCGTACGTATACGAACTGACATCTCACGTTTTGGTGAGTTTTTCACATTTGCGACCAAAAAAATTCGTACCCCAGTGTGAGAAACACTGGAGTCCTTTCGGTGTGTCGAATCGATCGTCGTAGAAAGGCCTAGCTTCTCGCGATCTATATTGTGCATCTATATTTTTATGCACAAATGGGAGGGACCTACAATACGGTATCTCAGACGTTTGTCAGGCATATTACGAGAGGTGGGACACCGTGAAAAATACATTTTGGTGTTACTGGAATTTTGTTTCTTGCATTTATCCACTGGCCATGCATTTATCCACTGAGCAACAGCGCCCATTTGGGACGCTCAGCTTGTAGTGAGTTAGATGCACTTGTCTCTTGATCCATTTTCTAAAATCGTCATTGCGGTTGATTTCAATATACACATATAACAAACCGAAAGAAAATCCTTGGTATGATTTAAGCTGCAAAGAGGCTCCTAGGAACCGGAAGCATACTTTCGGTTATATAAAGAAAACCCCACCTTATCCTTAGTGATCAGCAATACGATTTCGTAGGCAACGCTCTACAGGTGACCTGATGGCTTATCTCACTGAAAAGTGAAACCAGTCTATTCACAAATTTGGTGAAGGAAAAGTTGTTGCCCTCGATATTTCCAAGGTATTTGACAGAGTCTTGCATTAAGCTCTTTTGTCGAAAATGAATGCCTATGGAATTGATAAGACCCAGCTTGATTGGACTAGTAACTTCCTTTATGGTCGTTCAATCCAGGTCGTATTGGACCGTTTCAAATCACCGTATAAACGCTGGTGTCCCTCAAGGCTCTGTTCTCCGACACTCTTTCTCATTTGCATTGATTCGCTACTTCGTGGGCGCCGTGGCTCAGTGGAAAAGCGCATGGCTACTAAGCAGGGGTTCGTAATTCGAATCCCAGTAACACCAAAAGTATTTTTTACGGTGTTTCTCCTCTCGCGAATGGGTGAGAAACGTTCCGAGAGTAATAACTTGTCACGGAAAGCTTCTCAATTCGCCGTTCGGATCCGGCATTAAATTGTAGGTCCCCTTCCATTTGTGTCCAAAAATATACATTCACACCACAAATGTCGCGAGAAGCTGGGCCTTTGAACGCAACGGTCTGTCGCGCCGAATATTATTTTTATTCGCTACTTCTAATCCAATCCATTAATTCGCCGACGACAGCACTCTCAGCTTTTCATACGAGTTCGCCACGCTCCTCTTCAACGCAAGTGGAACTTGAAAAACAACGTATGTTAAGCACGTTATATTCTGGCCTTAACACAGCATAACAAGGTGGGGACTACATAATAGAGTTGAATTTAACGCTTCTAAAACCCAATGCTGTCTTCTGTCGTCCAAGCGTAACTTAAACCCCCTACCTTTATCCATCAATGGATCTTGCATCAAAGAAACTAAAAAACTCTCAATTCTCTATAAGCTTCGTTGGAACGAGCACATATTTGCCTTCGCCAAGAATGCTGCGAAATGTTTAGGTTTCCTAAAACGGTGCAAGATGTACCTCCTTTAGACCTGTATACGACAATACAACTGTATTGTCTGGGCAGGTGCCCCACAGACCATATACTGCATCTACTAGACAGGGTTCAGAGCCGCGAGTTAAAACTTATTGGTGACGTAAATAAAGCGAAAACAATCGAATCGCTTGAACATCCATCGTATGAATGTTTCCTGGGTGTCACTGTTTTATCGCATTTTCCACAGGCGGTGTTCAATAGAAATATCCAGATGCCTCCCGCCCATTCTCCCATCCGAAATACCCGTGCCTCAACTTGAGCCCACGGGTCCACCATTAAGCCTATCTTCGGACGTAACCAATTCAGAGATTCCTTCTTTAGCCGCACAATAGTTATGTGGAATGAATTGCCAGATTCTGTGTTTCCTCATTTGTATGATCTACAGTCGTTTAAGACATAGACATAGACACCTCACCTTTTCTTCTCCCTAATCTCCTAAGGCCCACGCTGTGTTAAGCACTATAAGGGTGCAAATGTACACATTATAAAAAAATACCTCTTTACAGTCCGAATAATAGCATCCATCTTCCTTTGGCTTGCAAGACTTATTTCTGAAAAAGATGTAGATGAAGAAGTAAGAATGATATTTGTTAAGAGGGAGCAAATCCTTTGTTGCTACATTACAAGAAAATAAAAACACGACAAACGCTTGCAGCTTCCCAATATTTCAATTGAAAGCCTATTTGCGGTTTTTTTTGTCTGACATAATTTCTGGCCGCTCGAGCAGCACTTCAACTCCATCTGGAGCATAGGGAAACAACAAGATACCTCGATTGTTTCGCGATGTTATTCTCTGGTTTCCTTAATGTAAGGCCAATCATTTTCATCATTTTCATGGCATGATGTCTGCATCCACTTTTTTCTGAACGGTCCTAATCCACAACACGACGGTTGATATGATTTGTGTTCAAATGTACCGCAGATACCTATTAACGAAAGCCTGTAACCTGCTCGGGATGTTGGAAGAGCACTTCCATCTCCATGTGTCACAGGCGTATAGCAGGCAGCACTTTTGTTTGAAGCGAGTTGAGTTGAGGATTATGAATTATATCTCGAGTTACCGAGATTCAACGCTGTCCTCCAAGGTTTTAAACATTTTGTAAAAGGAAATATATAAATATATTGGTTGGATATCTGCACCCACAACAATAGTTTTATATTTCACTATTCTTGCACTGGAAATTTAAGTAACGATGAATATTTGATTGTAAGAAAATAAAATTAAGAAAAATCATTTAAATCATGTTTCTAAATCAAATTTAACATCTTACAACGAATTGTAAGCAAAAAGTGTTTGTGGGGGAAAAACTTGCATTAAATTCCCCGCAATATTTGTTTACTTGAAATTTTCACTCTTTTAGCATCATTCATTATAATATCTACTTCGTGGGAGTAGAAACCCTAGGAATCAAAAGCATCAATGTATTTATTAATGTCCAGCAAAAATACAACGAATTTTTCTTCTTTACCGAATCTCTTTCGGTTAATGATTTTTAATGACAAAAAGCGAAATACATGTTAATAAAAGTGGTAAATGCGATTAAGATTAGGGGGGTTGCATGTAATCTTATTAAAGACAAGCGAACCCAACACAGAACTGAAAGAAAAATTAACCAAAAAAAAATAGTAGGTTGATTCGCGTTCGTAGTGCATGTGCCTCAATTATTCTTCGAACGTACATCATCAATCTTGAGTATCATCTTGACTACCTGGGTGGCGAGCAGAATCTGTTGTTTCTTGGAATGCAGAGACTCGACGACATGGTGGTGCTTCATGTCGGAATCACCAGTCAGCATGCAATCGACACCAAGGCTAGGACACTTTTCGGCAATTTGACGAGCCTTCAGTTCAGACAGAGTCTCAATGGGATGCAGACCGCTGTTCTCAGCTAGCGCCAGCGGAATATTTTCAAGTGCGATACTAAATGAACGGAAGGCGTACTGTTCGAGAGTTGACAGTTGATCGGCCTCCTTAGCAACGGCCAATGAGCAACTAATTTCAGCAGCTCCACCACCATAGACAATGCGAGAGTCCTAAGAGTATTAAGATGGATAATTACTACTACTTTTATGTGACACAATATACGCAACTAACCTTAACCAATGAACGCACAACACAGATCGCGTCGTGGATCGAACGCTTAGCCTCGGCTATGATCATTGCGTTGCCACCGCGCAAGAAAATAGTAACAGCCTTAGAGTTTTTGCACTCTTCGATGACCAACATCTTGTCTTTGGATGTGCCGAAAGCTGCAAAGTCAATAATATGCGTGAAATCGAGTTTCCCTTACGTATATAATAAAAAACAAACTTACACAACTCTCTAACGATACCAGCGGCACCGAGTTTTTCGGGAGATAGCTCCTCAAAACGAGGCACAATCCTGCCGCCTGTAGCAATGGCGATCAACTCGATTTCGGGTCCTCCGACCCAACGAACAGCTGGCAACTCGTGCTGCAACAACAAATGGTTGGCCTCATCGTCGAAGCCCCACTGGCAGATCGCCAATGTAGCACCAGCATCCTTGACTTGTTTCACCATCGATATGAACTTTTCGTGTTCGTATTCACGCAACGCTTTGTAATCTTCGGCTGAAGTCACATCCAGCTTATGCTTGGTCTTTGGCTTTGGTGGTTCGAATGGACAGGTGAGGATGGCTAACTTAACATTCTTCAAAGACTTGGGCATCTGCGCATGGCTCATAGTTTTGTCGATGACAACGCCTTTTACCAGCATCGAGTCTTCCATGCGTCCACCGACTTTAGTCTCAATTTTGATTAACTCAAAGTTGACATCCTTTTTCTCGATGTCGGCGACATTCAAGACTGCATCAACAGCCATCTCCGCCATTTGACGATGACATTTGTTGACAATTTTGCTGCCTAGCGTAGTCATTGCAATCTGGATTAGTGGCTCTTTGTTCTTCGGGTCTATTGGGAACGGTTCGGCGATCGATTCGAGTCGCTTGACAGCACACTGGGCGGCCAATTCAAAGCCATCAGCTATACGAATCGGATGAATGCCACGATCAATAAGACTCTCCGCCTGCTCAAGAAGTGCTCCGGCGAGCACAACAACGCCAGTAGTTCCGTCACCAATTTCGTCGTCCTGCGACTGCGACAACTGAACCATCAGTTTACCAATCTCGTGGTCTACGTCCATCATGTTCATGATGGTTGCGCCGTCGTTGGTTACAGTTATATCACCATCTGGATTAACCATTATCTTATCCAAACCCTTCGGACCCAATGATGTCTTCAGCGTAGAGGCAATCGAGCGGGCAGCCAAAATATGACTCTGAAATAGATAAACGGAAAATTGTAAATATTTGTCAGTAAAGCAAAGAACAGATGAGTCACAATATCACTGCGTTTTTAACCTCAAAAATTTGCTTTTGTTGGCACACAATTGTTTCTTCCAGAAATCGCATAAAAATTTGAATAAATGTTAAATTTTTAACTATGTGAAGAATTGCACAAACTGCTTTTGAGTCTGGGTAATAATTTACACTGTAGGACAATAAATGATTGAAAATTTTTAAAAATCGAAAACATCTGGAGCTTTCGATAGGAGTGGCCATGATAATTGTTTGGAATTTCGGCGAGTGTTGTGCATCACCGCTTTGCAGTTACAAGAAAATGTTTATTGCTTATATTCAATCCACAAAACTGCCTAACTACAAAAAGGACTCACTTTAATGGCGTTGGTTCCTGTAATCCGCTTTTGATTCTCCTGGTCGCGTAAGATAATAAAAGGGCGACCATATTCGTCAAAGGCGAATGTTCCCGGAAATGCGCTCATTATTCAAGATATAAATAATTCCAAGGATGGATGGATTTTCACGGATTTTATTCTGTTCAACAAATATGCCCGCGCAATAAGTTAAATCAAATAAATTTACACACAACAACGAAAATCCCGAGCAAGCGGCCGGTTAATGTCAAATTTCGATTTAGAGTCTGACAGTTTGTGAGAGTTCATGCTGAAGTAATATTTAATTTTTTGTTACGACAGAGACACAATATACTTTTGGAACGAAAATTTGTACTAATCGTTTAGCTCTTATACTTCAGGGGGTTGATTATAGCTGTATTTTATTGAATTCGAATTGGGAATTACAACAACAATTGCACTGTCGAATTCCTTCTTTGGAATTTGAAAACCTGCTGTTCGGCTGGTTTTGGCTGGTTTCGACATTCGAATTCGGATTCCATATACAATACAGCTTATGTTAGCATTTCAACTATCGAATTACGCCACTTTTGTCGTAGTTACGACTAAACGCGACTATTGAGTCAAATGACTAATCGTTATTTCGACTGAATTGTTGTTCTTTCAGTCTAACAACTATTTGGAGTTTGACTGGGAAATATATGTAATTAAAATGATTATTTCTGAATGAAATCAAACGCGTAATTAACTTTTAAGTAATATTTTTTATCTTTTTTAATGTTATTTAAAAAATTATCAATAAAATAAAAAAAATATTTTAATTTTTTAATCTATTACATTATTTTGAATGACGCGTTTTTTATAGTAACTACGTATTTGTAATTTTGTCAATACAAATTTCGATGCTTACATAGAATATTAAATTTAATTAATAAGAAATTTAATTAAAAAAATATAAAATTTTTTGAATATTCAAATACACCAAAAACAACAACAAAATATATATTTAAAATGGCCCGATATCGCCATAGTAATAGTTTTAGTTCGTAAAAATTTTTGTCGTATGTCGAAATTACGCCTTTGAAGATTTTGACTTGTCGTAAGTCGAAATACGACAAATACATAATCGGCACCCAGTTATGCAAGGTATGGGTAATTTAATCATATTACAGGCGTATTTTATTTGCCGAGGAATAAGGAATAAGTATTTGAAACCCAGCACCACAGCAGGATTTCACTTATTCCAAAGACAGAATAAGATAGTGCAACTGTTCTTGTAATTCTTGTTTCTCGTCAATTAAAATACGCCTTACAGTGTCCAAATTTGCATCCTAGAATGGTCCTAAAAATTGTGTATGCAGAACGAAACACATTTTCTCGTATATTCCTATACAATTGGTGGTAGTTTATAAAAAATGTATTTTGACACGCAAACCTTTCTTTTGTGGGCGCCGTGGCCAGTGGAAAAGCGCATGGCTACTGAGCAGGGGTTCGTGGTTCGAATCCCAGTAACACCAAAAGTATTTTTCACGGTGTCCCTCCTCTGGCGAATGGGTGACAAACGTTCCGAGAGTAATAACTTGTCACGGAAAGCTTCTCAATTCGCCGTTCGTATCCGGCCTTAAATTGTTGGTCCCTTCCATTTGTGTGCAAAAATATACATGCTCAACACGAATGGGTGCAAGAGTTATGCCTTGGACCACAATGGTCTGTCGCGCCGAATATTATTATTATTATTTATATTTTCAGACCAATACAAATTTGCAAAAATTAATTATTTCTCTACCGAATATTTGGTGGTCTTTTTATGGCATTTTATGAAATGAATGAATGGCAGCACTTTTAGTACTATGGAAAGTTGGAAGTTGGCAGCTCTGACTAAAAACCAAACATCAACGTCGTCCGCTCTATTTTTGTTTCTACTATCCCACTCGCACTGAAAATAGAAACTCAATGCATTTAATTTTGCTAAAGGTAAAGGAAAACATTTATTTCACAATTAATTTAAGCAATAATATTGTTTTTAATTAAATTGTGCAACAGGCTCTTTCAATGGATACGTTTCCTCTTGTGAGAAATAATAGTGAAGAAGCATTTTCTGAGTCTGTCATGGCTGCGATGATAACTTCGACCAGCAGTGGGGGTACTGCGAATCATAACGAAAACAAAACCAATGATGAGGCCAACCAATGGATTCAGGTCAAGGGATGTAGAAAGAATCGCCACCGCACAGTTTCCGCTACAGCAATTACAGGCGATCATATGGATCCAACATCAGAAGACCCCCTCACCAGCATTCTTCATATTGTAGAGTACTCAGCCAAATACAAAAAGAAACTCAAAGAACACAACAGGACGGACACAGAATTAGCCGATCTGTTTAGTTTTGTCGGAATTACAGGGGGAGCAGCTGGATCATCAAATACTGAACATCGCATCGCAACGGCATCAAAGAAGATTCGAAAAATGAAAAATCAAACTTTCAGGATTAGATCACCACCGTCTGCTAAAACTGGTTCATACCGTCAGAGGTCATCACTTAATGACCTGGATGACAGTTCTACCACAGAAACGGACATAGAAGATTCACAGACTCGCCTCTCATCGGACACCGCATTCAAGCGCGTTCGATTTAGAATAGGAAATGTATACAAACCCACCCGACTACGACGGTTCCAAAGGTACAAAATGAAAGAATCCATGGACACAGTTCTGGAGAACTTTGGTCCGGCAATGCGTTTTTCCGATAATTAATGGATGGTCCAAGTACCTACCACAAATTTGACTGCAGCGGAAATACGCGGCGTATAGAATATATATATATATTATAAGAAATATTTGTTATAATTTTTACAAAAGTAATTTAAGTCGACATAATTATATTTTTGTACATAAAAATTATATCAAAAATTTGATTCAATTTATTCATTTATTTTTTGTACATAACTTCATATAAACATTTTTTGAAAGAACTATTACAATTTTTTTTTATTGGTGATTGTTTGTCTAGCCAGTTACCTTTTAAAAAAAATTTTCCCACAATTTATTCAATTTTATTTAGCGGTGTGACCGTTCCAACGAATTTAGTGTACCATACGTAGGCCGATGCTCTTATTCCACTATTGGGGAAATACGATCTGTCCCAGCAGATTGTGAATTTTATTTAAAACTCTAGTAACTTTGGCATTTTTTTTTCACCATTAGATCATTTTTTGGGTTTGCCAAATATTGGCATTGCAATCATTTCTGGCTCGTTTGAATTTTTCTCGCTTTTCCTCAGTTTACTATATTAGTGTTTTCCTTAACTGAGTGATTCAATAACGAGCTATTAGCAAATACTACACAATGGTCAGATAAGCCTACAGGCAACTGATGATATATTTGAAGGATGAGAGGTAAGAAGCAAGTCCAGGGAATAAAATAGATTGGAAGTAGAGTAGCAACTTAAGGAAGATGAAGAAAAAAAAACATATGACGAAGCACCAAAACCAAGTAATATTTTTGTGTCTTTGGTCTATAAATGTATAAATATTGCGATCTATAAAACCAATAGAAAAGCGTTAGTCTGAGGTTTCAGTTTTAATGTATCTCACGTTTTTGTTTAATTTACCAACTCATTTAAACGAAAGCATAAAGCCTTTAAAATTGAGAGAAGGTTATGCTGTGCCGTCAGTTTGGTAATTAAAACTTAAAATATGGCTGGTGCTACATATGTTAAAACATTATGTTGGTAAGTGGTAAATAAGTGTAAAATGAATGCAATTATAAAACATAGTTCGCCATAATTATGAAGAATTGAAATATGTCTAAGGGTCTAAGCTATGTGAAAAATTAAGGGAATTTCGTGTAAAAAAAAATTGCCTACTCCACAACAACAACTCTACAAAACTTATTTAATTAAATTTTTGCGCTTTTTTTCGTATATTTCCCTTGGCGTGAAAAACTGTTGTTGCAGTAACGATCGTGAAGACTTGGAGTGTTCATTTTTCTTGCGACTCCATTCGTTGGAATTTTCCGGCTCTTCCGCAGATTTAAAACTTTCCTCACTTGTTGACGGCACAATGCCACGTTGCGGCGAATTTCCAAGGCTTTGGGATTCCTGAATTTTCACGTAATGTATTTGGTCACTGCTGTCGGAGCTGTTGCTGCTTTCGTATAAATTGAATGAAGCATCTGCCAAGGATGAGCTATTTTCTGCCTGTACCTCCGAACTTGAATTATTACATTCCTTTGGTTTAAGTTCGAAAAACTTCTTGCCAAAGAAGATAGGTATTCGCTTTTGCCCATTTTTCATAACGATGACGTCTTTTGTTATTGGATGTGTTGCCAATGTTCGCTGTTCATCAAGCGGCTGATCAACACACGACTCCATCCCCATGTTCCTCATTAAAGCTATTGTCTCTCGTTCTAAATTTTCTTCAGTGTTCCAATCATTGATTGAGGGCAGCTGTCCCAGTGGCTTTGTGCGGGTAATTTCATTCAATTTACAAATTGCATTGAACTTTTGCTTTTGTTGGTCGACGGAACTTAATTGTTCGTCTGGTTTACGTTGCTTCTGATTTCTTTTGGCTACACCTTCTGTTGGATGCTTGTGCTTACCTTTACTAACAGCTTGCTGCTTTTTTGCTGCGGCGTACAAAAGGTGCTTCTCTGGACGCGGATATGATGTCTCTCGTTCTTCATAGTTGGCAAAAATTAAATCGTGATCAGGCTGCAACCCAATAATCTCGTCCTCAAAATCATTGGATGGAGTCCACGTCATTGCTGATGGAAAATTCGCAAGCTGCAAAATACGCAAGTTACAAAAAATTGTATCAAATTCCAAATATTTAATACTTACTACGTTTATAAGCTTTTTTTGTTGTACTTTTTATTTGTTTGTTGTATAAGCTGGATATATTAAGCTGAAATTTACCGTACACTAAACACTTGGAAAGCTCTCAAACATTTATTTACTGCGAAATAAATATGCCAGTTTCAAAATTGTATCAAATTTCAAATAGTTAATACTTACTACGTTTATATGCGGGACCTGAGTGTTTCAGTTTGAAGTTGAGTTAATGTGGTATGTAAAAGGTATATAAGTATCAGCAAAGTCTCGACTCGATCAAGCTGGCTTCAACCACGCATATAAACTTAAGTGAACTAATACTTGACAAAAAAACCAGCCTTTTTTACCTTCTAATGATGACGAAATATTGTACGTTGTACAGAGTGTCGTTGGATACAAGTACTGCTCAAGTGTTCACTGTTTAGTTAACTGTTGATCTGCAATTCTGCCTTTTTTCTTTCAATAATATCAGAATGAATTTATGCAAGCAATGCAACTAGCTAACTTCTTATTCTTTATGTGTCAATCTTTCTCTTTGTTTATTGAAAAAATAAATACTTTGTCTTTCTACAATGAGATTAATTGTACCTAAGTCCGGGACAACACGAAACGTAAAATAAACTCGAACCAAGAGATGAAGTAATAAAAGTATTTACTTCTTTGTAAAATTATATGGACATATTGTTCCAATACTTTTTGTAGTAAAAATTGTTTTGGTAGAAAAAGTGCAAAAATACTACACTAAATTTCACAAAAGTGCACCCGATTTTTTTTTGCTTATGCTACAATTTTAAAATAAAAACATTAGTTATCATACTTATCGTCATCGTGGCATATTTCGACACAAATTCACATACAAAACGTGCGAGTGCATTTTTTTTATTAGCTCCAAAAATTAGTGCACTTGGTTAGGAAAGTGTTGGAAAAAGGAACGCAGCATAAGTTTGTTGTCAATAATTTCATTTTTGACAGATGTTCATATGTTACACACAGAAATTTTTGTAGTAATAATCGGCAAATGGAGGGGAAATTAATTTACTCTGTGTAAGTGTATGTATTGCAAAATCGACCAGCAATTGGGTGCTAATAGTCGCTTTTCTTTAATAGACCAAAGATCCACGCAAAGTGTGTAAAGAGAGAAAAGACAGTATTCTGGTTCAATGCTAAATTAACTAAATTTTATTGTCAAAAATTTTGGCTTTTTATACATTTCTAACGAAATAGGAAACTGTAACGTATTCTACAACAAAGGTTATGTACTACGAAATGAGTCGTTATCAATGCAATTGAAATAAATAAATGAATAAATATATTGGAATAAGGCACAAAGCAAATGCCTACTTTTGGTGCATGAGTCAAAGTTTTGCTTATGCAATCTGTCTGTGTCGTCATTTTCCGAACATGTGCAGTTTGTTTGTTTAAGCCGACTTTATTTATGTTGTTTATTCTATTTGGTTTGACGTGGTTTTTGTTTTGGTGTTTTGGTACTAGTGCGATTTGAGTTGTTAGCTGCATTTTATTTGCCGGGGAATAAGGAATACGAATGTCAAAACCATTCATGTCATTATTAGTAATGATTAATGAAATCAGAAAATTTTTAATGTTGTGAACACAAAGTAATAATATTATTATTGACCCTGTAATGTACCTAAATGTATTAAAGTCGAATATATTAGCCGCGATCGATTGGGCTAAAGAGTACAACTTTCACATCAGTTAATAGAGCCAAGCCACTCTTCACCTTAATTGAGCTACTGTTGAGACTGTTCGATTGGTATTCTTCACTTCAGATAAACATCAGTGTTACTCATCTGGAGTAACTACACTAGCAGAACACCTCTTCACTTACTTCAGTCACCCAATTCCGACCAATTTTTAACTGAAGTGATCAGGTGTTAATCGAACAGTCTCTTCACTTCTGTTACTTTAAATACGGCTACTAATTAATGTCGCTTTTTTCGTAAAACTCTGCCCCAGAGTTGTTTTTTGGCTGTCAAGTTGTTTGTTTCCCCTTCAAAATGACTCTACCGTAGAGCGAAAAAAGAACTGTATATTTTGGGAGATTTACCCCTTATTATACTAACAGAACAACAACACATGCGCCAAAAAAAAAAGTTAAAACAAAAGATTTTCGCCTTTCGTTTCTATTTCACAGCCGTCCTTTTCATTTTTTCTCGCACGGCTCAAATGAAAATCAAGCATTACGCGAATAGTTGTGTGTACAGCAACAATCTTGAAACTTAAATTAAACTTAAAAATTTATTGAAAAATACCCCAAACCATCGGCTCCTGCAAAAGGCCGAAAAGAGGCAATTTTAATGATGTTATTTTTCATTCTTAATAAAATTCTAAAATCTCTAATTGATAAAAAAAAATCAAAACATTTGCTTAAGTTTGTGAAACTGAAGTTAGATCACCTTTTATTATTATATATTATATTATATTTTGAATTTTACGTAAGTCATTTTGACAATTAAACAAAAGGTACTGGATTTGATTGCAACGAGGTCCAATTAAATTTGTTTATGCCAAATCTAAATATTTTATACTATTTTGGGGTATTTGTCCTCTTTTTATTTTTTTAGGGTATTTTAAGGGTTTATTATACAAAATGAGATATATAACCTAAATAACCAGTATTCACTTAATAATAAAAAAAATTATTAGTATTAATTTTAAGTCTTTATTAAAATGTTAATTAATCTAATTAGCTTATTTATGTAGATTAGAATATTAATTAATCTTATTAGCTTATTTATATTTATAGACTTTTTTATTTTAAAAATTATACCGTAAATTAAGGACCATTAACAAGGTAAATTATAAAAAAGTCTATAAATAAGCTAATCAGATTAATTTACATTTCACAAAATATATGATTAATCATTAATTTCTACGTTCAACTAAATTTTTTAAACAGACAATGTGTGCGCACTTGTGTTCAAGCATACGTGTGTGTATTTATTAGAACACCTTAAAAAACCTATGCGTTGCTTACCGCTTACTGTTTCTGTTAATAGCTGTATTTATTTGGAATCCGAATAAGGAATTCGAATGTCAAAACCAGCCAAGCAGCAGGTTTTCAAATTCCATAGAAGGAATTCGACTGTGCAATTAATGTTGTAATTCCTTATTCCTCGGCAAATAAAATACGGCTAATGTTACTGGATACTGGATAGTTGACTTTTCACTGTTGAGTGTTGACTCTTGTATTTGGAATCATCTAACATTGTCTTGGGGCGTCAGTGAAGTAAATTAGTGAATAGGTTTCCACAAAAGAATTGTTTTTCCCATCACTATAGTGCATTTATTGAGATAACCACTGTTTTTTTACTTAGAGGTGTGCGTAAAAATAAAACGGAAGTCTGAAATAAGCATCGTGATACACAGCCCAATATTAAAGACAACGTGAAGCCAATTTGAATTCACATATTTCCAAATTGGTTTGGCTTACTAGACGAGCACTACAGGGCGAATAACAATGGATGTGATGAATTCTGTACATTCGCATCAAGACGTTTTGGAATTGTTCGCTGACGAAAAAGAAAAAGGCGGCTTCTTAAATGTTAGTGCACCAATGGTACGTTACAGTAAGTAAGTTTTTTTCGACCCTTCTAATCTCATCCAACACTAGCGTGAAATGCATTTATTTTATTATTTTGTCCTCCGTTTAGACTGGAGTTTCGAAAGCTTCTCCGGAAAAACAATGTCCAACTTTGCTTTACACCGATGATAATTGCAGATTCATTCAGCCGCAGTGAAGAAGCACGTCTTAATGAATTCACAACGAATCCAGGTGGGTTTTTGTGTTGTTTTGCAGTCGTGCAATTACATCTTATATACAATTTAGGCGATCACCCGGTTATAGCACAGTTTGCAGCTAAATCAACTGCTGAGATGCTAGCCGCTACAACACTCATCTACCCATATGTCGATGGTGTTGACTTAAATTGTGGCTGCCCTCAGACTTGGGCAATTGCAAAAGGTTATGGTTGCGGTTTGCTACGTCGCCCAGAATTAATTCACGACATTATGCGGACGTTACGCAGAAATCTGCCTTCAACTTTTAGTTGTTCGCTGAAAATACGTTTACTGAGTGAAGATGTTGCGACAACTGTGGATCTCTGTCGACAGCTAGAACGCTGTGGAATCACATTTTTAACTATTCACGGACGAACACAGTGGCAAAAAACATCACATCCATTGGACATTGGCGCAATGGCTGAGCTGAAGAAATCTTTGCAAATTCCAATGATAGCTAACGGAAATGTGCAAACATATAGGGACGCTTGCGAACTGCAAGAGCAGACAAAGGCGGATGGTATTATGGTGGCACGTGGTCTATTAGCAAATCCCGGCCTTTTCAATAACAGTGCAAACAGTGTGAACGAAAATGCCAGCCTAGAATGCATACAGCAATGGCTTGATATAGCGACAGAAGCTGGTGATAATTTATCTTTTCAATGCTTTCATCATCATTTGACTTTCATGTGGGGGAAAACAATGAATCGAAAATTGCGAGTTAAATTTAACAATTTCTCACGTAAACATCAAGTATTTCAGTTCTTTGATGAATTGTATGGAGTTCGTCCTAATACGCCTGTTTCAGAAATGGTCACAAACACAGTTTGCACATACAATCACTATCCGTCTGCGGCTGTCAAATGTTGTAGTTCGGAAGGAACTCACCGCCTCGACCCCAATTCAACGACGTGGGACCCCAACAGTCGAGGAAGTTTCTTTACCGATTTTACAAAAAATTTACAGCCTGCAATCGATTGTGGCTACAATGATGAAGAAGATGGTCTAGGTTTAAATTTTGAAGCATGCCTAATTTATGATTTGTAGACATTTATTGAATTTTTAATAATATTGAATTAGACATAACAAGGTGTATCCATTATCCTGTCAGACTTTGAAATCAGCTCTTCGCTGATGCAAAAATCCAAACAACACAGCATGTGTTTAACTCAGCAGCATTATGATTAATGATTTTTTGGATAAAAATTCATTTTTATTACACCAAGTTTTTAAAACGAACTAAAAAGTATAAAATATAATGAAAAACGTGGAGTGCATGCAATAGATAATTGATGCATCAATAGTTGCATGCGTCCCAAGTTTTTCAGTTTTAAATCTTATAAGCACGCATTTTAGACAAAAGAGCTAGATGCCAAACTCTGTCAAATGCCTTAGAAATATCGAGTGCAACAGATTTGCTTTCTCCAAATTGATGCAAGACCGGTTCCACTTGTCGGTGAGATATACCATCAAATCACCAGACGAAAGTTTCGTAATTGCGCCCACCAACATTCAAGAAAAAAAAAACTTGAAGCGGACAAATGTGGGAAATTGGGATGTTTTTAGAACATGCTTTTGTTTTTGTTACTTATGTTAATTTTTTTTTTCATAAAAACTCTACCCCCAGAGCGCGCTCGACCGCAGAACTTTTCAAAAAGGAAATCGAACACGAAAGGCGAAAATCTTTTGTTTACATTTTTTGGTGCATGTGTGTTGTTGTGCTAGAGGGGTAAATCTCCCAAAATATCAAGAGCTGGTTTAGCTCTACGGTGGAGTCGTTTTGAAGGGGAAACGAACAACTTGACAGCATAAAAAAAAATTTGGGGCAGAGTTTTACGAAAAAAGAATTAACATTATTAATTATTATTAATACAGGGTGTCACCTTATTCGTTAAGGATAATTTGGGAAATGATTCTTGGGTATATTCTAAGAAAAAAAATCGTTTTACAGTAAGCGACTATCTCCAATGTTGACATGATTTATCGGAGATTTAAGAAAAAGTTTACTTTGGTACCCTGACCCATGTTAACGGAAATTTCTGTTAATACTAATGGTAGAAACTCCCTTTGGGACTTTATTCTTAGAAGAAATACTAGCCTTTGTAACTAAGTTTAAATAAATTTGATATCTTGTTTGGGTCTTCAGATATCCAACTTCAATGCCTATTCCAGTTTTCTTGCCCATGCTAATTTTTAACTTTAAGGTCAATTTTCTCCAGAAAATGCGTAATACACATAGAGTTTTACTATTTTTTTTCTTATTCTTTTCTTTTCTTATTCATTGTTATTATATATATTGTTTGATCAAAAATATTTATTAAATATTTACACTACTCATTTAAATTAATTTTATTTAATTAAAAAGTACACAATCGACGACATCACAATTATTGTTTTCGAACACTTTTTGTTGTTATTGCACTAGGTATCTGTCTCAGTTTAGAGGCTCAGGAAAAGTCATAAAATTACACTTTCTTTCCATTAATCTTTACTAGTTGCTTGCGATTAATCTTATCAAAGAATAGCAATCCCGCAGCTCGCTCTACACTCTCTGGTGGAACTTGAAACACCTGTAGAGGGGTATCGTCACTGATAACTTGATTAGGCATTACATACGATTCCATTTCCAGACGTTGATCAGCGGTCTCGGCAACGATGACTTTATAGAAATGGGTAGGTACTGACACTGTGTTGGAGCCAATCACCTGATATTTGACATACATCTTGCCATCGTCTCCTTTATGGGGTAAATATAAAGGTCCTGTGCACACGTATACATTCTGGTAGGTTTTTGTTAATTTACGCACATATGATTCCAAGCGATTCCATGAATCACGGTTAAAACCTCGTCCCACTTGTGGTGCCATGTTTGTCAGGTAAAATGTGTCGTCACAGTGTTTCTGATGCAAGCGATGGTTTCCCGCTGCCGCCATATGTCCTCGATCGAAACCGGATTTATTGTAGTCAGAATTGTCTGAACGAAAGAACGGGTGGATGCTCTCATCGGCACGGAAATTGCATGCCGCTCGGTCGACTGATTCATTTCGCCGCACTGATTCGGGTGTAAGATGCTCGAAAACCCAGTGGGGTACACGATGGCGTCGATCATATGACAGGACATAGTCAGAATACGACCGAACGTGGTCCAATCCGGGAAAACCATATTTCATAATTTGTGAGACACGATTCGGTATGGCGACTAAATTCTGACTGTCTTGTTCAACGGGTACGGCCGCGGACACACTTCCGAAAATAGGCAAACCTGGCTTTGATTCCAACTACAAATGATAGATGGTGGAAGTTATAAGCTGTTCGAATGGATGGTTTGAATACTTACGTTCTTCCAAAAGTTATCTTTATTCGATAGAAGATATGCATCACGTTTGACAACTTCATGGACTCGCTGTAGAAGGCGCTTTCGCTCCACAAAAGTGCCGCTCAGATAAGATGCACCAGCAATCGACGATACAATAAAAAACTTACCTATGAAACTTTTATTCATAATTCTGATGAAATATATTTTTTAAACTTGTCGGTAATTGTGGTTATAGCGTTTGTTATTCAATCAAACCCAAATACAAATTGTGTTGATATACATTCCTAACATTAGTAAGTTGGTATTTCGTATTTGGTTAACATAAATTATTTTTAGGAGAGGTGCACACTGCACATTGTTTGCTACAAAATACGAGGCATTTTATATCCATAATTTAGCTACAACAATTGCACTATCTTTCCTTTTTTGGAATAAGAAAAACTGCTGTTTTGCTGGTTTTCAAATTTAAATCCTTATTCGTCGGCAAATAAAATACGACACTGGTTGTATCTTTGAAATTTCTATTGACGACTGTAAATAGACTAAGCGCCTCTTGCGGATAATGTCCAATTACAATAAGATTAAACAAGCAAAATGACAATAATGACATTTCTGATTTATCTCATCGGAGGAAATTACCTATACATTCGATTAAAAAAAAATTAATCCTATTGCTTGATTATTTAAATGACGATTGGAGCATCTCGAATCCCCCTGGTGGATAAATTTTCAATTTATAATTTCCTTAAGGTATTGACCTGACTCAACATTCACAAGTATGTTAGTTATGTGGCTTTCTTTGAATATAAAAAGTGAAAACACTGCATTCAATTTCACAAAAGTGCACTCGATTTGTTTGCTTATCTTATAATTTTAAAATAAAAACCTTTTTTATTAATCTTATCGTAATCGTGGTATTTGTGCGATCATTTCGACAAAAATTCACATAAAAAACGTGCAAGTGCACTTTTTTTTTTTCGTTTAGCACCAAAAATTAGTGCAGTTGGTTAAGGAAGTGTAGGAAAAAACGAATGTAACATAAATTAGTTGTCAACAAACTCGTTTTTGAGGGAATGTTCACATGTTAATCACAGAAATTTTTGTAGTAAAAATGGGCAAAATTCGCATGGAGGGGAAATTAACCTACTCTCTATTTTCCGCTCTAATGATTCCGCGGATTTATTTTTAAGCCAATTAACAACCAACCTGAAAATTCAGTTCTCAAACAATTTCCTCCTATGATACAAATCACAAATGTCATTTTGCTTGTTTTTTTTAATACTCTCCACAAGAGGCGCTTAGTCTTCTTTTGCAATCATTAATACCAAAAGGTAATTTTGACATTTCTTAACGATTTAGTTTTTGTATTTGATTGTTGTAAATGAGGTAACATATAAGTAGCGCAGATATAATAGAACGCACCATCATTTGCATGGAAACATTTATTTTGTCCAATTGCAATGGTTTTCAACCTGGCGTTTGAGAAAGTGATCCGACACTCTGATGTCACGGCGAGAGGAACAATCCTTCAAAAGTCCATCCAGGTACGCAGACAATATTCACAACAGAATCCTTTTCCCAGATCGAGCGGGAGGCATATGGCAATAAATATGGAGCTGAAAAAGGGGACACAACAAAGTACATGATAGCCACGCTGCGAGTAGAAGATCCACCATTGATCTCTCAATTATTGCGAATATGAACATGGGTAATTCTTTAATTATCTCGGTTCAATTGTAGCAGCTGATAACAGTATGAAAGTAGAAATACTCGCACGAATATTTTAAGCCAACATCTAAGCTGCTGCTGTAGAAGACCTACATGTATATCCGAGACTTGAGTGCTTAGCAAAAGCCACTTTGGATTTTTCGCTGCGTGTGTGAGGAAATACTTACGTCGAAATGGTTCTGCGTATGTGAGAAAGCACGATTCCGGAAACAATAATGATCAGATCTACCATTTCTTCTTAAGCTCTTTGTAGTGAACCGAAGAATCAAATTCGATAGTATACCTTGAGCCGGAATAAATTAAAGCAGTAAATTGATAACAAGTGCAATTTATTAACTAAAAACAAAACATAACGGCAAACAAAATAATAACAAAACGCAATAAATATCTGGAAATTAGGACATTAAGCTCAAAAGAAGAGCTGTTCCTCGTTTAACCCAATAGTCGGAGTTTTCAAGACCAGCTTTTAGGTCCACACCTATTACGAATGAGCCCGCACGGTCGCTGTAGTAGTACGCAGGACATTGGTATATGCCCTTGGTGCGTTTCTTTAAATTCTCAACGGGTTTGAAGTGAATTACAGGCATAGGACTAACCAGCTCCATTGGCTGCGGATCTTGTAAGCATTGGCTTTTTCGATTCCATCCTGCTCCTTCGAGAAACATGCCCCTTACGTAAACGCCACCACCTTCGCGTACGATTCGTGCAACAGCGCTATCATCTTCAATGAAAACATAAAACTCCCACGAAAGCTCATCAATGGGAATTTTCGATGATCTTGCCGATGTCTGGAGCACCGCAGTCAGAAAACCCGTTGGGAAGGTGTAGGCGGCCAGCCAGAAAAGAGTCGGAGGTTTAAGAGTTTTGGCCCAGCCAGCAAAATGGTCAATTCGTAGAATTAGATCACGTGCCCACGATGCCAACGGTTTCAGCGACGGATAAGCTAAGTAACAAGATGGAAAGAATGAATTATTATTACAAGATGCACATCCCTCAAAAATTCGCTCTTACCCTTTAGCCAAATCACTGGTACACGACCTTCGTAAACAGCCACAAAGACATCCTCCAAGTCAGTGCTCATGACCACCAAACCCTTGATACCCTTCTGCAGGTCGCTCAGACAGACAACGATATTTTTTAGCAGAGCATTGTACCGTTCGATTTCCTGAAGTAATACAACCTCTAATGGCGTTCGGTTAGCCCCAATGAGCTTGACTGTTTGCTCATAGTTGATTTCGTCGGGGATGTTTGCCTCGATGTCTTTCGCTAAGCGAAGCACCTTGGATTCTTTAGACTCACCGACTGCAACCGAGGTTTGAACCTGCATCGAAAGTAACGTCTCGAAAAGTAACCGCGTTTCTCCAATAAGCGAGGCAATGTCTGCATTTGGATGCTGGCCAAAAGCCTCAGGCTTGTCAAAACTCGGCAGCATTTGAATGTGGTCGATGTAGTGTTCGAGGTCTCCCTCCAGGGGAATGAAATATGTGTTCAGCGATGATAGCCTATCAATTGAGAATGACATTAATTTTTTTATTATATGTTTTTTTTTCTAATCTCTTACGTGTATTTTGGTATCCTTAGAGCATCGTCCGTGTAAAACTGATTGATGTACGTGGTAAGCAGACGTCGATCCCAGTCGTCAGTGACATGACCGCCATAGTTAACATCCGCTATAAGATACTTCAGAGCACCCCACGGTGTCTCCTCGTACTCATTCAAGTATAGCGCCAATAGAATTTCCGAAACTTCAAAATCCGAATCGTTAAAGCTGTAAACAACATTCCAGCCGAGCTGTTGGAACTTTCTGCGCTCCAGCAGGACTGTATGGAAAAAGCACAGCGAAAAGAGAAGCTTTTTGTACTTTCCAGGATCTTCCTCGCACTGAGTCATGTTGTCCTCGGTGATGTTATTATAGAGTCGTTTCATGTTCGCCTTGATGCCACGCGGAGGCTCTGTAGTCATTTTAATTCCAGTTTGCAAGATCGAGATAGGAAACTCCGGATGTGGTGACGAGCTTAGCCAAAGACGAAATTTTTTATGAACTTTCATTGACTGCAATGTTTCGACGATTTTGTCTAGAGTCGGCATCCAACTCAGCGATAAATGGCAATTGGCGAGAAAAACCCACCAACCATCGTTGGCACCATTCATAAGAAGTTTCGTCGCAACTGGCGCTTGGCCTTGACCCAAGCTAAGTGAGTACAGCTTCGAAGACATTTTAACCTGCTGAGCAAGACTAATTAAAGCCGACGTCGGATCAACACCTGGCGACAGAACAAATATAAGAGGAGTTTGTGGAAGGGATTCTTCGAAAACGGTCTTCAGATCTAACACTGGCGGCTCAACGAATCTCGAACCCAAAACATTTATCACAAAGGAGGTGAGGCAAAATGAAACACGATCCTGCCGCAGACATCGAACTACACAGATCTTTTGGAAATCTGTCAGCTTGTCATTCCATTCACCGACAAGATCTTCTAATTCTGGAGTAGTTGTGGCATACCATTCTGCAAGTTGAAAGAAGAAGAGTCTTATAGGTGAAGGTGAAACTTCTTTGGCCGATGGAAACGCCGCGTCTCTTTTATAGCATCCCTTGTTGGAAAGTGATTTATGTTGTTGATTACAGGGTGCTTATACAGTAATTTAATGACGTAAGACTTAAACTTTTCAAATAAGATAGGATAAGATAAGATAAAATAAGTCAAGATAATTTCAAGATATTTCCAAGAATGTTAAAATATTGATAATAGATTGACTTGATGATTAAAGCATAGTTGACTACGGAATGTTTTCAGGATGATTATACAATAATTAAAAATGGTTATAGGATGATTATGGAATGTTCCTCTGGCCTGACCTCCCGCAAAAAATCTCTCCACCGGTCCCGGTTTCGAGGCGATGTCATCTAGTTTTGCATTTCTAAACTCTGGGTGTCCTGGTCAACGCCATCCTTCCAGCGTAGGCTTGGCCGGCCCCACTGTCGTGTTCCATAAATCCTACCGCAGAGGACTTTCCAAACTGGATCATCTTCGCGAGCTAGGTGTCCCGCACACCGGAGTCTACCGAGCTTAATTCTCTTCACTATGTAGACATCGCGATAACGCTCGTACATCTCATCATCTCACCGTCTCCGGATTTGTCCTTCCTCACACGGGGCCAACAATAGACCATAAGACTTTTCTTTCGAAAGCGGCTAACAGGTCAGAACGCTTTTTGCTAAGCACCCAAGTCTCGGATCCATATGTAAGTGCTGGTATGACCATTGTCTTATATACCACCAGCTTGGATGTTATCGTTAAGTTCCTGGATTTGAAGAGTCTTGACATCCTATAGTAGGCTTTGTTGGCTTTAAGCAACCGTGCGCGTATTTCTGGTTCCATGCTGTTTTCGGCTGCTACAGTTGTCCCGAGATAGTTAAATGATTGTACTACTTCAAATTCGCGCTCCACTATTTGAATTGCGGGACCAATGTTGGATCTTCTACTCGCAGACGTGGCCACCTTTTACTTTGTTTTGCCCTCATTTATGTGGTGCCTCAGATTTCGTGCCGCCTGATCGATCTGAATGAAAGCTTCCTGTACAGCACTTTGATTTCTACCAACGATGTCGATGTTGTCTGCGAAAGCCAGTATGGACTTATAGAGAATTGTTCCTCTCGCCGTTAATCAGAGTCTCTGATCGGTATCGGCTAGCTGCTGTGCAGCTCGAGCTACGTACGATACATGAAAAAAAAATTTAAATCGTTTAGCCGTTTTCGTTGCCGTGGTAGCCGTCGTTCATCAGTGTATCCGAGGCTGATCTTGGGAACCTTACTTTGAAGGGATTAGCGCGATCATTTAGCGTTCACTGTATTTGTGGGAAAATTACCGGCGGCCACCACGTGGAGGTTTGATCGCACTTCCATTAGTCAGAGATAGTTACGATCACCTGCAATTCTAGACCATTCTGCTGATGGCTGATTGGAGCATTATAGTATAGTTAAGGGGTGGTTTTGTTGTATAGGTATAGATTAGCTATAGGGTGATTGTGGTATGTTTTTAAAGAGATTTTAGAATGATTATAGAACTAAGTTAAGGCATTTTAGGTTTATTATAGAACAATTATAGAATAGTTAAGGAATGGCTTTAGAATTATAAAATATTTAGAGGATGATTATGGAATGATTTCAAATTGATTATCGGAATTAAATCTTAGTGCTCTTATTAATCCCCCGACGTGGACTCGCGGTTTATGTCCGTAGCCTTTCAACTTCTAACCCAATTCAGCCAGTGTTTCAATCCGGAATTTAGTTTCATATGGCGCAAAAGCGTAACAAATACTGTTTTCTTTACAGAAGCACAATTTTAAACTCGTTTCTTCATCCGTACAACACGCATGTGCAATGCTTTGCTATGCTCTGCTTTTTCAAATCGCGTTCAAAGCAAAAGCTCATAGACATCTTCTCTTTTCTCCTCCTTTTCCTTAACGCCTACAATGTGCCAAGCATATAGCCGAGCATTATAAGGGTTTGACCCTCTTTACACGTGCGCAAATTATAAGAAAACCAGACTTTAAGACTTTTATAAGATGATTATTGGATCAATGTATAGGTAGAAAAGTGTAAATTATGTTCTATTCATTTGCATTGTGTTGATACTTTAAGACCGTGTATTTGCTATCGAAAAGCACTCTGTCACTAGCTCAAGACTTTTAAAACTTGAAAACTTAAGGGCCCTGTCAATAGAATCCATTTCGTCCGTTGAGGCGACGTATGCAAATGACAGATCGATTAAATATACGTGTTTTATGGGAAGTGTCCGATAGGCAAAGCATGTGACCAACTTTCAACTTTTCTCCAGCAAATGCCGGAGCAATTGAAGTTTATTTCGGCATTTGTTTTTGTTTGCCTTGTTTTGCCATTTTGCGTTACATACGGCAAAGTCAACGAATACATCGCCGCAACGGACGCATCGGATTCTATGGGCTATGCCCTTTACTTTAAATTCAGCCATACAAAGACCGCTAAAGAAGTTTCACCGTTGTCAAGTGATCTAGGAATAATGCGATCTTTTTTAATGTCCATCAAAAAATCGTAACCATTCTCAATCTTACCTTGCCACAATTTGGACGAATGTTCAAAGGAATCAATGATGCCATGAAATCCGGGGACTTTGTCCAATTCTGTAATGTTATCCCAAGTACCTTCAGTAATCCAATCTACAAATGGTATGTGGAAATTGAGAAACTAAAACGATATGGATGATGAGCGCGTATGTTGCTTACTCGGACTCGGATTGGGACTTTGGCCCTGCTTGTCCAAAACTATTCCACCCTTCAATATGTACTCAAACTCTGCTTCGACCAGTCTGCCTGCAGCTTCCAAGATCTTGGCGCCCATATGAATCGAAAAGAGCAGCTTGTGTTTCTCGAAAAGGCCGCGGCAGGTGTTCTTGTACATGGAGTACGTGTGATAGTCGTTAATGTTACCGATTCGTTCGTTAACAATTTGATTTCTTGGACTACGCTCAATCGATTGCGTGAACAGCAATACATACGCACCCAGTGAGAACTGGTACATTGGGTCAATTTTAGCCATGTCTGTCAGAACGAAAAAAAGTATGGCAGCCCGTTCTGCCGCCGGCTGGTATGCTTGGCGTGCAGTGTCGATTTCGATTTCTGTCACCTCAGCGGTGCTGAGCGACTCCTTTACCAATATCGACGTTTGACGTGACTTCTGCAACGTTGAGAAGAGCTCCTCGTCCTCTAGCAGGGAGCCACGACTTTCATTAAGCAAACGGAGAATCTCATTGTCAAGATCGATGAGCGTTCGTTTGTTTCTTGCTATTGTCATTACCAATTCGTCTTTTTGCTCTTCGAGTGCTGGCTTCTCTTTGCGCACAATGATACCCAGGAGTTGAGCTTGTAAGCCACTCAACTTAACGGCGAAGTTAACGAGGGTTGTCTTTGACGAGATCTCCGGCGGATAATGTGGGTTTGTAATCTTTGTCGTTATGTAGATGCGAAAGGACTCTTTGTATGTAATGAATTTGTCGTTGAACTTGATTAACTTCTGGCCACCCTGGATGGTGAAGCTCCGTCGAAGTATGGGATTAATGGCCGGGTCCAGTGTCTCAGACACGTTTTGCAGAAGAACGGGAAAGCCAAATTGCAAAGATCTTTCGAGAGTCTTCAAATAGTCGGTCATTCCGAAATCGATTACCTTTAAATCGGCTTTTTCCAAGTTTTTGATCCAAGTATTAGCTTGATTCTGTGGATCAATGATCAGTGGCCAACGGCCTCCCTGATTTACGATCACACCGTTCTCGGTGCTAAATTCATCCGATGGGAGACCTTGAATGTTCCATTCGCGGATGGTGACTGCATCGCTCAGAAACGTAGTGATCTTTATCTCCTCTGTGCATGGTATCTTTTTCGTTAGGACCTCCTTTTGCCATTGAGTCACAAGCATCTCTCGGTATTTCGTGTCGAACGGACCTAAATACGAGGTGAATGCAATTGCCATCAGACAGTCGCCAGGAAGTTTCTCGAAACATATATCCAGAAAGGCAACCGTGTCTATCCAGCGTTGTCTCTCCCCCGACAGTGATTCGACGAGTATTATCGCCCGTTCCAATTGTATTCTGCAATTAAAACGGATAAACAAAATAAAAAAAATATATATTTTAAGCCCACCTTAGCCTCTCAGCGCGCGCTTTCAGTTCTTCGAGCAATTCCGTTTTTTCCTTCAGTTCGGCGTGCAATTTGGCCAACTTTGCATTCAGCTCCTCGAGTTTTTTGCGCGCTGCCGCCAATAAAGCTTGCTTTTCCACCAAAGAGCGCAACGCCTCATCTCGCTTCTCTATTTTAGGCGCAACAATTCGATAGACCTTTCCATAGTTCTCGATTGCAATGATCCAGAGCATAAGGGATTTGCATGCCAGCGAAACCGTTGCAACCTTCTCTGGCACGAGCTCCGGATTTTGCGTGTAAATGGCGATTCTTTTAAGTGTCCTATCGGATATGTGGTCTCTGTCGAAGTTCTTCAAGTCGTTTAGGAAGTTCTGCTCGCCCAGCATTTTTTTTGCCATCTCCCATGTTGGCTCTTTGCCAAGGAGAATCATTACAGCTTCCATCACTTTTTCGATTTTCATGGGAGGACGTCCGTATGATTTCACCTCGGACAAGTCCTTTTTATTGAGGGCATCCAAAGCACTGACAGCGGCATCAACCATTGGCATGACTATGTCAAGCTCAGATTGGGCCGCTGCGGCAAGGTCCATGCAAACAATCTCTTCCTTGGCAATGATTTGGCTTTCGGCGTCGACCTTTTCCTTCTGTTCACTTGCTTCAGCGCTTTGTATTTCTATTTCGGCAATGAACTCCTCGCACTGGGCTGCTAACTCTTTCACTTGCTCCTGGCTTACCTTCAGCTCTTCAGACATCTCGGTTACTTTTTCCTGTGTCTCCTGTATCTTCGAGAGACCATTGCGTAGCTTGTTTGCACTCGAAGACACTTCGAAACGCTTTCGCTCAAGCAACCCCTGAAAACCGGAGACTAGCTCCAAGTAATTTACCGATGTGACATAGTTGTGGCGACGTACTTCTAGCAGCATAAGCTCAGACACCTCCGACACGCTGGAATGAATAACTGAGAAGACATGGGCAACGGCCAGTTGAAGAGTTACTTCTGTGGTTTGGATCAGACTATCACGGTGCACAGCTCCTTCTTTGCCAGGAACCGGCACATCAAGTCGAAAATTCGAAAGAAACTTCTGGGCTACTTCGAGCAGAGCTTCTTGAGGCCAATTTCTGAACCAGTCAGTGGTTGTTGCATTGATCAGTGCCGGGTACTGTCTGATGAAGAGGCGAAAATTCTCTCCAATTGGACTTATGCACAGAACGATGTGCAAGTTGTTCCTAACATTTTGCATAAAGAACCCGTAATATGCCTCGGTTGTGGCTGGGATGCCCGCCTTTTTTGCAGGCCTCTCCAGCTCGGTCTTAAGCTCTTCGAACTCATCTGTCTTGAAGAGATTTGCCTCGCCAGTGCTCAGCATGTTGTTGATAATTTCCAAGAAAGTACTTTCCACCACCTGCTCACCGCTGAATATAAAGACGGTGGGCCTGCGCTTCACCCCCGTTAGTTTGTATAGAGTCTTCAAGTCTTCCCGGAACTCCGAGGTCTTGTACTTTTTGGTTACTTCCACCTGAAAGACACCCAGCTCCGAAATAAAGGCCGCTATCTTTGTAAGTACCTGGCGGCCAGAACCTCCAATGCCTATGTTAAGCATATGACCACGAGGCTGTGAGATCACGCGGATAATCCGGGTCACGTGCTCCACAGCTTCCTTAAAAAACACCAAATTCATTCGGGTGGAACCGGGGGTATTGTTATATTCCTCCAGCTGAAAGACCATGTAATCGCGCAGATCATTCATATTATTTAAGTCATCGTAATACCCCTGGGAGCTTATAAAGTCGCCGAAAATTGGGACGATCTTATTGGGACACAGGCTGTGAAATGTGACCTCCATGTGTTTGCCGAGTATGTCGTTGATTTCATTCGAAAACCACGACTGATCGAAGTCATCAACCAAACGGTCGCTGAATACACGGAAACACTCGTGGATCCACAGGCGTAGCAATGTGTTCTTTTTGCCATGTGTGTCTGGGTGGCTGCGCAACATCCCTTGGAACACCTTCGATATGTCGCGCAGGTTGAACAGGTAGTGGGTTTTCGCTGGTGTCGGCAGCATACGTCGAATGACGGACCCATACAAGTCAATGGACGCAGCCGTTACTGGCTTCCACATACCTCTCACGTCTATAACAAAGTCAAGCAGTTTCTGCTTTAACATTGTACCGAAGATACGCGTAATTGTCGCCTCTGTCGGGAAGGTCATGTTGATGACAAAAAAACGACTTTGAGTGCGTGGCGATATGACCTGTCGTCCACCTCCCGGAGGACCCATAGCGGCCATCAACAAAGTATTCTTCACATAGATTCGCTGTTGGTTTTTTCGATTGAACCAGAATTTATAATCAATCCACTGACGGATCAACTCGAGCGGTGGCTGTGATCCGTAAGTCTCCTTTGCGGGCATATTGAAGTCGTCCATGAAGCAAATCATCTTTTTCCCTCCAATCGGGACAAAAATTACTTTCGTACGCTTTTCTGTCCGATTCTCGATCGATTCCTGCAGTCCTGCAGCTGTTGTCTGGAAAAATTGTACAGTTAAGTTGAAGATGAAGTTTCAAAGAACAGTTCTAATGAGGCAGATATTTACTGCTTACAAGCGACAAGCAATGACTTTTTTTGCCGTTGCATGGCAAAAGGTTGAGAAATACCCTATAATAAAATTCTAGCGGTTCATTTTTGAGTGCCATGCAGAGGATTGTAATTGCCCCACTGTCGCATTATCTACTAAAACCTCGACCAATCTGTGGATTAGGGCTATGCTCGAGAGTCGAGATATTACATCTTCCTCAGGAGGAGTGTCAGTGTCTGTGACCGCAGTAAAGGGATGCCCCCAAGGAGGAGTTCTCTCTCCCCTTCTGTGGTCACTGGTCATAGATGATCTCTTGGCCAATCTACACAGATCAGGCTACACCGCCATTGGCTATGCTGACGACCTGGCAATTATAATTAGAGGCAAACACTGCAAGACTATCTCTGCTGTCATGCAATTTGCGCTTTTAAAAGTTTTAGACTGGTGTAGCAGGGAAGGGTTATCCATCAATCCTTGCAAGACGGTTCTAGTGCCTTTCACCAAAAGAATATTGATTGACTTAAATCCAATCACCATTAAAGGCACCACAGGCACAGTTTATTCCAGCGAGGTCAAATACCTCGGTGTTATCCTTGGTAAAAGACTTAACTGGAATGCTACAAGGGCCCTATGGGCCTGCAGGAGACTTTACGGCAGTACTTGGGGCCTCAATCCTAAGATGATATATTGGATTTACACGTTGATGGTGAGACCCATAATCTCGTATGCGGCCATAATATGGTGGCCCAAGGTACTCGAGCGAAAAACGGCAAACGAGCTTCAGAAGCTCTAAAGAATTGCCTGTCTAGGTATTACAGGTGCTATGCGCACCTGCCCAACGACAGCATTAGAAGCTATCGTAGGTCTTTCGCCCCTTCAGGTATTCATCAGGAAGACGGCCGCTAGATGCGCTATTAAGCTGCAACTAGAATTTAAGTATAAACCAGGCGACCTTGTGGGACACCCGAGTATTCTCAACTCAATTCCCGAAAGAGACATGTTCTGCACAATACCGGACGTTATGGTCAGGGAGTACTGTTTCGGAAGGTTATTTGAAGTAGAGATCTCAGACCGCGCAAGCTGGTCAAATTGTGCTCCGACACTAGACACTAATGGACTGGTTTGGTTCACTGATGGATCAAAGATGGAATCTGGAGTTGGAGACGGTGTCTACGGACCTAATACAAAGGTCTCGATACTAATGGGAGACAGTCCAACGGAAAAGCCGAACTCCATGCCATAGAGATCTGTGCCAGGTTAAACCTTAGCAAAGGCGTTAGAATTTATATTTACTCAGACAGCCAGGCAGCAATTAAATCGCTGTCGTCCAACTTAATCGACTCTTTAACAGTAAAAAGCTGCTACGAACCATTGCAATCTCTGGCCAGACACAACAGGGTTAAGCTCGGTTGGGTACCAGGTCATCGAGGTATCGCAGGCAACGAAGCCGCAGATGAACTAGCTAGAGCTGGTTCAGAAACTGCATTCATAGGACCTGAACCTTTTTGTAGCGTCAACTGGTGTGCCGCCACGAAGGTGTTAAACTGTTGGGAGGGTGAACTTCGCCTGGCACATTGGGTTAATACCCCAGTGCTAAGGCAATCCAAACAACTGATCAGACCCTATTCATATAAAGAAATCCTGAATCTAGATAAAGGTAGCATTAGGAAACTAGTAAGTTTTCTAACTGGCCACTGTGGCCTTAGATATCATCTTAGCAAAATGGGTGTGGGCTCTCTAACAGAATGCAGATTCTGTTCGGAGATGAGGAGCACTGAGGAGCACTTATTTGGTTAAGGAAATATGCTCAACAGCGGAGTTGAAAAACTCTACTACTAAGGACATATTAGCTTTTATTAGGAAAGTTGTATGTCTATTAGACAATTAATGCCCTATTGATACAATAGATCTTTCAGGTCGCGGTGTCAGTCACTTGGACTAGGGTTTCAAAAAAAAAAAAATCTACAAAAAGCAAATACGGAGTTAATAGAATCGTATGTTTCGTTTCGGAGACGGAGATAGATACACAAGTAAACTAAAGGAAACAGTTTCATTGCAAGATGCAATGAGGGGAGTGAATCAGTGTTCATACGAGGAAATAATAGTCAACACGGCTGCCCTCCGCAACGAAGAGACCAGAAACAACTTCGGTCAAGCGATACAACGGAGAGTATGTCCTGGAGCTGAATGTTGGGCGTAGAAAAGAAAACGACCTGCCTTAAGAATATGTACTGTCATTAGTACTGCTGACTCGATCTTAGGCAGTAGTCGTAGAGATCGAAACGACTGGTTTGATGACGAATGTAAGCTAGCGACTGAACGTAAGAATGTTGCGTACCGAGCAATGCAACAATCTCATAGAAGGCGGGCACGCGAACATGAATATAAAGAACTCAGAAGATATGAAAACACAGTTCACCGGCGAAAGAAAGCAGCCTGGGAGAAGAACCTCGTCCGTTAACTAGGAAAGTACAGAAAGTAAGGACCGCACCAGGCACGGAAGTTCTACCAGATGGTCCGCGGTATGACGGAATATACACCGCGTTGCACAGCTGCAATGACAAGGAGGGTAATCTGAACGCCGATCTAAAAGGCATCTTATTGCGATGGAAAGAGCACATCAATGACCGAAGACCTCACTATACTGCCGCTACCAGAGTAGAACTTTATAAGGCCATGAGAGAATTCGGCATCCCAAATAAACTGACACGACTATGTAGGTTGACCATGACCAATGTTATAAGCCAAGTAAAAATATCCGGATCACTATCAAGCCCATTCAACATCTATAACGGGCTCCGACAAGGAGATAGACTGGCCTGTGCCCTTCCCAACCTGGCGTTGGAGAAAGTGATCCGACACTCTGACGTAACGGCAAGAGGAACAATCCTCTATAAGATTTCAGATACAGGCTTACGTAGACGATATTAACATCCATCGACATCATCCAGATCGAGCAGGCGGCACGAAATCTGGGGCTGCATATAAGTGAGAGCAAAACAAAGTACATGGTGGCCACGTCTGCGAGTAGAAGACTGACCTTGGTCCTTCAAATAGTGGAGCGCGAATTTGAAGTAGTGCAATCCTTTAACTATATCGGGTCAACTGTAGCAGCCGATAACAGCATGGAACCAGAAATACGCGCACAGTTGTTGCTTAAAGCCAACAAAGCCTACTATAGTCTGTCAAGACTCTTCAAATCCAGGAACTTAACCAGCTGATGGTATGTAAGAAAATGGTCATACCAGTACTTACATATGGATCCGAGACTTGTGTGCTTAGCAAAAAGCATTCTGACCTCTTAGCCGCGTTCGAGAGAAAAGTCTTACGGAAAATTGTTGGCCCTGTATGTGAAGAAGAATGATTCCAGAGGCTCTATAATGATAAGATCTACGAGCGGTACCGCGATGTCGACATCATGAAGAGAATTAGGCTCGGTATGCTCCGGTTGGCAGGACACCTAGCTCGCATTAGCGAAGAGGATCCTGATCGGAAAGTCCTTTGCGGACTTATGGAACACGATAGCGAGGTCGGCCTAGCCTACGCTGGAAATATGGCGTAGCACAGGACGCCCAGAGTTAAGGGATGCTAAACTGTATGACATCGGATCAAAATCGGTATAAAACGCGGTCTTGAAGATTATGCTTTGTTTTCTCGTCTTAGAAAAGAGCTTTTATTTTTGTCTAGATTTCTCTACTGCAGCTATGTTAATAAATTAGAAAGCAACCGTAAAGCTTATCATAAACTTTGTTGTTCTTTTCTGAATACTAAGCGCAGAAGTGTTGGAATTCCTTCATATATGCAATATGAGAACTCCAGCTCATCTGATCCTTCAGAGCTACTTGAATTGTTTGCTAGTTATGTAGCACAAGAGAGAACAGAATAGAGGCAAGTCGTGCAGAAGGCTAAATCCTGCCCAAGGATGTAACGTTATAAGAAAAAGATATGCTTGCGGATTAAATGAAACAAAATTAGTATTAAGTTTTGCTATAAGATGCGATAAATTGGAGAACCGCATTGGAAACGTTATTTTTAGTTAATCTTCTACTAAAAAAATAAACATTTAAAGGCATTTCAAGATGACCGTGATGAGGTTGAAGTGGCTATTGACGCCACAGCACATTAACAACCGATGACAACGTCGTTAAAGTGAAGACAACACAATCATAAGAACCGCAGAATTACTATTAAAGAAGTTGTTGTTGGCATATCATTTGCTTCATGCCACACAAGTATTAAAAAGTTTTTGTGTGTAAATAAGCAACAGACAACAGGGAATACATAACTAAACATTGACATTATAAGGGGGTAGTGCGCTAGGCTTAATGGAATGCAGCAGTCTTCTTCTATCTCATATACAGCAAATTTTCCTCTTAATAGTTTGCTTATAGACACAGTTTAAAATAGAAATAGTCTGCTAGTCCTATATTTAGCATGATCTTTTAAGCAGAAAAACCCGTTACTTGAAATAATTGTTGCCTAAAAGGTTAGCACCAACCTGCGCTGAAATGTTCACCGACAGCACTGTATAGCGGTTCTTGTCGGCCGCTTCGGTTACACTAACTGCAGTGGATGTTTTCCCGGTGCCGACATTTCCTACCAGCATTACGGGAGTTTCAGCTGCCATTAGATTGGAAACTAAATACTCATAGCGGATGGTGTCCATGGTGGGCACAATAATCTTATAGAATGGCAAACTAAAACAAAAAATAAATTATTTAATTACCCACACTATGGGTCCATTACGGAACTCTTACTCAACATCGTATTTCCAAATATCCGGTAGTTTGCTCTCCCAAGGTATGAGGCACTTTTGTGTCGGGTCAACATAGTAATCGTAGACCATATCTTTAATAGGGAAACAGCTCTCCATTTCGCGTATCATGCCATCTATTTTGAAGCGTCCAGCCTCATCGACCGTGGCACACACAGACCAAACTAAGCAGAAGACAAACCACAGTTTTGCCATGAGCTCTAATGACTCAATGTCGCCAGCCACAATTCCATTCTGCTTAGTCGCTAGACAATCCAACAGGGTGCACATTGACATTACGACATTTAGTTCGTTCGTAGCTACCGTTTCTCGACAGTTGTATCGCTTGAACTCTAGCACTTTATCCATGAAGGTGTCAAAGAATTCTCGCAGCAATTTTACATACTCGGGAGGCTTTTGCCGCGCCAACCATGAGTTAACATACGGCCTCCAACCCCAGTCGTTATAGTCGTTGTAGACCATACCACAGCGCGAAACAGTGGCCGGTGAGGCTACAGCCAAATCAGCCACTTCGAAAAGAAGCGACACCTGAGAAGGCATCGTTATGCGTTCGCTATTCACTAGCGTCAAAATCTTATTGTCGTCCATGACGGAATTCATGTTTTCTATCCAAACGGCGTCCACTGGGCCATCAAATAGCAGCCATTTTTGGCTGGGATCCTCATCGGAGCAAATTATTCGCATAACCGAACTTAGGACTCCATCAAGCCATTCGCCTGTCGAGAGGTTATACTCTCCATAGAGCTCTGCCAAGTTAAGGGCTTTTGGATTTAATGGATGTACTACGACATTTTCCCAGCCCTCAATTTGAAGAGCCTTCATGCGATTGAAGGAGCCTTGCAAGCATTTCCATGTGACTGACTTGGCCGTTCCCGTCTCACCAATAATCATCGTCGAGTGACGTGAATTCTTCGTCTCATACAGTTCGATGATCTTCTTAACGGCAATGGCAACCAACTGCATTCCCTGGCCTTGCAGTTCCTGTTCAATGGCAGTCTTAAAGTCTTTGTAGTCAATTACAGGTAATTGAACTCCTGGGAAAATGTCCGACATTATGCCGTTGAAGAGTGGCAAATCATTAGACGTCAGTCTAGCAACGTTCATATCTCGCATTGCCAAGTAGACGATCTGCTCCTCGTTGGTGTTTGGTAGTTGGCGACGCTTCCGTCCAGCATACCTAAGAAGCGCAACCATCGACCGCAAGCCAAAGTCATAGTGGAACTGTTTAGAGAGTTGCTGTTTCGCCAGTTCGTAGAGCGTGAAGACTTTTCGAGCAAGATTGCGTGTATTCTGGAAGCCATCAGAGAAGAGAAGATTCTCAGCGATGATCACATTATCGGGAACCATCATAGAGATTGGCCGAAACATTGACTTCAAATTGTCCGGCAGCTCCGTTCGTCCAGCATAGCCGGGATTCATCGTGATGAAGAGACCTACAGTGTGCTTCAACCGAATGGTGTACCCTTCGAAGAGGAACTCATGAAGTTTCGCCGCTAAGGCAGACATTATAGACAGAATCTGCTGCGCCACCACACTGAGCACTTCAATGTTGATTCTGTTGAATTCGTCGAAGCAGCCCCAGGCTCCTGTCTGCACCAATCCTGAGAAGTTTTTGCCAATGCTTTTATAGTCCAATCCTTCTGAACAGTTTGTGACGATCACCCACATTCCCAAAGCCTTGCCCAGATCTTTGACTGTCTCGGTTTTGCCTGTTCCAGCTGGACCTTTTGGACTTCCGCCGCGATGCAAATGCAGCGCTGTCGTCAGAGTAATATAGCAACGGTCCGTCAGCGGTGTAATAACCAAACGACCCGAATTGCCAGTGTACTCGTAGCCGTAGGTGTGGTGCGTGTTCGTCTGCTTTATATTGCATAGCTCCTGGTCTCGATTCCAATAGAAGCGCAGCTGGGAGAACCACTCAAAGTGACCCACATCCTTACAGTTGGCCTTGTACATGCGTTCGATAACATCGCGGCCATGAATCTCAACCGTTATTAAGGTGTTCACCTTGAGGCGAAGTATTTTCGGCAGCTCTTTGCGGCTCATCTCGGACAGACGCATGAGGATTTTCCTTTGCTTGCGCTTAAGCTTACGCAGTGGTTTCTTATGATTGATGATCTTACAGTGCACCAGACTGCGTGTACACTCAGTAGTCCATTGAATCTGTGCGGTAGTGAGACACATTTGACCCGGCCACATTGAAAGCCATTTTTCACGATTCGAAGAGAGCTTCCTAAGTGAGATCCTAGTCAGTTTCAGTTGTTCTTTAAGCACCGCCACCATGCGATCTTCAATGACAGCCAACCACTTCTCAGCCGGTCCGTCAATGTATATAATACTAAGGAACTCGACCATCTCGCCGTCATCCGAAAACATACCGGTGGCTTGAAAACGAACTTGTTGTTTTCCAATTATCTTCTTCAGGTCTAGTTTATAGACATTATCGAAAAGCTTCTTCAAATGTGTTTGCACCAAGTCAGGACGCTTGGCATTTCCCAGAATCTCAAGAAGGTCATCGTTCGAAATGAAGTAAAAGCGAGGAAACAGTTGCCTCTTAGACTCCAGATAAATTTCCAACGCACGTTGGATCAATTCCAACTTTTCGTCCATTTTGTTGAAGCGATTTAAAAGGTAGCTTGGCGGGCGCAGGTGAGTCGCCTTGAGCGCTGTTTTCGCTTTGAACATTTTTCCAGTTATGATGGTCCATTCGTCGGTTATGCCAGCAAAACGCTCCGCCTCTTCTGGCAGCTGTTTGCGGATATCCTCACCGGCGAAAATGTTCTCCAGGTACAGCCATTGCCTCTGTACGACCAGCGCCTTCTCCAGTGTCTCCGCAATATACGACAATGTTTTCTCCCAATAATCGACCTCTTTGATAAATGGTTCAACGAAGCGTGTTGACTTCATTGTAGATATCTGGACCGCATGCTCCTCAAGAACTTGAAAGCAATCATCTACACTCTTAATTCTATAGATGCCATCATGATAGAAGATCATTTCGAAAGTCTGCGTCCTCCAGATCTCTGCAATGTTTTTAATGCCGTTTTCGATTTGAAGCTCCATTGTTGCTGCATTCGAGATGTCTTGTATCTCCTCGGAATATGCTTGAAAATCCATCTCAATGATCGTTTCGAGGGTGAAGTCCGGGGAGTTTTCATCAAATTCACTGCAAACAAAGTACATGCATTAGTATCAAATGTATGAATCGCGTTAGAAACTAATTAGACTTGTCGGCTTTGAAAGCCGCAATTAAAGTGACTATTGGTGAAATAGAGACTCAAACGATTGGTACTAAAACATTTGGTCGACATAATGAGATACTGCAGATCCAGCCGAGGCAGTCATTTGAAAGAAATAGTATTTTATTAAGATAGTAAAGCGAGCTTCTCAGTTCGCCTTTTATTTCTTAGAAAAAAACCTTTTTTTTAAAATAAACTTTCCTTTTTTTTTAATACGGATCTGCTACATACATAAGAAACGATGTAAACAACGCCAAACTAGCCCAAAAATCGTGCGAAGGTAACATATTCTATCATCAAAGAAGTTTCTGGAACAGACATTACCCAATATGTATAAAAAAACCACCTGGCCGCCGAGCGTATTGCCCCTTTTTCGAACACCTTGCTGTATACAGCGGCGACTTCAATAGCCATCATACCTCATGGAGATATGCCCAGAATGACCTAAACGGCCTTAAGTTAGTTGAATGGACCGATGTCAAACATTTTAATCCCTTTTTCGATGCAAAAGATGCAGGATCCTTCTTCTCCAGACATTGGCAGAGAAGCTTTAACCCAGATCTTACTTTTGTAAGTAGCAAAAGCGACGAAAGAACTCTCCAAAGCAGCCGGAAAATCCTTCCTAGTTTTCCTCACAGCTAGCACAGAACTGTCCTAATCGAAAGGATGTCCTTTTCAAAGGATCATGATTCAAATATAAGATGGGTACATTCTTAAGCTAAAAACCACAAACGCCTTATCGCCGTCATCATCTCCACAGACAAAAAATAAAAAATGCATAACCAAAGCGTACCGCAGGTACAGTTTGTGAATTAAACGTCAAACCAAAACCACGAGAGAATTCCTAACTCTACCCTGCAAAGTTTGACGGGAAAAACAGTTTATGTAAAAATTTGGATTTTAATTGCAATTTTACATTGTAAACTACACATATATATGCAGACCGGAACACGAACACACACAAGACAAATCCTGCCAGATATATTGTTTTCTCTAAACAAACACTAGATTTAAGTTTCGATTTTAAATAAATGCCTTATACTTACACTTTCATTACATTACGCACTCGATCCCAATGGCGCGGTCTCATACAGGGATTCTTTAAAGCAGTAATCAACGGCAACGTTCGACGAAAGGCGTCGACATTCTTGCGTGTTGTCTCCAGAACTTCCCACTGACGCTCTTTGTAACGACGATAAAGCTGATTCAATTCCCGATACAGATCGATCGCAGTGTCTTCCATAATTTCAATGTTAATACTCCAAAAGTCACCGGTGCGCCACTCTGTCCAGGCTGTCTGCCATTCCAAGACGAGCTGCCAGATATTCTCAATTATTTTTAGCTCAGCATCCAGCTTCTTCAAGTCAAGGTTGTCCGGATGATTAATGCTAAACACGCCCAGATCGTTTATCAGCGATCTTTCAAATTCCAAGCAATCTTCGACCTTCTTCTCTACTTTGGCAAGGTATTTTAGTGCCAATTTGGGAGGACTAAAAGGTAAGAAAGGTAAGGCAAATAGGATGGGCTGGGGCTAAAAATTAATAGAAATGCAACTGAACGGAACGGAAAGAAACTGAACCAAAATGTCATTTTTATGCTTGATTACATTTGGACGATAATCGTCCAGCTCCTTTTTTCTCGCACCGCTCAAATGTAAATCAAGCATTAAAGAAGTAGGAAAACCACGTTCAGTGGCGAATAATTGATGCATGTCTATGTAACAAAAAACCTTTTAGAGGTGTTGAGTAAAAAATCTTAATAAAAATAAGAAATAGAGGATTAATTACATTTGGGATGAGGTTGGGACTTTCACAAGGAACTCATCGAGGAGGGATTTGACGACATTTCTAAACTTCTCCGCCTGCACTAGAAGATTATTTTTGAACTCCTCCTTAGTATTGCCGAGCATTTCCTCGGCCTCATTAAGTTTCTTCAGATAGTTTTCCCATTCGGGATGCAGGTTAACGACCAGCTCATGGGTACTCGGTTTGATGTCGATCTGAAATTTATCCAACACTTTGAAAAGTTCTAGGATGCTGGGAAAATCGCTTTCTTTTTTTGGGGCCTCGCTGACAAGACGCTCATACAATTTGGATGCTTGTTTTATTTCCTGCAGTGAGCGTGGCACAAGTAGCACGCGCTCAGTATTCTTTTTCATATAACTGTAAACTCCTGCGAATAATTAACTAAAGGTTAGTAAACTGGACACCAATAAGCTGCGAATTGTCAAACCTTCAATCCTTGCAGTAGCTCGTTTCTCCAGTAACTTAACGTTCTGATTCTGCCAAAAGTCTATCCAGTCCAAAATAGACTGCTTCAGTCCATTCGAATGTACCACAATGAAGTATACAGAGACAATTGTTTCACGAATTGCGATTTCATTGGCCAGCTCACTGTACCGCTCGATTTTCGCGTTAAATATATCGGCTGATTGATTCGTTTCCTGATAGGCTTTAAGAAACTCCTGCTCCGTTGTCTCCCACAGGTAACGGTAATTTGTCCAATTGGTGAGGTAATTTTCCAACTCAATGGAATTCTTTTCGACTTCCCTGTTGATTTGCTGTTGGACTTCTTTGCATTCTGCATCCTTTTGGAACAAATCGCTGAAGGAATTTATGGGGACTTTTGGATCCTTAGGCAGCTTAAATTTCTCTGCCAGCCTTGGGAAGTTTTGCAGCGCTGTGTTCACACGATCATGAATACTGCCGAGGACGACTGAGATAGCAGCTATATTTGGATTACATTGTACCTAACAACAAAATAACATTTAAGTCAACATTAACAATGGTAATATTGTGGTAACTAACTTTCTTATCCTTGATATCGGTCGCTATCTTGATAATCGGTGAAGGCCCCATCGTTCCATCTGCACGCAAGAGATCGTAGATGTTGAATAGAGAGTTGCGAGAGCAAATAAGAAAGGCCCTTTCCAGCATTCGGTCGAATCGTTTCACATAGCTAAACCATTCCGAAACCATCTAAAAAAAATACGTTTCATGCGAACACTTGGCAATAACCTCACTGCCACTCTTACCTCGTGCATCACTGAAGAGAACTCGTTGCAAACTGCCACCAATAGTTCAAGAATTGTCTGATATTGATACATCAAACGCTTGCTGGATTTCTTGCATGTTCGCTCCAACTCCTCCTTGAAAGCGCTCAGCTCAAAAGCCGACTCAAAAGTCACCTTCAGGAACGGCGTATCGCAGATCTTTTCGCAAGATTTGGCAATGCAGTCATTCGCCCGCTTGTAAATCTCCAGTGATTCCTGCAGAATCCCCGTATGTTTTGCACAATCAGCGATATATGCATCACTTAGTTCGCCGCCCCAGGTGAGCTTGAATAAACCTGGAGCAATCTTCCTGTCACAATTTACAATTAAAGCTCTAAAAAGCTTTCTTTCTTCGGTAGAGAGAGCAGCCAGGATGCGATTGTAGTCCAGGCACACGGTAACGACGCTATTGCAAACGAACCTTAGTGTCTCGTACTTGCTGTACAATTTGTTGATGTTGGTCGGAATCTGAAAATCAAGCTGTACAAAGTGTTGCGCCTCCTCGCAGATTTTCAGCACGGACCGATCAATGTTACATTCAAGCAGTCCGGGCTTAACTTTGCTGTGCACCAGCAGAGTTCGCTTGAGCTTAGCCGAGATATCAATACTGCCGCAGGATTTCACCCAGTCGGAAAAGCATTTTTGAATTTCCTTCTCGTAGTCAGCCTGTAACGTTTCAAATTTAGCCAGACTGTGGTGCGCCTGCGTAACGTTGGGCAGCCACGCAGCGTTCACAAGGCGTTGCTTAATCCAGGTGAGGCGCTCCAGATTTGTGCGGTATCCAATTGCTCTTGAAGCGTATGGTGGTATCCAGGATTCGTGCTTCTTGGCGCTGTCCAACAACATTTTATTGGTGTTGCTCATCTCAGTGTTGAACATCTCCCAGATCGTTGATACTTGACGTAGGTAGGTTTTCCGCAGGGAGGCACGATACGAAAAGAAATGAGTCACGACCAGCGCCTCAACACCCTCTTCAATATTGCAGATGCTCTCGAAGACATTCGCCATTAATCGCTGGACGGTCTCTTCAAGGTTGAGAATGTCCTTGCGGTACTTAAGCACCTCCTCGTACCTGTAAAGAGAATATTACATGATTAGTCGTTTGGAGAACTCAGAAGGATGCTGCGATTATCATCATCAAATGTAGATCTACAACTAGGATGCGGCTGGGTCGTGGCTCCTAAAAACAATCTCTGCAGCGGTCTTGATTTTCCGATGTAATCCTTTTCACGAAGAGTGGTACTACGCACCGAAAGCACTCTAGTGTATCAAAATACTGGACCAACGATTGTCAACCTAGCAAAAGCCGAATTTCAGACCTGGAGCTGCTACAACAACAACAGCACGTTCTTTAAGAATAGTCTTAAGCTATCTTGCTATCGTGTATCGTGCTATCTTCTATTCTTCATCCTTCAACCCTACAAATCTTTATCTCTCTCTCTTTCTTCCACTCACCACTGCTTCTTGTGCACGTTCAGTATTAAGTCCTTCGAGTCCTGCTCGAGTGTTTTAAGCCTGGCTAAAAACTGATTTTCCACTTGCTCTGCGGATTTTTCAAACTCTGAACCACGCGTTCCGCCAAACAGCGGCTTGGGAATGTTCTCTGTTTCGTCCAGTCGTCCAAAAACGATCATCGATTCACAAATGTCAATAAGATCGTTAAGGCGTTCCACAAACGCATCGACATGGTTAAAGATCATTGCGTTGACCAGATCCCAGCCAACGTCAGCCCGTGCGACCATATGATCTTTGGACATTAAATCGTAAATGGCCTTGTATGAAAGGCAACAATCGATCGACATGTTGCACATTTGGATTCCAAATCGTGGTTGACCGCTAAGGATCTTGCCGACTTCGGTCTGCTCCTTGCAGAATTTAATAATCTGATTGCTGAGATCGCGGAAGAGGCCAGTTATTAAGTCTCTCCGGTTGTAGTATTTTGAATTCAGCCAAATAAACCGGATAATGTGAATGATACGTGGCAAAAGTGCCGGTACAGCAGCAGGATTCTCGGCTTTTCCAATTTCCGAAGATGGCGCGACCAAAAGCTGAAGGAACTTGATGTTCGATTTAGCCTCCTCAATTTCTTCGGTGCACTCCTGAATAAGTTCATCGATTTGTTTTATGTACACGGACTGCACCGACCGCAGAACGGAAATAATTTTTTCAATATCCTCGTGATGCAGTTGCATGTGAAGACCTTGCAGGACTTCATCTGTAAAATGGACAGACAAAAAGTTAAATGAAATCCTGATCGCCATTGTAAAAAAAAATACTGACAGCGGTACAACCAAAAGTCATACTCCTCCACAATGCACACGAGTTCGTTGGTGGACACAAGAGTCTTGTCGTTCAGACACGTCCTTATCTGCGTAATCCAGTGGACAGCAATTGCCTCCAGGTTCTTGACAAATTCCCTATCTTGAGTCACATCTTCGCGGCAAATTTGCTTTACTACATACGGTACATAGAGCACAGTCATACCGGCCATCTTGTAGTGCAGTCCAGTGAGGTAGGCCAGAAACTTGTCCATAGCCTTGCAGAAGCGTGACTTTACATTTTCGCTCCAGTCAGTATAGTTTCGGAATACCGGCGCATACACGTAGTTCAGCGTCTTCAGGAGGCACCCATCGACATCTTCGTGGATTGTCCCGAAGTTTACTTCATCGTGAAACCCGTCAACCGTGAATATATGATTAGGTGGGTCACGTAGAAAATAACTCAAGTCCTTGACAGGCACTATAGGAAAACCCAAGCAGGCCGTGAGTTTATTGCGATCGTAAAAAATCGTCAACATCAGTTCGTTCACTTCTAGCAGCCAGCAGCGGATCACTGCAAGCGCCTCTTCCGACCAGTCCCGGCGGTCGAGTGCGAACAGGATCGTCATTCGCTGAACATAGTCGACAAGCTTTAGCAATTCCTCCTCGCTGTACGAAGCCGCGGGCACTTCGGGTGTGTGTGCGCGCTGCTCCTTGGTCTCAACATTTTCTAGAAGGTATGCGTATTTACTTAAGGTTGATAAATTATTGGAAACATTAAAAGTAATTTTTTCAGTCATACCTTCTTCGTCGGATGTGGTTATGCTGCTCAAAACGCTTCCATGGTCCCCGTCGCCTCCTCTGCCTGTGCTTTTGATGGAAGCGGCCATTACCTCTCACTTTGGTGTGTGAGTGCCACTGCTGTTTTCTGGTTTTTCGTCGTCGATGAACTTGCAAAAGAATTCCTTTTTTGGAACCCAACCGGTTCCAACAAATGCTAAAGATTTAATGAAACTTTGAAATCGCAATTACAATGAAAAAAATTAAATTTAGATTTTGCTTTTTTTTTGTTGCCGTGACAACGCGAAATTCTATTGGATTTGATTTGGAAAAGTAACAAAATGCCGGCAGGTAGATTCTAGAATTGGAGTAGAAGTACATAGTAACTAGAAGTAAAATGAAATTGAACACACGGTGTTCGACTGGAGGCGTGTTATGTTTGTTTGTTTGTTGCCATGTATTATTGTCGGAAGTCTTCATCTGTAAGCTTGCTTTGTAAACTTACAATTAATTAATTATAATAATAACCATTGGACCATTGCCGTCCAAGCACTAGCTGGCAACCATTTGTGTTGCGCATGTATATTTTTGGACACAAAATGGAAGGGACCTACAATTTAAGGCCGGATCCGAACGGCGAAGAATGGAGAAAGCTTTCCGTGACAAGTTATTACTCTCGGATTGTTTGCCACCAATTCACCGTGAAAAATATTTTTTTGGTGTTGCTGGGATTCGAACCGCAGCCATGTGCACTTCCACTGAGCCACGGCGCCCACAAATATTGATGGCAAAGATCAAATTGAAGTCGATCATATTCCGAAGAACATTCGTGCCTATATACGACGGGCATTAAACTAGTTGATAATATTACAAGATGGTGTAACAGTAACAAGCTCTATTTTAGGCCCGAATTTTTGAACGACGATAGATAAAATAAAATCCGAGAGAATCGGATTGATTTTTTTCGTCAATTCGCCGTTCGGATCCGGCCTTAAATTGTAGGTCCCTTCCATTTGTGTCCAAAAATTAACATGCGCAGCACAAATGGTCGCGAGAAGTTAGGCTTTGGACCGCAATGGTCTGTCGCGCCGCATATTATTATTATCAATATTTGTATAAATTATGCTCTATATGTCAGTTGAAAATTGCTAAATTAGAAAAAGCTAAAAAAATCAACAAAATTTACCGCAACAAATTAACAAATCAATTTTCAAATGATTTTGTTTTGCAATTCGAGTTGCAATTCATTTTTGTTGAATTGCTATTTGTTAACTTGCTGTTATAGTAACCTTTTTTTTACAGTGCAAAAAAACAATAACACAAATTGGAAAAAAAATTAAAAAAGAACCATAGTAACCTTTGAGCGTTATGCAGAATTTACATTTGAGGCGTGCGAGACAAAGTGAGCGGGCCGACTATAGTTAAATTGAAGTTGTGGTTAGCTAGAAGAGATTGACAATACATGAATGTTATACTTATTTTATAGTAACATAGGAAATGTTATCTATAGCATTATGGTAACATTCAAAAATATACTACTTCTCTCGTCTGGCTAATCCCAATTTCTATTTAAGAGCCGTCCTGCTCTTTTTTCTCGCACGCCACAAATGTAAATCAAGCGTTAGACACAAAATTTTTTTTTGATTATTATATTAAATGTCGTTCTGAAGAATTCATTGTAAGGTTGTCGTCGGTACTTTTGTCATGTGGCATAGACTTTACAGCTTATGGTACTGCAGTACGTTTATGACGGGTACTGCAGTGTTGATGGTAGTGGACACTGCAGTAGTGTTAGTGTAGTCTCGTTGACCGTTATGTTTAAGAAATATAAGACGTAAGACAATAAAATTCGCATTTGCATTTTTCATTTGCTCGCTTCTCGCTTGTTCCTTGGTAGTTGGTAGGACGGAGGACGCGGCCGCAGCGACTCATGGATTGTAGTTGTAAGCTTGGGTTTTATATACTCAGCGTTTGTATTGCTACTTCTAATAAGCGCAAGCAATTAATTAAAAACAGAATAACAAAAAGATTTCAACTAGCGATTCAACTACCAGTCACGGTGAGGTTTTCATTTGTCCTGCTCCTGATTATAGCGAAAGCGTTTTTAAAATAAAATCACCAACTGTGTCTGTCTCCTAATAGCTGGAAACGATGGCGAAAGGTAAGTAGTAGTCGGATATAAATATAGATAAGTTCATAATTTATTTCACGTTATATTTCAACTTACAAAAGAAGATTGTAAGGCTCAATAAATAAACCGTTCCCGGGCGCTCCACTACGCAGCCTACTTACCAACGCATGTTTGTGGGGGAGGGGACCTAAATCACATTTTAGCCTGAGAAGATATTATTTATGAAAGGATTTTAACGAGATATGAGTTATTTAGTGGGTGCCGCTCAGTGGATAAGAGCATGGCATGGCTTCTGAACAGGAGGTTCGTCGTTCGAATCCCAGTAATACCAAAAGTATTTTTCACTGTGTCCCAGCTCGCGGAAGTCGTACGAACCGAGAGTATAAACTTGTCACAGAAAGATTCTCAATTCGCCGTTCGGATCCGGCATTCAATTGTAGAAGAGGTCCCCTCCATTTGTGTGCAAAAATATACATGTTCAACACAAATGCCTTGGACCGCAATGGTCCGTCGCGCCGAATATTATTATGAGTTATTCTGGTTCCGTGTTATAAGCTGCTAAAATTGACTCTGGGTAGTTAAACATTTATGTGCAGGCTGGGCCATATGTCACCATGGGATTTATACATTTTTAAAACTGAGACTGCATTTTTTTTTATAATTCGAGCATCCTTATAATACTCGGCTATATGCTTGGCACAGCGTTGGTGCCAAGGAAAAGGAAGAGAAAAGAGGAAATATCTTTGAGCTTGTGTCTTAAATGCCTGCGTATCATAGTTATGTGGAAAGACAGAGCTTGGCAGAGCATTCAACATACGTGTTGTACGGTTGAAGAATGAATCCCTGAAATTAACTGTACGTCCCAAGATGGGCTTGAGGGTAAACTCGTTGAATTCAACCGCTACGAGTATTGCGGAGTGATGGCATGCAGCTGGCTATTTCTCTTGAGCACCGCTGGCGGAAGTAGCGATAAAACAGTGACAAGCCGGAAACGTTCCTGCGATGTTCAAGCGAATCTACTGATTTCGCAATGTTTTCGTCACCGATAAGTTTTATCGCACGGTTTTGTATTCTATTTAGCTGATGCCAGGTAGTTTTAGGCGAACACACCAGATATGGCAATTGTACTCAAGTTTAGGGCGAATATAAACCTTGCAGACAGTATCCAGATCAGAGGGAGTGAAATATTTCTTACACCGGGTTAGAAAACCTAAACATTTCGCAGCATTTTTGGCGACGGTAAATATCTGGTCATCCTAACGTAGCTTGTCGTTAACGCACATACCGATAATGTCGAGTTTTTCTGTTTCCTCGAGACACAAACTCATAGACATCTCCTCTCTTCTTCTCCTTTTCCTTAACGCCCACGCTGTGCCAAGCATATTGCCGAACATAATAAGGGTGCGAACCCCTTTTTGCGTGCGCAATTGTATATAAAAAAAAGTCCCATTCATGGATAATGTGATGGGATTTAGGATTCGCTTAGACGACAGGAGACAACATTGGGTTTTGGAAGCGTTAAATTCTACTCCATTGTTTTCTCCCCATTGTATTATGCTGTCTAGGTCAGAATTTAACGTGTTTAACATACGCACATGCCATACGACTGCATTAGAAGCTGTTGTAGGGCTTTCTCCCTTGCATATCTTCATCAGGAAGACAGAGCTGCTAGATGCGCTTTTAAGTTGCAACTAGAATACGGGTACAAACCGAGTGACTATGTGTGTCACCTGAAAATTATCGACTCAGTTCCGATTTTTGTAAGACACCATTCCCCGTCCACCGCATCTCCTGTATTGCTGTTATGTCAGCATTGTATTTGGACTAGCTGCTGTACAGCTCCAGCTCTACAGTGAGCGTACTTTCCATGCGAAAATGCTTAAATCATTTAGCCGTTTTCGTTGCCGTGGTCGTCGTCATTCATAATTGTATCTGAGGCTCATTTTTGGTTCCGTAATAGAGTTTTGTTTACGGGCGAGGTTATTGGCCTCGTGCCAACCTTACCTTGAAGGTACCGAAGGCCCGATCATTCAGCTTTTTTCCGTACGTTACGTACCCAACTCGATTTTATTTGCGCTGCGGTGCGGTGTACTTTGATGTTATTTCACACGCGACAACGGTTTTATGATTTGTTTTTCGCTTCCCGTGTGTGTGCTGGCACTTATTATGATCTGCGCTGCTATGCACTTGTTGCTGTTTTTCACATCAATATTAGTTTATTTTGCAGCGCTAGTATTACGCGTCCTCGTCCGACGTAGAGCAAACGACAAGTAACCCTGTTATGTCTTGCATTGGATTGCAGCGCATTGTAACAGCATTTAACTGATTTAGAATCCATTAAGTTGGGCGAGACGCTTTACGCTTCACACGCTGCCCGACTATCTGAAAAGATATAAAGGTCGGAGTTCCGCCTGGGAAACCGTTGGACACTTTCCTATTGGTATCGACAATTTGGTGTTGGGTCCAAAGACGCCCGCTCCAACTCTCCAGATTCCATCTTCGATCCATCTGTGAATCAGAGCAGACCTCTAGCGACCAGTGCCGAAACACCATTAGACCAGATGCGCGTTTCAATTATTCTACCTGCTTAATGGAAGACAAAAAAGTAAAATAACTTTTTAGCAAAGGCGACAACCTAATTTAGTTCCACATATTTATTTTCCACATGACATTTGAAGAAATTTAATTTTTTCTATGGCTGGCCAAATGTCAAGTGAGCACGGATATGTGTTTGCTTTACATTTGTGTAAAATGTGAAAAAAAATATTTATTGAAATGGGTTTATTACTCTTTTAATTGTGAGAAAATAATTTAAAAAAATATTTCGATAAAGCAAATTTCCGATGATAGAAAGCTAAATTACAATCACTTAGTTCGACTGGGAGGTTGGCATCTCCTGTAATCCGGCTACTCGGAGGTGTGATTGTGGGATGATCTGAGGCTAATAGTCTGTGCGTTTGGGGACAGTTCATGTGACGGTAACGTCCGCACACTAAGCTTCCCATCAATATGGATACCGTAGTGGAGCGGTGTTCAGGTTGGCTAAGGAGGGAGAGCGCCAAGTGTACGGCCCTAGGCGCTTGCGAGCCCCCCAGCTCCAGCAACACTGGGCGGCCAGCTTTAGGTCGACCGAGCCAGCCAAGCCAGCTAGCAGAGCTAGGCCAGCTTAGAAAGGCCAGGGCAGGCTGGCAGAGAGCTTATAAGGCAGCAACAGCCAAGCCAGGCGAGTCAAGGCCAGCGGCCACCCAACAGTACTTCCCTCCCCGTGGTAAGCAGCAGTAGTGGGCGTACCGGAGTGAAATGCCTGCCAGGCCAGTGGCTAAGCGCTAATATGTGATCAGACCACAATCTTTTTTTAGTTGGAAGAAAGAGATTTCATTAAATTCTCATATTACTCGTAACTTCGTGAATCGCTTTGTATGAGCGAGTATACTCGTAGCTTCATTGTGCTATTTTTTTTATTAATGAGAGTAAGCGTGACACGGAATGGAACTGTGTTGACTGCAGCTGATAACGCTCATGTGTTGTTGCTGCTGTTGTTGGTTGTGTTTTATTGGAGTTTTACTGATGTTCGCATTTTGCCAAATTGGTTTTCTTTGGACAACACTTTTTGCAAAAATGTTGGTGACCCCGGGCCGCGGGGTCGTGAAGCCCAATAGAAATTTTAAAAAAAAAATTAACCCGATTTTCTTCAAATTTTATATACTTTCTGTAAAAATTTTGGAGACCCCGAGCTTTTTAATGCATTTTTTGCGAAAGCCGATTAGCGCCTCTACGCTTTACTAGTCTTTTCAGACAAAAAAAATTATTTTGGTCCCGATCGATGGCTATGCTTACTACTTTCATGATCTTCGAAAGGAGGGGCATACTTTAGATCAACTGCACAGCCGTGCTGGTGGTGTCATGGTATGGGGAGCTATTACGTACTATGGCACCATTGAATTGTAATTTCTTACTCGCCGTATTAATGCCAAAGCACACAATGTTGTATTAAAAACGGCTTTCCCTGACAATCAAGGATATTTTTTGGCCCTTGGAATAGAAGTTCCAGCAGCCCCTATCCACACCTCGATGCTATTAAAGTCTTGGATTAAGCTTCAAAAGGTGCCCTTACCGACCTGGTCGGTCGACATACTCGCCCGACCTTAACATTATAGAAAATGTTTGAGGATGGTTAGCATGTAAAGTATACGAGTCTGGAAGGCAATATCCAACTGAATCCGAACTCATTGAAGGAATAAAAGCTGCCTGTGAGACTATTTCACTTGATTATAATATATAAAGAAACGATATGACTCCTTACTTACCCAACAGGATGTACGAGGTCATAGTTAACAGTGATGACACAAAACAATATTAATTATTTTATAAATTAGTTATAAAATTATGGAATTAAATAAAAAAATAATTTGGAGGTATTCTCTGCCTATTTTCACAGGGTAGATACAGTGTATTTTTAAAAATGAAAGAAATCTGTCTAAAGTTTGTTGTCTTAACAGTTTCGGTTTTTCTTTTATTAGTTTGTCTTGCAATCTGTAAAGCTGCATTACTTCCTGTTGCGAAATAAAGTTTTTTCCTCAACAAAATTAATAAGTTTTCCAATTGAGAGGATCATCATCATATGTTATCCAGTTTGGCATCCCTAAACTCTGGGCGTCCTGGTCTACGCCATCCTTCCAGCGTAGGCGTAGCCGGCCTCGCTGTCGTGTTCCATAAATTCTACCGCAAGAACTACGGAGTCTACCAAGCTTAATTCTCTTCACGATGTCGACATCTCAGCCCCAGGACTTACTCTCCCTGCATTTAGGGCTAGTCCTATCGCTTGACCGTAGTTGTTTCTGGTCTCTTCGTAGCGAAGGGCAGCCGTGTTGACTTGAATCTGATTCGCGGATGGAATCTTTCGTGATGATGCAATCCGCGATCGGAGCACCATACCAACAAGATAGTGGTCCGAGTCGACGTTGGCACCTCGGTACGTTCGTAACGTCATCAGTTTCGGGTTGTGGCGGCGGTCTATCAACACGTGGTCTATCTGGTTGAGAGTAGCTCCATCGGGAGATACCCAGGTGGCTTTGTGGATATTTTAACGCGCAAACCTTGTACTCGCAACGACCAAATTATTGCTTGCTGCCATCTTTATGACTCGTTGTCCATTGTCATTTGTGTTCTCGTGTAAGCTATGGGTGTCAATGCCTGAATACTGGCTCCCTACCTATTTTGGCATTCATATCCCCCAGAATGATTTTTACGTCATACTGAGGACATGCATGGAGTTCTCGTTCGACCAATTCAAAGAATTCTTCTTTTTCATCATCTGAGGAATGCTGTGTAGGTGCGTGAACGTTTATGAGGCTTATGTTTATAAATCTGTCCCGCACGCGACGGATGCATAGCCGTTCATTTACGGGTTTAAAGCCGATAACGGTGGGTTTCATTCTTTTGCTGACTAGAAACCCGACCCTGAGCACATAATGTCTTGCATGACAGCTGCAATATATGTCATTTTCTGATTTTTGTAAGACACAATTCCCCGTCCACCGCATCTCCTGGATTGCTGTTATTTCAGCATTATATTTGGACAGGGTATCGGCTAGCTACTGTGCAGCTCTATACAGTGAGCGTACGTTCCATGAGAAAATTCTTAAATCGTTTAGCCGTTTTCGTTGCCGTGGTCGTCGTCGTTCATCAGTGTATCCGAGGCTGATTTTGAGTTCCGTATTAATAATTTTTTACGGGCGAGGTTATTGGCCTCGAACCAACCTTACTTTGAAGCCCGATCATTCTGATTTTTCCTCCCCGAGGGGACCGCTGTATCTTACTGTCTGTTAATTTGAGTCTGATACTTGGTTAAACTCGGAACATTAAAGGGGCAGGGGGCTAGTGCTAAGAATGTCAAGAACGGGCACTGTCTTCGTACAACTGCAGGACACGGTAGTGCCTGTGATAGTTTCTATCCCGGGCGGCCTAGGACTTGGGGAAATCCTAGTGGCAAATGATTGGATACGAGGTTCCGGACGAACGTGCTGCCAGGTTCTGCTGTGCAATCGCACTCATTCTGAACGAGCTGAGTCCCTTGATGTCAGATTTCACCAAGGTCGCGTTGGTACTTCGGGGGTTGGCTGTCCACAGATAAGGTTTAATCTCCTTTGAGGTTAACTGAGTCTGGGCCAACCTTTGGTTGAGGACCAGTTTCGTTCTGGGCTTGACCTACGTAGTGGCTGGTGGTTTACTACCCAAATGCAGGTAGAACGCTAGCATGGTAACATCAGTGGAAGGCCTAGTGTTACCAAAAATCGTTGGTACATCAGAGACCGTCCTGATGTTACCGGTGCAACGATGCGTTCGCTGTGAAGTTGCATATCTCAACCGGTTGTCGTAAACCAAAGATCGGCAAGGATTTAAGATAGGTCCTCCTCTAACCATTGTGTTAATACTGGCACATCAGTCTATAGTGGACGTTGATTGTCGAATAACTAATCCAAGTCCGAAGAGGACCGTGAAATTAAGTTCACGTTAATCTATGACGTTTTCCATTCCGCTTTTCCTGTTCTGGAGGAAAATTACCAGCGAACTCCACGTGGAGGTTTGATCGCACCACCACCAGTCAGAGATAGTTGCGGCCACATGCATTTCTGAAGCATTCTGTGTTATTCGCCCTATTCAGCTGATGGCGGACCGCGCTTGTTACCGCCAACAATTTGACACTATTTTGAGAAAGTCTGTACGTGAATGATGGCTCTCTGGTACCTTTTGTACAATTTGTACAACAAATTTCGCTTTTAAATTTCCTTTTGATTGGAATTTGTCAAACTTTGCAAGACTTACGTAAAAGAGCCAGTAAAAAAAGTTGTTTGAGTTGCACGCGCTCTTTTTTACTGCAGCTTCCATTGTTCGTCCAGCTGGATAATCCAATGCCAATAACACAAAAGCCAACAATAAGAAGATCATTTTTCTTTTTGTTATAAAAGTTTTATTTTTGATTTCTTCTTCTTTATTGAATAGCATTTTAAAGTTTAAAAAAAGTTCATACATTCTACATAAGCTGCAGTGTATAACATTACACGTCCTCGTAAAACAGGAAGTCGTACAAGTGTGCTGCAGTGCATGATCGTCTGTAGCGTCTGGCGCTTACTTCTCCTAAGTTGAAAGTTGCGTGTTGACGTAGCAACGGACTTGGCTGCGCAGCGCTGTGTACGACCCGATCAACTTTGATTTTTATTTTTATTTTTCGTTTACAACTAAATCGTATTTTTTAAATCACAAAACAACATTTAAACGACAATACACATAATAATATCTAAGCAAATGAGATATTCATATAAATGGTAGTAGTAGTAGACAATATTTATAGTTAGCGTTACCATACAATTAGTTTCTTACAATTAGTTTACACAGAGAGTGGAAAGATCGTTTCAAATTCGTATCATTGATTGCAGTTGCAAGTTCACAAGGAAATTTCCATTTTATATTCTAAGTATTTTTTTTTTTACAAAGGTTCACCACAAGTCTATTCTACTCGTATATAAAAGCACCGTAGGTTCATTCTTGGGTGGGTCTTAGTGGTAGGCAGGCATACTCTAGTTGATTGGCGGCGCATTGTGTTTGTGTGGTGTCTATAGGGTAGGAGGATGATTTTGGATTCTCGCATGGAACTCTCAACTGGCGCATTGAGGGCTGGGAAAATCGTACGAATACAAATGGAAGTCGACGGCACACGTTGCCTCACACTAGACTATTGCTAGACTACACCACACCTCGACGACAGCTCAGCAGTCGCTTTGAATGAGTGCTTCGCTGAGAGCAGTCAGCTGTTCTTCGGCCAGCTCGATCTTGTCAGTGATGTCACGAGCGTCGGCGATCAGCTTTGCCTTCATGTTGACAAAGTAATCATAGTCGGCGAATTCATCGGCGGTTAGGTTCTTTTCGAGAATCACCGCCACACTTGATCCCCGACGATCGATGTCCTCTTTAAGGCGTTTGGCTTCTTCTAGTTGCTCAACAAGGCGAACGCGTTTCACGTCCAGGATTTTCTGTAATAAAAAAAAATCAAAATCATGACACTCTCAAACTTTGGCTGCTGTCTTACCAGTTCCTGACAATTTTCGCTGATTTCTGGCTTTCGGAGGCTATTCTCGGTCTTGGCTAAGCGACCGGACAATGACAGCAGCAAGCTAGTTATGTGACCGACATCGTCAATGTAGGTTCGGAACTTGGTGGCGTCAATGGGGCGCACTTTGTCAACCACTTTGTTGGCCAAACTTCTGCCAAGTTCGTTGTTGATTGCGGTCTCCTCGATAATTGTTGACTGCTCGGCATTGAGGATGGTTAACTTAAGACTGAGGTTTGTCATGAGGTCCTCCTGAAATCGAACAAACAGACTTAAGTATGCAGCAAATGGAAATGGGGAAAACCCCAATCGAAGATTTGACTTACCACTTTCTTCTTGATTAGATCAGAGCTGTCAGGGGATCCGCCATTTGTCAGGGAGGTTTCGAGCTCCGTGTAATGCGGCTCGACATGGCTGCTGTCTGCCGTGTCCTTCGATTTGCGACTGTTCATCCGCATGAGCGTCGAAGTGCCAACATCTCTTTTGGCCGGCCTCAGTGGAACATTTGGGTTGTATAGATTGCTAACGTAGTCGGATGGCGGTTTCATTGTCTTCGGAAGGAGAATTTCTACGAGCTTGTCCGTGGGCGAAAGCAGGCTTGCAAGATCCCGGGACAAGTTATCACAGTCGATTTCGATGGGGTGCACCGCACGTGGCTGCAAAGTGGTTCGCGTTAGCGATTCCTCCTTTCCGGCCGTCGCTGCTGACGACGGTGCAATGTCGCTATCGAACATCTCATCGGTCTGCGAGGCAGCTTCCACCGTAGCGGGATTCACACGCAAAATTATTTCACTACGCTGCATAAGCTTTAGGCCGTCAGTGGCTGAGTCCATTAGGGAGAGAACTTCCTCGTCTGTAGGTGGTGGTGTGCTCGGAACCGACGGTAGCCCATCTGTTGCTACAGTGGTAGTTGGAGACATTAAAGTAGCGCTGTTGCTTTTGTTGCCATTAGTTGATATTTTTGGCTCGGGCGATTCATCGTATTCCTCCAGTGGCACAGGCAGAGGAGGAGTAACTTCTCGAACCTTGGCGGCTACCAGTTTCTGTGGATAACCCAATAATCCCGACTCTGAGATATGCGCCGACATCAGCTTTGACTGAAGTTGCGTAATTTTTTCGATATTCTCCCGCAACGAGTCTTTCCGAGTGACATGTTTGCCAGGACCACATGGTGATATGGACAAAGTCGTGTTGACCAGTTCAGCGCGAACAATGCGTCCTTCGCTTGGATCACCTCGCTCCTCCAGACTCAGTTTCCGGCTGACATCGATCCGATGGAACTCTTTGCGTGCAGAAAAAGGACTGAGCTGCTTCGAGCTGCTGCTGTGGTGTCCTCCAACTGCTGCGGTGATATTGTTCTCCGACTGGGCTGGCGAAAGGAACTTCGACGAAGGACTGTGCTGCTGATGCAGCGACTGTTCTCGCTGTTCCTCGAGCGACGATACCTCGAGGATGTGAGTTTTCTTCAAATCAATGGTCGACTGTGACATAAACTTGGGAGGACTTTGGACGGTCGCTGCGGCTTCGTATGACTGAGATCGAGTATAGCTGCTGTTGTGTGTCATCGACGATGTGGTCGACGCCGCATAGCTCACCGCCTGGTGGTGAACCTGGCTCTGAAGATGTTTCATGTGTGGATAGGACAAGGCCGATGGTTGTGGCGGCGGGTAGCATGGTATTTGATTCGATGATGATGGTGACAAATTATTATTCGATCCATAACGCAGCGGTGAAGCATTCGCTGACGCTGAAGTCGGTGACGATGGCTGCTGCAGCTTAACCCCAACTGGCAGAACATCCGGCAAATTAGCGCCCATCTTTCCGCCATTGACTATCATGTCGTAGGATTTTGCATTTGCGGCGATATTATTGCCACTGCTGCTACTGCTGTTGCTATTGTGATGATGATGATGATGATGATGATTAACACAGTCCTCGTTCGAGGTGAGCGTGAGCTTGTAGCTGCCATGATCCGGATCGTTTGTGTTCAGTTTGTCCAGGCTCTGGCGAGGCAAGTACGATGCCTTCGAGTTGCATCTGCAATGAGTAGGAGAACAAAAAGAAAGAAATATATCAGCAATGAATTGGGCATACGCGTAGTATATTTTTGTTGTTGTTGTTCTTTGTTTAAAATGTGTACCACGTGATGCCTGAAATGACATTAAGACGCTTCATGATGGGCACATAAATTGCGTCCGCTCACACGCTCATAAATATCATCGAGTCACCGCCAAATAAGGTCTGTGTCAGTGGCGGCAAAACGCGGAAGCCCTGCGACTCAGCGAAATGAGCTCTGCGCGTAAATTCCAGCGATCGTGGTGCTCTTCCCTTTTGGCAGTGAGCAGCGCAACATAAAATATTGATAAATCATGACAATTGACAGCGATGGGATGACACTCATCAAGAAGTCTTCCCTGGCCATTGTGTAAGTGTAACCACAAAAGCAACACAGAATTACGCAGTGTGCAATTTAGGGAACACCAGCAGTGTTGCCATTTGTGGCTGATAGTCGTCGTAGTTGGATGGAATGAAGAGAACGATGTATGGAACGATGGTAACTAATGCTACGACAGGGTGCTTCCAAATGTTGCCACAACACAACAGCGGAGAAAATGGATATTTGTACATCTGGAAGCGAGACAAGCGAATCTTAAGAACGTGTTGTGGTTTTTATTTTGACCTGAATGTGTACAGGGTTGTGTTTTCTTTGTGGCAACAACATGTCATTGGCAATTATTTGTTCGATTCAGCTGCAGCTGCTCTGACCACAAGATCAATTGAACTCTGAAATGATCTCATAGGCAGAGGTTCTAATGATCGATCCTTCTGTCGTCGCATCAATCTATCGTCATCACAGCCATCTGGCTGGCAGAAAGCATCAAATCAACTGATTCTCATGTTTCAGATGTCTTCGATCGATGAAACAACTCTCAGTATGAATTGAAAAATCAGGACTGATTGGTTTCACTTACCAAAGACCAAACCGAATTGCCGACAACGGATACCTAATACTACGTCTCCATGATCATGATCAGGCTTATGTGCATGGAAACGGCTAATTGAAGTCGAGTTTCGTTAAGCACAAATAAACTCCACGAAACTATAGCGGTTGAGTTAGGTTATACGATACGATTGGAGTGAGCGTACAAGCTACTTGCACCGCGACCTGCCTGGGTCTATTGTGCCCCCTATTCTTTGAGCCTAGAAATCTTTTAGTCTTTTTATAAACTGCATTGTTCCTTTGGTTGGAATTTGTTGGTATTCTTCTATCCTTATAGTTATTTTGCCCATAGTGTTAGTCTTTAATTTTATTTGGGCTGGGCAATCGGCTAGGAGGTGCTACCTTGTCTCCTCTTCTTCACTGCAGGTCTCATCATATGGTTAGGTTAGGTTAAGTTAAGGTGGCTGTCAGTGAAACCGACACATTTAGACCATTGTTATACCACACGGATCAGGAAAAATTTCCTCCACCTACTCGTTGACCCAATTAGAGCTTCGTAGGAGACTACCAATGTCAATGTTGATAATATCATTGGTGTCGTTGTAGAACAAAGCTCCCATATGAAGTTTACGTTTTTGGAAGAGGGCTGGACAAGTACAGAGAAGATTGACGATGGTCTCCTTTTCCTCTTCATCCAAGCATCTTCTGTGCAGAAGTCATTCGAGAAGACTTCAAGTCTTGATGATTGCCTGCCTATAAGAAAGTGTCCAGTTATGACACCTAAAATAACACCGATGGGCGATTTTTTTTTTAGGGACCAAACACTAGGAACGTTTCGGATCCAGCTTGGGCCAGATCTATTTTGTCGCCATGCAACTTGTACCGTTTGACCACCTGTGGTTAGTTGTTTCATTAGCAAACCGCTTTAACATGAGTTTGCATGTAGCGATTGGTATGCCTATGGAACCATATTCAGGTAAGATTGGTGGTGTAGTTCCTTGTTTGGCGAGCTCGTCAGCCATACAGTTACCCGGACTCTGTGCCCCGGCATCCAACACAGCTGGATATTGAACTGCTCCGTCATCTCCATGAGATATGATCGGCAGTTAAGGGCTAGAATTGAGTTTGTAGAGACTGATTCAAGGCATTTCAGTGCAGCTTGGCTATCCGAGAATATACGGATATCCTTAGCGGATATGACGTTTCTCTTCAGAAAAGATAAGGCTTCACTGATCGCCATCATTTCAGTCTGGAAAACACTACAGTGATTTGGAAGACGGAAAGAGAGGCTAAGATTTAGCTTTTTTGAGAAAACACCTCCGCCGACTCCGTCATCAGTTTTTGACCCGTCTGTGTGTAAAAATGAATGTGTTCATTTTCCAGGTAAACGTCTTCTACCCAGAATGATCTGGTGGGGAAGGTGACCTGGAAGTTTCTGTTGAAATGGAGTTGCGGAGTGGTGTAGTCTATGTTGTCTGGGATCCTGGCTACTTTTAGGATAGAGGAGTAACCGATATCATTTCGAGTCCACTGGGTGATAGCGTTAAGGCGAATAGCTGAGCTAGCAGCTACTGAAAATTTCGAACAGAATGTCTAGTGCGGCGGAGGGCGTTGTACGAAGTTCTCCGCTCATACATATACTAGCTGATCTTTGGACTTTGCTTAATTTGCCAAGGTTGCTTTTCTTATTTAATGCAGTCCACCATACAGTAACACCGTATAGAAGAGTAGGTCTTATTATCGCTGTGTGTAGCCAATGAGTTATATGTTTGGTTTCCAGCTTAGCTTTCTGTCCAGAATAAGTCCCAAATACTTGGCTTTAACAGAGAATGTTAAGCTTACTCCTTTCATAGAAGGAGGGTTAATATATTGAATTATATATTTCCTGGTGAATAGGACAAGATCAGTTTTATGAGGATTTACACCTAAACCAAAGCGATCTACCCAGCAGTTAGCTTTTTGAGAGCATTTTGCAGGAGTTTCTTTAAAATATTCGGGTACTTTCCTGAGACGGCATTCATCCGCATAAGCGATTACTCTGCAGCCCTCACCGCTTAGGCATAACAACAGATCATTCACCACTAAGTTCCATAGAAGTGGAGACAGGACTCAGCCTTGTGATGTTCCTTTGCAGACAGATCTTCTGGCAGACGACACGCTCAGTTTTGAATTAATAATCCGACTTGTGAGCAGAAGATTAATCAATTCGCCAAGCGAGTCGTCCACCTTCATTTCATTTTCATTTTCATAGTAAATTAGAAGTTCTCCATCACACCTCGTACACCTCGATCCGATCAGCTCAGTGTATGAACGCATCACTTTGTAAGCTTTAATATGACTTCGGTGGCTAGCTTTCCTCTTCTGAGATGAGCTTCTTAAACATACCTTCACATCCTCGCACCCTTTGGCCGCATGCGCTGTACCAGTTGCTGTACGACTAATTACGTGTTGCGATTTATGAACTATTCGTTCGCGTAGCTCTTCTTCTTGCAGACGGACAACGGACAAAGACAACAAAAATGGATGTTCTTTAACATTTCAGCGGTCATAGAGATCGACTAATCAGCCAGCACCAGCCACCAGCATCCCATTGTCTTGTAATTTGTTTTATGTGGAAGAAGAAGTAAACGGTGATGGTCATCATTATAAGAGTTTTATTAGTCGCTTAGCACCTTGAACTTCAATTGCCTTTGATGGTAGCGAAAACTTGTGTGCGATGGTGTCGTCTGGTTTTATAGCTTCTTAGAAGCCTGTTATAGAAATAACCACATAAAGTGAATAATAAGGTTAGTTGGTATTATGGAGTAAAGTTTCGCAACCGAACGGCAGTTATTTATTTGTAAATTCAAACTTAACATTGCGGCAGGCTGAACATTACAAAGACGGAACATTCAATTTAATTAAAAACGTAAATACAGAGCGGTGTCCAAAAAGATGTTACTACCCATATGGTACAGGTCGAAGGAGTGCAGTAGCTTCATTTGGACTTGTATACATAGTGTATGTTATTATGTTATTAAAATAAATAAATAAAAGTCAAACTCATATAAGTGGTAACATCTTTTTGGGCACCCCTGTATAAGTGGGTCTCAGCGCTTCAACTACAACTCTCTGTCGAGCGATTGTCATATTTTTAATAAACTCAAGCTGTGTTACTTCTTTACAAGATAGTGAAGGGCATCTACTGTGATTTTGCCACTTTTGTACGCAAAATGACTTAGTGCAGAGGGGAAGACCAATAAGTCTCTCTCTTCATGATATTGAGGACAAATATTATTAGACTTATAGGTCTGTATAATTTAGTCAGTCGTAGTAAGATTATTGCCTGATTTGGGGATAAATATAACATAGTAGGAATGTACCCCAGTAGAGCCAGTCCGGCTCTAAATAAAACAATCATACCCTGTAGGATGAGATCGACTGCCTCCTGTAGAAACTGGCTAAAACTCGAGAACGGCTGAACCGATTTGGCTAGTTTTGGTCTTAAATTATTTTTGGAAGACCAGAAAAGGTTTAAAATGTGAATTCAGCCCCGCTAGGTGGCGCTGGTATCGTTTTTTTCTCTGAAAATTCTTATTTATGGAACGATTTGCCTCAAATTCACACCATATAATATTTAAATAAAAAGAAAGTCGTTGACAAAATTTGGACCCGATAGGTGGCGCTGGTGTCTTTTTTTGTCGAGGTGGGTCAGTGTGTATGAGGTCAATGGGTGGGTGGTCAGTGAGCGGGAGGTCAGTGTGTATGAGGTCAAAGGGTGGGTGGTCAGTGGGATGGGGCAGCCGGAAAACGCAGGTGTAAGTGGGCGTGGCGTCAGTGGGCGGGTAGCAAAGCGCCCGGGAACAGCTAGTATACAATAAATTCATTCTCATTCCCTCATTTTTCATCGTCATTATTTCATTTATTTTATTTTAACATAAGAGGTGTCTGGAAAGACCTGGGCTTTTTTGTGGGCTCTTATGAAATGCCACCAAAAGGAGGTTAGTTTTTCTTATTCAAATCCTTTCAGCCTGGTTTAAATGGAACCCAGCTCCTCCAGCTGCCAACTCCAGTAACTGAAATGGCCAGGCTGCATTCCGGCTTTCTCTTTAAATCCTAAAATTGTGATTTAGGCATAAAAGGTTTAATGCCTTGCTAAGTTATAGAAATTTGTAAAAACTTAGGCGTACAAGAGTTGGAATTGATGAGCTACATAATCACGCAAGGTAGCAGAACTTCTTGACATGGAATTACACACTTTTTTGCGTGAATTCCCATTGTGATATCAGTTGAATAGCAAATCGATGAACCCTTCTTGCAGGCCGAATAACTTTCTCATGATGGAAGAAACGATGGAAAAAGAAGGAAAAATCAAAAATGCAGAAAACATATTCGTTACGCAACCGCATCGCATCGATCGTTAACCACAAGAGAAGAACATCTCCCGGCAAGACGACGACGACGACGTTGACGAGACGACGTCAATCGAATAAAATTCAATCAAGGAATAAAGACGAGCATAGACTGTGGGTATGGCGAACATATCGCTCTGTTGCACAACAAAATCATTAAAAAACAACCAATCGACTCCATTAATATGAGAAACGATCACTCGGACTGGAGGACTTGGATGATTATTGCCCAGTGCAAGCAGCTGTGTGCTTCGCAAAATTTCATCAAAATCCTATCAATCATTGTTTCTTGTCGTCCCCAAAATGTCCCAACTGTGACTGGATGATTTCTTCCAATTGCTGTCATGATGGATCGATGGATAGATGGGACGCTACTCGAGTTTAAAGTTGATTTTCTGGACAAATTGCCGCGCCGAACTTATCATGCGGTTTGCGTGCAATTTGGAAGTCGATGTAAGACTGCTGTGTGGAGGTAAATCAGATTACAAAATTCCCATTAATATATTTCTCAATAAGACTCTTTGCCCTTCCAAAGGAATCTTAAGTTATTACCACAACAATTTTCGCCATCCCGCCGCATTAAAGTGAAGAAGCGCAAAGGAGCTAAGAAAACCACTTTTCATTTTCCCAACGGAAGTGAGTAACCAAAGTATTCATCGTCGTAATTTTTCCTGCAGGGTTGAAGGCTATTCCCATACCACACTTTTGCACGCAGTAAGAATAATCATTTGTGTGCGATATCTTCTCCATTGCAGAAGGGGAAATTTATTCAAATCAGTTACTGCAGTTGGGGGGCCAAGCAAAGAGTCGCACCACCAAGAATGTTACGTGGCATGACACGTGGAAATACTGGAAATCTAACCGCACTGAAAAAAGTCTAAACCAAGACCCAACAACTAACACGTTAACAGCGATAATAGTACCAATTAAGGTAATTTATAATAAATTAAGAAGCCAGCCATCATCGCAGTCATTACGAGAAATGGAGATGAGTTTGATGCACGCGAAGGCTGTCGTTATTACTCGTTATGTCTTCCGTCGTAGCTGTCATCTTTTCAGTCAGGAATGGTATGAAAGAAAGACAAAAAAAAAACGTATTGGCGTTGCCATAGTCACTCGGTTTACCACCACACTTGGTAATAATGTTGCCAGAGTTGTATTTGAAATGTTATCGGTGGTTTTTTCCTGCCAGAGTTAAAAAATGCTGATGATGCAGAAGGGCGGGTCACACACCGTTCTCTTTATGAGTCAAACAAGTGCGCCGCAGTCTATTTAATAATAAACGGGCGTGAGGATGATGTCATTTTTAGGCGAAAGCTTCTGCCAGGAATCACCATCCTAGGGTTATGGATATAGACTGCATTCATCATGCTGTATGATCCTCAGACATTCAAGACGCAAACTTGTTTTGTGAGCCCCAGACCGCGTGGCTCGATCTCAACCAAATTTTAATAGAAATTATTGTCACCGGAAATACACATGTGTGCAAAGTTTCAATAGAATCGGGTTTTGGGAAATGGGTAAACATTTATCGCAAGATTCAACGACAAAACGGGCACGCAAAGAATTTCTAAAATGGAAGAAGACAGATGCTGGATGGTTTCCTTCAAATTGTTTTATGCATTGTGCAGCTAACTTCAGTGCAGACGTTAGCGCGCTTTGTCTAGTGTGTAGGGTATTTCGGGTCGTTCCACATGAAATGTATGTACATTAGCGAATTTTGACAGCAAGCTGACGCTCGTATTTAGGTGCTACAACAAGAAGCAATCTTGGAACGGATCATTTATTTATCGGACACCGCGCTGGAATTTTTTTTTCTTTCTAAAAAGTACTTTGCAACGTAGCTGTCTCATTAATTTAATTGCTAACTGGATGCGGAAGCAACAAAGGGCAATTTTTTTGCCATGACGTGGCGTAACATTTTCAAGAGCAATTAATCGGATTACGTACCAACGAGTACTTACGCACTTTTTCCAACCTCATTTTCCATTCCAGTTCAGGTTGCGAAATATGAATTTTTAGTGCACTGTGCATGATCGTTTGCTCTCTACACGTGACGTGACTTGCGGCTGCTGTCATAACAAACAAACGATCGTGCAAGAAAAATGTCACTGATCACTGCTGCTGATGATGATGATAATGGTGTAAGGGTCACGTTGTCGCCGCACCGCAACTCTATGCGACACAAATGCCCGTAATCCATTTTGTTTCGCGCAAAGTGACGACGACGACAACAACCACTATAGTACTTAAACCCAAATTTCGATTGAGACTATCTGTATGTGTGTATTTCTATGTTGATTGCAGAACCGCACCTTTGCAAAATGTGTCGAGACGGGACAATCCTTTAGTTTAGCGTCTCAGGAGGATCGTGCAGTATATGCTCCTTGCGCCCATCGTCTGCAACAACACTATCGTTAACTGACTGTTTATGGGCACACCAGTGTGTAGGTGCATATTCTAATTCCAAGTCCACGAAAAAATCTAGCCATCAGATCTGCTTTTTAGCACAGAGAGCGGTGCTTCCTATTGTGAACGGATTCGGGCAAAAGCCATCGCACGACACCCAACATGACAGAGTACGAGTACACGACACGACGACTACTGTCTAGAAGCGCAGTTCGGAGTTCACAAAAATGCGGCTACTAACCCCTGTGCTGAGCGTTGAGACACGGCAAAAAAAAATCTCGCAATCATCAATTCATCACGCGGAGAAGTTGGAGCGAAAAGATCAAATCGAGTTGTGCTTTCGATTTCGCGGAATAACGATAGCGAAATAAATTGCTATCGGCACTGGGAAACGTTACAGAGTTCTCTCCATATTTGCAGCCAATCTTTGGTGAGGCAGAAGTCCGTTTGCGGTACAAATTCCATCCGTCACCTGTACCACAATGGGAACGAAAACTTTTGTAACAAACCTACCAAGGATATTTATATTTATTCTGAATATTCGACTTTCACTTAATCCACATTAGCCCACTTCCACTTCAGGTGCCCAAAATTAAATGTAGGTAGTAGCGGATGATAGGTTTTTAAATCCAACCTTTAGCGGTGCCAAACTGAATGACATCGGCTCAAAAACGGGACCGGTGGAGAGACTTTTTGCGGGAGGCCAGGACCGGACCCCGGTTGTATAGCCAAATATGATGATATAGTGCTTAAGTATGAGATCCGTTCTATGATAATCTACTCGAAAAACTCTTTCTGTAGGTCAAAGAATGGTTTGCTCAATCTGGACCCTACTTATGAGATTTGCATATATATAGTGTTTCCTTCTCCTTAACCTCTATTTAGTTCCTGCAAAAGGTAGTTACCCAGTGTCCCGTCGTTATTGGTACAACTCAAGCAATATCTTTTCGTGTCTGGAATCGGTTGTTCTCCGCATGGTCTGCGTGCAAGTGCTCTGAGCTGGATGCTTTATGTTTCCTCAATATTCTTGCGACTATTTATGGAGACTTTTAAAAAAATGTGTACATTAGCGCAGAACATGCCCACGTCAAAAGCATCAGATCAAGTGGAGCAAATGTTTCACAACGAACTCTGCGAGAGACCCAGAGTTAGTCGGGGCGGCTTAGCGCCAATGCCAACGAGGGTCAATGGTGGTGGGAGCCTGGCAAGGGGGACATGGGTCAGTCGACCCGTCAACATGACCCAAGGCCCAACTTGAACCTAACTTGAAGGCCGCCACCAGTAGGCATCATGAGCTGCATCTTTCGAAGGGTAAACCCTCTGCTGAAACCGGTCCGCCGAAACATATCTCCGTAGGGAAATCGAACGATGCCCCAAGAATGTCCAGCCAAGACCTAAAGAATGGACGTGTCCACCTCCTCCACCAAACCTCCGCCTCGTGGAGCAGGGCAAAGAGACCGGCCTAGCGATAATGGAGGTAGATGAAAGGAAGGACGCAGTAGGCCAAAGACCTGTTGAAAACTAAAAAAAAAAACATTTAGTTGAAATGTAATCTTTAAATGACTTGAAATTTTTACACCATACCACCATACTAAATAGTCTACGATGCTTTCGTAGATGTTTGTTTGATCAATAGACCCAAAAAAAGACACCAAAAAGACCCCAAAAGATCAACCAAAGACTCTTCCAAAAACTCTCGATAATACCCGCAAAAGACACCTAAAAAACCGCCAAAAGACTACTAAGAGACCATCAGAAGACCCCAAAATACCCTTAAAGACCTCCAAAATACCCTCAAAAGACACCAAAATTTTACAAAAAGTTTTGTCCATCAGAGATACACATGTGTTTTTGAAGAAATTTTTAAAAAAATTATATGGACACCCCTCGGGCCTCAGGGACCGATCCCTCCAAAAACTTTACAAACTATTTTTGTACATCGAAGGTACACAGGTGATTGAAATTGAAGAAAATCTGGTTAATTTTTAAAAAATTTATACCCCTCGGGCCTCAGGGACCGATCTCTTCAAAAACTTTACAAAATATTTTTGTACATCGGGGATACACAATGTGCAGTTTGAATAAAATCGGGTACATTTTTTAAAACTTTTGTTGTGGGATAAAAATTACTAGAAATTGATGTCACCGGAAATACACATGTGTGCAAAGTTTCAATAAAATCGGGCTTTGGGAAGTGGGTTAAAAATTTATCGCAAGATTCCACGACAAACTCCACGGGTACGCGAAGTTAATGTAGAGAATTTAAAAATACTGTTGGCCCAAAGGGCAATTATTTGTGTAAGGCAGTCGATGTGTTAAACAGGAAAGCATAAATTACAGCAGAAAGTCAAACGGTAATTGGAGAGACTACAACCAACATTTGGTTCTTTTTTTTTTTTTATTTATGGTTGTGTTAATTACTAAAAAATATAGAGTGACATCATAGCTGTATTTTATTTGCCGAGGAATAAGGAATTACAACAACAATTGCACTGTCGAATTCCTTCTTTGGAATTTGAAAACCTGCTGTTTGGCTGGTTTTGACATTCGAATTCATTATTCGGGTTCCAAATAAAATACAGCTCATCTGTATCTTAAATGTCAAAACGTTGCATGTCCGGCATTTACATAGAAGACTCAAATAGGCTCGCATATGTAACATTTTAAAAAAAAAATATCTTTTAGTAAAACGCAACAAAGCCAAAAAGAAATTAATTTCTTTACACTTTCTTCGAGTCGATTAATGTCGTTAAGTGTACAACATGTCCAATACCGACACGTAAGAGGCAAATAAATTGTTGCAAATCCAGTCCAAACAATGGAAAATTTATTGCACGATCGGCTGGCATCACCCCTTCCCCCCATCCAGCCTTTATTCGTGCCACATTCGCTACTAAGCGACTTAATCTCTGCCAGTCTTTGTCGGACTCAAGTTTTTGATCGCAAGATCGCGAGTGCGTGATCGGTTCACAAACCTCGTTTGATGCATAGCAGTCAGATCACCTTCCACGCTTCGATACTCACGCTGGCAACCTAATGAAACAAATCATCAAATGATTCAACGCGAATTTAATTCCACCCAGTTTCCTGAATCAAGATCAACGACAGACAGACAGACAGACAGTCAGTGAGACGAGTTTTTTCGAATTGCTCAGCGTATGAGATCACTGCACACACAAACAGATAGAGACACAAAGTTTCGCTTTCATTTGAATTTTTTATTTAACTTTTAATTACTGAACTGGTACGAAATGGCATACCCACCACCACTTCAGGGACCTGGTGCAATTTGTAGTGAGCGCATAAAAAAGAGGAACTGGTTTTATCAAATGCCAAATGGTCAAGACAGACGCATGCGCGCGACGAGTTTGGTTTGTTTTTGCGGCGTGCAAGGTTAATTACGCTCTCGAAGCTCCAATTATTATTAAACGTTCATTAGATGCCGAAGGAGGAGAAGGAGGGGGAGGGTACAGAAAAAGTGGCTTTGTGTTCAGTACGATTGTTTCCAGTGAAACCACAGATAGGTGCGTGCAAATGACGCCTGCTGATCGGGATGGGTGTGCCGACTAACTTTCTGGCCTTAAGCCATACACACTCGAAAAAAAAACCAAAATTAGGACGGACGGAAATCTATGATCTTCGGATTATATTGGCGATTCGGACAAAGCTCCAAACTTATTGTTTCCTTTGTTAACACTTTGTATGCAGTGCGTATAGGTGTCACCTTCGAATGCGAAAGTTCTTCTGAATGCGATGGGTGGTGGGTGCTGACACTTTCGCATGCGACACGTGACTAAAATACTGACATCCCCATCGGCTAACATCATGAATGGCAATTTGCGACCGGTAACGCCTTTGGCATGTTGTGAGCTCGCATTTTGGGGAAACTGTCGCCGCTGATCAATGCAGCGCAGCCCGACTTCATTTGAACTTGACTTTCGATTTTTATGAGTATAGAAGATGTAGCTTGGATTGGCTACTGGCTAGTGACTGGAATAGCAGTGTAAATCACCTGTTAAACAGCCTGTAAACGAGCGACAAATAAACCGCTGCCTCCTCCCCACTCCAGACTCCAGATGGAAGAAAGTGAACAGAGGCGCTAATACCTTGCGGCGTAGTAAAAAGTGAAATTTTATTAACTGAGAGACATGTGTTGTTGTTTGGGCGATGGTGCGTACCGCCTGCAGCCGGCCGTTAATAGTAGTTTGAGCTTCTTAAAGCCATATTTGCATACTATTACGAAAAACTCGATCGTAGCCTATTATGCTGTGGTTAGACGTAGTATGTATCGGTGAGGCATAAAAATGGACAAATTATGATAAGCAGTAGAGCAGTAAGCTGGGCTGGTTCAATGTCCAACAGCAGTAGCAGCAATTTGCAAATTGTGAAATGCGTTTAGTGTTTTGTTTGTTTTTATCAGATGACGTTTGAGCCGTCTAACTTGAAAGTAGAGAAACCGAACTAATTTGCTTAAAAACTGGACAATATTTCCGTTGAAATAATTTGCAGCTTTACAAATTTTGAGCCGATTTTCCAGTCAATTTAATTTTATCCAAAACAAACGTTTATTTACAGTTTAGTTTTTCAGCAGGGCATTCCATCGTTGGCTTAATCCAAACCAGCAACGAAACCATCATAAAGCTGTCAAATTTTTATTTTTCATTTCAAACTGACAGTTTCCATACTTTTTGTATTTTTTTTTATATAAAAATTATGTGTTTTTTTTGTTAGAAATCTGCGCTCGGGCTCAGATTTTTTCTTGGCCAATCGAACACGAAAGGCGTGTTGTTGTAGTTGGTGAGAAGAGGGGTAAGTCTCCCAAAATATACAGATCTGTTAGAGGGGAAATTCGATCTACCGTAGATTGTTTTTTATTTTTAAATTCTCTATATTAACTTCACTTTCACGTGGCACGGATGTCGGTCGGCTGTCGGACGTCTGTCGTGGAATCTTGCGATCAATTTTTAACCCACTTCCCAACGCCCGATTTTATTGAAATTTTGCATACATGTGTATTTCCGGAGACAACACTTTCTATTAAAATTTGAGGCCCCTCGGGACACGGGGTTGGGGGGCTCCCCTACAAATATTTTACAAAATTAACCCGATTTTCTTCAAATTTAATACACATGTGTATTTCCGATAGACAACACTTCTTCTTAAAAATTTTGGAGACCCTGGGCCCCCGGGTTATTGGGCCCTAAACTTTTTTTTAAAAAAATGAACCCGATTTTTTTTAAATTTTATATACTTGTGTATCTCCTATTAGAGAATTTACATGAAAAATTGTATTTTTATGGGTTGTTTTTATTTTATTTTAGATAAAACGAACAACTTGACCGCCAAAAAAAGCAGATTTTTAATGAGAAAAACATTAGTAAAAGAGTTAATTGACATAAACATCCCTCACAGAGAGCAAGCAAAACGCACAAAAAAGTACGAGAACGAAACCATAACATTTTTTGTCTTGACAGAAACTGTCAAAATCTCTAACATCAAAATTTCACAGTAACTAGTTATAGTTATTTGACGTTCTATTGACCGAAAAACGATACGTGACTGCAAAAATAGTGTCACAAAATTGAACTCGATTTGTTTGTTTGTGTTACAATTTTTAAAATAGAAAACTTTTGTTATCATCCTCATCGTCATTGTCACATTTCGGCACAAGTCCACATTCACATATAAAATTTCTTATTGGCTTTACGTCTAAAAATGAGCGCTCTCTGTCAAAGGAGTGGAAAAATCAAATTAACGCCACATGAGTAAGTTTGTCACAACAAATTAGTTGCTGACAGTTTGTTTACTTTTACTCACAGAAATTTCTGTTTCTCTTTTTAAATTCTCTATATTAACTTCACTTGCCCGTGGGTCGTCGGTCGGTCGTCGGTCGGTTGTCGGTCGGTCGGTCGTCGGTCGGTCGTCGGTCGGTCGTCTGTCGTGGATTCTTGCGATCAATTTTTAACCCACTTCCCATGGCCCGATTTTATTGAAATTTTGCACACATGCATATTTCCGGAGACAACACTTTCTATTAAATTTTGAGGCCCCTCGGGCTGCGGGGTCGGGGGGCTCCCAAACAAAAATTTTAAAAAATTTACCCGATTTTCTTCAAATTTTACACACATGTGTATACCCAATAAACAATACTTTTTCGAAAATTTGGTAGTGATCGGGTCCCGGGTTCGGCCGCAAGGCCCTTATACATTTTTTAAATATCTCAATTTCTGCGATTAGAGAATTTAGATGAAAAATTTTAATTTTTATGGGTTGTTTTTTTAATTCTGAAGTAAAAGTTGGCAAAATTTGCATCGAGGAGAAACCACTCGCTTTTACTAACTTTCCGAATACGGGAGCGCTTTGTAGTAAGATTCGCAAAATTCGTCATTTAACCACATCCAAAAGAGAAAACGAAAACATTGCATCGAAATGTCAAAACAAAACCAAAATACCAAACGAAATCATTGCTCTAAATCACAAAAGGAATGCCCTGTCTATTAGAATAACCCCAAATAGTTATACTCCAATTTAAATAAACTTCAAATAAATAAGAAAAGCGTCATGCATTATTAGCCTTCATGAACACATCGTCATGGATTTCGATGCTTATTGTCCTTGCATCGTATTTCTACCGTCTTCATCCTTTTTTTATCGCATCGTGTTCGTCGTCTTCAAGCATTACATCGCTTTTTAATATCTTACTTTAAGATGAGGGGAGTCACAACTTTTAAAGTTCTTGGTAGCTGTTGTTATGTCCATTGATGAGGTGTAAAAGACTAAATAAAATCTATTATTTAAACGAACGTAAACTTTAAACTGTAAAGCCTATCTGGA